>CANTUR010000011.1:1443522-2887045 GCA_947683625.1 Mallotus nudiflorus
GATAAAAATAATATTTTTTCATATATTTCATAATTTTTTAATTTTTTGTCTTTATTTTGTATTTTTAACAAAAATCAACAAATAAAAACAATTGAAACAACAAAAATCAACTAAAATCACCAAAAGCAAAAAAAAAATTGTAGTTATTGATTTTTGTTGTTGGATGTTGTTTTTTTCATTTTTAATAATAAAATTAAGGTCATAAATAAAATTTTTACTTTTACCATTATCAATAATGAAAATAATTATTTATTTGATATATTTCATAATTTTTTTGTTGTTTGTGTTGGAAAAAAAATAATTATTGAATAATATAGGTAATTTTTAGTTTAATTTCTATATTTTAAATAATTATGAAAACAACAATTATTGAAGACTCTGAACAATTTTTATTTTAATTAGCTTAATTTTTATATTCTAAATATTAGTAAGTTTTTAATTTTAAAAAAATTATTATTTAGACTATAAAATTAAAATTATTTAAAATATACAAATTAAATAAATGTATACAATCAACTTCAATTAACGATTACTTCAAAAATAATAAATATGTAAAAAAAGTTATAGAAAAAAATTTAAAAAAAAAAAGACAAAATAGAAGAAAAAAAAAAAGCAGAAAACACCGAAATTCAAAACTGAAAAGAAAGAAGGTCAACAGAGAAAGATAAAAATAAGGCAAAATATTTTTGAAAAAACAGAATCTAACTAGGCCCATCCATTATATTAACTTTTTTTAAAAAAAAAAAAAAAAAAGTAAATAAAGCCAATGCAAGTTTATTGCCCAACAATGTCCAATATAAACCTTTATCCTAAAAATATTACAACCCTATCGCCCATCAAAATGGATGCTATTGTATGAGCGGACAAAGCACATAAAGATATGATATAAGTTTTAAAGCTGCCAAAGGGTATTATAAGGAAGATGAAGAGTATAATCTCCAACTTTTTGTGGAGTCAAGAACTAGAAAGATATAGTTGCATTATACTATGATGCACTTACACTTTAAAATGGTAGGTGTTTTTAGTATCTTTATCTCCATTTTTTTTATATCGGTACTATATAAACACTTTAAATTATAAAATAGATACTTTAATTAAAAGCTATTTTTCGCATATCTATATTTTAATTTTCTTTGTCTCCGTATTTGTATCAGTGCTAACTAGGCATTGGACATGCCTATAGTTACTAACTAAACCCAAAGCTTTAGGCATTTTAGGATTTCATAGCCTAGAAGTTTTAAAATTTTCTCTACTTTTAAAGCAATTTTGGTGTCCATTGGAGAACCCTCGGGTTGTGGGCTGAAGTGGTTAAAGGAAGCTCTTTCCCTTATTCTTATACAAGCTGGATAGAGTTGATAGCCTTTTTAGGTTTGAAACAGTCACACGAATGGTAAAGAGACATTGCAAAAGGCCTTCAAATATTGCAAATGGTAGGGCAGGTTCAAGAGGAAGTTGATCTATAGGTGCCTAGGTTGCAAGATTACAAAGTTACCTCTTTTAAACCTCCTCATTCTCTTCTTATAATGGTAGCTGACAAATTAATCTCTTAAATTCAATGTGAGTTGCAAAATCTATTTTTAAGGAGGAAGTTGAAACCATTCGAAGAATACAATTAGGGAGAGTGAACCAACAAGATAAAAGAATTTGAGATTTTACAAAGATCAACATTTACATGATAAAATTTGAATATCATGTTTTAACAATTGAGATGGATTGGAAATTGAGTGATGATACTTCAATGTCGAACGAGTCCTAACTGAGCAATTAGAGATTGTTTGGAAGCTTACTTTTTCACGTAAGAAGAAAAGGCCTTATATAGTATGGTTAGGTAAAAGTGCTTTTTGAGTTTGAGAGATTTAATTGGCTTATAGCAGTTGTTGCTACAATGTTATGGCAGACATTTTCAGAGACAATTTAATATTATTTGGCCAAAAGGACAACTAATTACTTCTATAGTGATTGAAATGAGAGGCATTTAAAGTTGTTGGAAATACAGGGCACAAGCTTTCACAAGTTTAAAAGAGGTTCTCACTCGGATATTCCCTAACTTCGTTTGTTTGTGTTGACCATGAATAGTGATATTGAAAAGTCAAATCAGTTAAGGTGCCATGACACGACATATAAGACTACTTTGACTTCTAAGTATCAGCTTACAATTAGAAGATTATTTTATGTATCATCAATAGCCCTCTCCCTAGTTTGAGATCTGTGTAACATATTTTAGAGTTCGTTGGTATGAGAGAATGCTTTAGTGAACCCAAGGGGGCATTCCCATTTAAGGAAATGGTGTAACCAACAGCGTTTTATTCTTATCTTTCCTTTATAGCAGCAATCTTGTGTTTTCCTCCCAAGTCATTTTCTTCTCTAAACTAGGTACATCTCTGCTATTTTCCTTAGTTTTTCTTCTTTGCATTGCAAGGAAAAGCCCCTCATAGCATTCTTCTAATATCTTTTTTTGCCTTCTTGTTTGCCGATGAAGTGAGCTGTTTGGCCAAGCTCAAGGGCTAGCCTGACTTAGGTGCTTCCAAAGGGTTCTTTGTCAAAGTTCCAGCCTTCGCTCAGACCATTGAGGTAAAGTCATTGGAAGCTCACATAGGGGTATCAACGAATGGAAAGCTGCTTTACGAACTCCTACAAAACCAGAAGACTTTTCACTTAGCAAAGAGGGAAAAAGTGAACAAAAGAGAAGTGCCTAAGCACCCTGAAACATTTATTAGTTCAAACTCATAGGAGGAGGAAGGTCCCTCCCTATGAAGGGTCAAACTTACCCCTCAGTAGGCTGTGGAGAGATTATCTAAAGGATCCACCATCATTTTTTGTGAGGAAAACTGTATCTTCAACTAGACAGATACTTCAGTACCATAATTCCTCCCAGACCTCACGTTCAGAAAGTAGCCTTCATAATGATAAATAGGTATCTGGGAATTGGGTTCTCCTCCATGCAAAACAATGCGGTCCATAGCCTTTCCATGAGTGTCTACTTGGGTTCAAGCAAGCATCCTTATCTATATGATAAGAATCTTAATTCTCTAAGGACTCAAGCAGTTAATACTGCTTGGCTTGAAAGTCTTCTCGATTATGTTTTCAATTGCTTCTCTTTTCATACTTGTGCTAATTAATCATATGTTCATGGTTATTTCCTCATGTAGCTGTGTGGTGTACTATATGAGCACGACATTGGGCTCATATGTTTGGCGAAGAACCCAACAAGATTTTTAAATAATATTTGAAATTAAAAAAGAGGAAATTTCATCCATGACCCTGTGACCATTTTAATTATTTCATCAGTAATCTAGTCCATATTTTTTTTTCAATTTGTCTTTTTACCTTTCTTTTTTTTTTCAATTTTAGTTTTTTGATTTATTTATATATCATTTTTTTCCATCATAATACTTTTTTCTTAGTAAAAAAATTAAATACATGTGAATAAGAGCTTGTTGCTACAAACGTATATTTTAAATTTTAAATTGAATAATAATTTTAACGTATATAATTAAATCAAAGATTTTGGTTAGCTATCTTGGTCGGCATCATAATCTTAATTAGATAACAGGTCATAATCGCCAATATTACCGAATGAAAGGGCTTGTCGAATATTATTGCTATTAATACCACCAAGGACTTCTGGCCTTCCTCATAATCATAGTAACAAATCAATAATAAAGATAGATCGATTTTACTTACTATTTTCTCTGTTATTTTTTAATTATCGTTTAAAAATTATATATATAAATTAAAAAATATAATTAATATATATAAAATATTATACTGCTTTTATAATAATTTTTTAATTAATTATTAATTTTATATATTCTTAAAAGTAGTATATGTATAAATAAGGATATAATTAAAATGTATTAATAATTAAAAATATATAATTAAAATGTATTAATAATTAAAAATATTAAATAAATTGAAACAAAAAATTCAACTTAAAAAAAAGAGAAAATAATAAATAAAATGTCACTGTCGCTGAGATTAAGCTACAATGGTAGTTTTGAAACCTAAAAAAAAAAAGCTGTATATTGCATTGTAGATAATAGGCGTTAGAGGCTTTATAGATGTGTGTGATGATGATTTTACGGAACTCTGTATATTGCATTGTAGATGATTTATGCTGTTTGTTGCATTGTATTAATGTTGTTGATTTTTATTAAAAATAAAAAAATAACAAAAAAATTATAAAATATATTAAAAAATTATTATTATTAATACTAAACAAAGTAAAAATTTTATTATATATGGTCTTAATTTTATTATTAATGATGAAATATTTGAAAAAACAACAAACAATAGTAAAAATCAACAAAAATCAGATACTGTAATTTTTTGTTGCTTTTATTCATTTTTGTTGATTTTATTATTTTAATTGTTATTTTCAATTATTTTTATTGTTTGTCTTTATTTATATTTGTTGATTTTTAATAAAAATAGAAAATAACAATTAAAAAATAAAAATTATGAGATATATAAAAAAATTATTATTGTTATCATTAATATTAATAAAAGTAAAAATTTTATTTATGACCTTAATTTTGTCATTAATAATGAAAAAATAATTTAAAAAATAAAAATATCAACAATAATTAACAAAAATAAACAACAATCAATAACTAACAATCAACAACATAAATTTTTTTTTATATTACTATGCAAAAATTTTGAAATATATAAAAAAATTATTATTTTTACCATTAGTACTAATAAAAGTAAAAATTTTATTTATGCACTTAATTTTATTATTAATAATGAAAAAAACAAGTGAAAAAAAAACAAAATCAATAATTGCAATTTTTTTTTAAATCATTGAAAATGAAATTAACAAAAATAACTATAGAATCTAAAGTATTATTTTTGAAGTATAAAAGATTGGTAGTATTATTATGTTGTTGCCTCTCCCATATCACCTTGGTGGCCATTGGTATAGAAGGCCTCTCTGCAATCACTTCTGTGTTCCTTTCTTTAAAATAATAATAATAATAATAATAATAATAATAATAAATCACATAACCAATTACATGATTCACCATTACTTGCACATCTCAAATCACTTCTTTAATTCAAAACAAAAACAAACATGAAAAGATAATTGGTCGCTTTCTGCTATCTTAGGTCAAAAATTATATGATAAACTACGAATTGCTCTTTCGAAACCTAATTATTGTGAAAATTGGCAATATGTTTCACTATTACATTCGTATGTTATTGCTTCACTATGTTAGGCTGGCGATATAGGAAAAAAAATTAAAACGCAAGCAAGCAAATTGAAGCGAGCGAAAGAGAAAGAAATATTATTATTTAGTAAAAGTGAGGATGAATTTTTAAATTGAAATTTCTAGGAAAAGGCCATACAGTAGAACTATAAGCCATACAATAGAAATAGGAGCACCTGAAAGCATATCAATAATTGTCTTTATCACTGCAAAAAACGTTGATGTATCAGGTATCGAAAACCAATTCCACTCAAAGTTGCTCAAAACAAAAGTGCCTACTGAATCGTGATTATTGGTGATGCTTTTGGTAACATTAGAAGAAGAGAGAGAGAGAGAGCAGAAAGAAAGAAAAAAATGTGTTTTTATGGTTGGGTTATTTTCGAAAAAAATTTGTTTATAAAAACATTTTTGAAAAAACTTTAGGTTAAACAACTTTTTTTATTGTTATTACCCTATTTTTTAAAATTATTTTATTTTAAAATGAGATATACAATGTTAATAAAATTTGAAGATTTTATTAATTTATTTTCATTATTTGTGATTTATTTTTGTTATTTTATATTTAATTAAATTTACTACGTAAAAATATTATTTTTTGGTTATTTAATTTGCGTGGATATTTTAACATTATTATTTCTATTATCGTTTTATTAAATTTCACTATTTATTTTGTTAATAAATTATTTTATTAATTGGATTGTTATTTTATGTATTATATATATAATAACTTGGGTTTGTGTAATTTGCATGTGTGTGTATGTGTATTATTACTATATGTGAGAATATATATATATATATATATATATATATTAATTGTGTGGTGGATATTTTTATATAAAGTTTATTACATTATTTTAATAATATTTTATTATGTAATATTAAATACATATATATATATATATACACACACATGCATGCATACAACAACCCATATACATGCATGCATTAAACACCAACACACACACACACAACACAAAAAGAAGAAAGAAAGACGTGAAGAACCTAAGAGAAAAAAAAAATTACAGTAGCTCTCTTGCACCGTCCAATTATTCTCCTGTCACTATGCCTCCATCACTTCCGGTCACCATTTTCTTCAATTCTAATGTCTTTCTCTTCCTCTTACACCGATGAATACTAATGCAAGCTTAGTTTAACCTTTAATCTCCATTTGATTGAGTTTTTTTTATTTTTGTTTATGGAGTTCTAGGGTTTTGAATTTTTTTTAGCTTGATCTAGCTTGAATCTTGCAAACTCCCTTTACAAATGTGATTCCTAGTAGCTTAATCTACCTCTGTGAATTTTTGTATGATTTTTGGAATTTATTTTGATTTTTGTAAATTTTTAAATATTTTATTATTATTTTATTAATTTTAGTAAATTAATTATTAAAATTATAAATTCTGTATTTTTGGTGTTATTATGAGTTAATATTAATTTTAGAATAAAGAAAATAATTTTTAGGGATATTATATAATTTCTATGAATTTTTAGAGTTTATGTGAAAATTAAATAATTAGGTTAGAATTGGATTTTTGTTGGAATATTGATTTAAATATATGTTGTAATTAATATTAATAATATATATATTGAGAAAATAATTTTTAGGCATTTGTATAAATTTTTATGAAATTTTTAAATAATAATAGTATATTATGTAAGTTTTTGTATTACAGGGGTAGAAACATAATTTTGTGTTAATTATAGTTAAATAATAAATTTTGGTTGGTTTTAATAATATTTAAGGAATTTAAAAGGATTTTTACAAATTATTTACTATATTAGGTATTAATTTTTAATAATATATTAGGTATTATTTTAAATATTATGTGTATTTTTATTATTATATGGGTAAATATGTAACTTTATGTTTATTATAGTTAAGTATATATTTTAATTGGTTTTATTAATATTTAAGAGGTTTAGATGATTTGTATAAATTTATAGGTGTTTTTAATTAAGTAAAGTTAATTTTGAATATCATTTCCAAATATTATATATATATGTTTGTGAGATTTTATTCTTAAGCTTTAATGAGAAATGATTTTATAAGCTATGACTATTTATATGAATATGCATTTTTTGAAATAAATGATTTAATTTTGTGATGTTTTGGTTGAGTTGTAATCTCAGTCAGGGCAAAGTGTAGTTCTGAAAATCAGACTCAAGTGTGAATGTCTATGAATACTAAAAGTGTATTTTCTTTGCAGGAATGACTCTACCTATGGTAGAGAGATGTCTGTTTTACATAGGAAATTCTATCAAAATTTCAGTAGATTTTTTCGTAAAACGTGATATCTTCAGTAAATTTCTACCATTAATTAGGTTTTTTCCTATCTATCGAATCTTATCCGGTCTTCCTCAGTCTAGGGTTTCGTTATTTCTGTCAATTTTTTATTTTTATTACATAGACGTGTTTTAAAATAGGTATGTTAATTTCTTTTATAGAGTATATCGGAGCGGAAGCTATTGGATCGAGACAGACGCGCGGTCGTCAGCCTTCTCGTTCATCTTGTAAGTTAATAAAATAATCTGTGCATGTGTTTTATTTAAAGATGTGTGCACTCATATTTAATATTTCTTATATGATTTATTTAATTAAATATTACTATTTAAGGTTTAAACATATTTTATTTATTTACAATTGATCTTGAGAAATTTTAGTAGAACAGGCTACCTGGTGAGTTTCACTAGGACCGTGTGCACATGGTAGAAATTGAGAGGTGGATCTAATGTATGTATGACTTGTGAAAATAAACTGGGATGAGTGCCTCGGTGGAAACCTTTACTCTCGGGGACCGCTAATGATTGGAAAGTTAATAATGGACTAGGATGGATGCCTTGATTGATGTTTTAGCTCTCGGGGGCCGTCAATGCCATGTATTTGAATTAAGTGGACAACTGCGGCCTGGTGCCTCGATTGATGCCCTTGCTCTCGGGGATTGGCAGTTTAGTTAGAATAAGTGGGCTCAATTGGTCAGTTAGAAATCTGGGATTAGAGTTCTACCGAGATTTTTCAAAAGATATATATATACATTATAAAATTATTTTCACTATAAATACATGGTTTTCAAAAGGTTTTTAAACCGTACAGCTCTTTTTATTGATTTACTCAGTGAGGTCTGATTACCCTCAATTTATTTTTTTTCAGGAGCTTAGGAGTTTGACCTCAGACCCCCTCTGCATCGTATTTCTTCATCACCGACTATATTATGTAGGACATTGTGAGTTGTACTATAGTAGTAACTCTAGAAAACTGCAGTAGTAATTGTACTATGAATTTGTATGACTTAAGTATACTTATGTATTTTATTTCAATGAACCACGCTTATATATAATGATTTAAGATTGATTTATGATATGTGACGATGGAGAATATTTTATTTATGCACTCAATTATGTTTATTTTTAGAAAAATCAATTTGATAATGTGTTCTATTATGAAATAAATTTTAAATTAGAAGGTTTTATTTTTCTTTTTTTTAAGGCTTACTACGAGTTTCGAGGGCTTTATGTCTACTCATTCCCTAGTGTTGGTCACGTGCCCTCAGGTTTGGATCGTGACATTGATAATTTTTATTTCTAGTACATTTATGTAAAAAAACTCCCATTAAAAAATGATATAACTTACTTTTGGGATAAATTTGATAAAATGTCCATGCAACTTCAAGCTTTAGAAGATGACAAGTTGAAAAGGTAATTACTTGAAAAGGATTTAGAGAAGCAAGCTACTGCCTTTAAAGCCATTAAATATTTTGAAAGTTTTGATGAGTTCAAAGCAAGTATGACCTCTTATGTTGCTGACTTTTATTCAGATGGTTATTTCAATTTCTTAAAGATGGTTATTTCAATTTCTTAAAGATGGTTTATTCAGATGGTTATTTCAATTTCTTAAAGATGGTCCATAGTCACTTTCTTGGCCAAGAACTTTTATCTTTTTAAAGGGTTAAGAGGGGATCTTGGTAATGATGAAGGAAAGAATTCTCAGATGGGAAAACCCTCCATAGACCCCTGAATCCCCCCTCCCTCTCTCTCTTTCTCTCGCTCTCTCTCTCAACCATTGGGGTTGGCTTAGGTGGTCAAATATATACTTTGTTTACTAAGGAAGGGAGACAACTATCTGATCCCTAAGAAGCACTCCAAAGGATAGAATTTGAGAATGATCCTCCAGTCCATGCCTCTAAGAAACCAAATTTAAAAGAGACTTATTAAATGAAGAGAAGATTTAGAGAAACATAAGATGCCCATATAGGACCTTTTATAAATATATATATATATATATATATATATATATATATATATATATGTATATGAATATATATGTATATGAATATGTTTATATTGCTAATAGTGATCTAGTTGTCCTTCGGAACAATTCTATTTGGGATGTTTATGTCATTTGAACTTCTCTATATATTATATTTGCTCTAATTTATCTTTATGTGCTCTTTTTTGCATATATTTCTTTATTTTTTGAGTGCACATTATGACTGAATTTTATTTAATTTACCAATTGTTTGTAACTACTCTCATGTGAGATTAGTTATATAAACTTAAAAGGTGCCCACGAGGCTTGACCATAATGGAGGGTCTCAAGTTTGAGACCCACCCTTCCTTTTTTTCGTTGTAAAAAAAAAATTGAAAGGATTGGAAGTTGAGATGAAAAGTAGTATATGTTGGAATAATTTGATAGTTTTTAAGTATGAAATTTGTGTAAAGTGTAAGAAAAATATATTTTACACGTGATTTATGTTGTTTGTGTCAAATAAGATAAAAGAAGAAGAACATAGACTGATACATAGGCATATTTTCAAATTGTATTCATAATAATTTAAATTTTGAAAAAGTTTTAAAGGTAGACATGGACAAACGCACACATATGTCTTAAGGTATCTTAAAAATATAGGTACAGACACAGGAGTGACTCAAATTGTAAATATGCTTAACCACAATTTTCCTATTTTCACACTCATGCGCGTATATATGCATAAACGCACTTGTTAGCCATGTGTGCAATACACAGTTAGGTGTGTGCACCAGGCTAGTCAGGTTTATTTATTTATTTATTTATTTTAAAAGTAAAAACTAAACTGAAATTTTATGGCAAATTTTTGAGTAATTGACTAAGTAATAAATAAAAAAAGAAAAAAAAATAATTCCATGAGCAAAATGGACATGTGCACGTGTTTTCTCCCCAAGCTTGCATTTCAAGTCCTGACTAATACATTTTATCATTTTTTTTATTGAGTTTTCAAGTAGAAAAAAAAAAGAATACTACTTCAGTTCGAACAGAACATCCAATTACAGATGTCCCTCCATTTATTGCCGAATTTGGTAATCTGTTTCCTAAGGAGTTACCATAAGGATTGCCACCTTTATGTGACATTCAACATCATATTGATTTGGTGCCTGGAGTAGCCTTACTCAATAGACCACATTATTGGATGAGTCCCAGTGAGCATAAGGAATTGCATCGATAAGTGGAAGAGCTGCTAGTCAAAGGTCATATTAGAGAAAGCATGAGTCCTCGTGCGGTACCTGCCCTCTTGACACCCAAAAAAGACGGCTCATGGCATATGTGTGTGGACAGCATAGCCATCAATAAAATTACTATGAGGTACAAATTTCCCATTCCTTGGTTAGATGATTTGCTTAATCAGATTAGTGGTGCTACTATTTTCACTATGTTTGATTTGAAAAGTAGGTATTTTTAAATTCATGTGAGACCTAAGGATGAATGGAAAACAACATTTAAGACTAGGGGGGGTTGCATGAATGACTTGTAATGCCATTTGATTTGTCTAATGCTCTTAGTACTTTTATGCATGTCATGAATTAGTTGTTGCAGCCTTTTATTGGCAAATTTGTTGTGATGTACTTTGATGATATCCTGATATTTAGCGCTAACCTTAATGAGCACATGCAACATGTTAAAGAGGTTTTCAGTGTGTCGCGCAAGGAGAAATTCTATGCTACCATGAAGAAGTGTGTTTTTATGACCCCCAAAGTGTTGTTTTTAGGTTATGTGGTTTCAGGAGTTGGTTTGGAGGTGGATGCAACAAAGGTGGTAGTAATAAAAGAGTGGCCTAGACTAACGAACTTGACAGAAGTGCAGAATTTGCATGGCTTAGCATCCTTTTATAGGCGGTTCATTGCTAATTTTAGCACCATAATGGCACTAATCATAGATTGCATGAAAGGCAGTAGGCTTGAATGGACAGGTGAGACAGAGACAACATTCAATTTAATTAAAGAACGCCTTACAACCACACCAATCTTGGTGCTGCCAGACTTTCATATATATATATATATATATATATATATATATATATATTGTAATTGGATGTTCTCAATTTAAATTGTAAGGTGTGTTTACTTGTAGAGAATTATTTTCTGTTTTCATTTTTCAATGTTTTTAAAAAAAATGAAAACTTTTCATTTTCATAGAAAATTTGTAAAATCTATTTACTTAGTTAGAAATTGAAAATTATTTTTCATTTTTTGAAAACAAAAAATATGTTTACTTATTTTCATCTACAACTTATTTTTCAAAATAAAAAGATAATGATACGTACAAAAGTAGAGAGATAATCTCAGGCTTAAAAAGTATAGTTTATTTTGTCTTCTAATACTAAAATAAATAATTAACACTAAATTAAAAAAGTAAAAAAAAAAAAAAGCCACAATAAAAATAACGTATTTTCACTTTATATTTTTAATGAGAAAAATTTTTGAAAATAATAAAAGCTTGTTTTACACTTTTCTCTTTAAATTGTGAAAATGGTGAAAACAGTTTTCAAGTGAAATTTTTTTTAACAAAAATTTATTATAATTCATGATAAAATTATTATATAACAGAAATTTCAATTATAATTCATTTAATTTTTATTGTTAAACAAATACACATTTTTAATAGTGACATAAATATCATGTATCTAATGTGTGTAGTTAATAGTGTTTTTTTTAATGTAAATGAAGTCTAATAGAGTAATATTTTAAAATTTTTTGTCATAAATATAAAGGATGACTTAAAATTTTTAAAAAAATTTATATCATAAATATAAAAATGACTTGAATTAGAAATAACAATGATTTTATTAAAATGAAAATATAGTAAATGATTCTATAGAATTTCATATGAGTAGTGGAGATATTGACTTTATTATTATTATTATTTTCAAAGATTTAGATAAATCATATGGAAATAATTTTCAAAAATTTAACAAATAATATGAGAAAAATATTTGCAAATATAACTAATCTTCTTGATCAAATATGAATTTCTAAAAAAATTGAATAGTATTACACTAAAACTTAATAAGAACTGAATTCAAATCAATTGAAGATATTAAATAATTTTTAATGATTTAGTTGTAATATTTTATTTTTTTAAACAAAATTGTACAATAATAATTTTCTACACAATTTGATTCAATCTAAGTTCAATCATTAATTTTTACAAACAATATAGGCTCAATTGTCTAACAAAACCATACATACTTATTCCAATTTTAATTTACTCCATTTAAAACATATATTTTAAACCAAATCAATAAAATTAATTTTTAAATATTTAAATTATTAAGTAACATTCAACAAAATCAAAATTAAAAATAAATATATATTCAAAACAAAAAATAATTCTCCATAAATAAACACACACATACGGTTCAAGCTGAGAACATCCAATTACAAAACATATATATATATATATATATATAGGTGAACAAATATACTTGCATATGAACAAAAATACTAACTGAACCGAATTGACTCAATTTAATTCGGTGGTTCATTGGGAATCTTTGGGGTTCATTGTCGAATCTTTGGGGCACATAGGTTTTGCTCACCCCTATTCATAGTTTAGGCGTAGAATTATTGCATCAAAAAGTTATGATGCTTGAATAAAAATAGTGGAAAAGCTTAGCTGATTCCAAATCTCAAAAGGATTTTTAAATAAATTTCAAAATTTTAAGCCTATATTTTTATTATTTTTATTTTCAAATTAGTATTGACAAATAATAATTTGAATGTCAAATAATTATGCTTTTGATGGGATAGTGGAAAAGCTTAGCTGATTCCAAATCTCAAAAGGATTTTTAAATAAATTTCAAAATTTTAAGCCTATATTTTTATTATTTTTATTTTCAAATTAGTATTGACAAATAATAATTTGAATGTCAAATAATTATGCTTTTGATGGGATGTGAAACTAAAATATATATATATATATATATATATATATATATATATATATATATATATATATATATATATATATATATATATAATATTTAGAAGAGTAATTTTTACCAAATAAAAAATTAATTTAAGTAGTGGATTTACATCAAACACATCATAATAAAATTTTAAAAATTTAGGTAAATTTCATAGATGGTCACTAAATTTTTTAATTAATTATAATTTAGTTATAAAACTTTAATTTTTATCTTTTTAATTACTAAATTTCTATTTAGATTTTTTAAGTAGTCTTTATAATACTTTTTGTTATATAAACAATCTAGTATTATTCAAATTTAAAGATAGTACATAAATAAGACTCATATATATATAATTTAATGAAAAAACTAAAAATTATTTTAATTTATATAAATGAAATTATTACCGTTAGTTTTACAATACTAACATTTGTATCTATATAAATAACTATATTTTGCATATATATCAATGACTATATTTTACATATAGCATATGTATAAAGTTTTGTAATTCAATTGTAATTATGTCTAAAGCTTTATATAATAATTCAAAATATAGATGGTCATTAAACTTTAATAACTTAAAACATACAAACTAAGATTTTATAACTCAATTGTAATGAAGAATAAAGTTTACTGAACATTTATAAAATTTACCCTTTAAAATTCATTTGCAATGAATTATATTTAATATTCATTTTAATCAAATGTACCCAATTAATAAAGATTTATTAAAAAAATAAATTTTATTTGACATTGATTTATAAATGAAATGAATTTTTTTTTTATCCAATTCAACCAATCAAAGAATTAGAAAGAAAAAAGAAAAAAAAATCTATCACATGTTAATGTTAATTATAGTTCCGTTCCAAAGCCAAAAAAAAAAAAAGAAACATGTGAGTAACATCCCAATGGTACCTCTAATTATTATTGAAGTTTGATGCAGACATAAAGCAAACTAAAAGTAACATAAAAAAATGAAAAACGCGTGTTCAGGTCATGTGCTAACTTCACGTCCAAATCAGAATAGCTTTCCTTTTAATGAACTCGTCCCTTATATTTATTATATTTTATATCACATAATATAAATTTAATTTAATTGATTCAGAGAGCCAAGCATTGCCTTACATATTGCGTGAAAGCATTATGTTTATTTTTCGTGTCGTGTCCACAACCAACTAAACCAGTTGACTGACTATATAATATAAAACTGCAACCAAAAAAATTGATTTAATTCATGACATGATACATTTATAATTTTATATTAATTTATTTCTTAATTTAGAAAATAATTATTTTTGTAAATCAATTTTTTTAAATGATTTGTAAATATTTTTTGACTAATTTAGATATTTAATCATTTTATTCTAATTTATAATGTTATTATTTACACATCCTAAATAATATTAAAATAATTTTTTACTATATTTACATTCAAATCTAAATAAGATACATAAATTATCAAATGGTTATAAAGTGTACGTATAAATCTTTTATAAAAGTGCTTATGTATATTCTTATGTATAATCTACTATATGTTATATATAAAATATAATACATAATTATAATTTATTATTTTATTATTAATATAATTTTTATAATTAAAGTAATTGAAGAAATTAGAAAGTTGTAAAGAATTTATATTTATAGTATATATAAGTATGAATTGACAGTAAAATTCTTTGAACAAAAACAAAATGTAATTTTTATTTATTGAACCAAAATAATCATAATTTATCTTTTTAAAAGTCTTCAAATTAATAAATATAGTTTTAGCTTGTATTTTAAAGTTTAAAATATATTTAAATAAAAATAAAATATTTTTATCATATTTATCTTCATATGTACATAAAATACATAAATTATTAAATGGCCATAAAGTTGATATATTAATATTATATAAAAATCTTATTTGTAATGTACTACATATCATATATGGATTATAATTAACAATTATATTTTTATTTTTATTTATTACTATAATTTATATAATTTTACACTATATATAGTTTTATAAGTAACAGAGTTAAAAAAAAATTTGGATATGGAACATATGTATTTTTATAGATAAAATAATATTTACTCTTATATAATAATAATATTTTTTTCAGCCAATTATTATGAGAATATTAATGAATTAATCATATTAGTACTAGGTAAATTTACCATTTAAATTTAATTATTGAAATATCTTATCAAACGATTAGTATACATATTTTTTAAGTTAAAAACAATAACTATATTATATAAAATCTATACTATTTTTTAATCTGTAGGAAAGTGTATATATATATATATATATATATATATATATATATATATATATATATATATTACTCACTTATTGTATTTATCAGTTTTTTTTCATGTACTATGCATGTAGTTAAAATAATTATTAAATGTATAATTTATTTTAGTTATTATAACAAAAATAAAGAGTATTATAATATTAATAAAATAAATTGTTAATAATAAATAATATATATTTTTATTATTAACAATAATTCATATAAAATATATATTACATTTTAAGAGTTGGTACTAAAAAAATACTAACATAAAATAATTGTTTAAAAAAATTTACATTTTCATAATAGTAATAGTTTTAAATATTATATATGAAAAATAAAAAAATAAAATAAAATTATAGAATATAAAAAATTAATATGGAAGAGTTATATTATTTTTATCTATAATATAATTAGAATAAATATGAATCTTATACTAATGTATTTATTTAAATTTGATAATAAATTTATACTATTTTTAAATATTAAATTTGAAATTTTAAAATATAAAATAAAACTATTATCATAAATTCTAAAAATTTTTGAAAAGAAAATTAAGATTATTTTTATGAGTATATAAAAAATACATGTCTAATTTTATTAAAAAATATTGTCTCTATAAATTAAAATAGAGTATATATATATATATATATATATTACAATTTATCATTAACATAAATAAAATTAAAATAAATTATACTTTTAATAAATATTTTACTCATGAGACAACTAATTTTTCCATTAAAAGAGATTAATGCAACTTTTAATACACTTATTAATTTTAAACAATCTATTTTAATTTTTCATTAAAGATTTGTCTATTTTATGTGTATGGATTCCAACCATAAAAAACATAAATATTTAGTTTTAAAAATAAAATTTAGTATATGTATTACATTTTTATTATTAAATTTAAAAAAAATTCAAAAACATATATATTATATATTTAATGACACATTAAAAGTTATTTAAAAGAGAACCTATTGACTAGAGGAAAATTAATGCCCACAATCCGAATAGCAGCATTATCGATCAATCTAAATAAGTCTATACAACATAATTAAATTATCAATTCATCATCAATCAAAACCACCCAAAATTAATACCCATAAAATTGAAAATTCCCAATTCACAAAGTTTTGTTTTCATTACCATTAGAGATCACAAGGGTTTTTTTTTTTTTTTTTACCACTACAAACCGGGTATAAGTTTCGGATGATGCCATCGCTTTTCGAATGATGCCATCACTGACAAGATCAGTAAGTTTCAACTAGAGATAAAATCAGGATTAAAACTAAAATTATTTAGCTTTTAAAACCTGATCAGATTAACTAAACCCTAAGTTACTGCAGTTATTATTTTTTAATTAATTTCCTACTCCTAATAATTCCTATTAAAACGACAGAAACAATAGCGGAGAACGACGACTAATGCGGCCAAATTATTTACCATAACCGTATTATTCTACTACACTAACCCGTTAGTCATCATCTTCTTGAACTCCTCGAAATTGACGCTACCGTCGCCGTCTTGATCAACCTGACGAATCATTTTATGGCATTCGTTCAAACTGCATTTCAATCCGATCATTTTCATGACGTCGTATAGTTCTTTCGCTGAGATCAATCCATTTTTATCCATATCATACATATCGAAAGCATCCTTCAGCTCTTTGTTTCCACCTCCTGAGCCGGCTCCTCCGTCTAATCCGCCGCGCTGGATGAAATCGACGAATTCATCAAGATCAATGTGGCCGTCTCCGTCCTTGTCGAACTCTTTTATCATGCACTGCACGTCGTCTTTTGATACTTTGGTTCCGAGTTCAGCTAGGCTTTGTATGACTTCCTCGCTGGAGATCTTTCCGTCGCCGTTTTTGTCAAATTTGTTGAATATGCTTTTTATTTCTTCCAATGAACCGACCAAACAATTAGGATTTGATTTCGCCATTACAGAGGAGACGAAGAAGAAGAAAAAAAAAAAACTGTGTAATTGACTAAACTGCTACTGTTATGCTTTGTTTAGCAAGGGACATATATAATATAGAGAGAGAGAGGTGGTAAAAAAAACGCGTTTTTGAACGCGCTTATTTGGAAAATTAATTATTAATTTTATATAAGTGGGAATTATTTCGTGTGAGCAACTGTAAGAGTGTTTGATGATGTGGGATAATATGGACGGTTAGATGGATCGAAAAATGCGTTTGATGTGTTTAGGATGAAGAGATGTGGACGGAACAGCAGATTGATTGACTTTAATAAGAAAAAGAAAAAGAAAAGTATATTCTTGTTTGTATGCCAATAGAAATAGAAGTAGAAGACGCGTGAAGTAGATGATATCTATTTTCTTCCTCATGTGTGGAAAAAATAAAAAATAGATGTTATTTGTGGAAATAACTATGAATCTTTGTAATATTTTAATCATATTTTATTATCTTACTAAATCTTTAATTATTATTTAAAATTTTAATTTTTAATTTTAATTTCATTTATTTTATCTTCTTTATCTAAAAAATTACAGACACACACGGACTTGTATTTATACATTTTAATTTTATTATATGAATACAGATTAATAGATAGATAATTTTTCAAATGGAAAAAAGATAAAACGACACTTAAATTTTTTTTTTTGGGACACGGGAGGTGTCAAAGGCACTAAATCATCCCATCCCAAAGCTATTAAAATTAAAATTGAATGTAAAAATTTGAAAGTTTTAAATGACAAATTGAATGTTTGGTACTTAAAATGTTAAGGATATAATGAGTATAAATTACCTATATATATATATATAGATAATTACCCATATAAATTATTCATGTTACAAATTTAAAAAGCTAATTAAACAAAAGTAATTATTATTGGCTGATTTTAAAGGTTAGTAATAAAATATAATATTATTTGAGTGACAATTTTTTTCCAATGATTTTGGATTGAGTCAACATAACCATAATAGGTAGGAACTAAGTGGATAGTGTTTCACTCATCGATTCTTACTTTTATGTTAAACGAGTCCAGATGCAATAAAACTAACTCTTATTCAATTTCATTAAAAAATTATTTTGTTTTTAAATAAATTCTATTAAATTTTATAAAATTTATTTCAATTAAACACATTTTTAATAAATAATTTAAAATCAATAATATTTTTATAAAAATGAACAAAAAAAGTTGATAAAAGGTATTAAAAAATTTATAAAAAAAAAAGGTTAAACGAATTCTATTAAAAAAAAAAGAATCTAAAAGGTCATAATTATCTAATTTTGATAAAAAGATATTAATTAAAAACTATGGTAAAAAAATCAATCAACGGGAAGTGAGGTCGGTAGAAAATTATTTACAAGAGAAGTGTTCCCCTGTGCATTGTAGATATATGACCACAAACAGCAACAGCTTGCATGTGTTTTTGTGTTGTTGCTTAAATGAAGTGATCTGGAAACGCGTCTTGGGCAGTCTGGACTCTGGACTATACAATAGGCATGCTATTGTCAGCTGGACGAGCTTTAAATGAAGGCTTTTTATGAATCGAGCAGACAAGTCGCGTGACTCGAGAGAAAGCTGCAGTCTGCAAAGCCAACATGCCAAAGCTATTTATCAACAGAATGTTGGCTAGACCTGCCAGGCCATTTTGGAACCAGAACTGGTTGAATTCAGAATCGGTCTCAAATCAGATTGAAATTGGAGAGAGCCGGTTCCTTCTCAAATGTAATCTGAATTGATAATTTTATTTCTGAATCAAAAATATTTTAAAGGAAAATATAAAATTAATTATCAAACTGTTAAACTGATAACAGAATCAAATTGTGTACTAGCTGAAATAAAACCGTGAACTAATACTGATCGGTTTCATCCTTTTATAAAACTATAACCCGATGGTTTTGAATTGAAATTACAAACTATAAACCGAGTTTAATGTTGGCAGAGCAGAAATTATTATTAATAATTATTATGATTATGATAAATATATAATGAAAATACAAAAATATAAAATTAATAATTGTTTCCAAATCATGCACATTTTTAATTTTTCAATTAATTTTTAATTTTAACATATAGCCAAATTAATTTTAAATTTTAAAGTAGTTTTTTTTACTAACTTCATATTATGATTAATTTTTGTGTCAATTGCATAGAAATTATTATAGAATTAAAGTTGATTTAACAAAATCGAAAAAAATATAATTTTTATACCTTCAAAAATATATGATTTTTATACCTTCTAATTTAATATTATTTAATCTTATTGCTAAAAAAATTATAAATATAATTACAGTAGTGAAATAAAAATAAATGTAAAGTTACTTTCTAAGTAATCCTAAAACGAAAGAAAATGGCTAAGGAAAAGCTCAACTTTATATATAAAGAAAATTACGATGATAATTAGAGCCGCAGCTATGTACAATGAAGCATACATTCATAGATAATATTAAAAGAGAAATGAAAGACAAGCAGGCATATAGAACATCAAAATCCATAATGATAGTCAGTGATATTCTCTTTGTGCTTTAGCTTCGCGATGGCTAAAGTGTATGTAACTATGCAACTTTTGCTGCTATATTGCTATGTGTATAGCGATGTTAAAACTTAACCAGCCTATCTCTACCATGATCCAATCAACCATGTTTAAGTTGGACCAAGAATCCATCCATTTACGAACTAATTTAATGACAATGACAACTATTCCCGTCACTGAAGTCTAAATCATCATTCTGTACCATATTTACAGACTTTGATGAGCTTTCATTCTTCTTGTCATCATTCTACCCTTTCTGTCTTGAACAGTCTTTCTTCATATGTTCATACTCCTTGCGCTTAAAATGTTGTATTGCTTTTCTAGGTCTAGATTTCAACCTGGACTTTCTCCTTGTGAAACCTTCTCTACCGTATCTTCTACCACATTCTAGATTTCCCTTCATATATAGCCCTTTACCTTAAGATTCTTCACTTGCATTCTATTTCTGTTGGTTAAGTGCCAACAATGCGATAGTAATCTCCTCCAAGCTAATGATCTGTTTCCCATATGTAAGGGTAGTCACTAAGTGTTTGTAGGATAATGGTAAAGAACATAGCAATATGATTGCTTTTTCCTCACCCTTAATCTTTACATCAACCCTAAACCAAATCTATAATTATTTGATTGACGATATTGATATGTTGTGCCAAATTCGAACCTCCTGCATCTTCAGCCCATATAACCTTTGCTTTAGATACAGCTTATTCGTGAGCGATTTGGACATGTACTAACTCTCCAGTTTCTACGATACCTTGCCTGGAGATTTAATATCCATAACCTGGTACATGATTTCATCTACTAGACTTAGCCATATGGTTTCCGTTGCCTGCTACTGTAACTCTTCCCAATCAAGGTCATCCATGCCCTTGGTTTCTTTGCACATAGTGCCTTTGTTGGTGCAAAATCGTAAACGCACAATATGGCCAAATAGTGTAAAAAAATATCGTTCTCATAAGAACTTGTTCTAATCAGCTACAACCTAATTCTTTATTTTTTAAGGCTTTCGAATCTGGAATTTTAAAAAAAATTAAATGGCAATTAAATAAATTTATAAATAAAAATAAATTCTAAAAATGAAGGAATAAACAAATGGTGAATGCAATGGTTAGGAATTGAATCTTATCAAAATCCTTAGTTAACTTTAATTAATGAACCTACTAGTCTTGTAAATCTAGGGTAATTCTAAATTATTGATTAATCTCTTAACAAAATTTAATTCATAATTCTCAAACAAGAACATTAAATCCTAATTCTCATTGTGAATTCAATTCCCTAAATAACATTATGAATTTATAAACCCAACCCCAATTGAAATTTAATTCACCTATGATATCTCTACTTATAAGCAATTTAAATCTATATTTATAGTTCCACTAAGATTTTGATCTCTCAACCTAAAACCCTAATTTTAAATTACGCTAATGGTGATTAAACATCAACATATAATTAGCACAATAAATATAATTTGTAAGGACTAATAATTCATTGATTAAAAGAAAAACTAATTCAAGTTAAATCATCAATCCCTAACCAACATGAATTAAACTAACATGTTGTAAAAATATTCAATAAAATTCTCAAAACAACCCATGAAAATTACAAGAATAAAAGGAGAGAAGAAAATAAAAACTAAAAATTGTATTCTTCAATTTTCAACTCTCGATCTCTTTTGACTTCTCCCAATTTTTTATATCTTTTCGGTGTTATTTTCTCCAAAAAATCATCTCCAATTGATGAGTAATTGATTCCCCAAAAATTCCCAAGAGTCCTTAAATAAGAAAAATTTAGGTAACAAAATTTTTCCACATAGGCAACCTACGACAACATTGATTTGCTACTGTCTCAGCCTTAAATCATCCTTATTTTCTATGTGTTACTGCCCCAACGACTGCTATCTCAGCCCGGTAATCAGCCCCTCTTTTATATGCAAACGCATCCATTCATCTCTAGTGCGATAACAACTAATGACAAGCCTCAAATACAACTCAAACACCGTCTAATCACCCTAAAAGAGTCCTAATTCACTGCAAAAAAATAAAGAAACAAAATAAAAACTAAAAACTAACATTATAAATTTAAGTAAAACACAAAAACTATATTACAACACACTCAAATAATTTAAATAAAAATGTAATTCTCATACAAATAGCCTTCAGAATACCTTGTTGCGCTAATAAGTCCTTTACATGTGTCTATCTCAATTCGAAATTACCAGTTCCATTGAATTGCTCCAGAATTTAGAGCCATTGCAATTGCTTTGATACCAATTGTTATGAAATAACATAGTCAACAAGAGTAAAGAGAGAAGAAAAAAAGAACATAGAAATTTAATGAGGTTTAACAATGTGTCTATGTCCTCGAGAGAGAGCGACTGGAGCTTTCTTTATTATTCAAAAATTGTCAACTACATTACAGTATACATATTATATATATAATAAGATAGGTACGGTGCAAACTACTACATTACCCTTGTACCATACTTCTCATTTGTTTGCTCAGGCAAAAGATTCATCTCTAAGACCTCTGGAAAACTCACAAGCTTAACGTTGGTTTGATATATATGGTATCTCTCTTAGGCATAATTGTCGCTGCCCCTATAAACCGCTTCAGTGAAGCAGACTCCACAATGTCTCTGTATAGCCATTCTCTAGGCTCTATTTGATGTTTTATCTCTTCTTGGCCTTATTTTGGAATTTTTTTTTAGTAATTTCTAGTTAAGTGAGATTTGACCCTATAATTGTCCTCTTAATAATATCTATGTAATTATCTCTCTTTCTAGCTATCCATTAAGGCAAGATGGTTTTCTTAATGCGATGATTAGTTGTTAAAAAAAATATTGACAAGCATGTAACAAGTAAATATAAAATTTTATCCTTATAAAGAATGAAAATTATCACAAATATGTAAGGATTAGAATGGTAATGTGGACAATCTAAAAAAAGGAAAAGGGGCTAAATTAAACCCTTAACTTTAGGCTAAATCTCACATTAGACACTTTTTTTTTTTAATTCTTGTATGGAACTCTTTTTTTTCAAAACAACAAAGATTGGATCCACCGTTAACAGATCCTTAAACGTTCGTTAAATCCAGCTTAGGTGGACTTATAGCTTTCACTTTTTTAATGATTGAAGGATACAAGATGAAAATATCCACTTTTTTTAATCTTAAAAATAAAACAACGAACATTGCAAAAGAAAAAAAAAAGTGGGGTTTGTCTTCATCATGGTTGTTCTTCTCCTTCTTCTCTGTTCTTCTTCAACAAATAGCCATTAATGGCGAAGGGTGATAGAGAAAGTTTTAGAAGACAAGAAAGGTGCCAAATGAAAGAGGATGAAAAAGAAACATCAATGGTTCTAATAGAAAATAATAATAGAAAAAAAAAAGAGAGTTTGAATCTCAAACCTACTATAATCAATCTCAGTAATATTCAGGTACAATTCTTACATGCAAATAATTATCATGTTATGGGCTTCTTGTTGATACAAAACAGTTATTGATTTTCATAACGATTTAAAGGACTGAAAGGAGTAATTTTCTTTGGCATTTTAGATTTTTAATCTTTGTTAACTAATTCAATCATTATTTTGATTTTTTTAATGTATGGGACCTATAATATTAGTTTGGGGAACTTGGGATAATGGCATTATAGTGTTGATAGCTTGAAATAAAATAAATGAATGAGGCAAGAATAGTTTGAATTTTTGTTTGTATAGTTGGTAATAGTTGCATTTTTAGCTTGTCACTATTTGGTAATTGATAATAGATTAGTGTAGTAACATTTAGTTCGTTATTGTTATTGGGTGGTTTGCTATGCAGTTATAGCCAATACCATCACTACTTTCTTTGAGGAGGGAGTTTTCCACCTCACCTTAGTAAAATGCATGCTCAAAAGCTAGCTTTGGTGGCAAAGCACCTAGATCAAAAAGCAATTTACCTTTAGTTTTTCTAAGAAGTGCAGTTATTGTTGTTGTTGGTCTCTTAGTGTAACAGTTAGGTTATTTAGACCAATATATTGGTAAAAAGTAGTACAATTCATCTAAGGTTGGCACTGCTCACAAAGATGTGAAGGAAACTCAATTTTTGGGCGAGCAAATGCTTATAATCAATGAAGAGCCTCATAAATTAAGTCGTGACATGGACTAGACTACACAAAAGATTGAAACATAGATAGATCTTCCTCAACAAAAGGTTAAATTTGAGATTGGTCTTCCTCATGTTGAAACCAAACAAAAGGTTGAAACTCATGGAGATATTCCTTCTACTGAAGCTAAGTAGAGGTTGCATCACAAATAGATGCTCATCCTCATGAAGCCTTAAGTGATACATAAGGTGAAGTGGAGTGGGGTCCATCATGCCACATAATCCTTTTTTTTTTAACGGAGATTTCGACTGCTATTGGTATAGGGTTCTTTTTCAGCCACTTTCAATACAGTAAGGTTTATTTGAGAACAAAAATAATAATAATATTCATTGTGAGATTTAGCCCAAAATTTAGGGTCTAATTTGGCCCTTTTCCCATCTAAAAGTGCTGAGTTGAAAATAATCAGTTAAGACTGTACTAAAATTTCAACGGCTTTAGCAAAACCAGTATCTAAAGTCTACATTCCTTAAACTCTCCACAAAAGGATAGCCGCATGAATTGAAAATTAATTTGATAATTACAAAAATAAAATGAAATTAAAATAAAAAATTTATTTATAGAATTCACCATAAAATTATTTTCATTAACATTACTTTTAAAATAATTGTAATTGATAAAGTTACACATAAAAAAACAAATATCCTTGATGAAATTAATAAATTAAAATAGTTAGAAATAATAAAATCAATCAACTGCTTGTAAAGAAAAATTTTAAAATAAAGAAAAAATAGTTAAATTGTAATGAATATTTCTGTATTTATTATAGCAAGAAAAGATATATATATATATATATATATATATATATATATATATATATAGTTTAATTTAGTAAGATAATTTCGAATTGAAGATGATACTAATGGTACCTGATTGGGACACTATTTTAAAAAATTAACCACATAATATTTTGTAACGGATAGGAACTAAACAACTATCAACTCTACTTCACCAATTAAATCAATCATCCCTTAGATTACATGTTTTGTTTTATTTGTCTAAAATAGTGTAATTTTAAATTAAAATTCAATTATCCTATCAGTATTTATTTAGATAATTTCAATATTAGCCTATCACTATTGTTTTGAATTTTAAAATCTATATATTTATTAAATGTTAAGTCTAAAAGTTATTAAATAAAAATATATCTATTATATATCTTTATATTTGAGTATTCACTTGAAAAGTTAATGTGTCAAGCTATTAAAAATCCTAATTTTTTATTGAAAATAAAATATTTTTAATAGTTATTTAGTATTATTTTTTAATTAAAACACTGTTATACATATTTCAATACTACTCAAATTCTAAAATTATTTATGTATTACATATTTTTCTACGTTACATCACTCAAATATTTTTTCTAAACTATTAAAAAATTAAAAAAATTATAGTAATTACTTAATATTATTTTTTATTTACTAAAATACTATGCATACTTCAATACTAATCTAATAATTCTACAAACACATTTTATTATAACTAAAAAATTATGACAACAAATATTAAAGAAAATAAAATTAATGTGATTTATTTTATTTTTAATTTATTTAGTTATTATTCCATTCAACTTATTTATAGAATAATTTTATTTCATAGCCTGCTAATTGTGCAAAATCATGACTAGTTTAAATAAAATGAATGGTCAATAAAGGATAATATACTGTTTAAAAATTTAAAAAAGAAAAAACAGTTTTACGGATAATAATTATTCAAAAAATTAAAAATCAGACTATTTGGAAAATACTGGGTGGCATTTTCTATGAAATTTTAGTCTACACGACATTCTATATGAGTTTATTTTTATTTTAACTTTATATGTAGATATATAGATAGATTTTGATATCTATAGCAATAATTTTCAAAACTCTAAAATTCTACTTGAAAATTAGATTTTTCAAATTTTGTATGTTAAATTTCCAAATAAATCACAAAAACAATAACCCACAAAGAAAATTCCAAATTAGAGGATCAACCATCACCATCAACTTAAAAAAAAAAAATTGTCTTAACACACAACACCATAAATTTTGAAAATAAATCCACAAAAAAGAGTTATCAAAATCCTGAAATTAAAAATATTTAAAAATTAATAAATTAAACAGTGTTTCTCATGTGTTTTAATTTATTTTATATCAAATAATAAAAATTTTAATTTATTTGTATTTTAGATATAAAATAAAAAAAATTAATTTTAAAAGATACAAAGTTGTAATACCTAACAAGAGAAAAATTATATTATATTAGTAAAAGAAACCGTTGAAATATACATGTAGTGTTTTAGTGTTTACTACTTCAATTATGGATTGGCCAATGGCTGGCTATTCAAAAAAGTAAACGTTGAAGAACGAACGTTTTTAGTCGTTGTGGTAGTTTAGGTCTTTCTTTTTTGTTTTGTAGACGTTTTTAGTCGTTGTGGTAGTTTAGGTCTTTCTTTTGTTTTGTAGTGTTTTTTTGAAAGGACAACAAAGTAAACAAGAAGAAGGAGCTGCTAAAAACCAAAAACAAGGTTGTCCATAGTTTCTTTATACCATGTTTGGTTGGAAGAAGGTAGGGCGGAGCGAGGGTCACAGAGAACCAAAATTGTCCCAAAATTTTGATATAAAATCTCTAGAACTAAAATTTTTTGTTGATTATTCAACTTTCTCTGACCCGAGTTGTCTTGAAAATTTTTATTAGAACGAATGTGGAGATTATGAGTTCTCCGACCCTAGAATCAAACCGAATCATCCCCAAATTGCAATAAATTAAAAAACCGAAACTAAAATCGATATATATATACACACATTTATTGTCATTTAGTATTTAATATTATTGTATATTATTAATTTAACATTAAATAAAAAAATTATTGATTAAAATTACTATTAAGTAAATAAATTATTAAATTTATTTATAATTTAATTTAAATTATTTTATCATAGAAATATAAAATTGTAATATTATAAATAAATTTAACTATAAAATTACTAAACATAACTATAAAACTACATAGTTTTTGAATGTCTTTTAATATTTTTGTTGTTTTTGAGTATGGATTTAACTTTTATAACCAATATTTATGTAATCAAAATTTCATGGATTGAAATTGGAATGTTAATGTTAATGTTATGACTTGTGAGTTTTATGATAGTTTCATTTTCATATTAGTTTTTTTTTTATTTTTTTTTTATTTCATATTAGATGTGCTATGTAGTTTTATGATAAGTTTTAGAAATTTTATTGGTTTAAATATGAATTTTTAGGTGATTAATAATTATTTAATCTTTGAATTTTGGTTTTACCCCAGATCGATTTGTATTCTCCATTTACTCCGAATTTTCATCTCGTATTGTTTTGAATTTTCAGAGTAATTCGAAGCAGAGATTTAAATTTTCGAGTCTAGGTCCTGAGATTGAATTTTTAAAATCTCCAACATTCAAGTCGAATCTGGAGAATTTATATTCTTCGGATTTCTCTGATTAGTCCATAGCCCTAGAAGTAGCTGCTAAAAACCAACAACAAGGTTGTCCATAGTTTTTTTATACCATGTTTGGTTGGAAAGAAAATATTAAAGGTCATTACATTATTTTACCATAAACTTTAATCATTTTTACCAATTTATCATACTTTTAAAATTGTGATCAATTGGTATATAAACTTTTCAATTTGTTGCAAATCTATCCATGATCAAAATAACTTATACCCATGTTGACTTGGCATTTTAACATGATATATATATATATATATATATATATATATATATATATATATATATATATATACCAGGACCACCCAAGAGATCTAAGGGATAGTGAAGCAAGAATAGTAATGATGCAGATGCAATATAAAGGCACAATGCCGGTCTCACGCTCCTAGTCGTAAGCTAGACACGGAGGTTACCGGTCCAATATGCAGCAATTAGCAACATACAGTAGTAATTAAAATACAGAATTTCTGATGTGCAAGATCATAATATCTTAGGCGAGCACAGAGCATACTTAATTAATACAGAAAGATAAGAAAGCTTTAAAGAAGAAATGAAATGCAGGAAATAAATAAATCTTTAAAGTAAATAAGGCATAAGGAAACTATAATACATAAAATATATAAGAAAATATAAGAAAGTAATCTTACAGGGAAAGAATATTTTCTTTTCTTTATTAAAATCCAAGTAAGGGAAGGTTACAGAAGTTCTTTAATCCTCAACAAAGGAGTTATATCGGAAAAAGGGAAATTACAGAGAAATTATATCAATCTTGGTAAAGTGATAAAATAATTTTTAATCTACTTTACTTAGAGAGGAGAGCTAAGAAGAGCCTAAGTATTTTTTCTACTGATTTTTTTCCCCCCCTCTAAAGGTTGGAGAAGGTTTCTATATATAGAGCTTGAGAGGGAATGCTGTAGAGGCACGAGATTCGTTAGGAGGGAGTAGCCCATGTGAGAGGGACCAGAGATGTTTCTGATGCGTCCGTCCTTCAAGGAGGAATAGTTTGCCTCAGACTTTTTATTTTTACTTTAGTGGCGAGATACTCAACAGATCTTGAAAAAAGAAGCTGGGGCCCCACCCATGTGGTCTGACAGAGTGAAGAGGGATGGCTGCTGAGGCAGGGGGAGAGTATTTGACATAGAAATCAAATTTCCCTGAGTGCTGTCCGAGACTGTCCTAAATTTGGTGACCTGGAAAATAGAGAATATTAGAAATACCTTTTTTTTCTTTTTATACCCTAATTTTTTACATGGGTCGTCTATAAGGATTTTCAACCCATTGGGTTCACTAAATAAAATATTTACAAAGGTTTGCAGAACAAGAACTTTACAAGACTTTATAAGCCTGTGGGCTTAATAGGGCTAAAAATACCATAACAATCGTCTTCATTGTCATTACCCAAATCGATGAAGGGCTCAGATTCTCCAGAATGGCTGGAGTTTACAGAAGAAGTAGCCCGAGACTGGACTAACTGTTGCATTATTTTGAAATATTCTTCTTCTGTTTTGGCAGCTGCAAGAAGGGCACTGGCATGGGATTTCTGAGCAAGGAAATTGGTCTGGGAGGGAGGACTTCCAATGAAACCATGCTTTTGAAGCCATTCAAAGATTGCTGTTTTAGAAATCTTTTCTGGAATTCTGTAGGAATTCCATCATTTTACTTTAAATTTTCTTTGTAGAACTATAATGCCATTATTGGATGAGTAGTCGAGATACCATTGAGAGACCCATGGTACGAAGAACTTGGAATAATAAAGGCATAAGGAAGGGAATTTCTTTTCAGGAGAGGAGGGTTTGTAATGGGATTCAAAAAGGTCAAACCCATTACGAATATCAGAAGGAAGGATGTCAGGGATAGGACCATAGTTATTCCACCACCTGGTGAACCATGCAGGAAACTTGGAAAGATTAGCATGATCACTTAAGAAAAATAACCAAGAGTGGGTGGCATAATGATTTTGGATAAGGAAGGTGTTGAACCATGCTTGTTCATAGTCCCAATAAGAGAATGTTGGGCAAAAGTCGAGCTTGGTTTGGAAATTTACAGGGCAAGATTTAGGCTTAAAAAGATCTTGACCCCAATCTTTAGGATGAAGGACTTTAAGGATTTTACAGGTAGAGTAAGAAGGGTCATGGGATCCTTTATGGTAGAAGTGTTTGAATTCTACTGAACCAGTAAATTCCAAAATAGTTTGATAATACTCTTGGGGTTTTGAAAGATCCCAAGGTTTAAAAAACTAATTATTTGGAAAGTGGTTTTGCATTGCTATAAAAGGATTTTTGTTATAAAACCTATCTTCAATTGTTAAGATGTTTTGGAAAGTGGTTTTTGTGAGAAATTTGGAAGACTTTATTTTAGATTGTGATAAAAGAATTTGTGAACTACTTTGGGTAGCCACAGGAGTTAAATTATTTTGAGAAAAGATCTGAGAGGAAGAAGATTCACCTTTCTCAGTTTTCAAAACAAGTTGAGAAACTTTACCTGAGGGCGGAGGAAGGCCCAAAATACTAGGAGGCTCTGAAGCTGGAGGTTTCAAAGTTGCTTGAATAGCCTGGAGGAGTTCAGGAGTTCTAGAGATCGATTCAACCCATTGTTGAATTGCAAGAGCTTTAGTTGAGTCATCTTTATTTTGTTCTTGGCTGGCAATCTCATACCAAGACTTTATTGGCTTTTCAGCAGAAAGAGGGAGAGGAACTTTAGTTGGGGCAACTTTTTCTGGATCTGAAATTTCTTTACCAGAGGGTTCTTTCTTTTTGCGGGGCATCTTTATCTGTTTTGTAAAAATTCTCTTGTCAGGAAATCTGGAAGAGAATTTTCATTTCCTTTAATAAATTCAATTTCAAAATCAAAGATACTCAAAATAGCTTGCCATCTAGCAAAAATCTGTTTTGATGCAATATTTTGAACATCTTTTTGTAAAATTTCTTTAGCAGATTTATAATCAATTCGAAGTAAAAACTTTTGATTGAGTAAATTAGATTGAAACTTTGTGATGCAGAGAATAATGGAAAGAATTTCTTTTTTGATGGTAGAGTAGTTCTTTTAGGTATTATTCTAATGACCTGAAGTATACTGTATAACTACTTCCCGCCCATTTTGAACTTGCTTTAAAATACCACCATAACCTAATTCACTAGCATCAGTTTCTACAATTTTAGGAAGACTAGGATCAGCTATATGGAGACATGGTATAGAAACTATATATCTCTTTATGTGTTGGACAACTTTAGTGTGTTCATCTGTCCAAGGAGGTGGATTCTTTTTTAACCTATCATATAAAGGTTTGGCTATCCTATTAATGTTGGGATAAAAATCCAAAACATAGTTAAGGCTGCCTAAAAATCTTTGCAATTGGGTTTTGTCAGGAATTTTATCAGGAAACTTGTTAGCAAATTATAGGCATCTTTCTATGGGAACAATGGTTCTTTGACAGATATAATGTCCTAGGAATCTAATTCTAGTTTGGAAGAGAGATATCTTCTTTTCAGAAACAACAAGGCCTGCGTTTTTAACAACATGGAGAAAAGTCTTTAAATGTTTGAGGTGTTGTTCAATGGATTTGGAGAAAATGAGGACATCATCAATATAAACTATACAAAATTCAAAATAAGGATTAAAAATGTCATTCATAATTCTTTGAAATTCAAAAGGAGCATTTTTTAAACCGAAGGGCATAACATTCCACTGATATTGGCCAAAAGGGACAGTAAAGGCAGTTTTATAACGGTGCTTTATGTCAATTTGTATTTGCCAAAATCCTGATTTCATGTCAAATTTTGAGAAAACAAATGCAGAATGGAGTTTTTGAAGAAGATCTTTTTTGTTTGGAATAGGATACCTAATCCATTTGAGGGCTGTATTCAAAGGCTTGTAATTTATTACAAGTCTAGGAGTACCTCTCTCTTGTTCAGAAGCTTTATTAACGTAAAATGCTGCACAACTCCATGGTGATCGAGATCTAGAGATTAATCCTTTAGATTGGAGATCTTGGATTTCTCTTCTACAATGTTGTTCTAATTCAGCATTCATCTGGACTAGTTTAGCTTTAGTAGGGATATTTCTTTCATCAAATCCTGGCTCATAGGGGAGGTCAACTATATGCTTTTTTCTATTCCAAAAGGCATTTGGCAAATCAGAGCAGACTTCTTTAATAAAATAGTTTTGAAGATCAAGAATGCATTTTTTTACAGAATCATTTTGTAATTGATGTTCAATTTTGTTAAAATGAACTCTTTGCTTTAAATCGAATAAATTTGTTTCTTTGCTTTTAACCAAGAAATTTATTTGATTTTTGTAAATAGAATGAGCTTGAACAAAGTTGAGCTAGCGAGTTTTTGGTTTTACCAAGAAGGGAAAAGAAATGAAAATATCTTTATCTTTAAAATCTATAGAGTTGTGAGTAACTATGTAGGGAGTTATCAGATTAATAAATGGTGTCCCTAAGATTACTGAATAACTAATATCAGAGACAAGAAGGAAAGAAGTTTTAATGGAAAATCCATTGTTTAAAATACTAACGTCTGTTTTGCCATCAATATGCATTTTTGAATTGTTAGCAGAAGAGAGTGTTTCATGGGTTTTTTCTTGAAAATGATGAGGGACAATAAAGGTCTTTATGCAACTTAAATCAGCGCCTGTGTCAAACAGAGCGACAGTATCATATTGAAAGTCTTTATCAAAGATAAGGGAAACTTTAACAATGTATTTCCGAGAAGTAATTTGACTTAAAGTATAGAGGAAATCATGAGGGATTTTATCTATACTAGCCAAGGACTGAGCTTCTAATCCTAAGTTTGTTATGTCATCACTCTCACTAGATTCTTCAGCTAGTTTGGTGACAAGAAACTAGATTAGTTCAGAGTCTTTTTGTTGCTTTTCTTTAATATACTTTAGTTCAGTTTTAATGGTCTTTATTTCAGACTGGAGTTCCTGTACATTTCCTATGGGTTTCTTACCATGCTTATTCCTATTCAGGATAGTTGTAAGATCATACATGTTGATACTTATGGAAGGTAACTCAGTCTTAGGGGGCTCAGGTTCCTTTTCTAAGGATTGCCTAAGTTGTTCTAGATATCTTTTTTGGACATCAGGATCGTTGATGTGTTGTATAGCATCCAAAATGAGGGTTTGTTATTTAGTAAGCATGTTCAAATAATTTTTATCAGAACTAGAATCTAAACCTAGAAAAGAAGAAGAGGTTATAGCTAGTTCATCTATCTGAGGGATTCCTAGAGAGGAGGATTCAAACTCAGACTCGGATGTGTGCAAAATCAATGCAGAAAGTTGTGCTAGAGTGTCTTCTCCTAGGTCAAGTTCCTGGAGTTTCTTAGAGACCTTACAATATTTGGAAATATGTCCCTTTTTGCCACATCTGTAGCAGGTGATATCTTTCGGATTTCTTTTCTTAGGTTTGGAATCTTTATCGTTCTTAGGGAAGGAATTTCTGTAAGGTTTTTTATAGTAGGGTTCATTAGAAGTCTTTTTCTTATGAAATTTTCTTGGTTTAGAAAGTTTCTTAGGGGAAAAGTACTTGGATTTGGACTTTTTACTACAATCTCCTTTGCAGGCTTTATCTTGACTATAACCATAGTCGAATTGTTTATAGAAAGATCCTAATTCTTTTTTGGATTTCTTTAATTCCCACTTTAGATGTTTTTGGAGTTTCAAATCCTGACAGATCCTAAGGCCTTCCTTTTGGGTAGTACTGATCAATTCTTCGTAGGTGAGCTGGTCATAGGGAATGATATAGGATCCAAAGGATTGTCTAATAGTGTTTCTGACATGTTCTCCTAAAAGGGTAGGAAGCCCTACATTGATGGCATGTCAGAATTTCAAGAAAATAAATGCAGAATTCCAAGAAAACAAATTTAAAGTAAAGTGGTGGAATTCCTACAGAATTCCAGAAAAGATTTCTAAAACAGCAATCTCTGAATGGCTTCAAAAGCATGGTTTCATTGGAAGTCCTCCCTCCCAGACCAATTTCCTTGCTCAGAAATCCCATGCCAGTGCCCTTCTTGCAGCTGCCAAAACAGAAGAAGAATATTTCAAAATAATGCAACAGTTAGTCCAGTCTCGGGCTACTTCTTCTACAAACTCCAGCCATTCTGGAGAATCTGAGCCCCTCATCGATTTGGGTAATGACAACGAAGACGATTGTTATGGTATTTTTAGCCCTATTAAGCCCACAGGCTTATAAAGTCTTGTAAAGTTCTTGTTCTGCAAACCTTTGTAAATATTTTATTTAGTGAACCCAATGGGTTGAAAATCCTTATGGACAGCCCATGTAAAAAATTAGGGTATATAAAAAAAAAGGTATTTCTAATATTCTCTATTTTCTTGGTCACCAAATTTGGGACACTCTCGGACAGCACTCAGGGAAATTTGACTTCTATGTCAAATACTCTTCCCCTGCCTCAGCAGCCATCCCTCTTCACTCTGTCAGACCACATGGGTGGGGCCCCGGCTTCTTTTTTCAAGATCTGTTGAGTATCTCGCCACTAAAGTAAAAACAAAAAGTCTGAGGCAAACTATTCCTCCTTAAAGGACGGACGCATCAGAAACATATCTGGTCCCTCTCACATGGGCTACTCCCTCCTAACGAATCTCGTGCCTCTACAGCATCCCCTCTCAAGCTCTATATATAGAAACCTTCTCCAACCTTTAGAGGGGGGAAAAAATCAGTAGAAAAAATACTTAGGCTCTTCTTAGCTCTCCTCTCTAAGTAAAGTAGATTAAAAATTGTTTTATCACTTCACCAAGATTGATATAATTTCTCTGTAATTTCCCTTTTTTCGATATAACTCCTTTGCTGAGGATTAAAGAACTTCTGTAACCTTCCCTTACTTGGATTTTAATAAAGAAAAGAAAATATTCTTTCCCTGTAAGATTACTTTCTTATATTTTCTTATATATTTTATGTATTATAGTTTCCTTATGCCTTATTTACTTTAAAGATTTATTTATTTCCTGCATTTCATTTCTTCTTTAAAGCTTTCTTATCTTTCTGTATTAATTAAGTATGCTCTGTGCTCACCTAAGATATTAGGATCTTGCACATCAGAAATTCTGTATTTTAATTACTACTGTATGTTGCTAATTGCTGCATATTGGACCGGTAACCTCCGTGTCTAGCTTACGACTAGGAGCATGAGACCGACATTGTGCCTTTATATTGCATCTGCATCATCACTATTCTTGCTTCACTATCCCTTAGATCTCTTGGGTGGTCCTGGTATATATATATGTATATATATTATTTGCTGATGTGGAAATTAGAAGAAGAAATTGATAATTTTTCTATTTTTAACTTTCATCTTATTTGCAATTCTATCAACTTTACTAATTATTTCAATTTTATATAATTGTAAATTATATATAGAGATATGATATTTTTATAAAAACTTTTATTAAAATATTCATAAAAATACATTTAAAATTTTTGTTGGATTTTTTTTACTTGATTGTGATTTCAACTTATTAAAATAATAAATAAAACTAAGTGATTGTGATGAAATTTAATATAACAACTATAATTGAACTAAAAAAAATGTACTCATTCGGGTTAGAAAAGATTTTAATATCTTAAAAATAATTCATTAAAATTTTAAAATTTACATCATAGAAATAATGGTATATTTCAACGAATGGCTTCCCGAATCCAGCAGTCTATTTCATTTTTTTGGCAAATATATTTTAGAGAAGATTCAATACTTTCATTTAAAATTAGATTAAATTGAAATAATTAGTGAAGTTGAAAGAATTGTAAAAAGATGAAAGTTAATGATATATTTGCAAATAAGATGAAAGTTGAGGATAAAAAAATTATTAATTTTTTCTTCTAATATCCACAGACATATATGCTAATCACCATGTTAAGTCAGTATAGTTATATACTATTTTGACCGTGAATAAATTTACAATAAGTAAAAAAATTTATATATTAATTTATCATAAATTTAAAAATATGATAAACTGAAAATGACTAAAGTTATGATAGAATAATATTATAACTCAAATGTTAAAGCGTAAAAACATTGACAAATTATTCTCTAATTAGTTGGGGTACTTTTTATTACAAGAAAATGAAAAAGAATATTTCTTTCCTCACCACGGGTCTAGGGTATCCAGATGAGACTCTAAATGCGACACTAGAATAACAAATTTTTCATTTCAATGCTTTTCCAATTTTTATGTTTTAAATTAATTAGATTTTATTATTTAAATGAAATTACGTATAAATCGAGGAGAAATAAAAATATATATATAGGAGTTAAATTTTATCTTATTTAACTGATAAATTTATTTAAAAGAAATAAAATATAAGGTTTTTGTAGATAGTCATTGAAATGTTATATTTGTCTTTGTAGGAGATCTTAGAGAATATCTAACGGTCTCATTCTCAATCAATAAAAAAATCAAACAATTATACTTTTTAATCTCAGGAGAATCGCTCTGTACAGATCACTCATGTTTACGACGAAATAATTTTCAATAAAAGTCTTTAGATTGTTTGAGAATAGATTTTGTGAGCCAACTAAAGCAAATCAAAATAGAAAAAGAGTGTTTTATTACCAACACATGGTGATGACAGGATCAAGAGAAACCGTTAACCCTTCTAACTTACTAAAAATGAATCTAGTAAGAGATTGTTTCAATCTGAAAAGCTGATCACATGCATCTGATAATAAGCTACATGAGCAAAAGAGTCTGATTTTTATTTGCAAAAAATGAAAAATAATAAAATTAGAGACTAATTGATTTTTATTTGAGACTAATTAGAACAACTTCATAACTAGCCCGACTAGCCATCTAGAAAATAATAAAATATATGTTAAAAAATGTGCTCTGATATATGATCAATGAATGTCTTAAACTAAATGTCAATAATAAGTGTTTTCACACATGGGTTCAATACAAATCCAAGTTAATTTTAATCCTTACTATTTATTTTTTTAATCCAAGAAAGTGTAGATGAAAAGATTCTATCATTTCTAGATCTTTTATATGCATTTTGCTTGCACCCGAGCATGCATCACTATTATTCTTGCATACACCCTAGAGGGAGTTACAGTAAGCAAATATGACACTTCCAAGTCAAGAATACAATATCTTACTAGTGTTTCTTGTATATATATATATATATACATACAATTGATCTACTAAGGTAGACCATAATTAGTGCAAGCCTTTCTTTGAGGATGGGGTGGTGGTAGGGAAGCTGCTGGTGCTAGTATCAAAACTAGGCCTTTAGATTGGGACTGAATCAAAGATACTCGTGCCGACACAGCCTTTGTACACATCTCTCATCGATTCCCCTATGAAAAAGGTATTAATGTACAATTCAATGGGGATAGAAAACCCATAACCATGCTTTCATAACCATAAGACATTTCAACAACTAAGGAAGAGGGAATGCACCTTTCCTTTATACTATACCATAGGGCAATGGAAATAGACCAGGAAAGCCATGAACATCAATATCTGAATCAGCAAGTAAGACTCAAAGACGGATTGAACTTATATAGTACTAACAGCCTATGTGTAACAAGAAAAAGAAGTAGAAGTAGAGTTAACTTCTTACCCTGCTTGTGAACCCTAACATAATGCTCCCAATTTAGACCCAGAAAATAAATGAGCCTATCTTAGTTGTACCTATTTAAATTCATATTTACCACTTATTCTAAGGGTGTTTTTTATTATTTCAACCAATTAAAAAAAATAACTACCTTGTTCCTTTCACTATGTATAACAAATTTAACCCTAAAGGCCTTAACTTTGATTTAAAAATTCTTTAGCAAATCCTTTGAAAACCTTTATTTTTTCTCAAGGTAAATTTCCAAGATTTCAGACCATCTGCACTTCCTTCTTCAATTAAAACTTTAGTACTTCAAGTAGAACGATTTCTCCCAACTTACTTTGAATTGAAAATTTTATAGGCCAATTTCACTTAGTTTACTTTTAAGTTGAAATTCATAGGTTGATTCTTCTTTACGCTAACGTATCCTTCTTTAAGGCTGACTATCAAAATCATGCGCAAGTTAAAAGAAATCCTCCTATACACAAATCAATACTGACATTAACCCCTTAGCTTGATTAAAACGAGTGAGCAATAACATTAAAGAAATAGTTGTTATCATTGAGGTGTTAACCCCTTTTGACTATAATTGCTTCGTAGTTTTAGGGCATACCCTCAGCAAGGAAAATTTATTTATTTTAAATGTCCTTCCAACCTCTGAAATAAATGATCCTTCAATAAGTTTAATAACATGTCCCTTTGGACAAAATAAGTCTTTATGCGGTTTTGGTAAAGTCCCTCTTACTACTTCCTAGCTTGGTCCACTCATTTAGAACTAACTTTCGGTAACCTATGGAAAGAGATTGACATTTACAATCTTATCCAGGTTACCAAAACCGAATAACCAATAAACAAACCCTTAATGTATGTTATTTCTCTTTTTTGGCCTTGTTCTAGAAATGTCTTCTTATTTAGAGATAACATAATGACTATTACCCTCTATGACCTAGTTACTATATTTAGCCTCTCACCTTTGGTGAAGTAATTAGTGCTTGTCTTAAGGCTAATCGTAATAGCTATAATATTTCCTTTAAGAAAAACCACGCTAGCTATGGCACCTTTATCTGTATGAACATGAGACCAACATAAATTCCTGATAAGACTGAACATGTTTGCTTCCTCCTTTATTGGGTTTATAAATTCCTTGCTTACCTAAAATAACTAATGAATGTGTTCCTTTGGCTATAGATTTAACTGATGGTCAAAAAATATCTTAGGTCCTTTCATCCTAAAAAATCTAAACATAATCCAAATATGGAGCAGTCCACTTTAGATGGTTTAACATTAGTTTATGGCATACTTTTCTAAACTAATGAATCGGCCTCTAAAGCCTGATTTCCAATCTCTACCCTACTATGCTCTTGGCTATCTAACTTCAAATGTAAATATACTACTTTTACAGAATTCTTTTAATTTTTTTATACCACCTCAAATTGATATGATAACTTATTATGCACTTTTATTCCCTCTCTCCTCAGTCTTTTTTTATTATTTTGGACTACTCTAGTGATCGAACTGACCCTATCTGGAAGTCAACTTGGGAAAGCACCTTGATTACCAGAGACCTTCCCTATGGCCTAAATTTAGATCTTTATAATAACAAATGTAGGGTTGAATTATACAACCCACATCTTATAGCCAGATAATTCAGTTTGTGCCAAGCTACTCCTTATCCTACTTTCTACTTTTACAACTCCACCTTTAATAACATAATCATTTTTAATAATTTGATCTATTATAAATTTTTATTTGAAGTCTTTTCCATTTTAGCCAAATTCATAACCTTTTTGTCTTTTTCTTGTAAATCCTTACAAGATTGAATTATATATTGAATTTTGGAATTGCTTATATGACATTCATTTCATCCTTCCATGATATGAGGTAGTAGAACTTCATGTCTAGCCTTGAACTGGTTTTTTATGTCACGACCCAAACCCAAAAGGGGCACGTGACCGACACTGAGGAATAAGAATACATAAAGTACCTGAAACCCATAATAAGTTGTTGACCATTTGTATGATCAAACTCATAATTTTGGACTTTGAAAAATAATTTTTATACTAATAATTTCAATTAAGTGTGTAGGGAATTATATACCAAACATATACACTTTGGATGAATAGTGACTTTTCAGGCAAATTGAATCTTTGAGATTTAAGAAGGCTTTTGACATCTTTAGAGCTCTTGAATGAGAAAATGAGCTTCTTAAATTTTGAAGTAGACATCTTAAGATTTCTAAATTGAGCTTTCTTATCAAAATCTGAGTTCATTTGGGTATGCAAATATTCAGTCGAAGTCAGCATATGCAGCTTGCATTTTAGTTTGCACAGCTCTTGGTATTTCAGCAATATGTTGAGCTACAGATGTAAAATTGAGATGATTCAAAGTTTTATAAAAATCTAAGACAATTTTCTACAACTTTTATGAGGAACATTTTGGCTAAATCGATCATCTTCAGTCTCATTCATGGGCATCTTATGAGGTGGTCATAAGTTATCCTTGAATAATTCCTTTTGAGCACATTATAAGTTAAGAAAATGGGCAAAAATTGGCAGAACTCCTCATGAGCGCTCCTTACGAGTGTGAGTGAGCTACTTATGAGCACACCTCTAACAGCATCCGCTGGGAATATTTGAATGCAATGGATATATTTTTGCTCCTCACGAGCACTGTTCACTCGTGAGCCACCCGTGAGCATCCCTTGAGCTGCCAAAAGTCCAAGACTTGATTCAAAATCAATTATAAATGTTGGAGACATGATTGATACATCCAAAAACTATATTTTTAAGTGTTTATATATATAAACATAACTTAAAATTTAATTGAAAGGTTAGGAAACTTGTTTATCATTCATTATTTTCTTAAACATTCAATTGAGCTCTTAAGCTTTCCTTTAAACAATTATTTGTATATAACTCTTGTGAGAGTTGGTGAGTGATTAGAATAAACATTCTTATTCTTCTATTTTCTAGGTTTAGAAAATGGGAAGTGAGATTCTATTATAATGAAATTGGTTTAAGTGTTTAGCCATTAAAATACTTAGTAATTTGGTTTTAGTGTGAGCCTTTAAAACACTTACAATTTGGTTTTTTAGTGAGTTTTCAAAAGTCAAGTTATAAGGTTGTAAGAGTGAGTCATAAAGCTCTCGTGCAATCTCAATCTTGTGAATAAGATTGTGGGTGATTGAAAATCCTAACTTGAGGATAAGTTAAGCGAAGATGTAGGATTATTGTTGAATCCAAACTCCTTAAATATTTGTGTTCTCCATTCTTTCTTCTCAACTCTTACTCAATTCTTGCAAAGAATTCCTTTAATTTTTTATTTTTGTTCGATAGTCCTATTCACCCCCCTCTAAGACTCTTTCATAAGCCTTAACGAAAATTTTAATAAAATAAAGACGATAATAAAATGACATAATTTAAATAAAGATAAAAAGCATAAATGAATTAAAATCCAACACAAACTTAGATAATATATATAATAATAATCTTTAGTACACGTTCTTCATACGTATGACGATCTAAAAAAAATATAACATAATAATTAACCATTTCATTACTACTGCGGTGTTTTAGATTTAAAATGCACACATGATAATAATATATATCATATAAACCTACATAAAATAACCAAAAAAGAAGAAACCCGGTGTAGAGTAGGCTGACAGATAGGTGACTTCCGATATCCTGAAAAATAACTGAAGGAAGTCAGACTTCACTGAGTAAGTTAATTAAAGAAACGTATATAGTATAAAAGTCTCCTTTAAAATATATTTATGAAAATAAGAAATTTATATTTTATAATTTAAATTGTTTAATTTCTATTGGAATCATCTTTACTGAAATAAAGTATTTTAAAATCATAAAATACTTTATAAAATACAAATAAGCTTTCTTAAATCATTTTTTATAAGAAAACTAGGTAGAACCTTAGTCCATAAATCTAATAACCTTTTGGCTCTCTTATAATTCAAAGACTGCCGGTTCCCAAGAGCAAAGCATCAACCGAGCTACCAACCACAGTCAGTTCACTTAAACCGATATTTACTGGCGGTTTCCGAGAGCAAAGCATCACCGAGCCACATACATTCACCACTCACTCTCAATTCGACTGATGTGCACACAATCCTGATGAAACCCATCAGGTAGCCCGTTCTACCATAATTTATTTTAAAATCAATAAATAAATAAATAAGGAAGATTACAATAAAATAAGATTTACTAATCATGTGAAAACTTAATATAAACATGCTAATATAACTACATATATTTTCTTATACACAATTCAATTATTAACTTACAAATTGAATGCGCTCCTCTGCACAACCGTGTTCGACCCCGACCAGTCAGCTCAGCTGGAGGTACGACTAAAGAAAAGAAATAAATATAAATGGAATTCCTATAAATTCTAGATTTCTAAAGAAATACTAGATTAAAAAAATAAATACGACTCTACTAAAATAGACATGATGTCACATTTTACGAGAAATCTATCAAAAATTCAGCAAAGTTTTCTCTGTAAAATGGACATCTCTCTACATGAAATAGAGCTAACCCTACACAAAAAAACACTTTAAATAATTGCAATAACTCCAAATCTTAGATTGAGCCCCCGAACTACGCTTAATGCCCAACCGAAAACTAATTTCACAAATCGTAATATAAATCAATAAAATTTCATTAAATACCAAAATTAATTCATTTACACAAATAAAGTATAAAAAATATTTATTCACAAAATAATTAACAAAATTCACATTAAAATCAATTTTTGTTATAAAGGTCCTTATTCAAATTTTCTTGAAATTAAATAGCATTTAATTATCGAAAATTTATTAAATCATTCAATTTTACAATTAAGTAACTGAAAACTCATTTAAATCATAAAAATCATAAATACTATTTTATTCAAATATTATTTTGATAATTACTCATAATTAGCTAAAATATGAATAAATTCATAAAAATTATTTTAATATCATTTATTACTCAAAAATTACCCAAAACATCATAATTCACCATAATTTGAATTAAAACATAAAATTCACCAATTTACACTAATTTTCCCAAAAATTCATTTTTGACATAAATATGCAAAAATTTGTCATAAAAATTCGGTACATAAGTTTAATAAACTTCCTTAATGAAACTCACTCTAAATATTTTATAGAATTTAATAAAAATAAAAAAATTTCCAGACCCGGGACTGTGAACAGTAACTGAAACCCAAAAATACGTATTTTTTTATTAAATAATTCCAGAAAAATAAGTAATTTCCAAAAAATAAATAAAAATAATATTTAGGTAGATCTTAGCTCAAATAACAACTAATCTAAATACCACAACTTCAAATAAAATTATTTTCATTAAGAAAAATCAAATTAAACATATTGACATAAATACAAAATCGAGTTTTCAAAGTCCTTACTAGTTGGTTTACTTGAAATTAAATACAAAATATCGAAGCTCATAGTGTGAGTTTTGAAACGAGCCCAAGCTCGATTGATCTCCTTGCCGACGACCACACTGCATTGTTCACATAGTGCAGTCTACACTGTGCTGTTGTTGTTGCCTGTTGTTGTTGGTGGAGGTCATATGTGCTAGCTGAGGTGGTGTCGTGGTGGTTGGCGGTGGTTCGGTTTGACAACAAGAAGAAGAAGAATGTGCTGAGCCTGAATTTTTTTTTATTACTTTGGTCATGTTTTTTAAGCAAAAGAGAAAATAGTTATAAAAAAATTATATATATATATAGAAAAGGACAAAATAATGTAAACATAATATTTTTAATTTAAATATTTAATTTTCTAATTAAATTCACCCCAAAATATTAAAATATATTAAATACACTAAATTAACACATTCACAAATAATAATTGTAATAATAATAATAATAATAATAATAATAATAATAATAATAATAATAATAATAATAATAATAATAATAATAATAATAATAATAATAATATTAAATAATATACAACCCCAAAATTAAATTTAACTTCACAAAAATCAAATTTCACAATTTAGTATAATAATATAAAATAAAGTAATTATTAACACTGCATATCTTAAAATTAAATTTTGTAATTTAATACATAAAAATTTAGGTCTTTACAGTCTCTCCTCCTTAAAAAAAATTTGTCCTCGAATTTTCAATAAATCAAATACAAAATCTTAATAGAAAAGATAGGGATAAGCCGCCCCACATTACTGCCTCTATCTCCCATGTGCAGTCCTCTACTATATGGTTGCTCCATAATACCTTCACTATCGAGATCTCCTTGGTGTGAAGCTGACGAACTTGGCGATCCACAATTGCCACAGGACATTCCTCGTATGACAGATCTTCACTGAACTCCACTGTTTGAGGCTGAAGGACGTGAGAAGGATCAGGTACATATTTCCTTAGCATGGAAATATGAAACACTAGGTGAATCCGAGATAATTCAGGTGGCAACATCAATCTATAAGCATATCTCCAACTCTTGAACGTATCTCGAATGGCCCAATGTACCTTGGGGCTAATTTTCCTTTCTTACCAAACCTCATAACCCTCTTCATTAGAGAGATCTTCAGAAACACCATGTCTCCAACGGAAAAAGATACATCCTTTCTCTTTGGGTCTACATAGCTCTTCTATTTGCTGAAGGTTGTTCTTAAATGTTGATGAATAATAAGAACCTTCTCAGAAGCAACCTACACCAATTCTGGATCTGTCAGTTGTTTCTCTCTAACTTTCCAACACAATGGTGATCTACATTTCCTACCATACAGTGCTTCATATGGAGCCATCTCAATACTTGCATGATAATTTTTATTATATGCAAATTCTATTAATGGAAAATGTATGTCCCACTGACCACCAAAGTCAATCACACACATCCTTAATATATCCTCAAGGGTTTGTATGGTCCTTTTTGACTGACCATCTATCTGAGGATGAAATGCTGTATTGAAATCAAGTTTGGTACCTAATGCCTTATACAACTCTTACCAGAAGACTGAGGTGAAAGTAGCTCCTCTATAGAATACTATGCTCATCGGTACCCCGTGAAGACAAAAAATTCTATTAACATACAATCTTATTAATCTGTCAGTAGAGTATGTCTTTTTGATTGGCAAAAAGTTTGTTGTCTTAGTCAGTCTGTCAACTATCACCTAAACAACATCATAATCACCAGTAGCACAAGGCAATCCAGTCACAAAGTCCATAGCAATCATATCCCACTTCCACTTTAGGATAGGCAATGGCTATAATAACTATGCAGGCCTCTAATGCTCTAACTTCACCTGTTGATAAGTGAGGCATTTGGATACAAATTTTGCTATATCTTTTTCATTCCATTCGATCAATATGTATCCTTCAGGTCACGATACATCTTGGTAGAACCTAGATGAATAATGTAAGCAAAAAAATGTGCCTTTCTTATGATTTCTGTAATATCCTGTGTTTCTAAATATTTTTACACTGTATCGGGATATGTAGTGTTAATAATTTTGTATATATATATCTTATGATATTTTTACGAGTTAATATGTATTTAAAACCTATTTTAGATACTGTGTATTATTTACAGTGTTTTACGTAAAATTTTCCCGGGACTTGCATTTTCGGGGAAATTTTCACGTAAATAATTTATTATTAATTATTTTAAATATATTTTCGGACTCGCATGAACTCATGCGTATTTTTAAAATACTAAATAAAGCCTTGTGTGTGTATATTTATTTAATTAGGGTTTAGTATTACCCTAATATTTTATTAATTATTTATTAGTTTTATTATTATTTAATTAATTTTATTTAGTATAAATTATTAAAATATTAAATTTTATGTGTGTGGTGTATATTTAATGTGTGTAATTTAATATTATTTTATTATATAGTGTAAAGTATATATATATATATACATATATACATTAAAAATCAAAAGGATTTGCCAAATTACCGTTTTGACCCCTCCCTCTCCTTCTTCTCTCCCGATCGCCTACCCTCACTGCGCCTCCCATTCCAGCATGCCGGACCGCCCCTCACCGCCACCAGCTGCCGCCAACCTCCTTCCCCTTCCTTCCTCTTCCTCTCCGATGTGACCAGGCCGTCGGAAGTCCGCTGGAACGCCCGGAATCCGCCATGGTAGCAAGTTGAGCTTCTTGCCGTCGACGACGATTCCGACCACCGTTTTCGACACCGCCGGTCTCTTTCTTCTCCTTGAGCTCCGGTGAGTGTGATTCTAGCTTTGGTTTGAGCTAAAATGGTTTAGATTTTCTTAGGTTTCGATTTTTCCATTTCGGTCACATTAGGGTTTTTGATTTTTTTGAGCTTCGAATTGATTGATTCATGAAAAATCCCTTCACAAATGTTGATCCTAGTAGCTCAATCTACATGTATGAAGTTTTGTGGAATTTTTGGAGATTTTTTGGATTTTTGGGTATTTTTGAATATTTTAATATTATTTTCTAATTTTCGGAAATTAATTATTTAAATTATGAAATTGGGGTTTATGGTTAAATTAGGTGTTTAAATGAATTATAGGAATTTATTTGGAATTTTTATGAATTTCTAAGTATTTATTTTGAATTATTGAAGTTTATGGAATTTTGGAAAATTAGGGTTAAATGTGTTTTAAATGAAATTAATTGGATAATTGGGTTTAATTATTGATATTATTGATAAATATGTTGAGAAAATTAATTTTGGATAATTGTATGATTTTTGGTGAATTTTTGAAGTAATTTTAGTATATTTATATATATAGGGGCATTTTGGTAATTTTACCCTAAATTGGCTAAAAATGTAATTTAATTGGTTTTAATAGTTATTTAAGGTATAAAAATGATTTCTATAAATTATTTGATATTTTTAACTAATTAAAACTATTTTTCGAGAATTATTTTCAATTATATATATAATATACGATTTTTCTAATAAAATGAGTTTTTATTGGTTTTTAATGTGTTTAAAGGTTAATTATGTAATTTCTACCTATAAAATGTATTTCTATGCTATAAGGATATTCTTGGTATTTTCAGAATTTTTCTGTGTTTGTGGACCCCGGTCGGTAGATTGTAGTCTGGAGTCTGACCGAGGGGTTGTGGTGGAGTGTTGAGCTTGTTTTTCGAAGTGTGTTTCCTTGCAGGGTCGGCTCTACTCTTTTGAGTAGAGAGATGTCCGTTTTACAGGAGAGGTTCTGTCGAATTTAAGGTAGAATTCTCGTAAAACGTGATATCCGGTGGAACCCTAATTTCTGATTCTGTGTTTAATACTCTAGATCGAATTCTAGGATTTCTGTTAGGTTTATTCTGATGTCGGTTATTTATTGCTTGTTTAGTTGCGCTGAGACCGAGGGCTAGTGGACCAGGCCCGTCGGACCCGTCTCGTGGAGCGCACTAGGTGAGTTACTATACTATATATATATGCTTAGGATGCATGATTTAGAAATGCATGTTTTATGTTGATTAAATATGCATAAATAATTTGATTATTTCTTAAGTTTATATTAAGTATATTTTTGGTTTATTTTTGGTATATATTAAATTATATGCATGTTTTGTAAATAAAATATATTTAAAATGTTTTTAAATATATTTCTAGCTTAATTTATAGTTTGATTGGATTTATGTGACGTATATATACTCGAAATATACCTGGTTTACTTTTGGTATATTTTTGGTATATATATGGTTTATGTTGTTATTTTATCGAACTTCATGCATCATTTATTTGTGAATGAATGTTTTATATTATTAATGAAGGATATCAATAGAACGTGCTACCTAGTGGGCAGCACTAGGACCGAGTACGTACCGGTACGCCTATAGTATTTAGGCTATAATACTAACTTATTTGTGGATATTGATTTGATGTGATTATTGATATGTGTGAGATATGGTTTGGGGGTGTGATTGCTGGAGCTCGGTTGACCAAGTGTCTCGGGGCCAATCACATTGGCAGTCAGACTGCTGGAGCTCGGTTGACTTAGTGTCTCGGGGCCAGTCTACTGTCCAAATGGATTAAGTGGATATATTTGGAATAAGTGAGCCTGTATGGCTAGAGTGTTGTCTAACACTATTTCCGAGGTTGCGATATTCTAGGGTTCTATGTGATCCTTCATAAACTGTGATTTTCAATAAAATATATAAAAAATGATTTTTATTGCATCTGTGTGTAATTGCCTGTATATATATATTAGATATATACTGTTGACTATATGCATTATCATTTAGTGTGTATGTATATATATTATAGTAATTCACTTAGTGAGGTCTGACTCCCCTCCGTTGACTATTTTTCAGGAGAGTCAACATCCTCAGACCTCAGTAGCAGGTCGATACGCCAGATTTCTTCCGCCTCGGCTTCTTTGTGTAAATTATTTACTTGAGTCTTATTTTTATAATCTAGACACTGCAGTAGTTGTGAATTAATCGTGGGATTTCATGTATTTTATTTTAAAGAGATGTATTATATTGAAACTGGATTTGTACTGAAAAATTTTATATATCTATGAGATGAGATTTAACTTAAATCCAGTTGGTGTATATACTATTGTGATATTTATGATTTTTATTTCCGCTGCATTATATATTGTTATTATTGCATGATTTATTTTGTTTTTAGACTTGCTACGGGTTCCGGATTCGAAAGAATTCCCGTTCCCTAGCGCCGGTCATGGCCCCTGTTTTGGGTCATGACAATTCCTTTCCTCAGATTATTCACATTTGGCATACATAATTAAGTACCCAAATGTAGCACACCATCGCCATCAATCATAAATCCAATGGACCTACCTTATTGCACTTCAAACATGATTTTCTACAACTATAGGTCCCTTCTCTGTGCTACCTTAACTTGATCCAAGTATTAACCGTACACTGAACTGAGCAAAGATGCATTTCTTAATCACCTTTAACTGTAGTCGTTGGTCAATCAACTCATGCATCTCCTTAATAATTGGTCTCCTCTCAGTACTGATGTGTGCAAAGTTGCCTGTAGACTTCCTGCTCAAAGCATCTGCAACTACATTTACCTTATCTTGATGGTACAGAATAAAACAATCATAATCCTTTAAAAGTTCCATCCATCTCCTCTACTTTAAATTCAGATCCCTATGCTAAAAATATACTTCAAGCTCTTGTGGTCGGTGTATACCTCAAGTCACACCATAAAGGTAATGCCTCCAAATCTTTAATGCAAACACTGCTACTACCATTTCTAAGTCATGAGTAAAATAATTTTGCTCGTGCTTCTTCAACTACCTTAAAGCATAAACAACCACTCTTCCATTCTATATTAAAACACAGCCAATCCTACTCGAGAAGCATCACAATACATGGTATAACCTTGTTTCCTAAAAGGTAAAGTTAACATTGGAGTCGAAGTCAACAAATCCTTAAGCAATTGAAAGCTCTCCTCACAACTGTCTATCCACACAAACTTAGCATTTTTTTGGGTTAGCTTGGTCAAAGGTGCAGTTATCTTGGAGAATTCCTTTACAAATCTCTTATAATAGCCCGCTAAACCTAGAAAGCTCCTTACTTCCATTACTGTCATAGGCCTTAGCCACTATGTAATAGCTTTAATCTTCTTTCGATCCACCTATATGTCGTCATTAGACACCACATGGCCTAAGAATGCCACTTGATTCAACCAAAATTCACACTTCAAAAACTTGGCATACAGCTGGTGCTCTCTCAAAGTCTAAAGAACTAATCTCAAATGCATTGCATGCTCAGCCTTACTCCTAGAGTACACCAGAATATCATCAATAAAAATAATCATAAATCGATCCAAGAATGGTCGAAACACCCTGTTTATCAAGTCCATAAAGACTGCTGAGGCATTAGTCAACCCAAAGGACATCACCAAAAATTTATAATGGCCATACCTTGTTCGAAATGTTTTTTATGCATGTCTCCACCTCTAATCCTTAATTGATGGTACCCAGACCTTAAGTCGATCTTGGAAAAACACTGAACTCCTTATAACTGATCGAATAAGTCATCAATCCTTAGGAGTGGATATTTGTTCTTGATGGTAACCTTATTCAACTATTTTTAGTCAATACAGAGTCGAAGACTACCATCCTTCTTCTTCACAAATAATACAGGAGCACCCCAAGGAGATGTACTAGGCTGAATAAAACCTTTATCAAGCAATTCTTACAACTGCTCTCTCAGCTCCTTCAACTATGCAGGCGCCATTCTATATGGTGGCATAGAGATAGGATATGTACCATGCACTACATCAATATAAAATTCTACCTCCCTATCTAGTGGCAAGCCTGACAATTCTTCAGGAAAAATATTTAAAAATTCGCACACCACTGGCACCCTTTCAACTGCCCCATTATTTGCTTATATATCCCTAACCACAACTAAGTAGCCTTGATAACCTCTTTTAAGCATTTTCCTAGCTATGATCACATAAATAATGTTTTGAGGCATTAAACTCTTGTCACCTCTGAATTTGAATTCCTTATTAAATGAAATTCTAAAAATTATCTCCTTCTCACGACAGTCAACCGTAGCATAATAATGTGCTAACCAATCCATCCCTAGAATTACGTCGAAATCAATCACATCAAGCAGAACTAAATTCGCAAGCAACTCTCAACCCTCCTCCAACACTGGATAAAATGGAAAGAACACATTTGTCTCCAATTCATCACTAAGTGAGGTCACTACAGATAAGGGAATCAACATCTTGGAAGGTGGACATGCTATTCTAGAAGCAAACCTAGGAGATACAAAAGAGTGCAAAGCACCCAGATCAAATAAGACTCTAGCCTTAAAATAACATAGTGGGAGAATACCTACCATAACTACATTGGATACCAAAGCATCTTGAGGAGTCAAGGTGAAGACTCTGGCCTCACCACGACTTGTCTGCTGTGAAGTGGACGGCTGTGTATATCCTCTACCCCCAGCTCTGACTCTAAAACCTTTACCCTGCTGGCTCGAATACTGAGTTAGTCATTACTGAGGATACATAAGTGTTTGATACTATTGATGCACTTGTGGATATGGTTGAGTAATTGATGAAGAAGATCCCTGAGCATATGATGGCTGGAATCCATAATTAGGACAATCCTTGGTGAAATGCCTGAATTATCCACACCAAAAGCAAGCTCCAGGCGCTAAGTGACATGGACCCTGATGCATTCTCCCATAAATGGAACATGCACTAGCCTCAGATCCTGAACTACTATGTCCAAAATTCTGACTACTGCTACTACTACTGGCACTAGCACCAAATCTAGTAGTCCTACCACTCTTACGACTCTTAGCATAACTGTGTTTGCTAGTTCGGTGTGATCTAAACTATCTACTCTGCTGGGAAGTAACTCCTGGCTGAGTACTCATGTTGCCTATTTGGAAAATAGGTTGCTGAACCCCTTGAACTAATATGCTATTGCCACTATCATAAGGATTCGGTATAGTGCCATGTCTAATATGTCTATGCTTAAGCTATATAGCCTCCTCAACCACACTCTCAAGGTTGTGACCTCCTATCTAGATGCCAATATAAATAGGGACTAACCTAGTCACATAGAGCTCCATTGTTCTCATCTCGTCCTACATCACATCCATAGCGTGATGTGACAGTCTGAAGAACTCTTGAGTGTAGTCTCTAATTGACTGATCTTCTCTGGAAATATTCAATAACTATCATTTGTAGTTTTCTCACATTGATGTTGGGCAAAAAAACCTCATAAACATCTCCTTAAAATCTAACCAGGTCATTACAGTCATGTAGGGCTGGATGGACTGCATGAACTAGTTCTAAACTGTTGTTGACATAGATAACTCCACTATTATAATCTGCTGGTAATTTGAGTATCCTTTCCTAGTCCTGGCCTCGATGGTGTTTATGAAATCTAGAGCATCCCCTATACCATCAAAAGAAACTCGCCTAAGTCTGGAGTACAGTAGGGAGGCATCAACATCTTTCATCCCCTGAGTCCTCTATTGAAGCATCTACTGTACTAGGGGTATTGCTTGGTTAAAAGCTACCAAGACTTGGTTAATTCCTACCATACCCACTACAAAGGTTGTAGGGTCCTTTACTGGAACTTCAGGCCCTGCCTGCGATTATTCCTGTCTCTGAGTTATCGCTACATTATCTCTTCCCCTGCCTCAGCCTCTTCCTCTATATTGAGGAGTAGGAGGAAGAATCTCATCCTGAATAAACTGTTTATCATCATTCTCCTCAAAGGCTGCTTCTGCAGTAGGAGCATTTCGTGCTCACCTCATTCTAAAAAAGACATAAATAAATTTAGGAAAAGATAAAAGTACTTATAAGTGCAGAAAATAAGAACAACGAAGACAACAAGTGACAATTATCAACCTATTACCATAGTAGTTTACAAAAAATATACTTTGACAACTAAAAACATGTATAAAATGAGTCAAAACTCTGATACCAACTTTTTCATGATCCAAACCTAAAAGGAGCACGTGACCAATATTAGGGAATGAGAATACATAAAGTACCCAAAGCCTATAGCAAGCTTTAACGAAAATTTTAATAAAATAAAGACGATAATAAAATGACATAATTTAAATAAAGATAAAAAGCACAAATGAATTAAAATCCAACATAAACTTAGATAATATATATAACAATAATTTTTAGTACATGTTCTTTATACATATGATGATCCAAAAAAAAATACAACGTAATAATTAACCATTTCATTACTACTATGGTGTTTTAGATTTAAAATACACACATGATAATAATATATATCAGATAAACCTACATAAAATAATCGGAGAAGAAGAAACTGGGCATAGAGTAGGCTGACAAACAAGTGACTCCCGAGATCCTGAAAAATAACTGAGGAGAGTCAGACCTCACTAAGTAAGTTAATAAAAGAAACATATATAGTATAAAAGTCTCCTTTAAAATATATTTATGAAAATAAAAAATTTATATTTTATAATTTAAACTATTTAATTTTTATTGGAATCATCTTTTAATGAAATAAAGTATTTTAAAATCATAAAATACTTTATAAAATACAAATAAGCTTTCTTAAATCATTTTTTATAAGAAAACTAGTTAGAACCCTAGTCCAAAAATCTAATAGCCTTTCGGCTCTTTTATAATCCAAAGACTGTCAATTCTTGAGAGAAAAACATCAACTAAGCTACCAACCACAGTTAATTCACTTAAATTGATATTTACTGGCGATTCTCGAGAGCAAAACATCACTAAGCTACCAGCCTCAATAATATATATATAAATCACGCTCGAGAGCAAAGCATCCCCGAGTCATATACATTCACCACTCACTCTCAATTCTACTATTGCACACACGGTCCTGATGAAACCAATTAGGTAACTCGTTCTACCATAGTTTATTTTAAAATAAATAAATAAATAAATAAAAATAAATAAGGAAGACTACAATAAAATAAAATTTACTAACATGTGAAACCTTAATATAAACATGCTAATATAACTATATATATTTTTCTATACACAGTTCAATTATTAACTTACAGGTTAAATGCGCTCCTCTGCACAGTCGCGCTTGACCCCGACCAGTTGACTCTACTGGAAGCGTGGCTAAAGAAAAGAAATAAATAAAAACGGAATTAAAAATAGAATTCCTACAAATTCTAAATTTCTAAAAAAATACTCAATTAAAAAAAATACAACTTTACTAAAATAGACTCGATGTCACGTTTTATGAGAAATCTATTGAAAATTCGACAGAGTTTTTTCTTAAAATGGACATCTCTCTACACAAAGTAAAGCCAACCCTACACAGAAAAACACTTTAAATAATCGCAACAACTTCAAATCTCGGGTTGGACCCCGAACTACGCTTAATGTCCAACCGAGAACCAATTTTACAAATCGCAATATAAATCAATAAAATTTCATTAAATACCAAAATTAATTCATTTACACAAATAAAGCATAAAAGACATTTATTCACAAAATAATTAACAAAATTCACATTAAAATCAATTTTTGTTATAAAGGTCCTTATTCAAATTTTCTTGAAATTAAATAGCATTTAATTATCGAAAATTTATTAAATCATTCAATTTTACAATTAACTAACCGAAAACTCATTTAAATCATAAAAATTATAAATACTATTTTATTCAAATATTATTTCGATAATTACTCATAATTAGCTAAAATATGAATAAATTCATAAAAATTATTTTAATATCATTTATTACTCAAAAATTACCCAAAACATCATAATTCACCATAATTTCAATTAAAATATAAAATTCACCAATTTATACTAATTTTCCCAAAAATTCATTTTTGACATAAATATTCAAAAATTTGTAATAAAAATTCAATATACAATTTTAATAAACTTTCTTAATGAAACTTATTCTAAATAATATATAGAATTTAATAAAAATATAAAAATTTCCGGATCAGGGACTGTGAACAGTGATTGAACCCAAAAATATGTATTTTTATTAAATAATTCCAAAAAAATAAATAATTTCAAAAAAATAAATAAAAATAATATTTAGATAGATCTTAGCTCAAATAACAACTAATCTAAATTCCACAACTTCAAATAAAATTATTTTCATGAAGAAAAATCAAATTAAATATATTGATATAAATATAAAATCAAGTTTTCAAAGTCATTACTGATCGATTTATTTGAAACTAATTATGAATTATCGAAACTCATAGCGTGAGCTTTGAAACGAACCCAAACTTGACCGGTTTCCTCACCGGTGACCGGACTATACTGTTCACATAGTATAGTTTACATTGTGTTACTGTTATTGCCTGCCGCTGCACGCTGACTGAGGTGCTGTCATGGTGGTGTGGTAGTTTGGATGGTGGTTGGCAATGGTTTGGTTTGACAAGAAGAAGAAGAAGAATAAGAAGAAGAACAAGGGAGAAGAAGAAGAAAAATGTGTTGAGCCCAAAAAAAAAATTTTAACTTTGGTCCTTTTTTTTGTTTTTTAAGCAAAAGATAAAATAATTAAAAAAAATAATATATATATATAAGGATAAAATAATATAAACATAATATTTTAAATTTTATTTTTCTAATTAAATTTATCCAAAATATTAAAATATATTAAATACACTAAATTAACACTATTTATAAATAATAATAATAATAATATTATTATTATTAAATAATATACAACCTCAAAATTAAATTTAATTTAACTTCTCAAAAATTAAATTTCACAATTTAGTATAATAATATAAAATAAAATAAATATTAATATTAAATATCTCGAAATTAAATTTTTTAATTTAATACATAAAAATTTAAATGTTTATAATTTAATATTAAACAAATTCAAGCCAATTTCAAATTTAACGGGATCTGATCTCTGAGTTTCACTAGCTCAAAAGCCTATGGTCAGGCCTAGGTCATTGAATATTGTATGGTTCTCCCTTGCTACTTCATTGTGCAGGGATTTCACATCCTTATGGCCTAACACTAGCTGCCTATGAGGTGAGAGGTTCCTGTTATACTCTTCCATCTTAAGAGGATCACCAACCCTAAGATCCTAGGAGGAAGAAGAAGAGGGTCACCCGTCTAATTGAAAGAAGATGTTTTGTCAATAGATCTACTAGTAATCTCTTCCTGTGTTTGACTTCTTATTTGCAACGGCATACAAAAAAGATATTTACTAGGAAATAATTCTCAACAAAATCTTTAGATTGTTTGAGAATATGCTATGTGAGTTCACTACAAGAAATCAAAATAGAAAGAGTGTGTTTTGTTTTCAACATAGGGTGATAAAAGAATAAGGAGAAACCCTTAACCCTTAACCCTTAACCTTATTAAAATGAATCCAATAAGAGTTTCCTTCAATCTAGGAAGCTGACCACAAGGATTTGATAATAAGCTGCATGAGCAAAAGAGTTTGATTTTTGTATGCAAAAAATGATATTTTTTTGATGTCCTTCTCATTATTCAGTTAACTAAGTATACACTAGTTCAATCCTAATCAAATTCTATCTAAAAGAGTTTCAATTCAAAAGACATAGTTACGTTTGTATATATATATATATACGCCCATATAAATGATTTATTGAGCCATTATTTGATCCATTATTATCACTATTGTTGCTTAAATATTGAAACTAATAAAATTTTAATTTCAAGGCACATTATTTTTTCGAAGCACTTGGTTTCCTATTCCTTCCTCGAATGAATGCACCTATGAGTCCCATTATATATAAGCTCTAGCACTAGCATGTTTGACTTCAATAGTTTAGTCCCTTCCAAAAAAAATGATGAAGTGTGAAAATGAGTTGGTGAGTCATATTCATGGTAGACTGATCCATTTTGATGATACAATTAAAATCAATATGAATATAATATATTTATTAATCGTATTAAATATTTTAACTCTAATACGATATGAAAATTAAATTGGCTACAAAAACACAATTCATGTATTTCATTTATTTAAAAAAATTGTACAAATCATAAAATTTAACATGATCTATTTAATTTGTATAACATTTATAATATATAAAAATATTATTTTTATAAAAAAAATTTAAAATAATATCTATAATTTGACAATTTACGTAATACAATTATAAAAATATTATTTCTATAAAAAAATTACAATTAATAACTAATTTACTATTTAAAATCATAATAGTATATGATAAGAATTTATAATAAATCATGTTAACCTAATACTACACACATAATTAAACAGATCATAAATTGATTTACATATCAACACTTGATATGATCTGATTAAATTGTATTATAAATCAATTGACTCATTTTTTACACAAAATCTTTTAATTTTAACTCTAATTTACTAATTTTCCATATTATACAAATTGTATTTACATCTCATTGCACTTTTGACACCCCAACTCATTCAATTGTATCTCTTCTCATCTCAGCCCCCATCATTAGCATGCAGTGTTTAGTGGTTACTACTTTAATTATGGATTGGCCAATGGCTGGCTATTCAAAAAAGTGAAAGTTGAAGAACGAACGTTTTAGTCGTTACAGTAGTTTGGGTCTTTCTTTAGTTTTGTTGTTTTTTTTTTTTTTTTTAAATTAAGGACAACGCGGAAACAATAAGAATAAAAAGAGGGAGCTAGTAAAAAACCAACGGCAAGATTGTTCATAGTTTTTCATACCGTGTTTGGTTGGACGATGACAATAAAGGGTAAAAACATTTGGAAATTACTCTTAGTCTTTAGTTACGTGGGGTGCATTTTTATGATATCCCTGGCTTCCACATCAATCGATGGTATTATAGGAGAGAGCCTAGATTTGGCCCCAAATAACAAAATGAAATTACAATTTCTGTGCTCTATATAAATTAGATTTTAAACATTTTATTATGTAAATGAAATTACGCAAAAATAGAGGTGAAATTTTAAAAACAAATGAAAAAGGAATTATATTTTATCTTATTTAACTAGTAAATTTATTGAAATATTTTTCCTTCATTTCTTTTGTATTAAGATAATATTACATTTCAATTTGAAATGTAAAATAATCTACCTTTTAAATACATTAAAATTGAGGCATTCTTCAAGCTTCGTTAAAAAAAAAACATTAAAATTGATTTTTTTAAAAATTTATAGTTTTTTTTCCCTCTCTTTATTATTTTTTTTAAGTTATTACATATGAAAAAAATCTACAAATTGTCTTATTTTTCTTTCCTTTAATTTTTTATTGTCATGCATAGTGTTACTTTATTAATTGTGGAAAAATATTTATTTACTTTATTTATATTTATATTATAATAATTTAAAATAATCCGTATTTTAACAAATTAATTAATCATTTGATTGGTACTTGTGCTTTATAGCTGCATTTGACTTGGTTGTGTTATATGGCCAAGAAAATGTTATATACTTAATTGTACTGTCTTAGTAGTCAAGGTCTTTTTTTTTTTTTTTTACTGCCTTTTAATAGTTAAAGTGATTATTGGAGGTATTAGAAATAATATATTTCTACTAGATGGTCCCTTATTCCAAAGGTAAACATCGGTCCATTTGATGGATTGCGTTTTTATTTCCCCTAAATTTATTTGGTTGAATTTTATAATGAAATTACTCTCTCTCTATATATGTATATTAGTTCCAAAATCATGTGGTTTAAATTTGACAAATATTTCTTTTTATAATTTAATATCCATCCTTAAAGAATTACATGTTGAGTTATTAAAATTTACAATATTTTTCTATAAAAATATAAAAAGTTATTTTAAAATATACAAGTCTATTCTATGTAAAACACTTTAATTTTCTTACACCTAAAACATTACTCTTCCTCTCTATAAAAACATTATGTCTTTTATTTTAAATAAAACATTCTCTTTTTCCAATTATTATATATATTCTTTTACTAGAATATTTTCTATACTTTCTTTTATTTTATTTATTCAATTATCATTATTACTATATATATATATTAAAAACATATATACTTTTAATAAAAAATAATAAAATAAAATTATTACAATAACTTTTAAGTTCTTAATTTTATATTTAATTAAATTGTAATTTTAATTTATTAAAATTATTTTAAAATATATATTATTTATAGTTTGCATATAACGTGAATTTAGTTACTAGTATATATTAAATACTGAACTATAAAATCATAAAATCCAAATTATAACAATTGTCCCTATTGAATTTTCTAATTTTTTTTACAAAAAAATTTATAAAATTTCTTTACTTTAAAATATACCTTTTATATTTCATCTAAAACATTCTAAATTCTATTCCATTTAAAATACCACTTTCATTTTAATATAAACTATTATATTATAATCTTATCCATAAGACCACCATATTCTTCTCCTAGTCTCTACCTTCTTCCCCCTCTTAACCACCACAACTTTTGCCATTAGTGTCAACTATGGCACGCTTGGAATAATCTACTCACGTCAACTACGTCAAATCCTAACATCCTTGGTGCCTTTGCTATATTGGCAATGCTATGACCGTGACAATTGAGAACGGTAACGTTCCTGCTCTAGCCAATATAAACAATGCTCTTAGATGGGTTGCAGCTAATATTGTAAGAATTAATTCTGCATTAAAAAATATTCACAATGTCCATATTGCTCCTTGAATGTAGGTAATTTTTATATTTTGATTATCTATTAAAAAAATAAATATATGCACTCTTTTTTTTGCACACGAAATTTATATTAAAAATTTAATTGTTATTATGTTAAAAAATTATTGCCTATACGAATTTTTATTGACAAACTCATGTTTGCACGTAATAAATTGAATATATAAGCATAATTTATTAAGCGACCTTTTTTTCGAAATTATCAATAAAATGTGTTTTCTTCTAGACATTGATTTTGTTAAATTATCTTTTTAAAATGTATATTGTAAGTCTTTGCACCTTTTTTCCCCTTAGATTTCTTTTTTTTTTTCCTCAAAGGAGGAACACGTCATATGTGTTACTATCCCTTCAACAACTATGATGAATTCCATAGCAATTGTTATAATTACAAGCTGTTTCAAATACGTGAAACAATATATTATGTGCTACCCTTTCTTTATATGTATTTTGTAAGAACAACAAATGGTATGAACAATTGTATGTCGACTTCAGGCACTAATAATTCATATTTGTTAGTTAATTTTGGTGCTTCAAATGTATGGTAAGGTTGATCTTACCCATGTCCTTCTAATGATTTAAGAGGATTTATCTTAATCACTGCTTCAAGAAAAGAAAATGAGATTTATATAAAGCCCTGGACCAGAGAGACATAATTCAACTTGAAAAAGATTTTGTAAAACCATAATGTGCTATAGCACTATCTTTAAAGTTTTATTCCTAAATTTTGTCAACCTAAATGAACAACTTCCATATTATTTGGTCCATTATTATCACTATTGTTGCTTAAATATTTAAACTAATAAAATTTTAATTTCAAGGCACATTGTTTTTGCGAAGCACTCGGTTTCCTATTCCTTCCTCGAATGAATGCACCTATGAGTCCCATTCTACATAAGCTCTAGCACTAGCATGCTTGACTTCAATAATGTAGTCCCTTCCAAAGAAACGATGAAGTGTTAAAATGGGTTGGTAGATGGTATTTGTCTTGGGTTAGATCCATTTTAATGATATAATTAAGATGAATATGAACATAACCCATTTATAAACACATCAAATTTTTTAATTTTAATATGACACGAAAATTAAATTAGTTATACAATCATTTATTTAAGTGGGTTGTTGTGCAAGCCATAAAATTCAACACAATATATTTAACTTGTATAACATTTATAATATATAAAAATATTATTTTTTACAAAAAAAAAAATCTAAAATAATGTCTATAATTTGACAATTTACCTAATACAATTATAAAAATATTGTTTTTATACAAAAAATTTACAATTAATGACTAATTTACTATTTAAAATCATAATAATAAATTATAAGAATTTATAATGAGTTGTGTCCCATATAATTAAATAGATTTATACATCAATCCACGATATGATGTGATTAAACCGTGTTATAAATGGATTGACTTAATTTTTACACAAATTTATTTAAACTCAACTATAATTGTATTTACATCTCATTGCCCATTTGACACCCCTAGTCTTTCAATTGCATCTCTTCTCATCTCAACCCCTATCATTAGCATGCAGTGTTTAGTGGTTATTACTTTAATTATGGATTGGCCAATGGCTGGCTATTCAAAAAACTGAAATTTGAAGAACGAACGTTTTAGTCGTTACGGTAGTTTGGGTCTTTCTTTAGTTTTGTTGTTGTTGTTATTTCTTTTTTTTTTTTTTTTTTTTGAAATTAAATACAACAAGGAAACAATAAGAAGAAAAAGAGGGAGCTAGTAAAACCAACGGCAAGGTAGTTCATAGTTTTTTCATACCGTGTTTGGTTGGACGATAACATTAAAGGGTAAAAACATTTGGAAATTACTATTTAGTCTTTAGTTCGGTGGGGTACATTTTTGTGATATCCCTGGCTGCCACATCAGTCGATGGTATTATAGGTGGGAGCCTAGATTTGGCCCCAAAATAACAAAATTTTCATTTCAGTGTTTTTCAATTTCTGTGCTCTATATCAATTAGATTTTAAACATTTTATTATGTAAATGAAATTAGGCAAAATTCATTTTTAAGCTCTTGAAATATAGTAATTTTTTCTATTGAGTCCTTATCATTTTATTATATTACATTGAGTCTCTATTGTATTATTTATGCATATATTGAACCTCAATTTAATAAATTCATAAATTTCTTGTGAATTTTTTAGGGATTCAATGTATTATATAAGTAATAGTATAGATGATCAATGTATATATAAATAATAATATAGAACCTCAATATATCTATAAATAATAATATAAAGGTGATATGAGTTGAATAGAAAAAAATCGATATAGTTTAAAAGTTTAAAAATAATTTTGGCCATGAAATTACGTAAAAATGGAGGTGAAATTTTAAAAACAAATTAAAAGGAATTAAATTTTATCTTATTTAAATAGTAAATTTATTGAAATGTTTTTCCTTCATTTCTTTTGTATTAAGATAATATTACATTTCAATTTGAAATTTACCTTTTAAATACATTAAAATTGAGGCATTCTTCAAACTTCATTAAAAAAAACATTAAAATTGATTTTTTTTTATTTATAGCTTTTTTTTTCCTCTCTTTATTATTTTTTTAAGTTATTACATTTGAAAAAATCTACAAATTTTCTTGTTTTTCTTTCCTTTAATTTTTTTTTTTATAATTTTAACTTTTGATTTTGCATTCTGTAGTATTTTCACCTCAACATATGGAATCATAAATGTGAATTATCAAATCATTATTATAGTTTGCTAAACAAGATAATATGTTCATTTTTTGTTTATAAAATGCCTTAACAATATTTTTGCGCGATATGAACTCATGAAGTAGTCAATAGACACCAGATGCAAGGTTATTTACACAGCGCTTCACTACCAAATTTTAAAATCTTCACTTTTTGTGTGGATTTTTTTGACATGCCTCAAGTGAAATCTATACCATTTCACATACTTTGGCTCAGTTTATTTTAATTAACAAGTACCCCTTTTCTTTATTCACTTATATATATGGTACACACTATAAGCCTTTAATATCGTAACAACTGTAACTTTGGCAAATCTATTCTTTGAACATATGCCCATAATTATTGGATTGTGGTTCAATGGGATTGATGACAATATAATGCAAATTGATGAAGGGCAATTTTGATACTCCTCACGGTCCACAGGTCTCTCTTTCTCTTTGCCCCTCATACTGGTTTTCTACAATGCTAATTAGTTTTAACAAGAAGTGATGCAGGTAGTATATAGGAACAATCTCTTTAAATAATGTAAAAATTTAACAAATTACGGTAGTGGTAGTTCTGTAGTTTTGGACAAGTTTCAAGCATCAGATTTGAGCGATTCAAAAGCCTATTTTCTATGGAAACGGGCCAACAGTTTGAAGTCACAAGTTTTTCTTGTGAGATCCATCACTTTTCAGCCAAATTCTATCATTTAGGCTCTTAAACGAGCAATTTTGTGATTTTCTATTTTTTAGGGTTTTTTTTCCCTACTTTGTTTGGGATTTTTTTGAGGATTTGCTATTTAAGCTTTCCTTGTTATTGTTGGACGATAGTTTTTATGATAATTTGAATTCTTCTTTTGTTTTCCAAAATTTTTTGAAATTTTGATGCCTATAGCTTAAGTCGCTATAGAAGATCGATTATTGGTAGTCGTGCACGATTCAATAATATTTGATTGTTATTATCTACCCTTTCGCTATGTCAAGAAGTGATGGTACAACTTTTTGGATAATCCTGTATGATATTTCAAGTGCCATATGTGTAGATGTGTGATTAGACTCATTTGAGCAATTGAATGTCGACTTCAACCACTAATAATTTATATTTGTTAGTTAATTTTGGTGCTTTAAATTTATGGTAAGGTTGATCTTACCCATGTCCTTCTAATGATTTAAGAGGATTTATCTTAATCACTGCTTCAGGAAAAGAAAATGAGATTTATATAAAGCCCTGGATTGGAGAGACATAATTCAACTTGAAAAAGATTTTGTAAAACCATAATGTACTATAGCACTATCTTTAAAGTTTTATTCCTAAATTTTGTCAACCTAGTTCTTCTTTAACTTAAATGAAGGTTTAATTGTATATAGTGATTGTCATCTTTATAGACATGTTATCATTTTTTTCATCCAAATGTATTATTGACAACTATGATCGGTGTACATGCCATTCATGAGTTTTCTTTAACATTTTTTTTTGTCCAGTTGGGGGTTAAGGCTTTGCTTCTCTTGAAAAATATGTATGCAAGATAATGCTTTATGCAGTATGAGATATAATGCATGTGCTATCTTATTTGATAAATTAAGCAAAAGCAATGTAAAATAAAATTGATCTATCTTGCTAAGAGCACATATGTGGTAAAATTTTATTCTACAAAGTGTTAAGAATTTTAAATAGCTCTTTTTTACTATCCTTTTGACCTTTTTACCTATACTTTTCAATTTGTAATTTTTATTTTTTTCTAAATTCATATAAAAAATAATAATTGTGGACACTGTCAATTTAATAGGCTCATAATGAAAGCCTAATGATGAGAAAGTTTGAGTTTTGAATGCAAGGGGAGCCCAGACTTCTCTAAAATTGACTCTGAAAGCCCTAACACTAAGCCAAGTCCACAAAAACCATATCCAAGCCCAAACACTAAGCCAAAGCCCAAGCTCATCGCCTTTTGACCCATGGGCCTTGACCTCTCCCAGGTAAAGAGGTGATCACCTCAATGAAGAGGCATCACCTCTTTACCCCAGGCATTAATGAGGCGATGCCTCATTGAAAAGGCGGTGTCTCATCACACCCACTCTCTTTATTATTAAATGCCATTAATGACAGTAGTTGGAAGCCCACCTACTAAGAATTTGGTAATTTTTTGACGTAAAGGAAAGAAGAAAAGACAGGAAAGAGCTTAAGGAATGAGGAAAGAGCCTAAGGAATGAAAAAAAGGCAATGAGAGAGGGTGAGAATGGGTTTTTGAGAATTTGAAGAAGGAGAAAATAGGAGGGACTTTAAAAGGGAATGTAAGGGCTGATTGTAAAAAAAAGAGGGAAAAAAAGAAAAAGAGAAAAAGAAGAAAAATAGAAAAGGAGAATTCAGAAAACATATAGAAAAAAGGAAAATATAAAGAGAAAAAAAGAAAAGGAAGAGGAAGAAGAAAGGAAAGGGACTTTGAAGCTTAAGGGGATTGATTCTTGAGAAGAAGAGGGAGCCTACTTGCATTCAAAGCCACTCCTCCATCAACCAAGCTCTGAGGGCTTAGTTAGGAGCATTAAGCATGTCCAAGTCAGTCTCTTTATTTTTAAGTTTTAAGTTTTTATCTTCATAAAAAGCTTTGATTATTGTTATTTTATGTGTTTTCTTGAGCTAAATTACTTATTTGAAGTTATAGAGAAGCATGGTTGCATGAAATATTGAATATTGATTGTTAATACTTGTATATTTGCATCCGTTTCTTATTTACGTGTTTGATTTGCGTGTTTCTTGGGATTTAAGAAATGTAAAGTGATCATGTCTCTGTTGAAGAGGCAACATCTCTTTATAGAGGTGTCACCCCTTCACGATGAGGCGATAGAGGCATCGCCTCTTTGATAGAACTCTACCTTTTTATGCATTGATCTTCAACTAGTATTTCGCATGTTTAACATCATTTTCGTGTTTAATTTGTTATATTTCTTGAAATTATGCATGATTCCTATGTTGGTCAATATTGTTTCTATATTATTTTTCTTTTTTGTGTCATTTAGTGGATCATTTTCTGAGTTTATGTTCATTTATTTTTATGAATATTATGTGTTGATGATTCATAAATGTTATTGTTGTTATTGTATGTAATTAACTTGTACGTGTTGCAGGAACTATTTGGTGATTTTTAATCACTAGATGTTTTCTTTATTTATCATTTTTAAAGTATTAATTTGTATAATTAATTAGTTTATTTGTGGTTTATTGTTTGTTTATGTATGGTTTATTTTTAGTATTTTTATATTTATTTGCACCAAAAGTTATAATCCTTAATCCCTCTCCCCTTTTATTTGGAATGAATGGTTGTAAATTATTTTTATTTATTTATTTTATTTGTGATTGAATGTCGGAGATTTAAGCATAAAATGAGATTAATGTGCAAATTTGAAATAAAATATAAAATTGGAAACCAATCGCGATTTGCAAGTTAATAAAGGGAATAAATTAATAATCAAAGGTAATAAAATACAAAATACACACGGAGACCAACCGTAAAGTTGGATGGGCATTCCAAAAGCATATACCCAATTTTCGAACTCGATCTCTGATGATGGCTTCTGAAAACCTCTATAGAATCTAGTTGTTGTACAATGTGTCCCGACTTTTATCTAAGTGGCGACTCCATTTCCGTTTTGGACCCCAAACCTACTATATATTTCCTAGTGAGCACCGAACTCACATAGTGTTGTGGTTTCCAACACTAGGGCGCACGACTAAATCCCACTGCCTAGAATAATAAATTTAATTTTTTAATAATAAGAAGTACAATTAGGTGCTTTCTTTGTCTATCCTATTCTTCAAGTATAGGATAGAATTGTGAAGTATTTAAAAACTATGGAGTTAGTATTCAATATATAAAATCTGTTATATTGTAAAAATATATTATACCTCTCAATTTCTATTCCACTTATTTTATTCATTCAATTTATAGTTCATTATATTATTTTTTATTATATAAAACTCTATTATATATATATAATTGAAAGTAATAATTATTTATATAACTTTTTTATATATTAAATTTGTTTAAAATATATAGAATAATAAAAATTTATTTACTATATCTTTCAAGTCTATTCTACTTATTCTATTCATTCAATTTAATAATTTATACTTTCACCAATAAAAATATATTAAACAACAAATAAATAATATATTAATAAATAAAATACAAAATAAATATAACATATTAATAGATAAAATAAAAAATAAATATAAACAGTTTGTACAATTCGCAAATAACCGACTAGTTATAAATAAATTTTAATTCAAAAATGAATTTGTATATCAAATAACAATCATACAATTCATTTGATTTAATAATAAGTATTTTTATATATTTAAGAGATTGTAACGTCAAATAAATATAATACAATTTCATTTAAATTAAACACATAAAATTTAAATTTATAAAAAAAATATCTATATCATACACGCTTAACATTTCATCTAAAACTCACAAAATTATAAATATACTATCATACAAAATAGCGACCAACATCACACATATCTTGTTTTCTACCGCGCCATAGGCATTACAAATGTGTGTATCTTTATTTTTCTATTTTTGTTAATAGAAATCAAATTTAATTTTAACATTTATTTATTTTTTCTTGTGGAAACTATCAACAGAAAACTCATGGCAATTTCTAATAGATTTGAGTTTAATGTAGGAGCCAATTATTCTTATCCATATAAATATTAGAGTAGAAAACCTTCATGATTGGTTATTAAACTATTCTTTTCAAAATTTATCTACTTGATAGCTACACTCCACTGAATAAAAATAAAAATTAGATCATAATTGATTAATTAATTAATTAATCGTTTTTGCATTTTAATTTTTTCTATAGTCAATGAAAAATTACTTTAAATCAATTTGAAGAATAAATAAAATTATTGATACATGAATTCAATGATGAAGCTATTTAATATTGAGTGGGTAAAATTTGAAAATGTTTAACTCAATAATATTGTTGTATGTCAAGCACACATTTGTATAATCAGTATGTGAAGTATGCATGGTGCAAGCCATAACTTAGCAAAGATAAACTGAAATGCAGGTTTAGACAGTGGCTTTGTCATGATATTTGCTAGTTGATCTGTGGTAGAGATGGATCTAGTGCTCAAACGTTTTGCAGCCACTTATTCTCTCACGAAGTGGTAATTAACTTCAACATGGTGCATTCTTGCAGAAAAGGCAGGATTTGAAGAAATAAATATCGCTATGAGATTGTCACACCAAACTTGTGAAACTTTAGTTAGCCAAAATTCATGAAGAAAATGGGTGAGCCACCGAAGCTCAATAGTGACATGTGCCACAGCCTTAAATTCGGATTCAGTGGAACTTCTCGTGACCGTTTACTGTTTTTTTATTGCCAAGAGATCAAATTTTTGCCCATGTAAATGAGATAACCACCTGTCGACTTTCTATCATCCAAGTCACCCGCCCAATCAACATAAACAAATGCAGTTATATTGAAATTGGCATTGCGGGAGGTGAGCAAACTTTCAGTTTTGATTCCTTGAAGATACCGCAACACTCTCTTCATGGCCTGCAAATGAAGTTGAGTAGGAGAGTGCATAAACTGTGTGAGTTTATTAACAGCAAACATCAAGTCATATCTGGTAAAAGTGACATATTGCAAAGACCCACAACACTTGCGAAATTTTAATGCTTCAGCAAAAGAAAGGGATGGTGATGAATCTTTGAATAAAGATGTACCTGGCACTATAGGAGTGGATAGAGGTTTGCATGTAGTCATACCCATGAATTCAAGAATTTTTGTGATGTATTTTTTTTTGAGATAAAAGAAAACCTTAAGGACGCATAATGGCTTGTATTCTCAAAAAATAGTGCAGCAAACCAAGATCCTATAAGGAAAATGCTGAAGATAATTGAGAAACAATAGAAGCAAGAAAAGCAGTATTGTTTCCAATGAGAAGAATATCATCTATATAAAGCATTGAATATTTCGTTCAACAGTTCAGAAAGGTCTTAAAATTTTTATATACTTAAATAATTATTTTACCAAATTTTACATTTTAACTCCATTAAATTGGCCAAAATGTTGGTTTAATTTTGGCGACTGATTAATTGGTACATCAATTTAATGGTAATTTCGAAGCTATTTTGTAAGACGATGCTAAAATTCAAGTTTTATTAAATAAATATTTTAAAAATATCAACAACCAATGAAATAAATTAAAATAAAAAAATTTATGATTATTTTATTTTTATAAAATAAAATTTATTTTATTATTAAATATATAAAATTAATTTTATCTGATGGTGATTTAAGTGAAATAAAAATAAAATAATATAAAGTAAAATTGTGATAGAAAGTATCATAGTTGTAAACTCATGACAAATGAATAAATAAAAGAATTTTTTTAAATAACTAAAAAAGGAAAAATATTTTCAAAAATACTTTTACCTTTTTTTTTATCATACAAAAAAACTATTTTCAATTTTTTTTTTAAAATAAGGGCTATTTGAATATTACATGCTTAGGCCATATAAAGACATATAGTCAACCAAAAAACATAAGGATGTTAGCAATCAAGCTGATGTTTTGCTGCAGGTCAAAATTACTCTTCTTCATCGTTGTTGCTGCTGAAAACTGATGCCATGGTGATCTTTGGTTTCTTTGTAGCACTATCAGATGACTTCTATAAAATGAAAAAAGCAACAAATTAACAGGACAGGAGGACACAAAAAGATGGTGAAGTATATATCCATTCCTTGAACTAATTTCCAAAAATGCAATGCTTCATGTCTAGCCTTGAACCAATTCCTCAATTTTAGTCCAGTTCAAGCCAATTTCAATTTTAACTGGTTTTGGTCTTGGGTTTCACTGGTCGATTCGGACAAAAGCCTAGGGTCAAGCTTAGGTCATTGAATATTGTATGGTTCTCCCTTGCTACTTATTTTATAGGGATTCCACATCCTCGTAGCTTAACACTAGCTACCTATGAGGTGAGAGGTTCTTGTTATACTCTTGCATCTCAATAGGATTACCAACCCTAAGATCCTATGACAAAGAAGAAGAGGCTCAGTCACTTGTCTAATTGAAAGAGGATGTTTTTTGCCAGTAGATCTGCTAGTCATCTCTTTCTGTTTCTGACTTCTTATTTACACCGGCATACAAGGTCACACTAAGCATGCAAAAAATTGTTTATTAGGAAATAATTCTCAACAAAAGTTTTTAGATTATTTGAGAATAGGTTCTATGAGTTAACTATAAGAAATAAAAATAGAAAGAGTGTGTGTTGTTTTCAATATAGGGTGATAAAAGAATAAGGAGAAGCCTTTAACTCTTTACCTTATTAAAATGAATCCAATAAAAGTTTCCTTCAATCTCGAAAGCTAACCGCAAGGATCTGATAATAAGCTACATGAGTAAAAGAATTTGATTTTTGTATGAAAAAAATGATATTTTTTTATGTCCTCATTATTTAGTTAACTACGTATATACTAGTTCAATCCCAATCAAATTCTAACTAAAAGAGTTACAATTCCAAAGACACAGTTACATGTGTGTGTGTGTATATATATATATATATATATAAGCCCATATAAATGATTGATTGAGCCAGTATAAACAACTTCCATATTATTTGGTCCATTATTAAAAGAGTCCTAGAGAGGGGGGGGGGGTGAATAGGACTATCAAATAAAAATGAGAAATTAAAAGAATTCTTTGCAAGAATTAAATAGAAGTTGAGAAGAAAGAATGAAAAACACAAAGATTTAAAGAATTCGGATTCAACAACAATCCTACGTCTCCACCTAACTTATCCCTAAGTTAGGATTTTCAATCACCCACAACCTTATTCACAGGATTGAAATTATGTAAGATTTTTATGGCTCACTCTTATAACCTTACAACATGAGTTTTCAAGGCTCACTCAAAAAACCAAAACCCAAGTGTTTCAATGGACAACACTTAAACCAATTCCTTTAGAAATAAATCTCACTTCCTTTCTCATATAACCCAAGATTTAAGATGAAGAGAAATTCTATTTCTAACACACACCCAACTCTCATAAGAGTTATACAAATAAAGAATTGTTTAAGAGAATTTGAGAGCTCAATGAATGCTTAAGAAATAATGAATGATAAACAAGTTTCTTAACTTCCATTCAGCTCTAAAGGTATTTATACTAAAAAATATAGCTGTTGGAGGTGCAAATGATGTGTCCAATGTCTATATTTTGAATCATTGAGAGTGATGCTGTTAAACAGCTATTCATGGATTGAAACCGTGATTGACTCCTCAAGAAGTTTGAATTTGCCCACGCTTTCTTCATAAAAGTTGTGGATATTTGAATTAGCTTTCTATATTAATTTTAATCACCTAAATTTACTTATGTAGCTCAAGATATGTCCAAAATACTAAGAGTTGTGCAATATGTAATGCAGACTACGGTCAGACAGCTATACCAAAATTAAAGTAGTGGTTTTCTCCTGAAGAAATTTGAATTTGCCTATACCTTCTTCATAAAAACTGTAGATATTTGAATTATATTTCCATATCATTTTTAATTACCTAAATTAGACTTCTGTAGCTCAAGATATGGCCAAAATACTAAGAGCTATGCAATCTGAAATGCTGAATACTGTCAGATAGCTATACACAAATTTAAGCCGTGATTTGATCCTAAAGAAATTTTAATTTACCATACTTTCTTCATTATAGTTGTAGATATTTGACTTATCTTTTCATATCACTTTGAATCACCTTAATTGGACTTCTGTAACTGAAGATATGTCCAAAATATTAAGAGATGTGTAGTCTGAGATGACAGACGTATACGTGGATTTCAATTCAAAATTTGCATAACCAAATGAATTTGGATTTTGAAAAATAAGACCAATTCAGAAAGCTCAAGATGTCTACTTCAAATGTGAAGAAGCTCATTTCATTTAAGAGCTCTAAAGATGTCAAAAGTCTTCTTGAATCTTAGAGGTTCAATTTGCCTGAAAAGTCACTATTTATCCAAAAGTGTATATGCTTGGTATATGTTTGGTATATAATTCCCTACACACTTAATTGAAATTATTAGTATAAAAATTATTTGTCAAAGTCCAAAATTTGGAGTTTGATTATGCAAATGATCAAGAATCTCCCTCTTTTTGGCTTTGACAACCAATTTTAAAATATAATAAATAAGGTGTGTGAGTGTGACAAAAATAAATAACATGTATAAGCATGCTAATTAAAATAGCTCCCCCTTTCAAATTAAATAGATGCAAAATGAGAAAATATTTTGCTCCCTCTTAACATATGCATAAATTCAATATTTATCATGTATCAGAGTATATAAATAAATTATCATAGCATGTATAAGGGTTTAACAAATCTATTCCTTTAACAAAATATATTTCTTTATTTCTCCTCCTTTTTGGACATGATAAGAAATATAAATAAATTTTATTATCCTTCTTGTCAACAATAAGGACAACATAAAAATATTATCAAGAACATGGCCTAATATAACAAATGATGATAACATGATTATTAAAAAATGTTAGACAATATGAAAGAAATAATTTCAAACAGATATGCATATAGTGCTATTATAATGCATCGCAAAATAGTACATATGCTATATTAAAATATCACATGATTATAGAAAGTTTAGCTAGTCAATTAATCATACATAATCATTTGGTACTTAGCATATCTTAAATACAAACACAATTATTTATCCCCTAAGCACATAGCTTCTTCTCTCCCTTTGTCAAAGACAAAAAGAAAAGAGAGAGATATAAGGGGAAATAAATCTAAAGGAGCCAATAATACCAAAGGGAATAAAAGATCAAGAACCAAAACAATGAAATTAAAGATACTCAAAATCTTTATGAAAGTCATTTCATTTTTAAAGATAAAAACCATTATTAAGAAGAATATGAATTCTGCAAAATTCATATTAAAAAAATCTTGTTGAGGAGGAGAAATATTTTTGCTAAATTAAAATAAATAATTAATTGAATTTAGCTCAATAATTAATTATTAATTTAAAAAATATGAGGGCTTTTAAAAAATTGAACGAATCAACATAAATCCAAATCAAATAAAATTAATACAAAGATCATGCAAATGAGAAATACAATATATCATGTATATGATGCAAATTTACTAAAGCAAATACTTTTAAAACAAAATATATACATGACGCTAAAAATAATTAATTTTTTTTAAAGCACATGATCACATAAGTGATCAGGACAAACTTGAGCCATCAATCATACCAAGTTCATGCTTAATAAAATTCATCTTTCCTCACAAAGAGGCTTGGTAAAGATGTCTGCTAATTAATGATTAGTATCAACAAAATCAAGAAAAATATCACCATTTTGCACTTGATCACTTAAGAAATGGTGTCTAATGTTAACATGCTTAGTTCTAGAATACTGAATGGGATTTTTACTAAGGTTTATAGCACTTTTATTGTCACATTTAATTGGAATGTGATTAATATCAATGCCATAGTCCAAAAATTGTTGTTTTTTCCATAGAACTTGGGTGCAACAACAATTACCCGCCATATATTATGCTTCAGCGGTGGACAAGGCAACCAAAACTTGTTTCTTACTAAACCAAGAAACTAAGCAATTTTCTAAAATTTGACAAGTTCTGGAAGTGCTTTTTCTATCAGTAAGCTACTGGTAAAGTCAGCATCAGAATAACTAATCAAGTCAAAAGAAGAACTCCTAGGATACCAAATTCCTAAATACATTGTACCACAAAGATATTTGAAAATTCTTTTAATAGAATTCAAATGAGAGTCTCTAGGACTTGATTTAAATCCAGTACACAAGCAAGTAGCAAATATAATATCGGGTCTACTAGTGGTTAAATAAATAAGGGATCCGATCATACCTCTAAATCGCTTTTCATCAACCGATTTGCCATTCTCATCCTTATTGAGTTTAGTTGTGGTGCTCATTAGAGTTTTGCTTGATTTAGCTCCATCCATTCCAAACTTCTTGAGAATGTCCCTTGCATATTTGGTTTGATTAATGAAAATCCCATATTCATATTGCTTGATTTGAAGTCTAAGAAAGAACTTGAGTTCTCCCATCATACTTATTTAAAATTCTCCTTGCATTAGCTTAGAAAATTCATCACATAAGTAATGGTCAGTAGCACTGAAAATAATATCATCAACATAAAATTGAACAATTAATAAATCATGCTTGGATTTCTTTATGAAAAGAGTTGTGTGAACCTTTCCTTTAGAGAAACCTTTCTCTAGTAAAAAGTTACTCAATCTTTCATACCTAGCTCTTGGAGTTTGTTTCAATCCATACAATGCTTTTGACAGTTTAAAAACATGATTTGGAGAGTTAAAATTTTCAAAACCCAGAGGTTGTTCAACATATACCTCCTCTTCAATAAAACCATTTAAAAATGCACTTTTAACATCCATTTGATAAAGTTTAAAATCCATATATGATTCAAATGCAAGTAGCATCCTAATAACTTATAACCTTGCAATCGAGGCAAAGGTTTCATCATAATCAATGTCTTTCTCTTGATTATAATCTTTAGCTACTAGTCTAGCTTTGTTCCTAGTCATGACACCTTGTTCATTCATCTTATTTCTAAACACCCATTTGGTGCCTATAATAGGATGATGTTTAGGTCTAGGAACCAATGTCCAAACCTTATTTCTCTCAAATTGATTTAACTCTTCTTGCATAACAAGGACACAAAATTCATCATACAAAGCATCATTAATATTTTAGGTTCAATTTGAGAAATGAAGGCTAAATTAGCATTAGACTTTAATTGAGATCTAGTAGTTACCCCTTTTTTAGTGTCACCTATAATGAGGTCTTAAGGGTGAGCTTTCTTGAATTGCTAATCTTTTGGAAGTTCATCCTTCAAGGTAGGTTGAGATGTCTCCTCATTTTCCTTCTTGCTTTAATCTTCAAGTTCCAAAAACTTACTAGCATTTTCTTCTTATGTTTCCATAATCTCATTGTCACCTACAAGATCATCAACACTACAAACATCCTTTCTAGGATCAAGTGAGTTTGATTCATCAAATACCATATGTATTGACTCTTCAACTACTAAAGTTCTCTTATTAAAGACCCTATACGCTTTGCTAGAGATGGAATAGCCTAGGAAAATTCCTTCATCAGCTTTGGAATCAAATTTTTTAAGATTATCCTTAGTGTTTAATAAAAAGCACTTGCATCCAAATACTCTTAGATATGAGATTTTGGGTTTTCTATTGTTTCATAGCTTATAAGATGTTTTATTTAAAATTGGTCTTTTGAAAACTTGGTTTGAAATATAATATGATGTGTTAACGGCTTCCGTCCAAAAGTATAAAGGCAAATTATACTCATGAAGCATTTTTCTAGCCATTTCCACAAGAGTTATGTTTTTCCTTTCAACTACCCCACTTTGTTAAGGGGTTCTAGGAGATGAAAATGTATGAGAAATACCATTTTCATTACAATAGTTTTTGAATTGCTCTTTATCTCCTATCATATGCCTTGAACATCCACTATCAAGATACCACTTGCTTTTTGTTCTTATGGATTTCAAGCACATCTACACAATACAATTTAAGTATTCTTTTGGACCCAAACATTTCTTGGTCTAGGTTGGTTAGTTTTAAGATAATCCGTAGGAAGTAAATTCATATGCAGTCATCTATAGAAGCACACATTATTAGTATGTCTTTTGATCATGTAATAAGAACATACAATATTTTAAAATTTATTCCTCCTAGGATGAAATGCTTTCCTAGTGTGTACAATATGCCTTTGGTGTTGTGTTTATCTCCTATTGTTTTGTGTCACCAAGTGAGACATGCATTGGCAATTGTGATGTGTATTTCGATAATTTTGTGCAACATATTTATGTGCATTGTATTGTGTAGCATGCCTATTATAGTTGTCTCTAATGTACATATAAGCATGCTTGGGTTTAGGTGCTCTAGTTTGAGCCTTACCTCTTTGTGTTAATAAAGGTTGAATCTCATGAGGCTTTTCCGTGCTATTTAACACATGAGATCTTTTAGCTTCGAAAGCTTGAGTCTTATTTGATTTGGTGGTTGAAGGAGTGGAATAATGTGAAGCTTTTGCAAAATTAATATGTGATGAAGATGAAAAATACATTCCATTCTTATATCCAATTCCATGGGTATCTCCATGAAATTTTTTAGAGTCAAGAAGACAATCTAAAGTTTCTTTTCCTCTCTTAAATTTCGTAATGGAATTTTTTAATTCTAGGACCTCCTTAGAAAGCTTATGATTTTCATCATTTGCTTTCTTAAGTTGATCTTCCAAAGAATTAAAAGATTTTGCATCACTAACAAGTTTTTCATTTGATTCAACAAGTTTAGCAAAATTAATTTTTAAAATTTCTAATTCTCTATTTAAGCTACCTAACTCATGCTTATAATGTTTCTTCTTAGATAATAAACTTTTGCATTTAACAAATAATTTTCTCATAATAAAGCTCTCATCATCATCATCATTATCACAATAATTATCACAATCATCAAAGGAAGAATAAGAAGTGGGTGGTACCTCGTTTTCATTTTCAAGGGCCATGAAGCAAAGATTGACCACCTCTTATTGTTCCTCTTCCTCTTCAGATTTGGAGGAATCATCCCAAGTAGCTTTGAATGTCTTTTTCTTATCTTTTGCTCCCTTGTTCTTGAATTTGAGTTTGGAACACTCACTTCTAATATGTCCCAGTTTCTTACATTCATAGCAAGTAACCTCCTTAGTTTTCTTCTTCTCATCTCCTTCAAACTTCTTATTAAAGTCCCTTGTTCTTGAGAAGTTTTTCTTTCTTAAAAACTTATTGAAGTTCCTAGTGAGCATGGCAATGTTACCATCTTCATCACTAGAATCTTTGATGCTTTCCTTTTCATTATCTTCTTAAAGAGCTTTTAGAGCAATGCTTTTTTTCTTTTTTTCTTTCTCTTCTTATTCTTCACCTTTTTGCTTGATAGTGAGCTCATGTGTTAAAAGCTTACCAATGAGCACATCAGTTGATAGGGTGGAGAGGTCTTGAGCTTCCTCAATTGAAGTAACACGAGATTCCCAATCCTTCTTAGGTAGGATTCTTAGAATCTTATTATTTACTTCTTCCTTGGAAAAATGTTTTCCAAGTTTCTTGAGGGTTGTGAGGAGCATTGAGATGATTTTTCATCTCCGTGATTGATTCATAAGGCTTTATTTTGAAGAGTTCATATTCATACATATGAAGTTGAACCTTCTTACTTCTTACTTGAATGTTGCCTTCATAGTGATTTTCTAAGGTCTCCCATATTTCTTTGGCCAACATATAATGTTGAAGCTTGCCTCCTTCTTCTCTTGTCATTGAAGAGACTAGAGTAATTATAGCCTTTTTATTTTTATAATTTTCTTCCTTTTGATCAATACTCCAGTGGCTTCTTGCAAGAGTAGTTACCACACCATTAATGATAGTTGTAGGTGGTTTCGAACCTCTTAGGACAATGTCCCAAAGTTTAATGGAATCACAATTAAGATATAATTCCATTTTGAATTTCCAATGTAGATAGCCACTACCATAAAAAAATAATCTAAGAGAAGAGATGTTTTGTGATTCACTCCCCATGATCCTATATTCTAGCAATGAAGTAACTAGAATTCAAGAAATAAAAAGAGTCCTACAGGGGGGGAGTGAATAGGACTATCAAATAAAAATGAGAAATTAAAAGAATTCTTTACAAGAATTAAATAGAAGTTGAGAACGAAGAAAGAAGAACACAAAGATTTAAGGAGTTCGGATTCAACAACAATTCTACGTCTCCACCTAACTTATCCCTAAGTTAAGATTTTCAATCACCCACAATCTTATTCACAAGATTGAAATTATACAAGAGTTTTATGGCTCACTCTTATAACCTTACAACATGAGTTTTCAAGGCTCACTCAAAAAATCAAAACCCAAGTGTTTCAATGGACAACGCTTAAATCAATTCCTTTAGAAATAAATCTCACTTCCCTTCTAATCTAACCCAAGATTTAAGATGAAGAGAAATTCTATTTCTAACACACACCCAACTCTCATAAGAGTTATACAAACAAATAATTATTTAAGAGAATTTAAGAGCTCAATGAATTCTTAAGAAATAATGAATGATAAATAAGTTTCTTAACTTCCATTCAGATCTAAAGGTATTTATACTAAAAAATATAGCTGTTACAGGTGCAAATGATGTGTCCAATGTCTATATTTTGAATCATTGAGAGTGATGGTGTTAGACAGCTATTCATGGATTGAAACCATGATTGGCTCCTCAAGAAGTTTGAATTTGCCCACACTTTCTTTATAAAAGTTATAGATATTGGAATTATCTTTCCATATTAATTTGAATCACCAAAATTTTACTTTTTTAGCTCAAGATATGTTCAAAATACTAAGGGTTGTGCAATCTATAATGCAGACTACAGTTAGACAACTATACCCAAATTGAAGCAATGATTTTCTCCTGAAGAAATTTGAATTTGCCCATAATTTTTTTCATGAAAGCTGTATATATTTGAATTATCTTTCCATATCATTTTTAATTACCTAAATTAAACTTCTGTAGCTCAGGATATGTCCAAAATACTAAGAGGTATGCAATCTAAAATGCAAAATACTGTCAGACAACTATACACAAGTTGAAGCCGTGATTTGCTCCTAAAGAAATTTTAATTTACCCATAATTTCTTTAGAAAAATTTTAGATATTTTACTTATCTTTTTATATCATTTTGAATCATCTTAATTGGACTTCTGTAACTGAAGATATATCCAAAATACTAAGAGATGTGCAGTCTGAGATGACAGACGTATACGTGGATTTCAACTGAAAATTTGCATAAACAAATGAACTTGGATTTTGAAAAGTAAGCCTAATTTAGAAATCTCAAGATGTCTAATTCAAATGTGAAGAAGCTCATTTTCTCATTTAAGAGCTCTAAAGATATTAAAAACCTTCTTGAATATTAGAGGTTCAATTTGCCTGAAAAGTCACTATTTATCCAAAAGTGTATATGCTTGGTATATGTTTGGTATATAATTCCCTACACACTTAATTGAAATTATTAGTATAAAAATTATTTGTTAAAGTCCAAAATTTGGAGTTTGATCATGCAAATGGTCAACACATTATTATCACTATTGTTACTGAAATATTAAAACTAATAAACTTTTAATTTCAATGCACATTATTTTTGCGAAGCACTCGGTTTCCTATTACTTCCTCAAAGGAATGCACTTATGAGTCCCATTATATATAAGCTCAAAGAATTTTTTCAAAAATAACTAAAAAAGAAAAAAAATTTCAATAATATTTTTAACTTTTTTATCATACAAAAATACTATTTTAAATTTTTTTAAAAAAATACGTGCTCCTTGAAAATTATAGGTGTAGGCGGTGGGGTTTAGCACGCGACCAAATGTTTGGTGACCACGATATTGTGTGGACTCAAGGCCTACTAGGAAATTCAAAATAAATCTTAAAGCCGAATCAGAGATGGAGATGCCACTCGGATGAAAGCTGAGATACACTTATATGGCAATTGGATTCCATGGAGATTCTCAAAAGCCATTGTCAGAGATCGGGTTCAAAAACTGGGTATTGGCTTTTGGAATGCTCACCCAACCTTGCGGTTGCCCTCCGTTTATATTTTGTGCTTTATTACCTTTAATTATTTAATTATTTCTTTATTACCACACAAATTATAATTTCCATCGGATAATTGTCACATTTTATATTAAGCTAGAGTTTGTACATTAATTCTTTTATGTATTTGGTCTCAACATTCATTATAAATAAAGCAAATAATGATAATTTACAACCATACATTCAAATCAAATGGGAAAGAGATTAAAGATTACAACATTTTGTACAAAGTAGAAGTATAATAATAGAAAATAAACAAGCATTATTACATAAAACTATAAACAAAAGAGAGAAGAGAGTTAAGTACTAAATTAAACGATCAATATCACTTTAATTCCCTGCAATTCACAAGACATTAACTCTTAAAACATATAAAATCATACAAGAAGAAACACCAAATTAATTTACAAAATCAAATTCATACAGATGGGGATTACGGATATTCATACATTAATTCAAAATAAAATAATAAAAATGACCATGTAAAGTGGACTAAAAAATAAGAAAGGATTCATAAATATCCAAACCATGCACGATTTGTACAAAATATTGAAACAAAAGATACATGGGAGCTTGTCAAAGTGGCGATTGCCTCTATGAAGAGGCTATTGACTCACGACAGTGGGGTGACGCCTCTTCAGACAGGCTGAGATGACTCTTAAACCAGCAGAATTCTATTCTAAGCAAATATCAATTAGTATAGACAAGCTAGACTCACACCTACACCTAAAACTCAAGGAATAATGCTAACGACATGACATATCATAAGCAATGTAAATTAGAGGGTGAATAAACAAGCTAAAAAGAGATATCAAAATCGTCATAAAAGGCATCTATGATGGAATTAAGGATATAGGCTTTGAAATCCAGCTCTTTATTTTGATCATCGATGTCCTTCATCTTTGGTGTGGCTGTGTTCTCCTTAGACTCTTCCTTGGCTGGTACCAAATCTTCTATAGGAACTTCCTCAATAGAAACTTTCTTCATTCTGTTCACAAACTCATAAAAGATTTAAAATCCCAGGATCAATTCTCTGGCCATCACTAGAGGTTCCAAAGCCCTATTATACAGATATTCGGTGCCTTCCCTTATAAAAGTTTCACACAAAGCCTTTCTCTTAACCACAACCTCTTCCTCTTTCTTATAGAGCTGATCCCAGATGCCAATCTCTTCCTCAGAATCATCAGTCCCCTCAAATCCTACGTCGTGCTTCAGAATGGGTACCTTGCACTCCATAAATTCTGAGGGTCTGCTTTTGTTCTTTCCCAATCCTATGCCAGGCATGAATGTCATATTGCATATCATGTTAAGAACCCTCTCGTCTATCTCATCTTCATAAATTATGTAAACCTTAAAACTCAGACTTGTGGGGATTTCTTTGGGAGCTAACTTCAGAGCAGTGATAACAACTTTATTTTCTATAGAGATGGTGACAACTTTGCCTTCATATGAGAACTTAATTTTTGGATGGACAGTGGAGGGCACACTACCCAAAGGATGAAATCATGGCCTTCCCAATAGAATAATAAAGGTCATAGGAATATCAATTACAAGTAGGTCGACCTAAGTCTCAATAGATCCTGTCTTGACCAAAGCTCTAAACGTCTCCTCAACATGCCTCTTCGTATCATTATAGGCCTTAATGATTACCTTAGAAGGCTTTAAATCTACCATAATCAACCCTAACTTCGGTAAAATATTCAATGGACATACATTAATGAAAGAACTATTATCTTCCATAACACAATAGGTCCTTTTTCCTTTTGCCTTAGCCTTGATGAATAAGGCTTTGTGGTGATCCCTTCCTTCTAAGGGTAAATCATCATCAGAAAACATTATGGTGCCTTAGGGGGTTTCTGTCAATGAACTAACCATATGCTCAGAAGTATAGCTTGTGGAGATCTTTTTATTGTCAAAAGCCAGAACTAGTGCTTCATGGTAGTCTCTAAAAAGCATAAGTAGCTCCCAAACATTGGCGATGGTTCCCTAATCTCTCTTCACTTCTTCCTCTTTCTCTGAATTCTCTATCTTTTTTGGTTTAGGCTCAGTAGTTTTAGCTTCTTCTCTTTTCACTTTAGCCTTCCTTATGGACTAGCTTAATCTACTTTCCTCATCCTATAAATTAACTCACCCCTCATCCTCATCATTAAAGCTCTAGATATTCAAGACATGCATAATAAGCTTTATAGATTATTTATTTTAGTTAGGGTCTTTTGGTTCAAGTTCAGGTTTTAATGACCTAAAGGTGGTGTTAAAAGAATTCAAGTCTTGCTCTTCTGTTAGGCTAGTGTTAATTATTGATATAGGTGCATTGGGTTATGGTACATTTTAGTAATTAGGAAGAGGATTGTTTTGGGTGTTTGGCTTTCTTGTCTCGGGGTTAATGATTTTACCTACATAAATTAAGTCTTGGATTTCATGCCTTAATCAAGTACAACTGTCAGTGTCATATCCGATAGTTTAGTGGAATTTGTAAAAGAGCTTTAGGTTGGCACCTAGCAAAAGTTATTGTAAAGGTAAAGGTCATAACAGGTTCTTCTTAAGGACTTTAGAAAGAGGTCACCCCAAATTTAAGAATCTTCGTGGTTGCCTAATAACATTAAATTGTAAACTGTTGCCTAGCGGTTTAATAGAATTGATTTGCATATTACTGCTCGAGCCAGCTCCATCCTTACCCCTAGATCTTCCCCTAAAGAACCTCTTCTCCTGGGCCAAATTTGATTTTTCTAGACCCTAAATCTGTACAGTTCTTCAAAGTTTCAGATTCCCAAATCCCTCAATTTCTTAAACAATTCCGAGATACACCCTTCCATTGCCAGCATCAGTTGGTCTGACTCAATAAGCCTATGCCTCATTTGAGATAGCTTCCCCCTCTAGTGAGTCAAATAATCAATGAAAGATTCGTTAAACCTCTATTTTGTATTTTGTAAATCCTTTAAAGATACCTTCAACTGAACATTGAGGTTGTACTACTTCATAAATGCAGCACACAGTTCTTTCCAATTAGACTGGATGTGTGGTTCTAAAGCGTAATACCAATGAATTGGTGCACCTTCCAATGACATGGGGAACTATTTGACTATCTAGGATTTAGTCAATTCTGTAGCTTTCATGTAAGTCACGTATTACTTTAAGTGCAAATAGGGGTCTTCGGTTCTAGAATACTTTTTAATGTCTGGGAATTTGAATTTTCGGGGTAATGGATCATCTTCCTTGTCCATATTCAAATTAGTATAGTCCAGCGGAGCATCCATGCCCTTTTCCTTCATCATCATCTGCATTTGGGTCATGGCTTTAGTTGTGTCACGACCTAAATCGAGGAGTCATGACTGGCGCCAGGGAACGAGAATTCTTTCAAATTCAGAACCCATAGCAAGCCTTAAAAATAAAAACCATACAGTAAATAATATATAAATATGACAAAATTAAAGTTTGAATTGATATAAATAAATACTCAAATATCATTTCATAAATAAAATATTAATACAATATTTGAATACAGAAGTCTTAAACTAAAACAACACTGCTAAAATAATAACACTACTACTGTACTTTTCTAGAATACAATTAAAGTTCAAATATAAAATTTACATAAAATAGTCGGGGCAAAAGAAAACTGACATAAAGTACCAGTAGTACAGTTTGATAAAGAAGACTTTCCTGAAAAAAATGGTTGAGAGGATGTCAGACCTCACTGAATGAATTATTATAATATATATACACGCACCTCCTAATGTAATCTGCATTCAAGCATCAATATATATATATATATATATATATACAGGCATTTTACATAGATGCTAAAATCCACCTTTATATTTATAAATGCAGAAAAAATTTATTTAAGTGAAGGATTCAATAGAACCCTAATATAATTGCAACCTCGATAATAAAAATCAACAGCCAACAGGCTTAATTAAAACTCCAAATATTCATTGTCCAACTCAAGGTAGTAGACTGACCCTGAGTACACTAGGTCAATCGAGGATTCACAATCTCACTACAGGCATGACTGGTCCCGAGTACACTAGGTCAACCAAGAATCCACAATCATCCTTTTCTAATAACCAGTAATCTCCATATTCTCATTCATAATCAGACATCATAATTTCAACTTAATTCTAATGAACCGTTGTGCAATAGTCCTAGTGCAACCCACTAGTAGCACGTTCTATTGATATCCCTCAATAAATCGTATTTAATAGAAATTAATAAATTGTACAATTTAAATATAATGTCAAACATTTAAAAAGGATATAACATTTATATACTAAACATATACTGTAAATATACCAAAAATATACTAAATGCATATGTTGAATATATGTTAAATATACTGAATATATATACTAAAATATGCTAACATATATATGTCACATATATAAAAAATATACTTATTCATTAAATAAAATCTTATTCATTTAATAAAATAATTCATGTTTAAGCTCATATTAAAACATGAACACGCATAATCATGCATCTAAATGCGATGTATATATAAAATAATAATTCATAGGTTTGCGCTCCTCGAAACAAACTTGACGGGCCTAGTCCAATAAGCCTTAGTCTTGATGCAACTAGAAAATAAATATAATATTATTAGAATAAATTTCTAACTTATACTTCTTAAGAAAACTTGATCTAAGAATTCAAAACTCGGATAAACACAGAAATTTATGATCGACATGACGTCACATTTTATAAGAATTCTATCAAAAAATCAGCAGAACCTCCTTTATAAAACGAACATCTCTCTACAAAAGTAGAGCCACTCCTGCAAAAAAAAAATACACTTCTAACAACACAATAGCTCAACTTCTCAGGTTGGGACCCCGAACTACACAATTCTCAACCGAGGTTCACAATATATGATAAAAATAAATATTAAATAATAATATACTAAAATCATTAAAAATCCATAAAATAATTAAAATGCCACAATATAATTTATTTAAACATCAAAACACTAAATATCATCATTTCACAATAATTAAATAAAAATCTCAAATAATAATATAATATTAATAAAAATCTAATTTTTCAATAATTCAACGTATAATAGTAAAATTCACTTTTATATACTCAAATAGCTTAAATATATAATAAAAGTAATTAAAAATTCATTTCATCATCAAAATAGTAAATAATATATTATTTGAATATAATTTTTCAAAAATTTGTATTAATTAGTTAAAAATAGTAAATAATTTGTAAAATTATTTTAATACCCTATAAAATTCTAAAATCATTTAAAACATATTATTTAACTATAATTTCAATAAAAACACACAATTAACCTATATATCCAAAAACCACATAATACTAAAATATTCTCAAAAATTATATAAAATTACTAAAAATTATTTTATCAGTACTGAAATTACTAATTAAATTAGAAACACTAATTCACCAAATTTCCATTCAGAATAATTATCAAAAATCCATATTTTAATATTAAAATATTCAAAAATACCCATTATTCAAATTAATTCAAAAAAAATAAAATAAAAATATATTTAGGTAGCCTAAGATTCACACATCAATATTTCCAAAAGGAAAATTTATGAATCAATCAAACTCAAGCCTAAAAAAAAAACCTTAAATGACATAAACTAAATTTGAAAAAAACTTACAATCCGGATGTCATAAACTTAAATCGACTTGAGAATCGAGAAGTACATATCGAGAGGAGTCTAACGAGCCCAAAAACTTGAGCTAAATTGATGAAAAATCCGATAGAGCTACAGTAGCCACCTCTTGGCTCCAGTGGATTCCGACGGCTTCTGGTGGCTCATCTAGTGGCGGTTGACGTCTGGAGGAAGGAGGAAGGTGATGGTGGTTGGTGGTGGTGGCTATGGTGGTCTGGCGTGGTGGTGGGAGGTGCATAGTGACAGTGAAGGAAGAAGAAAACCATGGAAGAAGAAAAGAAAAATAGGGGAAAGGAAGGAGAAGACCTTTTTTCTTTTCTTGCACTCTTTTCTTCTTATATATATATATATATATATATATATATATATATATATACACACACACACAACCCACTAACAAACTAACATAATATAATAATAATAAAATAATAATAATAATACTATCACATACATAATAGTATAAAATAATAATAACACATGCATGCAATAATACTATTAATAATAATAATAATAATCAACAACAATAACAACAACAATAATAATAATAATAATAACAATAAAAATATTAATAATAATACTATTAAAAATATTAGCAATGAAAATGATTTTAAATACTTTAAATAATAAAACTCACAAATAATTATTTTTACGTAAATAAAATATTTAAAATAAAATAAATGAATAATATATATAAATAATAATAATATATAAATAAAATTTAAAATTTTATTAACATTATATATTCTAAAATAATTTTATATTATTTAAAATATCAGTTGATTTTTTTTTTTTTAACTGCAAAAGCTCAACAAGAAGTGAAACAAGCAAAGAGTGATGATATATAGAATTCTATTTCTCTGGATGTTGCCCTTAACATTGCCTTATCTCTTGAGGTTCCTGTTATAATTCTTCTCTGTCATATATGCTTTTGCATCTTGTCTATTTGTATAAATTGCAGATGATTTTTAATGCTTCCAATCAATTGTGTTTCTTAAAGGTATTAGATGTGTGTGCATTAGGCAGTTGCTCTAGTTTTTGGAGGGAAGTATGCAGGTCAGATTGCGTATGGGAGCCTCTGACGAAAGAAAGATGGCCTTCACCACTTCTTTTTCTTAACAATTCTTCCAATCCTGATGTCAAGGTCCTTTCTTTTGTTTCATGCAATCAATTTATGTTGAAATGAAACAGACCCACTTGTTGTTTCTTCTTTATTTGTTCTGTTCTTTAATCTTATCTGGATTTTTTTAAAGAAATTTAATAGCTTTTCAATGTTACTGCTTGTTTCTTGTGCTTCAAACACAGACAACTTATTGGGAATTGATAGTTTGTTTCTTTATTTCTTTGAATTGTGGGTTATATCTCTGTTTTCTCTCTGAATGATATGTTAAAGAGAATGATATGTCAATTATATCTCTGTTTCTCTCTGAATTGTGGGTTTATTGGATAGCTATTTGCTTCTAAATTTGAATCACATATTAGATCATTTGGCCAAAGTTAGTTAAAAAAAATGTATCCCTTTTAAAGCTAATCAATATTTATTAAGTTGTTCGCAAATTTGATTGGCAGGAATTGGACAGACAAGTGCCACGGATGGATGAGATAGATGATAAGGTAATTCTATGTTTCTTTCTTCTTATCAGCTTTCTTTGTTCTTCTGACTGAAATAAAGAAGCTTAGCATAGATTAGGAATTAGAATTGGGGATGGCTTGTGTGGTCGCATTCAATAGGTTCCTGATTTTAGTAGCACCAATGAAGGGATTCTCATTGAGAACTCTTATAAATTCAGTAGGTTCTCGAGAGAAGAGGGAGAGGCTTAAGGATATCTATAGGTGCTAGCTGCTGTCATCATGACAAGTTCATGTGTAATGATGTGCAGGGGTAATTCATTGTGAAATGGCGTTGGTTTATGTATTTGTCTGTTTTAATGATCTAAATCAAATGGTTTTCATTATCATATAAAATGGTTTCATTCTGCTTGCAGGTTGATAGGGCAACATCAGAACTCAAAAATACTAATGTGAGACTTAAGGATATACTCTTACTAAGGTAAATGCATATTTCTTTAACCAGATAGTAGGATCATTGCCCATTTCAGACCTCTTTTTCCTATGTCTATAATGTTAGGATCATTGCTCATTTTAGACCTCTTTTTGCTGTTTGAGATGATTGGTTACTTCTCTCTTTTAGTTTGGCAGAGAAGATTATTTCTGTCAACATTTCTTGTTTGAGGGTATAACAGTGGCTCTTCATGATTTAATTCTCAGTGTTTCTAAAGCTTTTAGAGCAAATAATGATGTCAAGAAGCTCAATCTTAAAGGTGGCTTACCAAACTGAGGAGCTACAACTTTTTTTTGTGGTTACAAAGAGGTTACTGTCTTATGAGCTTGATGTTGTGTTTTATTTTTGAAACCATTTTAGGATAATTTATATTATTTTTGTAGTAGTTTTGAACTTAAACTCATGTGAATTTATTTAATTAAATGAAATAATTGTATTATTATTATTATTTAATTTTTTAAAAATTATTTTGGCACATGGCACCAAATTATAAATAAATAAATAAATAAAAGGTAGATAATTAAAAAATACGATTATTTGGGACGAAATAAAAAATGTCACAAAATAACATAATTCAGGACAATTTTTTTTTGTCTCTACTACGGATCGGTTGGCATAGTTTGGCTCAACTTAAACTTATTAGTGACAATAAAAAAATTTAGGTGACAAAAGATTGACTTAAACATGAAAAAGAATTTGATACATTTGGTCGAATGCTATGTTTTGTCACTAAAATAGAGAGGTGTAATGATGAAAAACTGATTTTGTCATTGAACATATTAATTTTAATGATGAAATATAGTATAAGATGACAAAATATTGATACCAATTGTCATGATTTTAGTGTCACAAAAAATGTTAAATTATAGTGATGATGACACTTATCGTCACGGTAGGTTGAATATTTGGTGACGATAACTATATTTATCAAATATACCTTTTGCCACGCACATACCATGACATTATCTGTGATGTTAGACTTTTGTCATCGAAGTGTTTTTGTGACAATAATTGAAGTTTATATAACGTTTTTCAGCATCAATTTTTGTAAAATTTCTTATAGTGAGGATCTTTTGGCAGATGAAGATACTATTGTAAGTGTTGCCTCTACTATTGGTCGATTAGGGTATGGCAAAAACACCCAATCAATTCGTGCATATGCCATTTGCCACAATATCTTGAAGAAATATGTGTTACTAACTCAATATTGGCAATGCACACCAAATGGGGAATATGGAAAAGGCTCGCTTGGTTTTTGATATGATGGACCGAAGAAATGTTATCTCATGGAATTCTATGCTTTTGGGTTATAACCAAAATTGTCCCAGTGAAACTTTTTTACTTTTTTTTATGAGATGTATACTTCTGGGTGTGAGTCTAATCCATTAACACGTTAATCATGGTTTCAGTGTGTGCTTATTTGGACTCTGGTCATTTGGGAAGGAAATTTCATGATTTTATTATTGATAGTAAAATAAAAATTGAACCTTTTGTCTCGAGAGTACTCCTCGTCAGGAGAGTTTGAGAGAGTGATAAAGGGATTGAGAATTTTTTTTTACTCGTGTGGCCATTTAATCGTATTTTTATTTATTTATTTATTTTAGAAAAGTCACATTTTTATTTAGCTAACTTTTAATTATCTAATTCATGTTTAAGTATCATCATCATCATCATCATCATCATTATTGTTGTTGTTATTATTATTATTATTATTTATTTTTCTGAATATACTCAAAATTAATAAAAAATTTCATTAAAATGACTATTAGGAGATATAGAAAAAAATCATTAGTCAAAATAATAATTAATTTTATTATTTATTAAGAAATATTAAGGATGATACTTAAAAAAAAAATTTTTCTGAATATTATTTATATATGATACAATCAAAATATTATATTATCTAAATATTATAAGTATAAAAAACTCAAAACATTTCCAAAAATAAAAAACATAATTTCAAACTCATAAATATAATATACTTGAAAGTACCTCATTTCGAGATAGTCGAGTGTTGATATAATAGAGGATTCTCATGATGAAAAATTGTTATAAATAGGTCTGTGGACATTGATTTTTCAATCTCAAGGCTTAATTTTTTTAGGGATCTAATTGAAAAGTTTTAATTCTTTCAAGGGTCATTTTGTAATTACAGATTTTTTATCGGAAATATGGAATTCCGATCAGAATTCCACAATTACAATTTTTTTTTATTGGAAATATGGAATTCCGATCAGAATTCCACATTTCTGATCAGAAATCTGCAATTACGATCAGAATTGTACAGTCTCAACCAATTTTCGTCCAAATTTTTTTAATTTTGAAAATATTTTTCCTAATTTTTTATTGGATAAAAATAAATAATTTGAAAAAAAAATCTTACAAATCAATATTTATTAGGTTGTTTTATAAATAAATTTTTCAAAATAATATCTTTATTTCTTGTGATTTGATAATCATAGGAGGTTAGCCTCTGATTTATAAAAACCTATGCATTATTAATGGGGAGAGGGGCTCCTTCAAAAAAATTTTTGGTTAAAAAAACAAGCTTCAATACATAGGGAAAAAAATATATATTTTTCTTTTTTTTTTAGCGTTCATAAGTCCAAAAAACGCAGTAAAGTCAGAGAAAAAAAAAATCCTGCAGATTCTATTATGACAACAAATGGTAAATCAAATACTTTGAGGATTAAATCAATACAACATCACACTCCATCTTTTTCTTCTTCTCTTTTTCTCTCTAACTTTATTTTATTTTGATTTTTATTTTATATTACTTTCTAATCATTTTTTTATTTTTTTATTTTGTGTTTTTATGTTTTTTATTTTGATGGTGGGATGGCTTGCCTAGAGTCATTCAATTAATTGGCACCTATGAAGATCCATAAAATGTCATGGATAAAGGCCTATATTAATTCACGTAGATTTTAGGTTTTGTGTGTTCTCTTATTTCTCTGTGTTTTATTTATTTGGTTTATGGTATTTACAGTGTGTATTTGATTTTGGGTGTGTATTAATTAGTTTTTTTTTTTTTAATTTTTGCATGTAGAAATTGTAATAGTCCCAATAGTGGGAATATAATAGAACCTTTAATTTTCTGTACTTTAAAATGAATTAGTAAGTTAGTTTTAATTTGGTAACCCTAATTAAAATCAATAGTGGCTGTAGTTAATTAGGGTTGCATATAGATTGAATTAGGGCTAAAAATCACTGTATGTATGTTTTTGGTGTGTTTCTTTGTTATTTGGACTTTTTATTTTATTTTGTATTCATCTTAGGCCCCAAGCCCATAATTAGGTTTAACTCATTAATAATAGGTATTTAAAAATTGATTTAGGTTTTAATTAACTTAAAATCAATTTAGGCCCATTTAGATTAATTTAGACTTAGACTCATCTTTAGTTTAATTAAAATTCATCAGACTTAGTTCAGCCCATTAAAGTATTTCTTTTAAAATAAATATATTAGGATAACTTCATTTAAATTAAAATTTAATTAGAATTAGACCCACTAAATTCATCCAACTCATTTCCATAAAATTAATAGACCGAGTTTCACTTTTTAGAATTAAAATAAATAGATTTAGTCTCACCAATTTAAGAAAATATAGGCCCACCTTTAGTGTCCTTTTCAATTGTAAATTAAAAAATGTAGACTTAGCTAACTTTAACTAAAATCAATGTAGAATAACCTAGGGACATTATGATCCATATAAATGCATTTTTTGTGTGCTCTTTCATGACTAATTGCCTTGGAGTTAGATGTATGTTAAATTAGGGTTTAAATGAATTGCATGTAAATAGGGAGTAATTTAGAAATTAATAAAGTAATTCTAAATAAACACAAGACTAAGCAAAGTTGTTATTTCGTATCCATAATCTCTTAGTTGTGGTGCTAATTTTCTTGTAGAGAATTGAGCTACCACTACTACCCTAGGTGGCGACTCCTTATCTCCAAACTATGTCTTTGTAATATAATAGTGTGTTCTCTAGAGTCATGAGCTCAAACAGTGTTGCAGTTGTTAAAATCTTAGACATGCATTAAACCTCACCATCTATAGTGGCGACTCTTCTAGGGATAAGAGATAGTGATTATACTTGTATTCTTTATAATCATTTTATTAATTATTATTTTATTTTTGCATTCATTTTGCATGTCCCTATAAACTGATGGCGTTAGTTTATAGTTCCATGATTCCACTAGCTTCATGGGATTATAAATTGGCTAACCATTAGTTTTAGCCTTAACTCATTTTAAGAGAGATTACCGAGCTCATTTGACTAGAGTTTATGACCCAAGTATTAAAGGGGGGGTAGTCTTCTCTTGTGTTTGCAAAGGATGTCAGGCCCCTTTGTCCTTGGTCTGTAACTCAAGCCTTAAGAAAGGGCATATTGCTAAGGGAACCTTAACTTTTTCACCGGACCAAGCTTATGTAGTACCCTAGCAACTTCCCCTAGGAATACCCAAATCGCTTGTGTTTTTTGCTATGAGGTATTTCTATTTATAAAGGCCTATAGTTTTAAGGCCCATTTGGGTTAATAATGATTGGGCTAATCTTTTATACCTATAAATGTTATTTTTATGTTTTACTATTTTAAGAGATCTAGCATGCACATCGATTCTTGATATCCCCAATTGATATTAAGGCCAAGACCAAAATTCTTAGGAAAAGAGACTCACTATTGAACTCGTATGTGGGAGGAATAAAGTTGGCAGGATGTATGTTATACACTTAACTTGACTTGCTACCTGCTACCTATTGTATAGCATGTGCATCATGCACACATACATCTTATGTAGTTCGTGCATCATAATAACAATTTATTTTTCAACCATCATAGATTCATTTGGGTCTTCCTGTGTTTGGAAACAAAGTAGTGGTAGATTAGTGAGAACTGATTTAAGTCCAAATCGCTAGCTAAAGAGATCCTTTTAAGATTAGAAAAAAGTCTTATCAACCCGTTTTACCTAAAAGCTACACTAACACTAGTAAGTTAAACAAAAGAGATACAATAACAACATGGAGGAAACTGGACCCTAGAGGACATTAAGGGAGCTTTAATGGATGATATGAGAGCAATGATGGATGATGAATTGAGAAAAGCTTTAACTGGATTAATGCAACCTCTTGTTGTTGTTATTCTACCTATTGTGGATGATCCACCTATTAACAATGATAATGCTGAGGAATAACCATTCAATGTTGCTAGGAATATGCCTGTTGTGGAGATGAAATTTGAGGATGTTGAAAACTACATAGTAGAGAAAGTAAAGAAAGAATCACTTGAGCTGGTTCAGGAACTTAAGTTTAAGTAGATGCAAGCACTGACTCAAAAAATGTCTAAAATGGATCTAATAAAAGGGCAAGGCATAGGTTACTCATTTGAGTTTAATGATATACTGTGTATGGAAAGTGATAAACTACTTGACAAGTTCAAAATACCTCAACTACAAAATTTCAATGGTTTTGAGGATCTAAGGATTCATCTTAGCCAATATACAATAACTATAAGCACCACCAAAGTTCCATTATCTATAGTCATAAAGTTGTTTATACTTTCCTTTGAGGGTATTACTGTGAACTAGTATCATGGATTAGAAAAGTTTGTTAGGGCTAATTGGAGAGAATTATGCACTGCTTTCCTAAAATAGTATGATTATAACACTAAGCTGGAAGTGTCCATTTGGGATATGGAATTGACTAAACAAAAGCCAAATGAATCATTCTCTAATTTTCTCACTATATTCATGAACAAGGTAGGATTAATGAAAAATAGGTTGGCTAAAAAGGATCAAGTTAGGATGATTATCCGTAATGTGTCTCTTAATTTGGTTAAAAGGTTACAAATGATGAACCCTAAATCTTTTATAGAACTTTATGATGATGGATTGCAAGATGAGGAGATGGAGAATGAAAAGAAGAAAAGCTATAGAACCACTGAAGTAAGAAACTACCCAACTAAGAGCATATAGTAAGGAAACACTAGTCAAGCTATACAAGTGCATGTTGTCCAACTACCAAGGAGATTCTGCAACTTTAACCAACCTTTGTCAAAAGTCCTAGAGTGCCTAATGCAAAAGTTCTTACTTAAACCTTTGCCTAATCCAAGCCTACTAAACCCAAACACCCCAGGCTATAACCCAAACAAGCATTGCAAATTCCACCAAAACCTCCAACACTTCATAAATAACTACATCCACCCAAACAAGCATTGCAAATTCCACCAAAACCTCCAACACTTCATAAATAACTACATCCACCCAAACAAGCACTACAAATTCCACCAAAACCTCCAACACTCCATAAATAACTACATCTGCCTCAAACATAACATTTAAAACCTAATAGATTCTGGAAAAATCACAGACCCTGAAAACTTGAGCACTAACAATAATACTTTCCCAAACTACCAAAATGTACCTCCCTTGACAACCATGATGATCAAGTTAGGAATAAGTGAGAAAGAAGTGCTAAGCTTCTTTAAGGACTTAGACCTTAAAACTAATAAGAAATATCCTAATGTCACAAGATGTGGAAAGAGTAGAAGTTTTATTAGGATAGCCCTCAGGCAAGTTTGACTAAAAAGTGTTTTATACTAAACTATCTTGTTTTGATATACCCATTGAGTTAATTATACCTACAGGGTAGGGTGATGAGTTTGATGATGAGACTAAACTATCTTCTTTTGATATACCCATTAAGTCAATTTTGCCTATAAGGTGGGGTGATGAGTTTGATGATGAGAAGCTATTGAACAATGAAGAAACATGCACAGTTAAGGTACCAAAAGATGAAGTGATGGAGATAGTTGGTGAGAAGATGCAAGAATAGCCACTATGTTAGCCACTTGAAGAACAACTACCTTGAGACTTAACATCCTTAGTATTTAGAATAGAAAGTAAATTTCTTGTCAATTTCTTTGAATAACGTTTTAGTTTCTTTAGAAATTTTGTTTTATTGATCAATGATATGAATTCTAATTTTGCCTACTTATGTGATGTGCATCCTAATGATGTTGTGCATTATGATATTGATCGCATGTGCATGTTTGTCTTAAATTTAATTCAATTAAATTTATTCAGTATGGGCACAAATGCAAATTTAAATAACATTCCTATATCACATGATATAACTTTTGAAAAGAGGAAAATTTTAAAAAGAGAGAGAAAGGAGAAAAAGGGAAAAATGAAGAAAAAGAAAAAATGAATAAGTTCGCATGACTAGAAAACTTGAAAGTGTTAGTCAGGTAAAAATGAGAGGAAAATATTTAGGACTAACTAATGACAGAAGTTATATTATATGATGTAATAAATGTATTCAATTTTGCCCAAATGAATGAATGTAATTGAATTGAAATTTTTGTTCACATATTGCATATTTGTCTTTATCATATTGCATAAGTATTTGAATGGAAAGATAAAACATAATGAAAGTTAAAAAAAAAATTAGAGCTATAAGATCACTCTTTTAGTTATTATTGACCATTTGCATTATCAAACGCCTAATTTTGGAATTTGACAAATAATTTAAGTTTATAATAATTTCTTTTAAGTGTGTAGGAACTTGTTTATATCAAAATCATCAGTTCAAGTCTGAAAAATACTGTCATTATACTATATTTTAGGGAAGTATAATATCCCAATCTTATGCCTAAAGTATCCAAAGCTTTTATGTGTCAAAGAGAGATATTTTTGGACTTATAGGTGCCTCCTCATGAGGTAATCAACAGCAAAAGCCTCATGAGAATAAAATTGAGCAAAGGGACAATGTGGCTCAGTAGCACTATTCATCTCATGAGGGCAGTCCTGATAGCTCCAAATGGTCATTTTTTTAACACAATGGCTAGTATTTCACTCTTCACGAGCCAAAACTTGCTCTTAATGATCATGAGCAGTGTTCTGATATAAATAAGTCCATGATGATTCAAAAATTAATAAGAGATATTGGAGACATGTTTGATACATCCAACAACTATATTTTTAAGTGTTTATATATATAATCACTCCATAGAGTTCAATTGAAGGTTTAAGAAACTTATTTATCATTCATTCTCTCTTAAGCATTCAATTAAGCTCTTAAATTCTGTCTTAAATAATTTTTTTTATTTATGTAACTCTTATGAGATTTAGTGAGTGTTAGAATAAACATTCTTATTCTTCTATTTTCTGGGATTAAGAAAATGGGAAGTAGGATTCTATTCTAAAAGGAATTGGTTTAAGTGTTGTCCATTGAAACACTTGGGATTTGGTTTTGAGTGAGCCATAAAAATTTTATGTAATCTCAATCTTATAAAAAAAGACTGTGGGTGATTGAAAATCCTAACTTGATGATAAGTTAGGTGGAGATGTAGGATTGTTGTCGAATCCAAACTCCTTAAAACATTATGTTCTTTATTCTTCCTTCTCAACATTCTTTCAATTCTTGTTTAATTCCTTAAAATCATTTTTATTTTTCTAAAGCCCTTATTAGACTTTTTCACCCCACTTTAAGGCATTTTCATTTGGTATTAAAACTTGAATTCTAGGTACTTTATTGCTAGAATACAAGATCATGGGGAGTGAGTCTTTTTCTTTTCAATCCTTTAAACCATTATTTAATAGGAGTAACTTTATAAAGAATAAAGAAGTCTCATACTATAAATGCAAGAAGCTTGGACATATTAGAAGTGAATGTCCACGGCTCAAGCATAAAGGCAAAAGAAGAAAAGAAAGGGGAATAGTTTTCAAAGCTACTTGGGAAGATGACTCCTCTGAATTGAAAAAGGAAGAGGAACAACAAGAAGTGGTCAATCTTTGCTTCATAGCGCTTGAAGATAAAAAAGAGGTACCATATACTTCTAACTCTTCATGTGATTAATATTATACTTATGATGAATATGATGATGTTGAGAGCTCTATTGTGAGTAAACTCTTGCTTAAATGCAAAAGCCTACTTTCTAAGAAGAAACATTATAAGCATGAGTTAACTAGCTTAACCAAGGAATTCAAAAATTTAAAGATTGAATTTTCTAAGCTTGTTAAGTCAAATGACAAACTTACTTATGATTTTAAATCTTCAAATTCTTGGAAGAGCAACTTAAGAAAGCAAGTGATGAAAATCATAAAAGGAAAAGAGAGTTTAGATAACTAATGAGGTAGTTAGTTAAAAAATTCCATATTAACATTCAAAAAAGGAAAAGAGAGTTTAGATAATTTACTTGACTCTTAAAAATTTCATGTAAATACTCATAGAAATGGATATGCTAATAGAATGGCCTCATCTTTATCATCATCACATATTAAATTTATTAAAGCATTATTCAATTCCATTCATTCTACCTCTAAACCGATTGAGACTCAAGCTTTCAAAGCTAATAAGTCTCATATGTAAAATATTAAAGGAAAGTCTCATAAGACTCAATCCTATATAACATAAAGATAAGTGTCATGCTAGAAAAACACAACCCAAACATGCTTACATGTACACTAAATACAATGCATTTAAATATGTTGCATAAACCTATCAAAATACACAATGTCATTGTCAATGCATGTCTTATACTATGACTCAAAATAATAGGAGACACACACCACCTTAACACCAAAGGCATGTCTCATTTTCTAAGCAGTCATATGCACCTATAAGAAATAGGTTTGCAAATGTTGAATGTTCCTATTTCATGTTCAAAGGACATACTAACACTGTATGTTTCTATAGAAGACTACACATATGAATTTTCTTTCTTTAGATTATCTTAAAACTAACAAACCTAGACCAATAAAGGTTTGGGTTTAAAATAACACTTAAATTATTTTGTGTAAGTGAACTTCAAATCCACAAGAACGAAAAACAAGTGGTATCTCGATAGTGGATGTTCAAGTCACATGACAGGAGATAAGAAGCAATTCAATAAGCTTGATGCTAAGGATGGAGGATATGTCACATTTGGAGACAATGCCAAAGGGAAAATTGTAGGCATTGGAGAAATCGGTAATCCTCAATTCTTATCTATACATCATGTATTGCTTATTAATGGTCTTAAACATAATTTGCTAAGTATAATTCAATTTTATGACATGACAAATAAAGTGACTTTCTATCCTAAAAGTTACTTTATTAGTAGTCTTGATGAAGATAAAGTAATTTTTAGTGGTAAAAGAGTAGAAAATGTTTATGTTATTGATTTGAATAAGATTGATAACAAAGACATCAAATGCTTAATGTCTATTTCCCATGACATATGGACATGACATAAAAGGTTAGGACATGTAAATTTTGAGCTCTTGAATGATTTTTGTAAACATGAACTCGTGATTGGCATACCTAAGCTTGAATTCACTAAGGATAAACCTTGTGATGTTTGTCAAAAGGGAAAATAATCCAAGTCCTCATTTAAGCTAAAAAAATGTACTGTCCACTTCTAGACTACTTGAACTTATACATATGGATTTATTTAGACCAACTAGAGTTTCTAATCTTAGTGGAATGCACTATGCATAAGTATTGGTTGATGATTACTATAGATTTACTTGGGTATGTTTGCTTGCTCATAAGAATGATGCATTTAAAGCTTTTAAAAATTTTACAAAAAGAGTTCAAAAAGAAAAAGATTTTTGTATTTCTTCTATTATAAATAATCATGGAATCAAATTTAAAAATAAATTTTTAAAAACCTGTTGCAATGAAAATGGTATTTCACATACATTTTCTTATCCTAGAACTCCTCAAAAAAATATAGCAGTTGAAAGGAAAATAGAACTCTTATGGAAATGGCTAGAAAAATACTTCATGAATATAATTTGCTTCTATACTTTTGGGTAGAAGCCATTAACGCGTCTTATTATATTTCAAATAGAATTTTCAAAAGATCAATTTTAAATAAAACTTTTTATGAGTTATGAAACAATAGAAAACCTAAAAACTCATATCTAAGAGTATTTGGATGTAAGTACTTTATATTGAATACCAAGGATAATTTTATGAAATTTGACTCTAAAGCCGATGAAGGAATTTTTCTAGGCTATTCTACTTCTAGCAAAGCATATAGAGTCTTTAATAAGAGAACTCTAGTAGTTGAAGAGTCAATGCTTATTGTATTTGATTAATTAAACTCACTTTATCCTAGAAAGGATGTTTGTAGTGTTGATGATTTTGTAGATGAGCGTGTGGATGTGATCATTCAAGAAGAAAATACTAGTAAGCCTTTAGAACTTGAAGGTCCAAGTAAAGAGGACAATGAGGAGACATCTCAACCTACCTTAAAGGATGAACTTTCAAAGGATTGGCAATTCAAGAAAGCTCATCCTTAAGATCTCATTATAGGTGACACTATAAAAGAGGTAACTACAAGATTTCAATTAATGTATGTTATTAATTTAGCCTTCATTTCTCAAATTGAACCAAAAAATATTGATGACTCTTTGTGTGATGAATTTTGGTTCCTTGCTATGCATGAAGAGTTAAATAAATTTAAGAGAAATAAGGTTTGGTCCTTGGTTCCTAGATTTAAACATCATCCTATTACAGGCACTAAATGGGTGTTTAGAAATAAGATGAATGAACAATGTGTCATAACATAGAATGAAGCTGGACTAGTAGCTAAAGGTTATAATCAAAAGGAAGGCATTGATTATGTTGAAACCTTTTCCCTGATTGTAAGGTTACAAGCTATTAGAATGCTACTTGCATTTGTATCATTCATGGCTTTTAAACTTTATCAAATGGATGTTAAAAGTGCATTTCTAAATGGTTTCACTGAAGAGGAGGTATATGTTAAAAAACTTTTGAGTTTTGAAAATTTTTATTCTCCAAATTATGTTTTTAAATTGTCAAAAGCATTGTATGGATTGAAACAAGCTCTAAGAGCTTGGTATAAAAGATTGAGCAACTTCTTACTAGAGAAATGGTTATCTAAAGGAAAAGTTGACACAACTCTTTTTATAAAAAAAATCCAAGCATGATTTATTAATTATTCAAATATATGTTGATGATATTATTTTCAATGCTACTAACCATTGCTTGTGTGAGGAATTCTCCAAGTTAATGCAAGGAGAATTTGAGATGAGTATGATGGGAGAACTTAAGGTCTTTATTGGACTTCAAATTAAGCACTGTAAAGATGGGATTTTTATTAATCAAACCAAATATGCAAGAGACATTCTCAAGAATTTTGGTATAGATAGAGCTTAGACAAGCAAAACTCCAATGAGCATGATAACTAAACTCAACAAGGATGAGAATTGAAAACCTGTTGATGAAAAGTGATTTAACTTCTAGTAGACCCAATATTATTTTACTACTTACTTATATGCTAGATTTCAATCAAGTCCTAGAGAGTCTCATTTGAATGTTGTTAAAAGAATTTTCACATATCTTTGTGGTACAATGAATTTAGGACTTTGGGATCCTAAGAGTTCTTCCTTTGACTTGATTAGTTATTTGGATGCAAATTTTGCCGATAGTTTACTAGATAGAAAAAGTACTTTTGAAACTTGTCAACTTTTAGGACAATGTTTGGTTTCTTGGTTTAGCAAGAAATAAGTTTTAGTTTCCTTGTCGACTGCTGAAGTAGAATATGTGGCGGCTAGTTGTTGTTGTATACAAGTTTTATGGCAAAAATAATAACTTTTGGATTATGGAATTAATATCAATCACCTTCCAATTAAATGTGGTAATACAAGTGCTATTAATCTTAGCAAGAATCCTATTCAACATTCAAGAACTAAGCATATAGATATTAGATATCATTTCTTAAGAGATCATATGCAAAATGGTGATAACTTTCTTGAATTTGTTGATACAAATCATCAATTAACATACATCTTTACCAAGCCTCTTTGTGAGGAAAAATTGAATTTTATTAATCATGAGCTTTGTATGATTAATAGCTTAAGCTTGTCTTGATCACTTGTTAAATTGGTGAATTGATGGTTGGATTTTTTGTGTGATCATGTTCTTTGGTTTAATATTTTCTTAAACTCTTATTTAAACATGATTTTTAGTGATTTATACTTTTGGTTTATTTTTCAGTTCTGATACTTTTTCAGGTTTATAGTTTAAGGAAAATTACTTTCGGCATTATGTATATATTTTGTTTTAAAATTGTTTGCTTTAGTAAATTTATTGCATATACATGGATATTGTATTTTCCATTTGCATGATCTTTGTATTAATTTGAATAATTTATAATTAATTTTATTTGATTTGGATTTGTGTGGATTCATTCAATTCTATGTGTATTTCATGCATAAGGGCTTAATCCTTTTGAACATAGGATGGACCATATGGAGTATGACATTTATTAATTATATGCTCATCATATCATATAATGCACTTGGAACCCTCCTCCTCCATAAGACAATATTTTTTTATGTGTTTTTCATCAGTTTATGTTTGGTTTATTTACTATTTATTTTCAGTTTTTTAAAGCCTTGGAATGCTAGTCTATGTCTTGTCTTTTCTTTTTACAATTGATATTTTAATATAATTGTAACTCTATCCTTTTCATCAATGCTTTATATTTTGTTAAAATTTTCTTTTGCATTTTGACAAAGGAGGAGACATACTTAAGTTTGTATGTGTATTTAGTTAAACTCTTTTAAGGGAGAAAATTGTTTTACTTAATTGTGTTTATGCATGAACAGTAACATTGTAAGTGTGGCTAATTTTGTCATAATTTAATAATCATGCTTTCATGATTTTATACTTGTGATAAAAGGCCTTGTTTTGCTTAATTTGTTTATGTATAACATAAATTTTATAAAGATTTGGTGTATATTTGTTTTCATTGTTTTGCTTCTTGGTCTTTTAATTCCTCTACAATTTTTTATTCCTTTAGGTTCATTTCCCTTTATATCTCTCTCTTTTCTTTTTGTCTTTGACAAAGGGTGAGAAGAAGCTATGTGATAATTGTGATTAGTGTTTGTGTTTATAATATGCTAAGTGCTACATGATCATGTATGTTAGCTAGCTAAGCTTTATATGATCATGTGATAGTTAAGTTTGTTAAGTTTCAAAATAAGTGATATATGTAATATGTTTGTGATGTATTTAAGTAGCACTACATGGATATATATTTGAAATTATTTCCTTTATATTTCCTAATGATCATTTTATCATGTTTTTATATTTTTAACATATTTGTCATATTAGAACTTGTCTTCTTTTTTTTTTTTGGTCCCTAATATTAAATTTTATGTTGTTTTTATTTTTGACAAAAGAGAATAAGTATTAAATTTATATTTCTTATCATATCTAAAAAGAGAAGAAATAAAGAAATATATTTATATAAAGGAGAAAATTTTAACCATTTTCAATTGGTATTATTTTTTTTATTCATCTCTTTATGATTATTTAATATTTTTTAAGAAACATGCTATGTCATCATTATATACATGCTATGATAATTTATTTTTTTATACTCTGATACATGATACATTTTATTGAATTTATATATATATTAAGGGGGAGGAAAATATTTTCATATATTACATCTATTTAATTTGAAAGGGGGAGCTATTTTATATAGCACATATTTATTCATATTAATTATTTAGCACTCGCACACAATTTATTTTTTTTATCAAATTAGTTGTCAAAGCCAAAAAGGGGGAGATTATTGACCATTTGCATTATCAAACTCCTAATTTTGGACTCTAACAAACAATTTAAGTTTCTAATGATTTCTTTTAAATGTGTAGGAACTTATTTATATCAAAATTATCAGTTCAAGTTCAGAATATAAAATACAATCATTATATTGTATTTCAGAGAAGTATAATATCTCTATCTTATACCTAAAGTATCAAGAGCTTTTATGTGTCAAAAAGATTCATTTTTAGACTTATAGGTGTCTCCTCATAAACTAATCACAAGCAGAACCCTCGTGAGAACAAAATTGAGCAAAGCGACATTACCGCTCATGAGCACTATTCATCTTATAAGCAGCTCATGTGGGCAGTCCTAACAGCTCCAAATAGTCAGTTTTGAATACAACAACCAGTATTTCACTCCTCATGAGCCGGAACTTATTCCTTAAGATTGTGAGTGGTGTTCTAATACAAATAAGTCCAAGAGTATTTCACTCCTCATGAGCTAGAACTTACTCCTCATGATCATGAGTGGCATTATGACAAAAATCAATAAGTGACATTGGAGACATGTTTGATACATCTAATAGCCATATGTTTGAGTGTTTATCTATATAAACACTCCATAGAGTTCAATTGAAGTTTTAAGAAACTTGTTTATCATTCATTCTCTCTTAAGCATTCAATTAAGCACTCAAATTCTCTCTTAAACAATTTTTGTATTTATGTAACTCTTGTGAGATTTGTTGAGTGTTAGAATAAAAATTCTTGTTCTTTTATTTTTTGGGATTAAGAAAACAGGAAGTGAGATTCTATTCTAAAAGGAATTGGTTTAAGTGTTTTCCATTGAAACACTTGGGATTTGGTTTTGAGTGAGCCTTGAAAACTCAAGTTGTAAGGTTGTAAGAGTGAGCCATAAAACTCTTATGTAATCTTAATCTTGTGAATAAGATTTTGGGTGATTGAAAATCCTAACTTGGAGATAAGTTAGGTGGAGAGGTAGGATTGTTATCAAATTCGAACTCCTTAAATCATTGTGTTCTTCATTTTTCCTTCTCAACATGCTTTCAGTTCTTGTTTAATTCCTTAAAATTGATTTTATTTTTCTAAAACCCTCTTTAGCCTTGTTCACCCCCTTTCTAAGGCATTTTTAATTATGTTTTCTCTTCTGAAAGAGTCCTAGGGGGGGGTTAAATAAGACTATCAAACAATAATAAGAAATTAAAAAAATTTGAACAAGAATTGAAAGGAATGTTGAGAAGGAAGAAAGATGAACATAAGAAATTTTGGATTTTGGATTCTCAATAATCCTACATCTCCACCTAACTTATCCCCAAGTTAGGAATTTGAATCACCATAATCTATTTCCCTAGATTGATTTTTACAACTTTAGTTTTAGGCTGAACTCAAACCTTACAACTTGACTTTTCAAGGTTCATTGAAAAACCATTTCAGAAGTGTTTTCAAGGCTCACACTAAAACTGAATTCCCAAGTATTTTAATGGCTAAACTCTTAAATCGATTCCTTTATAATAGAATCTCACTTCCCATTTTCTAATCTTAGAAAATAAAAGAATAGAAATTTCTATTATAACACTCACCAACTCTCACAAGAGTATACAATAGTTTTGAGAGCTTAACTGAATACTTGAAAGTATATAATGAATAAACAAGTTTCTTAACCTCAAAATAATCTTTAAAGGTTATATTTATACTTGAGCAATTTAATTATAGTTATTGGAAGCAATAATTTCATTCCTAACAAAATCAAAGTTCATTTGAATGAAATTTGGACTTTTGAGCTACAATTTGTTAGGTCCCGGTTGAGATATCATTAGTCCTGGTTGGGATGAGCATTAAATAACCATTACGAGTCATTGTATTTGAATTTTTGCATTGGTCCTAGTCAGGACTACCTTGTCCTCGGCATTATCCTGGTCGAGAAATTAGATTAAGATGAGTTCTGCCAAAAATTTAAGTTTTTATAGAAATTGGTCTGCCTTGGTCCCAGTCAGGACTACCCTGGTCCCAGTTGTTGAGACCAATTGAGATAGTGCTTATGATGCGAGATTGAAGACAATCGAATAAGCTTATACTTTCTTCATAAAAGTTATAGATAATTGTGTTATCTTTTCATATCACTTTGAATCACCCTCTGTAGCTTAAGATATTATTGAAATACTAGGAGTTGCGAAACCTAAAATGAAAGCTACATATGCTCACTTCGACACAAGATTTGCATACCCAAATGAGCTTGAATTTTGACAAGTTAGCTCAATTAAGAAAGATGAAGATGTCTACTTCAAAAGTGAAAAAGATCATTTTATCATTATAGAGCTCTAAAGATGTCAAAAAGCCTCATTGAATCTTAGAGATAGATATACTTATCAATCCAAGTCGTGAGGCAGCTCGTGAACAAACCACTATATATCTAAAAATGTTAATTTTTGATATATAATTGTTTCTCAAAGATTGTTGACTTACATAGATTGAGATACTTCATCAAAATGCAAATTTATACTCTTTCAAAGAGTATTTCATTGACTCTAATCATTTAACAATTAAACTTCATGATAGATCAACTTCCTACACACTTAGTTGAAATCATTAAAATCAAAATTGTCTATCAAAGTCCAAAATTAGGAGTTTGATCATGAAAATGGTCAACAATGTCCCCCTTTTTAGTTTTGATAACCAATTTGAAAATATAATAAATAATGTGTGTGTGTGTCAAAAATAAATAACGTGTCCAAGCATGTTAAATTAAAATAGCTCCCCGTTTCAAAATAAATAGATGCAATAAATTGTTCCCCCTTAATATATGCATAAAATCAATATCATGTACCAAAGCATGGAAAAATTAATAAAGCATATTTAACAATTTATATAAATTGAACTTTTTTTTTGAAAAAATTAAATAATTATAAAGGAGATGGTTTTAAGAAATTATACCAATTTGAAAGATAGTCATAAAAATTTTCTCCTTTATATGAAAATATATTTCTTTATTTCTCCCATTTGTAGACATGATAAGAAATACAAATTTAATTATTTATTCCCCTTTTTTGTCAAAAATAAAAATAACATAAAATTTAACATGAGGAATAAAAAGAACCATGCATAGCATAACAAATGTGTTAAAAAAATTAAAAAATATATGATAACATTATCATTTTCTTAGGCAATATGAAGGAAATAATTTCAAACATATATGCATGTAGGACTATTAAAATACATCACAAAAATAATACATATAGCACTCATTATCACATGATCATATAAAGTTTAGCTAGCTAACATACATGATTATGTAGCACTTAGCATATCACGAATACAAACACTAAGCACAATTTATCACAGAGCTTCTTCTCTCCTTTTGTCAAAGACAAAAAGAAAAGAAAGATATAAAGAGAAATGAACCTAAAGGGACAACAAAAAATCGAGAGAGAATAAAAGATTAAGAACCAAAATAATGAAAACAAAGATACACATAATTTTTATAAATTCTATGTCATACTTAAATAAAGTAAGCAAAACAAGGTCTTTTATCACATATAATATATGACAAAACTAGCCACACTTACAATGTTACTAAGCATGTATAAACAAAATTATGTAAAATAAATTTAAAAAATTTTCTCCCCCTATTTTAAATTTTAAAAAATAGAATAAAATTGGATTAAAAAAATTGATATTAAGGACACACTATCATATAGTTATGTCACTAACATAAACACATCTTTATAAAAAAACTTCTCTCCCTTAAAAGAAACTAACTAAATACTCATGCAAACTCAATTATTTCTTCCCTTTTTTCAAAAACAAAGATAGACCAAATCTTAAAAAAATATCCATGCTTTATTAAAGATCAAAACAATTCCTAAGAAGAATTTATACATGAATAAATTAAACATAAATTTTGCATGTATAAATACAATTAAAAAAAAATCATGCATAAACACAATATAAAAAATTTAACCAAATCCAAATATTTCTCCACCTTTGTCAAAATACAAAAAATCATAAAATAAAATTGCATTAAAAAGGATAGAGTTACAATGATATTAAGATACCAATTGTAGATAAGACATAAAACTAACAACTCATGACTTATATCCAAAAAATATCCAGAAAATAAGCCGAATCTAAACTGACACAAAATAATCTAAAAACAAACTATCTGCTCAAAGCTTAGATATGAAAAATATACTAAAAATAAACCAAATAGAAATTGACAAAAAAAACACACAAAAATATATAAAAAAAAAGTCTTGTTGAGGAGGTGGAAAGAGGGAATAATTTTGCTAAAATAAAATAATTAATTAATTGAATTTAACTCAATAATTAATTATTAAATGGCAAAAAAAATTTAAAAAAATTTAAAAAGATTTTTAAGATCAAAATCAAAATTAATGACCAAAACAATTAATAAGCATGACATGATTTCATATGAAAACAGTTCAACCATCAATCAATATAGCATAAAATCAAAATACACTAGAACCATCAATCATACCAAGCTCATGCTTAATAAAATTCATTATTTTCTCACAAAGAGGCTTGGTAAATATATCAGCTAACGATTAGTATCAACAAATTCAAGAAAAATATCACCATTTTGCACATGATCATGCAAGAAATGATGTCTAACATTTATATGTTTACTTCTAGAGTGTTGAATGTGATTCTTGGTAAGGTTGATAGCACTTTTATTATCACATTTAATAGGAATGTGACTAATATCGATGCCATAGTCCAAAATTTATTATTTTTACCATAAAACTTATGTGCAATAATAACTAACTGCCACATATTCTACTTCAGTAGTGGACAAGAAAACTGAAACTTGTTTCTTACTAAATCAAGAACATAAGAAGTTACCTAAAATTTGATAAGTTTAGAAAGTGTTTTTTCTATCTAGTAAATTACCACCAAAGTAAGCATTAGAATAACTAATCAAGTCAAAGGAAGAACTCCTAAGATACCAAAGTCCTAAATGCATTGTACCACAAAGATATTTGAAAATTCTTTTGATAACATTCAAATGATACTCTTTAAGACTTGATTAAAATCTAGGACATAAACAAGTAGCAATATAATATCAGGTCGACTAACAATTAAATAAAGAAGGGATTCGATCATACCTCTAAATCATTTTTCATTAATGGGTTTGCCATTCTCATCCTTTCTAAGCTTGGTTGTGGTGCTCATTAGAATTTTGCTCGTCTTAGCTCCATCCATGCCAAAATTCTTGAGAATGTCTCTTGCATATTTTGATTGATTAATGAAAATCCCATATTTACAGTGCTTAATTTAAAGTCCAAGAAAGAACTTAAGTTCTCTTATCATACTTATCTCAAATTCTCCTTGCATTAATTTGGAGAATTCCTCACATAAGCAATGGTTAATAGCACCAAAAATAATATCATTAACATATATTTGAACAATTAATAAATCATGCTTGCATTTCTTTATGAAAATAATTGTGTTAAGTTTTCCTTTAGAGAAACCTTTTTTTAATAGGAAGTTGCTCAATCTTTCATTCCAAGCTCTTAAAGCTTATTTCAATCTATACAATGCTTTTGACAATTTAAAAATATGATTTGGAGAATCAAAATTTTCAAAACCCAGAGGGTGCTTAACATAGACATCCTCTTTAATGAAACCATTTAAAAATGCACTTTTAACATCCATTTGATAAATTTTAAAATCCATAAATGATGCAAATGCAAGTAGCATTCTAATAGCTTCTAACCTTGTAACTGGGGAAAAGGTTCCATCATAATCAATGCCTTCCTCTTGATTATAACCTTTAGCCACTAGTCTAGCCTTATTCCTAATTATGACACCTTATTCATTTATCTTATTTCTAAACACCCATTTGGTGCCTATAATAAGATGATGTTTCAGTCTAGGAACTAAGGTCCAAACCTTATTTCTCTCAAATTAATTTAACTCCTCTTGTATAGCAAGGACCTAAAATTCATTACACAAAGCATCATCAACATTTTTTGGTTCAATTTTAGAAATGAAGGCTAGATTAATAATAGACTTAAGTTTAAATCTAATAGTTACCCCTTTTATAGTGTCACCTATAATGAGGTCTTAAGGATGAGCTTTCTTAAATTGCTAATCCTTTAGAAGTTCATCCTTCAAGGTAGATTGAGATATATCTTCATTGTCCTTCTTGCTTGGACCTTCAAGTTCTAAGGGCTTACTAGCATTTTCTTCTTGAGTATCCACCATCTTATTGTCACCTACAAGATCATTAATACTATAAACATCCTTTCTAAGATCAAGTGAGTTTGATTCATCGAATAAAACATGCATTGACTCTTTAACTGCTAGAGTTCTCTTTTTAAAAATTCTATATACTTTATTAGAAATAGAATAGCCTAGGAAAATTCCTTTATCGACTTTAGAATTAAATTCTCCAAGATTATCATTGGTGTTTAATATAAAGCACTTGCATCTACTCTTAGACATAAGATTTTGGATTTTCTATTATTCTATAGCTCATAAGATGTTTTGTTTAAAATTGGTCTTTTGAAAACTTATTTTGAAATGTAACAAGATGTGTTAACAACTTCGCTCAAAAGTATAGATGCAATTTATACTCATGAAGCATTGTTCTAGCCATTTCCACAAAAGTTCTATTTTTCCTTTCAACGACGTTATTTTTTTGAGGAGTTCTAGGAGAAGAAAACCTATGTAAAATACCATTTTCATTGTAATAGGTTTTGAAAAATTCATTTTCAAATTTGGTTCCATGATTACTTCTAATTGAAGAGATATAAAAACCTTTTTGTTTTTGAACTCTTTTTGCAAAATTTTCAAAAGCTTTAAATACATCATTCTTATGAGCAAGGAAACATACCTAAGTAAATCTACTACAATCATCAACCAATACATATGCATAGTGCATTCCATTGAGACTAGCAACTCCAGTTGGTCTAAATAAATCCATGTGTATAAGTTCAAGTGGTCTATAAGTGCACACTACATTTTTTTAGCTTAAATAAGAATTTGGATTGTTTTCTCTTTTGGCAAGCATCATAAGGTTTATCCTTGGTGAATTAAAGTTTAGGTAAACCAATCACAAGTTTATGTTTACAAAGATCATTCAAAAGTTCAAAATTTGCTTGTCCTAACCTTTTATGTCATGTCCATGTGTCATGCGAAGTAGATATTAAGCATTTGATGTCTTTGTTATTAATCTTATTCAAATCAATAACATAAAAATTATCTACTCTTTCACCACTAAAATTTACTTTTTTTTCATCAAGACTACAAACAAAGCAATTTCTAGGATAGAAAGTCACCTTATTTCCCATGTCACATAATTAACTAATACTTAGCAAATTATGTTTAAGACCAGACCGATAATAAAAAATATATATGCATAGCTAAGGATTTAGGATTACCAATTTCTTTAATGCCAATAATTTTTCATTTTGCATTGTCTTTGAATGTAACATGTCCTCCATCCTTTGCATCAAGCTTGTTGAATTGCTCTTTTTCTCCCATCATATGCCTTGAACATCCACTATCAAGATATCACTTGCTTTTTATTCTTGTGTATTTCAAGCACATCTATACAAAATAATTTAAGTGTTCTTTTGAATCCAAACCTTTATTGTTTTAGGTTGGTTAGTTTTAAGATAATCCAAAGGAAGCAAATTCATGTGTAGTCTTCTATAAAAGCATACCTTGTTAGTATGTCCTTTGATCATGCAATATGAACATATAACATTTTCAAATTTATTTCTCCTAGGATGATATGTTTTTTTAGTGTGAGAAGCATGCCTTTCATGTTGTGTTGGTGTTCACTTCCTATAACTCTTTTGAATCATAATGTGAGACATACATTGACAATGAAAATGCGTATTTTGATAGGTTTGTGTAACATGTTTATGTGCATCATGTTGTATAGCATGCCTAATATGATTATCTCTAGTGTACATATAAGCATGCTTGGGTTAAGGTGCTCTAGTTTAAGCCTTACCTCTTTATGTCAATAAAGGATGAGTCTTATGAGACTTTCCCTTGTTATTTAATACATGAGATCTTTTAGCTTTGAAAGCTTGAGTCTCAATCGGTTTAGAGGTAGAATGAATGGAATTGCATGATGCTTTAACAAACTCAATATGTGATGATGATTAAGATGAGGCCATTCCATTAACATATCCAATTCCATAAGTATTTCCATGAAATTTTTGAGTGTCAAGTAAATTATCTAAACTCTCTTTTCCTCTTTGAAATTTTTTAGCTCAACTTCCTTATTAGAAAGTTTATGATTTTCATCACTTGCTTTCTTAAGTTGCTTTTTCAAGGAATTTAAAGATTTTAAATCCCTAGCAAGTTTATCATTTGATTTAACAAGACTAGAAAATTTAATTTTTAACTTCTCAAATTTCTTGGTCAAGCTATTTAACTCATAATTATGATGCTTCCTTCTAGAAAGTAAACTTTTGCACTTAAGAAAGAGTTTGCTCATAATAGAGCTCTCAATGTCATCATCATCATCATCATTATATTCATCAAAAGCACAATACTCATCACAAGAAAAGTTAGAAGTAAATGGTACCTCTTTTTCATCTTTAAAAGCCATGAAGCAAAGATTGGTAATTTCTTATTGTTCCTTTTTCTTTTTGAATTCAAAGGAATAATCATCTTAAGTAGCTTTGAAAGCTTTTTTTTTTTATCCTTTGCTCCTTTATTCTTGAATTAGAGTTTGAGACACTCACTTCTAATATGTCCCAATTTCTTGCATTCATAGCAAGTAACCTCTTTGATTTTCTTCTTATTTTCTCCCTCGTACTTCTTCTTGAAATCTCTTATTCTTGAAGAATTTTTCTTTCTCAAGAACTTCTTAAAAATCCTAGTGAGCATGGCAATTTCATTATCTTCATCACAAGAGCCTTCACTGTTTTTTCTCTTCACTATCATCTTATGAGGCTTTTGGTGGTATGCTCTTCTTTTTCTCCTTTTCTTTTTATTCTTCTTCTTTTTTCTTAATTTTAAGCTCATGTGTTAGGAGCTTTCCAATAAGCACATCAATTAAGAGTGTTGAAAGATCTTGAGCTTCCTTAATTGAAGTAACCCAAGATTCCCAATCCTTCTTAGGTAAGATTCTTAGAATCTTATTATTGACCTCTTTCTTAGTGAAATGTTTACCAAGTTTCTTAATGGTTATGAGAAGAGCATTGAGTCAATTTGTCATCTCTATGATTGACTCTTAAGGCTTCATCTTGAAGAGTTCATATTCATACATGCGAAGTTGAACCTTTTTGCTTCTAACTTGCACTTTGCCTTTATAATGATTTTCCAAGGTCTCCCATATTTCCTTAACTGACATGTAATGTTGAAGCTTGCCTCCTTCTTCTCTTGTCATAGAAGAGACTAAAGTGATCATAGCCTTTTTTTTATGATTTTCCTCCTTTTGTTCATTATTCCATTAACATCTTATAAGAGTAGTTACCACACCATCAGTGGTAGTTATAGGTGGGCCCCAACCTTTTAAGACAATATCCTAAAGTTTGATGGAATTATAATCAAGGTATAGCTCCATTTTTAACTTCCAATGAGGATATTCATTACAATCAAAGAATGGTCTAAGTGAAGAAACGTTTTATGATTCAGTCACCTATGATCTTGTATTCTAGTAATAAAGTTCCTATAATTCAAGCTTTGATACCAATTGAAAGATTCCTATAAGGGGGAGTGAATAGGACTATCGAATAATAATAAGAAATTAAAAAATTTGAATAAGAATTAAAAAGAATGTTGAGAAGGAAGAATGATGAACATAAGAAATTATGGATTTTAGATTCTTAATAGTCCTATGTCTCTACCTAAATTATCCCCAAGTTAGGGTTTTGAATCACCATAATCTATTTCCTAGATTGATTTTTACAACTTAAGTTTTAGGCTCAACTCAAACCTTACAACTTAAGTTTTCAAGGCTTATTGAAAAACCAATTCACAAGTGTTTTCAAGACTCACACTAAAACTGAATTTCTAAGTGTTTTAATGGCTAAACACTTAAACCAATTCCTTTAAAATAGAATCTCACTTCCCATTTTCTAATCCCAGAAATTAGAAGAATAGAAATTTCTATTCTAACACTCACCAACTCTGATAAGAGTATACAACAATAAAATGAATATTGAAAGAGTTTTGAAGCTTAATTGAATGCTTGGAAGTATATAATGAATAAACAAGTTTCTTAACCTCAAAATGATCTTCAAAGATTATATTTATACTTGAGCGATTCAATTATAGTTGTTGGAAGCAATAATTTCACTCCTAATAAAAATAAAGTCCATTTGAATGAAATTTGGACTTTTGAGCGATAATTTGTTAGGTCTCAGTCAAGATGAGCATTGAATAGCCATTATAAGCTGTTGTATTTGAATTTTTACATTAGTCCTTATCGAGATCACCTTGTCCCAGTTAGGACTACCTTTCCCCAGGCATTATCCTAATTGGGACATTGGATTGGGATGAGTTTTGCCAAAAATTTAAGTTTTTGCAAAAATTGGTCTGCTTTGGTCCCTGTCGGGACTACCCTAGTCCCGATCATTGAGTCTTATCAACATAGTTCTTATGATGCAGGACTAAAGATAATTGAATCAGCCTAAACTTTCTTCATAAAAGTTATAGATAATTGTCTTAACTTTCCATATCACTTTAAATCACCTCAATTGAGCCTATGTAAATTAAGATATTGTTGAAATACTAAAAGTTGCACAACTTAAAGTAAAAGTTGCATATGCTAACTTTGACGCAAGATTTGCATACCCAAATGAGCTCAAATTTTGACAAGTAAGGTCAATTAAAAAATCTTAAGATGTCTACTTCACAAGTGAAGAAGATCATTTTCCCATTATAGAGCTCTAAAGGTGTAAAAAGCCTCTTTGAATCTTAGAGATCAAATTAGCCCAAAAGCATACTTATCAATCCAAGTCGTAAGACAACTCATGAGCATACCACTGTATATCCAAAAATGTATATTTTTAGTATATAATTATTTCTCAAAGATTATGGACTTGCATAGATTGAGATACTTCATCAATATGCATATTTATACTCTTTCAAGGAGTATTTCATTATCTCTAATCATTTAATAATTAAACTTCATGATAGATCAACTTACTACACATTTAGTTGAAATCATTAGAATTAAAATTGTCTTTCAAAGTCCAAAATTAGGAGTTTGATCATGCAAATGGTCAACATCTTCTTATCACCCCTCTATGATTCTACTTATAAGTCTATTATCCCTTTGTACCTAAGGAATTTAGGTGGCTCAATGACTCACATTATAATCCATACCTTGTAACTATCGTCAATCATTGCATCAACATCAAACCTTATATTATGCTTAAGAGCTCCTCCAACAAGAGCAAGTCTAGTTGATTTTAGTATTAAGATCTCCTTTCTATCAGTTCACCTACTCCTTTGTAATCAGTTCACCTAATCCTTTGCATCCTCAATGCATGAGATTGCAATTAATGGGGTTAGATTAACAATAGTAGTGAACAAACTAAGTCTCTTACACACATGAAGAAAAAGACTAGTAGAATAGTGTGAATGAATGTAGAATGAAATCGGGGGCAAAATGTAGCTCTAGGAGGAAGTTAGGGGTAGAACTATCAATTTGCTTTCATAGATTGAAGATGGAACACTGAAAAATAAGAGTTAGTGAAAGATTTTTGGGGGTAGAAAGAAGTAAATTACAAGCAATAGCTAATAACTCATCAATACAGCATAACCTGGTCATCTGTCTGACAAACTGCATTAGAAGTTTTAACATAAAAAAAAAACTCAAACCTACAAGCTGTTAATGAAGCACCTGATTCTCACACTCTAAGATCAATAACATTGCTCTATTCTAAAAAAAAGACTTATTAGGATCATGCATATCATACGTGGCATGCATACACTCATATCCATCTATTGTGAAAATAATTGCTTTGCATAATAAAAGTCTTTGAGCCCAAGTTAGATTACATAAATATTCTACCAATAACATTTAAGATTAGTGCTGTAAAAGTTTAGGAAAGTAGTCAGAGTATTCATATGTGAAGTATCTATAGGAAAAAGGGCAACACTATCAAGGTGAAACTAATGCTCTACAGGACTCTAAAACGTAGGAGCCCAATAAATCATAGGCCTATCCAATAAGGAGATATCACTAATAGTGGTACTTGTAGAAGCTTCATCTTAGCAACTTAAGAGGCTGAATAAGATGGTCAAGCTCCTCAGATTCAACATCCATCTTTATAGCCTCATCTGAAGCATCATTTGGAATCATATGAAGTCTTAATAAAAGGAAAATCAATATACTCCCACAAAATGTAAAAGAAAAATACAGTCAATAACATGAGGAGTAATAAAAGACAAGCACACCTCAGATGGGTTAATGAAAAAATGCTTAAAAAGAAGCTCCTGATTATACCTTTAATAACCATAAGAATGCTCAAGCAAAAGATAGGGCATTAAATGCCTAAAGAGCCTCAATCAACTCCTAATTAGTTAAATCCTAATTAGATAGACCAGTGTGGGTTATAGAATGCAGTGATGAAAAGGTTTAACATGGTAGTGATATACATGTTTGACCCTTAAAAGGGAAGAATGCACTCTAAAACTGAGATAAGTGCACTCTAGAAACTTCTTTGATCATAAAATAAGATCTCTAACTCCTAAACCTTTTTTACAAGAAGTGTTAGGAAGAGGAGCAAGGCCCACTACCATAACATCAATGGGAATGACAAGAAGACAATTTCAGCTATAGGCCATGACCTCAATGGTGGAGTATCATTACCTTTATGATCAGAGACATCATCACCACAATAAAAAAGGAGTGCAAAAGAATAACATTGCATTCTGATAAAATTTCTTCACTTGCCTATAAATAGACATGACTAACTTGTAGTATTTTGTTTTGGGAAAAATAAAAGGGAATGAAAAAGGAGAAAGGAACCAACACAATAATAAGAATGAGCAAGATAGCAAATCCTAATCTCTTATTAGAATATCACCTTGCATGGCAAACACTTTGATAAATGCTTAAGGAAAGTAACACAACTCTATCTCTTTAGATTTTATAATAAAGTATAATCTCAATAATAAAATCCATAAATTAAGAGTAAATTCATCCACTTCATGAGATCATGTGAGAAAATTTATCTCATGAACTTTGATCTTAGTGGCTTTTTTTTATTAGCCTTGCAGAATTCAAATAAGCAGTTAACAACTCTATGTTGAGAGTTTTTAAAACTCTAATCAATCTAATGCTTTGCACCCAAACTAAGGGAAGAATATGCAAAAATAAAATCTGTGGACCTGAAGCAAAAATTGCTTGAATTTCAGAGTATTATTTCAGTCTTTTGAATAACAAATGTGCATATAATCTAATCCAATGCTCAAAAATAAGTATAAGTACACAATCCCTTGATGGTAAGTAAAAGGAGAATTAAAATTAAAACAAGTATAATTTAATCCAATGCTCATAAATGAGTAAGAGTATCAACGTAAAACCTCAGACAGTATCCATGCTGAGTAATACAAGAAAAGTAAGGGAATACTAAAAGAGGACCACATCAAAAGCTACTCTTTTTACTCCAATGCTCTAGAAAGAGTATAAATATCCGAAGGACCTTTCCAATGGTATTCACGCTGAGTAATATCAGAAAGGTGAGGGAATACTTGGATAAGGAAGAAAAGCACAAAAATAACTCAAAAACTATTTTGAGACTCAGAATTCGATTTGTTTATGCTTAATTTCCATAAGTTTTATTTTGCAAATTTTTCCAAAAATTAGGTATGGAAGTAAGCTTTTCACTTGGTAAAAAATACACTCTCAACATAAGATGGTTAAAAATATCTCTGACCTTTGTGAATGGCAAATAAATGATAGTTACAAAAATCAAAATTAGTAAGATTCGTTGAGTCTGCGTTATCTCATAATAAAGTGATGAATTTGCTTATAAATGTTCAAAATTATAATGTATTTGTACATTCATCATACTGAAACTAACTTTAACAAGTCTTTAAGAATTACAAATCCAAAATGAGGTACACCCAACTTAAAGAGTTGGTTAACATAACAAAATTTAAATTAATCAGTAGAAAAATTCCAATCAGTCAACATAATAAAATTTAAAGTCTGTTAGTAAAAATTCTAAATTAGTCAGCATAAAGAATTTAAAGCATTTGACTTAAACAACTAAAGATAAAAAAAATCACGAGCAATTATGGACTGTAGCAACAAGTGTGAGCAACAAAAGGGTTGCAATTTATCAGAATCATTAGTGAGCAATGAAAGAGTTATAGCTAATTGTGAGCAATTATAGAATGTAGCATTATAAAGGCAAGCAATAAATGGGTTACAGCTAATGTGAGTAGTTATGGACTGTAGCATCAAAGGTAAGTAATGAAAGAGTTACAGCTAATCGCAAGCAATTATGGACTGTAGCATCAAAGGTGAGAAATGAAGGGGTTGCAATTATGGATTATAGCATTATAAAGGTAAGCAATTAAAGGGATGCAGCTAAGCGTGAGCAGTTATGGACTATAGCATAAAAGGCGAGCAATAGAAGGGTTACAACTAATCACGAGTAGTTATGGACTGTATTATCAAATGCAAGCAATGATGGAGTTGCAGCTAATGACAAGCAAGTATAGACTGTAGCTTTATAAAGGTGAGCAATGAAGGGGTTACGATTAATCATGAGTAGTTATGGACTATAGCATCAAATGAGAGCAATAAAAGGGTTATAACTAATCGTGAGCAGTTATGGATTGTAGCATCAAAGGCAAGCAATAGAAAGGTTGTAGCTAATTAAAATTGCAAGTAATTATGGATTACAGTAGCAAGCCATAAAATAATAAAAGAGTTACATTTGATCAAAATCATTAGTGAGTAATGAAAGGATGGCAATTGGTAAAATTATAAGCAGTTATAAACTGTAGCATCATGGTTGTAGCTAATCAAAATTTGCAAGCAAATATGGATTGCAGTATCAAGGCAAGCAGCAAAAGAGTTACAGATAATTAAAATCATTGATAAGCAATTAAAGGATTGCAACTAAATCAAAAGTCATAAGTAGTTACAGACTGTAGCGTCAAAGGCGGACAACAAAAGGGTTATAACCATTTAAAACTTGCTAGCAATTATATATTTTCAACATAAAGCCTACATAATGGAATGACAAAAGCAACATCATGCAATTTAGTGTTATAAACAAAAGCTCTACAACACGTTAAGTAAGTATCCTAACTCTTAGTTTTGAAATTGTGTGGTTATTCACTTTGCCATAATTTGTCAAGCAAACGGCGATAAAAAGGGGGGCAATTATAAGCCCCTAGGTTTGGGATAGTAGAGTTTGGATGCAATAAAGGACTCAAATGATGAAAATTTATTACAAATAAGTTTATGGACATTGATTTTTCAATCTCAAGGCCTAATAGCTTTTTTTTAAGGACTTAATTATAATGTTTTCTTTAGGGACCTAATTAAAAAGTTTTGATTCTTTCAAGGGTCATTTCATAATTAAAAGTTAAAAAAAGGAAAGATTATTGATTGGAATTATGTAATTCTAATTGGAATTACATATATCTAATCGAAATCTACAATTTTCGATTGAAATTGTAAATCTCCAATCGGTTTCAGTGTGAATATTTTTAATTTTGAAAATATTTTTTTTGATTTTTAATTGGATAAAAATAAATAATTTGAAAAAAATAAGGTAATCCTGATAAATCAAGATTTATCAAGTTTTTTTATAAATAAATTGTAAAAAATAAAATATTTATCTCTTGTGATTTGATTATCACATGAGGTTAGCCTCTAGTTTATAAAAGCCTATACATTTTTAACGGGGAGAGAGGCTCCTTTTTAAAAAAAAAAAAGTTGTAGGTGAAGAAAAAAGCTTCAACACAAAGAGAAAAAAAAATTCTTTTTCTTTCTTTTTAACGTTCATAAGTCCAAAAAACACAGTAAAGCCAGAGAAAAAAAAAATATCTTGCAGATTCTATTCTAACAACAAATGATGAATCAAATATTCTGAGTAAATCAATAAAGCATCACACACCATCTTTTTCTTCTTCTCTTTTTCTCTCTAACTTTATTTTATTTTGATTTTATATTACTTTCTAACCCTTTTTTATTTTTATTTTTTGTGTTTTTTATTTTGATGGTAGGATAGCTTGCTTGAAGTGATGGAATTAATTGGCACCCATGAAGATCCATGGAATGCCATGGATAAAGGCCTGTATTAATTCATGTAGATTTTAGATTTCCGTGTTTTCTTATTTCTTTGTATTTCATTTATTTAGTTTATGGTATTTGCAATGTGTATTTGATTTTGGGTATGTATTAATTAGTTTTTTTTTTTGTTCTGTGTTTTCTTATTTCTTTGTATTTCATTTATTTAGTTTATGGTATTTGCAATGTGTATTTGATTTTGGGTATGTATTAATTAGTTTTTTTTTTTTTTGTACATAGGAATTTTAATAGTTCTAATTGTGGGAATATAGTGGAACCTTTAATTTTTTGCACTTAAAATGAATTAGTAAGTTAGGTTCAATTTGGTAACCTTAATTAAAATCAATGGTGACTGTAGTTAATTAGGATTGCAAGTAAATTGAATTAGGGCTAAAAATCATTGTATGCAAGTAAATTGAATTAGGGCTAAAAATCATTGTATGTATGTTTTTTGTGTGTTTATTTGTTATTTGGGCTTTTTATTTTCTTTGTATTCGTCTTTGGCCCCAAGCCCATAATTAGGTTTAACTCATTAATAATATGCATTTAAAATTTGATTTAGGTTTTAATTAACTTAATATCAATTTAAGCCCATTTAGGTTAATTTAGACTTAGGCTCATCGTTAGTTTAATTAAAGTTCATTAGATTTAACTCAGCCCATTAAAGTATTTCTTTTAAAATAAATAGATTAGAATAACTTCATTTAAATTAAAAATTAATTAGAATTAGGCCCACTAAATTCATCCAACTCATTTCCATAAAATTAGTAAACTTGGGTCCACTTTTTAGAATTAAAATAAATAGATTTAGACTCACTAATTTGATAAAATGTGGACCCAGCTTTAGTTTCTTTTTCAATTGTAAATTAAAAAATGTAGATTGAGCTAACTTTAACTAAAATCAATGTATAATAACCTAGGGATATTACATTCTATATGAATGCATTGTTTGTATGTTCTTTCATGACTAATTGCATTGGAGTTAGATGTATGCTAAATTAGGGTTTAAATGAAATTGCAAGTAAACAAGGAATAATTTAGTAATTAATAAAGTAATTTTAAATGAACATAAGACTGAGAGAAGTTGGTATTCTATATCTAGAATCTCCTGGTTGTGGTGCTAACTTTCTTTTAGAGAATTGAGTTACCACCACTCATCAGTTGTTCCAGTTATTACTCTGGATGACAACTCTGCATCGTCACACTATGTTTTTGTGATATAATAGTATGTTCTCTAGAACCTTGAGCTCAAATAGTATCGTGGTTGCTAAAATCATGGACACGCACTAAACCCCGCCGTCTACAATACTATATGAATATTATATGTATCTAAAAATTCAAAATTGCATATGATACTAAAAAAAATAGTATATTATCTAACTGATGCATTAATCGGCTGATATATTAGATTAGTTTAATTTGAAACTATTATTTCAACTATTTTTAATTAATAATGTAATGTTGTCAGAACAAGTTTTCCTTTCTTAAAAAATATCCAAAGCTCTCATTTCTGGCACAAATTAAGAGCAGATTTTGTGACTAGAAGTTAATTTCTCTAACATTTTTTATAGTTTAGATCAATGCATCATTATTGAAAAAATAAAAAGTTACATTTTGTCAAAAAAAAAGTTGGGTCTATATTGTCCAATTATGTTAAAAATTAACAAAAATTATTAATTAAATTTTTTGTTACACAACAAGTTTAAAAAATAATAAGAATGATACTTAAAAATAGTATATTTTCTGAATATTATTCGTATATGATGCAACCAAAACTGTATATTATCTTAATATTATAAGTATTTGAAACTCAAAACAATATATGTTATGAATATTATTTGTATCTGAAACTCAAAATAGTATATTTTCTAAATATTATTCGTATCGAAAACTCAAAACAACATCTAAAAATGATAAACAATAATTTGAATATTATTCAAATATTTTTCTCCAACTAAAAATATATTTTCTGAATATTATTCATATCTGAAACTTAAAATAGGATTTTGAATATGATAATTTGAGTAAGTATATATTGTTAACAAAATTATCAAAGAAATAGTTGGCATTGACTAATAAATTTCAAATACTATTGTATTCAATTAATTAAAACAAAAAACAAATAAAAATAATTGATATATGCATATCAATTAATTTAAATCCAAGTGTACATCTTTTTTCAAATGCATGAAACTTAAAATATTTTTCATTTATTTCTATTTTATTATTTGTATATCTTACTCAATTTTTCATGTATAAAATGAATAAAATAATAATAACTTTATATATATATATATATATATATTTATATTTCAAAATATTTTCCTAAAATATTTGAAACTTTAATTCTTTATTAAAACTTATATGAGTTGTATAATTTAAATATGTTAAATAATCTTTGCAATAGAGCATACGGCCTATATATATATATATATATATATATATATATATATATACCCAAAACCAAAACTAAAAAAACTAAGAATAAAAAATAAAAATAAAAAAAATAAAAAAAATGAAAAAATAAGGATAACATAAAATAAGGAAAAAATAAGAATAAATGAAAGGGAGAGAAAATTAAAAAAAATAAATATAAGGATAAAATGAGAAAATAAAGATAACAGAGAATAAGAAAAAAATAAAAAGAAATAAAATTAAAATTAAAAATTAAAATTAAAAAATAAAGATAATAGGAAATATGACAAAAATAAAATATGATAAATTACATAAATAAATAAATAAAAATTAAACAAAAAACATGAGTATAAAAAGGAAAAAGAAAAATAAGAAATGAAAATGAAAAAATAAAATAAAAAGGAGAAAGAAAAAATAATACGAGAATGGGAAAAAGGAGAAAATAAAAATAAAAAATAAAAAAGAGAAAAGAGAAAAATAAAATGAAAAAAATAAAAGGAACACAATAAAAAGATAACCATTTCAAATAAAAAAATTTAAAATAAAAGCAAACAAATAGAATCAAAGGAAAAATGGATAAAATTAAAAAAATAAAGGTATAATTAAAAATAAATTAAATAGACATGTAATTAATTGAAAAACAGAACATTTTTATATAAAACAACCATAAAAGTGTCTCGTTTTTTGGAATTTTCACATTTTTTTTTTTGAATTAATGCTTCTCAAAGAATGCTGGGCGTCTCACGGTTTTATGGCCATAAAATATTGATTAGACATAGGGAATAAACTTTTTTTAAATAAATTAAAGTTTTTCACAAAAATATGCATTTATTTTATTAACCAAAATATCCTAAATTTTTATTACTTATTTATTTATTTTATCCATTTTATTTATACAACTATTTATTTTATTTACAGATATACACTCTTCTTCTTTTTACTTTATTTTTCCTTTTATTTTTATTTTTTTCTTTTTTCTTCTTTTTTCATTTTTTCTTTCCTCCTTCCATTTTTATTTTTTTTATTTTTATTTTTTTTCCTTATTATTTTTTATTTTTATTCTTTCCTCCTACCATTATTTTTTATTTTTATTTCTTTTTCCCCTTTCCATCATTTTTCAAAATTTTTATTTTCTCATCTTTTCCCTTAATTTTCCATCTTTTTATATTAGTGGAGCATTAGCCAATATATATTTTTTTGGATTTTATTTCATAAATTTTTTAAAATTTATGCTAAAATACAATCTTTTTTTATTTTTATTTCTTTGTTCCCTCTTTTTATTTTTATTTTCTGTTTCTTTTTTAAAAAATTTACCATTATTTTCTCAACGTTAATTTTTTTTAATTTCAATAAATCAAAATAAATAAAAAATTATATAATCCTAAAAATAAAATAGTTAAAAATCTAGTAGCATGATTAAATTAATTTTTTGTTGGGTTTTGTTGAAAGAGTCTAGCATGCATTGCTCTATGAAATACTTTTTCGTTTTTATATTTTTTTTTGTAATTTTTTTTATTGAATAAGGTGTTGAAAATGTTGATTTTGTTTCTGTTCCTACTAATTCTGGTGGTTTTGGTGGACAGAATGTGAAGAGTGTTGATGTGGTATATATTGTTATTAGTTTTTTGTAATTTATTTTTTGTTGCTTTTTGGTTTCTAATTTAAGTTTGTATTCATAAGATGCTGAAAATGATTTTGTCAGTCCTTTTCCATATAAAAAGGGAATACAAACCTACCTATATCTTAAAGTCTCCTTTTGTTATTGTATAGGAAATTGAAAATAAACCAAAAGTGTAATACCCTATGTTTTAACTAAATAAAGTAACTTTATATTTAAATCTTTAATAAATACTTTTAGGTTATATTATATAAAAAAAAAAAATTTCCTATCTAATGGAGGTGTATATATATATATATATATGGTTTTTTGTGTAGGAAGTGGACCAAACGGGATTAAATAGACAAAAGAAGACAAAAATCAAAAGAAAAGAAAACAGAAAGAAAGCAAGGAAGAACAGCGAAGAAAAAAAAAAGAAGAGAAAACAGAAACTTCCCGAGCCTATACCCCCTCCCTCATCATCTCTCACCCTCCTTCTCTTCTTCTTCCCTGTGCTATTCATCCTGCCATCACCGGTGACACCATTGTCATCGCACCAAGCTGCCAGGGGAAGAGCTGCTGCTGCCGTTCCTTATTTCTTTCCTCTGTCAGCTTTGATCCAAGCTAATCCAGCACCACCCAAGCTTCCCCAACTTCCCTCATCGTCTTAGGTGTCCGTCCAAGCCAAGAGCCGCCGCTGCAACTCACCTCTAGCGTCGGAATTGAAGGTTGAAGGTGAGTTGCACAGAGTTGTTCTTAGGTTGTTGATAGGTTATTTTTTGGTTGCTGCTCGATTTTGAATGTTGATTTTAGGTTGTTTTTGAGTATATGTTGGATTATGCCAATAAATTGCTTCAATTTGGATTTTTAAATATTTTTCCTAATTTTTTCTTAATTTACAGAATTTTGCATAATTTTTATTTATTTATTTTAATTTTTTTTAGTTGATTTATTGGGTTTTATTTGGTTTAGTTAGTATAATTAAAGTGATTATAGTTAATTGTTTTAGTATATTAATTTTATGTAAGATTTTAGAGTTTTGGTGTTAATTAGAGGGTTATGTAAATTTTAGGTATTTAATGGGTAATTATGCTAATTTCGAAAATTATGATTAAAAATTATAAATTTTAATAATTGAGGTTATTATTAAATGTTATTAATTTTAGAACTCAAATTATAATTTTTGTGATTTTTATACTATTTTTATAAATATTTTTGAGTTTATGCCAAATTTGATTTGTAGGTTAAATAATATTTTTGGGAGAAAATTTGTTGGTTGATTAAATGTTTTAATTATAGTAGGAAGATTTATTTTGAGAAAAATAATTTTTGGGATGATTAAATAATTTTAAGGAATTATTTTTAGTATTAAAAGCACATTATGTAAATTATGTATTTTAGGGGGGTAAAAATGTAATTTATGCTAAACATAGTTAAATATATATTTTAATTAGATTTATTAATATTTAAAGGGTTTAGACAATTTTTTATAAATTAATTGATATTTTTACCTAAGTAGTGTAAATTTTAAATATCAAATTCCCAATATATATATATATATACATATAATACATTACAATAGTTTTAATTTGGGTTATAATTATATTTTGGATGATGGAATACAAATTTAATTGTTTAATTTTGAATAATTGAGATTTTATATAATTTTCATCTATTTTAGTATATGTGTATGTGAAATATGCATTTTAAAAAAATAAATATTATTAATTCTTGATATTTTATTGAGTTGTGATCTCGGTCGGGGTAAATTGTAGTTTTGGGAGCTCGACTCGAGTGTGAATGTTTGTGGATATTAGAAGTACATTTTCTATGCAGGTCTGGCTCTACCTTCGGTAGATAGATGTTCGTTTTACAGAGGAGACTCTGTCGAAATTTCGGTAGATTTTCCCGTAAAATGTGATACTCGTAAAATTTCTACCGTTAGTTAGGTTATCCTGTCTATTGAGTCTTGTCCGGTTTTCCTCGAGTCAGTCTGGAATTTCATTGTTTTGTTAATTGTTGATTTCAATTCCTTAGTCATGTCTTAAAAGTCGATTGTTATTTTCTTTTAGAGCATTTCAGAGCAGAAGCTATGAGGCCGAGGCAGACGCGTTGTCGTCAGCCTTCGCATTCATCCTGTAAGTCAATAGAATGATCCGTGCATGTATTTTAATTAAAAAATACGTGCGCTCATATTTTTATATTGATTATATGGTTTATTTAATTTAATGTTGCTATTTAAGATTTAAATGCATTTTATTTAAAATCGATTTTGAGAAATTTTGGTAGAACGAGCTACCTGGTGGGCTTCACCAGGACTATGTGCACATGGTAGAGATTGAGAGATGAATCTGTGATATATATATGATTGGTGAATATTAAACTGGGACGGGTGCCTCGGTGGAAGCCTTTGCTCTTGGGGACCGCCAATGATTGTAAGGTTAATAATGGACTGGGATGGGTGCCTCGGTTAATGCCTTTGCTCTCGAGGACTGTCAGCGCCATATATTTGGATTAAGTGAATGACTACGGCTTGGTGCCTCGGTTGATACCTTTGCTCTCGGGGATCAATAGTCTAGTTGGAATAAGTGGGCCCAGTTGGCCATTTAGATTTTTAGGTTTAAGGTTTTACCAAGATTTTTCAAAAACTATACTTATACATTATAAATTATTTTCACTATAAACATATATAGTTTTCAAAGGTTTTCAAACCGTAAAGCTCTTTTTATTGACTTACTCAGTGAGGTCTGATTCCCCTCAATTTATTTTTTTTCAAGAGCTTGGGAGTTCGACCTCAGACTACCTCCACACCGGGTTTCTTCTTCACCGGCTATCTTATGTAGGTCATTGTAAGTTGTACTGTGTGTTAATCTAGGCTGCTGCAGTAGTTTATGTACTAAGGATTTGTATGGTTTAAATATAATTGTGTAATTTATTTGTGTAAACTACACTTATGTATAAGATTTAAATTCAATTTATAATATGAGATGTTGAAACACATTTTTATTAAGCAGTTGAATTTGTGTATTTTGAGAAAAATCAGTTTGATAATATGTTCTATTATTAATTAAAGTTTAAAATATGAATGGTTTTATTTTCTTTTCCTTTAGGCTTACTACGGGTTTCGGGGGCCTTATGCCTACCCATTCCCTAGTGCCAGTCATGTGCCCTCGGGTTCGAGTCGTGACAAAAAGTATACAAAAAATATACGATAACTTAAAGGTAAACATTTTCTATGGAGTTAAACGAGTTGTAATTATTGTAATAGAAAACTTTTAAAGGAATAAATATCTTAATAAGTTTTTGGTGTTGTTGAGTCATAAAAGGATGCTGTCGTTTTATGTTGCATTTAAAATTTTGTATCATTTTGTTTTTTTGTTATGATATTTTTTATTTAAATTGGTATCGCTTTGGTTTTTTTTTGTTCCTGATTCTTTCTTTTTTATTGACGGCAATATAGTTGTGTTATAGAATTTTTTTGTATGTTTCTTGTATTATACAATCTTTATTTTATGTCGAAATATTCCATAGTTGAAGGAGAGTTATTATTTTGATTTTTTGAATATGTTTTGTTTTTCGTTTATTTTTTGTTTCCTTTTTTTTTATCCTTTTAGTTTATTTTTGGTTTCCAATTCATTTTTTTAAAATTAATTAATTAACATAATTTTACTAATATTGTCATTTGTAAAAATTGTACAAATTCAAATTTATTTTAGAATACTTTCTGTTTATTTTACATTTCTAATACAATAATATACGTTTCTTTCAATTTATAACAATTTGTATATATTTACAATCATAATAAAAATAATAAAACAAAATGAAAACATATATTAAAAATTATTTTTCTTTTTTATTATTAAATAATGTTAATAAAGTCAATTAATCTATGATTTGAAGCTTTGGTGTCTTATCCTCATGTTAATTAAGTCACTTCCAATAGTCAACTTTTTAGCTTTTGCAAATTAATTTGCTCATGTTACTTAATGCCTTTATTTATATTTGCAAGTTGGCCAACAATGTACACATATCTGTGTGTGTATGTGTGTGTGTATATATATATATATATATACATCTTAATTCTCTTCTAGAAGTCAGTTTTGGAAGCCCTCATTCCTCACTTCTATCTATTATTTGCAATTGAATCTAATTCCATCAAGATGAAAAGAGAAAATTATAATAGTCCAAAATGATACAATTTTGCACTTTTGGCCCATCTACATTAAAGACTTGACAAAATTATAATAGCCTAAAATGATACCATTGTTTATAGTGTTTTTTGAGGCTCCTGTGTCTATAAGGGCTAGAAGGATCATTTCTTTACCCTTAATGTTTAAAATTATATAAACCTTTAGTTCAGTTATGGGTGTCTTATTTCATATAGTTCGTATTTTATGATATACCAATTTTTCAATCTAAGAATTTAGTGTTTCTAAGGCCATTAAAGTATGGAATTGAAAGTCTGATGATTCACCTGGTTCAGAAATACGTATTCCTGTGCTAGGTGGATTATCTAATTTTTCTTGTTATTTTCCTTTCTTAAGTTTTCTAATTTCTTCAGAAAGTATGTCATAAGAGTCTTCAAGTATTACTACTTAGGGTAGATAGTCTTTAGTATTTGAACAAAATTTCTAAGGTAGGAAACTTAGATTTGATACTAGTGAGGGTTTGAGGATACTTAAACAAAATTTCATTTTGAAAAGTATATTAGTGCCAAGTGTCTTTGTGTCTAAAAATATACAAAAATATATCTAAAATATTTTTAAAGTGAGATGATTACTCTACAGTCTTCTAAGGATTTGATACGATGTCTAGTTTTCTCAATATTCCATTTAGTAATTGTAATGTTATGATTTAAGCCATTATTTTTAATTCTAGCAAAATATAGAGTATTTCATCTTATGATAAGTCTACTTTATTCTTGCTCAAATTCTTGAAGTCTAAAGTTTTCTTCTAGTATTTGTAAATTTTATATTGTCTAAAGCTTGTCTACTCATTAAAGTGTACAAATAATTTGACAGTCTTTAAAATTTTTAATTGTATATATAGTTTTTCTATGTCTTTTTTTATAGTATTAATAAGTTATTGGTGTCTAAGTCTTTCAAAATAAGTTCTTCTTCTTATTAGTCTTAAGTATTGTTCTTCTAAATAATACAGTCTTATTTCTAGTTAACTAATTTGCTAGTCTATTATGTATATTGTCTATTTAATGTTCATGAGGAGTCTAAGTCTGATTTTGGAGAGGCAGGTGGTTCTGAGCTAGATGTCTATTTTTGAAATTGTAAGTAAGGGATGTTGGGAAATTGTCTAATCAATACATTTATAAAATCTGCTAAAGCTTGGAATAAAAATAAATGTCTAGTAACTTCGTCACAATCACAGTCTTGGTCGTGATTTTTAGTGTGGTTATTGTCTTCTACGTCTATATAATGTAGTGTTTGTTGTCTGAATTTAATTAATCTTTCTTTGCTTTGTAAGTCTAATAAAGAAAAGTTTTCTAGAACTTTTTCAATAGTAGTCATTAATAAGTATTGTTGAGATCATGAGATCTAAACACAATTATTGTAAAAATTTCAAGATAAAAATATGAGATTCATCCATAAGATACTCAAATAAATAACCTAAAGCATTTTTCATATCCAATTATTCAGTAAAAATCTATCTAAATGCATCACCCTAAAAATATTGATATAATGAAAGATTAAATATTTAAATAATTAAACCATCATAATAAAACTTAACCTATATATTTATGAAAAAACTAGTGAACTTCTCAAAAGCTCTACCGTTCATAATCCTTGACCATTGGAGTACTTTTGTCAAGTTTCCTCACGGCCTTTCTTTCCTCCTAAGGATAATACTAAGGACTACTAATAGTTCTTAGTTTCCTAAACATATAGTCTGAAAGAATTATGATGATGATTATAAACTATTTAAATCTTTTATTTAAATCAACATATCATAAATAAAATCATGCAAATAGAAGATTAGAATAGAGTACCTAGATAGAAGAATACTTTTTTTTATTTATCTTTTCTCTGAGGATGAACCTCAAGGAGAGTTTTAATTACAATACATAAGTGGAAAGCTTTCTATCTAAAATATTTAAGCCAAACTCAAAAAAAAGTGATTTTTCTCAAGATCCCAAAGATGGGCGAGAGATGTATTTTTCTTATTAGTTGCTCTACTCTTGTAGGAAGAGGGCTATCAGAGACTTCTATATTTTTAAACAAAGAAATGAAGCCTTCTTATATAGGCGGAGGAAAAGAGAAAAATTACATAAGATACCCTCTAGTGGAGGGATAAAAGAGGAAAGGTAAAATTACATTCTGTAAGATGCTTTTGTGATAAGCATCAGTACAAGTCCTTGTCTCTATATGTCTCTTCGTGGATTGGTCCACCTTTCTGTCTTTATTCTTCAGGAATGGTGCAGGGGTCCACCATTTGTCTTCCGATGTCTGTTAATGAGCAGTTGTCAGAATGGTTGTCTTTTAGCTTTTGTTCCATTTTATAAAGAGCTTGATACACTTTGACATGTGTCATGAATTCAGAGCTTCCTTTTGAATAAAAGCTAATTAAACTTGTTTCTAACAGTCCTTTAGTGATATAGACTTTTTCATAATAAGTTCCATCACATAAGTAGTATATGTCAGTCTCAGGAGCATCATTATTAAAGAAAAAGTTATATGCAGCAGTCCTGGCCTTCCAATGTGTAAGTGCTTTGGGCCATAATTCTTTTGGTAAAGCCCATGATGTTTCTGGATGAAGGTGCTTATATGGAGTATTTGAATATGCCCAAGTGTATATACGAAAGACATAAAGTAACAGGGTTGTATTTTTCCTTCAATGTTTTCTAAAGGTACTGCCATAATCTTAATATGAATTGCATTATGTGCAGAGGCTTCAAGCAATGGAAGTTTCAAAATTTCAGGGATGTTTGTAATGTTTGATGGATCATGGACACATAAGTCTGTCAGAAGCCAATGTTGGTAGAACTAAAGTGGGCTGATATCAACATTTTTGTATTTTTTACCAAATGGGAATCTATCAATCAAAATTCCACAGGTTCTGAAAGAATATACCAACTGGCAATGGCATATACTAGTCTTTCCACATAAGTGGTGTGTATTTCTGCAAGGAAATCTGATGTCACCATGAGAAATATATCCATAAAAAATTCCATCATCTAGAGAATTAGAATTTTGGAATTGGTTATTGTGACATAAGTCTAAAAATTCTTACAAAACTATAATTTTTTACCATGGAGTGTCCATAATGTCTTCGATCCATCTAGTTAATGAATAAGGAACATTATAAAATTCCCTTATTATTACATTGTCTTTGGAAGAATTATTTATTAGAACAGTGTTTTTGGTGAGCATGGAAGAATAAGATGTTCTAGGTTTAGTCAAAGATGAACTGGTTTAGGAAGGTGGGTCTTTAATATAAGGTCTTTTAAGTAGCTCAGGGGATGTGAAGTATTTTGTGTTGGGTGAGATGAAGTCTAGCAAGTCTTTTTGGGCTTCCTTAAAATCATAAAAGCCTTTCAATTTAGGTGTCTTGAGGTTTTGGTCAAATTTGGCCATCTTTTTGTGGACTTAAAGTCTTTCATTAATTTCTATCCATTTGTCATATATTCCAACATATGGGCCGTTGTAAAGAACATAACATGAATATTTCTTGCCCATGGGTATCTGTGATGTCTATAAGTAATTTGTTAAAGCATTTATAATTGCCATCTTTTTTGATATTCCTCTTTCTTCAGTAGGCAAATTCTAAATGTTGTCTATGAGGCATTGTTATGGACCACTATAGTCTTGTCTTCCTATAAAATTAAAAATATGAGTCTTTAAAGACAGGCAGTTCTTGTTGTCCGAATTTCATCATAGCAAGTATCGTACCAATCTTAATATAAACTGGAGGCTTTTTAGAGCCCGTGTCTGATCCAAGAGGATATTTCTTAATGTCATTGATCTGAGCCTTTCTTGTCAAATCAAGTCCAAGGATGTCTTTGAGGATTTCTTCATATGTTGAGTGTCTTTCCTGCATAAGACACATTAAAATATTAGTCTTGATAAGTTATCAACAAGAGTATTCTTCTTGTCGTCTATATGTTCAAAAGAGGGCTTAATGCCTTTATTTGTGATTAAATTTACAAAATTTAGCCATCTATTTGAATTAGTCTTTTTCACTGTTTGTTTATTGTAAAACTTGACAATGGCTTCACAATCTGTCCTAATAGTAAATGGCTTATCGTAGATATATAAATAAAATTTTTCAATTCCATTTATAACTAGAAGTATTTCAAAGTCTAAAGAAGTCAATCCTTTTTCTTTGTAAATACTTTATGAGTATCTATAAATTTGTTCATCAATCTTTGGTAAATATTTCTAAGGTTTGTTATGTAATACTGCTCCCCATCCTAATTCACATCCATTAGTCTCTACCATCATGTAGTCTGTAATTAAAGGAATTCTAAGCAGAGGAAGATTCTGTACATATTTTTTAATTTTTTATACAATTTTAACATCTTCATCATTAAAATGTCTTTGTCCTTTAATAGATGTTTTATTATATAAGGTAATTGTAAGTTTAGACAAGTCTTTAATAAAAGGCCTAGCATAGTTTTATAGTCCTAGAAATGCTTAGAGTCTTTTAAGTTCCTCTATTTTATCAGAAAATTCCAAAATTTTCCTAGTAATATGAGGCTAAAGTTTTATTTTTCCTTGTCCAATTTTTGAGCCTAGGAATTCTATATGTCTTTTTATTGAGGACCATCTTCTTTTTTTTATATAATCATTTCATGGTTCTCAAATATGTTAAAAATCGTGTGTAAATATACTATATGTTCTTTTTTAGTTTTTGAAAAAAACTAAAATGTCATCAATATATAAACAGGTAAAAGTACTACATTGTCTGAATGCCTCATCCATCTTTCTTTGAAAGATTTGTGGAGCATTCTTTAGTCCAAATGGCATTACCATCCATTCAAAATGTCCTTCTGGGCAACTAAAAGTTGTCCAGGGAATCCTATCTTCATGCATCTTAATCTACCAAAATCCTGATTTTAAATCAAATTTACTGAAGATTTTTGCATTTTGTATTTTATTAATTAACACATCTTTGTCTGGTATTTTATATCCGTCTTCATTTGTGTTATCATTAAGTCTTTTGTAGTTGAATAACATCCTAGATTGTCTTCTCTTAAGTTTTGATTCTTTTTAAACAATGAAGGTAGGTGATCTATGTCTAGAAGTACTTTGTCTTATTACTTGTAAACTTAGGAGTTGTTTAATATGCATTTTACATTCTTTTATCTCCCAAGTGTTAAATTTAATTTTTCATGCTTTAATAGTTAAATCAGGATTAATTATGTCTAGCTTACAAGTTATTTTATTTTTGTCCCAATGTCTAGTAGGATTTTCTCCTATAGTTCCAATTTTGTCAAGTTTACTAATTATGTCATCCAGTTCAGTGTGTTATTCTAAAGTTTTTCTAGCTTTAGATAAGTCTATTAAATCTATTAAGTCTATATCCCTAAGTTCTTCTTGTTCCGGGATAAGTTCTTCAGGGTCAATCTCATTTCCTATTAGGAAATTGTCTTGTTTACATTGTCCCTTGATTTTACAAGTGCAATTTTCCATTTTTTCTTCTAAGTTATTAGGAAAATTTGCAATTGGAATTGGTACCTTATAATTCTCACCATGCTTTGTAAGCGCATACTCTTGTATTACAGGGCTAAGTATAGGTTTTCTAATAAAGAAAACATAGTCATTAGTTACAAATACCCCACCTATATCTCCAAATAAGAATGATAATCCTATTATCATTATAATGTAGTGGTGGTTAAGAGTGTCTACCCAAAAATGGCTGACTTTACATGCTTGACCATATTGGTTACAGTTATCAACAATTTTTAGATGTGCATTAGTAATGTATTTATGTATGCGGAAGGCTATTTCATCATACTGTGTACTTTTTCATCCTTGTGGGTGATGTTTTATAGAATTTCTATCTAAAAATTCTATGATTTTCAAGTCTACAGTGTTTTATGAGCCTCCAATGTCTCTAAGAGCTGGAAGGACCATTTCTTTACCCTTAATGTTTAAAATTACAGAAACCTTTAGTTCAGTTATGGGTGTCTTATTGCATATAGTTGGTATTTTATAATATACCAATTTTTCAGTTTGAGAATTTAGTGTTTCTAAGGCCATTAAAGTATGGAATTGAAAGTCTGATGATTCACCTAGTTCAGAAATACGTATTCCTGTACTGCGTGGATTATTTTATTTTTCTTATTGTTTTCTTTTCTTAAGTTTTCTAATTTCTTCAGAAAGTATGTCATAAGAGTCTTCAAGTATTACTACTCTATTTTCTAGGGTAGATAGTCTTTGGTTACTTATACTTGTACGAGATATATGAGTAGTGTCATGTCTAGGAAATGTAGCCTGATAGTGTTGTTCTAGGCATAATTTGCATATTTCTAACATGAATTTTATGCATCTAGCTCTAACCGTGATGTGTGGGAAATGTCTACACTTAAAACATGGATTTATGTTTGATCCTATGTTAAAGTGCCAATCATGTACACAATCTGTTGTCTCAAAGTTTTTAAGATATGAAAACATAAAGTTTATGTTTTCATCTTCGTCTTCAGAAGTTGATGTTTCTGTGTCAATGTCTTTTATTTTATCTGTATTTTTTATAAATTGGTTTATAAAAGAATATTCTTTGGGTATTTTTTCTATTTCCTCATAAATATCTTCAGATATTATAGAGGAAATAGAAGATGAGTCTAACATGTCTTCATCAACATGTATAAGGTTCATGTTTGTTTGTTTTATAATTTCTACGTTTCATGTATAGAGATTGTGTTTGTAAGGGCATTTTTTTGCAAAATGTCCCTCTTTGTTGCAAGCAAAACAAGTTTGTTATGATAAGTCTTATCAATTTTCTGTCTTCTGACATGTTTATCTTTTTTAAGATAAGGTTTATTTTCATCAAATTTCCTAATTTTTTAAGATTTTCTTTTAATATTTTTAGGAGATCTACTAGTCTTTTGCTCGCTATGTTTCTTGGTTTTTAGGTATTTAGATTCATAGGCTTGAGGTGTGTGTATTTTTCTACAATACCTAGTACTTTGTGTCTTAAGTTGTTTTTATACAATAATTGCTATATATTTATCTTTTAATACCTGCATTATATATTGTATATTGTGTCCTATATTATCCCATCCTGAACTATGTCTGGGGAAATTGTTCTAAGTTTCTCCTTTCATTTATTATGTATTTCTAGTCCTAATTCTCCTAGAATTTTAGAAAAGAGTCTATTTCCGAATTCTTGAGAAAAGTAATTTCCTGAAATTGATGCAAGATGTAAATAATCACAGGAAAATTCTTTTATGTATTCCCATGAATTAAGTTGTAATTGTTATAGGTCTCTGAGTGCTTGTTCTTGTCTTATTTCAGAGCCTGTAATAGTTTCTTATCTTATTATCATCCTATAGATAAGTCCTATAAAGTTTAATATGTTTGGTCCTAAGGAAATTATATGTTGGAGTTCTTGTGGGTTTTCTCTTTTGCATGTTTCCCAAGCTCCTCTAACACTTTCTCCTAAGAAAGTTTCTCCTTTATTAATCATGTCTTCACCAGTGGTGATATTATAGTCATATTGTATGTAGTGTCTTAGAACTAGGGAGGACCATTGTTCTATGTATGTATCCAATTCCTAAGGATCTATTTTAGTAATATTTAATAATATTTGTTTTCCAAAATAATAGTCTTTGTCAGGAACTAATCTTTGTCCTATATTGTGTCTTCTAACAGGTATGGTGTCAGGTGGAGTTCTGTCGTTCACCTAGGAGGTATACCTGCTTTATAAGTTGATGTGTATGAGTCTCCAATACTATACTGTGTAGGTGTAGTTCTAGATATGGGGCTCCTAGTTGTTTGTGTGGGTTATGGAGTATTAGACTGTGTACTAACTTTAGGATTCATTAATATTTTATTTGTATCATCTATCTTAATACTTAATGAATCTATGTCTAAATTTTCTGTTTGTTTGTATTGAATTAATTCTTCAATCTTATTAAAAGATTCTTGGAACTCATCAATACAGTCTGAATTGTCATTTATGTCTCAATATTCAAATTTTTTAATATTATATTCTTTGTCTAACCAAAAGTCATCATTGTCAGAGTCAAAGTCTAAAATTCTTGATAAGTATATTTTTATGTATGTCTTTTTTCTTAATGCGAATTCACCCCATATATGTCCTTTAACTAGTATAGGTGAATTTTCATTAAGATTAGTTATCCTAATCATTCAGTTTGAAGTTGATTAATCATCAGTGTCTTCTTTTACTATAGATTTACCTTTTTCATAGTCTGTAAATCTAACACTATATGAATTGTCTATATGCTGGTAATATTCAGCATTAGTAGGTGTTAATGTTTCATTAACAGGTCTTATATGTCCAAGATTCCATTCTAAGCCTGCTAAGTTTTAGAGTTTATTTGTCTAGGTGGAATCATTTTAGTTCCTGATGTTGAAATAATATCAACTAGTCCTCTTAAGTCTAATTTATAGGAAGTAGCTATATTGTGCATGGCTTTTCCTATAAATTGTATCTCTAAAAGGATATTATCTCCCAAAAAGTCTTGGTATCCTTTCGTGAGTATTTTAATTTTAATGTATTTTTTAAAGTAATTTATTGTCATATTGAAGTCTGGAGCAAATAATTTATACTGCCATTATTATTCATATCTGCTTCCATTATTCCTATAATGGCTTTATCGAAGTCTGAGTGTCTAATGTCATAAAGTACTACGATACTTTAGTTCCTATTCCTGCTTGGGCTAGAGTTTTTATTCCTATGACTACTAGTCCAAGACGAATATAATTAAGTCTTCTATAAGTTCTGAGTTGATTACTACCTTCCTGTAAGACTAAAGGAATTATGACCTCTTGTCCATTTGGGCAGGCAATTCTAACATTCTGTCTTAATGTGATTAATGAAGTTTACCTCATTAACGTGTCTATGTATCCTTGTTGGTATATAGTCCTAGGATTTAGGGTCCTAAGTTGTATAATTCAGAAAAAGGATAAATGCATAAATAGTATTTAAATTTTTTTAGTTTTATTATTTTAGCGTTTGACTAATTTTTTTTACAATTAGGTGCCTAAACATGTAAAATATTTTTTTTAAAAAAATTGTGTCTCTAGTAGGTTTTACAGGTTAAAGTGTTTATGTATTTTATTTTAAATAGTAAATTAACAAAAATTTCCTTCTTTTATATTAAATTTTATTTTTATTATTATTTTAGTTATTTTTTAAAATTATTAGAAATGAAAAAAGAATTTTTTATGTGTTATATTAAACTTAAAAAATTAAATATTTTTCTTTTATTAATTATAGTTGTTGTATTTTATTTTTATTCATGATTTTAGTCAAATAAAATTTTTATCAATTCAAATTTTATTTTATTTTTTAATTATAAGAAATAAATTTTTATTTTTATTTTAGTTAAATTATAATTTTCTTTTCACTCTTTTAAGTAAATTTAAAATAAATTTAATACTTTTATTTTATTTTTAATTTTCAATAATAATAGTTTAATTATTTTATCTTATTTTATTTTAAAATATTCAATGTATCCTTTCAAATTTAATATATAAGTGAAAACATAAATGTTTTAAATTAAAAAATAAAAATGAATCTAATATATAAAAAAAAGAAATTTAAATCAATTTATTGCTTAAAATAAGACAAACAAACACATTAACTTGTAAAATTTGCTAGATACACCATTTAAAAAAAAATTCTAAATCCATTCCAAACAACTAATTGCAAAAAATATCATTTGAACACCAAAATAGTGAAAGTGAAAATTTTTGGACACCATTTATATATTTATCCTTTAAAAAAAAGCTCTTCTTATTAATAAATAAACGTAAAATTTCAAAAATTGCAAAGTTTTATTTAATTCTAAAGACTAATATAAGTAAAGAGTTGAATATAATTTTCTTTGTCGAATTTTTTTACATAATCATTAAATTTATATATAAATAGATTAGGAACATATATTGAACTCATAGAAAATTAATTATATACAAATGTTAAGGTTAGGGGTGTGCAACATTTTGGTTAAAATCAAAAACCGAACCGAGCTTATTCAGTCATTTGGTTCGGTTTCGAAAGAATTTCTTTATAAATTTTGGTTTTCATCTTCAGTTTGATTCGGTCAATGATTTATGTGTAATTAACTGAACGCAATATATATATATATATATATATATATATATATATATATATATATATATATATATACCCTAACCCTAGTTTCATTCACATTTTGCCTAATCCTTTCATTGTTGCCTCTTTGCCCGACTGCCCCTAACCCGAAGAACCTCAGAACAACCACTGGTCACCACTCACCACCACCACCTCTATAAAACCATAATTGTCATCTCCATTGCCATTAAGATCGCTGACCGACCACCACCACCACTACCACCTACATCATCTCCATCGACTTCAGGTTCTTTCCTTATGCTTGTTGTTTATTCCATTTGATTTTTGTGCTTTTTGGTTTTTTTTTCCTTTTGCTTATTTCTTATATTTGTTATAACTTTTGCATGTTAATTGATTCAATTATTCTCATAATTAATTCTTATAATTAGACCATTCCTTTTTTTTAATTTTAAAGAAAAAAATCAACTCATGCAAAAAAATAACATTTATCATTGTTATCTAGAAAGCAGCAGCCTAAACAATAAGAAACGAAGCAAACCAAAATTTGTTGTCTTCTGTCACGACCCAAAACAAGGGCCATGACCGGCGCTAGGGAACGGAAATTCTTTCGAATCCAGAACCCGTAACAAGCCTTAAAATAAAATAAAACATGCAATAATATTAATAATATAATTAAAATACTCTGCAGCGGAAATTAATCATAAATATTGAAATAATAATCCACCAAAAGAAATTAAATCGAATATCTCATTTCATATATAAATAAACTTTTAATAAAAATTCCAGTTCAAATATTTGAAATACATAACTCACACAAATATAATACATAAACCCCACAACTGTATACAACTACTGTAGTGTCTAGATTATAAAATAAAACTCAGGTAAGTAGTTTACATAGTGAAGCCGGGGCGGAAGAAATCCGGCGTATGGGTCTACTACTGAGGTCTGAAAACGATGACTCTCCTAAAAAAATAGTCAATAGAGGGGAGTCAAACCTCACTAAGTGAATTGTTATAATATATATACATGCACACTAAATGACAATGCACACAGTCAATAGTATATATATAATAAGTATATATACAAGCAAATACAAACAGATGCAACAAAATCATTTTATATTTTATGAAAATTATTGTTTATGAAGGATCAAATAGAACCCTAGAAAACCACAACCTCAAACAGTGTTAGACAACACTCTAGCCATACAGGCTCACTTGTTCCATTTGGACAGTAGACTGGCCCTGAGACACTTGGTCAACCGAGCTCCATCAATCACACTCTCAAATCATATCACACATCAAATCAAATCAATCCGATCAATATCCACAAATAGGTTAGTAATATAGCCTAAATGCTATCATCGTACTGGTACATACTTGGTCCTAGTGCTGCCCACTAGGTAGCACGTTCTATTGATATCCTTCATTAATATATAAAACATACATTCATAAAATAAATGATGCATGCTATTAAATGAAATAACAACATAAACCATATATATACTAGAAATATACCAAAAATAAACCAGGTATATTCCGAGTATATATACGTCAAATAAATTCAATTTAATTACAAAATAAACTAGAAATAAACCATGAAATACACAAAAACATTATAAGAATAATTTATTAATAAAACATGCTTATAGTTTAAAATATACCAATAATATACCGAAAATATACAAAAATAAACCTAAGTAATTATTAACTATATATGCATATTTTATACAAATAAAACATACATTTCTAAAAACATGCATCCTAAAACACGTATATATAAAATAACAACTCAATGTTATTGCGCTCCACGAGATAGGTCCGACAGGCCTGGTCCACTAGGCCTCGATCCCGACGCAACTAAACAAACAAACGACAACAGACAATCAGAATAAGTCTAATAGAAATTTCTAGAAACTCAATCTAGCACAATAGACACAGAATTAGAATCAGGGTTCGACCGGATATCACGTTTTACGAGAATTCTACCAAAAATTTGATAGAACCTCCCCTGTAAAACGGACATCTCTCTACTTAAAGAGTAGAGCCGATCCTGCAAAGAAATACACTTCGAGAATAAACACAGTATTCACAACCACAATCCCTCAGTCAGACTACAAACTACAATTCACCAACCGAGGTTCACAATTCATAGAAAAACATAAAAATACCGAAAATACCCTTTAATAATAAAAATACATTTTATCTATCCAAATTACATAATTAACCCTAAAACTTATTAAAAACCAATAAAAACTCATTTATTTAGAAAAATCGTATATTATTTATATATAATTGAAAATAATTTACGAAAAATAGTTTTAATTAGTTAAAAATACTAAATAATTTATAGAAGTCATTTTTATACCTTACATAACTATTAAAACCAATTTAATTACATTTTTAGCCAATTTAGCGTCAAATTATCAAAATACCCCTATATATATAAATTTACTAACATTAATCAAAAATTCACCAAAAATAGTATAATTACTCAAAATTAATTTTCTCAACATATAATTCAATAATATCAATAAATGTACTCAATTAACCAATTAATTTCAATTAAACACATAATTAGCCTAATTTTTCAAAATTACATAAACTTAATAAAATCCAAAATAAATATATAAAATTCACAAAAATTACCAATAAATTTATAAAATGCATTTCAATACCTATAATTACCATAAAACACAATTCCATAATTTAATTAATTAATTTTCAGAAATTAGAAAATAATAATAAAATAATCAAAAATTCACAGAAATCAAAATAATTCCCAAAAATTCTAAAAAAATTACCAAATGTAGATTAATCTACAAGGATCAAAGTTTATGAAGGTATTTTGCTTGAATCAATCAAATTGAAGTTCAAAAAAATCAAAAACTCAAGTTGACCAAAATTGTAAAATCAAAACCTAGGGAAATCTAAACCATTTTAAGTGAAACAAAGCTTGGAATCACACTCACCGGAGCTCAAGGAGAAGATAGAGACCAGTAGCGTCGAGTTTGGTGGTCGGAATCACGTCGATTGGAGCTAGGGTCGATTTTTGGACTCTTCTTGGTTTTCCGGCCAAAACACGCCGGAAATGGGTGCTGCTGGCAGCGAGAATGGCTGGGGACGATGGTGGCATGCCGGGAGGCACACCGACTGCAAGGGAACGGCTTGGCAGACGGCAGAAATGGAGAGGGAGGGGTGATCGGGAGTTTGGGAGGTTCAGGTGGCAAACTTTGTAAATTTAATCAACTTCTATATTTTGTATATATATATATACTTTAACTTTAATTATAATATAATATATTATTATATTTCAAATAATTATACTCCACATGATTTAAAATAATTAATATATATACATATACACATGTTAATTAAAATGACAACTATATAATATATATATATACATAATTAAAAATAATTAATAAACCCTAAAATAATAATAATAATAATAATAATTATTATTATTATTATTATTATTATTATTATTATTTTATATATATATATACTTTTATATATATATATATATATATATATATATATATATATATATATATATATATATATATATATATATATATATATATATATATATATATATATAAGTATATATTTTAATATGACAATTAAAATAATGCATGGACTCATGCAAACTCGTAAAACTATTTAAAATAATTAATATTAAATTATTTACGTTTTAATTTCCCCGAAAATAACATTCCAGGGAAAATTTTACGTAAATCTCTTAAAATGATTAAAAATAATTAAATTAGCTTTAATATACAAAAATTATTAGCACTGTATATTCCGATTCAGTTTAAAAATATCTAAAAACTCGGGATATTACATCTTTGAGCACCTGCTTTGCTTCTTTTTTTTTTTTTATAGAATTAAGATTTAAGACAACTATGAAATTGTGCTTCATGGGTCCGGCTTGATTTAGGTGTGTATTTGGGTTTCTAATTATTACATTTTATTTTTATTTTTTCAAATAGAAAGTTCATCTCTTGGAAAAAATAAAAATAAAAGTTCATTTCCTTTACAACTTTTTTTTGTTTAAGATTTTATATAATTATTATTCTTGTATTATTTTCCAAATTTACTTGTATTATATACTTTAATTTTCCAATTTTACTTGTAGACACTAGACTCTAAATAGTTTCGTTCAAATTTTGATTTTATTAAATTTTTTTTTTATGTTTCCATTTTCTTATTTTATATTTGCCAAATGTTAAAAAAAAAATTTACTTCCTTTTCATTTGAAAACCATATTGTTGTTAAAATGTATTTTAATTTTCAAATTAAATGGCATTAATTTAGTTGCATTGATTAATTCAAATTATGCTATATTAATTATGCAATTCTATATTTTTTGTTATATATGTTGTTATGTAATTTTCTGTTAATATTTTTTATTTGTTTGTTCTCTATTGCTTATAACTTAAATGCATTTAATGATTATATAGGTTTTGAATTTTGACAACAGCATCATCAGTGGCATCTTGTAATGTAAGTAAATATTTTTTAACATTTTTGTTTGCTGATTTACTTATAGTTAAAAAAATTAAAATCTGCATTTTAACTTTTTGACTTTAGATGTTCAATCAAAGTAAATCACCAACAAATGAAGATGGGAACTCTCAACCACAACACTTAAGTGAAGCAACCATGAGTGCTACATCAAAGGGAAAAAGAAAAGTTATAGCACAAAGGTCTGATGTGTGGGATCATTTTAAAAGATTTATAGGTAAGGAGGGAGATAAAAAATGTAAGTGTAAATATTATAGTAAAGAATATTTTGCCAATCCAAAATGAAATGGAACATCATCATTGAAACATCATATAAATGTATGCACAAAGCACCCTCATAACTTAGAAACAAGGCAAACATAGTTGAATTGTCAATAAAAAAAACAAGTAGGAGTGGGGGAGTGGGTGTTCTTAGCACTTGAAAATTTGACCAATATAATATTATAAAAGTCTTAGCTTATATTGTTATTGTTAATGAACTTCCATTAAAGTTTGTTAAGGGAGAGGGATTTAAATTTTTATGTCCATAGCTTGTCCTAGATTTTGAATTCCATCGAGGTGGACAATATCTCATGATTGCTAGGAATTTTATGTAGATGAAAAGAATAAGTTAAAGAGCTTGTTAAAAAGTACAAACCAAAGAGTTTGTCTTACTACTGATACGTCGTCTTCCTTGCAAAGAATTAATTATATGTGTCTCCCAGCACATTTTATTGATAATTATTAGAAATTGCATAAAAAAAATTTAAATTTTTGTCCAATTTCCAGTCATAAGGGAACAAACATTGGTTTTGAAGTAGAGAAATGTTTGAATGAGTGGGGAATAGATATGGTCTTTATAATTACCATGAATGATGCAAGCTCAAATGACACTACAATTTGATGGCTAAAGGAACAAATGGGAAGTTAGAGATCTAGCATTCTACAATGTAAGTGCCTTCACAAAGATGCATTACTCACATAATCAATCTAATTGTTGTTGATGGCTTGAAAGAAATTGGTATTTCTGTGAAAAAAATTAGAGTTGCAGTGCGTTATGTAAGATAGTCTCCAACTAAATTGCAAAAATTTAAGGAATATGTTGAAAATGAAAAAATTGAAAGTAAAAGTCTATTATGCTTAGATGTATCTACTAGGTGGAACTCCACCTATTTGATGTTAGATACAACTCAAAAATTTGAAAAAGCATTTAATAGATTTGATTCACAAGACCTATACATTAGGTTTAAGCTTGAACTTGACCATGGAGTGCCTTCAAAGGATGATTGGCAAAATGCTAAGAGAATGATAACTTTTTTACAGCACTTTTATGAGCTTACATTGAGAATTTCAAATTGTTTATACACTACATCAAACCTATTTTTGATGAAATCTTGATGGTTTATCAGCTTTTGAGTGAATGGATTAAAAATGATGATGAAGAGCTAAGTAAAATGGCTATAAAGATGAAGGAAAAATATTATAAGTATTATGGAGATCCATTAAAAGTGAATCAATTAATATTTATAGCTGTGATTCTTGATCCTCGACATAAATTAGATTGGATTTATTATTTCTAAAATGTACGAGGGACAAGTTGGCATAGACTTAAGGACAAAGGTGAAGGAGCTTCTATATTCTTTGTATGATTCATACAAGAATATGATTTCTCTTGAAAATCAAAATGAGCAAAATCAGGTTTGTGGGGGTTCTAATGAGACAAAAGTTGTTGATCTGACCAAGATGGTAAAGAAAATGGTGGAATTGGAATTGATATCCAATATCAGTATCCTATTCTAATAAGGGTTACATTCCTCAAAGAGGAGGATTACTTGAATAAGAAGAAAGTTTAATAAGGAAGTCTATTTCAATTAGGAAGATTACTCTACAAAGGAAGTCTCCTTCTCATATAAACAAATCAATCCTACAAGACTAAAGAATCATATTCCTAAGAGGTTTGAGCAATTTTTTCTCCTACAAATACATCTCATGTCATTCATTCTCATCATACAACATCACCAAAACATCATTCTATCACTCTATCATCACATCATCCAAGCAATCACTCTTTATTCTCTATTCTATTATGCCTATTCGCTTTATTATATTTTTCCTCATACTATTACTAACTTAAGCTTTGGAGTGTTTATGGGGGAAACCCCGCCCCCTTTACCCATTCTCCTCATCGATGCAGATTCCACAAGCAAGAAATATTAATTCAAAGTTATCAAGTGGTGTTGTCTATAGGAAAGATTAAATTCAATTCCGAATTATCTTTGCTTGTTAGGAATTTAGCTCGACCTCTCAAAGATGCAATAAAATCAAAATTTCTCTGAGCATAATCATAAAGAAATCTAATTTAATCATCAGTGACAAATTCATATTGAAATAATGTAAAGATCGTTAAGGAAATACTTTCTTATTTGCTTTGCATGAGAGATTGATCCATTCTTACAATGCACACTCCTCGGAAGTTTATCATGTTGTTTATAATACAATCTTGGCTTCAGACTTTACCTCTGGGGGTTAGTAGCTTATCATCGATTGAAGGAGGCACACATGATTTGAGATAGTTAAAGTAAAGACTTAAAGTGCCTTAGTGGTCTATAGAGTTGCGTAGCTTCAAGCTTCTTTTTACCCGAGTAGTAGATTGGTATATAAAGAATTTCTCAAAAATTATTGGTAAAATGAGCTCCGAACTATAAGCAACAACTTCATTGTATCTTCGATCAGGTATAAAATGCAAAGGACTAGCCTTCTATGATAATGAGTTAGCATGGAAAAGGAGCCAAGATTGACCTATGCTCAAAAAGCAAGAAAATTGGCCATTAGAAGAAATAAGCTCGCTACCATTATAAATGTCCCACTCCATTTAGATTTACAAATACTAAAAATAAGACATAATTCAAATCAAGAACTCAAAAGATGGAAGTTTTGGCAATGGTCAAACTCGAATGACCATTTCACATCACCAAAGCTTCATCAAAATGGGGGATAAGAACACAAAAAAAAAAAAAAAAGGGGATGCATTTGAGTTTTAAAGAAAGTTCTACGTTGATGCAATAGTTTCTAAGGTTAGATTTCATATCAAATAGTAAGAAAGCTGGGCAACCAAAATGAATCACCAAGCATCCGAGCATCGAGGCTTGGAAGTAGTTCAGCACCCTGATCAGACATAGTGATGAAAAGAAGCTGGATGTCTATATGTTTTCCTCTAAATTCACAAAGTTGGACCATATGACCTTATACCGAGATTAAAGAATGTGAGTATTCGATAAATGGTTCTCAAAACTGAAACTGAGTATCAAGTGAACATCAAACATCAAATACCAGATTCTGACTTCTTGAGATTTCAAGAGTCGAGCATCAAGCACTAGGCTTCAGAGCACCGAGCTTCCGAGCACTGACACTCGGATATTTGAGCTGACCAAGCACTAAAGCACCATAGAAGCTGGGGAATAATCATAAATGCAGGACTGAAATCATTTTCTTCATTACTAAACCTTGAAATTTCGTACGTCAAAACTTCAAATGAGCAAACATATGCTTTGTGAGCATCCTTCAAGCTCTGAGTGATGAAGTTTTAAAGCATAAGACCATCGAGCATCTGAGTCTGAGCATCAAAAAATTCAAGCATATGAGTCTAAACTTCAAAGAGTCTGAGCAATAAGAGTTTGAATCATAGCACTGAAGCTTATCAACTCTCAAACATTCGAGTATCTGAGTCTTTGTTAATACAACCTTAGATATCCAGGTAGCATCAAGTATTAAACATAAAAAGATCTGAGCATCTGAAACCTAAAGATAGTCAAACATCAAGGCTCGATTCTCAATTATTCAAGTTCTAGACACATGAGTCTAAATTATTTTAATTTATTCCTGACAAGCATTGAGTACTTAAACATCAACTTTATGAACATTCACTGAACATCCAAATATGAAGATAGTCAGATTCAAAATTAAAGACAGGTAACAAATAGTCTATTATAGCAAGGATATTCTTGGACAGTCAAATTACGTAGATAAAAAAGATCATGGAGAGACCTTTAAATACATCGACAACCATTAAGCGACAACGAACATAAATATTCATCTATTCAGAAAGGAGACAAGAGCACTACAACAAAATGTTAATTTCAAAGCAGTATATTTTCATTAACCTGGATATACACAAAATTCTAATGAAATGGATACACATAAACTTAGGTAGCCTCTTCAAAGATAAGGTAATTTAAGTAACAATTGAAGCAAACAATGAACATAAATATTCATGAATTCGAAGGAGGGACAAGAGTACATCAGGAGATAAGTTTCTCTTAATATTATTTAATTTATTTATTTTTGCATCTTATTTATTCTTATATATATATTTATAGCTCATCACATAAGCATGATCACACATCTACATATAGATGCTCATCCGTATATATATGATTATTCTTCGTGCAAAACATACATCAATTACATTTGATATATTTATTACATGATGACTGACCATTAAATGGAGATTAATTAAATGATCCCAAAACCATTGTTCTCTTATCTTTCATTACGGATGGAGGTGCTACCTTAAAGCACCCATCAATCCAAACAATGGGACATTCCAATCATCTCACTGGGCATCAACATGCAGAAATTGTTAAAAGACATTAGACACATTTCTAAACAACATTAATGCGAATAAGCACTCACTCATGCTCAGACAACAAATGGTGGTTCATGTTCAAAGTCAGATCAAATAACACTCAGGCAAATCCTACTCTACAGCAAATCCTTGTTCAGGGAGATTTTAGAGAATATGTAGCAAAGAAAGTTCAAGAATGGAGACAAGTATACCCCCTACATAGCCAGATAAACCAAATCATAATTTCTAGACATCCTAGCTAGCATCTCATAAAATCTTCTATTTAAGAAGAGGGGCAATCTTAGCTTTTCACCTAAACTATAATGCTCATCCCATAACTTGGATTAAGTAAGCCCAAAATTTTGGTCCTTCAAAAACCCACCTTCCACCATTTCAAAAATTCTCTCTAAATTACTATCCCATATTATAGAGTTTATATTGAAAGGGCTCAGACTCACTACCAGGATCCCAACATCCTTCCTTTTGTGAAAATACATCCAACAACAAATGCTCAGAAAATCAAACATCTATAGCAATAATGTCAGAACTCAACATTAATAAATATTCTGACTAGGCAGCTGCCATCAATAGAGTCATTGAAGTTCATAAACTGAGCAACATCATATGGCACTTGGGTCGCGCTTCTAATGCACTAAGATTAAGTCTAGCGACTGAAGCTAGCACCCTCAGGTCGCTTCTACAATACTGAGGTTTCGAGCATGTAAGCCTCGCATCCTTGCACCGAGCATCTAAGTCTAATGACTGAAGCTGGCACCCTTAGGTAGCTTCTATAGTACTAAGGTTCGACACTCAGGCTATGCTTTTAATACACCGAGTATCAAAACTCTAGTGATGACTGGTTTTATTATATTGTCTCCATACTAGCGAGTTAATCCATTATATATCCTTTTTGTTACAGGTTTTATGCATTTAAGTCCAGCTTGCACTTTAACGATGTTCTTATACGATGATTTCAAGACTCGGTACCGAGCTTTATCTTTTCCTATGACTAAGGCTAGCCACTGCAGCTCTCCCTTTCATATGAAATGCAGTGATTCAATAAGTCTTTCTTTAGATAGAAGAATGACATTTCCATCACCTTATAAACCCAAATACATCAAACATAAATATTCGAACAAACTTTCAGGGGGGACTCTTGATATCTCATATCAATATCCTATTCTAATAAGGGTTACATTCCCCCAAAGAGGATGATTACTTGAATAAGAAGAAAGCTTAATAATGAAGTCTATTTCAATTAGGAAGATTACTCACAAAGGAAGTCTCCTTCTCTCATAAACAAGGCAATCCCACAAGACTAAGGAATTATATTCCTAAGAGGTTTGAGCAATACCTTCTCCTACAAATACATCTCATGTCATTCATTCTCATTATACAACATCACCAAGACATCATTCCATCACTCCATCATCACATCATCCAAGTAATCACTCTTTATTCTTTATTATATTATGCCTATTCGCTTTATTATATTTTTCCTTATACTATTACTGACTTAAGGTTCAGAGTGTTTATGGGGAAAACCCTGCCCCTTTACCCGTTCTCCTTATCGATGCAGGTTCCACAAGTAAGAAATATCAATTCAGAGTTATCAGGAATATAAGAAATTCAAGTTTGAAATAAGAGGTGGAAGACTCAATAAATTAAAGGTAGAAAGGTATTTAATTGAAGAAACATAAAAAGATAGTGAACATTTTAACATTTTAGAATGGTGGAAACTAAATGGTCATAGATTTCCCATTTTGGCACAACTAGCTTGTGATGTCTTGGAAATTCCCGTCTCAACTGTAGCTTCAGAATTAGCATTTAGTACTAATGGATGTGTATTAAATGCATTTCAAAGCTCTTTGACTCCCAAATTTATGCAAGCATTAATATGTTGTCAAGATTGGATTCGAAAAGCTTCTTAATTGATTAGTATTAAAGAAGATTTAAATGAGCTTGAAAATCTCAAAAAAGGTGTCACTTATTTATTATAGTTTATTGAAATTTATAAAATATTTATTACTTATATTGTTATAATTCAATTTCTTTCTTTATTTGTTTTATAGGTTTCACAAATTCACAAGGGGGAGTTGGTAATTGATATATAGGCAAGGTTTGTCTTTAAGATTTAAGAGAATTTCAGATTTGTCATGAGCTTGCTTTGTAAGTTGTGTTTCTTTATTATTTGTTGAAAATTTTTGCAATTTTGCATGTTTTAACTTGTTTAATGTAGAATTTGAAATTATTTTTATGTGATATATGAGCATATAACTCAGCTTTTCATCATTGTTTTATATGAGCATTAAATAGAATTATTTTTGAAATTGGTATCAGTGTTAATGAGTAGCAGCCTTACCATATAAACTTGATGTCTAAATTTTTTTGATTTTAAATTGAATATGTGCTGACAAATGATGTTGTTGGTTAATCATTATTTTGGGTATTATTGGTTAATCATTTGTTTTTTGCCTTGTGTTTGTTTTGTTTCATCAAAGTGTGTTTTAGGTGCTCTGTTTAGCTATTTTGTTCAATTGTAATGTTGCTCATTTAGCTACTGATTTTACTTGTAGTTTGTTGCCTAACTTGAGTTACTAGGTTCTGTTGTTTGCTTTTTCCTTAATGGAATTGCTATCACCCAAAAAAAATGAATTGAATATGTAGATATACATCATCATCATCGGGCTACAAGTGTAAATTAGTCATTTAATGTTCTCTTACTTCCCTATCTCGCTGCACATCATCCCTACTCTTCTTTTAATTAAATTGTTTCTTTTTTAATTTTCACTCTATTTTTAACTTTTTTTTCTCCATTTTAAATTCTAATCAACTGCCTTTTTTCTAGGGGAATCTCCACTTGAATGTGCTCCTACAAGCTACAACTTATGCAATTTAAGATGACAATGAAAATGGAAGAATAGGGATAGCATGGCTACATAGCACCATTTGAACATTTTTAATATTATTTTTAGATTTTTTATCTAGTTATTTATGGACTTAATTGTGAACTTTATGGACTTAATTATTTATTTGTGGACTGTAATATGGATTTATTTATGAACTGTAGTATAGATTTATTTGTAGATTTAATGATTTACAGTCCAATTAATGTAGTTCTTTTGGGTTATAATATAAATTTATGGACTAATTAGATTAATTGTGTATATTTTTTTATTTTAGGTGCCCAGTTAGCTCAACCTAAAAAAATTATAAAACCTACATAAAAAAGTAGAATATATAAAAAATTTTGGGTTAAAACTACAAAGCCCACCTCAATGGACCTATGGCCCAAAAAACCGAACCGACCGAAAATTAAATCAAAAATTTCAGTTCAGTTTGAATTCAGTTATTTAATTAATTTAGTTTGTTCAGTTGTATATCTCTAAAATTTGGTTAATTTAGTTCGGCCAATAAAACCCCCCAAAACCGAGCGAATGCACACCCCGATTAAGGTAGTTTTAGTAACTAAACTACACCAAAATTGTAAAATTTACCGAGCTTCCTAGAAACTAACAAACAACAGAAGCAAAGTTAGTTGACTGTCCAAAAACAAGCCAACAACAGATGAAACTCTTGGCTTTGTCCGCTAAAACTCTCACTTTTATCCAACACTACCCTTCTCTCCTGCTGCTAGTGCTTCTCAACACACTTTCTCTTTGCTACCCATCAATCTTGACGCCAAGCTACAGTCTTTTGCTGTTTTGGGTAGCATCAAAGTTCTAATTTTTGCCGATCACATACCAAGACACATCAATCAGAAACTTTGTTGTTTTTCTTTATTTGGATTCTTTCTTGGTGTTGTGGTGGATATATTTGTTTTTTAAGTGTATGGCTCTTCACTGCTCCACGGCTTTTTGCCTTGGTAGTGTGGCACTTAATTCTCATAATTCAGTCACATTCAGACATGGGAATAATGTTAGAGCCTCTGGTTTCACTTGTCCTCCTCTTGTTTCCATTCCTCCTTCGAGTTTACGAGGTACCCATTTCTTGAAATTGCTCTTATGTTCTATATTTTCTAATTATTATCCTATGGGACTTACAGTGTAAGATACTTCACCATCTTGAAGGAATCTGCGTTAATTAGTACATATAGAATTAGTACAATTGCTTAATTATGATTGAGGTTTTTGTAGCCATTTGCTTGATTTATTATTATTATTATTTTCTGTGAGGTTCATGTGGTTAGTTTCTTTTGCTGTTATTATTGAAGCTTTGTTCTGGTTGGTTTTATAAGGTTTTAGTGGGCGATAGGTAGCTTAGTTGAGACTAAGGGATATGTCTCTCTGTCCTTGTTGTACATTGTTCGTATGCTTTGCAGCAGCAACAAGAGATGCATTATGCAAAAAGGGCTCAACCTTACTGCAAGTTCTCCTGAATACAATTTCAATATATAGTCCGATCATTCAATTAAATTGTGTGATGGGATGAAAATGCAGTTAGAATCCAAGAATTGATTTGACATGATTTTGTTTTGTGCAACAAAAAAAATGATGTATTTGAAACTTGCAAGTACCTATAATTGGTGTCAGTTTCTGAGACGACAATTTCTACATCATAGTTCTCCACGATTTTTTCTGTAGAAAATTATTAACCATCTAAAAAGCCTCTTAGAGACATGATAAAAATTTCTTCTGACTGTTATTAATATTGTTTAGGCAATCTAGTCTACCCTACATAATTTTCCACAACCGAATAAGTATTAGACATCATCTTCTTAAATTCATCAAAGTTAACATGCCCATCACCATCTTGATCAACCTTACTAATCATCCTAAAACAGTCACTCACAGTGCACTTCTGGCCAATCTTATTCAACACTGAATGCAGCTCTCTTGCAGAGATCAATCCATTCTTGTCAATATCATTCATGTCAAAAGCATCCTTAAGGACAGCCTCCTGCGATGCACCACTACTATCGCCATCTAATCCACAGTGATTGTAGAGGTCAGCAAACTCTTCAGGATCAAGGCAGCCATCACCATCTTTATCATATTGTTGCATCATCAATTGAACCTTATGTGATGATACCTTGACACCCAGGTCATTAAGACTTCCATCCCTGTTTTTGTCGAACTTGTTGAAAGTCATTACCATCAAGTCATTAAGAACAGCAGAACTTCTAGCGCTTGTGCTTGTGCTCGTTCTTGTTGCCATTGCTGCAAAGCGAATTGAAAAGAAAAAAAGAAAAATATGAAGTTGAAAGTTTGTGCCTTTTGGGTTTAGGTTTGGCCTATGGTTTGTCTACAGGCTGTCTATATACAGAGTGGGATAGGAGATTTTGTGTAGAATAATTACATTCCTAAACAGATTTCTATGGTCTATTATATTTTTCCTAAACTGGATAAGATTTGGAAGATTTTTGCAAAACACCCAACCGAGTAAATATTTTCCACCGTACAATAGGAATTAATATAAAGAGAAGTTCTGATATTAACGGCAATAAAATTTGAAAGAATCCAGAGTCGTGCTGCTTCCCTATATAGCTATAGTTTCTGCTTGGAACAGATCTGTGCTTTTGGTCAAAAGCAAAATTGAGGTTTTTTTATTATTATTATTATTTTTATTGAGCTCTCACTGTTAGACTGGGTTAGGATCACAGGGCAGTAAAGTATTCCAACGAGTAATTTAACACAACTAATTAATCAGTTTATTTTGGTCCAAGATTTCTTTTAATTAGAAAAAGATTTTTAGCATTAGTAAATCTAATCAATTCCTCAAAAAAAATGGTAAATCTAATTAATTAAATAAGGGTGATTTATCAAGGCACTCTTATTACAAATAAATCTTATTAATTTGTAATTACACAAATGCATTTTTTCACTATATCCTTTGAATATCCTTAAAAATGTTTAGAGAAATCAGTTTGCAAGGTTTGAATTAAGTTGTCTAACATGGCATTATGTCAATTTTGATATTTCTATGTAATTTGCCATTCTTTTGGTTGGTCTTTAAGCCAGAGACTAGTGGTTGTAACTGCTTGTTATGGAGCTATCAGTGGGTAATAAGTAGCTTAGTTTAGTGAGCACAAGAAATATATCTAGCAGAAAGGCTCAACTTTGCTGCCAAAATTTAACAATTTTGTTTCAATGGGCTAGAAGCATGTGAGGTGCTGTAAATGCGAGCTAGTAACTCATGCTTGTCATCACTCAATTGATTTGTGTCATGGGATGGAAATGCAATTAGTATCCAAGACTTGATTGACATGATTTTGCTGTCTGTTCAATCATGAAAGTGATTTTTTTTTTTTTTTGTCTAAATTAATTAAATTTTTATCAAGTCAAGTTCATGCTGGACAATCTCCTGCTTAAGTTGCATGCATCTTATTTCGTCAAGAAAAATAATGTCCTAGTTTGGTAAGAATGTGATCTTCATGAGCAGTCACCTTCGTGGCAATTGCTTGATGATGTTCTGTTTTATTTACATCTGTGATCACTTGTCCTTTAACTTTTTTCCTTGTAAATTTGTATCTTTTATCTAGGTTCTGGCTTCTCCTAACTTGTATTTGTTATAGGTAAAGCATTGCCAGGTGATGGGCTGCCAGAAACAAAAAATTCCTCCTTGGTGGTTTGTTTTGGGGAAATGCTAATTGATTTTGTCCCAACCATCAGCGGGCTTTCGTTGGCTGATGCACCTGCATTTAAAAAGGCTCCAGGAGGTGCACCTGCAAATGTTGCAGTTGGTATTGCTCGTCTTGGTGGCTGCTCAGCTTTTATTGGGAAGGTACTATTATAACTATATTTATGCTATCTGGTGGTCAGCACTGGCAGTATAAGAAAGTAGCATTTTTAATATGCATAGTCAAATGACCATTCAGTGAACCATTATGGAGAAGGATATCTCTGATAGATTTTCCAATCAGGCTCTGTGATTGGGCATTCCAGGATGTCAAAAGGGTATGAGAAGGTATTTAGGACTAAGAAGAATCAACAATGGTAATCCTAGCAATCTATTGATAAAGATCCATGATAATCAATATGATATTACTGCCCAGCTGTAATCATATCTTGTGCCATTTGGAAATGCAGAGCTAACTTCATGCAGTTCCCAAGTTTTCATGCACCTTCAGCTTATTTTGATCTTATCTCTTGTATTGAAATTGGAATTTATTTCTCATCTATCTCAGGCCATTAAAATATTTTCTACAACATGCACAGGTTGGTGAAGATGAATTTGGATACATGCTTGCTGATATTTTGAAGGAGAATAATGTGAACAGTGAAGGAATGCGTTTTGATCCTGGTGCACGGACTGCTTTGGCATTTGTTACATTGAGGAGTGATGGAGAACGCGAGTTCATGTTTTACCGTAATCCCAGTGCTGATATGTTGCTTGAGGAAGCTGAACTTGATTTAGACTTAATTAGGAAGGTATGTACTATTGTTATTTTTGCAATCAATCCAAAGCAAGATCAATAACTATAAACAGCCAGCCGAAAAAATAGTAATAAATGTCTACTTTATATAGTAAGTTATTTTCATTTAGTTGTCACTCATGAGTTGCAGCATGTAGGTAGGAGACAATATGCAGCATGCATAACTTTCAGAATTTAGTATCAGCTTTTCAGCATATTATTCTCTAAGGTCACCTTAGTTAGGCAACGTACTAGACAGGATGCGGATACTTAATTCCTTTTTATAGAACATTATGTGAAATCTGTACTCTTTTATTTGATCAACTTATAAGAATGTTCCCAAGAGTGGATTTACTTGAGGACTTTTCTTGGTAATGTATTTGGGAAATTTGTCAAAAATACATTTCAAGCACAATAGAAATGAGATTTTAATGTATATTTCCTTCATAGTTTCCTTTAAATTAATGTTGAATATGTGAGAGGCATTTCCTAGTTTGCATGAACGTTAGGCCTAGTAATTCTAAGTTTCCCATCTTTCCATTCCATCATTTTTACACAAAGACATACAACTTTTTATATCATATTTTATTACCCTCTTAAATTTCTGTCTAGCATAACTGACACTGAGAATTTAGTTGTTAAAAACTAATTTAAGTTTAATTTTTATTTTTGTTTACACTTGATGCAGCATACATAATAGAAGAGCAATCACCAATTTTAAACATGGCAGAACTACGGGCACCAATTAGATAGAATCCTTTGGTTTGAATACATTTATTTGTAAGAGGAAGAAATCACAATTTAGATCTTGTTCATTTCCATGGTGATTGTAGGTTTTGTTTCTTTTGGAACCTTTATACTTGCAAATTTTCTCTAGGTGGAGCAAATCTCCATTTTATTTAACTTTTTTTCTTTTCCTTTTTTAAAAAAATTCTCCTCTTTTTGCTCTCATGGCAGGCAAAAATCCTTCATTATGGCTCTATAAGTCTTATAACAGAGCCATGCAAGTCAGCGCACATTGCAGCAGCAAAAGCTGCAAAGGATGCTGGTGTCCTCCTGTCCTATGATCCTAACCTGAGGCTTCCGCTATGGTCATCTGCTGATAGTGCCAGAGAAGGAATTCTGAGCATATGGGAACTTGCAGATATTATCAAGGCAATGATCTTTTGAATGTAGTTTGAAAGCTTTGGCCTCATTACTTATTATTATCCTTGCCCTTTTTTAGAGGCACAGCAAATTTGGACAGACATACCAACTATACTGAGCACTGCTAAATTATATCTTTCAGATAAGTGAAGAAGAGATATCCTTCTTAACTAAAGGAGAAGATCCTTATGATGATGCTGTTGTTTCAAAATTCTTCCATCAAAATCTTAAATTGCTTCTTGTCACTGAGGGTGCAGATGGTTGCAGGTATTACACAAAGGTAAGTGTCAAAATTCTTCATTTTCATGGTGACTGGTAAAAACTGTTTTCCTGTATTCTTGCATATAGTTTGATGAAAATGTAAATGAAGAAAGGATTTTTTTTCCAGCAAGAATTTACTTTCTAGATGAAACACGATGTTTTATTTGGATTTGGACGGTAAATATGAGCAAGGGAAAGAACTCGCTGCATAGGTTTCATGCATCAAGTCAACCTCTCAAATTGCCCAAAAAGTGTGAAAATTGCCAACGATATTGCAACTTGGTTCCATAAATATTCAATTTTGTATCAAATTTATTCTGAAAGAAGAAATTGAGTTTTAAGAGAAAAACATGACAACTGCCATTTTTCCTCAATCCTACCATGGAATTGCAATTTGAAAATCTTTATATTTTCAAAGTTAAAATGGAGGATTTGGCCCATTAACCTGGAGGATTTGTGAAAAAGGAAAAAGGAAAAAAAAAAAAAAGCATTGTAGTTATAAAAAAAAATTTGAGCTTGTTATGGTTCTTGTACCATTGGATATGTTTTTTTCTTTCCTGTGAATGTTCCAACTTTTTCTGACAATTCCATATGCAAAATTGCACTGTGCTATACACTGGGCAGGAATTCAGTGGGAGAGTGAAGGGTCTGAAGGTGGATGCTGTGGATACTACCGGTGCTGGGGATGCTTTTGTAGCTGGAATATTGTCACAGCTGGCTGAAGATTTCTCCTTTCTTCAGGTAGTCCCATTTGTGTTTGCACATACATTTACCACAGATTTCTCCTCGTCATAAACAATAAAATCAAGATTTTTCTGTCACATCCTACTCTTGGACTTCATATATCTATCATATTATATTGTATTACAGATACCAACATAGCAACGTAATTGGTCAAAATGCGTGTTCTAGGAGCATATATACCATAAATCATTTTCTAAGCACTAAATTTCACCGCAACGCACTATTGAAAAATCAAGTTTCTAGGATGTAAAATTTTCCCCTTGTTCATTATCTTCCAATCACGTACGACATTTCTGGATTAATTATAGTATTCCTTTATTATAAACATGCCTTGTTCCCTAATCTGGCAGCATGCACGTTTAGTTTTCACAATACTCATTCCAGACAGCTCTGTCTTATGTCTGGGTTCTTTAGTTTTAACGATGATGCTTCTAACCATGACCGGTTAAATCTTGTAGAATGAGGATGGACTAAGAGAAGCTCTGAAGTTTGCTAATGCTTGCGGTGCATTGACTGTGACGGAGAGAGGTGCAATTCCAGCTTTGCCGACTCGAGAAGCTGTGCTGGATGCCATCTTTAAGTCTGTTGCATAGAGCCATAGAGTTTTTCAGTATCTCTGTAACCCTGGTTTTATACCAATTCCTCGCGTTGGTGATGATGCTCGTGCCTGAAGCTTAAATATATTCTCATTGGCTTAAATAATTCAAAAAATCAATCACATTTTCTAGCCAGTTTATGCCGTTGTAAGTTTTACCATTATTTATTGAGTGTAATTTTATCGATTCGGCGGATTACTGTACCTACGTTTTGCAGAATTAATATACAGAATGTATTTTGTACAAATAAATTTTATAAAATTCTTATGAATTTATTTCTAACTTTTTAAATTTCATTTAAATTTAAAATTTGATAAGTGTTTCTTTTTATAATTTAACATTTACTTTTAAAAATTTATGTATTGATTTAAAATTCACAATATTTTTCTATAAAAAAATCTTATTTAAGAATATAGATGTTCTATTCTATATAAAACATTATAATTCTGTTACATTTAAAGTATTACTTTTTCTTTTCATAAAAAATTATGTATTTTATTCTAACTAAAACATCCTCTTTTTTTCAAATGTGTTTTATTTTTTCATTTATTTTATTTATTCAATTATTATTATTATTACTATACATATTAAACATATATATGTACTCTTAGTAAAAATAATAAAATAAAATTATTGCAATAACTTTTAAGTTCTCATTTTTATATTAATTAAATTGTAGTTTTAAATTATTTAATTAATTATTTTAAAAAAATATATAAACTTTACAGTTCATGCAAAGTTCGAATTCATGACTTGTTAAGCTAAATTTTAATAAAATTCACGACTATTGGAGTCTAGAGTGACCTCTACTGAAGAGGTACATGATCTATCCAAACTTTCAATCTACGTACTTATTGTTAAGTTTCTCACTCATGAGCTTACCTTGAGGAAAAGCCAAGAGAAGCAACAAAGTAAACAAGAAAAGAAGAAGATAGCACTCAAAGCATCATAAGACTCAAGTGATGAAAGTGAGCTTAAAGATTGAAGTGAAGATGAAGAAAAAATTCCATCATTCATAAGATACTTCATGGAGTATTTTAAAGAAGAAAAACTTAAGCAAGCATAAGGAGTCTAAGAGGAGTGACTCCAAGAAGAACAAAGAAGTCTCATGCTATGTGTGTAAGAGGCTGGGGCACATTAGAAGTGACTGTCCCAAACTCAAACATAAGTACAATGAAGTAAAGGAGAAGAGAAAAACTACCAATGCTTCAATACCAAAATGTTTTTAATCTTATATTGTGTAGGAATGGTTGAAATTGACTATATGCTAATTAATGATGAGTTAGTAAAACCAATCTACATGAATTGTCATTCAACATGCAAACATTAACATGTGCAAAAGGAATTTGACCTTTGCATGAACAAAATGATTCTAAAACATTTTATGATTTTGGAATGCTATTTTTCATTGTTTTTCAATATTTTTATTTGATATTCTTCAATTGGTTTACTTATTTTGCAATCGGTATCTATTTGACTTATTTTTCATATTTTATTTAGTATCTTTTTTTTTAATTTCCTCCCTTTTTCACTTTGACAAAAGGATAAATAAATTTGGCATTTTGAAATGATAATGATCATAACTAGCATGCCAAAAAGGGGAAAAACTAATGTTTGATATGTTTGAATGATATTTGAAACGTTTAACTCAACCTTGCATATATTAAAGGGGAGAAAATTTCAAACCTTTAGTATATGATTAAGGGAGAGTAATAACAAATAAATGCACACACATACACTTAGTTATTTCTCATTATCATTCAAAATTTGATTGTCAAAGTCAAAAAGGAGATGATTATTGACCTTTACTTGATCAATCTCTAATTACCCTTAATTTTGACTTTAACAATCAATTTTAGTCTACTAATGCATGTGTTTAAGTGTTTATTTTAGTTAGGTTTAAGTCTATACTCAATATGTGAAGTTTTAAAGTCAAATTAAAGTCATTTAAGAGTTACAAGACTCCTCATGATCTTGATCACAATCGTGAAGAGCATCATGAGCTAAAAGAGAGCTAAATTCATATCATTTGAAGTGGCAAAGCCCTCATAATCATCCTTACGATCATGAACATCCCAATTGTAATCCTAAGCAAGTGAAATCTAAATGAAGAAAAGTGGCAGTGCCGCTCATGGTCACAATCCCAATCTCAGTCACCATCATCAGCATTGCAGGATGATTTGGTAATATTTGTAATGACTATTTCAAATCTCCGATGATCATGAAATTGGGGGTCACGATCATGAGCATCATTTATCCTACAAAAAGCTAAAAAAAATATTAAATGAAGAAGGAGAAATTAAGGGCATTTTAGATGGACTTCAATAACTAGAATTTAAGTCTCTAGCTATAAAATACTTCTTAAAAACACAATTAAAAGGTTGGAAATTTTTTTAGAAAAAATTATAATCAAATTTACTTCTTAGAAAACTTTTTTTCATTAATTCTTTTTATATTTAACCCTTATAACTAAACTCTTAAAGAGAGTTAGGGAGTGATAGGATAGGTTTCTCATTCTACTCTTTTTAGGGATAGAATAGTGGAAAGTGAGGATCTATCATATTGTTGGGTTAGTGTTGGGCCCTTTTGAAAAATACATATTGTAAAAGGTTGTGAATAAGCCTTAAAAACTTAAGTAGAAAAGTTTAAGTATGAGTCTTAAAAATACTTAGGAATAGGTTAAGTGTAAACCTTGAAACACTTGGTAAATGGTTAGTGTTAGTTTTAAGGTTTGTTATAGACATTAAAAACATCATCTTGTAATTAATCTTAAAAATAAAATTGGAACGGGTGCTTTGAAAATTGTAACTTAGAAATAAGTTAGGTTGGAGATCTAGTATTGGTTGATAATCCAAACTCTTCAAATTTGTTTATGTCATTTACTCATTTTTCTTTCTTACAATCTTCATTTAAGTTTCATTTTTCAATCAACCTTTTAATCTTTCTTAATTCATCTAAACTATTTATTAGTTTTATTCACCCCCTTTAAGGCTTTAATAACTGGTATCAAAGTTTGGGTTCAAAGTACTTAATTATTAGAACTTAAGATCATAAGAAGTTGTTCACTTTAGCAATAATCAATCTTAATTTTGATATTAACAAACTTAATTTTGAGCATTTAATTTGTTTGTTTAAGTGTGTATAAGTTAGGACTCTATTGGAAGTTTAAATGAAGTATGAATATTTTGGGCTGTTTGACCTCTGAGATTTAAAGAGGCCTTTACATCATTATAGCTTTATAATAAGAAAGTTATCCTCTTCACATTTGAAGTAGACATCTTAAGCTTTCTGAATTGGGCTTACTTGTCAAAATCCAAGTTGGGCATGCAAATATTGAGTCGAAATCAACATATGCAGCTGTCATTTTATATTATATAGCTCTTAGTATTTTGGACCTATCTTGAGCTAAAAAAAGTCTAATTGAGATGATTAAAAATGATACAGAAATCTAAGTCAAATATCTATAACTTTTATGAAGAAAGTATAGACAAATTCAAATGTCTCTAAGAGAAAATCACAGTTTCAACTCATACACAGTTGTCTAACAGTAGTCTACCATTTTATATTGCATAGCTCTTAGTATTTTGAACATATCTTGAGCTACAAAAGTTCAATTGAGATTATTCAAATTATATGGAAAGATAATTCAAATACATACAACTTTTATGAAAAAATTATAGGCAAATTCGAACGTCTTTAATAGAAAATCACGGTTTCAACTCATACACAACTGTTAGTCTGCCATTTTAGATTGCACAGCTCTTAGTATTTTGGATATATCTTGAGCTATAGAAGTCCAATTTAGGTGATTCAAAATGATATGGCAATATAAGTTAAATATTTACAAATTTTATGAATAAAATATGGATAAATTCGAATGCCTCCAGTAGCCAATCACAGTTTCAATCTGTGCACAGTAATCTGACAGTATTACTTTCAATAATTCAAAATTATAAACATTGGATTTAAAATATAGATGTTGGACACATTATGTGCACCTCCAATAACTATTTTTTTTAAGTTTTTATCTATATAAACACCTCTAGAGCTGAATGGAAGTTAAAACATTTTTTTTTTTGCTTATTATCATTTTCTATCTTAATATTCATTAAAGCTCTCAAATTCTCAAATGTTCACTCTTTTTTATAACTTTTGTAAGAGTTGGTTATGTGTTAGAAATAGAATTTCTCTTCATCTTAAATCTTGGGATAGATTAGTAGGGAAGTGAGATTTATTTCTAAAGGAATTGGTTTAAGTATTCTCCATTGAAACACTTAGCATTTAGTTTTTTGAGTGAGCCTTGAAAACTCATGTTGTAAGGTTGTAAGAGTGAGCCATAAAACTCTTGTGTAATCTCAATCTTATGAATAAGATAAGATTGTGGGTGATTGAAAATCCTAACTTGGGGATAAGTTAGGTAGAGACGTAGGACTGTTGTTGAATCCGAACTCCTTAAATTATTGTGTTCTTCATTCTTCCTTCTCAACATTCTTTCAATTCTTATAAAGAATTATTTTTAATTCTAATTTTTATTTAATAGCCCTATTCACCCCCCTAAGGCTTTTTCAAAAGTGAAGCTTTAAACTTCACATCTTTGAGACTCTTCTTTTATAGTAGTGATTATCCATATTGAAATTCTAAAATGGAGATATATCTTTATAATGATCCAATCACATTATGGTAGTGCTAAAAGGTTAGGAACCTCCTAAAGGAAAGGTAGATGATGTTAAAGTCACACTTGATAAAAGAAAATACTCACAAGATAATAGGGATGAAAATCATAAAAATAAGAAGGCCATCACCATCTTGTTTGCATATATATCTAAAGAATAAAGAGGCAAGGTGCAATATTGCCAATCCGCTAAGGAGATCTAAGAAACACTTGAAAATCACTATAAAGGCAATGTTCAAGTGAGAAGTAAAAAAGTTCAACTTCTTGTTTATGAATATGAGCTTTTTAAAATGAAGTCTTAAGAAACCATAACTAAAATAACCAACCACTTTAATGCACTCCTTACCATACTTAATATGCTTAGAAAGCACTATACTAAGGAGAAAGTGAACACAAAGATTCTAATAATCCTACCAAAAAAGGATTGAAAATTTAGAGTCATTTCAATAAAAGAAGCTCATGATTTATCAACATTTTTAACCGATATTCTCATTGAAACGTTATTGAAATGTTATTGACACATAAGCATCTTAAAGTAAAGTGAAGATAAGAAAGAAGAGAAAGATAAAAAGAAGAAAGAGATTGTTGTAAAGGTCATACAAAAAGATAGTAAAGAAGAGAGCCTTGTTGACTCAAGGGAAGATGATGATAAGATTACCATAATCACTAGATGCTTTAAGAAGCCTTTAAGAAGAAAGAATTTCTCAAGACAAAGAGAATAAGAAGGATGATGGTAAGAAAGCCAAAAGGTGACTTGCTATGAATGCAATAAATAGGGTCACATTAGGAGTGAATGTTCTAAGTGAAGATCAAGGACAAAGGAGCAAAGGATAAGAGAAAAACTTTCAAGGCTACATAGGATGACTCCTCCAAATCGAAAAAGTAAAAGGAGCAATAAGAAGTAACCAACATTTTCTTCATGGCAGTTGAGAATAACAAAGAGATACCCTATACTTGTCATTTTTATTGTGATGATTGTGAAGATTATAATGATGATTTTAATGATGATGACAGCTCTATTGTGAGCAAACTTATGATAAAATGAAAAAATTTGCTTTCAAAGAAAAAGTTTTTATAAATTAGAACTTTCTAAAATGTCCAAAGAATTTGAGAATTTGAAAAATGAATTTTCAAAAATCATTTTATCTAATGAAAAACTAGCAAATAATTTAGAATCTTCGACCCTTATGAAATATGAACTTCAGAAAACAAAAAAAAAAAAAAGGAAAATGAAAAGCTTTCAAAAGAAGTTGATGTTTAGAATCTCGAGCTACTTGAATCTGCAAGATTGTAACCTTAATCGTGAGAGTCTATATCTTCTTTGTCACCTTTGTACTCTTGATTGCACGATCGTGATCATCATGGTCTTGATCATGAGATTGATCTTGACAGTTTGCTTTTAATGAATTTGAGTGGCTTCAAGGTGATCATGCTCATGGGGGTGCTCACAATTTGAGGTCACTTGTGATAAACTTTTCTAACTTAAAAGATACTTCATACTCATCCTCTAAGATACTTCAACTTCATATCTATCTTAAGAATACAATTGAACATATGTATTAGTATATTAAAATTATTTTGTTAAGGTCAAACCTAGAGTGATTGCACATTGATCATGCAAATGATCAACAACATTGTATAATTTTAAATTTATACTTTTCATGAAAGTAAAATGCCTTTTTTATTATTTTTATTTGTTAAATTGCTCATATCATACATATTAGCTTAAAAGGATATTTTTTATCAAATAACATATTATTTTGAAATTTAAATTTATATCAATTATTATATAACAAAACATAAATTTTTTTAAAAATTAATTCTTTAAAGTATTCATTTAAAAATTAAATATACTACATTAATAAAGTTTATTTACCATTTAATTCTATTTATAATTTATTTAAAAATAAAATAAAATAAATTTAATTAAACGAGAAAGTCTGATAAAGCTATAGTGTTAAAAGAAAATAATACTATCATGATATTTGCTGCTTTTTTTCCTACTAGCCCCGAAATGAAATAATTTAGGTATGGGGGTTTTTGTTTTCTATTTTGAATAATTTAGTGAATTATAATATTTAGGATATTTATTAACTTTTTTCAAATATAAAATATCAATTATATGTGTTATTTATCTAATAATAAGGTATAAAATATTCATTTTTAATTACTCAAAATTAGGAATACATATTTAGTTCAGTTTTATAATTAGTTCATTTTGGTTCAATTTTGGATATTAAAAACTAAAAATATATTCCGTTCTTTTTGTTTAACCAAATAGACTATATCTTATTTTTATTATTAGAATAATTTAAATAATATATAAATAATTATAATTTTGAGTTAAAATTAAAATAAATTAAAGTTTTAATATTTTAATATAATTTAATTTGATCCAGTTTTTAGAATGAAAATTCCTATTTATTTAGTTTAGTTAATATTATTAAAAGGTCCACCATATGGGAAGGCACAATAAACTTAATATTATTAAAGTGTAAAGTGCCCATCATACATGCATGTTATTTATTTAATGATAAGATGATTAGGTAAGTTGTTCTCTATTAAACATTTTTAGTGGTGCACACATTTCATAATCACATTCTCATATTCATTGGATGAGAATCTTTTAAAGTATCCTCTTTTTTTTTTTGTCTGATTGCAACAAAAGCTTTTGGTTGGTCTGTTGTGTACATATCATATGATCATGATGTCCACTTGAAAATCCAAATTTTCATTTAACCCTTTCATACCATGCAACTCCTTTAATATATATAGACCATTGGAGTTGCAATCATAGTTGATGAAGTAAAGGAGTAACTTGAATAAAGACAAGTTGGAATTTTATCATTATGGATTCAAAATGAGAAGAATTTTTCTCTTTTGTACCGTTTATTAATATTTAAATTATATAATTTCTTTATTAAAAAAAATAGAGTTGTCAATAAATAAATATTGTTAATAATTTCTTTTAATCATGAGATATTCCGACATTAATTTCTATTGGCTGACGTTCATCAAAGAGAATTTTAACTATTAAAATTTTTAAATAGTTCTTATACACGTATATATATTATTGACAAGAAACTGGAGCTTAGTTGACATTGGAGTAGAGTTTTTTGAGCTTTTAGGATTAGGATTTGCTATTTTTGGTAACCTTTGCACTCTTACGTTCATTTTTTCACTTCTTGTACTATAATTTCTCACGAACTCTTTGAATTCTTGTGAGAATGCATAAATTGGTCTGATTCAAACATTAGAGATCAAAAACAGTTAGAGAATGAGAATTTTCAGGTGATCCATTACTAGTCCTATATGACTCCGAGTTCAAAGGATAGCCTTGAAACACAAGACTCACTCTATTCTTTAAAAACCAGAGTCTTCATTATCATTAACATTGGCATGACAAGCACCAACAAACAGAAAACACAAGTTCACCACCAGCATTTAGCTTAAAGAAAACATGGGTGATGAGGCACAGGACAAAGCTGAGCGCGAGCGCATTTTCAATCGCTTCGACTTGGATGGAGATGGCAAGATCTCAGCAGAAGAGCTTGGAAATTGCTTGAAGGCTCTAGGATCGGTTACCACTGAGGATATTAACAATATGATGGCAGAGATTGATACTGATGGTGATGGTTTCATATCATTTGGGGAGTTCACAACCTTTGCCCAAAAAAACCGTGGACTAATAAAGGATGTTGCCAAGATTTTTTAATTTCACCCCATCAATTCATGTCTTTAATGATTCTTTGTCTTTGTCATTTATTTTATTTTTGCATGGAGGGGTGTGATTCATTTTCATGATTGTGAAAGCAGGACACTCTGGTCCAAATGAATTTTGATTGTGACAGGTTTATTTTGGTAGTTAAACCGTACCTACTTTTTTCTCTATATTTCTATATTATAATATTATATCTCCTGAGCAATTGAATTTGATGTTGTATGAAAGGAAGTGGTCCTATGAACGAAATGAAATAATCCCTATTTACATGCATTTTAGACCCTATCAAAATTAATTTCCAGGCATGAAGCACCATAATTGTATGCAAAGCACAGAAGAGTTTATTACTGCATGCATCAGCTTCTTTGTTTATATGTAAAGAGGGTTGTTTTCTTAGGTCAAAACCACGATCTTTCCCCCACTTTGCGAGATTCTCAGAAATGTTGATTATGATATGCATCATTTCCCTTGTTTTGATGCTAGCAACTTGAAAAAAAGAAAAAAAAAAAAAGAAAAAAAAAACCTTGTACATATCTATGGCTTGTTTTGCCAGAAATCATGCATCCAAGTATATCATACATACAAGTTGTCCAAATTGCCCAAATTGTCTCCAATTCTCATATACATACAAGTATATATCATGCACTATCAGCAACTCAGAAGAGAAAGAAATCAAGAAAATATGAAATATGCATATTGACAAAAAATCCAATGCACCTTTCTTCCCATCCCAACTCCCAAGGTAGGGGAATACAAATGGAATAATCTATTTACACATTTCCTAAATGAACTCCTTTTTCCTATATACAATTTTCAACACTCTTTCAACTCTGATTTTTAGCACTTCTCTGCAAGCAACCAATCAAATATGAAAACGCCCAGAAAGCAAAAAAGAAAAAAGAAAAATCAGATAGTTAATCAGTGCACCTTGTGTCAACGACAATAAAGGTGGTCATCATCTTCGAGTTCTGAAACTCCTAACATGGCCAAAGCTAAGTGACTACTCATCTCAGTTTTTGTCTGTTGTAATTGAGGATAACAATCTATGATCCCAGAAAAATTTGTCTTCTTCTTATTCGTGTATTTTGGCTCTTCTTCGCCTCTCAGTATAGAAATAATTTCATTAATACCTGGCCTTCGTGACTCCTCATTACTTATGCAGGCAGCAGCAGCTTGAATCATCTGTGTAATTTGAGTTGTTTTTCTTAGAGAGTACTTAATCCTTGGATCAAGCAACTCTTCAATGGTTCCTTTGCCCCTCTGCAGTAGAGGTTTAGCCTGCAAAAGAATGATTGGAGATTGGTTAATCATGTTAATATCACAACCCGGCCATGTTGAGACAAATGACTGTAATAGTACAAATTCTATATTGTGTGGCACAGATAGCTTATAAAGCAATGTCAGGCTCTAATTCGAAGATAACAAGTTATTTATGCTGTAGCAATTCTCTCAGACAATGTCTTAAGGGTCTACAGAATTATAGATCCACAGAAGCCACTAACTGTTCCAGAAATGAAAAGGGTCCAGAACGTCAGATTTGTTTTCTGCCAAAACTGACACTTGAGGTACTGAATCAATTAACAGTGCCCATATTACAGATCTCTGAAGCTAGTATATATTCTACTTCTTGTGTTACAGAAACTGTTAACTACTCATGCATGCATATAATTATTTTTTGACATTAGAGAAGTTTAGAAATTTGTGCCAGGCATGTTTAAAATTTTCCCCATTCTCATGTGCTGATTTTCTGCATAATGTTACTTCAGCATAGTAAAGATATCACCAAATTGTTAAAACACAAGAAGCAAATGTGAAAAGCAAGGCGCAAAATATAGTTTTTGCATTATTCGCGTTCTAAGGCCAAACTCTGTGGTCCAACTAAGCCTATGTTTAGAATAAGAGAAAAGTGGCGAGGATAGAAAATGGAGGAGGAAAATAAGGGAGGGATTCCACTTTTTCATGTTTGAAATAAGGGAGAAAAATGAGTTGAGGAAGGAAAGTTGATGTTATTTTCACTCCTACATTGTCTCTCCAATTTGGAGAGAAAATGGGGAAAAAGAGAGGGAAATTCATACTGTTTATTTTCATTTTACAATTTTATCTTTATTGTACAATTTATCTCTTCATTCATTATTTTAGGATATGGGTATAATAATAAATATATCATATACTTATTTTTCTTTTTAAAATATTTTATCTTCTCAATAAAAAAAATATTATAACTTTCTTTTCTCCCTATATTATTTTTCTTTAAATCCAAACACAAGAGAGGAAAATAACATTATTTTTTTTCATATTTTCCTTCCAAATTTTCTTTTCTCTCGTTCCAAACATAGTGTAAAAGTACAAATACATGAAGTCCTACTGTAGTAAAGCCGTAAAATCAGGTACAGTAAGATGCTAAGAAACAGATCTGTGCACCAATTCCAGTTTGAGTTCACAGAATACAACAAAGTAAAAATGTATTCACAATTTATGGGCATGAAATATCCAAACATGCTATTGCAGATATAAACATTTCAACATTAAGGTAATAGGACCCTATTTCTTCATGGAAATTCCAAGGAACCAGACAAGTCAAAGGGACTAATTGAAAGTGCAAAAGAGATAAATTCAACAACCTACCCACAGCACCAAATTCTCTTCTCCTGGAGGCCTTCTTGCTTCAATTGGTTTCCTTCCTGTTATTAGTTCCAAGAGGACGACCCCAAAAGCATAAACATCGGTCTTGTCGGATACTTTGCCATGCTGGAAGTACTCAGGAGCCAGGTAGCTGTGGATTAAAACTTTATGTTAACAAATGGCTGAACAACCATAGTCGAAAAATGTTTTCTTTCCTCATAAGTTTCCTGAAATCTTACCCAAATGTTCCCTTGACAGTTTTACAAAGGAAAGGTACAGAGGGTGCAGAAGTCCAAGTAGCCAATCCAAAGTCGCACAACTGTGAACACCATCACGGCAATAAATCAATCATAATAACATGACTTGAATGGATAAATTGACTCTAAATTGTTTGCAGTTGAAGAAGTTTAGTCAATTCATTTACCTTGGGTGTTTTCTTGGAAGAAAGGAGTATATTTGAAGGTTTAATATCTCTGTGAACAACACATCTCTCAGTTCCATTATGCAAATAGGCAACTGCCTGTGCAATTCCTAGTGCCACCTTATACCTCACCGACCATGGAAGTGCTGAACGACCCTTCACTCCCTTGTTCTTCTCTGCAAAAGGGCATTCCATAAATCACTGAAATTCTATGTAATTCGATCAAAATTTGGAGATTGATAGCTAATCAAAGAACAAGAAGACATACCATGCAAATGGCGCTCTAAGCTCCCACCAGAGACATACTTATACACCAAGAACAAACCCTCTTCTGGATCAATACAAAAGCCAACAAGAGGTACAATGTTTGAGTTGTGAAGAGAGCTAGCAATCATCAATTCTCTACAAAATGCCTTTGAAGATTCCTTGTCTTCCTTGTCTAATCTCTTAATAGCAACCGCAGTCCTCAACAATCCAACTCTACCTCTAAAAACAAAGCTCAAAGCTCCTCTTCCCAAAACTCTACCTATGAATTGCAACAAAAATAATTCAAAGACTCAATCAAGAAGCCAAATTATACTCAAAACAGAGTACAAAAGATAGCATTTTTATACCTTTAGAGAAATTACAGGTAGCAGCAAGAATTTCACAATAACTAAATCTGACCAGAGAATTAGCCACTGGGGAAATACTCCTCTCAAGAGACTGAATTCTTCTCCATTTAAGTTCTTTAGTTCTATTCTCATTCAACCCATTATCCAAATTCACCATTAAAACAGTTGCAGAAGCTGAAGAATTCACATTCATTGACTCAAGCTCAACCTGAGAGCAAAAACTAAACCTGAAAGAAGAGTGCACTGATGGTGGGTCACCATTTATCAGCTCCGCACCACCACCACCACATCCACCAGACTCAGCTAATAACCAAGCCTTATTATGCTCCAAATTTGCATTCTTGACTTTGCTGTTGTTCTTGTTAATTTTGTTACTCTCATTTGGTAAAAAACAAGCAAACCCAAGTTGCCAAACCATCTTTGCTAAAAGGGTTTTTAATCTGAGCTGATTATGGACACAATAGTGATCTGTAGACACAGAAGAAGAACAAATACAAAGATCAGTACTTGGAGGCTCCCTTGAGTTGGTGCAGCTTTCTTGAACCAAACCCATTTCTTTGTGTTTTTTTTTTTAATTTTTATTTCTATTTTTCTTTCTTCTGAAAGTAGTAGATCTCAATGAGAGCACAGAAACCCAAAAACCAGAAAAAGAGAAAGAGAATATAAAAAAGTGAAAGGTGCCTGCTTTGCTTCAAGGGTGAGAAAGAAATAACTTTTTTTTTAATTCCTCTAGACTCTCAAGTCACAACACAGACACAGAGAGACAGAGACAAAGAAAGTGAAAAAGAAAGAAAGAGATGGAAATGGACTAAAGAGTCTGAGCTATATGTACATATTTATGTGTAAGAGAGAGGTAAATGCTGATTACTTTAATGTATGAGATTAGAGGAAGAAGCTGGACATGTAATGCAAAGAAGAAAGGAGAAGCAAAAATAATTAAGAATTGGGTTTGGTTTGGTAATCAGTGATGATAGTATTGATAATAATTAAAGAGGATTATTAGTCAGTGAGAGAGCAGAGAGTAGAGAATAGCCGGAGCCAATTGAAATTTAAAATAATATAATTTTTATATTAATAAAAAAAATATTATTAAAATACCTATTTTAATTTATTAGCTAAATTTAAAATTTTTAAATTATATATCATAAATTTAATTATAAAGTATAATACATCCCATATATACATAAATCTTCCATTATTAATTTGTATTGATGCTAATAGCTAAGAGAGACAAGAAAGAAGAAGAAAAGAGATTCTTGCTGCCAGGTTGAAGTGGACATAGTTTTTTTTTTTTTTTTTTTGGTGATTTGGTTCAAAAGATCAAATCAAAAACTGGACAGAGGTGCAAACAGAGTGCCAACAACCAGAGAGAAGTTTGTGGGTTAACTAGTTTTTATCAGAATTGGGTCACGAAAAGATAATTTAATAGATATTTGGAAATGACATAATGAATGGACTTGCTTTGAGCCTAATATAATGTTTAAATATTAAAAAGAAAAATATGTAAATATTGAATCATTAAATTTGGTGGTTGAAATATATAAATTAAATTCTAGAATTAACATGAAATTTCCAATAACAAATCCATTAACGATTTTCATATAAGTGAATTTATATACTGTAAAAAGAAGTGTGTTAATAAAATATAATTTTCGGTAAAAGAGTAATATAGTTATCATTTCTCTCCAAAAATAATATTTTATATTATAAAGTTTGAATATTATCTTTTCTAACTTATAAAATTAGTTTTTGATTTATCTAAAAAAGATAAGATTTTGCACACACAGTTGAGTAGCACCCCTCATACTTTGGTTAAAAAAAATTGAACAATTAAATCTCCAATTAATTTTTAGTTTATCTAAAAAAGGTATGTTTTTTTTTAATATTTAGTACAAATGGTTAAATTCTCAATATCATAAATGAAAGAAAAAGAGAGTTGGGAAATTCAAATTATACTCTCTGAATGACTACACATTTTATCATTTAAAATATATGAGAGGGAATTAAAAAAGATATGGTTGCTTCATATCCATTGAGTAGTATTGAGGCCATTTGACTTTATTATTATTATTAGCAAAAACTAAATAATATATAAATCTTTACAAAATTATTGTAATTTTGTAAAAATGTAATAATTTAGATAAGATGTTTATATGATTTAATATATTCGTACAAAATTATTATAAATTTATAAAAATATATATATTTTTTAATTTCTAATGCATGCGAGTATTTTATTGAAAGAAATAAACTAGTTTAAAATTATATATTTAAAACTTGCTTAGTATAAATTTGTTTGGATGTGAATTAAAATTGAGTAAGACGTCACTGAAAAATGCTAATGAAATATATATATATAAAAGAAAGAAAAGGGGAAGATTGTTGTTTTTATGAGATTCTTGAAAAATTTGATTATATGGACAGAAATCATACAAAGGTGACCAAGCCTGTAGTTTGGTGACCATCCAACACCTTCCAACTCCTAACCACAACTTCCGGCAACACAGATAGATTGATGGATTGATATAAGCCTAATTTTTCCTTTTTTTTTTTTTTTTTTTTTGTTCTCTTATCAGCCGACCTTCGACTTGACCCACAAACAAATGTGCATGAATCGACTAAATAATTAGAGTATATAATATAATTTATTTAATTTTCAATGTTTAGATATAATTAAAATGAGAATGTTCTAATTCTAAATTAAGGAAGAAAAAAGATTGAGTATAGGTTTTTGTAATTTTATAGGAAATGTTAAACTCATAAGGTTGGATTTTGATTAGATTATATAAAAAAGAAATGTGAAAAATGGTCCATTTTGCAACTTTAGTCTAAATTCTCGTAATTAAATGCTTTTTATTAAAGTAAATACACAGTCTCTCCAACTCTATAAGTAGATATAGTTAGCTTAGCTAGCCTTTCTATATCTTCATTCATAAATTATTTCTACAATATAACAATACTAAAAATGTATAGAGTTTTTAGATAAGTGATCACTTTTTTTAAAAAAAAATATATTTTAAAGTATAAAATTTAAATTTTAAGATTATTTTTATATATTTTTTTCAATTTATTATATTTAAATTATATAACTTTCTAATAATAACAAAATTCTCTTAGATGTTAATAAACTTTATTCCTTTCACAATATTTAATGAAATTTATAATGGAAAAACATAAGTTTTTTTAACAAGAAAAACCGTCAATTTTTATCTTTTATTATGCCACTAATAGAGTTTTTTATTACTACATTTTTTACGAACAAAAGTAGTAATAATGACATCACTTTATATTATAGTTTACATATATTATTAAATTCGGAAGAAAAGCAATTAATTAGAGGAACTATACAAATAGACGAGGAAATGGGGTTCGATGGTTCCAGAGTTCTCTAGACCCTCTATCTCCCTCTCCGTTTTGCAGGATAACCTAGTTTATCCTTAGTTTGGCTATGTTTTAGTTACCTTTTTCAGGATTATATCCTTTACTGCCTTTTTGGTTTGGTTTTTGCTTTCCTTAATGGAGTCTCGTTGTCCATCTTGAAGGCGGTGGTGACCGCCATTCGCTCGTGGTGCTCTCTAACAAGCTCGTCCTCGATACAGTTTTCATAAAGGAATTCTCCTTTGGCTGAACGTAATTCAGTGGTTATGAGGACAGCTTTTCTTCCAGGATATCGCAACTACCTTCCACTGCTGGCTTTCATCGGCTCCAGGTGATGGTAGCGGGGTTGTCTTGTCCGGAGCAACTAAGGCGGTGGTTTTGGTTTAAGTGCTGATTGATAAACAATGAGCAGTTTCTTGGCGGATTTGTTTGATTCCCTCTGCCCTTATTGCCGGAGAGCTGCTACTTCAAGCTTCTGTTTTTTTAGATCTTCGTTGCCTTGAAGCAGTTATTGGCAGAGGTGTTTGATTATGTGCAATCCAAGCCATCGTAATTATTTACTCTGTCTGTTAGTGCTGCAAACATATCAGCTCTGCTTTCTTCATATGATATGCCGTTTAGACACTAAGTTTATATGTAGTTGTTTTTATGTTTGTTTTCAACCTGCAGCCTTTGCTAACCTTTGTAATTCTCTTTGTTTAATGAAATTATCATGTTCAAAAAAATTAGGAAGAAAGGCATGCGCTTATTATTATTAGTTTTTATTTTTCTCAGTTTAAATATTGGGCGATGGGATTTTTTTGGGATAAGGTATATTTTTGCCCCTGAAGTATACCCATGGCTCACAAATGCCCCTAAACTAATTTTTGGTTCATTTATATTCAAAAATTAAGTCTTGTTAATACTTGTGCCCCTAACTCAACAACACCATGTATTGAGAAGATAGTCATTAGTAGGGCTTGCCACATTAACTAAAGAGTGACGTTTCTTGTATATGCAGAAAACCAATAAGCCAATCAAGCATACAACAAATACACCCCCAATTATAGAGAACAAAATTACTCCAACATTACTAGAATGCTTCTTTCCACCATTTTCCTGATCACCATTTCCAAAACATGTACCTGCTGATGGAGCTCCTGAAGGTGAACTTGGAGATGAAGGATTGACATCCTTATAAATATCTGGGGTTGCCATTAGTATTCATTATTACATTACTCTTAAAGCTTGGAATTTTTCCAGAAAGTAGATTATTTGACACATCAAGTTGCTTAAGTGCAGGCAGAGTAGTAAGCTCTTAAGGAATTGGACCAGTGAGATTATTACCATTAAGAACTAATCTTTGCAATGTCATAAGCGAAGCAAACTCGGGCACAATTATTTTAGTAAGAACCATCTTCTGGAAGTTCACAATAGAAATGTCCCTTCATTACAAGTAATTCCAACCCAATCAGCGCAAGGATCATTTCCCATCTAACTCTCAGCAAACCGTCGTGGGTAATTCATGGATTTCACAATCAAAAGCAATGTGACAAATTCACTACCTTTAATGACTCAAAGGTCATCAAAGACATAGGAACAGGGCCAGTAAATGAATTATACCTTATACTCAAAACCTCCAAATCTTTCAAAGCTAAAAAATTAGGCATAAATACATTACAATTTAAAAAATAAAACATAAAAGCATGTTTTTGAATAAAACGGTAGCTCTGTAAATAAAGGAAAAATGGAAGGTAACTCAACTTCAGAAAAACTCTAACAGAGAATGAGAGAGCTATGAGCGTGAGCTCCGATCTCCTAGTGCATCGCTGATTGAGCAAATAAAGGTGATAGCAACACAACAAACAGTGATAAAATGACAAGAGACACCATCGTCAAAGTGGATGCTGTCAATGGAGCTGATGAGGAGATAAGGTTGTCATTACCGTTTTCAGTTGCAGGTTTAGTGCTTGCGACAGTGGTCGACCTGAGCTTAGTAACACCAAGAATCTATGCTTACACAACAAAATCTATGCTTACACAACAAAATCTAAGCTTTGTAGTGCGACGATGACAACCATGATGGTGGCAGCCTCCATGGGAACTCCACTGATGCCAACCAAAATGATATCAGTTCCTCTGCCACCGAAGAAGAAGAAGAAGAGGATAATGAGGGAAGCACGTGGTCATACGGTGATGTGGCAATTATAAGGGCAACTAATAGTTGATCTAACACTTCTGTTAAGGGAGATATATAAGTATCAATAAAACTTGATTATTGAGTATAATTGATTCAAAAATTAATTTAAGAAGATATATGAGCCCGTGAATATATTTTAAATGCAAAAATTGACCTTATACCAATTTTTTTAGATTGAGCATAGCACATCAGAGATCATGCATGACGTCAAATATCTTTTTTTTTTTTTAAATTTAGGAATTGAATATGGTATTCTATATATATAGATACTATTTAATGACTTGGTTCCTAGAATTCAGATAAGGAGATTGATGGAGATCCAAGGAGCTCTTAGTTGATCGGATGTCTGTAAAATATTAAAAAAAAAAAAAAAAACTCTTACTATGGTACAAAAATTTAAATTTATATAAATATAAATAAAATTAAAATTATTTAATTTATTTTTATTTAATTATAATTATTAATTATTTTTATATATCATAAAATGTATAGACAATTATAACTAAATTAATAGTAATTTAATAATTTTAATTTTATTTATATACATATAAATGTTTGTACAATAAAAGTATTATAAAAAATATTAAAATGGAGCTAGATTGTATTTCTAATGTGTCTATTCTGATATTTTTGTCAATATGAGTGATACTCAAAGAGAGTTAATATTTTATAGTAGTTAGGATTTACTTTATTCACTCGTAATGAGTATCGATTCAAGGATATGAAGGAACTACCGCATATAAAATTTTTTAAAGGTAGTGGAGAAGTTGTCACCATAGTGAAGCAATTGAAGAATAAAATTTAGAAAAAAAAAAAAGAAAAAATTCAAGGAAAATAGTTTTTGATATATTCATAAGAGAGGTTATAACCCTTATATACATGTAAGAATTTTAATTACATCTTAATTAGAAATAAAATAATATTCTAAATAAAATAAAGACTTTATTTCTAATTATAAATAAATATTTACTTCTGAATATATACAATTAGAATATTTACTTCCTCAATACTCCCTCTCAAATTGGTGAGTGTATGTCAATCATTTCTAACTTGTCAAGTGAGTAGTAGAACGATTTTCTAGATATAGTCTTTGTAAGGATATTAGTTAGTTGAGTCTAATAAGAAACAAATAGAAGATCAATTATTCCTTGGTTCGATGATTTTTGATAAAATGTTTGTTAACCTCTACGTGCTTAGTTTGATCATGTTGAATTTGATTGTTTGCAATTGTTATGACTGCCTTATTATCACAATGTAACAACATAGGCTTCGAATGTTTTAGTCCTAGATCCTGAACAATTTGTCTTATCCAGAGCAACTCACATACTCCATGAGTCATTCCTCTAAACTCAGCTTCAGCACTTAACCTTACTACGACTTTTTATTTCTTATTTCTCCAAGTGACTAAATTCTTTCCAACAACTATAAAGTACCCAGATGTTAATTTTCAATCAGTCCAATCTCTGCCTAATCAGCATCAATATAGCTAGTGATTTCATAATCCTTATTTCTCCTTAAGAATAAACCTTTACCAAGAGAAGACTTTACATATCTTAATACTCGATATACTGCACCTATATATTCTTTACTTGAAGAAAACATGAACTGACTTGCAACACTTACTGCAAAAGCAATGTCTGGCTAAGTATAAGATAAGTAAATCAACCTTCCCACTAGCCTTTGATACTAATCTTTATAAGTTGGGACTTGATCTCCTAGGACTGAAAGTCCATGGTTGACTTCAATTGGATTCTCGGCTAGCTTACAATCAATCATGCTCATCTCTGTCAGTAGGCCCATTACGTACTTATGTTGGCAGAGGAAAATCCCTTGAGCTAATCTTACAACTTCAATTTCTAAAAAATACTTCAAGTTACCTAAATTTTTAAGTTCAAACTTGACAACTAATTATCTTTGCAAGATTGTTGTCTCACTCGGATCATTCCCAATGACCACTATATCATCAACATACACAATCAAATCGGTGAATTTACCTAACTTCTGTTTGATGAATAGTGTATGATCAGTATCACTTTGCTTATATCCGAGCTTTCTTATAAAAATTGAGAGTTGTCCAAACCATGCTCAAGGCGATTGCTTGAGTCCATACAATGCCCTTTTTAGTTTACATACTCGGTCAGTACATCTTGTTCTGGGTGGTGGATCCATATACACTTTTTCATCTATAGTTCTATTAAAAAATGCATTCTTCATATTAAATTATCGGAGTGGCCAATCCAGTTTAGCAGCTAAGAAAATAAGAACTCGAATTATGTTCATTTTTGCTATTAGGGCAAATGCATATTAATAGTCAATTCCATACTTCTGAGTATATCCCTTTGCTACCAACCGAGCTTTATATTGATTAATGCTTCCATATGAATTGAGTTTAATAATGAATATCCACCTGCACCTTACCATTTTCTTTCCTTCAGGGAGAGGGATAAGATCATATGTGCAATTTTTCTACAGTGCCTCCATTTCATCATTCATGGCTTTCTTCCAATCCGAATCAGCTAAAGCCTCATACACATTACTCAGAATAGATATAGTATATAGTTGATTTACAGTAAATACATATGAATTGGACAAACAGTCGGTTGATATGACATTTCTGATAGGATATTTAGCTTTGGTATAAAGATCCATATTATATTATTTTTTTGGAATCCCTCTATTAATTCTAGAAGGATAACAAGACTCAGTATTTGGATTTACTAGGGAAGACGAGTTTACCTTATTATGCACATCTGAAGTTTCTTCAGCTTCTGATATGGGTTGGGAAGATATACTATCTTTATTACTCGGATAATCTTTAATTATTTAATCAAATGAGATGCTCAGAACATTTGGAACATTAGATGTCTATTTAAGTGAGATGCTCGGAACACTCGGTACATTTAGAACATCAGATGTATGTCCAAATGATTGGAACACTCAGAATGTTTGGGAGACTCGGGACATCTAAAATACTCAGAACATTCGAAACACTCAGAATGGTATCATTAAATTCAAAGAGGTTTAAATTTTTCTCCCCCTGAAGAGAGCACTCAGAGTAAGAGAAGAAAGGAGCATTTTCATGGAACTGAACATCTCGAGTTACATACATCTTCTTTTATTCAGATCATAGCACTAATATCCCTTTTATAGATATGCATAGCTAATAAAGATACACTGGATAGCTCGAGGATCTAATTTGTTGAGTTGCTGATGAACATATGTCAAACATCCAAAGACTCGAGGCTCTAGATTATTGAGAGGGGGAGCTATAACAAGTGGCTGAAATTTTTGAAGAGGAGCTTTGAAATCGAGTACTCTTAACAGTGTTTGATTTATGAGATACGCAGTGGATCGAACAACCTCTCCCCAGTATTCTCGAGAAACATTCATGTCAAACAATGATGTTCAAATGATTTTCAATAACCGTCGGTTCTTCCATTTGGTTATACCATTCTATTGGGAAGTGTTGACATATGATGTTTGGTGGCGAATGCCCTATTCATGATAAAAAATATTCAGAGCTGAGTTAAGATACTCCCCACCATTATCAAACTATAAGACTCAAATTTTACTTTGATATTATGTAGCCACCATTTTGTACAGGTCTCAGAACATAGAGCACACATCTCCTTTATTTGAAAGTAGTGATACCCAAGTCATTCAAGTACATTCATCAATAAAAATTACAAAGTATCGAGCACCAAATAGAGTAAGAATCCAAGCAAGTCCCTATACATCATAATGAATGGTTATAAATGGAATTGAATTTTTATTATAACTTGGTACATATGAGATTCGGTGGCTTTTTGCCAATTCACAAATATCAAACTTGAATTCTGAGTCTGTGATACTAAAAAACAATTCTAGTTTTATTTGTCTAAGATAATGAAAAGAAAGATAACCAAGACGATGATGACACAAAATAACTTGGTCTTTGGCCGAGCAACTTCTACTAACCCTATTGACTTGACTTGACTTCTGACTTGGATCACCATGCAAATCAAAATAGTATAACTTTCCATGTCTAACACTAGAGCCAAGAATTCAGTGCATTGCAATGTCCTAAAATACATAATAATTAGGCCAAAATTTGATAGTGCAATTTAAGATTTTAGTGATTTGGCCAACATATAGTAGATTACAAGAAAGAGATGGAACAACAAGAACAATAGTATCTAGATTAAGAGATTTGAAGTTAGAAACTGATCCTTCATGAGTGACCGGTGTTATGCCTCTATTAGCAGTTCAAATATTTTGTTAGGTTAATGGTCGGATGGATGTAAGATGTTGAGTGGAGTTTGTCATATGATTTGTAGCACTTGTAACATTAATCAATGTATTATTTTGAGTAAGATTTATCATACCTAATGTTATATTAAGATCACCACTTGGTTTAGTGTTATTAGAAGTGGCAGTTGCAGCTTTTCCAAGCTTCTTATGAGGCTTTTTTTTTTTGAAATCCCACCATTCCAGATATTCCATAATTTCATAGCACCGTTCCTTGGAGTGTCCAACTTCACCACAATGAGTACAGGTGTATGTGATGGACTTACTTGATACTTACCCTTTGAACTGGGGATAAGTATGAGCTACTACAAGTACAACATGGTCCGGTAGTATCTTTGCCTCTTCCATCGTATGGCATTGGTTGTGATGCACATATGCATAACTAAACTTAAGATCAAGATCCTTCCTGAGTATTTCACTCCAAGCATTATTAAATTTTGAATCAAGCCTGACTAAGAAAATATGTATTTGAAGTCAGGTAATATGTTTGTGGAGTGACACTACTCCATTAACATCCTCCCCTTGTGCACACATCCAAACATCAATTTTCTAAAATATTCCAACCAGTTTATTATAATATGCAGGTAATGGCTTACCATTCTGACGTGTTGTGAATGATTTCCGATTTAATTCGAATAACTAAGTTTCATCAAATCCATCATAGAAGGTTTTTGAGACAGCATCCCATATCTCCTTTGTTGTTGGAAGACGGATGAATCTCTGCATCAATGTCGAACTCATAGAATCAATCAGCCAACGTTTTACTCGATTATTATCAAGAAGCCAAGTCTCCAAAGTTTTATCTCCTGCTGGTGACTTTGGAGTAGTGTTATTAAGAAAGCCATATTTATTTCTGACTCCAATTCGCATCTTCATGAATTGTGACCATAGAGGATAGTTCGTATCATCAAGAATAATTCCTGTAGAAAAAGAATAATTATCTTAAAGGGTTTGAATAAAATTGAGTGTTCCATGAGATACGATGAGTGTGTTTCAGTGGTCATAATTTCGAAAATTTAAAGGGATTCAAAGAATTTTGAAGAGAAAAAAAAATACGATTTCAAGAATTCAATATAAGAAAAAAAATCAATTTCAATGAATATGCTCTGATACCATAAAAAATAAAATTAAGAGAAAAAAAGAAAAAATTCAAGAAAAATATTTTTCGATATATTTATAAAAAATGTTTCAATCCTTATATATATATATAGAAATTTTAATCACATTCTATTTAGAAATAAAATAATATTCTAAATAAAACAACTAAATAAAATAAAAATTTTATTTCTAATTGTATATAAAAATTTACTTTCTAATATATACAATTAAATATTTACTTTTTCAACAATAATTTTAAAAGAATTAGTTATTAGTAATAATGTGGACTATAATAGGCTGGTTAGTGAAGCAGTGGATAAGGTGCACAATCTTATTTGCTTGGAGACCAAGAAGCTTTTAGAAGATATATATATATATATAATTTTAATATTTAGAAATAATTAAAATGTGAATTTTCTAGAGTAATGGAGAAACAAGATTGAGAACTGGTTTTATAGAAGATGTCAAACGTATAAGGTTGGATTTATATTATATAGACTGTGAAAAAGAGAAATGTGAAAGAAATGGTCCATTTTGTAACACTTTAGTCTAAATTCTCATAATCAAATGCTTTTTATTAAAGTAAATTACATTGTTTCTAGAACTTTATAAGTAGCTATAGTTAGCTTAGATAGCCTTTTTATATCTTCATTCAGAAATTATTACCACACTAATAATATATAATTTTTATTAATATTAATAAACTTTATCCCTTTCACAATCTATGATGGAAAGTCACAATTCTTTACCTTCTTATCTTCTAGTATACGACTAATAGGTTTTCTATTATTACATTTATTATGAACAAAAGTAATAATAATAATATCACTTTTTTTTATTATTATTATAGTTCACATACTATTATGTTAGGAAGAAAAGGCATGCGCTTATTATTATTAGTTTTTATTTTTCTCAATTTAGACATTGAGCCGTTTAGCATTTTTTTTAGATTGAGCATAGGATATAATGCATGACGTCAAATTTCAATTTTTATTTTATGATATTCTTACAAAATATGAAAAAAAATCACAGCTTTAGTGGCTTTTTTCTTTTTTTTTTTAATTTAATTTTTTATTATTCTAGATCATCTTCAATGAAATTTTTTTTTTTATTTTATGGGATGTTACTATTTTATAGAATTTTTAATACCTTTTCATTGTGAAAATTTTAACGCATATAAAAATTAAAAAATCAATTTATAACTAATTAAAGTTATTGAATAGAGTGTATGGATCATTGAGTTATAAATTAAAATAATTCTATTAATACTATTAAAGAATAGCAACAAAAAATATCACAAAAATAAAATTTTATTTTGGTACTCCTTAATTATATTTTTTGTTTATCAAAATGAATTTTTACTTTTTAAATGAATGTATGATTCAACTTGTTCTCTAAAAAAAGGAAAAAGTTCATGAATTAATCAAATATATTTTAAATTTGAGATAATCTAAAAAATTTTCTTCTTAATTTACTAAACTGGAAAATTAAATAAACACTTATAACATTATTTAAAATTTTTAAATGATTTTTTAAAATTAAAACAAATTTATTTCAATATCTAAATTTGCTAAAAAAAAATTATCAACTATATTTTGAATAAATTAATATATTAAAATAGTCAATTCATAAACTAAGAAAAAACTAATAAAAAATATATAAATTTAAAAAATTTCAAATGTATTAAGCCTCAATGGACTAGATGTGTTTTTTTTTCCCTGAAGCAGGAATGCACATATATAGAGTAGATTAGTTATCAGCTTATTGAAGCATATATACAATTTCCGAGCTATATCTCTATTAATTAATTATTATTTGTAATAAAACCTAAATCAAACAATGAAGAATCCAAATTTCTTCATCTTTTGAGATTTTAGAAGAGATATAAAAAGAGAAAAGAGAAATAATGGGCCCACAAAACATATTTTTTACTCTTGTATTTTAATAATGGATGATGACTCAACTTAATATCGATCCTTGCAACCTTTTCATGTAGGTGATCTTTCCAAGTGTAGGATTAAAAGGGACATATATAGTTGGAAAACAACTTTTATATGTTTTCCTGTATTCTTTAAAAAAATAATTAACTTCTTTTTATTTGCTATTGTTTTTTTCACTTTAGATCATCATTACATTTTTATATGGTGGATGAGGAAAAATCTCATTGTAAACACCAAACAATAATTATTTTTGTAATTAATCTTAGTCTAATAGTAAGGTCACGAGTGGACCTCGACATTTGAATCTCTACAAAGTTAAAATTTCCTCATCAATACCCAAAAATTATTGGAAAAAGTAACATGAAATTCATCCAAATATATAAATGCGTGTGAATTTATGTTTATGTTATGCCAAAAAAATTGCAAATACTAAAAAATATATTTTCTGTGAGATTTTTTTTTATTTCAGAAATATTATACTAAAATGTGACATATATATATATATATATATATATAAAGCCATTAAATAATTATAATTTTGATGTCTTGAACTTTTTAGTTTTTTAAATTTGAGTTTTTTTTTTACAATCAAGTGTTTGAACTTCAAAAAAACATACCAATGTAGTATTTCCTGCCGATTTGATATTAACTGAATGCTGAGTCAGATTAAATTGAATTTACTTTTATCTCAGTTCTTACTTATCTTATGTGCTACGTATATTGCATTATTTAAAGAACGAAAATACATTTATTATCTTATTAAATATTATGAGTTGATAAAAATAACTCTAGCATTAACTTCTGCTGCAACATAAAAGCTCATTGAATAAATGTAATTTTATTCTTGAAATAATGTAAAATATGTGATAAATAATATGTTTAATGACTGAGATAAAAGTAAATATTTTTTAATTTGAATATCACCTAGTTAGCATCAAATCAGAAACATTACATTAATATATTTTTTTTAAGTTTAGACAACTTGATTGCAAAAGAAAAAATAATTAGATACTCAAATAAAAAAATTAAAAAGTTTGAATATCAAATTTGTAATTTTTCCGAATAGAATATTATGAATATAGATAGTATTAATTGGCATTTTGGCGTATATGTAAGGTAAAACTGCTTTGAATAATATTAAGTGGGAATCAACTACTTCACAAGGAAAGGAGTGTTGAGATTGATTTTTGCAATAAATATAACTTAATACTGCAACGGTACTCTACTGGCTTCTTTACAGAGATAGCAACACTTAAGCAATATAAATGTGAATTTTGCAGAAAATAGTTCTTATTTGCCAACATCTTATTGTTAGTGGTCCAATTCATAATAAAATTGAAGTGCCATTAGCATGATACTATCACCTAGCCAAACTTTTTCTCTCAAATTGTAGCTAAAGATAAATGCCAAGTTCCAACCAAAAGAATAATAAAAAGAAAAAGAAACATAGAAAAAGAGATTTTTCTATTTTTAAGAAGTAAATTAATGTTCATATTTAATTTTTTTTTAATAAGTGGGTTGAACTTTACAAGTACTATGATTCAACACAATTCTAACTAGTAGTAAGATAAAATTTTTGGATTTAGCACACCATTTGTACCATAACTTTTGATTATATTTTATTTTAATATCAAATTTTAAATTTTTTTCTCTTTTATTTTAAAAATTCTATTTTTATTTCAAGTTAAAGTATTTCGAACATATTCGATTAAATTTAATATTCATGGTAATCAGAATAAGTATATTTTTAATATATTCACCATATAAGAATCTCATTAAACGGCCTAATCACTTTGTAGGTTTCATAAAATAACTTTTGCTAAAATTTTATTTTATAAGATTCATAAGTAAATTTTGTTTTATGAAACCAATAAAATTATTAAATTGTTTAATAAAATACTTAAAAAGTAAATATATTCATTCTAGTTTTCACGTATGTTAAATTTGATAAAATATATTTGAGATACTTCATCTTGAAATAAAAATAAAATTTTTAAATTGAAAAAAAAAAATAAAATTTTAATACCAAATTAAAGCATAATTTAAAATTATAACATGAACGGTGTAATAAATTCTAAAATTTTTATTTACTTATTATCCGTACAGTTTGGCCTAACATCCAACCCCACAATAAATAAGTAATTCCATCCGAAAACGATTCTTCTTCTCTCGTACTAATGCCAAAAAAAAAATAATTATTTGCCTATTAAGGTGAAGCCGCACCATGTTTACAATGTAATTAAATGTGTAAATGCAACTAAGTTGTTGTTTTTTTTTTTTTTTTTATGTAAGTTTAAATGCGATTGAAGAGATGCTTGTGGAGTACATATGCACGAGCCTTATAATGCTAAATTGCTAATGGACAGAGTTGGTATAAGTCAACGTCGATCTTTAATTAGTTAATATGGTTTATCACTTAATAAAATTGTATTATCTTTCTTGTGGACTTTTTTTTGCTTGGAATAGAGATTTGTGTTCATTTGAACAGATATCCGGGATACGAAGAATTTTTCATAAGACTTCTAAATTTATTAAGGTGAATATATTGACCATTACTTTATAGAAAGTATCGATGTTTTAATTAAATGGTTCATTTCCATAAATGAAATGTATATAGATACACTTAATTTTTAAGTGGATATTGCCTTGATACTAATTAATAGTGGCTCTTGTACACGACAAAAGGCTTATCGCTTTTTCAATTTGTATGTTCATTTACATTTAACTAAGGAAGAGTCATTAATTAATATCATTAAATTATACAAATTGGCTACATTGATCATAATGGGAGTATTAAGAACTGATGGTGTTTTTTTATGATATATTAAAAGAAATAAATGTATTATTAAGATCAATTAATTAATATGAAATTATTTTTATTTAAGTAAGACATTAATTATAATATATAATTTTATTAAATTAATTGTTAAAAAATTAATTGTTTTTGTGAACCTACCGAATAAAAAAAATGCATTTTAACATTGTAAAATTTAAAATGCATTTTAACTATATTTTAAAATGCATTGTAAAAAAATGCATTTTAACTATATTTTTATCTGGTGTATATATATTAGAAAAAAAAAAAAAAGCCTTAGGTAGCACTTTGATTAATGTCCAAAACGGATCATATGATGTAAAACAAATTCAACTTCATATGAATGGAAAAAATTTGAAAGACATAATAACATAAATTCATAGCAATTCTTTTATTCAAAATGATTAATTATTCTTTTCGTTGCATTCTCTACAATAGTTATTCTTTTCATTGCATTCTCTATAAGTTTTTGTTCACCTAAAGCCACGAACATAATAACCATTATAAGTGTACCATTTTATGATTTATCATGATTTTCTGCCTTTATTGAAGAAAATAATTTTAATTCTCATTCTTATCATCTAATCTCTAATCTTTTGGAACGTACTAATGGGTACTGGCTTCGCTTCTCTATTATATAAAAAATTTATTTAAATCGTAATATATAATAAATAATTAATTAAACATATTATTACTTAAAAGTTTTAAAAATATTTCACACGTAAATAAAAAATTTATTTAATTTGTAATATATAATAAATAAATAATTAAATATATTATCATTATTATTACTACTACTTAAAAATTTTAAAAAAATAATAGTGTTAATTTTTTATATAACAATTTAATATTAACTTAATATAGTTATAATTCATTATAATTTTTATAAATATTTTATTTAAATAATTATATGATATTGTTTCAATATTTTTTATAATTAATTTTTTTCAAATTCACCTAATTAGAATATAAAATATAAATTTAATTAAATTAAAATATTTATTAGAGATAAAATAGAAATTAATCTAAAGAAAATAGAAAATATACTTTCAATTAAATCAATATATTTTAGTTAATTTAATTTTTATTAGAGATAAAATAGAAGTTAATTTAATTTAATTTTTAATTTTTTATTATAAATTTTTTATCAAATTAAAATTATATTTTAAATAATTTAATTTAATTTTATATTAATAAATGACTAAATTATTCATTTTTTATACAATAATAAGTAATTTTTTTTGTTAATTTTCCTTATTCTTCTTCATACATTTATATATATATATACATATGGCATCATCCAATTTGTACACGTTTCAGCCTAATTTTTTTGTTTTCATTCCAAACCACACCATTCTCAAACTTTTGGTTAGGGAACCAAAATGGGTCCTACTTGAAGATTGATTATTATCACCAAAGTTGTTAAACCAAGCTTTATTGAATCATTCTGTTCGATTAGTGTCATCATTAGATTCTATATGAAAAATATAATTTTTGACCCTACAACGACAAAACGTTTATATGACTTTTATAGTTTGCACTTGAAAAAATTATACATGAAATCGGTTTTTTTTTTTTTTTTTTATGTCATACAGTGGTATAGAAAGATAATTTAATGAATATTTAACACCTATCATAGTATTTAAAAAATAAAAATAAATTCTGAACCTAATTTACACCTGCAATAACTCCTATGCGCACTACTCTACGTTCTCTTAAAAAAAAAAAAAATAAAATAAAATCAACCTAGGGTTTTACTGCAGACCAAAAAGGAAATACAAAGCAGCTGCGTACAGATTGATAAACAAATTGATAATCTCTAATTTAATTTCTCGTTTCATAAGAAATAATGGCTTGATTATATTTCGAGAGAAAGAGTTATGTTATACAAACAAAAAATATTTTAAAAAACAACATATACATAAAAGACATCTAGAACTTTTGGACTCAATATAGAGATCAATGTGACATAAAGATCAAGGTTATGTTCGCTCGTAGATTGATAAACAAAAAGAAAATTAGGTTTTTTTTTTTTTTTTTTTTTTAAATCAGAGAGCGGAGTACTTTCAATAGGCGAGTTTGAAATCGGAATCAACCCATTTTTGAATCGGACTGAACTAAAATGGATCGAATCAAAATTAGAGTAGTACTGTTTTTTATTTAAGATTGGTTTAAAATTTATTGAATCATAAGTCAGCGGTCCCGAATCAAAAGTGCTGGTTCAACGGTTTCAAATTAGATTTTTATTATATATATATATATATATTAGATTTAATTTTTTAAGATACAATTATTTAATTTAATTTTTATATATAATCAATTATTTAATGAAAAGAATAGTGAATAAATATAAATAAAATAATTTTGTCAAAAATAATTTTTAAAGTTTTTAATGATACAATATATACATTAAATGAAGTTTATTACCCAACATCTCATTTATTATTAATTGAATGTATTAATATTGTTAGGGCTATGCAAGAGAATGAGATTGACTTAGTTCTACAAGAATCAATATTATTAATGAAAAATAAATGGTTAAATTATTTTAAAATAATTCATATATTTAATCTTGTTGCATGTGTTTTTAATCCAAGAATTAAATTAGATAGTTTAGCCGATTATTTAAATATGTATTATGTATGTTTAAATATTGATGAAATTGATATTGATAACATTATTAATGATTTTAGAAGAGTTTTAGGAGAGTTATTTAATGATTTTAAAATGTAATATGGTGATGTTTCATCTTCTTCTCACCCTACATGTCAAGTTCAAAGTGTTGAAATTGACAAACTTAGTGTGGGGGATTGTATGTTACTTGAAAGACAAAAAAAACCCCGAGGATTAATCGGAGCACATGAACTTGACATTTATTTAACCACTTCTTTTGAGTTTGGTGACAGCAAAACAGGTAAAAAATTTCTAGTTTTTGAATGGTGGAACCGACATCAAAATACATACCAAATATTGACCAGAATTGCTAAACAAGTTTTAGCATGTCCTGTCTCAACAGTTATGTTGAACAAACTTTTAGTGTGGAAATGTAATACCCTATATATATATATATAATTATTTGAAAAAGAAGGGATATATTTTTCTCAAATAGTATTAGTAATAGTTATTTTTGCATTATATTATATTATATTTGTGTTAACATTATATTTAGGGTTAAATATTGATTTAAATGTGTATATTAAAGTAATTTGTGTATATATGTATGTATAAGTAGTGTATATATATATATATATATATATATATATATATATATATATATATATATATATATATATATATATATATATATATATATATATATATATATATACATATGTACTAATATTTATCTATATACATACATGCATAAATATATATTAATATATAGTTATATATATTATTATTAGTATTATTATTATTATTATTATTATTATTATTATTATTATTATTATTATTATTATTATTATTATTATTATCAGTGCTATTCTAAATTATATTACATTTATTGTCTATATGTATATTTATAGATATAGATGTAGGGTTTAATTATTATATGTGTATGTATATTAGTAGGTTATATGATACATATATATATGTATGTATATGTGTGTGTGTGTATATATATATATATATATATACCCATCAAAAGAACCCAAAGAACCCTCCCCTATCACCCACACCTTCCTCACCACTATCATCACCGACGCCACCCTCACCTCCGCTAGAAGACCTGCGCCCGTCACCTTCCTCAAGCAGTCAGCTGCTGCCTTCTCCTTCCTCGCGACAGGACTCCCTTCTTCCTGTCAGACAACGAGCTCTTCTTCCTGCCCACGCGACAACTCATCCTGCCAGCTGAATCTCCGCTTGCCACTGCTATCCATTTCACCGGTGCTACTAGATCTCTTCCATTTCTTCCGGCGACAGCAAGCTTTCCTCCTCTTCTCCCTCGTTCTGTTGGCAGTGAGTAACGCTCACTTGGTCCTTCCTCTCTTCGAATTCTTTTCTTAATTTCTGGTGAATTCTAGGTTAGTTAGACTTGGTTAGGATGTATTGAAGTTGGTTTTGATTTTTTTGAAATTTTGGTAATTTAGTTAAATTTCTAGAAATTATTTAATGTTTATTTGGTTTTATTAGATATTTATTTGGGTATAATTAGTAATTAGGGTGGTTATGGTTAATTATTTTTGAGTGAATCAAATTTATTGGAATTTTTAGGAATTATTGTAAATTTGGTAGAAATTTTGGAAAATGTTAGTAATATTTTATTAATTGTTGAAATTATGGTTAAGAATTATGAAATTTTAATAATTGAGGTTATTAGTGAATGTTATAAATTTTAGAACTCAAATTATAATTTTTGTGATTTTTATACTATTTTTATAAATATTTTGAGTTTATGCCAAATGTGATTTTTAGATTAAATAATATATATGGGAGAAAAATTTTTGGTTGATTGTATGTTTTAATTATATTAGGAAGGTTTATTTTGAGAAAATAATTTTAAGGGATTATTTTTAGCATTAATAGCACATTATGTAATGTATGTATTTTTAGGGGGGTAAAAATGTAATTTTTCAATAAATATGATAAAATATAGATTTTTATTAGTTTTATTAATATTTAAAGGGTTTAGACAATTTTTATAACTTAATTAGTATTTTTATTTAAGTAGTATAAATTTTAAATATCAAATTCCCAATATATATATATATATAATACATTACAATAGTTTAATTTGGATTGAAATTATATTTTTAATGATGGAATACAAATTTAATTGTTTAATTTTGAATAATAGAGATTTTATATATGTTTGTCTATTTTTAGTATATGTGTATGTGAAATATGTGTTTTTAGAAAAATATTAATAATTCTCGATATTCTGTTGAGTTGTGATCTCGGTCGAGGCTAAGTGTAGTTTTGGGAGCCCGACTCGAGTGTGGATGTTGTGGATATTAGAAGCGCATTTTCTGTGTAGGTCTGGCTCTACCTTTGGTAGAGAGATGTCCGTTTTACAGAGGAGACTCTGTCGAAATTTCGGTAGATTTTCTCGTAAAACATGATACTCGTAAAATTTTTATCGTTAGTTAGGTTAAATCCTGTCTGTCGAGTCTCGTCCGGTTTTCCTTGAGTCAGTCTGGAATTTCATTATTTTGTTGATTTCTGATTTCGATTCCTTAGTCATGTTTTAAAAATCGATTCATTATTTTTCTTTTAGAGCATATCAGAGCAGAAGCTGTGAGACCGAGGCGGACGCGTGGTCGTCAACCTTCGCATTCATCCTGTAAGTCAATAGAATGATCTGTGCGTGTGTTTATTTAAAGAATGCATGCGCTCGTATTCCTATTATATTGATTATATGATTTATTTAATTTAATGCTATTATTTATGATTTAAATGCATTTTATTTATTTAAAATCGATTTGAGAAATTTTGGTAGAACGGGCTACCTGGTGGGCTTCACTAGGACTATGTGCACATGGTAGAGATTGAGAGATGAATCCGATAATTGTATGATTGATGAATGTTAAACTGGGACGGGTGCCTCGGTAGAAGCCTTTGCTCTCGGGAACCGCCAGTGATTGGAAAGTCAATAATGGACTGGGATGGGTGCCTCGGTTGATGCCTTAGCTCTCGGGGACTGCCAGTGCCATTTATTTGGATTAAGTGAATGACTACGGCTTGGTGCCTCGGTTGATGCCTTTGCTCTCGGGGATCGATAGTCTAGTTGGAATAAGTGGACCCAGTTGGCCATTTAGATTTTGGGTTTAGGGTTCTACCGAAATTTTTCAAAAGCTATACTTATATATTTATAAATTATTTTCACTATAAACATATATAGTTTTCAAAGGTTTTCAAACCGTTCAACTCTTTTTATTGACTTACTCAGTGAGGTCTGATTCCCCTCAATTTATTTTTTTTCAGGAGCTTGGGATTTCGACCTCAGACTACTTCCACGCCGGGTTTCTTCTTCACCGGCTATTTTATGTAGGTCATTGTAAGCTGTACTGTGTGTTAATCTAGGTTGCTGCAGTAGTATATGTACTAAGGATTTGTATGGTTTAAACATAATTACGTAGTTTATGTGTACGAAATACGCTTATGTATAAGATTTAAATTCGATTTATAATGTGAGACGTTGAAGCACATTTTATTTAAGCAGTTGAATTTGTGTATTCTGAGAAAAATCAGTTTGATAATGTGTTCTGTTTTAAAATAAAGTTTAAAATATGAATGGTTTTATTTTCTTCTCCTTTAGGCTTACTACGGGTTTCGGGGGCCTTATGCCTACCCATTCCCTAGTGCAGGTCACGTGCCCTCGGGTTCGGGTCGTGACAAGAAGGGAATATTTTGAATAAAACACGCTCAAACATGACTTCAGAATCACTTGAAGTTCAAACATATGTTGATGATTGGACAAGAGCGGCTATACGAGATCAAGAAATTAAGAGGGATGATGATGATGATAAATTTGTAGAGATGACAACCACCGGAACTAAGGGAACTTCAACTTTCAGTATCGATAGAGACTAAATTCATAAGGTAAAGGGGTATCACAATTTTTTTCCAAAGCTCAGAGAACTACTTTGGATTTGATTCCTCTAAATCCCAAGAGAATATGTAGTCAACTTAATTTTTGGTAAGAAAATTAAGTTTAAGCCCTTTAATTTTTTCTATTATTTTATTGCTAATTTCAATTCATTTATTATTTAAAATTTATTCACTTCAATTTTTAATTGCAATAGTGTTTTTTTCTTAATTTAATTTTTTTAAAAAATTATTACAATATTTTAAATTACTTAAATATAATAAAAAAATTATAAAAAAATAAAAAAAATGTTAGAACAAAATCTAGTTCAGTTTTAGTTTCGAACCAAAATCTGGTTCCGAACTAGAATCAAAACTGGAACCGGCTGGTTCTAAATCGTAATCTGAACTATTCTGCATACGATTCGAGTTCGGTTTCAAAAATTTTTAAACCAGAACCAACCGGGTCCCGAACCATAGCCACCCCTATTTGTTAGGATATGTCATAAGTTGTGACAAATTATTCTTTAAGTCCCTAAAAAATTATCGCTTGAGTCTTTATAAAAAAAAATTTCACTTCCTGTTTTGCCCCTCCATATAGGAGGGCTATTTACTCATGGGGATCATTTTTGAGACTTTCCTCTTTGCAATTTACTATTGGATGTTGCAAGTTGCAACATCCAACATTTTCCTTTTCATTATACTTGATTACTTTGTGAAGTAAACAATTCATCTTTTAGATTAACAGAAATTGTGAGTTGTGAGAAGAATTAAGATACTTCCATTCCATTGAAGAATGTTATACTATATTCATGAGCTTGCAGCTAACTAACTAACATGAATTCTATATATCCAATGAGAAGCTAACAACTATCATAATTTGGTTATATGAGATTAACTAATATGATAAGAACTAGACGTAAACCATTTGATCATGATAGCAACAGAAGCTTGATGATCATAGACACCAATTTACTGTAGTAAACAATAACTCAATAAGTAATAGACACTTACATTTTGTTAGTGCCCCTCGAGTTGGAGTATACAAATTTTGAATATCCAACTTGAGAACAGACTATTGAAATTGAGGTGGTAGTAAGGGCTTTGTAAAATGGTAAGCTAACTGATGATGAGTACTAACAAGAAGCAAATGCATAAGACCTTGCCACACCTTTCGACGAATCAATTGGTAATTGATCTCTATATGTTTAGTCCTCTCGTGAAAAACATGATTCTCTGTTATCCTCTTGTGAAAAACAAGATTCTTTGCAATCCTCTCGTGAAAAACATTATTCTTTGCTATTTTAATAGCTAATTGATTATCATAATAAACATTTGGTGGACCTGCATCAATGTGATTCCAGAACGAGAAATTGAATCCATTAAAGATCACAGGTCATTAAGGCAATTGCCCTAAACTCAACTTCTACAGATGATTGAGAAATAGTTTGTTATTTCTTTAATTTCCATAAAGCCAATATTGAGCCAAGAAAAATCATAAGTTTCCCAATCTGAATCTGAAAAGGCCTCAAGTGTAAGAGAATTTTAAGATGGGAAAAATAAACCCTATCATGGAGATCCCTTCAAAAAATGAAGAATCTTACGAGCTCTCATCACTCTTAAATTGGTAAACACCATCTACCTCTTTAGTTATACCAATCATCCTCAAACTTTGAATATTCTGGATAAAGTAACAAAAGGGTAAAACAATAAGGAAGCAATATGAAATTTTAATTAGTAGGCTAATCGAAATTAGGTTAAATCGAAATAAAGCACATGTAGTACATTGTGCAAAATCAAATTATCTGTCAATTGAATATCACCAATGTGAGCCATAGGAATCTTTACCGAAATAGGCAACTTCACAAACATGTTATGAATAGGCTTATATGAATGAAAGTTGTTAATTGAATTTGTTATATGATCTGGTGCTCCAGTATCTATAATCCATGTGGATTGAAATACTGAAGTAGCGACAAAGCAGACATCAAAGCAATAGGCAACACCTGGTTCAAGATTGGAGACAAGAGAAATGCTATTTACAAATGATGAAGTACTTGCATTTTGGTTAGTAGCCTATATAAGATAAAGCAGCTTGCTATATTGTTCTGTGGTTGATTAAATTCTTTATCGATATTTCTGGATAAATTTGTTTGCCTTTCACATCCCTGCATGCATTAACTATATTAACTGAAAAATTACTTTCCATCTGGTTGATTGATTAAACTAATTCTCTATAATTTCTTGCAATAGGTTTACACCAGGTGGATAGCCATGTTTCTTGTAACACTTATTTACTGTATGGCCAGAACCTCCATATTATGAGCAAGCTAGTTATTTCCTTGAATTACATACTAGAAGATTTCTTAGAAAATTATGGTTGATTCATTATAGAATTGCTTCCCTTATTATTAGTGCCTCTTCTAGCATAAAGAATTGTTGAATCACTATTGTTCTAAAATAGAAAGGACTTTATCTATCTCTCATGTTGTAAAGCAAGACCAAAAACTCAATTAAAAGAAGGATTGGATCCATAATCAAAATTTGTGATTTTATAGTTATAAAATCATTATTTAAACCTTTTAAAAATCTAATCATTTAATTTTTGATAATTTCTCATTATCTTAATGTTGGTGCAAAATCGTAAGCACACGGTATCATCAAGTAGTATAAAAAATATCGATCTCATGAGAACTCATTCTAATAACCTATCAATGTAATTCTTTATTATTTAAAACTTTCGAATATGGAATTTTGAAAGAAAATTAAATAGTAAATAAATGGAATTTATAAAATCAAATTAAATTCTAAACTAAAGAACAAACAATGAATGAACGTAGTGGTTAGAAATTGAATCTCTTCACAATTTTTGGTTAAATTTAATTAATGAACACATTAATCTTGTAAATCCTATATTATATTAAATTTTGATTTTATAAATTCCATTTATTTACTATAATCTTATTTTATATTAACTAATTTTAATTTATAATCTTCAGAAAAAAAATATTAAATCCTAACTCTCGTTGTGAATTCAATTCCCCGAATCAAATCATGAATTCAGTCACCCAACTCCAATTGGAATTTAATTCACTTATGATATCTCTACCTATAAGCAATTTAAATCTATATCTATAGTTCCACTAAGATTTTGATCTCTCAACCTAAAACCTTAATTATAATTATGTTAATAGTGATCAAGCATCAACATATAATAAGCACAATAAATATAATTTGCAAGAACTACTAATTTATTAAATAAAGGAAAAACTAATTCATATTAAATCATCAATCCCTAACCAACATGAATTTAGCCTAATATGTTGTAAAAATATTCAATAAAATTCTCAAAACAACCCATGAAAATTACAAGAATAAAAGGAGGGAAGAAAATAAAAACTAGAAATTGTGTTCTTCAATCTTCAACTCTTGATCTTTGTTTAGTTCTCCCAATTTTCTTGAGCTTTTCTAGTGTTGTTTTCTCCCATAAATCATCTCCAATTGATGAGTAATTGATTCCCCAAAAATTTCCAAGAATCCTCCTTAAATAGGCAAAATTTAGGTGACAAAATTTTTTCAAATAGGCAGCCTACGACAGCAACGATTTTGCTGCTGTCTCAGTCTCAAATCAATCTTGTTTTCTTTGTGTTAATGCTGCTGTCTCAGTAGTTGATTAACTCTCAGACATAAGGTTGCTGCAACGACAGCTTTCCCCATGTGATGACAGCTCAAAACATACTCCCAATTCATGTCAAATGTCCTATAATCATCCTAAAAGGAGTCCCAAATCACCTACAAAATATGAGAACAAAATAAAATTAAAACTAACATTAATAAATTAATTAAAGCATAAAAACTACCTAATTAATAATATAAAACAACCTAAAAACAAATAAATTTACACACAAACACTTAAATGCATTATAATTGCACTATGGAATGCAAATGCTAGGGAATCGACCCGAGATTAGCAAGTTCATCCCCAAGAATTATCAATGGGTGAAGTAATTCATAACAAACATCAATCCTTGCTTAAATGAAGCTCTTTTCTCCTGAAAATCAATTATTCTTACTACGTCTCCTTGTGAGAATCTATCATGGAGATCTCACCATATATCTTGTGCAAAAATATCAATCTAATAAAGATTTTATAAGCTAAGAAAGTACCATAGCATTACCTCTCTTAAGTCGAAAAAATTGGAGCAGCTAAATTAGGCATTGAGATAGAATTATCTATAAATTTAAATTTATTTTTAAATCCAATGCCATGTGCATTGATTTGGACCATGTACAGTAGTTGGTTCCTGTTAACAAGCAAGAAGTAAGCACTAATGAAGGGTTTTCATTAGGATGAAGGAAATATGGACTTGAAGGAAGAATTTTAGGTCCAGTACAAGTCTCCATTGAAGTAAGTAGAATTCATTTCAACAAAAGATTAAAAAAAAAAATCAAAGAAATATTAAAGAAATAAAAAAATTCTATTTGGATAGCAAGAAAATGAAAGAAAATAAGGAAAACCGAGAAAAAAACCATTCCAGCTCTGATATCATAACAAAAATTGTGAGTTATGAGAAAAATCAAGATGCTTTTATTTCATTGAAGAGCGTTACAGTATATACATGATCTTACAACGTACTGATAATGAATTTTATACATCCAATAAGAAGCTAACAAATGTTAATAAGTTAGTTTTTTTTTTTTTCGAACAATAATAAGTTAGTTACATATGATCAATTAATATGTAAAACCACAAAAAAAAAAAAAAAAAAGAACTAGATATTGATAAATATATGTTAACATAATTATCTTTATATATGATTAATGATGTAATATTTAGTATGGTATTTAATAGATTATAGATGTTGATATGATGTTCAATATGCAATATGACATGTAATATCTCACTAAAGATATCCATTTTGATATTGGCATAATATTGCTGGAAGTTAGGTAACTAAATAATAAATGGGTCATAACTCTTTCCTCTCTTTTTTCTCTCTCTCTCCTTGTTAAATATCATGGATTAAAGTTACAATTTTTAATTCTAGTATATTTTTGTGTTTTTTGTAATATTTTTAGCTTAATAATATTTTTTTTATATGATTTTAGATTGGATTATATACTTTGTTATATCTATTTTTTTCTGTAAAATATAAAACGTTATGGTACAAATCATGATATTCTAAGCGGTGAAATTTCTTTATTATATATATATATATATACACACACAGACATAATACCTAACAAGGCATCTTATATATCTATTGATTTTAATATAATATAGTGTCAATATTTATAAAGTGTGTGAGTGAGTTCAACTTTATTTATTAAAATATTAAAATATCACAAAAATATTTAAAATATTTTTCTCACAATCAAAATCATAGAATAAAAAATTATATTACATCTATTCAAGTATTATATATATATATATATATATATAACTAGAAATATTATCCAGCTTTAAACTAGGAAGCCATAGTAATTCATCAAGTTAAGAAAATTAGATGGAGAAATTGACATATTCTTTTTCAAAAAAAAGACTATGCCAATTCAAAATTTTCCAAATTTTGAATTTGCCATTGTTTCCATTACGTGACATATAATAATTCCAACAAAATAAAGAAAAAGCCATTTTTAGGAGTTGAGCAGCTTGAAATGGAAATTTAATGCCTAAATTCTTCGTGATCAATAAGAGAAAATGTATTTATTGTAACCAATTTAAGCAAAAATCAACATTTTATCCATCTCAACCTTATAAGTGGATGATATCATGATTCATATATTCATTGTATAAAAAGAGAGAAAAAAAAAACAAATTAAAAAAATACAAGGTTTTGATGATAAGTATCTAATTAAGGTTTAATTTTTTTTTATCCATATACATGCACATCAACTTGCATTGCAGCATGAAACAATTTTTAAATTTTATGTATTTTATAAAAATAGCACAGTCTCTTTTTTCTTAAAATATTGAGAATTATTTTAAAGAAAATGAACTAACTAATTAACTTTTTAATTTTTTTTTATAAAAAGAAAGCATAATAACTGGATTTTTATAATAAATCAATATGAATTTATTTAATGGGATAAATTGTAATTATTACAAATAAATACAGTGCTTTATAAAATTAGTGACATTGTTTTGTGTGTATATATATATATATAAAAGAAAAATAATTTTTTCTTATCTTTTCTGCATAAATTAAGATATATATTTAGACTGCGATAAAAAAAATTAATTTTAATAAAAAAGGGATTATTTTTTAAAAATTAATAATATAAATATTGAGATTAATTATTAAATTTAATTTCAACAAAAAATTCAGATGTTAATTTTCTTCACAAATTACTTCGAAATTAAAAACATCCTCTATCATATATATATATATATATATATATATGCAACTCATAATATTTTTAATACTTTCGAAAAATGGTCATTAAAAAAAAATAATTAAATGAATTAAACAATATTATATGATAGGACGGTTGAGTGCCAGGTGACGGGAAGGCAATTGGGTCCCTTTTCTTCCTAACAAGGCGGCAATATTCTTGTTACCATGTAATGTGGAGCGTGCATGTGGCGGTGAGTGATGGTCCCAATCCATCAGCCAAGTTTCACAATTTTTTGGCATTTGCCACCCTCACTAAATAAATTAATTAATTAAAAAAAAGACCCTTTAATTAATCATATACTATTGTTAATTTCAAAACGTCAGACATTGTAAATTAAATAATCATTTTTTGACCTCAAAATGGCACATGGAGCTATCTAATTTCCAAGTTCACTTTTGATTCTTTTGGGTTTTGATTGACTCAATGCTCAATGTACATGATTTGTAAATAATACTTAATTTATGTAATTATTTGATTATAATTAATTAGATTTAGAGTACCCATTTGGTGATTGTTGTTGCCATGTTGTAGATTTCTTGCATTGGGACAGTAAACTTTATTTGTAGCTTAAGAAAAGCTGTTTTCTGTTTGGTAAGGAGAGTTTTCAATCATATAACAATTTCTTGGTCCAAATATAAACTTTGCTCTTAAAATTCACTTTCTTTTAACCAATGATATATAAACTTTTGTCATTAAGAAGCTTAATATATCATGATTCATACCATAAATTATTCAAGAAAATGGTTTATATTATATGATGAGAGATATTACATTTTTATTGTAATTATATATTAAGTTTTACTCATACAGGGAAATGAAAAACATTTCCAATATAACAAAAATAAAAAAGATTAATTTTAAAAAAGAATTAGATAGCAAAAATTTTCTCCCTAAAATATATTATTTGAAATTAAAAAATATTATATTTAGTTTGTCGTAAGTTTATAATTTCTTATATGACATTTAAATATTTTTTTTTACTTTAAAATCATAAATTTTACACCTTTTAGTAATTTTTACATGATTTTAATTAAAATTTTATTTCAACGTAATATAACCAATTGTAAATTTATAACAAATTACAAAATATTTTTTTCATTTTAAAATGGTATGTTTTATAATTTTTTTTTTACTAACTCATTAAATTCTCTTTTAAAAACAAACTAAAAGAAATTTAGTGTCATGTAAAATTTTATAACATGCTAAAATATTAATTGAATAAATATAATAATGTTAACCTAATTATTTAAAAATCCTTAACTTTATGAGATTTAACAATTTTTTATAAAATTTTAAAAATATATGTTAAACTTGTTTAAAAAATATAAAATTTATAATTTTTTAAGTAAAAATTAAAAGAAATACCAAAAAAAATACTAAAATTAACAATATAACATGCACACCATCATGACTTATGATGCATTAATAATTTGCATACGGACCATAATGTATTTAACCCCTTGCTAAATTAATGTGTTTTTAGTAAAATTAAAGAATTAATTGAAGAATATGTTAGGTATGGGGTGGAAGAGTAAAAATTTCACCTGTTTATTTTTCCTCTATCTGTTAATTGTTTAGATTTTTTTTTTTGGAAAAGTAAAATTTAAGAAAATAATAAGGAATTTACCATTCACCACAAAAGAAAAAGTGAAATATTGACCCTTCCGCTCTGGACCCAAAGACCCAAAGAATGTATATGGATTGATAAAAATATAAAGGAAATAAAAAAAAATATGAGAAGAATTAGATTTGTGTATTTAACTATTAAAAGTTAATAGGGGTGAAAAAAATTGAAAGAGAATTCTTTTTCTTTATTTTTTTTATAGAAGGTAAAATTGATTGCATTTTAAATTGGGTATAAAATATTTTAATTTCAAAACACATTATAATTTAAAATTTTATTTTATTTTTAAATAATTTTAAGTTATTAAATACAATATAATTTATAGTTTTTATTTACTTTTCTTCCCCTCCATTCCCTTTTCTTCTCTTTCCTCTATATCTGTCATGCACAGTATAAATATATCAAATTATGTTATAATTATTTTATTTTTATATGCTTTTTAGCTTATATTCTTGTAATCCAATACCGAACAAACTGAATTATTATATTGCAATTAATTTTTCACCTTTTTTTAAATAATTTTTTTCGATATTTGATAAAAAAAAACTCTAATTAACTCAAATTAAATCAAATTAAACTGAGTGGACCTTTAAAAAGTAAAATTTTCTCAATGCTTATATTTTATATAAAAATTCGAATTTAAAACTTATTTAAAAGAATTAAAGATAATCAATCAATCAATCAACATGTTGGTTATCTTTCACCCTTCAAATAATTTTTATCTCTTACCTTTTTAATTAACTTCTATCCTCTTAAAAACGTTATCTCCAAACGCAACCTAGTAGGTGTAGCTGATTCCTTTTGCACTTAGAGGATATTCAGTAACATTTAATTTATTCACTCAACTGCCGTTAGTTAAGCTAACTTTTAGTTTAAATCTAGAGATTTCTTTTTTCTTTTTTCGGAAAAGTAGATCTCACATTAAAAATATTAAAAATAAAATAGTATATAAATGATGTAAATTGAAATTTAATAAAAGTTAATTAGTTTCGAGTTTAATTTCATTCATTTTATCTATAAACTGAAGGTACGTGGGATAATATATTTATAAAAGTTTTACATAGTATCAGAATTAAAAAAGGTTCAACCACTAAATGATACTAAGCTCGTATTTAAAGATTTGGAGTTTGAGCTAATGGAAAAGGTTAACTACGGTTTGAATAATTCTATGTTTTTTTTCCCCTTTACGTATGGGACATGCATAACATTATTAAACATCAAATCATGATACTACGTAGTTATCCTCAAACTTTAATAGTTGGAGGTTTAACATCATTCGTTTTTGCCTATATATATATAGTTGCAATAGAAATAATGCAAATTCTATGACGTGAATTTACAGCTAAACTTTAAAATAAAAATTCAAAATTCAAAAGGACTTATTCAACATCAAATAATAGCTCCACTTAAAGAGGGAATTGGTAGTATTAACTTATTGGAGTAACTATTTAAGTAGCGATGCTAGCTGGTCTCAATAGGCATATGCATTAAACAACGCATTCACAAGTTAATGAATATCGTAAGTGTGTCACATTGAGCTAAATTCATTTGTTTGGTACCACAAAGATTAATTACATTCCAATATTAATAACACTAGCCAATTGAAAACATTAAGTTACTAAAATAATAAAAAAAAACAACTAAGGTCTATAGTATAAGTTATGTTTGTAGATAAAGAAAAAGATTGACAATGAGGAAATTGGCTTTCATGGTGGAAGACTTTTCTTCAATTTCAATTAACTAAATAAAATAATTTTGTGCTTGAGATGACAATTAGACTGGGAATTTCCCATAAATTGTACTAGCTCCAAAATACATCTTCTTTGAAATAGGTTTGTGGAGAACCAATATATTTCAGATTAGATATATATATTTATTTCATAATTATTGATCATAAAGAAAATATCTGTAAATTTCACAAAATTTAATGTCATTTGTTTTGGATGTAAATGTCCATATCTGGTTCATATAAATAAATTTTACAAAATTTTATAAAATTCATTTACAAATTTAAGTGAATATGAAGTTTAAATGAAATTTTTTTAAAATTTATTTCCAATTTTAACTTTTTAATTTTATAAAATTATTTTTTACTAAATTAAATTCTAAAAAATTAAAATTTTAAATAAATTAATTTTTTAAATTATTTATTTAAATCAGATATATATATTTTTTGACCAAATATTTAAATCAGATATACTTCATTAGTAAAATAGATGTGGAATGAGAAATGTACGTTGGTTCTTTGTAGTTACTGAAAAATAAAAAAAAATATGCTATCGAGGTGGGCGTGCCGGAGTGGTTATCGGGCATGACTAGAAATCATGTGGGCTCTGCCCGCGTTCGAATCATGCCGCTCACGTTTTATCACCTTTTTTACATAAAACTCAACTAGAAAGGGTTCTTTGGTTTAGGGGTCACTTGGGGCCCAACTAAATCATTGGGGCTAATTCGGGCCCAATTTTGTATTTCGATTAAAAACTTACAAACGCTAGAAGGAGGGCTTGAACCTCCGACCTTGTGGTTAACAGCCACACGCTCTAACCAACTGAGCTATTCCAGCTTCTTATGCTTGCAGTGGTACTAAATTTATATATATAAAAACTTATTTTTCCCCCTTCGCTCGATAACTACACCTTCCCTTCAACCCCTGCTACAAAAGAAAAGGAACAAATTTTTTTTTTTTAAAGAAAAAAAAAAAAATTGAAAGCAAAAAAGCAAAAGAGGACAGACAGTATATAACAAAATTTGATTTCTAACTTTGATTTAAATTTAATTACTTCACTCACTTTCTTTTATAATCTGTCATTTTTCTTTTTAGAAGAATATTTATTTTCTAATTTACACTTATTTGATACATGTTATCAAAATCAAAGTAAAATTAATTGTTAATTTATTAATATAGCGAAAAAAAAGGGACTATATTTCAATTTCTTGTGCAAAAATGAAGGCTGAATACCCTTTTTCACCTTTGAACTTTACTCTTTTCGTCCATTTCATCCATTAATTTTTTTTAACCAATATTACATATGAACTTCTATTTTGGATCGATTTCACCCATAAATGACATTTATTTTATTTTATTTTACAAATCATTTAATAGTGTGGACAAGCGCATGAGCTCAATGAATGTGAGGCGCGTGGTTGGTGAAAGAATAGCTGATGTGTTAATGTGAGCTGACGTATCTATAGGTGAAATCGATCCAAAATAAAAGTTCATATGTTCAATTGGTTAATTGTTGAATTTGATGCGTGAAATGAAGTAAAGAGATGAAAAGAGGCATCTGACCTTTTTTTTTAATAGAAACATTATATAATTGGACATTAAAAATTAAAATATATTAAAATATATTTAATAAAAATTATAATTTTATTATAATAATATATTTTTAAAAATATTTTTACAATAAGAATTTATATATTATATATCTAAAATTAAATTATTAACTCGCAAACTTATATTCGAACTTGTTTGTGAGCTTTATGACTCGTTTAATTTTTTTAGTTTAGTTAATATTTAATAATTTTAGCCAATTTTAATATAAAAATTATAATAAATTATTTTAATTTAGCCAAGTTAATCAATTTTAATAAAAATATTTATCTAATTAAAATTAAATAAAAATTATTAACATAACAATAAAAAAGTTAATTTCATCACTAATATTTTATTAAATTTATAATATAAGTTAATATGTGCAATTGATTAATTTTAAAAGTTCATAGGTGAAATGGACCAAAAGTATAAAATTTAAGGGTGAAATGTTTGACATGAATGTTCACTTGTGCCATGTCATCGCTCATCCTTCACATATGTTTGGTTATATCTGACCATGAATAAAATTGATTTAAAATATAAGTTCATAGGTGTTATTGGTTAACAAAAAAATTGATATATAAAATGGGCAAAAAGGGTAAAATTCAGGGGTGAAAAAAGGTATTCAGCCCATATTAATTAAAGTATGCCATACTAAAAAGAGTTCCAGTCCTTGCAACATCTTCTGCAGCAACTAAACACAATGCCTGATTGCAGGTGCAAGGGGCCTCAACAAACCAAAATCACAACATAGTATATACAATCATTTCAACTCTGTGTTCTAGTTTAAATCATTAGTTCAACTCTGTGTCGTACAAAATCAACATGTCGGCAACTCGGAAAGTGATATCCAATATATTAGAGGCTTGACATCCAGCTACAACCCTTCCATCTGCTCGCTGTATTAAAGAAAGGGTAAGAAAAAGAAAACAAAAGTTCACAAGCCTATTCCACTTAATGGGGAATGAATGCTGCTATTCTACTTCAGATGTATGTACAGCTGGAGGATAAAAAGTCTTGTTAAAAAGATTAACGGAACAGAACAATATGAAAATACAGGAGAACTATGTTAAACTGGAGGGCTAATGTTTTGGTGTCAGAACTAGAATAACGTACAGAAGAGATTTTCCCTATGCTATAAAATTAGGAAAGATATATTTCGGCCACCCACTAGCAGGTACAATGCGCAGAAAAACATGGTTCACACAGCATAGCTCTTGCCCTTTTCTAATGGATTGTTATCCAGAGAAGATTCTGGTTGTTCCACCACGACCAACTATTGCTCCTTTCAACGCCTGTTGGCTATGACTCATTTCAATACAAGGATCCTTGCATAGATCCATCATTGAAGCAGTGTTCCCTGCATCCTGTATGTTTCTGAAACCACAAGTAAAATAATGATAGTAAATACGGAAATCAACATAGAAAATATTACATGGAAGTTCAAAAACACGTTATTTAACCATGATAAGTCAGAATCATATAGATAGAATCCCATCTGGAGCTAAAATTAAATAATAATAACAAAATAACTCTCTTGTAACAGAATGTTTAGGGTCGGGAAATAAATCCAAAATAAAGGATATAAGGAGAAAGAGGAAGAAGGGAATTAAAACATAGACACTAGCATTAAAAATTCAGTATGCACAAATGGATTAAGTGACAATTTTTGTTGTTAAAAAAAAAAAAGTGACAATTTCGATTAGGGCATATGATTAGACATTAAGCAAAAGAAAAAAAGAAATTGTAATCTCATATTCAAATCAATTCCAGGAATTATTAAGGCGTTCAAATGTTAAATACAAAACCAATGCCTTTTCTTGAAACTGAACTGTTTAGAAACAATAGGTTGAACTTTCAAGCATGATTATATAAAAATGGACATTATGCAGAAGAGAAAAATCACATTCCAACTTAATTTAACCCAATCAAACCTAATTTCAAGCTAGTAGGGTGAGCCATTTGGATATTTTTCCATAGTTCAACTCTGTTTAGGATTAAACATTTAATTATAAGATGTAATAGCATATCAACTTTCACCATTTCAGCCAACATTTTTAGTCCACCTCATCCTTTTCTTTGCCACACTTGAGCACAGCAACTTCTCCAAGCTAGTGCAGCAATAGTCTAGGTTGGATATGGCCAGCCCTATTCTGTAAATAATCACTCATCTACGAACAAGAGAAAAAATTAAAATGAATACCCAAGTCAGCAGCAAAATTAGACCCCATCCCTTGTGCAGCCATCGCCTATTCTATGTGCAGATCCTTTCTCAACCAGGAACAAGAAAATAAATTGTAAAAGATACTTAACTCAACTCAACAACAAAGTAATAAAAAAAAAAAATTGTAGATCCTTTGTTAAGTGGCATGTCATCAACAAAGGGAACAGATTCAACTGGCAAAAAAATTTCCAATTTCAAATATCATTTCGATCAGGAAATGGGTATGAGCATCCAGCTTTTTTATTCAACATGGCTGGCGGATGCATTAAAATAAAGAACTGCAGCATCAACAAAGATATAAACCAAAAGAAAAGTTGTAGACACCTGACAAAGGTTAAAAAGTATAGCACCTAGATAGACATCTAGCCACGTGCTAGAAAGAATATAATTATCATGAATAAAAATGAGGCATAATGAACAAGCCAAGAACCTAATCACATAGTTTTTTTGGTTCTTTTCAATAAAAGAATGCACTATTTATATGAGTGTATAAACATCCAGCACCAGATTTTATAATGTATAATTTAGATTCAATAATGCCTTACCTGCCTACTGAGCTTTCCACATTTTCAGAAGTGCTTCATATGCAAGTTCCTTTCTTGCTTGCTTAAGGCAATGTTCCAATTTTTTCATTGAGGAAGAGGTGATCTTAATTCCTTTTTCAATCATACCCTCAGCATATTTCACTGCTTCAGGATCCATGCAGAGGTCACAAAGCTCAGTAATCAACAAATTCCCAGTCTCCTCTAAGTCCAATTTATAATTCTCTATCATGCATTTCCAACTTTTGATAGCCATATAGGGGTCCTTTGAATGCATAAACACCCTAACCGCAGCACTACAATTTGCTTGATTAGGAATGCACTCATTCTTAATCATCTCATTAAACAACACTGACGCCTCCTTCAACTTCCTACTCTTAATCAAAAATTGGAACAACATATTATATGTTTTTCTATCAGGAAACACTCCATTATATATCATTTCATCAAGAAACCTTTGTGCAACATCAGTATTATTAGTATAACAATATAAAAAGATCATCAAATTATACATCTCAATATCCGGCCGAAACCCTTTTTTCTCCACCATTGCCTCCCAAATCGACCTGGCTATTCTAACATCATTAACCTTCAGACATTCTTCAATTGCAGCCCTAAAAAACCTCAATCCTGGGCAACATCTCCTTTCCTTCATCATCCCCAAATATTCATTCACCTCATCCAAACCAGTACGATTTGCAAGCAAAGTACACAAAAACGAATCATAAGCAGGAATATTAACAGGATCCCAACCAATGTCCCTAATCATTTCATTAAAAGTCTGTCTAGAATTAACCACATTCATTTCTTTTTCCCACCCTTCTAACAAAATAGCATAACTATCAGCATCAGGCCTTACAGAATTCTTGGCAATGATTAAAAATTCAGAAGCATCCATGGTTTGCCCATCTCTACAAATAGCACTTAATAAAGTATTCAATGCAACAACATCACGGACACAACCATACTGGTCCATAACTTCAAAAGTAAAGATGGCATCTTTAACTCTACCAGCAATAACAAAACTACTAAAAACAGAAGCAAATGTTGCTAAAGATACCAACCCTTTTGTTTTCATAGACTTAATTGCATCCCACATTGCATCAAACAAATAATTCTTTCCCAAAAGATCAACTACAAGATTCCATGCATATGGACTGTGATTATCTCGAAGGCGAAAACCGCTCCATCGAAAGAACTTAACAGCTGGACCGGGGAATGAGTATGATAATTTGAGCACCGATTCAACGTCGTATTGGGAGACAATGACACCGGTGTCATCTAAAACGGACTCGACGGTGGAAGAAGGGGTTTTGGCAATGATTTCACAGAGAAGCTTAATTTTTGGAGAAAGATTTGGCGTATCTATATAAGAAGGAAATGTTGGGGTTTTAGGGTTTGCTGCTGTTGTTATTGTTGTGGTTGTTGATGATGAGGAGGTGGGGAGAGAATGTTGTAGGTGCTTCTTGCTGGGGCTCTGATTCTGGGTGTGTGGGCGTTGGTGTTGGTCATGGCGTTTTCTTCTTCTGTTTTTACCCATAACGTGTTTGATGAAATGTTTGATCACTCAGGCGTAGATCTTTTGGAAGTGATGATTGTTGACAGATTCGGGTTCTTTGAATTGAAAGAGTTGTGTTTTTGGTATATTAAAATTTGAGGGCCATGGCTGTGCCTGTAACAAAGTGAACCTTTGCTGGTTTTGTGAACAGGAATATCCTAAAAACCAAGGATTTTTTTTTTTTTTGTAACACGTTTCTTTAGATACATAAATGTCGTATCCACGCTTTTTTAGGCGGGGTTCAAAGGGCGCGCATCGCACTGACCCGGGTCGAAACGGATTAAGGACTATAATTTCGGCCAGTGAGGGTCATTTGGTTTAACTGTTTGTAGCTGCATATAGCAAATAACAGCATATAGATGTAGTTAGTAAATATGAATTAATTAATATATTTTTATTAGTTATTATTATTAGTATATTAAATGATCATTAAACATATAATTTATTTATAAATATAATTTTATAATATTTTTTAGTTATATAAATTATTTAAAAATATATATAGTAATAAATAATAATTTATTATCTTTAATTAATATTTTATTAAAATAATTAATAGAAAGTATTTAAAAATAAATTTTATAATAAAAATATTATTGTATAATTTTTTTAAAAAATAATTATAGGTATAAATATTATAAAGGGGATATTACATAAAAAAGCCCAACCTTTTGGGGTATTTGCAAATAAAATCCTATCTAATTTTTTCTTTCAAATCAAACCACAACCTTTAAAACATTATAAAAAAAAAGTTCTCTTTGAATGACTGTATTAGTAATAAGAGATAAAATTGTTTTTCCCTGATCCATGGGGTTCAGTTAGATGACTGTACTAGTAACATAAGATGAAAATTTACCCTAAATTTGATACTTTTATTTGTCTAAACAACCTATTAATCTAAAATGAAACACTCAATTAGTAGGGAGAAGTAACAATTTGGGGGACATGTATTAATTAGAGGGGAGAAGTATGAAACACTCAATGAAACACTCATTTTGGATTAGTCGACTGTTTAGATAGATAAAAGTATTAATTTAAGGGCAAATGCATTGTATTCATCTCTTGTTACTAGTACAGTCATTCAAGGAGAGTTTTTTTTTTTTTTATAACATTTTAAAAGTTGTGGTTTAATTTGAAAGAAAAAATTGGATTGAGTTTTATTTAAAAATAGCCCCAAAGATTGGGGTTTTTTATATAATTTTCTTTATTATAAATATTTAATATTTAATTATAATTTATAATAATATTTATTTAATTATGAACTAAAATAATTAATTATATACATTTAATTTAAATGAAGTTATTTATTATTAGTTATTTTTTATTAAGAGTAAAATAGTCTAAATAAAAATTAACTATTAGCTGATGGGAAAAAATTCCAAAATAGAGCTTATTAAATCAACATTTGTTTTGAATAAAATCAATTATCAGCTGTTGATTTTAAAGTTTTACCAAACACCTAAATTGTAGTTGATTAAGGAAAAATCTCTATCAATTACCTCAATTAGCTAAATCAAACGCCCTTTAAGTCCCATACTAGAAACAGAATCGTTGTTCAGATAAAATTTGTGATACATTTTAAAGCAACTAAATCTTATGTATATCCACAATAATTATTTGGTTCAAAAACTAAGTATGGACTTTTGAAATGGAATGTCTATTCAACGTTGCAGTTGAATTTGGCTCGGATACTATGTATTAACTTTTGAAATGGAATGTCTATTCAACGTTGCAATTGAGTTTGCTTGGATACTAAGTATGAACTTTTGAAATGGAATGTCGATCCAACGTTGCGGTTGAACTCTGTTTGTATTCCATGTTTTATTATTTTTAATTATTTAATTATTTCTTTATTAACATGCAAGGTTGCAATTTCCTTCAAATAATTTTTAAATTTTACAATTTATCAGTCCTTTTACATGCAATTAAATCTAATTCATCATATGTTTAAAAAAATGGCTTAATACATCCACAGGCCCTTGAACTTGATAATTTTTGCCACTTTGACACTTATACTTACACTTTTGCCATTTAGACACCTTAACTTGATATAAAGCTGATTTATAAACCATTTTCTCCTAAATTAAAGAAGTAATGATGCACGTGTTTTTCCTTGCGCTGACTAGGATGCCATGTAATAAAACATAAGACATGTAACATTATTTAACAGTTAAAACAAAGCTTAAAATTTAATTAAGGAAAGAAAGCTAAGAGAAGAATTATCTCAGAATTCCAAATCTTAATTTTCATTATCTATTGCAAATTACTTTAAAATCTCTGAGCTCCCTGAGCAATATTCTATTTCGATAATTTGAACTTCGTAATGCACTTGAGTTACAATCTTATCGAAGGCATTTCAATTTTTGAAATTGAAGGCACTTGAGTGTAGGGTTATCGAAGCCACTTAATTAATTGAAAAAGTGACACAACGGTAGGTGTTGATCAATTGAAGATGGTGGAATAACAAAGTCTTACATTGCGATTTAGAAAGCTAGAGAAGAACAAAGAACAAAGTCTACCATTGTAATTTTACAGAGCTTTGATTTAATGTGTATATAATTTCATTGAAGTTGCAAAATAAATTTGTTGTTTTGTATCTATTATCATTATAGTGGTTGATTTGCATTAATGGGAGGTGAAGCAGTGTACTTAGGTGGAGAAAGTTTGCCTAAACATGGGTTAGATGCCGATAGGATGGGGTATTTAGACTTGGTCGATGATGTTGAAAAGTTAGGATATAGTGAAGTGAAACTGTCTTATAGAGTACTAGGGCTTTCATTAGATGATGGCCTAAGGGAAATGAAGGATGACAAAAAAGTTATGAAAATGGTGAATATGTTAAGTGTTGAAAATGCAATGGTTCAATTGTATATAGAGGGTGTCAAAAGTGGTAGGGGTGAAAGTGTGGTCCATAGGTGCCTTGTAAGTAAAATAGTAAAGGGAAAGAGATTATAGCAACATTAGGAGATAGTGGTAGGTAGAAAAACCATCATATCTAAATAAGGAATAAGAAGAAAATGAAGATGGGTTAGAAGAAGATGGAAGCTATGCTGAAGATAATGATATAAATGATGAGGTACCTATAAAAGAAGATGATATTGAGAAAGTTAAAGATAAAGGAAGTGATATGAATGAGGAAGATGTAGCTGTAAGAAAAGAGTTAAGAAAGTACAGACAGTCAATACCATAAGTCAAACAACTAGTGCAAAGAAAGACCGTATTAAGCTTGAAGAAGTTAGAGTTGATATTGGTTATAATGAGGCTGGTTCATCAAATAAAAAGTACGAAGGCAAAGTTAGTGGAGATAATAAATACTTCGATAATGATGATACATGAAGTGATTTGAGTGATAATGAAAGATGTACTGAGGATGAGGCACAAAAAAGAAGATAAAGTATAAAAGTGGAATATGATCTTACTTGTCTAATACCATTATAGGAAATTGGCTTAGTGTTTGAGAATGTTGTGCAATTCAGGGAGGCACTTGCTAAATATGTTATTTTAAGGGGGTGTTGAGATTAAATTAAGACCAAATGAAGTTGGTCCAGTGAAGGCAAAATGCAAGTTAGTTGGTTACAACTGGTTTATTAATGGAAGCATAAATGGGAATATAAAGGATTTTATAGTAAAGACTTACAACCCTACTCACAGTTGATGGAGAACAAATAGAAATAAGTTGTGTACTTTTAAGTTTATTACAAGTTATTATAATGATAAAATCATATCACAACCTTTAATTAAGTTGTGGCAATTGCAAGAACTTTATAAAAAGTATTTAAAGGTGAAAGTTGGCAAAATAATCTGTAAAAGGGCTAAGTTTATAGTGATGTCTTAATTCATAGGTGATTACATAGAGGAGTACTGAAAGAGTCTTAAAGGAAGGGGGAGGGTTGAATAGGACTATTAAACAAAAATAACGAATTAAAAAATTTGAACAAGAATTAAAAGAAATATTGAGAAAGAAGAATGATGAACATAAAAATTTAAGGAGTTCATATTCTTAATAATCCTATGTCTCCACCTAACTTATCCTCAAGTTAGGATTTTCAATCACCCATAATCTTATTTACAAGAGTTTTATGGCTCAGATTTACAACTTTACAACTTGAGTTTTCAAGGCTCACTCAAAAATTAATTTACAAGTGTTTTCAAGGCTTACACTAAAATCGAATTCCCAAGTGTTTCAATGGCTAAACACTTAAACCAATTCCTTTAGAATAAAATCTCACTTCTCTTTTCCTTAACCCCTACAAAATAGAGGAATAAGAATTTCTATTCTAACACTTACCAACTCTCATAAGAGTATATAACAATTAAATGAATTTTAAAAGAGTTTTTGAGAGCTTAATTGAATGCTTGAAAGTATATAATGAATAAACAAGTCTCTTAATTATAAAAAAATCTTCAGAGGTCATATTTATACTTGAGTAATTCAATTATAGTTATTGGAAGCAATAAGTTCATTCTCAACAAAAAAACAAAGTCCATTTGAATGAAATTTGGACTTTTAAGTTGCAATTTGTTAGGTCCCTGTTGGGATATCATCAGTCTCAGTCAGGATGGGCATTGAATAGTCATTACAAGTCATTGCATTTGAAGTTTTGCATTAGTCCCGGTTGTGATATCAATGTCTTAATTGGGAATACCTTATCTTGGGCAGTGTCCCAGTTGGGACATTGGATCGGGATTAATTTTGCAAAAAATTTGAGTTTTTGCAAAAATTGGTTTGCCTGGTCCTAGTCAGGACTACCCTAGTCTTAGTCAGGACTATGATAAGATTTGCACCTTTTTGTGCAATTTAGTCCCTATTTTAAGTCCGATCTAGATGGTTCTTGTGATGTCTTTTTGAAATTATTTTTCTTTGATAGGTCATCATTATTTTGATTTCCAAATTATTCCTAAATTCTACACACTTGAAGTAAACACACTAGTTGCTAAAAAATAATTTTGTTAAGATTAAAATCAAGATTGATAACTTGCTAAGGTTAACAATCTCTCCCTTTTTTATTTTGACAAACTTATTTTGAGTTTGATAAAAAATAATATAAAGTGAAGTGTATGATAGATAACAATTGTGATAATAATGATGATATCAAATGGAATAAAATATCTTTCTTTATTTCTCCCCCTATGAACATGGACATGATACGAAATATAAATTTATAATGATAAAAATAAAAATATCATGTAAGAATTATGGCCTAACATAACAAATGTGTTAAAAATATAAAAAAAATATTTGGCAATATGAAAGAAATAATTTCAAACATATATGCATATAATGCATCACAATAATAGTACATATAGCACAACCTCATATGATCATATAGAACTTAGCTAACTAATCATACATGGTCATGTGGCATTTAACATATTACAAACATAAACACTAAGCATAATTATCACATAGCTTCTTCTCCCTCTATGTTAAAGACTAAAAAAAAAGAGGAAATAAAAGATCACGAACCAAAACAATTAAAAACAAAGATAAACTAAATCTTTATGAAATTATTTGGCATTATGAAATTATATGACATATATAAAAATAATATTCAAATAATTTTCTCTCACCCTATAATAAAATAGAATAAAAAGAGAACAAAAAATTTGATATTAAGGACACACTATCACATGGGTTTTTTTAAAAAATATTCCTTTTTATTTTAAAAGGAATTAATGCAAACTCAAATATTTCTCCTCCTTTGTCAAAAATAAAAAAGAATGAATACTAGAGAAAATTATATTTAAAAAAAAGAAAAATTTCATTAATAAGAAAAAATTCATTTAGTACAGAGATAAAATACTGAAAATAAACTCAAAATAAACTAAACATAAACAAGCATAAAATGAGCCTTAAAAAAATAAACAAATAGCTAGAGGCTCATATACAAAAAATAAACCAAACAGATATTGAAAATAAAATAAATGAAAAGTACATATAATATCTATTATAGAGAAGGAGACGAAGGAGGACGAGGATAAGTGCAAGTGTAGCCTTGTTACTCATAAATATGATGGACATCATGTTGAAGATAAACAATATTGTCATTAATTTGATTGAAATGCACATTGAAATTGGATTCAACTTCATCAAAGTAAGAATTGAAGTTGGATTCCATTAAGGACATACGTTCAAAGATTTGTCCTACCTAAAGAGGTTCATCATCTTGAGCATGAGCACCTTGAGTTGATATACCTTCACTTCTTGTCCTTTTCCTTAGAGGAGCAATATGAGTTTGTTCTTCTTCCCCAATGTCTTATGCTTTTTGCTCTTCTAATTCTTAAAGCATAGCCTTAATATTTTCACTTGCTTTAAGGTCATGTTTCCAAACCTAAATTCCATTAATAGAATTGTTTAGAATTTTTGATTAAGATTAATATTATAGAATTTAGCCAATTTTGTGATAATTCCACCAATACAAATTGACTAGTGTTACTATCACTAATTAGCTAAATTCTCCATTTAAAAATCTTCCTAAAATAATCTTTTCATTATGAAGAAGTTAATAAAAAATGAAAAGATCATCAAGAGAAAGAGCTTTATTGGAAAGGGCTCTACCACTAATAGAATAGGTAATGAAGCGATGGACATACCAAAGTGCTTTGGATTTGATGTGGGAGGCTTTAGTATGTCCGGTAGAGAATTAAGGAGCATCAGGAGCTTTGATTTCATCCTAAAAAGAAGAAGCAAGCCAATGAGGGTTAAATTAAATGTTTCTTTCTTGGGAAAAACCAAAAAGTATCAAACTCTGGATGAGTCATAAAGTAATCTCTTCCTTTAAATTTAAATCTCATAGAGAAGTAGGGATTAACATCATTAAATTTGACAGAATAAAGAATTTATAATGAAAGAAATTCAATAATGAGAGAAGGATAAGATGAAAAAGGTGAGAAAGCATAATCATATATCCTACCTTTGATAAGAAGATCCTTGACTTTATCATAACAACCAATTTCTTTGAGAGTAGGTTCATCCATGAATCTTGAGGGAATGAAAGCTCTCTTTTAGAATTAAGACATTCTTTTCTTGAGATCTTTAGTAGAATAAGAGAATGGAGAGTGTGTTCTCTTAGGTTTATCCTTCTTAGAAGGAGGATATTAAGAGGAGGAAGGAATATTATTTGGTTTCTTAGGAGCCATGAGGAGAGAAAAGAAGAATATATGAAGAATTTGTAGAGAAAGGAAAATTTTGATTGAGATAAAAGATCTAGTAAGAATAGAATGACATTTATAGGCAAGAGATTAGGGTTGGAAATAGTTCAAAATTTGAATTTGAATTAAATAGGAACCTCAAAATTGTTCCTGATTTTGATTGGGGAGTCAAAAGGTTGACATGATTTGAAATCCTAATGCTATTAGGATTAATGTCCCAGTCAGGACATGCTTCCATCTCGGTCGGGACATGATGTCCCGAGTGATATTTCGATCGGGATATTCGTTCGGGATCAGTTTTATGTAAAAACTCAGAATTAACAGATGATGTCTAGATTAAGACATGATCTGATCCCAGGTGGGGCCAAGTTCTTGATAATAAAATATTTTTTTTGCAATTAAGTCAAAAATATCTTACAATTAAGTCCTTGCAAATTTAATTGCAATTATTTTGAATTAAATGAAGATTTTTAGAAGAATTAAATGAGTATATGAAATGAACTCATTTAAGGAAAGATACATTTTGCTAAAAATTAAAATAATCAATTTAATGAAAGTTTCATTAATTAATTGTATATTTTGCAAAATAGGAAGAATTAAAAAATATTTCACAATTTTTTTTAAAATTAAAGAAGATCAAATTAAAGAAGATCAATGTAATTCAAATAAACATCACATGTTTTTACAAAAAAATAAAGATTTTAAACAAAAAAAATATATATATATATAGTGAGCAAGTTAATATACCAAAAACAAACATAAAGAAAACTTAAAGAAATCCAAATGTTAATATAGCAAAATTAACGCAAAATCAATACATCTAAAACCATCAATCATGCCAAGTTCATGTTTAATGAAATTCAATCTCTCATCATTGAGAGGTTTGGTGAAGATATCAGTAAGTTGATTATTTGTATCAATAAAATCAAGTGAGATATCACCAATTTGAATATGATCATACAAAAAATGATGTTGAATGTCCATATACTTAGTTATAGAGTGTTGAATAAGATTTTTGCTAAGGTTTATAGCACTTGTATTGTCACATTTGATAATAATGTGATAAATTTTTATACTATAGTCCAAAAATTATTGTTTTTTCCATAAGACATGTGAACAACAAAGACTTTTTGCAATATATTTAACTTCAGTAGTGGACAAGGCAACCGAAACTTGTTTCTTTCTAAACCAAAAAACTAAACACCTGTCCTAAAAATTGACAAGTTCTGGAAGTGCTCTTTCTATCTAGTAAACTATCGATAAAGTCTGTATCTGAATAACTAATTAAGTCAAAGGAGGAACTTTTAGGATACCAAAATCCTAAATGCATTGTTCCACAAAGATATTTAAAAATCTTTTGGATAACATTCAAATGAGACTCTCTAGGACTTGATTGAAATCTAACACATAAGCAAGTAGCAAACATAATATTGGGTCTATTAGTAGTTAAATAAAGAAGGGATTCGATCATCCCTCTAAATTGCTTTTCATTAACCAGTTTTCCATTCTCATCCTTATTGAGTTTAGTTGTGGTGCTCATTAGAGTTTTACTTGTCTTAGCTTCATCCATGCTAGGCTTCCTGATAACATCTCTTGCATACTTGGTTTGATTGATGAAAATCTCATCTTTGCATTGCTTAATTTGTAATCCAAGAAAGAATTTTAGTTCTCCTATCATACTTATCTTAAATTCTCCTAACATTAACTTAGAAAATTTCTCACACAAGAAATGGTTAGTAGCACCAAAAATAATATCATCAACATATACTTGAATAATTAATATATCATGCTTGGATTTCTTTATGAAAATAATTGTGTCAACCTATTCTTTACAAAAACCTTTTTCTAATAGGAAGTTGCTCAATCTTTCATGCCAAGCTCTTGGAGCTTGTTTTAATCCACATAATGCTTTTAACAATTTAAAAACATGATTTGGAGAATCAAAATTTTCAAAACCCAGAGGTTACTCAACATATACCTCCTCTTCAATGAAACCATTTAAAAATGCATTTTAACATCCATTTAATAAAGTTTAAAATCGATGAATGATGCAAATGCAAGTAGAATTCTAATAGCTTTTAATCTTGCAAAGGTGTCAAAGGTTTTATCATAATCAATGCCTTCTTGATTATAACCTTTAGTTACTAGTGTAGCTTTGTTCCTAGTTATGACACCTTGTTCATTCATCTTATTTCTAAACACCCATTTGGTGCCTATAATAGGATGATGTTTTGGTTTAGGAACTAAGGTCCAAACCTTGTTTCTCTCAAATTGATTTGACTCTTCTTGCATAATAAGGACCCAAATTCATTACTCAGTGCATCATCAACATTTTTGGGCTCAATTTGAGAAATGAAGGCTAAATTTATAATAAACTTTAATTTAAATATAGTAGTTACCCCTTTTGTAGTGTTACCTATAATGAGGTCTTGAGGATGAGCTTTCTTATATTGCTAATTCTTTGGAAGCTCATCCTTCAACGTAGGTTAAAATATATCTTCATTGTATTCCTTGCTTGGACCTTTAAGTTCCAAGGGCTTACTAGCAATTTCTTATTGAGTATCCAAAATCTCATTATCACCTATAAGATCATCAACACTACAAACATCCTTTTTAGGATCAAGTGAGTTTGATTCATCAAATACAATATGCATTGACTCTTCAACTACTAGAGTTCTTTTATTAAAAACTTTATATGCTTTATAAGAAATAGAATAGCCTAGGAAAGTTCCTTCATCATTGAATCAAATTTTCCAAGATTATCCTTGGTGTTTAATATAAAACACTTGCATCAAAATAATCTTAGATATGAGATTTTGGGTTTTCTATTGTTCCATAGCTTATAAGATATTTTGTTTAAAATTTGTCTTTTGAAAACTTAGTTTGAAAAGTAACAAGATGTGTTAAAGACTTCCACCTAAAAGTATAGAGGCAAATTATACTCATAAAGCATTATTCTAGCTTTTTCTATAAGAGTTCAATAACCCCATTTTGTTAAGGAGTTATAGGTGAAGAAAATATATATGAAATACCATTTTCATTGCAATAGGTTTTGAAAAATTCATTTTCAAATTTGGTTCCATGATCACTTCTAATAGAGGAAATACAAAAGCCTTTTTCTTTTTGCACTCTTTTTGTAAAATTTTTAAAAGCTTTAAATGATTCGTTCTTATGAGCAAGAAAAAATACCCAAGTAAATCTACAGTAATCGTCAACCAATACCTATGCATAATGCATTCCATTGAGACTAGCAACTCTTGTTGGTCTAAATAAATCCATATGTATAAGTTTAAGTGGTCTAGAAGTAGACACTACATTTTTTAGCTTAAATGAGGACTTGGATTATTTTCCCTTTTGATAAGCATCACAAGGTTTATTCTTAGTGAATTTAAGTTTAGGTAAACCAATTATAAGTTCATGTTTACAAAGATCATTCAAAAGCTTAAAATTTGCATGTCCTAACCTTCAATGCCATGTCCATGTGTCATGGGAAATAGACATTAAGCATTTGATGTCTTTGTTATCAATCTTATTCAAATCAATAACATAAACATTATCTACTCTTTCACCACTAAAAATTACTTTATTTTCATCAAGATTACTAATAAAACAATTTCTGGGATAAAAAGTCACCTTATTTCCCATGTCACATAATTGACTTATACTAAGAAAATTATATTTAAGACCATCAACAAACAATACGTGATGTATAGATAAGAATTAAGGATTACCTATTTCTCCAATTCCTACTATCTTTCCTTTGATATTGTCTCTGAATGTGACATGTCCTCCATCCTTTGCATTAAGCTTGTTGAATTACTCATTGTCTCCTATCATATGCCTTGAACATCCACTATCCATTTTTTTTAAAAGGAGAAGAAATAGATATTTAAATGTCTTTTTAAATTGTTTCAGTATAAAAATTTGGTAGAACCCGATTTATAAAATTTTAACAGTCATATGACTCACTTATATCCAAGACTGCCAGATTCTGAGAGCAAGGCATCACCAGGATACACAGCCGCAGTCATATCTCTTAATCCAATATCACTGGCAGTGTCTGAGAGCAAAGTATCACCAGACTATTGGCCCAGTAATTTAATAAATATAAATTAAAATTATACTGGTGGTGTCCGAGAGTAAAACATCACTAGACCTTCGGCCCCGATATTTATTAAACAAAAAAATATTATACTACTGGCGGTGTCCGAGAGCAAAGCATCACCAGACCTTTGGCCCTAGTAATATAATTAAATATTCACATATTTTACCAGTGCGCACACGGTCCTGATGAAACCTATCAGGTAGCCCGTTCTACCGTGATTTATTTAAAAATAAAGAAAATAAATAAAACAATGAAAATTACAATAAATAAATAATAAAATAAAGTAAAATAAAATAAATCAACTATAAATTGAATCATGCAAAATCCTATGAATAACACTGACTAGAATCTCATAAAATTAAATTCATAAGAATTTAATATGATTTAAATTAAAAATCCGATACTCAAATCAAATATTAACTTACAAGATAAAGGTGCTCATCTGGCACATCGTGTCCAACCTCGATTGGTAGACATGACTGAAGGGGCAGCTAAAAGACAGAGAAAGGAAATGACAATCAGAAAATAGAAACCTAACTTCTAGAGTTTCTAAGGAAGACTCGATTCGAACTCAAAATAAAAATTTTAGGATTGACCCGGTGTCACATTTTACGAGAAATTTATCGAAAATTTGACAGAGTTTTCTCTATAAAACGGACATCCCTCTACCGAAGTAGAGTCAATCTTGCAAATAAACACACTTCAAAATTCACAGTGGCATAACACCTCGGGTTGGGACCCCAAACTACACAATTCCCAACCAAGGTTCACCAAAAATACAAATAAGCAAATACTAAATATTAATTTAGTAAATCACCAAAAATAATAAAAAAATAATAATAAATCATAATATAATTTATTTAATTTTTAAAACACTAAATAAAATTATTTTCTACCATAATTTAATAAAATTTTAAATAATAATATAATATTAATAACAATCCAACTTTCCAAATAATCAACATAAAATAGACAAATTCAAACTATAATTGCCCTTCTAGATTAAATATACTACAATATTAATTAAAAACTCATTCAAACCACAAAATAATAAATAATTTAATTTTGAATAAATTTTTAAAAATAGTTAGTATTAATTAACTAAAAATAATAATTAATTTATGAAAATTATTTTAATACCACATTTTATCTCAAAATTATCTAAAACATAGTATTTAATTATAATATCAACAAAAACACACCATTTACCTATTATTTCAAAATTTACATAATATAACAATTTCTAAAAAAAAATTAGATAAATTATCAAAAATTATTTTATCATTACTAAAATTACTAACATAATATACTAACACTAATTAACTCAAATATTCAACCAAAAATAATTAATTAATCACCTTAACAAAATATACATAAAACTTAAAATACCTAAATAAATATACAAAAATTTCTATAATCTCAAATAAAATTAATATACCCAAAATAATTAACAATAACTACTCTAATTACTAATTAAACCCAAATTAAATATCAATTAAAATCAAACAAAAATAAAATAAAATTCTGTAAAAATTGAGAAAAATCAAAATAATATACAAAATAAAATTTAAGCCTCAAACTTTGCAGAATTCATCATCTAACTTAGAAGAATTGAAGATTAACACATAAACTAGCTCAGACAACCAGAAAACAACTAGAAATCAACCAGAAATAACTCTACGCAACTCAACTTCAACCTCACTTTTCGGCACCGAAAATGGGTGGCAGAGGCAAGACTGGACATCGACCGACGCCTGAGAAGGTGAGGAAGGTTGAGGGAGCAATGACAGCACCGATCTAGCTCCGGCAAAGGTGATAGAAGCTTCAAATAGAGAGAGAGAGCAAAGGAAACTCCGGAAATGTAATATCCCGTGTTTTTAAAATATTTTTACACTGTACCGGGATATACAGTGTTAATAATTTTTGAATATATATTACGATATTTTCACGAGTTGATATGTATTTAAAATCTATTTTAATTATTGTGTCTTATTTACAGTGCTTTACGTAAAATTTTCCCGGGACTTGCATTTTCGGGGAAATTTTCACGTAAATATTTTATTATTAATTATTTTAAATATATTTTCGGACTTGCATGAACTCATACATATTTTTAAAATATTAAACACCGTGTATACATATAATTATTTATTTAATTAGGGTTTAGTATTACCCTAATATTATATTAATTATTTATTTATTTTATTGTTATTTAATTATTTTTATTTAGTATAAATTATTAAAATATTAAATGTTATGTGTGTGGTGTATATTTAATGTGTTTGATTTAATATTATTTTAATATATAGTATAATCTATATATATATATACATATAATATATCAAAAAACCAAAACTTTGGAAAATTACCATTTTGCCCCTGAGCCTCCTTCTTCCCCGATTTGCTTTCCTTCGCCGTCCGGATGCCTGTCACACCGTTTCCTCACCGTTGGTGTGCCTTCCGGTGTGCCACCACCTTCCCCAGCCTCTTCCGCCTCCTGTGGTAGTTGTTTCCGGCGCCTGGAAGTCGATTTTGGCCGGAGAAGCCGAAACTTTGGCCACCGTCGATCATGTCGATTTCGGCCACCATTTTTGACACCACCAGTCTCTTTTTTCTCCTTGAGCTCCGGTGAGTGTGATTCTAGCTTTGGTTTGAGCTGAAATGGTCTAGAATTGCTTAGGTTTCGAATTTTCAATTTCGGTCACATTAGGCCTTTTGATTTTTTTGAGCTTCTAATTGATTGATTCATGAAAACTACCTTCACAAATGTTGTTCCTAGTAGCTTAATCTACATGTATGAATTTTTGTGGAATTTTTTGAGATTTTTTGGATTTTTGGGTATTTTTGAATATTTAATATTATTTTCTAATTTTCGGAAATTAATTATTTAAATTATGAAATTTTGTTTTATGGTTGAATTAGGTGTTGAAATGAATTATAGGAATTTATTTGGAATTTTTATGAATTTCTAAGTATTTATTTTGAATTATTGAAGTTTATGTAATTTGGGAAATTAGGGTTAATTGTGTTTTTAATTGAATTTAATTGGGTAATTGAGTTTAATTATTAATATTATTGATAAATATGTTGATAAAATAAATTTTAGATAATTGTATAATTTTTGGTGAATTTTTGGAGTAATTTTAGTATATTTATATATATAGGGGTATTTTGCTAATTTTACACAAAATTGGATAAAAATGTAATTTAATTGGTTTTAATAGTTATTTAAGGTATAAAAATGATTTCTACAAATTATTTAGTATTTTTAACTAATTAAAACTATTTTTCGTGAATTATTTTCAATTATATATATAATATACGGTTTTTCTAATAAAATGAGTTTTTATCGGTTTTTACTGTGTTTTAAGGTTAATTATGTAATTTCTATGTATAAAATGAATCTCTATGTTATAAGGATATTTTTGATATTTCTGAAATTATTTTGTGATTGTGGACCCCGGTTAGTGGACTGTAGTTTGGAGTCCGACCGTGGGATTTTGATTGTGCTCTGTGTAGTTTTTCGAAGTGTATTTCCTTGCAGGGTCGGCTCTACTCTTTTGAGTAGAGAGATGTCCGTTTTACAGGGGAGGTTCTGCTGAATTTTTGATAGAATTCTCGTAAAACGTGATGTCCAGTCGAACCCTAATTCTGTTTCCGTATTTAATACTCTAGATCGAATTCTAGGATTTCTGTTAGGTTTATTCTGATGTCTATTATTTATTGCTTGTTTAGTTACGCCGAGACCGAGGGTTAGTGGACTAGGCCCGTCGGATCCGTCTCGTGGAGCGCACTAGGGTGAGTTACTGTACTATATATATATGCTTTAGGATGCATGATTTAGAAATATACGTTTTATCTTAATTAAAAATGCATAAATAATGTGATTTGTATTTAAGTATATTTTTAGTTTATTTTTGGTTTATTTTAAATTATATGCATGTTTTATTAATGAATTGTGTTTAAAATATTTTTAAATATATTTCTAGTTTAATTTATGATTTGATTGGATTTATTTGACGTATATATACTCGAAATATACCTGGTTTACTTTTGGTATATTTCTAGTATATATATGGTTTATGTTGATATTTTATTGAACTTCATGCATCATTTATTTTTTATGAATGAATGATTTATATTATTAATGAAGGATATCGATAGAACGTGCTACCTAGTGGGCAGCACTAGGACCGAGTACGTACCGGTACGCCTATAGTATTTAGGCTATATTACTAACTTATTTGTGGATATTGATTTGATGTGATTATTGATGTGTGAGATATGGTTTGGAGGTGTGATTGCTGGAGCTCGATTGACCAAGTGTCTCGGGGCCAATCACACTGGCAGTTAGACTGCTGGAGCTCGGTTGACTTAGTGTCTCGGGGTCAGTCTACTGTCTAAATGGATTAAGTGGATATCTTTGGATTAAGTGAGCCTGTGTGGCTAGAGTGTTGTCTAACACTGTTTTCGAGGTTGCGATATTCTAGGGTTCTATGTGATCCTTCATAAACGATGATTTTCAATAAAACATATAAAATGATTTTTCTGCATCTGTGTGAATTTACCTGTATATATATTAGATATATATATACTGTTGACTGTATGCATTGTCACCTAGTGTGTATGTATATATATTATAGTAATTCACTCAGTGAGGTCTGACTCCCCTCCGTTGACTATTTTTCAGGAGAGTCAACTTCTTCAGACCTCAGTAGCAGGTCGATACGCCGGATTTCTTCCGCCTCGGCTTCTTTGTGTAAACTATTTACTTGAGTCTTATTTTTATAATCTAGACACTGCAGTAGTTGTGAATTAAAGTGTGGGATTTCATGTATTTTATTTAAAGAGATGTATTATGTTGAAACTGGATTTGTACTGAAAGATTTATATATATGAGATGAGATTTGATTTAAATCCGGTGATGAGAATGTTATTATTATATTTATGATTTTTATTTTCGCTGCATATATATTATTGTTATTATTATTATTGCATGTTTATTTTATTTTTAGGCTTGCTACGGGTTCCGGATTCGAAAGAATTCCCGTTCCCTAGCGCCGGTCATGGCCCCTGTTTTGGGTCGTGACAGGAAAGAAGAGAGAAGGGAGGCTGCTGGTGGTAATGGCTGGAAGATGATGGTGACAATGATGGTGGACAGGGAAGGCAGTTGCCGGGTGTGTGTTTTGGGGGTGGTCGGGTTGTTTTCTTCTCTACTTGGGGAGGTAAGTTGCTTTTCTCTTTCTTTTTTTTACACACACACACACATATATATAATCTTACTTTATAAAAAAACATTATATTATAATAGTATACATTAATTCTCCACCACACACATGCACATAATATATATATATATATATATATATATATATATATATATATATATATATATATATATATATACACTCTAATAATTTAATACACACACATAAAATATTCATGCAAATAATGTAGTTTAATAATAATAATAATAATAAACAATGTCATTTTAAATAATAAAATAATACAAATTCGGGAATTACTTTTATTAAAATAAAATATGGAGTATTACATCGGGATCCGGCAGTCTTGAATATAAGTGAGCCGTTTGACTGTTAAAAAAATTTGAGAATTCGGGTTCTACCTAATTTTTATACTAAAATGTTTTAAAAAGCATTTAAATATTTATTTCTTTCCTTTTGAAAAATAGATTTATTATATATATATATATATATATCAAATTATTTGAATAAAATTATAAATATATTATATTTTCATAAAAAACTTATTTTAAAGGAGATTTTCTAACTGCATGCAATTCTTTTATTAGCTTACTCAGTGAGGTTTGACTCCCCTTAATTTATTATTTTTTCAAGAGTTTAGAAGTCTTATGTTAGACCTACTTCTCTATGCCGAGTAGATTTTTTATCGGATATCTTATGTAGGTCTATATAGTTGTATTTGTATTAGTATCCGTGTACCGCAATAGAGAACTGTATAACTAAATATTTTAAATTTGGATATTATGTATTGAGATTTATGTACTGAGATACTATTTTATATAACTGACGATGTTTATTTATTTTATGTACCATTAGGTTATGGTTTAATTAAATTGAGAAAAATCAATTTGATAATGTGCATTATGATTTAATTATTTTATTGTAAGGTTTTAAAGTGAAATATTTCACGTTTTTCTTTTAAGGTTTACTACGGGTTTCGGTAGCTTTATGTTTTCCTATTCCCTAGTGTCGGTCATGTGCCTCTAGGTTCGGGTCGTGATAATAATAATAATAATAATAATAATAATAAACTACTACTACTACTATTTAGTTCCCAAATAGAATTTTTAAATTAAATGATTAGATATAACAATTCAACCTAATAATAACAACATAAGAATAAAATAATTAATATCGTTAAAAATCTCCATATTTATATATAAAATAATTTTAAAAATATTCAGATTATTACATTTTTTTTATCACATTTTACATTTTTATTTTATTTTATAAAGATTCTGTTTTTATTTATCTATTTATTTTCTCCACATCTTTTTCTTATTTTCTTTCTATAATAATAATAATAATAATAATATTATTATTATTATTATTATTATTTTACATTTCATGCATTTTTATTTATTTTGATATTATGTTTGTGTTGAAGTTGTTATCTTGGTGATGTGGATGAAATGATGTAAATTTAGAAGTGTTTATTTGTCTATTTGTTAAATTTATTTAAATATTACATTTTAAGCGCTCTAGAACATACCCATTTGCATTCACTTTAAATTCCTATTTTATTAGTTATCTCTTTATTTTATTCTTCTTCCTTTATTTTTCTTCTTGATGAATTTTTTTTATTGTTATGATAAAAATTGCATTTTGGAATTATCATGTTGCAGAGAATTTAGTTTTTCTAATTTTAGTAATGTTTCCTCCTTTATCATCAAAATATTATTTTTGCATTATTTTTATTATTCTCATGTTATTTTTATAATTTTTATTATCGACTTGTGTTATTTTGCATGGTATTTTGACTAAAATAGCATGTTTATTATATTCTTGAACTAAAAATATCATTTTTATTGTTAATGTATGATCAAAATGGTATTTTTGATATGAAAGTCTTCACCTTTGTTCACTATATGAAGTTGGTGACTTTCTAAATAAAAAAATATCAATTATTTATTTTCCATTAATATTTAATATTTTTCCTAGTTACCAAAATTATGCTTTGATAATTTTTTGGTGTGAACTTCTCATTTTTAACATTCTTGATAATAAAAGGTGGTAATTTTTGTATAAAGTTTTTAACTCTATTCTCAATATAAAGTTAGCAACTTTATTAATCAATAATATAAATAATGACTTTTAAAATTAAAGACAGTGCCATTTTTATGACATTATTGGAATACAGTTGGTATCTTTATTAATATAATATATTAAATTTTTTTTTTATATAATATTATCTTCTCATGGATTCATAAAAATTATATTTTATCTCCTTTCTTTTATTTCTTTTATCTCATTTTATCTTTATCCATTTATTTCATTTACTTTTCATCACCATTGCATATTTTATTTAATCATTTTGCATTCACATGATAATAGAAAGAAATGCCAATGACCTGGTAATTAATTCCCTAATGTAATTAGTTAGCTAAATTATGCATTCTCATTAGCATTTTTACTTGTTAATTTATTTTAATGCTTTTTGCTATTTTGGTTTAATGTTCCTTCCACTATTATTTTATTTATTCAATCTAATATCATGTGAATAAATGGAATATATAATTGTTATAAATGTATTGTGTGCTTGCATATGTTTGCACCTTTGTTTTGCATGAATTATTAGAATAGGATCATTTTATTTTATTTTATTTTCCATTTTCAATGTATTTAATAGAATAAGAGATTCTCAAAGTGATGTAATCTTTAATCCTAATCCCTCTTTTATTTATTTTTCATTTTGATGTATTTATTAGAATAGGTTATTTCAAAGGGGTTCTAATCCTTAATCCCTTTTCTGTTTTATTTTGTTTGTTTATTGGTTTTGATTAATTATTTCTTGCATGCTTATGTGCTATTTACTTACTTGCCTATTTGAAGTGCATGTTGATTGTTTGATTTGTCATGCCCACCATATTTATTTATTTTTTTGCTTTTTTATCAATATATTTGCAATGTGTGAGCCAAATTGAATTATCCCGCGTTCCAACTATTAATCCAATGTCATTTTAAATTGACTAATATTTAAGTGTGTTAAATGCATCCTTAAAACTGAAACTAGGGTAATGTGATAAGAGAATATAAAATATGTATAATTAAGAATACAGTCCAGTAGATATTGACTCTCTGAACCCAAAATCTCTGACAGAGAAAATGAGTTTCATTGACTCATTTCCCATTTCCGGCTATGGGTCAAGTGACAACTCCAAACTCACAGGCCCATAAGGTTGTCCCTCCCATATCAATAACATCAAAAACAAAATATCCCCATCGCCCATCTCTTGTGAGCTGTGACCACCACTTGCATACCACACATTGTGTATTATTTACTTTCTAAAATTTAAAATTCATATATTTTTTAATTCTTTTTTAAGTAATTTTCTATTTTACTTATTTTTTTCAAGATGTTTTTATTAAAATTATTATTAAATAATTACAAATAATTAAGATATTTTTTAATTCAAAAACGATACAATCACAATACAAAAACAATTTTTAACTACTATAACCCAACAAATTGTATTAACATTTTTAAATAAAATTTTTTATATATAAATAGTGAACTCCAAAAGCATTTAGCTTTGACAATATCCGACCATATCATTTAGTATTCACACTTAAAACTTTAAGTATAAAATCATTAATTTTAAATTCTTACTCAAAAGATTTTTTAAAATTGACAGCTTAACTTATTTTGATTTTCTATTCCATTTAAAATTTTTTGTTTCACCAACTCGTTAAATTTAAATTTTTATATATTTCATACAAATATAAATAAAATATTATTTATATTAGTCTACTGAATATTTTTAAAAGTTTAATTTTTTTTTATCTTACTGTACTAATTTTTTTTTAAAGTTAAGTTTGTATTCTATAGTTGTTGATTTGCAGTATTCACCCTAACAGTTTATGTGTTAAGTTATTAAAATTTACAATATATTTTAAAAAAATTTTAAAAAACTTATTTTAGAATACACATGTTTTATTCTATATAAAATACTCTAATTCTATAATATTTAAAAAATTACTCTTCCTTTCCATCAATAATAGGGCTTAGCATGGGATGGAAAAATGGTCAAACAGAGTTGAAATATCAAACCGAAAGACATTAAAACCATACTAAACCGAATAATTTTTACTTCGAATTGAACCGAACTAAATTTTATAACTAATTTGGTACGATATTGGATATTTATAAAAAATCGAACTGAGAACTGTACTGAACCATACTAAAACCGTACCAAACAAAAAATCAAATATTAATTTAATAAGTAATATATAGATATTAATAAAAAGTATTAAGTAGTAACTTAATTATATACTTATAATTATATTGTCAAGTAATATATATATGTATAATAATATATGATAAAAATTAATATATTTTGTGAATAAAATATAATAAATAAATTGTTAACAAAAATATTATTTATTTATATAAATTTTAATAATAAAATGAATTATATCATTTTAATTATAACTCAACACAATTTTTACAAAGATTTTATTTAAATAATTATATGATATTCCTTCAATATTGTAATAACCGAATATTTTAAATTATATATATATATATATATATATATATATATATATATATATATATATATATATATATATATATTACTTGGGTTTTTAATGATATTATTTATCTTATTTTATGTTGTTATTCTTGAAATATTAAATTATTATATTTAAGTACAAAAATTTAAAATTATATTTGAGAACTAATAATATTTTTATTTTTATTCATTTTATTCACATACCCATACATTTTTATTTTAATTATCTTAATATTTTATTCATAATATTACTATTGTTGACTATTATTATTTATAGTATTATTTTATCTAGGGCTAATATTAATGTTATTATTATATTTATTACTTATACTACCTAATATATATATATATATATATATTAGTCTCTTCAAACCAAAAGTTGGTCAAAAAGCCCTTTTCTACGAGTCAACAAAATTTTTTTCTTATTTCTTCCTTCAATTCTCTTCTCTTCTTTCCTTGCTACCCTCTTCTTTCCACCTGCAACAGACCACTTCTTCCCTTCACTATGTCTCCATGTGCATCGCTAGCAACCTCCACCATCCTCCTCCCTTCTATCGACGTATGGGCAGAGACAACAACAAGAAGCAGCAACATGAACAGCAGCAGGAATGACAACAACAGTAGCCTTCTTCCTCTTGATTTTGGCTTAGTTTAGGTGAGTTTTATGTTAGTTAGTTGATGTGTTGTAGTTGTTTTTTAGTTGATTTTAGTTAGTTCTTAGGTTGATTTTTTTTTTGATTTTGTTAATTATAAATTATTTGTTTAATTATGCAAGAATTTTAATTTAATTATTTGGTTAATTTGGGTTGATATATACATATATCAGTTGATCTAAATTATTTGGGGTTGATTTTGGTTAAGAGTATATAAAAAATGATTTATATTAATTAATTTAATTTTATGGAATTTGGTATATTTATTTGGAAATTTTAAGTTTTATGTATATTTTATTTTTTATTTATTGTTATTTTCCCTATTTTATTTATTTGCAATTATTTTAAATAAATGTATTTAGTGTTTTGATAATTGAATAAATTATATTATGATTTATTACTAATTTTATAGTTTTTGGTGATTTTATTATATTAATATTTAATATTTAATATTTGCTGATATTGTTTTTTTTTTTTGTGAACCTCGGTTGGGAATTGTGTAGTTCAGGTTCCTAACCCGAGGTATTGAGTTACTGTGGAATTTTGATGTGTGTTTACTTGCAGGATTGACTCTACTTCGGTAGAGGGGTGTCTATTTTACAGAGAAAATTCTGTCGAATTTTGAGTAGATTTCTTGTAAAATGTGACACCGGGTCAATCCTAAACTTGTTATTCTGAGTTCGAATGAAGTTTTCCTTAGAATTCTAGAAGTTAGGTTTCTATTTTTTGATTATCATTTTCCTTTTTTGTCTTTTAGCTGCCCTTTTAGTCGCATCTACCAGTTGAGGTCGAACATGATGTGCTAGAGGAGCGTCTTTATTTTATAAGTTAATATTTGATTTGAGTGTCGGGTCTTTCAATTTAAAACATATTAAATTTTGATGAATTTAATTTTATGAGATTCTGGTTGGTATCTCTTGAATAATGTTGCATAATTTAATTTATAGTTGATTTATTTTATTTTTAATTACTGTAATTTTCCTTGTTTTATTTATTTTATTTTATTTTATTTGAAATAAACTACGATAGAACAGGCTACCTGATGGGTTCCATCAGGACCGTGTGCACACTGGTAAAATAATTGATTATTTGATTATATTACTGAGGCCGATGGTCTAGTGATGCTTTGCTCTCAGACACCGCTAGTAATATAATATTTGATTATTTAATAAATATTGGGGCTGAAGTTTTGGTGATACTTTGCTCTCGAACACTGCCAATATAATTTGGATTAATATTTATTAAATCACTAGGGCCGATGGTTTGGTGATGCTTTGCTCTCAAACACTACCAGTGATATTGGATTAAGTGATGTGGCTGCAGCTGTGCATCCTGGTGATGCTTTGCTCTCGGGATCTGGTAGTCTTGGATTTAAGTGAGTTGTATGATTGTTACAAAAAAATTGATAAATCGGGTTCTACCTAATTTTTATATGAAATATTTTAAAAAGCATTTAAATATTTATTTCTTTGCTTTTGAAAAATGGATTTCTTATATGTATATCAAATGATTTGAAATAATTTATGAATATATTATTTTTATAAAAAAAAAACTTATTTTAAAGGAGATTTTCAAACTGCATTCATTTCCTTTATTAGCTTACTCAGTGAGGTTTGACTCCTCTCAATTTATTTTTTCAGGAGTTTGAGAGTCTTTTGTTAGGCCTACTTCTGTACGCCGTGTAGCTTTTTCACTAGCTATCTTACATAGGTCTATTTAGTTGTGTTGTATTTATATTCGTGTACTGTAGTAGAGAGAATTGCATAATTGCATATTTTATTTAAGATATTATGTATTTGTAATTTATGCACTGTGATATTATTTTGTATAACAGATGAGGTTATTTATTATATGATGATAGTATGAATTATTTAAATTGAGAAAAATTAGTTTGATAATGTATATTGTGATTTAATTATTTATTATAAGGTTTCAAAGTTTAAATATTTTGCATTTTTCTTTTAAGGCTTACTACGAGTTTTAGTAGTTTTATGCTTTCCCATTCCCTAGTGTCGATCACGTGCCCCTGGGTTCAAGTCGTGACAAAGTTAGTATCAGAGCTTGGGCTCATTTTTCATGCTTTTGACTGTCGATGTCTGTCTTTTTCTCATAATACTGCGATACTTAGGTTGTTAATTATTGCTTGTTGATTTCTTATCTTTAGGATTCAACATATGAGTTTGTATTCCTGTCTTGTTTTGAATCTTGGTTTTCTTCTCTTTTTAGAATGAGTCATGCTCAAAATGCCCCTACTGTAGATACGGAACCTAATGATGGTGAGCAGTCATTTCAGGATGAGATTCTCCCTCTTGCCTCTCGACTTAGAGGTAGGGGTAGAGGTAGAGGTAGGGGCAGAGCTAGAATAGTAGCAGCTCAGAGGCAGGAGCAGCCTCTGGTAAAGCCTCAGATTCAAGTAGAGGATCCTACAGCTTTTGTAGCTACTATGGCGGTTATTAACCAAGGGTTAACAGCTCTTAATAAGGTGATACCCATTATGCAATAAATGCTTTAGTGACAGACTCAAGGGATGTTAGATGTTGATACAACCTTATTATACTCCAACGTAGGGCGAGTTTATTTTAATGGTACTGGAGACACGTTGGATTTCATTAATACTATTGAGTCTAGGATCAGATTTGGTTATTCTAACTACTAGAGGATTATAATTATGGAGCTATCAGTCTCAGCAGCAGCTTAACACTGGTTTATACAGTCCATTTAGCCTTTCATGACAATAATGGCATAGTTGGGATTTAAGGAGCAGTTTATAAGATTCTTCTATCCTTCGTCTATACAAGAGAACTATAGATGACAATTGCTTAATATTGACAAGAGAGATCGATCAGTAGAGGATTATACCTGGGAGTTCTATAGACTGATGAGACATGCTAAGGATATGAGGCAGGATATTACTAGAGCAGTTGAGCTGTATGTGACTGGATTAGGCCTAACCTATATCAGCATTCGACTAGAGGGCCATAGTCTAGAGAGTGTTGTGGAGGAGGTAAGACAGTTAGAGTAGAGGCACATTCGACATGACACTATACCTTACCCGTATGATAATGACATTGTTAGACTTGTCCAAAGGGTATAGTAGCTAGTATTTTAGATAGGCAGCTCGAGTGCTTAGTCAGCAGGTCCTTCTCAGTAGAGTAGACAGTTCAGAGCACATCGGATTGGTAGGCACTACCTTACTTAGGATTGCAGGAGTAGTAGGGCTATTAAATTTGGTGGTAGTGCTAGCAGCAGCAGTGGACAGAGCTCTGGAAATGGTAGTTCTGGGTCTGGAGCTAGTGTGTGTGCCACATATGGGCGAGTGCATCAGGGTCCTTATCACTTGATTCCATGCGCATGTTTCAAATGTGGTTAGTTTGGACATTTCACTAAAGCTTGTCTAGACTATGGATTCCAGTCGTCCTTTGCTCAAGGATCTTCACCTTTTGTTGTCCAGCCATTGCAATAGGTGCCTTAGCAGTATCAGGCACCCATGTACCCTCAATAGCGATCGATATAGTTTACGAGTCAACAAGATCGAGGTAGAGGACAGACTCAGCCATTCACCTCATAGCAGCCAGGACGGGGTCAGGCTAGGGTCTTCACTTTGACTCCTCAGGATGCACAGACATCCAATATTATGGTAGCAGATATTATTCTAGTTTTTTTCTCTGAGGCTAAAGTCTTATTTGATCAAGGTGCTACGTGTTCCTTTGTATCTCTTTTGTTTGCTTAAAAAATGGTTTGTCTTCCTTCCAAGATGAGTTTACCTTTGACTGTTTTGACTCCACTTAGTGATGAGTTGGAGATGGACATTTTCTTTCCATATTTTCCTATGTTGGTAGAGCATAGAGAATTATTGGCAATTTTAGTCCTTTTGGATGTGATTCTAGGAATGGACTGGTTATCCCAGTATTATGCTTTTATGGTTATTCGAGCAAAGGAAGTAATTTTTAGGATTCTAGGTGATCAGGAATTCAGATTTAGAGGTACTGAGAGTTTCATGTCTCGTATCCTTATTTCTGCCATTATAACTAGGAAGATGCTTAGTAGAGGATGTTAGGGATATCTAGCCGTAGTTAGAGATGTTCAAGCAAAAATGGGATCAATGGAAAGGGTACCAATGGTATGTGAATTCTCAGATGTTTTTCCAAAGGAGTTACCTAGATTGTCGCCGGATAAAGAGATAGAATTCTATATTGATGTTATGCCAAGTACAGATCCTATCTCTATGTCACTTTATAGGATGGTACCTGTAGAGCTGAAGGTGTTAAAAGAACAATTGTAGGAATTATTAGATAAGGGGTTTATTTGGCTTAGTACATCTCCTTGGGGTGCTCTGGTTCTCTTTGTAAAGAAGAAGGATGGTAGTTTTCAACTCTGTATTGACTACAGACAGCTGAATAAGGTTACCATCAAGAACAAGTATCCATTCCCCCAAATTGATGATTTTTTTGATTAGTTACAAGGAGCTCGATATTTCTCTAAGATTGACTTGAGATCTGGGTATCATCAATTAAGGATTAGAAATGAGGATGTACCCAAGTTAACATTTTAGACTAGGTATGGCCACTATGAATTCCTAGTGATATCCTTTGGGTTGACTAATACCCCAGCAGCCTTTATGGACTTGATAAACAGGGTGTTTAGGCCATTCTTATATCGATTTATGATTGTGTTTATTGATAATATTTTAGTCTATTCTAAGAATAAGGTGAAACATGTGATGCATTTGAGATTGGTGTTGCAGACTTGGAGAGAGCACCGGTTGTATGCCAAGTTTTCAAAATGTGAGTTCTGGTTAGAACAAATGGCATTCTTAGGCCATATGGTGTCTAAAGATGGCATTCAGGTGGATCCTAGGAAGAAAGAGGCGATCATTGAGTGGCCAAGACCTACAATGGTTACTAAAGTGAGAAGTTTTCTAAGTTTAGCAGCTATTATAGGAGATTTATGAAGGATTTCTCTAAGACACCTTTGACCATACTAACCTAGAAGAATGTTAGATTTATGTGGACTGATAGATGTGAGAAGCATTTCCAGTTGCTTAAGGATCTATTGACTTTGGCTCCTATATTGACATTGCCTTATGGTGATGATGGATACATAGTGTATTGTGATGCTTCCCGTGTAGGTTTGGGCTATGTGCTAATGTAGAATGGCAAAGTGGTTGCTTATGCTTTGAGGCAGTTAAAGAAACACGAGCAGAATTATCTCACTCACGATCTAGAGATGGCAGCAGTTGTATTCGTATTAAAAATTTAGAGGCATTATTTGTATGGTGTCACTTGTGAGATATACATTGACCACAAGAGCTTGAAGTATATATTCGAGCATAGGGATTTGAACCTAAGGCAGAGAAGGTGGATGGAAATTTTAAAAGACTACGATTGTTCAGTTCTTTACCATCCAGGCAAGGTGAATGTGGTAGCTGATGCGTTGAGCAAAAAATTAGTAAGTAGTTTTGCCCATATCGGTACTGAGAGGAGACTGATTATTTAGGAGTTGCATGAGCTTATTGATAAGGTTTTACAGTGGAAAGTGACTAAGAAGTGCCTTCTAGCTCAGTTCAAAGTACAATCTGTGTACTTAGATAGAGTTATGGTAGCTCAAAAGAGGGACCCACATCTATAGAGAATTATGTTTAAAGTGGTCAATTCAGAGAGTCTGTGATTGATAGTGAGGGTGTTCTACGCTTGGGCACTTGATTATATGTGCCAGATGTTGATGATCTGAGGAAAGAGATCTTGGAAGAAGCACATTTTTCTGCTTACAATATTCATCCAGGTTCTACCAAGATGTATCATAATTTAAAGGATACATATTGGTGGAATAGAATGAAGAAGGATGTTGTAAAATTTGTATCCAAGTGTCTCACATGTCAGCAGGTGAAACTAGAGCATCAGAGGCCCTCAGGATTGTTATAGCCCATGCCTGTCCCAGAGTGGAAGTAGGATATGATTGCTATGGATTTTGTGACTGGTTTATCTCGGATGATAGGTGGATTTGATGCTATTTGGGTGATCATTGATAGGTTAACTAAGTCAGCTCACTTTCTGCCAGTTAAGAAGATACACTCCACTGATAGGTTGGCACAGTTGTATATCAGTAGAATTATTTATCTTCATGGATTTCCAATGAGCATAATATCTGATAGAGGAGCCACTTTTACATTAGTTTTTTTTAGCAAGAATTGTATAAGGCATTGGGTATCAGACTTGACTTCAACACAATATTCCATCCTTAAAGTGATGATCACTCTAAGAGGACCATTCAGACTTTAGAGGATATGCTCAGACTGTGTGTGATGGATTTTGGAGGTTAATAGGATAATCACTTACCACTGGTTGAATTTGCATATAACAATAGTTATCATGAAAGTATTGAGATGGCTTCGTATGAAGCACTATATGGTAGGAAGTATAGATCACCATTATATTGGGAAATTGGTGAGAGATAGCTGACAGGTCTAGAGTTAGTGCAGATTACTTTTGAGAAAGTTCTTATCATTCAGTAGAGGTTGAGGACAACATTCAGTAGGTAGAAGAGTTATGCTGATCTGAAGAGGAAAGATGTTTCCTTTATAGTTGGAGATATAGTGTTTTTGAAGGTATCTCCAATGAAAGGAGTTTTGAGGTTCGATAAGAAGGGTAAGTTGGCTCTGAGATACATTGGACCTTTCGACATACGATCACAAATTGGGGAGGTGGCCTATAGACTGGTGTTACCACCTGAGTTATCTCGAATCCACTTAGTGTTTCATATGTCTATGTTAAGGAAGTATATGCTTGATCCTTCTCACATACTTCAGCCTTAAGCAGTGGAGCTAAGCAAAGATCTATCTTACGAGGAGTATCCAGTGACAATTATGGATTGCCAGGTTTATCAACTTTGCTCTCGGGAGATTCCGATGGTGAAAGTGCTTTGGAGTAATCACACAGTAGAAGACTATATGTAGGAGACAGAATTTGAGATGTAAGCCACCTATCCCTATCTTTTTCATCAATAGACCTTGTATTTCCTTATTTTCTTTGAAATTTGAGGATGAATTTCTGTAAGAGGGAAAAACTGTAATAACCCGAATATTTTAAATTATATATATATATATATATATATATATATATATATATATATATATAGTTGGTCAAAAAGCCCTTTTCTATGGGTCAATAAATTTTTTTCCTTATTTCTTCGTTCAATTCTCTTCTCTTCTTCCCCTGCTACCCTTTTCTTTTTGCCTGCAATAGACCACTTCTTCCTTTCACTGTGCCTCCAAGTGCACCACTAGTAACCTCCACCATCCTCCTCCCTTCTATCGATATTGGTGCAAAGATAGCAATAAGAAGCAACAATAAGAACGGCAGCAATAGGAACGACAACAACAACAACCTTCTTCCTTTTGATCTTGACTTAGTTTAGGTGAGTTTTAGGTTAGTTAGTTTCATGTGTTGTAGTTTTTTGTTAGTTGATTTTAGTTAGTTCTTAGGTTGATTTTTTTTATTTTGTTAATTATAAACTATTTGTTTAATTATGTAGGAATTTTATTTTAATTATTTGGTTAATTTGGGTTGATCTATACATATATTAGTTGATCTAAATTATTTGGGGTTGATTTTGGTTAAGAGTATATAAAAAATGATTTAGATTGATTAATTTGATTTTTTGGAATTTGGCATGTTTATTTAGAAATTTTAAGTTTTATGTATATTTTATTTTTTTATTTATTGTTATTTATTGTAATTTTCCCTATTTTATTTATTTGTAATTATTTTAAATAAATGTATTTAGTGTTTTGATAATTGAATAAATTATATTATGATTTATTACTAATTTTATAGTTTTTGGTGATTTTATTATATTAATATTTAATATTTGCTTATATTGTTTTTTTTGTGAACCTCGGTTGGGAATTGTGTAGTTTAGGTTCCCAACCCGAGCTGTTGAGCTATTGTGGAATTTTGAAGTGTGTTTACTTGCAGGATTAACTCTACTTCGGTAGAGGGGTGTCCGTTTTACAGAGGAAATTCTATTGAATTTTTTATAGATTTCTTATAAAATGTGACACTGAGTGAATCATAAACTTGATATTCTGAGTTCGAGTCGAGTTTTCCTTAGAATTTTAGAAGTTAGGTTTCTATTTTTTTATTGTCATTTTCCTTTTCTATCTTTTAGTTGCCCCTCTAGTTACGTCTACCAGTCGGGGTTGGACACAACGTGCCAGAGGAGTGTCTTTATCTTTTAAGTTAATATTTGATTTGAGTGTCGTGTCTTTCAATTTAAAACATATTAAAATCTGATGAATTTAATTTTATGAGATTCTGGTAGGTATCTCTAAAATAATGTTGCATGATTTAATTTATAGTTGATTTTCTTTATTTTTAATTACTATAATTTTCCTTGTTTTATTTATTTTCTTTTATTTAAAATAAATTACGATAGAACATGCTACCTGATGGGTTCCATCAGGACCGGGTGCGCACCAGTAAAATAATTGATTATTTGATTATATTACTAGGGCCGATGGTCTGGTGATGCTTTGCTCTTTGTACACCGCCTGTATAATTTGGATTAATATTTATTAAATTACTGGAGCTGATGGTCTGGTGATGCTTTGCTCTTGGACATCACCAGTAGTATTGGATTAAATGATGTGACTGCGGCTGTGCATTCTGCTGATGCTTTGCTCTCGAGATTTGACAGTCTTGGATTTAAGTGAGCTGTATGACTGTTATAAAAAAATTGATAAATCAGATTCTACCTAATTTTTATATGAAGTATTTTTAAAAGAATTTAAATATTTATTTCTTTCCTTTTTAAAAATGGATTTCTTATATGTATATCAAATGATTTGAAATAATTTATGAATATATTATTTTTATAAAAAAAACTTATTTTAAAGGAGATTTTCAAACCGCATTCATTTCCTTTATTAACTTACTCAGTGAGGTCTGACTCCTCTCAATTTATTTTTTTCAGGAGTTTGAGAGTCTTTTGTTAGACCTACTTCTCTACGCCATGTAGCTTTTTTACCGGCTATCTTATGTAGGACTATTTAGTTTTGCTGCATTTATATTCGTGTACCGACGTAGAGAGAACTGTATAATTGCATATTTTATTTTGGATATTATATATTTGTAATTTATGCACTGAAATATTATTTTGTATAACAGATGAAGTTATTTATTATATGATGATAGTATGAATTATTTAAATTGAAAAAAATCAGTTTGATAATGTGCATTGTGATTTAATTATTTATTGTAAGGTTTCATAGTTTAAATATTCCACATTTTTCTTTTAAGGCTTATTACGGGTTTTGGTAGCTTTATGCTTGCCCATTCCCTAGTGCCGATCATGTTCCTCTGGGTTCGGGTTGTGACAAATATTTTCATAATTAATATTTTTATTAATTCCAACTAATTATATATATATATATATATATATATATATATATATATATATATATATATACTATGACAATAATTAATTAAAAGATAATAAGAAATCATTAGTTATATTCTTAATAAAAAAATTTAAATATAGTAAAAATTATATTTTCTTTGTATAACAATTCAAATATTACAACCTCATTAAATTTATAATTTATTACAGCTTTGGTAAATTTTTTATTTGAATAGTGTTATAGTAACACTTTTTTCAATATTTTTAATATTAATACAAAAGGTAATTTAATGTATTTTTTATTTTCAGCTTATAATTAAATAATAAAAGTTTAATTAATTTAATTTTAACTTTTTTTTATTAAATTGTATAAAAATATATAAAAATAATAATTATACTACTTTTCTTATATAACATAAATACTATTATCAAACAAATTATTTGTTTTATTTTTTAAAATATGAAAATAGATACAAAATAAATAAAAATTTTTAATTGAGTAAATTTCAATTATTTACTTAATGAACTTTAATTTAATAAGTTTTTAAAAATGGTAAGAGTTTATTTATTTATTTATATGGAAGTACAACACTCTTTGATTTTAATTATTTACTTATTAAATTTAATTTAGTAAGACTTATAAAATTATGTTATCTAATTTGATTTATATTAGAGAAAATATAAGCATACCCAATTAAAATAAAAAAATATATTTTTATTAGAGATAAAATAAAAGTTGACCTAATTAAAATAGGAAACATACTTTTAATCAAATTAGAATTACATTTTAAATCATTTAATTTTTATTAAAAATAAAATAGAAGTTAATGTAATTAAAATATAAAATATACTTTCAATTAAATTAGAATTATATTTTAATTAATTCAATTCAATTTTTATTAGTAAATGACTAAATTATCCAATTTTTTATATAATAATGAGTGAAGACTTATTTATAATTTTACTTGTCCTCCCCCCTCTTCGTATATCTTTATATACTAGTAAACAATTACGTGTTTTATATGTAAATAAAAAATTTATTTGACTCGTGATATATAGTAAATAAATAATTAAACTTATTATTATTATTATTACATAAAAGTTTTAAAAATAATAATAGTGTTATTTATTTATATAAGAATTTGATATTAACTTAATATAGTTATAATTTATTACAATTTCATAAAGATTTTATTTGAATAATTATATGATATTACTTCAATATTTCTTATAAATATATAATTAGTTTTTCTCAAGTTCACCTAATTATAATAGAAAAAATACTTTCAATTAAATTAATATTTTTATTAGAGATAAAACAGAAGTTAATCTAAATAATATAAGAAACATACTTTCACTTAAATCCCTATATTTCAGTTAATTTAATTTTTATTAGAGATAAAATAAAAGTTAACTTAATTAAAATAGGAAATAAACTTTCTATCAAATTAAAATTATATTTTAATAAATTATATTTTATTTTTATTAGTAAATAACTTAATTATCCAATTTTTATATAATATTGAGTGAATACTTTTTTTGTAATTTTATCCGTCTCTCCCTTTGTGTGTGTGTGTATATATATATATATATATATATATATATATATATATAATGAGCTCCAAAGTCATTGAATTCAAAATTTGATAAATACCCTTTTTATAATTCAATATTCGCTTCTAAAAATTTATGCCTTGAATTGTTAAAATTCACAATATTTTCAATAAAATATAAAAAATTTTATTTTAGAATATACATATTTTATTTTATATAAAATACTCTAATTATATTACATATAAAACATAATCTCTTTCTTTGCATAAAAAAAATGTCTTTTATTCTATCTAAAATATTTTTCAACTAAAATCATTCATGAACAACGGAATCTAACAAGTCACTTGCACAACTACGCTTGCAGTTTTGAATGTATCCAAGTTCCATATTACAGCAGAGCTTCTAGATTTTTAATGACTGCGTCTCTTTGCATGATAGCATTTTCTTCCATTTAGCATGATTTTTCTTTACCTTTTCACTAATTTCATTGCCATTGCTCATCACATCCAAAATAGCCTTGCTCAGCTTCTCATTGGAAATCCACCCATTATCTTCTTTCATCACTTCTACTGCAACTTTCAGTTCTTCCACCATCAACAAGGTGTATAGAATCTGGTCAAATGAGTGCGGTATCAGAACTAATTGGCAGTCTCTTAACAAGGATTCCCACATTGAACCAGACCCACAGTGACTAACAAAGCACCCAACAGATGGGTGGCTTAGTATTTGTGGCTGTTGAACCCAACCTCCATACACACAACCTCTTCCTTTAACTCTCTCTTCAAGCCCTTCTGGCAATGCTTCTTCAATGGTTGAACATCCACTTAGTGGCCTTAATTCCACAAAAAATGGCAAACCATATGAGTCGAACCCCATTATTAGTTCTTGAAATTGATCCTTTTCTAGTGTGGCATGACTCCTAAATGAGCAACACACCACTGAACCTGCTTCAAACTTACTTAGCCAATTATCCCATTTCTCTTTGAGCTTTGTAATGGGTTTCTTAGGCAGGATAGGACCTGACGTAGCGGAAGCCTAGAAAATTGGATAAATACTGTTTGACATTGAATCACACACGATTATTATTGGATAAATACTTCTATAACCTGTTGATTTGTGCACCAATGTCAGGAAATAGGCATCAATAATCATTGATTCATATAAAGAAATATCAAATATTGGAAAAATATAAATTTGATTTATTAATTTAACAAAAGCTGTCATCAAACAATCCCAAAGAGATAAATAAATAGAGTTTAGGGAAAAACCCTGAAAAAAAAAAGGAAGAAAAGATTAAAAAATCCCAAAAAGGAACATAAACTTTTAAGCCAAATTTAAGGACCTAAACAAAGTAATTTGGGTCCGAAGATAGATTGCTACAAACACAATTTATAATGCTTATTATAAAACTCTGAATCAGCTTTGATTTGATATATTATGGACCCCGTGGTTCAATCGAGGTCACCGCGATCGTCCATTTGAAATCCAAGTGCACACACTTATTTTATCAAATCCATATATAAATAACAATGTAGCCTTATCCACATCAGGACCTGTTACCAGCACTGGCTTTGAATATTGCTGTGCTACATAGTAAATGAAAGGGCCCTCAATCTCATAGCAAGTCATAATAGCAAATGCATCACTTTCTTTGCTGCTAGTGAAAATTCGCCCATAAAAAGAGAGCCCACTCCCATACTCCTTGGCAAACCTCTATAGAGGGTGAATCTCATCTGGTATTGGTAGCACAGTTGAAGAAGGATAGCCAGGAGGTACCTGCATCAGCTCTTCAACAGTCATGTCCTCCGTAATCTTCTTATAAGGCGAGACACAAAAGGCTGGTGCAACAGCACATGCAATATTGTACGCAATGGCCTTAAAGCCTAGCTCTCGTCCTAAAGCAGGAACCCAATAAGCAAAATCGTAGAGCATAATATCAGGCCTGATATTGCCTGAAATGGTTTTGTTGTTGCGTTTGATCAAAAGCCGTGTAGAGATTATTCTCAAGCAAAAAGGGTACATCAGAGCAGGTTTTAGTGCCTAGAGGAAGGCCATCAACATGAGGAACTATCAAAGGAAAGAAGTGAATGAGTTGTGGATATTTGTTGAGTTGGATTAGATTTGACTTTGCACCTCTGGGCAAGCCTCCCTCAGCAAGCTTATTAGCAAGGTAAAGGTATGGTGTGAAATGGCCAAAAGCAAACCATAGGAACATGGATACGTGGTTTAAGCTTTTTGTATCTGCTTCGATCTTCAATGCCAAGTTTGAGCTTATGAAATTGAGAAAAGTGTATGGGTACTTGGTAGTGGCTACTACTGTATGGACAACAATAGTAATTGCTTTGCCCCTTGCGGTCCTGAGTAGTTGTTGCATTACACAGGTACTTATTAAAGCTATTTATTAAAGGATAGAGTTTCTTATCCCTATGAGCAACCTAAGTCGCTCCTTTAGCGCTAAATTACTTTAATGTTCTTATTTTTTTATAATTATATTATTAAAAACATTATTTACAAAATATGAGTGTTTAAATCATTACATTGATAAAAAAATCATTAAATTTTAATTTTTAAATTTTATCAATTTAATTAATTGTTAAAAAATTAAAATTTTAACAAAAATAAATTTAAAATATTAATTTATATTGGGGCAATATTGAAATTGCTCCCAATAGTTTTTTTATTTTGTAGCAACTTCCGATAGGTATCACTTATCTCTTTTTAAATTATGAATAAAAATTACCAATAATCGTTGAAATCAACTGGCAGTGGGTTATTCCTACTTGAGCGAGATCTCAAATTTAAGTTCTGATATATGCAGTTGCGTTAAATTAGTTATTAAGAGATATTTATTATTCTTGTGATTTTATCTGGATCGAATTGGATTAATCATAATTCAGTAGACTCTGGATATTAGCGGTTAACACCCAAAAAAAAGTACAAATAAAAATTAATATGTCAGTTGGTTGCACTATTTTACAAAAATACCCTTAAGCTAATTTAAAAATTACAAAATAATAAATGAATAGGTACAAAATTAAATTAGTTAAGAGACATAATTCCTTACATCATGAGACAAGTTCACCCATTTTATATTTTAATTACTTGTTAAATTATTTTTTTAAATAAAAAAACTACTGTATATAACAAATAAAGAATAAAACTGTAATTTTGAAGAGAAATTTAGTCTTTATTTGCATAACGGCGAGTCACTATCCTTAAATTACACAAGTTATCTATTGAGCAACATATCCAATTTGTAGTCCCCATGAGCTGCCTCTATAGAGCAAAATATTAAAGAGGTTTTTTAGTTTAGCTGATTGAAATACATATTTTTTTTAAACAAAAATTATTATAAAAATATCAAAGAAAAGAATAATTCTATCATTACTTGATTTTTTAGTTATTTTTATTTTATTTTATCTTTATCACTATTGACTGAAAATATATTTTATCATTTAATAGTAATTATTGATAAAATATATTTTATTTTGTAAAAAATAAAATAATAATAAAAAGCACCGAAATAAAAGCTAATAACATAAAATATACTATTTTATTAAATTAATTACAGGCGTACCCAAAATAATCCTCCTTATCTGAGTAGCATTGTCTTCTTCTTCTTTTGTATTCTTTCCCTGATACATACTTGTCACGACCAAAAACAGGGGCCATGACCAGTGCTAGGGAACGAGAATTCTTTTGAATCCAGAATCCGTAGCAAACCTAAAATAAAATAAAATATGCAATAGAAATAATAACAACATATTTAAGTAAAATATTATGCAGCGGAAAAAAATCATAAATATCAAAATATTATTTCCATCAAATGAGATTAAATCAAATCCTCATCTCATATATAAATAAGCTTTTAATACAAGTTTCAGTTCAAATATTTAAAGTACATATCTCATATAATTATAATACAACAATCTCACAATCGACCATAACTATTGCAATGTCTAAATTATAGAATAAAACTCAGATAAGCAATTTACATAAAGAAGCCGGAGCGGAAGAAATCCGGCGTACAGGTCTGCTACTAAGGTATGAGGAAGATGACTCTCCTGAAAAATAGTAACGGAGGGGAGTCAGACCTCACTGAGTGAATTACTATAATATATATACATGCATACTAAATGACAATGCATACAGTCAATAGTATATATATAAATATATATACAAGCAAACACACGCAGATGCAATAAAACCATTTTATATATTTTTACTGAAAACCACTGTTTATGAAGGATCAAATAGAACCCTAGAAAATCGCAACCTCAAAACAGTGTTAGACAACACTCTAGCCACACAGGCTCACTTATTCCAAATATATTCACTTATTCCATTTGGATAGTAGACTAGCCCTGAGACACTAAGTCAACCGAGCTCCAGCAGTTTGACTATTAGTATGATTGGCCCCGAGACACTTGGTCAATCGAGCTCCAGCAATCACACTCCCAAATCATATCTCACACATCAATTAATCAAATCCAAAAATGGTTAGTAATATAGCCTAAATGCTATCAGCATACCGGTATGTACTCGGTCCTAGTGCTGCCCACTAGGTAGCATGTTCTATTGATATCCTTTATTATTAAATATAAAACATACATTCACAAATAAATGATGCATGAATTTAAATAAAATAGCAACATAACCACATATATATGCTAGAAATATACCAAAAGTAAACTAGGTATATTCGAGTATATATACATCAAATAAATCCAATTAAATTGCAAAATAAACTAGAAATATACTTAAAAACATTTTAAACATAATTCATTAATAAAACATACATATAGTTAAAAAGATACCAATAATAAACCAAAAATAAACCAAAAGTAAACCAAAAATAAACTTAAGTACTAATTAAATCATTATGCATTTTTAGTCAAATAAAACATAGATTTCTAAATCATGCACCCTAGAGCATATATATATAAAATAGTAACTCACAATTATTGCGCTCCTCGAGATAGGTTCGATGGGCCTGGTCCACTAGGCCTCGGTCTCGGTGCAACTAAACAAACAGATAATGACAAGAATTAGAATAAATCCCACAGAAGTTCTAAAGACTCAATCTAGATTACTAGAGACAGGATTAAATCAAAATTCGATCGGACATCACATTTTACGAGAATTCTATCAAAAATTCGACAGAACCTCCCCTGTAAAATGGACATCTCTCCACTCAAAGAGTAGAGCTGGTCCTGCAAAGAAATGCACTTTGAAAAATAGACACAAAACACAACCACAATCCCTCGGTCGGACTCCAAACTATAGTTTCCCGACCGAGGTCCACAATTCACAAAATAATATAGAATTACCGAAAATACCCTTATATACTAAAAATATATTTTATAAGTAGAATTTACATAATTAACCCTAAAACACAGTAAAAACCGATAAAAACTCATTTTATTAGAAAAATCGTATATTATATATATAATTGAAAATAATTTACGAAAAATAGTTTTAAATAGTTAAAAATACTAAATAATTTGTAGAAATCATTTTTATGCCCTAAATAACTATTAAAACCGATTTAATTACATTTTTAGCCAATTTAGGGTAAAATTACCAAAATACCCCTATATATATAAATATACTAAAATTAATCCAAAAATTCACCAAAAATAATATAATTGCACAAAATTAATTTTCTCAACATATATATCAACAATATCAATAAATAAACTCAATTAACTAATTAATTTCAATTAAACACACAATTAACCCTATTTTTCCAAAATTACATAAACTAAATAAATTCAAAATAAATACATAAAAATTCACAAAAACTCCAAATAAAGTTCTATAATTCATTTAAACACCTATATTTACCATAAAACACAATTTCATAATTTAATTAATTAATTTTCGAAAATTAGAAAATAATAATAAAATATTCAAAAATACCCAAAAATCAAAATAATTTCCAAAAATTCTCCAAAAATTCACACATGAAGATTAAGCTAAGGGGAGCAACATTTGTGAAGGAATTTTTCATGAATCAATCAAATTAAAGCTCAAAAAAAAATCAAGAACCCTAATGGACTGAAATTGCAAAATCGAAACCTAGGCAAATCTAGATCATTTTAAGTGAAACAAAGCTTTTGGATAAGGAAGGTGTTGAACCATGCTTGTTCAGAATCCCAATAAGAGAATGTTGGGCAAAATTCGAGCTTGGTTTGGGAATTTACAGGGAAAGATTTGGGCTTAAAAAGATCTTGACCCCAATCTATAGGATGAAGGACTTTAAGGATTTTGCAGGTAGAGTAAGAAGGGTCGTGGGATCCTTTATGGTAGAAGTGTTTGAATTCTGCTGAACTAGTAAATTCCAAAATAGTTTGATAATACTCTTGGGGTTTTGAAAGATCCTAAGGCTTAAAAAACCAATTTTTTGGAAAATGGTTTTGCATTGCTATAAAAGGACTTTTGTTATAAAAACCATCTTCAATTGTTAAGATGTTTTAAAAAGTGGTTTTTGTGAGAAATTCAGAAGACTTTATTTTAGATTGTGATAAAATAATTTGTGAACTACTTTGGGTAGCCACAGGAGTTAAATCATTTTGAGAAAGGATTTGAGAGGAAGAAGATGCACCTTTCTCAGGTTTTGAAATAGGCTGAGAGACTTTACCTGAGGGTGGAGGACGGCCCAAAATACTAGGAGGCTCTGAAACTAGAGGTTTCGGAGTTGCTTGAATAGCCTAGAGGAGTTCAAGAGTTCTAGAGATCGATTCAACCCATTGTTGAATTGCAAGAGCTTTAGTTGAGTCATCTTTATTATGTTCCTGGCAGACAATGTCATGCCAAGAATTTATTGGCTTTTCAGCAGAAAGAGGGAGAGGAACTTTAGTTGGGACAACTTTATCTGGATCTAAACTTTCTTTACCAGAGGGTTCTTTCTTTTTGCGGGGCATCTTTATTTGTTTTGTAAAAATTCTCTTGTCAGGAAATCTGGAAGAGAATTCTCATTTCCTTTAATAAATTCAATTTCAAAATTAAAGATACTCAAAATAGCTTGCCATCTAGCAAAAATCTATTTTGATGCAATATTTTGAACATCTTTTTGTAAAATTTCTTTAGCAGATTTACAATCAATTCGAAGTAAAAAATTTTGATTGAGTAAATCAGATTAAAACTTTGTGATGCATAGTACAATGGAAAGAATTTCTTTCTTGATGGTAGAGTAGTTCTTTTGGGTGTCATTCCAGTGACCTGAAGTATACTGTATAACTACTTCCTGTCCATTTTGAACTTGCTTTAAAATACCACCATAACCTAATTCATTAGCATCAATTTCTACAACTTTAGGAAGACTAGGATCAGCTATATAGAGACATGGTATTGAAACTATTTATCTCTTTATGTTTTGGACAACTCTAGTGTGTTCCTCTGCCCAAGGAGGTGGATTCTTCTTTAACCTATCATGTAAAGGTTTGGCTATCCTATTAATGTTGGGACAAAAATCCAGAACATAGTTAAGGCTGCCTAAAAATCTTTACAGTTGGGTTTTGTCAAGAATCTTATCAGGAAACTTGTTAGCAAATTCTAGGCATCTTCCTATAGGGACAATGGTTCCTTGACAGATATAATGTTCTAGGAATCTGATTCTAGTTTAGAAGAGAGATATCTTCTTTTTAGAAACCACAAGACCTGCTTTCTTGACAACATAAAGAAAAGTCTTTAAATGCTTGAGGTGTTGCTCAATGGATTTAGAGAAAATAAGAACATCATTAATATAGACTATACAAAATTCAAAATAAGGATTGAAAATGTCATTCATAATTCTCTGAAATTCAAAAGGAGCATTTTTCAAACCGAAGGGCATTACATTCCACTGATATTGGCCAAAAGGGACAGTAAAGGCAGTTTTATAATGATGCTTTGTGTCGATTTGTATTTGCCAAAATCCTGATTTCATATCAAATTTTGAAAAAACAAATGCAGAATGGAGTTTTTAAAGAAGATATTTTTTGTTTGGAATAGGATACCTAATCCATTTGAGGGTTGTATTCAAAGGCTTGTAATTTATTACAAGTCTAGGAGTACCTCTCTCTTGTTCAGAAGCTTTATTAACGTAAAAGGCTGCACAACTCCATGGTGACCAAGATTTAGAGATTAATCCTTTAGATTGAAGATCTTGGATTTCTTTCCTGCAATGATGTTCTAATTCAACATTCATCTGAATTGGTCTAGCTTTAGTAGGGATATTTCTTTCATATAATCCTGGCTTATAAAGGAGGTTAACTATATGCTTTTTTCTATTCCAAAAAGCATTTGGCAAATCAAAACAGACTTCTTTAAGAAAACATTTTTGAAGATCAAGAATGCATTTATTTACAAAATCATTTTGTAATTGATGTTCAATTTTGTTAAAATAAACTCTTTGCTTTAAATTGAACAAATCTGTTTCTTTACTTTTAACCAAGAAATTTATTTGATTTTTGTAAATAGAATGAGCTTGAACAAAGTTGAGCTAGCGAGTTTTTGGCTTAGCCAAGAAGGGAAAAGAAATGAAAATATCTTTATCTTTAAAATCAATTGAGTCATGAGTAACTATGTAGGGAGTTATCAGATTAATGAACGACGTCCCTAAGATTACTGAATAACTAATATCAGAAACAAGAAGGAAAGAAGTTTTAATGGTGATGAAATTACCATATAAGACTTTGATAGATGCATAAATGATTTTAAGCTCACAGAAGTCCACCAGAATCAAGTCTATAAAACTTCTAAAATCAACTTCTTCAAATCTGATTATGTTATCAGAACTGAAGAAAGAGATGTCCAGTTGGACAAATCTAGAGATGAAATTAAACTTCTTTCTTCTTCTTCTATAGAAAAACATAAAGCTAAAGGATTCAGATATATCCATATAGGTCTTGTCCAAGTTGGTGTTAAGCCCCTCAACAGAAAAGGACTTAATACCTCTATTCTTGCTGCCCTAAGGGATAAGTGATTTAGAAATTTTAAAGATTCTTTGTTAGGAACTATAGAATCCAGCCTCTGTAAAGGTCCCATATCATTTGACTGTTATCCCAATTTCATAATATATTTAAATGATCCAAATCTTTTAAAGTCTTTGGTTTTACAGATCCAAACCCATAACTATGTTATGGAGGATGGATCCATTCCAATTGCATTAGTTTTTAAAGTTCATTATAAAGCTATGATGCCAGCTTTTGCTACCAAGAGTCGATTTCATAGTAAAAAAGGAGAAACTTTGCTTTTTCAAACTGACATGACTAAAGCAAATGTTGTTATACCCAAACCTATATAGTGGAGCCAGATAACCCTTCTTGAAGATTGGATTTTAGAAAGTGCTACTGAACCTACACTACAAATCCAAGACAAAACACCTCCAAACACAGAAATAAAGCAAATAACCCAGTTCCAGGATGGAAGAGTAAAGATTAGCTTTGATAGAGCCTCTTTTAGTGTCAGATTTTCTGATACTTCATCATTAGAATCCCTTGACCTTGGAAGAATATCCCAGATCCCTTCTGTCATTAACCTTCCATATAAAGAATCACAGAAACAAGAACCATAAAGACCCATTATTCTTCCTTATCCGGATCAAGCAGAACTACATCCAAATATACCTCCGGTTATGATTCCTCCTTACATTCTAGCCAGATTCTCTACATCTGACTTACCTAATATAGCTCTCAGAAATATTAACCTCAGCAACAATATAGCACAACCCATATATACAGAACCACAACAAGAAATAAAGTCTCCTTCACCTCCTGCCTCACCAACAGCCTCAGCTCTTACAGAAAATATAGCCTATGAACTAAGTGTTATTGATAAAGAATTTACACCTGATAAAACATCTTTACATAAAGATTTTTATGCATCTCATAACTTAGAAAAAAGAACTTGGTTTTTCAAGTATTTCCTAAATACAAGACAAGATATTCAAATAAAGTTTTATGATTTCTTGTAGAATAATAAAGTAAATTTATTTTTCTTTGACTGGTTTGAAGTATATGCTTTAGAAAATGATATGTCATATCCTTTTAAAGAAATAAACCCTATTACTATTCAAAAGAAAAGCTGGGAATTAGCCAATGGCCAATCTATAGAGTCTGAACATCCTCCTCTTAGGACGATCAAGATCCCTGTAGGCGAAGAAACTATTGATGCTGCCCTTTACAAGAAACCTCAGGATAATGACACCCAAAATTTAAAGAATATAGTTTCCCAGAACAACTTCACCAATGCTCATCTTCATAGCATAGGAAAACAGCTTTCTAGGATAGAAAAGCAGCCCTATGACACTATAGAACCATCAGCTTCTACAAATAAAAAACTAAAGAACCCTATATTCAAACCTTTCCAAGTCTCCCAAACTGCCCAACAGGAAATTAGATCTAACAAATCTGAGTTCCTCGAAGCTGTTAGAAGCTAACTTAGCCAAATGGCTCCTTCTTCCTCCACTCCTATAATACCTGACACTCCTCAAAATGATAGCCAGACTATTAATCAAAATATTAGTGTCTTAGATAAAGTCTTAGAATCCACTACTGATGAAGAAGCATTTCAGGAACAGTCTCCTAAAATTGCTAAACTTCATTGGCAGAATAACCAACCCTTTTGATCAGGATACACTAGAGCTTCTTATCCAAATTTAGATATAGGTGAACAACCTAGTATCCTTGTCCAGCCCAAGTTCAATGCTAGTTCTGTTTATGAATGGAACATTGATGGCATGTCAGAATTTCAAATTCTAAATACCCTTCAACAAATGACTATGGCCTCCAATGCTTATAAAACCCAAACAGAAACCTCTGATAGGTCTGTAGCTGAACTTGTTATAGCAGGTTTCTCTGGACAATTGATAGGATGGTGGGATTATCATCTTACTATCCAACATCAAACAGACATCCTATATGCTATCAAAAGAGATGAGGAAGGTCTTCCCATTCTTGATTCCTCAGGAAACACTACCCAAGACTCTGTGTCTACTCTTATTCTCACTATAACACTCCATTTCATAGGAGATTCTTCCCATCTTAAAGATAAAAATGCTGACCTCCTATCCAATCTAAGGTGCAGAAAACTCAGTGATTTACAATGGTATAGATCAACTTTCCTAACCAGGGTCATGATTAGAGAAGACTCAAACCAACCTTTCTGGAAGGAAAAATTTCTAGAAGGTCTTCCTACCCTTCTAGGAGAACGTGTCAGAAACACCATTAGACAATCCTTTGGATCCCATATCATTCCCTATGAACAACTCACCTATGGTGAATTGATCAGTACTACCCAAAAAGAAGGCCTTAAGATCTGTCAGGATTTGAAACTCCAAAAACATCTAAAGTGGGAGTTAAGGAAATCCAAAAAAGAATTAGGATCTTTTTGTAAACAATTCGACTATGGTTATAGTCAACCTGCAAAGGAGATTGTAGTAAAAAGTCCTCTTCCTCCAAGAAATTTTCTAAATCAAGAAAGTTTCATAAGAAAAAGACTTCTGATGAACCCTACTACAAAAAACCTTACAGAAGATCCTTCCCTAAGAAAGATAAAGATTCCAAACCCAAGAAAAGAGACTTGAAAGATGTCACCTGCTACAAATGTGGCAAAAAGGGACATATTTCCAAATATTGCAAAGTCTCTAAGAAACTCCAGGAACTTAACCTAGGAGAAGAAACTCTAGCACAACTTTCTGCATTGCTTTTGCACACATCTGAGTCTGAGTTTGAGTCCTCCTCTCTAGGAATTCCTCAGATAGATGAACTAGCTACAACCTCTTCTTTTTTTATAAGTTCAGAATCTAGTTCTGATATAAAGCATTTGAACATGCTTACTAAAGAACAAAACCTCATTCTAGATGCCATACAACACATCAATGATCCTGATGTCCAAAAAAGATATCTAGAACAACTTAGGCAATCCTTAGAAAAGTAACCTGAGCCCCCTAAGACTGAGTTACCTTCCACAAGTACCAATATGTATGATCTTACATCCATCCTGAATAGGAAAAAGCATGGAAAGAAACCCATAGGAAATGTCCAGGAACTCCAATCTGAAATAAAGACCATTAAAACATAACTAAAGTATATTAAAGAAAAGTAACAAAAAGATTATGAATTAATTCAGTTTCTTGTCACCAAACTAGCTGAAGAATCTAGTGATAGTGATGACACAAAAAGCTTAGGATTAGAACCCCAGTCCTTGGCTAGCATAGACAAAGTCCCTCATGATTTCCTCTATACTTTAAGTCAAATTACTTCTAGGAAATACATTGTTAAAGTTTCCCTTGTCTTTGATAAAGATTTTCAGTATGATACTGTCACTCTGTTTGATACAGGTGCTGATTTAAGTTGCATAAAGACCTCTATTATTCCTCATCATTTTCAAGAAAAAACCCATGAAACACTCTCCTCTGCTAACAATTCAAAAATGCATATTGATGGCAAAACAGATGTCAGTATTTTAAATAATGAATTTTCCATTAAAACTTCTTTCCTTCTTGTTTCTGATATTAGTTATTCAGTAATCTTAGGGATGCCATTCATTAATCTGATAACTCCCTACATAGTTACTCATGACTCAATTGATTTTAAAGATAAAGATATTTTCATTTCTTTTCCCTTCTTGGCTAAGCCAAAAACTCGCCAGCTCAACTTTGTTCAAGCTCATTCTATTTACAAAAATCAAATAAATTTCTTGGTTAAAAATAAAGAAACATATTTATTCGATTTAAAGCAAAGAGTTTATTTTAACAAAATTGAACATCAATTACAAAATGATTTTGTAAAGAAATGCATTCTTGATCTTCAAAAATGTTTTCTTAAAGAAGTCTGTTCTGATTTGCCAAATGCTTTTTGGAATAGAAAAAAGCATATAGTTGACCTCCCTTATGAGCCAGGATTTGATGAAAGAAATATCCCTACTAAAGCTAGACCAATTTAGATGAATGTTGAATTAGAACAGCATTGCAGGAAAGAAATCCAAGATCTTCAATCTAAAGGATTAATCTCTAAATCTTGGTCACCATGGAGTTGTGCAACCTTTTACGTTAATAAAGCTTCTGAACAAGAGAGAGGTACTCCTAGACTTGTAATAAATTACAAGCCTTTGAATACAACCCTCAAATGGATTAGGTATCCTATTCTAAACAAAAAAGATCTTCTTCAAAAACTCCATTCTACATTTATTTTTTCAAAATTTGATATGAAATCAGGATTTTGGCAAATACAAATCGACACAAAGCATCGTTATAAAACTGCCTTTACTGTCCCTTTTGGCCAATATCAGTGGAATGTAATGCCCTTTAGTTTGAAAAATGCTCCTTCTGAATTTCAGAGAATTATGAATGAAACTTTCAATCCTCATTTTGAATTTTGTATAGTTTATATTGATGATGTTCTTATTTTCTCCAAATCCATTGAGCAACACCTCAAGCATTTAAAGACTTTTCTCTATGTTGTCAAGAAGGCAGGTCTTGTGGTTTCTAAAAAGAAGATATCTCTCTTCCAAACTAGAATCAGATTCCTAGGACATTTTATCTGTTAAGGAACCATTGTTCCTATAGAAAGATGCCTAGAATTTGCTAACAAGTTTCCTGATAAGATTCTTGACAAAACCCAACTGCAAAGATTTTTAGGCAGCCTTAACTATGTTCTGGATTTTTGTCCCAACATTAATAGGATAGCCAAACCTTTACATGATAGGTTAAAGAAGAATCCACCTCCTTGGACAGATGAACACACTAGAGTTGTCCAAAACATAAAGAGATATATAGTTTCAATACCATGTCTCTATATAGCTGATCCTAGTCTTCCTAAAGTTATAGAAACTGATGCTAGTGAATTAGGTTATGGTGGTATTTTAAAGCAAGTTCAAAATGGGCGGGAAGTAGTTGTACAGTATACTTCAAGTCACTGGAATGACACCCAAAAGAACTACTCTACCATCAAGAAAGAAATTCTTTCCATTATACTCTGCATCATAAAGTTTCAATCTGATTTACTCAATCAAAATTTTTTACTTCGAATTGATTGTAAATCTGCTAAAGAAATTTTACAAAAAGATGTTCAAAATATTGCATCAAAATAGATTTTTGCTAGATGGCAAGCTATTTTGAGTATCTTTGATTTTGAAATTGAATTTATTAAAGGAAATGAGAATTCTCTTCCAGATTTCCTGACAAGAGAATTTTTACAAAACAGATAAAGATGCCCCGCAAAAAGAAAGAACCCTCTGGTAAAGAAAGTTTAGATCCAGATAAAGTTGCCCCAACTAAAGTTCCTCTCCCTTTTTCTACTGAAAAGCCAATAAAGTCTTGGCATGACATTGTCAGCCAGGAACATAATAAAGATGACTCAACTAAAGCTCTTGCAATTCAACAATGGGTTGAATCGATCTCTAGAACTCCTGAACTCCTCTAGACTATTCAAGCAACTCTGAAAACTCCAGTTTTAGAGCCTCCTAGTATTTTGGGCCTTCCTCCGCCCTCAGGTAAAGTCTCTCAGCCTATTTCAAAACCTGAGAAAGGTGCATCTTCTTCCTCTCAAATCCTTTCTCAAAATGATTTAACTCCTGTGGCTACCCAAAGTAGTTCACAAATTGTTTTATCACAATCTAAAATAAATTCTTTTGAATTTCTCACAAAAACCACTTTTCAAAACATCTTAACAATTAAAGATGGTTTTTATAACAAAAATCCTTTTATAGCAATGCAAAACCATTTTCCAAAAAATTGGCTTTTTAAGCCTTGGGATCTTTCAAAACCCCAAGAGTATTATCAAACTATTTTGGAATTTACTAGTTCAGCAGAATTCAAACACTTCTACCATAAAGGATCCCACGACCCTTCTTACTCTACCTGCAAAATCCTTAAAGTCCTTCATCCTAAAGATTAGGGTCAAGATCTTTTTAAGCCCAAATCTTTCCTTGTAAATTTCCAAACCAAGCTCAAATTTTGCTTAACATTCTCTTATTGGGATTATGAACAAGCATGGTTCAACACCTTCCTTATCCAAAATCATTATGCCACCCACTCATGGTTATTTTTCTTAAGTGATCATGCTAATCTTTCCAAGTTTCCTGCATGGTTCACCAGGTGGTGGAATAACTATGGTCATATCCTTGACATCCTTCCTTCTGATATTCATAATGGGTTTGACCTTTTTGAATCCCATTACAAACCCTCTTCTCCTGAGAAAAAGTTTCCTCCCTTATGCCTTTATTGTTCCAAGTTCTTCGTACTATGGGTCTCTCAATGGTACCTCGACTACTCATCCAATAATGGCATTATTGTTCTACAGAGTAAATTTAAAGTAAAATGGTGGAATTCCTACAGAATTCCAGAAAAGATTTCCAAGACAACAATCTCTGAATGGCTTCAAAAGCATGGTTTCATTAGAAGTCCTCCCTCCCAGACCAACTTCCTTGCTCAAAAATCCCATGCCAATGCCCTTCTTGCAGCTGCCAAAATAGAAGACGAATATTTCAAAATAATGCAACAGTTAGTCCAATCTCGGGCTACTTCTTCTGCAACTTCCAGCCATTCTGAAGAGTCTAAGCCCTTCATCGATTTGGGTAATGACAATGAAGATGACTGTTATGGTATCTTTAGCCCTATTAAGCCCACAAGCTTATAAAGTCTTGTAAAGATTCTTATTCTGCAAATCCTTGTAAATATTTATTTAGTTAGCCCAATGGGTTGAAAATCCTTAAGGACGGCCCATGTAAAAATTAGGGTATAAAAAAAAAGTATTTTAGTATTCTCTATTTTTCAGGTCACTAAATTTGGGACACTCTCGGACAACACTCAGGGAAATTTGACTTCTATGTTAAATACTCCCCTCCTGCCTTAGCAGCTATCCCTCTTCACTCTGTCAAACCACATGGGTGGGGTCCTGACTTCTTTTTTCAAGATTTGATAAGTGACTCACCACTAAAGTTAAGACACACTCCCAATAAAGTCTGAGGGTAATTATTCCTCCTCCACTGACAGACGCATTAGGAACATCTCTGGCACCTCTCACATGAGCTAGTTTCTCCTTATTAGTCTCATGACTATACAACATCCCCTCTGAAGCTCTATATATAGAAGCCTTCGCAAGCCTTTCAAGGGGGAGCGAAATCAGAAGAAAAAGAGAAACACTCTAAAGGAGATTTTGAAAAGCTTAGCTTTCCTCTTTAAGAAAAGTAGATTAAAAAATTATTTTATCACTTCACAAAGCTTAATATAGTTCTTTGTAATTTCTCTTCTTCCCTATAACTCTTTTGCTGTGGATTAAAGAACTTCTGTAACCTTCCCTTACTTGGATTTTAATAAAGAAAAGAAAATTTTCTTTCCCTGTAAGATTATTTTCTTATATTTCCTTATGTTTAATTATGTATTATAGTTTCCTTATGCCTTATTTACGTTAAAGATTTATTTATTTTCTGCATTTCTTCTTTAAAGCTTTCTTTACTTTCTATATTCATTAAGTATGCTCTGTGCTCGCCTAAGAAATTAGGATTTTGCACATCAGAAATTCTATATTATAATTGCTGCATTTTGGACCGGTAACCTCCGTGTCTAGCCTATGACTGGAGCGTGAGACTGGCATTGTGTCTGTATCTTGCATCTTGCATCTGCATCATCACTATTCTTTGCTTTATGATCCCTTAGAACCTTAGGCCTTCCTGGTATATACACACACACACACACACACACACACACACACACACACACACACACACACACACACACACAAGTATTTAATGAGTCTGCAAGAGATTGGAAGAAAAAAAATACGTCTAGTAACTTCGTTATAGTCACAGTCTTGATCATGGTTCTCTATACGATTATTGTCTTCTACATCTATATAGTGCAGTGTTTGTTATCTAAATTCTTCTAAACTTTGTCTGCTTTGTAAGTCTAAAAGGCATAAATTTTCTAAGACTTTTTCTATAGTAGTCACAAACAATTACTGTTTAAAAAAAATATCAGAATGAAATATGAGATTCATCCAATGGATACTCAGATAAATAGTTCAAAACATTCTTCATTTCTAGCTATTCTATAAAATCTCTCTATATGCATCACCCTAAATTATAGATATAAGGAAAGATTAAAAATTTAAATAATTAAACCAACAATCTATATATATTTATATATATATAACTCCCAAAAATTCTAAAAATTTATAAAAATGATGGAATCATGGAAATTGACTTAAGAACACCCTAAATGATTAATTTGAGGCTTAAGAATTACCTCCAATGATTAAACTAATTTAAATGAAAATTAACTAATTTCCACCACAAACTGTCCGAGATTTATTTCTCAAAATCTATAAAGAATTAGACTAAACTCCATTTATAGAAATTAATCATAATAATTTATACTATTTATTAAAAATAATTTCGTACATATCTCAGGTTGATACTATTTATTCACTAGAGTTCGGGTAGGACTCACTAGATTATCATTGGAAAACATAACACTCGACCATATAAATTATACCAAAATATTCCTAATAATTAATAGGACACAAATAAGGCCTCAAACAACCCAAAATAGGCACTAAATAATAAAATCTAAAAATAAATCAAAACTACCTAAAATAATTCACTAAATATTCTAAATGTGGAGATCGAATACATGGTTGGTGCCTACGGACTCCTGACGATGTGGGGAACACAATGGAACCAACTGCGTCACTTGAAACCTACCAGAACAATGCAGAATCGAGGTGGAAGGTTGATTGAAAAATGCAAATTCTGCACTTTTCAGAGCCACTTTTTGTAAAACGAACACTATTGAAATAAAGAGGAGAATGAGATGAGTCTTGGTGGTTTTCTGTAAGTATATGGATTCGTACAAGTAGTAATTAAATATTGATCCCACAGAGATTGCAGATTGACTACAATGATATTAGTTGTGTTTGTTTGTTTAAACAATGAAAAAGGGTATTTTGAATTAAACTAAAAATTAAACCAAATCAAAAACACAAAAAAATCACAATGAAATAATAATCACTTTAGAGAGCTAGGGTTCTTATTACCAATTCAACCTTTATTTAAAATCAATTAACGACTAAACCATACCTAATCTTGATCCAGTTTGAGGGTTTTTAAAGAATCATAGGCTTTCCTCCTAAGACAACCCTATGATTAACCAAGTAAATGGACGTTCTTAGATTTAAAGCTCTCACCTACTAAGTGTTTGATTAACCTAGTTTAAGCACCAACCCTTAATCAATATTAGTTGCTTAAGTGTTTCTCAACTAAGAAAGCATCTAACAGGTTATTATATATAACCTATCTCTCGATCAAGTTTTATTGTGTATATTCAATCAAAGGGTGATCAATCCTAAAAAGACATTAAGTTCAACAACAACCAAAGGATCTAGATTAATGGCCTAGGTTTAATTATGATTAGCCCATGGTTGAATTGCAATAAGAACCCTAACAAAGAATTTAGTTACTCATGTTAATTTTAAGAGACAAAGAAGAGTAATAAAAGAAAATATACATCATCATTAAATTAAAATTAAGAATGAATAAACACAATTGAATATAATAAACCCCATGTTCAATAGGAAGCTTGATCTTCTTCAATTTTTATTCTCAAATCTCCAAACTAACATAAGCAAGAAAAAAATCCTTGTTTTCTCAAAACTGCTCTAAGAAAAATTGTATCTCCAAAAAGTGATGATAAAAAAAAAATAATAATCCTCTTCCTCCTTTTTATTTTTGGTGGCGACCTTTTTATAAAACCCTAATTACTAGCCCTAGGGTTACATCCATATGAAATCTCCATTTTTTCCTTCATGAGTCAGCAATTAAATTTGACTCTAAATTTCCTAATCACTAGGTTGCACGGTTGTGTGCAAAATGCGCATGGCCGTGCACATCACTTTTTCAGCATTTCAGCATATTGACATCCATTACTTTTTAGGCTCACTTCAAGTGCTCACAACTCCCATATAACCTTCCTCTACTATTCTTTGACTTCCTTAAATACGTAAAAATCAACCAAAAATAAACCAACTAATACGTAAAAATAAATAAACACATAAGACATGTAGTAAGTACTTAACTAAATAAAAACTAAATAAAAGAAACACAAACTTAACTGAAATTGAATTTTTCCTAACACCAAGACTACTTAAAGAAATGCATTTTTCACACTCATCAAATTCCCCCACACTTGAATATTTGCTTGTCCTTAAGCAAAACCTAAAAACACATATCTACCTAAAGAATCATACTTATTAACTAGCTTTACTTGACTAACTACCATAATCTTCCTTTAATAAAAAAGTTTATAAACTCAAAAAGTAAAACAGTAACTGAGGTCAAGAATATATTGTTACTATGTGAAGAGCATACTTTTCTAGTGAAAATATGAAAATAAACGATTGACACTCAAGAAAATAGAAATAAATAGGAATCGTGCCAACAATAAAGAGGCTAAGAAGTTAATCAATCAATGTCTTCCTAATCTCAGCATCCCCCACCTTGCTTGTGTTACTCAGTATGGAAATATCTAAAATGGGTCTTTTGGATACTCTTACTCTTAAAGAGCATTGGAGTAGAAAGAGCATTTAAAAGATTTTTCTTTTCAAGTTTAAGCTCCAAACGAGTACATTTTATGCTCCATCTTGCTTCTTTATTTTTTTTTAGTTTTTTTAATAAAAGAAACTAATAGCCACTCTAAAGTAGCCTCAAATTCCTATTCACAAATACTTTTCTTAAATATTAATCATCTAAATTCACTTGTTCGATAGAAAAGTAAGCATTAATGTTCATTAAAATGTAAAAATTCCTAACCACAAGTTGCTCTTCTAATTGAAAAGTTTAAAATGATCCATTAAAGGAAGATTAAAGCATTTCTTTAAGAAAACTAAGATTAATGAATAAGGCTCTAAAGGTATATATGTTGCAAAAATTCAAGTGTAAGGGCAAGGCATAAACACACAAAAGGGTAAAAAAATAAAATAAAATAAAAATAAAGCATGTAAACTCTTAAAGTAAAACAAACACACAAGCATACAATCATGAAAAGTAAATAAATAAAAGAAAATTAAAGAATAGTATACTCCCTTTATTCCGATGAAACTGGAGGGGGAATATATGGTGTGACCATGATGCACTTTGCAGCTTCATTTATAGCTTTAGATCTTTTGCTTCAAGGAAGGATGTGAAAGATTTCATCAATTTGAAGTTGCAACCTTTCAGCTCTGGATTCACATCGCCTCTTGAACTTCTCTAACTGGTTGGACAAATCCATAACCATATTCCCAATCCTATTGTCAGAGATATCCATCCACTCTTTGATTTTTTCCATGATGTCATCACTCCATTTTTCAGTGTTCCGTCGCTTCCTTGATTGAGCTTCACTCCCATTCTCTCCTTTTTCAACTGCGTTAAGGGGTAAAGGTATTTCACCATGTTGCGTTGCCATTTGACGGTTCATGTAGCATCTTCTACCCATTACATCATGAAACTCATTGAATTCGGTGATGATTTTAGGTCGCATTAGGTAATCTTCATCAAGGGACTTGGCTTCTAAAGGCTCCAATTTATGTTTGGCAAATTCAAATAGAGCAAAAAACAATGCCAATTCGGTGACAATATGCCCCATTGAGATCAACGCCTTTCTAGCCTGAATAACCCGCCAAATAGAACACAAAACAAAGTATGTACTACATACTTTTGTGTTAGTCTTCAAGCACCGCAACATGAATAGTTCATTAAGAGAAACCCTAGTACTATCTTTTCTTCCAAAGATTGTATGTGCCATGAATTTATGCATGATTAAATATGAGTGATCTTTGATCAAACCACTAGTCATTATTTGACCCTCACAAACTTTATCACCTCCAGTGATTTCATGCCAAAAATTACTCATATTATAATCCATAAGAGGTTGACAAACACCTCCGTGAGGAAAACCAAAGATTTGAGACATGATTTCATAGTCAAATAAGTATTCTTTCCCAAAGAACCTACATGAAAAGATCCCTAGAGGTGCATCTAGAATCTTAAATGTAGTGTAAAATTCTATTGTGAGTTCAAAGAATACATCATATTGGGCTATAGCCAATTTAAACCACGCCAATTTATTGCAAAACATATCTATGGTTCCCTTGATACCCATATTCAACAGTACCTAATCATCAAAGTATTTTGGCTTGCTAAAATTTCTCTTGACTAAGGAGCAGAATCTCTTCCTTTCCTCTTCAGAATAAATGGCAAAGAAAGCTTCATAATCGTCCCTCATGTCTTTAGGTTTGCCCTCGCCATCATTAAGCTTCTTTCCTTGAAATTGTGTCTTTGTTCTAGCCATCATAACAATGTTAGTACTAAAATAAAATAATAAAAGAGAATGGAATTAACAAGAACAAAAACAAAAGTCAGCAGAGTTTAAATAAGAAAACAAAAAATTACAAGAAACAAAACATTCAAATTCCAGTAAAATAAAAATTGCTTACCCATTAATTCGGGAAGTTTAGCTTACTTAGGAAACTAAAATCAACTAAACTCTCAATGGAATAAGGAAACAACATAAAAATAAATAAAATCACAACTAAAAAGCTCGCAAAATAAATTTATTTTTTTATTTTTTTATTTCCTCCCTCACACTTAAAATGTGCAATGTCCTCATTGCAACGTTTAAAATAGGAAAAATTTGAGGAATTCGACTGTGCCTGTGCATCAGGTGGCATGGTCGTGTGCAAAATGCGCATGGCCATGCTACCTGATTGACGTCGTATCACGCACGGCCATGTGCAAAATGCGCACGGCCATGCTACTTGTTAGCATATAATTTTTTTTTCCATATTGGTAGGACAAACCTCCCATATTTATTACACAATTGGGAGAAAAAAATGAATGGAAAAATAAGAAAGAGTAACATTCCTAAAATAAAAATCCTTGACAAAAAAAAAAATAACTTAAACAAAAACATACTTCAATTCAAAACATGAAACATAATAAATAATGTTCCACAAAACATCACAATTAAAAGGATTGAAAACACATAAAATAAACATTGTTCAAGCTAGACCTAAGCACTTCAAAATAAGGTCTTCATTCCTCCCCTTCATCCTCAGAAGAGTACTTTTATACTGCCATATCTTCATCATGCGGGAATAGTGGCGAGATAAAATTTTGAGAGCTAAAATAGGCATTAAGGTTATGGTTAATCATCTACAATGTGCGATTCATTTGCTTAGAAGTATGACCATTCCTACCACTTTAGAATTTAGCTCACCTACGTTGGAATCGATGACTCCAATTTGCAACTCCAAGATGTCCAACCTTTCTAACACATTATTCAGAGAGACATCTTCCTTTTCATCTTGCTCTGCAGGTGCAGGCGGGAAAAGAAAAGCTCTCCCAGTATGATCAACTCTAACCATTCCTATGGATTCCATCATGCCAGTGTCAATGAAGTGATGACCTGGGACCTTTTCAAAAGGCATGTTCTCAATATCAAAGTTTAAATACTTGGCTATAACTATTACTAGTCCTCCCACTTTAATAGCCCTAGTAGCTTTTGTAGCAATATCTCTCAATTTCCCAGCTAAAGCATGACAGACATTAAGTTTTCTATCATTCACCATACAATATAAAATGTTTAGCTCAATGGTGGTAATCACAGAATCACCCTCTTTCCTTGGAAACAAAGAATGTGCCATGAGCATATGAAGGTACTTGAGTGAGGGCAATTGAATCCTTGATTCTTTTACTGAATGAGCATTATAGAAAACTCATCTTTCCCCGATTAATTCTCTCCAAAACTCATTTTTATCATATGTAACATTAGCATCCTGATTTTTGGGAAAATAAAATACATCATTGAGTTCAAATAAGCCTAGAGTATGCTCCTCATTCCCAAATGAAAAGCAAGCATAAGGGTATGATTATTAAACTTAAAAGAAGAGAGAAATTCACAAGTGGGGATGGCATAAGAAGGATTCTGCATCAAAATAAAATCATTCCACCCTATCCTATGAACATACAAATTAATCTCGTCTAACAACCCAATTTCAATCAAGAATGTGGCACTCAAATATATATTTGGCCTAATCTTCCTATTCATCATTGCTTGAAACTTATTCCTATGCTCACCATGCCTAAATTGAATTTAAAAGGGGAAAGGTTTTATGATTTGTTCCTCTTCAGCACCACCCAGATTATTAGAAGTTCCACCATGTTTTATTCTTTTGAAAGGATTAGTTTAGTTCCTTGCTATGCCCTTCCTTCTTTGATCTTTCTCCATGAGACTTCCTTAAAAAGAATTAAGAGAATATATAGAGTGGAGAATGGTGTAGGAAATGGTATAGAGAATGATTTTGTAGAGAGGAAGTGAGTGTTTATATAGAGAGTGGGATGATGGGGAATTGGGTCAAATTTAATAAGAAATTGAAAAGGTGGTTAAGGGTTAGGTTTTCTAGGGCTTGGGAAGTGGAAAAGTGGTCAAAAGTGGATTCCTTAGGGTTTTGGGGAAGTGTAGAGTGTTGGGAAGTGGAAAAATTCACTTAAAACAAAATTTTACATCTTTTCTAAAAGTTAGGTTTGTCTTATCACACGGCCATGTGCAAAATGCGCATAGTCGTGTGTCGAGTTCTGGTGTCGTAAGGCGTATGGCCATGTGCAAAATGCACACGGCCGTGTGACCTGATTATTCAGAAGTGACAACGCAAGACGCATGGCCATGTGCAAAATATGCATGACCTTATGACCTGTACATGCATACTTCAAAAATTTGCTGAATTAAAAATTCAACACACATAGACAAGCAATGCATCATAAATTTAAATTGTAAGTCGCTCAAAATAAAAATTCCATAAAACATTTAACTCACAAGACCTCTTCTAGAGCTCTAACCTTTCTTTCATTCCCTGAAATGCACCAAGAACAATCATAAAAAAAATTAGAATAAACTTACAAAAACGTAAAAATAAATAACCAAGAATAAAAATAAAAAATACAAATACAAATAAAAAATAATCTTGGTTGAGCCCCCAAGAAGCGCTCTTTTAATGGTCCATGAGCTAGACCATCAAATCGATCATTTAGTTAATTCCTTCAAGTATGAAACTTGAAGGAACTCCTCAAATATGCTTCCATGGTATAGCTTTAACCTTTGCCCATTCACTTTAAATGTGTCTCCTTTTGTGTTGCTCAATTCCACAGCTCCATGAGGATATGAATGAGTCACTGTATACAGTCCTGTCCATCTGCTTTTCAATTTTCTAGGAAATAATATGAGCCGTGAGTTGAACAACAAAACTTGATCACCTTCCTTAAACTCCTTGATTCTTACTCTTGCATCATGCCATCTCTTAGTACGTTCTTTATAAATCCTTGAATTTTCATAAGCTGCTTCCCTTATCTTTTCAAGTTCATTCAATTGTAACATTCTTCTCTCAGCTACCTTCCTGAAGTTAAAATTCAAGGCTTTCACTACCCAGTAGGCCTTATGTTCAAGCTCAATGAGAAGATGACATGCTTTGCCATAAACCACCCTGAAGGGAGACATCCTAAGAGGTGTTTTGTAAGTTGTTCTATATGCCCACAAAGCATCATCAAGCTTCCTTACCCATTCTTTCCTTGACTTACTTACTGTTCTCTCCAAAATCTTCTTCAACTCCCTATTACTCACCTCAACTTGGCCACTAGTTTGTGGGTGATAAGGTGTAGCTACCCTATGGTTAACACCATAGTGAGCTAATAAAGCTTCCATATTCCTATTGTAAAAGTGCGTTCCCCCATCACTTATGATGACTCGAGGCATTCTAAATTGAGATAATAGCTTCTTTAAGAACTTGCAAATAACCCTTGCATCATTGACTGTGCACACTTGAGCTTCCACCCACTTGGAAACATAATCCACACAAACAAGAATATACTTGTTACCATTTGACGCTGGAAATGGTCCCATCAAATCAATGCCCCAAACATAAAAAATTTCCACCTCTAGAATTCCAGATTGGAGCATTTCATCCTTCTTTAAAATGTTTCCACTCCTTTGGCATGCGTCACAATGCATTACAAAATCTCTAGCATTTTGAAAAATTATCGGCCAATAGAACCCTGTTTTAAGAACCTTCACAGCTGTTCTTTGTGGTCCATAATATCCACCATTGACCCTCCCATGACAGTGTTGTAAGATGCCTCCTACTTCCTTATTTGCTACACATCTCATCACTATGCCATCGTTGCATAGTTTTCACAAGAATGGCTCATCCTAAATGTATAACTTAGCATAATGAATCAACTTTTTCTTTTGCTGAGAGGTGAACTCTTTTGGAATTTCACCCACTGATAAAAAATTTGCTATATCAGCAAACCAAGGAGCACCCTTAAATCCTATAATGAAAAGCATTTTGTCAGGGAACATCTCCTTGATAGGCTCTTGCTTATCACTTTCCTCGTGTTTTAACTCCAACCTTGAAAGATAATTAGTTACTATATTTTCAGCTCCTTTCTTATCTCTAATCTCAATATTAAACTCTTACAATAGAAGTACCCATATCTTGAGCCTCAGTTTTGAATCCTTTTTGTTCATTAAATACTTCAATGTTGCATGATACATGTATACAATTGCCTTAGATCCAAGGTGGTACGATCTAAACTTATCAAAAGCAAATATAATAGCCAGTATCTCCTTTTCTATAGTAGCATAATTCAATTGAGTATCTGTCAATGTTCGGCTCATATAATAGATCACATGCAACCTATTCTCTTTTCTTTGGCTAAGAACGACTCCTATTGCATGATCACTGGCATCACACATCAACTCAAATGGTAGAATCCAATATGGTGCCATCACTATAGGAGCAGAAACAAGTGCTTGTTTCAACCTATCAAAAGCTAATTTGTTGGGTATCGTGATGCAAACGCAGCAGAAAAATTAAAATTTTATCACGTTCCCAAGCCAGGATCCATGTAATTCGACTAATTGATTAAATCTAGGGTTTTTAAAATCTTACCAAAATGCAGAAGAGGCAAGATTCTCTGGAAGGATGAGAGGAGGTTCACACCGGTGACACCTTACCTCGAGCTTTTTGGCTTGGTTGTTCGGATCAAGACATCTCTAAAAGGATGAGTCCTCTATAGGTATCCACACGAACAGCGCTTCACAAAATGAATTTGAGTGTGTGTGCTAGCAACCTCTTGACTGTCTCACAAATCAAGAACAAAAGGAAAAACTCTGTCTTTGTTTTCTAAGAGGAAAGAAAACGAATTTGGAGGCAAAAACAAGTGTGTGAAACCCTAGAGAATATAACATATTTATAGACTCCAAGTTAGGGTTTCACTTACCAATAACCTTTTGGTAATTTTCCATTTATTATATTCTGATTTTGTTTAAAAACAAATCAAAAATAATATATTATTTATTTATTTAAAATAACATTAATCTTAAATAAATAAATAAATAAATAAATAAAACACTTTAATTATTTATTTCCACAGAGTTTATTTTGGGCTTATTAAACCCATATCCGTTGGGCTTGTTCTAAGTGTGTGACCCTGTAGGTTCACATAACATTGGCAGTGGGCCTAAATCTCTATTTAGGCCTACAAGTCATAAGTGGCCTCTAGCAAGACATTATGACTACCCAAGTCATGTGAAGTCAATAATCCGACATAACCTAATTACAGTGAATTTTATTGTCCCTTTATCACATGATATCTTAATTGAACATAAGGCATAGAATGTCATCCTTATATAGTTCAATATTATGACTTGATTCCAAGTAGACTAAAAATGATAACTCTTTATCAATTCATTTCAGCATGGCCATGCATTTTCATTCAGTCTATCTCATCAAGGGGCCTTTAGATATCTTTCTCATATTAATGAGGGATAAATTCCTTCTAAATCACTCACATTCCTCACATAACTAATTTTATATCCAACAACATTCTTTTAATCATCCGGTTAAAGACAATGTTAGAATGTGTCAAAACATAAAATAGCTATGTAGAAATCCATAATGATTTCAAGGTCAAAGGACCGAAATAAAATTACTGTGATAAGAAATACTTATGACAATAATCTATGTAGTATTCTCATAGTGGGTCAATCCAGTACATGATCTCTCATCATGTACCTACGAGTTGACTTAATATCTCATATTAATGATTAGTAAAACATAACCATCAATCAACATCATACTAGCCTTAATACTTTAATATTCATATAATGAATAAATGGCTAGGGATAATTAGAATAGAACTCTTATTTTAATCTAAGGGTTTTACTATCAAGTCACATACTTGATGGCCTTAGTAAGAATTAACCATTCATGTAATTATCATAAAATCAAATGATAATATAATACCTCTTTATTAATAAAATAAGAAAGTCAATACATAATCACAAATGATTGACCTAGTGCATATCACTAACATAATTTGCAGTCATTAGTAAAATCAAAAGGTGAATCTTTTTCAAGTAACTTACAAAGGGGTTTTGAGATTTTTGAGAAATCCTTGATAAATCGCCTATAGAAGCCTGTATGACCAAGAAAACTCCTAGCTCCTTTAACATTTATGAGGTACTACAACTTCTCAATTGCCTTCACCTTTGCGTTATCAACCTGAATGCCTTGAGCTGAAATCTTGTGTCCAAGTACAATACCTTCATCTACCATGAAATGGAACTTTTCCCAATTCAACACCAAATTTGTTTCCTCACAATGTGCTAGAACTTGCTCCAAATTGCTTAGACATCCTTTAAAAGAGTTTCCATAGACAGAAAAATCATCCATGAAAACATCCATAATCTCCTCCACTAAATTTGCATATATAACCATCATACATCTCTGAAAAGTTGCAAGAGCATTACATAACCCAAATGGCATCCTCATGTATGCAAATGTGCCATAAGGGCATGTAAAGGTGGTCTTCTCTTGATCTTCTGAGCTATTGCAATTGGATTATAGCCTGAATAACCATCCAGGAAGCAATAAAAAGCATGTCTTGCTATTCGCTCTAATATTTTATCAATAAAGGGTAATGGGAAATGGTTTTTCCTTGTGGATAAGTTCAGTTTCCTTTAATTAATGCACACTCTCCATCCATTCACAACTCTTGTAAGAATGAACTCTGCTTCTGTATTTTGCACAATCGTTATTCCCCCTTCTTTGGCACACGCTGAATTGGGCTAACCTAAGAATTATCAGAGATTGGATAAATAATTCCTGCATCAAGTAGTTTGACCACTTCTTTCTTTACCACCTCTTGCATGTTCGGGTTGAGCCTCCTCTATCTTTCAATGGTTGGCTTGTGTCCATCCTCCATTAAAATCTTATGCATGCAATAAGAGGGACTTATTCCTCTTATATCCAAAATCTGCCAATCGATTGCCTTTATTTTTCTCTTCAGCATGTTCACTAATAAATCCTCTTGCTCCTTGCTAAGTTTAGAAGATATAATCACAGGTAAAGTTTGGTCATCACCAAGAAAAGTGTATCTTAAATATTGAGGTAATGACTTCAAGTCTAGTTTTGGTGGTTTTATGATTGAGGGTGGTGTGGGTTTAGTGTTTCGTAGTTGTATGTGTGGTTGGTGCAGGTATTTGAGAGTCACTTCTTCTTGAGAAGATTGTACCTATAAGCACTTCTCAATATTCTCAACTTCTGAAGACTATGCCAACCTCTATCGTTGGACTTCATTCACACATTCATCAATGACTTGAACTCGCATGCAAAAATCTTCATTATAGGGATATTTCATAGTCTTATAGTTATTAAACTTACAGCTCTCATCCCCTACTCTTAATATAAGAGTTCCATCATAGACATCAATTATTGCTCTAGCAATGTAAAGGAATGGCATACCAAGGATTAGTGGAACCTCTTCGTCTTCTTCAAAGTCAAGGACTACAAAATCCATTGGAAAAATAAATTTTCCAGCCCTTACTAACACATCCTCCACTATCCCTTCTAGTTCCTTCACTGTCCTATCTGCAAGTTACAATCGAATGCTTGTAGGTTTTGCTTCACCTAATCCCAATTTCCTATAAACAGGCAAAGGTACAAGATTAATTGAAGCTCTAGAATCACATAAAGCTCTTTAAAAATTTAAATTTCCCACAGAATAAGGAATAGTAAGACTCCCTGGATACTTCCTTTTTAAAGGAAGTTTCTTTGAGATGATAGCGCTACACTCTTTTGTTAGTGTGATGGTCTCACATTTTTACAACTTCTTTTTATTGGAAATCAGTTCCTTGAGAAATTTAGCGTACTTATGCATTTGCGAAAGACATTCCACCATAGGCATGTTCATGTGAAGTGCTTTAAACCTCTCTAGAAATTTAGCAAATTGTTGATCATGCTCCTGTTTCTTCAGTCTTTGAGGATATGGAGCTGGAGGTTTGTAAGGTTTCACTAGTGGTGGTGTAGGTTTCTCCACTACTCGTTCCTTATTGTTGTTATCACCTTACAGCTTCTCCTCTATTTGCACTTCAAGCCATTCATCCTCTTGCTCTTTCTCCTCTTCCTTATTCTTTTCCAGCTCATATTCTATTGTTGCTTTTGGGATTTGTATCTTTATTCCACTTCTCAAGGTGATAGCCTTTAATTGTTCTTTTGGATTCTTCTCAGTGTTGCTTGGCAAAGAACCTTGATTCCTCATTGATAAAGAATTTTCCAACTGCCCCATTTGCACCTCTAAATTATGAATAGAGGAAGAGTGGTTCTTGAACATCAGCTGAGTGTCTTGATACATTTGCTCAAATATGTCTTCTAACCTTTTTGTAGCTTCATCTTGTTGATTCATTTTTGTGGATATCACATCCATGAACTTCTCCAATTTGCTCTCTAAAGAACTCCCAGAAGATGAATTTTTTTCTTGATGGTAATTTGGTTGCTGGTGTTACACATTATGCCCTATAAAACTAGGTGGTGCTTGTGGCCTCCACTAATTATTCCCTTGATTGCTCCATGAGAAATTAGGATGATTCTCCAACTTGGATTATAGGTGTTGCCATGCACTTGGTTCTGCTATCCTTTAAAGTTGTTCACAAAGTTTACATTCTCCATGGACAAGCTTTACATCATCTGACACTCTATAGTTGGATGACTACCCTGACATAATTCACAAGAGGAAGACAAGTGAGATATGGCATTAACATTCATTTTATCCATTCTTTTAGATAAAGCATCCATCTTTGCATTTAACATCATCAAATTGTTAACTTCAATTGCTCCCCCTCTTTTTGGAATAGCTCTCTCACTATACCAAAGGCTTTGGGTATTAACCATTTCTTTAAAAAGCTCTAAGGCATCTTCTGGAGTCTTAGACATGATAGTTCCTCCTGCTGATGCATCTATGTTTGCTCTCACTACAGGATTTACACCCTTGTAAAAAGACTATGCCAAATCCCATGAAGGAATCAGCTGTGGTGGACATTGTCATTGAAGATCCTTAAATCTATCCCAACACTCATAAAAACTTTCATCATCTCTTTGATAGAAAGAGTTGATTTCATTTCTGATTTTGAGTACTTTCGCAGGTGGAAAGTACATATTGAAAAATGATGTATAAAGCTCCTGCCATGTATTTATGGAGTTAGGTGCCAAACTAGTGAACCATATTTTTGCTCTATCCATCAAGGAAAATGGAAAAAGAATGAGCCTGATTGCTTCTGGCTGTACTCTATTCATCTTGAAGGTTGAACAATACTCTAAAAATCTTGTCATGTGACCAATTGGATCCTCATGTGGTAAGCCACTAAACTGTGAGTTTTGAATCATTTGGATCATGGCAGGTTTGATTTCAAAGTTGTTTGTAGCAACCGCCAACCTCACAATCAGAGTTTAGTCACCTTGGACATTGGGACTCATAAAGTCCCTCATAGTTCTGTGGGTAACGTGCCCATTTTGGCCATCTTGCCCATTTTGTGCTTCCCTACCCCCCAGAGGCGGGTTTCTTTCATCTTCCCCTCCGTTCATCCTATCTCTATTCTATTTTCTCCTTTTGTGAATAGTTTTCTCAATCTCTAAATCAAGTGGTATTAACTGGACTCCTTGTCTGCTTGCGCCACGCATTGTGTGCATACAACAATAAGAGTTCCTGTAAAACCAAAAAAATAAAAACAAAAACAAAATTAAAAAATAATGTCTAAATCAAACAACACAAAATTCTCAATAATATCAATTTGGCAATCCCTAGCAGTGGCGCCAAAAACTTAGTGGTTTTCCACAAGTATATAGATTCATATAAGTAGTAATTAAATCTTGATCCCACAGAGATTGCAGATTGACTACAGTAATACTAGTTGTGTTTGTTTGTTTAAACAATGAAAAAGGGTATTTTGAATTAAACTAAAAATTAAACCAAATCAAAAACACAAAAAAAAAAAAATCACAATGAAATAATAATCACTTTAGAGAGCTAGGGTTCTTATTACCTATTCAACCTTAAAATTAATTAACTACTAAACCATACCTAATCTTAATCCAGTTTGAGGGTTTCTAAAGAATCATAGGCTTTCCTCCTAAGACAACCCTATGATTAACTCTCACGACCCAAAACAGGGGCCATGACCGGCGCTAGGGAACGGGAATTCTTTCGAATCCGGAACCCGTAGCAAGCCTAAAAATAAAATAAAACATGTAATAATAATAATAATAATAACAATATCAAATGCAGTGGAAATGAAAATCATAAATATCACAATAGTATTTTCACCAACTGGATTTAAATTAAATCTCATCTCATATATATAAATCTTTTAATACAAATCCAGTTCACATGATACAATATCTCACATAAATAAAATACATAAAATCCCACAATTTAATTTACCACTACTGCAGTGTCTAGATTATAAAAATAAGACTCAAGTAAGCAATTTACACAAAGAAGCCGGGGCGGAAGAAATCCGGCGTACAGGCCTGCTACTGAGGTCTGAAGATGTTGACTCTCCTGAAAAATAGTCAACGGAGGGGAGTCAGACCTCACTGAGTGAATTACTATAATATATATACATACACACTAAATGACAATGCATACAATCAACAATATATATATATCTAATATATATACAGGCAATTACACACAGATGCAATAAAATCATTTTATATATATTTATTAAAAATCACAGTTTATGAAGGATCAAATAGAACCCTATGATATCGAAACCTCATTCAGTGTTAGACAATACTCTAGCCATACAGGCACGCTTAATCCAAATATATCCACTTAATCCATTTAGACAGTAGACTGGCCCCGAGACACTAAGTCAACCGAGCTCCAGCAGTCTGACTGCCAGTGTGATTGACCCCGAGACACTTGGTCAACCGAGCTCCAGCAATCACACCTCCAAACCACATCACACACATCAAATAATCATAATCAATCAATATCCATAAATAGGTTAGTAATATAGCCTAAATACTATAGGCGTACCGGTACGTACTCGGTCCTAGTGCTGCCCACTAGGTAGCACGTTCTATCGATATCCTTCATTAATGAATATAAAACATTCATTCACAAATAAATGATGCATGAATTTAAATAAAATAACAACATAAATCATATATATACTGGAAATATACCAAAAGTAAACCAGGTATATTTCGAGCATATATACGTCAAATGAATCCAATCAAATTATAAATTAAGCTAGAAATATATTTAAAAACATTTTAAATATAATTTATTTATAAAACATGCATATAATTTAATATATACCATAAATAAACCAAAAATAAACTAAATATAAACCTAAGTGATAATCAAATTATTTATGCATATTTAATCAAAATAAAACATGCATTTCTAAATCATGCATCCTAAGCATATATATATATATATAAAATAGCAACTCATAAATTAGTGCGCTCCACGAGATAGATCTGACGGGCCTGGTCCACTAGGCCTCGGTCTCGGTGTAACTAAACAAACAATAAATAATAGACATCAGAATAACCCTAACAGAAATCCTAGAATATCGATCTAGAATATTAGACACAGAATTGAGATTAGGGTTCGATCGGATATCATGTTTTACGAGAATTCTACCAAAAATTCGGCAGAACCTCCCCTGTAAAATGGACATCTCTCTACTCAAAGAGTAGAGCCGACCCTGCAAAGAAACACACTTCGAAAAATAAGCTCAACACTCAACCACAACCCCTCGGTCGGACTCCAAACTACAATCTACCGACCGGGGTCCAAAAACATAGAACAATTCCAGAAATATCAAAAATATCCTTATAACATATAAATTCATTTTATAAGTAGAAATTACATAATTAACCTTAAAACACTGTAAAAACCAATAAAAACTCATTTTATTAGAAAAATCGTATATTATATATATATATTTGAAAATAATTCACAAAAAATAGTTTTAATTAGTTAAAAATACTAAATAATTTGTAGAAATCATTTTTATACCTTAAATAACTATTAAAACCAATTAAATTACATTTTTAGCCAATTTAGGGTAAAATTATCAAAATACCCATATATATATAAATATACTAAAATTACTTCAAAAATTCACTAAAAATTATACAATTATCCAAAATTAATTTTCTCAACATATCTATCAATAATATCAATAATTAAATTCAATTAACCAATTAATTTCAATTAAAAACATAATTAACCCTAATTTCCCAAAATTACATAAACTTCAATAATTCAAAATAAATACATAGAAATTCATAAAAATTTCAAATAAATTTATATAATTCATTTCAATACCTATAATTACCATAAAACACAATTTCATAATTTAAATAATTAATTTCCGAAAATTAGAAAATAATATTAAAATATTCAAAAATACCCAAAAATCAAAATAATCTCCAAAAATTCCACAAAAATTAATACCTATAGATTAAGCTACTAGGATCAACATTTGTGAAGGAAGTTTTCATGAATCAATCAATTCGAAGCTCAAAAAAATCAAAAACCCTAATATGGCCGAAATCAAAAATTCAAAACCTAAGCAAATCAAGACCGTTTAAGCTCAAACCAAAGCTAGAATTACACTCACCGGAGCTCAAGGAGAAGAAAGAGACTGATGGTGTCAAAAACGGTGGCTGAAATCGTGGTCGACGATGAGGAGAGGAAGTTTCGGCCAAATGGGGAAAAATAGGGTTAGCCGGCGCCGGGGAAGGAGCTTGGGGCGGCAGAGCAGCTGGCTGGGGAAGGCGGAGCTGCTGGCGGCACACCGACAATAGGGGAACGACAGTTGTAGCGGTGGTGGGTGATCGGGCACGGGAAGGAAGAAGAGAAGGGAAGAAGAAAAGAAAAGAAAAGAAAAAGAAAAGAAAAAGAAAGAGAAAAGAAAAATAAAAAGAAAAAGAAAAAATAAAATAATAAAAAATAATTTTAATAAAATATTTGAAAAAATCACATCCACACACTTAATATTTAATATTTTAAAATTTAATATTAATTAAAAATAATTAAATAACAATAAAATAATTAATTAATTAGTAAAATATTAGGGTAATATATTAAACCCTAATTAAATAAGTATTTTAAAAATATGTATGAGTTCATGCAAGTCCAAAAATATATTTAATATAATTAATAATAAATTATTTACGTGAAAATTTCCCCGAAAATGCAAGTCCCGGGAAAATTTTATGTAAAGCACTTAAAATAATAATAAACAATTAAAATTCAATTTTAATTAATCAATAACTTATGAAATATCAATATCATATTTAAAAATTATTAACATTGCATATCCCGATGCAATATTAAAATATTTAAAAACACGGGATATTACATTAACCAAGTAAATTGACGTTCTTAGATTTAAAGCTCTTGTCTACTAAGTGTTCGGTTAACCTAGTTTAAGTACCAACCCTTAATCAATATTAGTTGCTTAAGTGTTTCTCAAATAAGAAAGCATCTAACAGGTTATTATTTAAATCCAATATAACCCATCTCTCGATCAAGTTTTATTATGTATATTCAATCAAAGGGTGATCAATCCTAAGAAGACATTAAGTTCAACAACAACCAAAGGATCTAGATCAATAGCCTAGGTTTAATTGTGATTAGCCCACGGTTGAATTGCAATAAGAACCCTAACTGAGAATTTAGCTACTCATGTTAATTTTAAGAGACAAAGAAGAATAATAAAAGAAAATAGACATCATCATTAAATTAAAATTAAGAATGAATAAACACAATTGAATAGAATAAAACCCCTGTTCAATAGGAAGCTTAATGTTCTTCAATTTTTATTCTCAAATCTCCAAACTAACATAAGCAAGAAAAAAATCATTGTTTTTTCAAAACTGCTCTAAGAAAAATTGTATCTCCAAAAAGTGATAATAAAAAAAAAAATTCTCTTCCTCCTTTTTATTTTTGGTGGCAACCCTCTTATAAAACCCTAATTACTAGCCCTAGGGTTACATCTATGTGAAATCTCCATCTTGTCATTCATGAGTCAGCAATTAAATTTGACTCTGAATTTCCTAATCACCAGGTTGCACGGCCGTGTGCAAAATGCGCATGGCCATGCACATCGCTTTTTCAGCATTTCAGCATATTGACCTCCATTGCTTTTTAGGCTCACTTCAAGTGCTCACAACTCCCATATAACCTTCCTCTTCTATTTTTTGACTTCCCTGAATACATAAAAATCAACCAAAAATAAACCAACTAATACGTAAAAATAAATAAACACACAAGACATGCAGTAAGTGCTCAATTAAATAAAAACTGAATAAAAGAAACACAAACTTAACTGAAATTGAATTTTTCCTAACACAAAGACTACTTAAAGAAATGCATTTTTCACACTCATCAAGTCTATGATATGAATTTGAGGTTAATTAAAGATCATTTAGGTGTTGAACAGAAGAAAAGAAAAGTATTAGTATCAAAAGGTAATTTTACTACCCAAAACCCAAACTCCCCATTACTACTCCTTCCTTTTCATATTGCAGGACCTTCTTTCCTTTTAAAGTGATGGACACTAGCCACATGTCCATCTCCCTATGGATATATATATATATATATATATATATATATATATATATATATATATATATATAAAAGGTAACAACAACAATAATAATAATAATAACAAGTAGAATGACAATAGTAATAATAATAAAATAATTATAATAACCCATATGTATTTAAATAAATAAAAAGATATGTTATTGTTGTCATCAGGTTGTTTTTAGGTTGGTGGATGGCTGTTGATTTGAGGTATGATGTTAACATAGTTAATTGCTAGCAATTTTCTAGTATGAAAGGGATTAACTCATTTAATTGCTAACAGTTATCTCAAGCCATAAAATGGAAGGACCGAACAAAATTTTTTTAAAAAATGTGAGGACCAAAGTGGTAATCTCCCATTCTCTCTCCAGTTATATTTGTTACGGATGTGAAAATGCTTATAGACCCTTAAACTCTTCCCCAACATCATTTTCTCCTTCTCCGTTCATTGGCCAAATGACCTCCAGTGATCGTGAAATTTTAACACATATCCTTCTCAAACTCTTCTACATGCCTAATTTTTATTTTGTGAAATTTAACACGGATTTAATTAGTTAGAGCTCAAAGTTTTTGCCATTCACTTCTAGTGGTGGATATTCTTTTTCGATGATTTTTAGCAGCTGTAACCACTACCATTGGACTCAAATTGTTGCTAGGAATCAAAAAAGACCAACCACACATCCGGGTATCACCGTTTGATTCCTTGTCGGAGCTTGATGGGTAAATTTCTAATTTTAACTTGATCTATTAATCCAATAATTTATCTAAGTGTTTGAACATGTATTTAGCTTCTCCTTAGTGTTGTGAACATGTGTATATGTCTGCTATGTGTAAAAGATGATTTTCATGTGAGAAATCCGGTGAGTCCCAACCAGATTCTGGTGAGTCCTAACCAGATTTCGATGAGGAATGGTGACTTGACTATAAAATTATGGTTTTATTTTAATAAATATTATAAATTATGAGGATTAATTTCCATAACTGGAGTTAGGTCCGATTCCTTACAAATTTTGAGTTAAAAATCTCGGAATCATTTCAGTGGAAATTTCTTAATTTCCATTTAAGTTGTTTTAGCTCACCAAAGTAATTTCCAGTAGTCTCAAATGTCATATTTAGGGCATTTCTAAGTCCATTTTATTAATTCCTTAATTTGGTATGTTTCTATAATTTTTGAGAATTTTTATGAATTTATTTGTTATATGTATATATTCATATATTTAAATAAAAATTATTTATTATAGAGAATATTGGAGCAGGAACATTAGAGACTAGGTGGATGAGGATACGTCAGCCTACTTGCTCTACTTATAAATTAATATTTTAAAGTGTATGTTAATTTTGATATTTAAGAAAATATTGAATTTGAGATATTAATTTTGTTTTGAATATTATTGAGGTTATAATGTTATTACCATGGTTTATATGCTTATTTATGGTAAGAATATTATTGTGGAGGATAAATGAGAATATGATTATTTTTATATTAATTTTCAGTTATGGCATTTTTATAATTTATTATACATTTATTTATATAAAGAGTTTTTAGAAAATACTAGTAGAATGGGCTACCTGATGGACATCAGCAGGACCGTATGCATACTAGTATTGATCATTAAGTTGGGCCCTTGATTTTGTATGGTATTGAAAAGCTACATTGATGCATAACTCTTAGGCATGTGGTATTGAAAAGCTTAATTGATGCATAGCTCTCGGGCATATATTAATTGATTATTTGCTAGGACTAGTAACTCAATTGATAGTTAGCTCTCGAGAATTGCCAACAAATATTTGGAATAAGGGATTGATTGTGACTAGTAGCTCGATGGAAGATTAGCTCTTGAGAATCAACAATCCTTGGACGAATAAGTGAGCCAATTGGCTTTTAGATTTGTGATTTATAGTTCTACCAAAATTTTCCACTTAAAGACATTTTGAATAAAGTCTATTTTATTACAAAGATGTTTATAATATTTTATAAAATTCTTTTATGTTTATAAATATGATTTTAGTAAACTAATGGTTTAAAATATAAATTATAATTATTATATTTCTATAAATTATTTTAATAAAGGTGATTTTTGAAATAGCATGCATTTCTTTATATTAGCTTACTCAATGAGGTCTAACTCTTCTAAACTATTTTTTCAAGATCTTGGGAATCTATTGTTAGTTCTTCCTCTCTGCACCAGATTCATTCTTCATCGGCTGCTTTATGTAGGTTATTGTAATGTTATTAATATTTATAGAATAATTTATAGTTAATCTAGACACCACAGAGTTTTTATTATTGTAATTGTATTAGTGTATATATATTTATGATAGTATTTTGTTTATTATGGATATATGTAGTATTATTATAATGATGATATGATGAACACAAATTTGGTGGTGACTTTGTGTTTTATTGGAGAAATAGTAGTTAAGAATATCATTAGAAGTGTATTTATTTGATTTATAGGTTTTATTTTGTTCCCAGTACAAAGGAAACTCTACTAGATTTTTGTTAAAATTTTAAAATAAGTTAAATTTATTATGATATATCTTTTAAGCTTACTACGGGTTTCGAAAGCTTCATGCTTTTCCATTTCCTAGTGTCAATCATGTGCCTATGGGAATCGGGTCACGATAATAATAATATTAATAACCACATAAATTTAGGTTATTAAATTCTTTCCCCCTTAACAAAATTCGTCCTCAAATTTACATCAATATTGAAATAGATAGGGGTATTATCCCTACATATCCCTCTCTATCTCCCAAGTGCAATCCTCTACTGTGTGGTTGTTCCACAACACTTTTACCATAGGAATCTCTTTAGTATGAAGCTAACAAACTTGTTGATCCACTATTGCCATGGAATACTCTTAATATGACAAATCCTCACTAAGCTCCACTGCCTGTGGCTGAAAATATGAGAAGGTTCAAAAACGTACTTCCTTAACATGGAAACATGAAAAACTGGATGAATCCACAATAATTCCAATGGCATCACCAGTCTGTAAGCCGCATCGCCAACTCTTAAGCAAATCTCAAAGGGTCTAATATACCTTGGAGCTAACTTACCCTTCTTACCAAATCTCATTACCCCCTTCATTAGAGACACCTTGAGAAACACCATGTCTCCAACAGAAAATGCTACATCTTTCCTCTTAGGATAAGTATAACTTTTATGTTGGCTAAAAGTTGTCTTCAATCTCTATTGGATGAGAGGAACTTTCTTAGAAGTCACTTATACCAATTTTGGACATGTTATCTCTCTCTCTCCAACTTCCTAACATAGAGGTGATCTGCACTTTCTTCCATACAATGCTTCATATAGCGCCATTCCAATACTTGCATGATAACTGTTATTATATGCAAATTCAATCAAAGGCAAGTGCAAATCCCATTGACCACCAAAGTCTATCACACACATTCTTAGCATATCTTCTATTGTCTGAATGGTCCTTTCTAACTGACCATCCGTTTGAGGATGAAACGCCGTACTGAAATCAAGTCTTATACCCAATACCTTATGTAATTCTTGCCAAAAGACTTAAGTAAAAGTAGCTCCTCTATCAGACACTATACTTTCTGGTACCCTATGGAGGCAAACAATTCCATTAATGTATAACCTTGCTAATCTGTCAATAGAGTATGTCTTCTTAATTATAAAAAAGTGAGCTGACTTGGTTAACCTATCAATTATCACCCAAATAGCATTATAGCCTCCAATTGTATGAGGTAATCAAGTCATAAAATCTATAACAATCATATCCCATTTCCACTATAGAATGGGAAACTATTGCAATAATCCTTAGGGCCCCTAATATTCCAATTTCACTTGTTGACATGTGAGACACTTGGGTATAAACTTTGCAATGTCTCTTTTCATCCCATTACACTAATATATGTCTTTCAAATTATGATGCATCTTAGTAGAACTTGGATGAACACTATAAGCAGAAAAGTGGGCTTCCTCCATGATCTTCTTTCTCGGCTCATCTATATTTGGCACATACAACCTTGTGCCCAAACATAGTACACCCTTACTATCAATAATAAAATCTTAGGATTGCCCTTGTTGCACTTCAATCATTATCCTTTGCAACTATGGGTCCCTTCTCTAAGCTGCCTTGACTCTATCTAAATACATTGATCATACTTTGAATTGAGCCAATAAGCATTTCTTATTTACCTTTAATTGTAACCCCTGATCAATTTGTTCATGCAATTCTTTAATAATTAGCTTCCCATTTGAGTTAATATAAGCAAGGCTCCCTACTAACTTCCTGCTTAAAGCATTAGCCACCACATTGGCTTTACTCTGATGGTACAAAATAGAGCAATCATAGTCTTTCAAGAGTTCTATCCATCTCATATGCCTCAACTTCAAAGCTTTTTGCTAGAAGATATACTTCAATCTCTTATGGTCAGTGTATATTTCACAAGTTACACCATATAAGTAATGCCTCTAAATCTTCAGTGCAAACACCGCTACTGCCATTTCCAAATCATTAGTAGGGTAGTTTTGCTCGTGCTTCTTTAGCTAACGTGAAGCATAAGCAACTACTCTCCCATTCTGCATCAATACACACCTTAATCCTACTCAGGAAACATCATAATATACTGTATATCCTTCATTTCCCAAAGGTAGAGTCAATACTAGAGCTAAAGTCAATATATCCTTAATTAATTGGAAGTGCTCTTCACATTTATCCGTCTACACAAATTTAGCATTTCTGGGTCAACCTTGTTAAAGGTGCAGTAATCTTAGAGAAATCCTTTATAAATCTCCTATAATAACTAGCTAAACCTATAAAACTCCTTACTTCTATAATTATTGTAGGCCTTAACCTTTCCATAATGGCTTTAATCTTTTTTGGGGTCCACTTGTATATCATTTTTGGATATTACATGGCCTAAGAATGCCATTTTATCCAGCCAAAACTCATATTTGAGAATTGGGCATATAATTGATGTTCTCTCAAAGTCTAGAGAACCATTCTCAGATGCATAGCATATTCTTCCTTACTCCTTTAATACACCAATATATCATCAATAAACACTATCACAAAATTGGTCTAAGAATGGCCTAAACACCCGATTCATTAAGTCCATAAAAATCGCTGGAGCATTAGTCAATCTAAAGAACATCACTAAGAATTCATAATGGCCATATCTTGTCTAAAATGTAGTCTTATGTATATCTCTACTTCTAATTCTCAATTGATGATTTGTACCAAGTACAACATCAATACAAAATTCTATCTCTCTACCTGGTTCAATCCTAGTAGCTCTTCAAAAAAGACATCCAAAAATTCACACATAACTAGCACATTCTCAACTATCCCTTTATCTGCCTTTAAATCTCTCACCATATGCAAGTAGCCTTGACAAACCCACATGAGCATCTTTTTAATTGTGATCGTATAAATGAGATTCTGGGGCATCAAACTCTTGTTGCCTCTAAATTGAAATTTCATGTCATTCGGGATTCTGAAATTCACTTCCTACTCTCGACAATCCAAAGTAGCATAATGCTTAGCTAACCAATCCATTCCCAAAATCACATCAAAATCCATCACATCCAAAAGGACTAAATCTGCAAACAACTTTCTAAAATTTAGTCCTTATCTTAAATGCCAACATATATTGGATCCAATCCTATGACATACAACTCAACAACTTTGTATTCATCTCTCCTTACTTCTTCAGCATGATGAGATAGTCTGAAAAACTCCTTAGTATACTCTTCCACAGACTTGTAACCTTTTATAATGTGCGGTAACTGTCATCTGTAAGCATCTCTTATTGCAGGTTGATAATAGTTCCTTAAAAATCTCTCTTTAAATTCAAGCCAGGATGTATTATTCATATAAGGCTGAATAAATTACATAAACCAGTCTTGTGCAGCTACTTGAACCAATAGCTCAATAATTAAAATTCTTTAATAATCAGTATGCCTTATTCTTGTATGCTACTCAATTGTATTAATAAAGTTCAAAGTATCTCCTATGCCATTAAAAGAGACTCTGCCAATTCTAGAGTATAGGAGTGCAACATCTGCATCTGACATTTCCCGATTCCTTTATTGAAGCATTTGCTGAACTAATGACATAGCCCAATTAAGTACAGCTAGGCCTTGGTTAACCCTTGTTACATTGGCTACAGAAGTGGTAAGATCTAAATATGGAGCAGCTGCTTCTACTGGTGGTTGTAGTCCTTGTCTCTAAGCCGTTGCTGCTTAAGGTGTACCCCTCCTTCTAGCTAGTGGGGCAAGGGATGGAGTTTCATCCTGAAATGATTGATCATCATCATTATATATTACTTTTAAAATAGAAGCAATGTGCGCTTGACTCATTAAAAAAACACACAGAACTAAAAAGATTCAAAACACAATAAGGGAACTAACATATATGTGAAATTCTAGAAACAATGATGACAACAAATGACATTTATCAACTTAATCACTGCAGTAGCTTAAGAAAAGACAGACACCAACAATAAAATGAACCATTGCTTTGATACCAACTTTGTCATAACCTAAACCCCCAAGGGCACATGACCGACACTAGCGAATGAGAAAGTAATAAGCTTCTGAAACTTGTAGTAAGCCTATGGAATTTATTACAAAAAAAAACTACCTTTAAAATTTCAAGGAAAATCTAGCAGAGTTTTCCCTATACCAGGATAAAACAAAAACCTAGAAAAGAGTAAATATACTCCCAATAACATATATACTTAACCACCACAATTCTAATGTCATCAAATCATTAACATCTCAACTCAAGTATATAAAAATACACATTACAATGCAATACAATTACCAATACAAATACATAACAACAATTCCTCCAATACTATTACGGTGTCTAGATTAGCTATAAATCATTCCATAAATATTAATGATATTACAAGGACCTACATAATACCGCTGGTGAAGAATGAGTCCAATGTAGAGGAGGTGAACTAACTAAAGACTCCCAGATTCCTAAAAAAATAATTGAGAGGAGTCAAATCTCATCGAGTAAGCTAATATAGAGAAATATATATTAGTTTGAAAACCTTCTTTTATGAAAACATTTATTATCTATATATATATATACAAATATAAATCTTTTAAATACAGGGATATAAATATAAATACACCAAATAATCATTTTGTAACTTTCTTAAAACAATGACTTCCAAATACCATTACTTAAACAAATATATGATAAAAGATAAAAATAATAAAATAATATCAATAAATATCTTTATGGAAATTAGTGGTAGAACCCTAAACCAAAATTCTATAAAGGCATTCGGTTCACTTATTTATCCAACAACTATCAGTTCCTGAGAGTTAAGCTTTCATTAAGTTACCATCGACAGTCCATCTCTTATTTCAATCTTTATTGGCAGTTCCCGAGAGCTAAACATCTACTGAGACACTAGTCCCAGTAATAACTATTCAAAATTCATACACCTTGCCTGAGAGTTATGCGTCAACCAAGCTTTACAATTAAATTTCTCAATCAGGGCCCGACTCTAAAATCATAATCTATGTGCATAAGGTCCTGATAACACCTATCAAGTGGCCCGTTCTACCAGTCTATTCTAAAAATTATTTATCATATGTAAAAGCATAATAAATTCTTGGGAAAATCAATACTGGAAATAAAAATACTTTTAATTTTATAATCCAGAATATCAATAACATTAATAATCTTATTAATAAGAATTGTGGAAAAATAATGTTGATAGTAATAATCAATTATATTTAAAGAGTATTATAAAATCAACATCTTCAATAAGTCCAATCAACAATATAGATATTTCAAATATTAAGAATATAAATTCTTTAATTAAAAATACTCATTAAATATAATTAACCAACCTATATTTTATACGCAAATCTAACATATATATATATATATATATATATATATATATATATATTCCTAATAACTCCCAAAAATTCTAAAAATTTATAAAAATGATGGAATTATGGAAATTGACTTAGGAACACCCTAAATGATTAATTTGAGGCTTAAGAATTATCTCCGATGATTAAACTAATTTAAATTGAAATTAACTAATTTCCACCACAAATGTTCTGAGATTTATTTCTCAAAATCCATAAAGAATTTGACTAAACTCCATTTAGGGAAATTGATCACTATAATTTAAACTATTTATTAAAAATAGTTTCATACATATATCAAGTTGGTATTATTCATTCACCAGAGTTTAGGTGGGACCCATCGAATTCTCACAAGAAAACACAACACCCGACCAAAATAATTATATCAAAACATTCCTAATAATTAATAGGACACATATAATGCCTCAAACAACCCAAAATAGGCACTGACTAATGAAATCTAAAAATAAACCAAAATTACATAAAAAAATTCAATAAATATTCTAGAGGTGGAAATCGGATGCATGGTTATTACCTATGGACTCCTGACAATGTGGGGAATATGATGGAACCAACTATGTCACCTAAAATCCACCGAAACAGTGCAAAATTGAGGTGGAAGGCCGACTGGAAAACAAAAATTATGCACTATTTAGAGTAGCTTCTTGCAAAATGAACACTATTGGAATAAAGAGGAGGATGAGACATGTCTATAGTTCAAATTTGGGGTTAATTGGAGATCGTTTGGGTGTTGAATGAAAGAAAAGAAAAATATTGGTATCAAAAGGTAATTTTACCATCCAAAACCCAAACTCCCCACAGCTACTCCTTCCTCTTCACACTACAAGACCTTCTTTCCTTTTAAAGTGATGGAAACTTGCCAAGTGTCCATCTCCCCATGGTTCCTTTTTTTTTAATATATATATATATATATACATATATTTTAATAACAACCACAATAATAATAATAATAATAATAATAATAATAATAATAATAATAAAATATTAATATTAATATTAATAACCACATAAATTCAGGTTATTACAATTTAACACCAAAATTCATAAGTATAGACAATAAAAAAATTAAAAATGCATGAATAGCAAACTATGCTATAGTATACAATGAGTATGTATATTTCCAGTTTCTTATACACTTTAAAACATAAAAAAAATGATAATTTTAGTTCATTTCCCAATTTTATCTCTTTTCAATCTTTAAGTATACAACTATTAATGTAAGTGATTAAAAATATAAAATTCAAAAAAAAATTCAAAAAATATATTTTCAAGATTAACTTCAAAATCTCTCTCTCTTGGAGCCATATAAGCCATTTCAACTGCAAGACCAACAATCTGAGTTTTTTTTAACTTAATCTCATATGTGCAATTAAGAATTGATAATGTACAATTTAAAAAAATGTGGGTGATGCTTGTACATAATATTTGTGCTGCCAGCTTACCTTGCAACATCTGCTTCTCAGAGTAATCTCTGATTTCTCTAGAGGCAAAGCGTGTTTTAGCTCAAGTTCGTCCACTTAGTTGCTTGTAGGGCTTGTTAACCATCATCAACTATAGAATCTATAAAAAGTACCAAATTTTTATCTCGCATATGACGCTGTCAAAGCCTCTAATATCAATTTTATAGCCTTCAAAATATTAAAAAAAAATCAAATTATAATCTTTAAAATATTTTAAAATTAAATTCTTATTTATAATTTTAATAATGAATAATATAAGATGTCTGTACTTGTAGCTCACCTTGCAGCAGCTACTTCTTTGGAGTTATCTCTAATTTTTTAGAGGCATAGTGAGTTTCAACTCAAGTTCGTCTAAATGGTAGCTTGTAGGGCTTGTTAACCATCATCAATTATAGAATTGGTAAGAAGTACTAAATTTTTGTGTCGCATACGGCACTATCAAAGTCTCTAATATCAAATTTATAACCATTAAAACAAATAAAAATCATATTACCTTTAAAATATTTTGAAATAAAATTCTTATTTATAATTTTAATAATGAATAAAATAGTATCAATTTATATATATATATATATATATATATATATATATATATATATATATATATATATATATATATATATATATATATATATATATATATATATATATATACATATGTATTTTTTAGTCATTCATTTTTAATAATAATAATAATAATAATAATAATAATAATAATAATAATGTTGACCTTAGCAATAATCAATTTTAATTTTGAATCAGAGTTTGAATTCTAGGTACTTCATTGCTAGAATACAAGATTATGGGGAGTGAATCACAAAACATCTCTTCTTTTAGACCATTCTTTTATGGTAGTGACTATCCATATTGGAAATTCAAAATGGAATTATATCTTAATTATGATTCCATCAAACTTTGGGACATTGTCTTAAAAGGTTGGGAACCACCTACAACTATTATTTATGGTGTGGTAACTACTCTTACAAGAAGCCAATGGAGTATTGATCAAAATGATGAAAATCATAAAAATTAAAAACCTATGATTAGTCTAGTCTTTTCAATGACAAGAGAAGGAGGCAAGCTTCAACATTGTATGTCGGCCAAAGAAATGTGGGAGACTTTGAAAAACCACTACGAAGGCAACATTCAAGTAAGAAGCAAGAAGGTTCAACTTCATATGTATGAATATGAACTCTTCAAAATGAAGCCTCATGAATCAATCACAAAGATGAAAAATCATCTCAATGCTCTCCTCACAACCCTTAAGAAACTTGGAAAACATTTCTCCAAAGAAGAGGTAAACAACAAGATTCTAAGAATCCTACCTAAGAAGGATTAAGAATCTCGTGTTACTTCAATTGAGAAAGCTCAAGACCTCTCCACTCTGTTAATTGATGTGCTCATTGGTAAGCTCTTAACACATGATCTCATTATCAAGCAAAGAGATAAAGAACAAGAAGAGAAAGAAGAAAAGAAAAAGAGCATTACTCTAAAAGCTCTTCAAGAAGATAGTGAAGAGGAAAGCATCAAAGATTCTAGTGATGAAGATGGTGACATTGTCATGCTCACTAGGAACTTCAAGAAGTTTTTAAGAAAGAAAAACTTCTCAAGAATAAGGGACTTCAATAAGAAGTTAAAAGGAGATAGGAAGAAGAAAACTAAGGAGGTTACTTGCTATGAATGCAAGAAACAAAGACAAATTAGAAGTGAGTGTTCCAAACTCAAATTCAAGAATAAGATATTAAAAGATAAGAAAAAGACATTCAAAGCTACTTAGGATGATTCCTCTAAATCCGAAGAGGAAGAGGAACCATAAGAAATTGCCAATCTTTGATTCATGGCCCTTAAAAATGAAAATGAGGTACCATCTACTTCTTATTCTTTCATTAATTATTATGATAATTATTATGATAATGATAATGATGTTAAGAGCTCTATTGTGAGTAAATTACTTGTTAAATGTAAAATTTTATTATCTAAGAAGAAACATTATAAGCATGAGTTAGGTAGCTTAAATAAAGAATTAGAAATTTTAAAAATTAGTTTTGCTGAACTTGTTGAATCAAATGAAAAACTTGTTAGTGATGCAAAATCTTCTAATTCATTGGAAGATCAACTTAAGAAAGCAAATGATGAAAATCATAAGCTTTCTAAGGAGGTCTTAGAATTAAAGAATTCCATTGCTAAATTTAAGAGAGGAAAAGAAACTTTAGATAGTCTTATTGACTCTCAAAAATTTCATGGAGACACCCATCGAATTGGATATAAGAATGGAATTTCTTCATCATTTTCATCACATATTAATTTTGTAAAAGCTTCACATGACTCCACTCCTTCAACCTCCAAATCAAATGAGACTCAATCTTTCAAAGCTAAAAGATCTCATAGGTTAAATAGTAAGGGAAAGTCTCATAAGATTCATCCTTCATTAACATAAAGAGGTAAGGCTCAAACTAGAGCACCTAAACCTAAGCATGCTTATGTACATTAGACACAATTATAATAGGCATGCTACATAATATAATGCACATAAATATGTTGCACAAAATTACCTAAATACATATCATCATTGCCAATGCATATCTCACTTAATGACATAAAACAATATGAGATACACACAATACCAAAGGCATGTTGCACACACTAGGAAAGAATTTCATCCTAGGAGAAATAAATTCAAAAATATTGTATGTTCTTATTACATGATCAAAGGACATACTAATAATATGTGCTTCTATAGAAGACTGCATATGAATTTACTTCCTATGAATTATCTTGAAACTAACCAACCTAGACCAAGAAATGTTTGGGTCCAAAAGAACACTTAAATTGTATTGTGTAGATGTGCTTGAAATTCACAAGAACAAAAGGCAAGGGGTATCTTGATAGTGGATGTTCAAGGCATATGACAGGAGACAAATAGCAATTCAACAAACTTGATGCTAAGGATGGAGGACACGTTACTTTCGAAGATAATGCAAAAGGAGAAATTATTGGCATTGGAGGAATAGGTAATCCTCAATCCTTATCTATACATTATGTATTGTTTGTTGATGGTCTTAAACATAATTTTCTTAGTATAAGTCAATTATGTGACATGGGAAATAAAGTAACTTTCTATCATAAAAATTGCTTTATTAGTAGTCTTGATGAAAATAAAGTTATTTTTAGTGGTGAAAGAGTAGAAAATGTTTATGTCATTGATTTGAATAAAATTGATAACAAAGACATAAAATGATTAGTGTCTATCTCCCATGACACATGGACATGGCATAGAAGGTTAGGACAGACAAATTTTAAGCTTTTGAATGATCTTTGTAAACATGAACTTGTGATTGATTTACCTAAGCTTGAATTCACTAAGGATAAACCTTGTGATGCTTTCCAAAAGGGAAAACAATCCAAGTCCTCATTTAAGCTAAAAAATGTAATGTCCACCTTTAGGCCACTTGAACTTATACATATGGATTTATTTAGACCAACTAGAGTTGCTAGTCTCTTTGGAATGCACTATGCATATGTATTGGTTGATGATTGCTCTAGATTTACATGGGTATGTCTCCTTGATCATAAGAATTATGCATTTAAAGCTTTTGAAAAGCTTGCAAAAAAAGTTCAAAAAGAAAAAGGATTTTATATTTCTTCTATTAGAAGTGATTATGGAATCGAATTTGAAAATGAATTTTTCAAAAACTATTATAACGAAAATGGTATTTCTCATATATTTTCATCTCTTAGAACTCCTCAACAAAATGGGGTAGTTGAAAGGAAAAATAGAACTCTTATAGAAATGGCTAGAGCAACGCTTCATGAGTATATTTTTCCTCTATACTTTTGGGCGAAAGCCGTTAACACATCTTTTTATATTTCAAACCGAGTTTGCAAAAGATCAATTTTAAATAAAACATCTTATAAGCTATGGAATAATAGAAAATCTAAAATCCCATATCTAAGAGTATTTGGATGCAAGTGCTTTATATTGAACACCAAGGACAATCTTGGAAAATTTGATTCTAAAGCTAATGAAGGAATTTTCCTAGGCTATTCTATATCTAGTAAAGCATATAGGGTCTTTAATAAGAGAGCTCTAATAGTTAAAGAGTCAATGCATATGGTATTTAATGAATCAAACTAATTTGATCTTAGAAAGGATGTTTGTAATGTTGATGGTCTTATAGGTGACAATGAGATTGTGGAAACACAAGAAGAAAATGCTAGTAAGCCTTTAGAACTTGAAGATCCAAGCAAGGAGGAAAATGAGGAGACATCTCAACCTACCTTGAAGGATGAACTTCCAAAGGATTGGCAATTCAAGAAAGCTCACCCTCAAGACCTCATTATAGGTGACACTATAAAAGGGGTAACTACTAGATCTCAATTAAATTATATTATTAATTTACCCTTCAATTCTTAAATTGAACAAAAAAATATTGATGATGCTTTGTGTGATGAATTTTAGGTCCTTGCTATGCAAGAAGACTTAAATCAATTTGAGAGAAATAAGGTTTGGATCTTAGTTCCTAGACTTAAACATTATCTTATTATAAGCACCAAATGGGTGTTTAGAAATAAGATGAATGAACAAGGTGTCATAACTAGGAACAAAGCTAGACTAATAGCTAAAGGTTATAATCAAGAGGAAGGCATTAATTATTATGAAACCTTTGCCTCCATTTCAAGGTTAAAAGCTATTAGGATGCTACTTGCATTTGCATCATTCATGGATTTCAAAATTTATCAAATGGATGTTAAAAGTGAATTTTTAAATAGTTTTATTGAAGAAGAGGTGTATGGTAAACAACCTCTAGGTTTTGAAAGCTTTGATTTTCTAAATCATGTATTCAAATTTTCCAAAGCATTATATGGATTGAAACAAGCTCCTAGAGCTTGGTATGAAAGATTGAGCAACTTTTTATTAGAGAAAAGTTTCTCTAAAGGAAAAGTTAATACAACTCTTTTCATAAAGAAATCCAAGCATGATTTATTAATTGTTCAAATATATGTCGATGACATTATATTCGATACTGCTAACCATTGCTTGTGTGAGGAATTCTCTAATTTAATGCAAGGAGAATTTGAGATGAGTATGATGGGTGAACTCAAATTCTTTCTTAGATTACAAATTAAGCAATGCAAAAATGAGATTTTCATCAATCAAACCAAGTATACAAGAGACATTCTCAAGAAATTTGGTATGGATGGAGCTAAGATAAGTAAAACTCTAATGAGCACCATAATCAAATTTAACAAAGATGAGAATGGCAAACCGGTTGATGAAAAGCGATTTAGAGATATGATCAGATCTCTTCTTTATTTAACTGCTAGTAGACTCGATATTATGTTTGCTACTTGCTTGTGTGCTAGATTTCAATCAAGTCCTAAAGAGTCATATTTGAATGCTATCAAAAGAATTTTCAAATATCTTTATAATACAATGCATTTCAAACTTTAGTATCCTAGGAGTTCATCCTTTGACTTGATTAGTTATTCTAATGCAGAATTTGTCAATAGTTTACTAGATAGAAAAAGTACTTTCGGAACTTGTCAAGTTTTAGGACAATGTTTAGTTTTTTTAGTTTAGTAAGATATAAGTTTCAATTGCCTTGTCACTACTGAAGCTGAATATATTACAACAAGTCTTTGTTGTTTATAAGTTTTATGGCAAAAAAAAATAGTTGTTAGACTATAGTGTAAATCTTGAACACATTCTAATCAAATGTGACAATACAGGTGCTATCAACCTTAGCAAAAATCTCATTCAGCATTCTAGAACTAAGCATATAGACATTAGACATCATTTCTTGCATGATCATGTTCAAATTGGTGATATCTCACTTAAATTTGTTGATACAAATAATCAACTTGTAGATATCTTCACCAAACCTCTCAATGAAGAGAGATTAAATTTCATTAAGCATGAATTGGGCACGATTGATGGTTCTAGTTTATCTTGATTTTATTTTTAATTGATGATTGAAATATTTTTATGTGAAATCATGTTATGCTTATTGATTACTTTGATTAATAAATATTTTTATTTTTATCTTAAAATTCTTTTTCGTTTGTCAGCTTATATTTAGTTTATTTTTTTTCCTTTTTGCTTTTCACAAAAGGGGAGAAATATATTTGAGTTTGTTATTTGTTACTATACATGTGTATAATATTATCTTCTTACAAATTGTTTTTATCTTTGATAAGGCATGAATATTTTTACATAGATTTATTACTATACATGTGTATAATATTATCTTCTTAGGAATTATTTTTATGTTTGATAAGACATGAATATTTTTACAAAGATCTTTGCATTGTTCCTATAGGAATTTTGGTCCCTTTAGGTTCATTTCCCCTTATATCTCTCTCTTTTCCTTTTGTCTTTGTACAAAAATAGGAAATATGTTATGAATAATTTGTGTTTATTTTTTTTAATGCTAAGTGCTACATGATTGATTAGCTAGCTAAGCTCTATATGATCATATGATAATTAAGCACATCTAGTATTATTATTATATGTACTATTTTTATGATGCATTTTAGTGGCACTATATGCATATGTGTTTGAAATTATTTTCTCACATTGCCTAACATTTATTTAAATGATCATGTTATCATATTTTATGTTTTGAATACATTTGTCATAAGAATGGCATGTTTTTATCCCTCTTGCTATATTTTATGTTGTTTTTTTATTTTTTATGTCAAGGGGAATGATCTATAAATTTATATTTCTTATCCTGTCCATATTCATAGGGGGAGAAATAAAGAAATATATTTTATTTCGTTTGTTATCATTATTATCACAAATATTTTCACACACTTTACTTTGTATTATTTTTTATTAAACTCAAAATAAGTTTGTCAAAATCAAAAAGGGAGAGATTGTTGACCTTAGAAATAATAAATCTTAATTTTGATCTTAACAGACTCAATTTTGAGTATTTAATTTGTTTGTTTAAGTGTGTATAAGTTAGAACTCTATTGGAAGTTAAAATGAAGTATGAATATCTTGGGCTGATTGGACCTTCGAGATTTAAAGAAGCTTTTGACATCCTTAGAGCTTTATAATGAGAAAGTTATCTTCTTCACATTTGAATTAGACATCTTGAGCTTTCTGAATTGAGCTTATTTGTCAAAATCTGAGTTCATTTGGGTATGCAAATTTTGAGTCAAAATCAACGTATACGTCTGCCATTTTAGATTTCACATCTCTTAGTATTTTGGACATAGCTTAAGTTAAAGATGTCCAATTGTGTGGATTCAAATTGATATGGAAATATAAGTAAAAAATATACAACTTTAATGAAGAAAGTTAGAGCAAATTCAAACATCTTCAATACAAAATCAAGGGTTCAACTGGTGTATAGTTGTCTGATAGTAGTCTGCATTTTAGATTGCACAACTCTTAGTATTTTGGACATATCCTGAGTTATAGAAGTCTAATTTAGTTGATTCAAAATGATATGAAACGCTAATTCAAATATCTACAACTTTCATGAAGAAAGTATGGGCAAATTCAAACTTTTTCAATAGAAAATTTTGGCTTCAACTTGGGTATAGCTGTTTGACAATAGTCTGCATCTCATATTGCATAGTTCTTAGTATTTTAGACATATTCTGAGTTATAAAAGTCTAATTTAGTTGATTCAAAATGATATGGAACGCTAATTCAAATATCTACAACTTTCATGAAGAAAGTATGGGCAAATGCAAACTTTTTCAATAGAAAATTACGGCTTCAACTTGGGTATAGCTGTCTGACAATAGTCTGCATCTCATATTGCACAGCTCTTAGTATTTTAGACATATCCTGAGTTAAAAAAAAGTCCAATTTAGGTGATTTAAAATTATCTGGAAATCTAATTCAAATATCTACAACTTTTATGAAGAAAGTATGGGCAAATTCAAACGTCTTGAATAGCTAATCACGGTTTCAATCCATGAATAGCTGTCTAACAACATTACTTTCAATGATTTAAAATATAGACATTAAACACATTATTTGCACCTCCAACAACTATATTTTTGAGTGTTTGTCTATATAAACACCTCTAGAGCTGAATGAAAGTTAAGGAACTTATTTATCATTCTTTTTTTCTTCAGCATTCATTGAGCTCTCAAATTCTCTTAAACAATTCTTTATTTGTATAACTCTTGTGAGAGTTGGTTGTGTGTTAGAAATAGAAATTCTCTTCATCTTAAATCTTGGGTTAGATTAAAAGGGAAGTAAGATTTATTTATAAAGGAATTGGTTTAAGTGTTGTCCATTGAAACACTTGGGTTTTAGTTTTTTTAGTGGGCCTCGAAAAATCAAGTTATAAGGTTGTAAGAGTAACCCATAAAACTCTTGTATAATCTCAATTTGTGAATAAGATTGTGGGTGATTGAAAATCCTAACTTAGGGATAAGTTAGGTGAAGACATAGGATTGTTGTTGAATTTGAACTCCTTAAATTTTTGTGTTCTTCATTCTTTCTTCTCAACTTCCATTCAATTCTTGCAAAAAATTCTTTTAATTTCTCATTTTTATTTGATAGTCCTATTCACCTCCCCTCCCTTAAGGACTCTTTTTAAATAATAATATGTATTTTTATTTTTCATTAATGAGTGTTGCATTGCACTTCATAAAAAAACACTTTTCATGTATTATAAACACCATCATACAAAAAGAAATGGAAAAAAGAGGAAAAAGAATAAAATTAAAAAAAGATGGAAGGAAAAAAAGAGAAGGGAAAAAAAAGAGAAGGGGATAAATAAGGAGAAAATAAAAATAAATAAAGAGAAAGAAAAAAAAAAGGAGAAAATATAAATAAAAAGGGAAAGAAAAGAATAATGGGTGAATGGGAAACATTAGGAGAAAATAAAAATAAAAATGGAAAAAGAAAAAAATAAAATAAAAAAAGGGAAATAAACAAAATGAGGAAGAAAAAATAAGGAGCAAGCAAAAATAACCAAAGAAAAACAAAAACAAAGAGAAATAAAAGAATAAAAAATGAAAGAAAAAGAGAAATTAAAAACGGAAAAAGGAAAAAATAATGGGAGGAGGGAAAAAGAAAGAAGTTCACACTTAAAACTAAGGGTCCGTTTGTTTGGTAAAAAATATGAATGGGAATCAGAATCAGGATGGACGATTCTAATTCCTAGTGTTTGGTTGATTAAAATTAACATATGAATGAGAATATGATTCCCCCATTAATATGAATCATCATTCCCCTCTTATTCTTAAGAAATAACTTTTAATTTTCTTAGAAATTAAGTTAAATAAATTATAAATTGATCAAACATTTAATTATTAACATTTGTTTTTTAAAATTTATAAATAAAACATATAAATTAATAAAAAAAATATGCATAAAATTTTTTGAATAAAAACTATTTATGAAAAGTAAATAATTATTATAATTTTTTAAAAATTATAATAATATTTTTATAAACAAATATTTTAAAGATATTTTATAATACATAATTATAATATTAATTTTTAATATACAAAAAATAATTATAATCATAATTTTTTATGTAAAAAAATTATAAAAATAAAATTTTCATAAAAGAAAATTTGTTGTTGAATGATATTTGATTCTCATTGCTATTATCATTCCCCAAAGAACCAAACACATTCTTCAAATTTCCATTATCTTTCTCATTCTTGCTCATTCCGATTTCAATTCCAAAGTACGAACCAAATGCTCCCTAAGTTAAATAAAAAAAAAAGATAATAATGAAAAAAACAGGGCATGTTTGAAAAAAAAGGCAAGCGTGTAATTTTTTTTGAAAAATATGGCATTCTTTGTAAACCAATAAAAAAATTAGTCCAACTTGTAAATTTCTCTTTTTTCAATTAGCCATAATTTAAGTGTTTGGTAAAATTTTAAAATTAGTAGCTAATACATAGTTTTATTCAAAACAACTGCAGATTTAATAAGGTTTTTTTTAAGTTTTGTTTCTATCAATTAATAGCCGATTTGTATTTATTTTTATTTAGACTATTTTATTCTTTTTAAAAATAACTAATAATAAATAACTTCATTTAAATTGAATATATATAATTAATTTTTAATATTTCATAGTCAAATTAATATCATTTTAAATTATAATTAATAATTAAATAATTATAATACTTATAACTATAATTTTTTTAAAAAAATTATACAATAATATTTATATTTTATTGAAAATTTTTAAAATTATAGAGACTAAATAAGATATTTTACTATATGTTAGTAACATAGCTTATACTCATCCTGAACGGAAGGACAAATTATGTAGAAAAATAAAAATATAGAGAATCAAAACATAGATAAATAAAGTGCATAATGTCAATCTATGGAAATTAAAGTGCAGAGAGTAAATCAAGAAAAAATAAATAAAAGTGCAGTAGTAAAATATGGGTTAAGTTAAAACATAATAGTTGATTCTCTTTCTAATTTTGTAGATGGATCCTGCTACCAAAAATAAATTATGTTAGATTTGCAAATAGTAAGGTCATTCAAGAAATTAATGTCCTTAAAAATTTTTTTTAAAAAAATGAGAGCATAAGTTCTAGTCCTATAATGACAAATAAAAATAATGTACCGAATTCGAAAGAATCAGTGAATCCTCAAAAGAAGCACGATAACATAATGGTCAAATAGATACTCTAATTTAAAAAAAAAAAAATGAGAGAAATTCTTAATTTAAAAGAATAATGGAATGTTAGAAAACAAACACAAAAGCTCAAGATCATAAAATATTGGAGCTGCAAAATTTTAGATAATCAAGGAAGAAGCTAAAAAAATTATGAGATATAAAATAAGGTAATGTTAACAAAAATAGTATGAATAACCTTCTTCACATCAAATAAAGTTCCGGAGTTTGTGAAGAGTTCTTTGAGGAATCATGGGAATGGCATTACAGCCTAGTAGTAGACAAGGGTTTGTAAAGCGTTTTGAAAATATTGGACTAAATTATAACGATTTAGAAACACAAGGGACTAAAATAAAATTTTGAAGATGAACAGGTAATAAAGACAAAAACTCGAAAACAAAGAAAAAAAGATTTTTTGTCTTTTCTCCCGCACTAACTATAATTAATTTAATTTTTTAATATTAATAAATTACTTATATAGAGGAAAAAGTCGGAGTAGGGAAGGAGGCGGCGACACGAACACCTCAATGATTCACCAAAAGAAAGTCACGTTTAAAACATTTACTCCAATCAATTATTGGCATGTGTTTGCTTAGGGTTATGTGAATTGATTTAATATTTTTTCAAATTAAAAAAGAAATATGAACAATCAATATTTTTATTAAAATTATTGTAATTACGTTAAAGTTATAATTATATCAATGTTTTGAAATTAAATTTCTGTTATTATTTATTCACTTTACTTTATCATAGTGTATTATTTACTCACTAAAGTTTAAAATTCATATATATTTTTTCTTTTTAAGTACCATTATATTTTTAATTATTTTTTCAACTTGTTTTATTAAATTTTTATTAAATAATTAAAATAATTTTTAATTCAAAAATGATTCGATAATAATATAAAAAAATCTTTAAAATACTGTAATCCAACAAGTTATATTAACATTTTTAAATAAAAATTTATATATGTAAATATTTAACTCTAAAAGCATTTAGCCAAAAATTTAACAAATGTCCTATCTTTTTACTCAGTATTCACACTTAAAATTTTACATGTAAAATCATTAAAATTTTAAATTCTTATTCAAAATATTTTTTAAAATTGACATCTTAACTTATTTTCATTTTCTCTTCCATTTAAAAATTTATGTTTCACCAACTCTTGAAATTTAAATTTTTTTATATTTCATAAAAATATAAATATAGATAAAATATTGTTTATATTAGTCTACTGAATATTTTTAAAAGTTTAAAATTTATTTTTTTTTATCTTGCTCTACTAATTATTTTTAAAAGTTCAAAGTTTGTATTCTATAGTTGTTGATTTGCAACATTCACTTCTAAAAGTTTATATGTTAACTTATTAAAATTCACAATATTTTTTATAAAAAAAATTTTAAAATCTAATTTTAGAATACACATATTTTATTCAATGTAAAACACTCTGATTCTATTTTATTTAAAATATTAATCTTCCTTTCTATCAATAATTATATCTTTTATTATAACTAAAACATCGTCTTTCAACTATTTTTTATTTTATTTTATTTATTCAATCATTACTATATACACATACTTTTAATAAAAAATGATAAAGTAAAATTAGTGCCATAATTTTTTAAGTTTTTATTTTTATATTTAAAAAAATTATAGTTTTAATTTATAAAAATTATTTAATATTATTTTAAATAAATATTTATATATATAGTTTAAATTTATAAAAATTAATTAATTGATTATTTTAAATAAATAAATAGGACGTCGGCCCGTGAAACAGTAAAAAAAAAAGTAGGGGCAATTCTAGTATTGCCCCAGTGTTGATTAATATTTATTTTTTTGAAATTTTAATTATTTTTAAATCTAAAAACTTAAAGTGCATTGGGATGAACATGTTATGTAATGATTAAAATACATATATCTTGTTAATTATTTTTTTTATTTTTTATTTTATAATAATGTAATTTGTAAAAAAAGTTCAAAGGTAAAATAATATAAGTGACAGATAGCAATGTTACTGTAAACATCCATACTCATGACAAGAATTATTTTTCATATAAATATTAAACTCTAAAGAAATTAATGAAAATTTAACAAGTGTCATACTTTGTTATTTATTATTTACACTTAAAACTTTACGTATAAAATTATTAAAATTTTAACTTTTTACTCAAAAAAAAATTATTAAAATTGACAGCTTAACTTATTTTGATTTTCTATTCCCTTTAAAATGCTCTTTAAAATTTAAATTTGTATATATTTCATAAAAATATAAATAAAATATTGTTTACATTAATCTACTGAATATTTTTAAAAGTTTAAAGTTTATTTTATCTTAGTTTACTAATTATTTTTCAAATTTGTATTTTGTATTTGTTAATTTGTAAAATTAAATTTCTTTCGATTTAAAAGAAAAGAAATTGTGAGGGTCATTTATATTTAAATTGCTTGACTATTCTATTAACAGAAAAATATATGTTATTCCAATTACATCAAATATAAAAATATATTTTATGTAAAGATAAAAGATTATATGGGACATTTTGGCGGATATATATATATATATATATATATATATATATATATATATATATATATATATATATATATATATATATATATATATATATATATAATGTGTGTGTGTGAAATGATGAATTCCAAAATTATTAGATTTAAAATTTGACAAGTATCACTCTTTATATTTTAACATTCACTTCTAAATAATTATGTGTTGAGCTATTAAAATTTACAATATTTTTTATAAAAATATAAAAAATTTTATTTTAAAATACATATATTCTATTTTATGTAAACAACTCTAGTTTTATTATGCAAAAAACATAATCTTTTCCTTTGCATACAAAAAAATATGTTTTTTTATTCTATTTATAAATTTTTGAACTATTTTCTATTTTTTTTCTTTTATTTTATGTTTAACCTTGAGGGTTGAAATAATCATTTTTTATGGTTTCAAGTAATTAAGTAAAATTACATTTAATTTATGTGCTTAAGTGTTTATATTTAGGTAAATTAAAATTTCAATAATCAACAAAAGCATTATGATCATAATTGCACAAGTTTAACTTTGAAAAGTCAACATTTTGACTTATTAAGTCTGTAGCTCTATCATGAGTGATGACAAACTCATTATGATTATGAAAGAGCGGTAAAATGGAAGATCAAATTTTTATCGAGATCTGAAGTCAAAATTGATCAAATTCGATAGGAATCTTCATTATATATGGTCACAAGTAAATCCTAATCATTAAAAGACTTTTTCAAGAAAAAATATGAAGATTGAATTTGCTATTTTTGAAAAGACCCTAAGAGCAATCACAACCATCGTCACCACCACTGTTATGATCATAACGACCAAAATTATGATCATGATGATTTTGTTATGATCATGATGACCAACTCCAAAAAATTAATAATAGTTGTCACAACCAACATCACCACCATAGTTATGATCATGAAAGCACGAAAATTTAAATTTCTTCTTGGCGCCCCAATAATTATGATCATGACGACATGCAGACCTTCACTTTCTTAGGTGTTTTAAATGACTCTAATTGCATTAAATGCTCATCCAGCAGCTATTTTTCTCTATCAGGATATAAATACAAGTCTAATTTCAGTTGGAGAAGGTTAATAAAGTTGAGCAAACATCTTTAGAGAAAATTTTGAGCATTCAATCTTGATTTTAATCTTCAACCACCAAGTTCTTCATATGTAATTCTTGTAATCTTTTCTATCTCAAGAGAGTTCTTGAGTGTGGGTTGGTGAGTGTTTAATTCCTTCATTTAATAGCTCAATTATGGGTTTGAGTGAGTTGGGTTAGGGTTTTAAATACTTGTAAGTTGGGAGGATTGTTCTTATCATTTGGATTAAAGTGTGAGCCTTTAGAAAACACTTGGGTAGCTTTGTTTAAGCTTGTAAAGGTTTAATCTACATCTTGAAGTAGATTGATAATGGACTAAAACTCTTAATAAGTGGTTGAGGAGAGGAGTAGGTTTTAAAGGCCGAACGTCTATAAATCATTGGAGTTTTTATTTATCACAACCCAAACTAGGAGTCATGACCAGCGCTAGGGAATGAGAATTCTTTCGAATCCGGAACTCATAGCTAGCTTTAGAAAAAATAAAAATATGCAATAAATAAATAAAAAATATAATTGAATTAAAATTTTTCAAATCGATATATAAAAATAGATACTCAATATCCTTACATAAATAAATTAATTGTCACGACCCAAAACAGGGGCCATGACCGGCGCTAGGAAATAGGAATTCTTTCGAATCCGGAACCCGTAGCAAACCTAAAAATAAAATAAAATATGCAATAGTAATAACAATATATAATGCAGCGGAAATAAAAATCATAAATATAAAAGTAATAATCCACCACCAGGGAATGTAAATCAACTTCTCATCACATATATATAAATCTTTTTAATACAAATCCAGTTCAAATATAATACAACATCTCTTTAACAATTTAATGACTACTGCAGTGTCTAGATAAAATAAAACTCAAGACTCAGATAAGCAGTTTACATAGAGAAGCCAGAGCGGAAGAAATCCGGCGTACAGGCCTGCTACTGAGGTCTGATGAAGACTTTATCATGACCCGAACCCGAGGGCACGTGACCGGCACTAGGGAATGGGTAGGCATAAGGCCCTCGAAACTCGTAGTAAGCCTAAAGGAAAAGAAAATTAAACCATTCATATTTTAAACTTTAATTAAAAATAGAACATATTATCAAACTGATTTTTCTCAAAATATATAAACTCAACTGCTTAATAAAAATGTGTTTCGACATCTTATATTATAAATTGAACTTAAATCTTATACATAAGTGTGTTCCGTACAAATAAACTACATAATTAAGTTTAAACCATACAGATCCTTAATGCATATACTACTGCAGCAACCTAGATTAACACACAGTACAACTTATAATGACCTACATAAAATAGCCGGTGAAGAAGAAACCCGGCGTGGAGGTAGTTTGAGGTCGAAATCCCAAGCTCCTGAAAAAAATAAATTGAGGGGAATCAGACCTCACTGAGTAAGTTAATAAAAAGAGCTGTACGGTTCGAAAACCTTTTTGAAAACTGTATATGTTTATAGTGAAAATAATTTATAATATATATACTTATAACTTTTGAAAAATCTCAGTAGAACCCTAAACCCAACAATCTACATGGCCAATTGGGCCCACTTATTCCAACTAGACTACCGGTCCCCGAGAGCAAGGGCATCAACCGAGGCACCAAGTCGTAGTCATTCACTTAATCCAAATATATGGCACTGGTGGTCTCCGAGAGCAAAGGCATCAATCTAGGCACCCATCCCAGTCCCTTATTGACTTTCCAATCACTGGCGGTCCCCGAGAGCAAAGGCTTCTACCGAGGCACCCGTCCCAGTTTAACATTCATCAATCATATAATTATCGGATCCATCTCTCAATCTCTACCATGTGCACATAGTCCTGGTGAAGCCCACCAGGTAGCCTGTTCTACCAAAATTTCTCAAATTGATTTTAAATAAATAAAATGCATTTAAATCATAAATAATAACATTAAATTAAATAAATCATATAATCAATATAATAGAAATACGAGCGCATGCATTCTTTAAATAAACACACACACAGATCATTTTATCAACTTACAGGATGAATGCGAAGGCTGACGACCACGCGTCTGCCTCGGTCTCACAGCTTCTGCTCCGATATACTCTAAAAGAAAAATAATGAATCGACTTTTAAAACATGACTAAGGAATCGAAATCAGGAATCAACAAAATAATAAAATTCCAAACTGACTCGAGGAAAATCAGACGAGACTCGACAGACAGGATTTAACCTAACTAACGGTAGGAATTTTACGAGTATCACATTTTACGAGAAAATCTATCAAAATTTCGACAGAGTCTCCTCTGTAAAACGGACATCTCTCTACCAAAGGTAGAGTTAGACCTGCATAGAAAATGCACTTCCAATATACACAACCATTCACACTCGAGTTGGGCTCCCAAAACTATAATTTGCCCCAACCGAGATCACAACTCAAACAAATATCAAAATTTAATAATATTTATTTCTCCAATTATACACATACTAAAATAAATAGCATATATAAAATCTTAATTATCCAAAGTTAAACAATTAAATTTGTATTCCATCACCAACAATTATAATTATAATTATTATCCAAATTAAAACCTTTGTAATGTATTTTATATATATATATATATATATATATATATATATACATTATTTGAAATTCAATATCTAAAATTTACTCTACTTAAGTGATTATATCAATTAATTTATAAAAATTATCTAAACCCTTTAAATATTAATAAAACTAATTAAAATATATATTTATCATATTTAGTTGTAAAATTACATTTTTACCCCTAGTATATATATAAATTACATAATGTGCTATATATATACAAAAATTTTCCTTAAAATTATCTAATCATTTAAAACTTATTTTTCTCAAGATAATTCCTCCCAATATTAAAAAAAAAAATTTAATCAACCAACAATATTTTTCCCAAAAGTATTATTTAACTAAAAATCAATTTTTGGCATAAACTCAAATATATTTATAAAAATATTATAAAAATCTCAAAAATTATAATTTGAGCCCTAAAATTCATATTATTCACTAATAACCTCATTTATCAAATTTCATAACCTTTTTAACCAAAATTTTCAAAATTAGCCTAATTATTTAATTTTGACATAAAGTATAAAAATTCCTAAAAATTGTATAATATTCTAAAAAAATTATCTTCCTTACCCTAAAATTTATCTCAACACATAATAACACCAAAATGTCAATTATTATTATTATTTGCTATTTTTATAATTAATTCCCGAAAATTCCTAAAATATTATTAAAATATTTAAAAATTCACCAAAAATCAAAATAAATTCCGAAAATTATACAAAAATTCCTAGAGGTAGATTGAGCTACTAGGAATCACATTTGTAAAGGGAGTTTGCATGAATCAAGCTAGATTAAGTTAAAAAAAAATCGAAATCCTAGAGTTCACAAACTGAAAATCAACCAAAACTCAATCAGTTCATGACCAAAGCTTAAAAAAAGCTTAGAATGAGCCTCATCGGTGCAAGGGGAGGAGATTGGCACCGGAATGGAGGAAAATGGTGGCCGGACGAAGCTTGGGTGAGTTTGGAGCAAAGTCTCGGCTTCTCTCTTCCAGCGGCTTCCGACGGCTCTACAGGTGACCGGAGGCGAGGGAGAAGGAAGAGGAAGCAGCAGATGGCGGCCGGAGGTGGGGGAGGCGCAGTGATGGTCGTGGTCGAAGGTGTCGCGAGGATGGGGAGAAGGAGATGCTCGGTTCTGTTTTTCTTCTTCCTCAAAAAAAAAAAAAAAAAAAAAAAAAAAAAAAAAAAAAAATATATATATATATATATATATATATATATATATATATAATATACTTATTATACTATATTATGACTATATGCATATATACTATATATATATATATATATATATATATATCATATATAAATATATATATATACACAATGTGTATTCAAGTATAATAGTGTACATATGTATATATATATATATAGTTATATATATATATTATATATGTATATGTATGTAAACATATACTACATGAAAATGTATACATATATATACACATGTATATAATTATACTTTATACTCTATTATATATATATATATATATATATGCACACATGTGAATTGATATGCACATTTAAACTAATATTTAACCTAAAATATAATGTTAACACAATTATACTTTAACATAATGCAAATTAACTATTACTAGTACTATTTGAGAAAAATATGTCCCTTTTATTAAAATAATTATATATATATGTAGGGTATTACAATGACTCTCCTAAAAAATGGTCAACAGAGGGGAGTCAGACCTCACTGAGTGAATTACTATAATATATATACATGCATACTAAATGAAAATGCATACAGTCAATAGTATATAACTAATATGTATATATACAGACAAATACACATAGATGCTGTAAAATCATTTTATATATATTTTACTGAAAATCATTGTTTATGAAGGATCACATAGAACCCTAGAATATCCGCAACCTCAAAAATAGTGTTAGACAACACTCTAGCCAAACAGGCTCACTTATTCCAAAATATTCACTTATTCCATTTAGACAGTAGACTGGCCTCGAGACACTAAGTCAACCGAGCTCCAGCAGTCTGACTGCCAGTGTGATTAGCCCCGAGACACTAGGTCAACCGAGCTCCAACAATCACACCTCCAAACCATATCTCACACATCAAATAATCATAACCAATCAATATCCACAAATAGGTTAGTAATATAGCCTAAATGCTATAAGCGTACCGGTACGTACTCGGTCCTAGTGCTGCCCACTAGGTAGCACGTTCTATCGATATCCTTCAATGATAAATATAAAACATTCATTCATAAAAATAAATGATGTATGAATTTAAATATAATAACAATATAAACCATATATATACTGGAAATATACCAAAAGTAAACCAGGTATATCTTGAGTATATATACGTCAAACAAATCCAATCAAATTACAAAATAAGCTAGAAATATTTTTAAAAACATTTTAAGCATAACTTATTAGCAAAACATGCATATAAATTAAGATATACCGAAAATATACTAAATATAAACCAAAATAAACTAAAAATAAACTTATGTAATAATTGAATTATTTATGCATAATTAATCAAAACAAAACATATATTTCTAAAATCATGCACCCTAGAGCACATATATATATAATAGTAACTCACACTTAGTGCGCTCCACGAGATAGGTCCGATGGGCCTGGTCCACTAGGCCTCGGTCTCGGCGCAACTAAACAAACAATAAACAACAGACATCAGAATAATCCTAACAGGAAATCCTAGAAACTCGATCTAGAATATTAGACACAGAAACAGAATTAGGGTTCGACCGGACATCACGTTTTACGAGAATTCTTCCAAAAATTTTGGCAGAACCTCCCCTGTAAAATGGACATCTCTCTACTCAAAGAGTAGAGCCAGCCCTGCAAAGAAACACACTTCGAAAAATAGGCATAACATTACATCCACCACCCCTCGATCGGACTCCAAACTACAGTCTACCGACCGGGGTCCACAATTCATAAAATAATATAAAAATACCAAAAATACCCTTATATCATAGAAATACATTTTATAAGTAGAAATTACATAATTAGCCTTAAAACACAGTAAAAACCGATAAAAACTCATTTTATTAGTAAAATCGTATATTATATATATAATTGAAAATAATTCACAAAAATTAGTTTTAATTAGTTAAAAATACTAAATAATTTGTAGAAATAATTTTTATACCTTAAATAACTATTAAAACCAATTTAATTATATTTTTAGTCAATTTCGTGTAAAATTACCAAAATACCCCTATATATATAAATATACTAAAATTCATTCAAAAATTCACCAAAAATAGTATAATTATACAAAATTAATTTTCTCAACATATTTATCAATAATATAAATAATTAAACTCAATTAACCAATTAAATTCAATTAAAAACACAATTAACCCTATCTTCCAAAAATTCCATAAACTAATTAAATTCAAAATAAATACATAGAAATTCATAAAAATTCCAAATAAATTCCTATAATTCATTTAAACACCTATATTTACCATAAAACACAATTTCATAATTTATTTAATTAATTTCCGAAAATTAGAAAATAATAATAAAATATTCAAAAATACCCAAAAATCAAAATAATTCCCAAAAATTCTAAAAAAATTGACACATGTAGATTAAGCTAAGGGGAACAATATTTGTTAAGGGAATTTTCATGAATCAACAAGAAAAATTCAAAAAAAAAAATTCAAAAACCTAATTTGGCCAAAATGAGAAAAATCAAAAAACAAGGAATTCAAGGGAATTTGAGCTCAAAACAAAGCTAGAATCAAGATTACCATTGCTAGAGGAGTCCAAAGACACCGAAAATGCGAAGTTTGGTGGCCAGAGGAGGAAGAAACGTTGAAGCTTGGTGGTTCGGCCAAAAATGGCAGAAAACGAGCAAGCCGTTGCCGGAGAAGACGGCGAGGCAGCGGAGGAGAATGGCGGCATGCAGGGGAAGGCACACTGACGGTCGGTGATTGGACGGCAAGGGTGAGAGGGAGTGAGTTGTCAGGGAAGAAGAAGAAACCGAAGGGAAAAGAAAAGAAAAAGAAAGAAAGAAAAAGAAAAAGAAAAAGAAAAAGAAAAATAAGATAAAAATATATGTATATATATTATAATATGGTATATTAATAAAATACTTGGAAAAATCACACACCACACAATTAAATTTTTTATTAATTTATATACTACATGAAAATAATTAAATAACAATAAATCAAATAAATAAATAATAAAATATTAGGGTAATAAATTAAACCCTAATTAAATAAATAAATACACATATACACGTTATCTAGTATTTTAAAAATATGTATGAGTTCATGCAAGTCCGAAAATCTATTCAAAATAATTAATAATAAATTATTTACGTGAAAATTTCCTCGAAAATGCAAGTTCCGGAAAAATTTTACGTAAGACACTTAAATAATAATAAACAATTAAAAATTCAATTTTAATTAAATAAAAGCTCATAAAATATCAATATCATATTTAAGAATTATTAACACTGCATATCCCGATACAGTGTAAAAATGTTTAAAAACACGGGATATTACATTAATGTTCATAGAATACTCTGGGTACAAAGTTTAAAAATAAAAAAATACTCTTCTAATACAATAACACTACTACTGCAGTTTTTAGAATACAAATCAGAGTTTTAAATATACATTTACATAAAATAGTCAGGATGAAAAAACACCAGCGAAGAGCTCTACTACTAAGGTCTGACAATATAAGATCTCCTAAAAAAAATAATTGAGGGGGGTCATACCTCACTGAGTGAATTATTATAATATATATACATGTAATCTAAACCATAACAATTAAGCACCTGTATATATATATATACGCATTACACACAAATGTCAAACTCTGCTCTTATATATATAATAAATGCATAAAACGTTTATTTTATTGAAGGATCAAATAAAACCTTATTAAATCACAACCTCAATCAACCATAGCATCATTCTAGCCATACAGGCTCACTTAATTCCAAATAAGTTCACTTAATCCATATGGACAGTAGACTGGCCCCGAGACACTTGGTCAATCGAGCTCCAGTAGTCTGACTGTCAATGTGATTGGCCCCGAGACACTTGGTCAACTGAGCTCCAACAATTACACTATCAATCATATCACATCTCAAATCATCAATCAATCATACCATCAATCTCAATCAAATCTTAATTTACCACAAGTAGTCCTCACTCAACCCTAAATCTATCGCACTAGTACATACACGGTCCTAGTGCTGCCAACTAGGTAGCACGTTCTATTGATATCCTTCATTTAAAATAAATCATTCATACAGGAAAATTAATAATGCATAATATCATTTCAAATGACAAAATAAACCATATATATACTAGAAATATACTTAAAATAAACTAAGTATATTTCGAGTATGTATATGTCAGATAAATTCAAATCAATCATAGAATATACCAAAAATAAACCATTAATATACTTAAAAACAATTTAAGAATAAATCAATAATATAACATGCATTTATTTCAAAATATACCGAAAATATACTAAAACTATGCCTAAAATATACTAAACATGCTAAGTCTATAACGAATGTAAAACATGCATTTAATTTGAACATATATTAAAAATATACTAAAAATATACCTAATTATATAACATGCATATATCAAAACAGCTCTAGATATTCCAAGATATACTAAAAATAAACCTAAAATATACCAAATTATATTATATATTAAATCACTTTGAAAACATATAATGAAAATGAAAAATCCTAAGTCATGCATCCTAAATGCAATGCATATATATATATATATATATATATATATATATATATATATATATATATATATATATATATAGAGTATAATAACTCACTGATTCGCACTCTACGAGATAGACTCAGCGGGTCTGGTCCGATAGGTCTCGGTCTCGGCGCAGCTAGAAAATAAATAATAATAATATAATATCATAATAAACTTTTAAGTTTTACACTTCTAAGATTACTATAGACAGACTCAATCAAAGATTTCAAAACTAAACTCAAACTAGTTGTCACATTTTACGAGAAATCTACCAAAATTTTGGCAGAGTGTCCTTTGTAAAACAGACATCTCCCTACAAAAGTATGGTCGATCCTGCACAAAAAACACACTTCTAAAATCACAAAGCGCAACACGTTGGGTTGGAACCCCAAACTCCACAAATTCCCAACCGAGGTTCACAATTCACAAACCAACAATATTAAACATTAAAATAATAAAAATCATTAAAAACCCATAAAAATATTTAAAAACCTTTATTTTTCAACTAAAATAAAAAATTCTAGTTTTTAAATAATATTTGATAATAAAATTCATGAATGGAATAAAATCCCCGTTTTACAATTAAATTAATATAAATTGCAAATAATATTTAAAATCACAATTCAAGATCACAAAAATAATAAAATATCCATTTAGTCTAAAAATAATAAATACATTTATTATTTACATAATACTCCAAAATTATCAAAAATTAACTAATAAAATCTCAAATATTATATAATATTAATAAAAATCAACTTTTCAAATAATTAACCTAAAATGATTAAATTCACAAATAACTACATAAATAGTTTAATATTATAATAAAATTAATTTAAAACCCACTTTTATCACCAAAATAATAAACAATATATATTTGAATATAATTTTCAAAAATTAATATTAATTGGTTAAAAAATACAAATAATTTATAAAATCATTTTAATACTCTATATAATTATAAAATCATTTAAAATATAATATTTGACTATATTTTTAACAAAGATTCATAATTAACCCATATTATTTAAAAATTAGTATTAATTAATATTAAATAACAAATAATTTATAAAAATCATTTTAATACCAATTATTAGTTCAAAATCATTTAAAACATATAATTTAACCACAATTTCAACAAAAACTCATAATTAACCTATATAATAAAAAAAATGGCATAATACTAACTAATTCCTCAAAAATTTATATAAAATCACAAAAATAATTTTACCAACATATTTTATACCAAAATTATCTAAAACATATAATTAAATAATATTTTTAACAAAAATGCTTATTTAACCCAAAATTTCAAAATTCCCATAATACAAAAATATCTCTAGAAATGATAAAAAATATCCAAAAATTATTTTCTCAACATTAAAATTACTAACATAATATACTAACACTAAATTAATTAAATCCATAATTAAAATAATTAATTAACAAAAATTCATTTTTAATTATTAAAATATTCAATAATTAACCAAAAATCAAATAAAATCAGAAAAATAAACTAAAAATACGTATGAGTAGATTAAGATGCATAGATCTTAAGCTAAAAAAAATTAAAAAAGAAATTAGACATAAACTAAAAATTATGTAAAACTCACCAACGGACAACTTTGAGCTTCGATCAAGCTCAGAATCATCTTCTCCTCAACTCAAGGAGTCAACTGAGTCACAGAAGTTGAGCGTCCGCCTTCGGGAAGTCATCGGCCATATGAAGACCCTTGTTGCTGCCGCTATTGTTCTTGCTAGTTCCAATGGCACTAAAGGAAGACAATGAAGAAGAAGGGAGGAGGATAGATGGCTGTCTAGCGTGAAGGTTGAAGACGCACAGTGATAGTAGGCGATCGAGACTATGCAGGAGGAAAGGGAGATAATGGTTTTCTGTAACTTTTGTTTTTGTGTATATATGTGCGTGTACCTATATATATATATATATACACACACACACACACACACACACACATGCACAATAATATACACAATATAAAATTAACAACAATTAAAATTAATACTATTAATAAAATAATTGGATAATAAGAATAATATTCATAATAATATTAAACAATAAAAATAATACTAATGATTATAATAAAAATAATAATCATGATAATAATAACACATAACATATTTGAAAATAACAATAATATAAACACTATTTATGAAATAATTTAATAATGCAATAATGTCAATCAATAAAAATAAAATAATAATAATAATGTACTTAAAATATTAATATTAAAATAATACTATGATAATAATATCGCATGATAATTATAATAATAACCCACATAAAATAACAATGACAATAATAACATTAATAATGGTAGTGGAATAATTTAAAAATATTAATAATACTCAAAATCACTTCAGTTAATAAAATGATGTTAGTACTTAAAAATAATATTAAAATAATCATGCACTAAATTAATGTTATTAAAATAATAGTATTAGAAAATAATAAATATACACAATGAAATTTCAACGTCCAAAATAATAAGTTCCAAAATAATATATTTACATAAAAAAATTCAATTAAACATAAAATAATAATAATTAATCACAAAATAGTAAAATAATTAAATTTAGCTTTTAAATTTTATTAACACTGCATATCTCATTATATAATAAAATAATTTAGAAACTAGGGTTATTACATTATTACTCTTCTTCTTCATCTTATTTAGCTCTTACTCTGTTTTTTGTTTGCACTTGAGTGTTAAATCAAAATTACCTACATTTTTTAAAAAGCCAATTCATCCCCCCACCCCCTCTTGACACTTGTGGAATTAAATTTGGTATTAGAGCTTTGGTCTCTATTCTTGAAGATTTAACCACCTTGGAGAAAAGATCATAGCCTCCACAAGTCAAGTTGTTGTCGCTCCCAATGTTCATGGTCCTTGTTACACAAGACCTCCATTTTTTTATAGTACCTATTATAGTTATTAGAGAAATAAAATGGAGATATTCTTGGATAATGAAGGAATCAATTTATGGGATATTATTGAAGAATCTTAGAGTCCTCAAACAAAGAAGAACAATAAAGGCATTAAGGTGATTATTCCTAGAAAGGAATGGAGTGATGAGCAATCCAAGGCTAACTTAAGAAATAAAAAAGCAAATACCATTCTCTATTATGGTTTGAGTAGAGAAGAATATAATAGGATAAATAATTTTAGGTTAGCTAAAGAAATTTGGGAATGTCTTATGACTAAGCATTAAGGAACCAATTAAGTGAAGAATAAAAAATTACAAATGCTAGGAAGAGAATATGGATTATTTGAAATGAAGCCCAATGAGAAAATTAGTGAGATGTATATTAGACTTATTACTCTTATTAATCCTATGAGGAAGTTTGGCAAAAAATTCTCAAATGAAGATGTTAACAACAAAATCCTTATGATTTTACCTCAAAAGATTTGAGAAGCTAAGATTGCTTCAATTGAAGAAGAAAATGGTTGAGCTTCTTAGGAAGCTTCTCACCTATGAAATTAAAATGACTCAAGTAGCTGAAGAAGAGAAGTTCAAGAAGGACAAGAGTATTGATGTTAAAGAAAGTAGAGACACTAGTGATAGTGACTAAAATGAAGATGATGACAAGCATGCTATAATTTCAAGAAAAATTATAAATCTTATCATGAAGAAGAGAAGAGGTTTCAAAAAGCAAGATTCAAGCAACAAAGATTAAATCATTTGCTATGGATGTAACAAGTCATGTCATATCAAATTCAAATGTTTAGAGTTGAAGAAATCCTTTAAAAAAGATAAGAGGTTCAAGAAGGAAAAGAAATAAGCACCTAAAATAACTTGGGATGATTATAGTGAGTTTAGTGATTATGACATCAATGATGAAGTTGCTAATCTTTGCTTCATGGCATTGGAGGAATCTTTAAATGATGAGGTAACTTTAGATTTTGAATCTAATTATGAAATGTTACCTGCTTGTAAAAATTTAATGCATAAATGCAATAAATATTTATCTAGAATTAATTCACTCAAAGAAATGGTAAAACTTGAAAACAAGAACTTGAGAAATCAGGAACCTCTAATGAAGAGTAACCAATTCATTGAATGAAAGTAATTCCAAGAAAATTAAGATTGTAAAGGAAAATCGAAAAGTTATTGAGCAAAATATGTTTTTAGAAAATGAAAATGGCAATCTCAAGGAATCCATTTCTAGATTTAATAGAGGAAATGAACTTATAGATGGAATAATTTTCATGACTTCCACTCATTTAAAATTTAAGAGTGGAATTGGTTTTGAAAGTGCTCATGCTAGCTTTTTAAAGAATGTAAATCCTAGTACTCCAAGTACTAAGGTTTATCAATGACTTAGTCTTAAAACTAGTGGACCTAAAAAGTCTAATTGTTACAAGAAAAATAGCTCTAGAGCAAATAGCTCAAGAGGACCTAAGCCTAAGAGACCTAATCATGCTCATTCTCACGATTTTCATAGTTTTAAAATGAAAGAACATGCACCCAATGTTAGATGTCACTATTATGGTATAATGGGGCATAAGAATTCTAGATATTATATAAGAAAGACTTATTTAGGTTACTCAAATGATGAATCTTTAAATGATAACCCTTAGGGACCCAAATATATTTAGGTATGTAAAGTGAGATGAACTATTTCATTGTAGGTATGCTTAGAATCCACAATATGTAAAGAAACGTGGTATTTGGATAGTGGATATTCAAGGCATAAGACCGAGAAGGCCAACCTCTTCACTCATTTGGAAATAAAGAAGCAAGGCAAAGTTACATTTGGTGATAATGCTAATGGTAAGATTATTAGCATTAATTGAGTTGGTAAGGAAGACTCTATTTATATTAAAAATTTCCTTTTAGTTGATGGTTTAAAGCACAACCTACTTAGTGTTAGTCAATTGTGTGATAAAGGTAATAGAGTGACTTTTAAACCCAAGGAATGCTTTGTAAATCATATGGAAAAAAGCAAAGTCATTTTCAAAGGTGAAAGAGTTAACAATGTTTATACAATTTATTTAAGTTCTTTGACTAACCAAGGTCTTTGTTACTACTAAGGATGACACTTGGATGTGGCACAAGAGACTTAGTCATGCTAACATGGAGCTTATTGGAGATCTAAGCAAGGGTGATCATGTTATTGGCCTACCCAAAGTAAAATTCCAAAAGGACAAAGTATGTAGAGCTTGCCAAATGGTTAAGCAAGTGAAGAGCTCTTTTAAAGTAAAAAATAAGGTAACTTCTACTAGACCTCTTTAATGATTGCATATAGATTTATTTAGTCCTTGTAGAGTTACTAGCCTAGGTGGTACGAATTATGTATATGTCATTATCGATGACTACTCTAGATTCACTTAGGTACTCTTTCTTGCTCATAGGCATAAAAGTTTTAAAGCTTTTAAAATACTTTCAAAAAGAATTCAAATGAAAAAGTTTTTAAAACTTCTTCTTTAAAGAATGACCATGGAAAAAATTTTAAAAATGAGTTTTTCAAAACTTTTTACAACAAAATGGGAATTTCTCATAATTTCTCTTCTCTTAGAGCACCTTGACAAAATGAGATTGTTGAAATGAAAAATAGATTTTTTATTGAGATGATAAGAACCATGCTCAATGAGTATAATTTGCCTAAGTACATTTAGGCCAAAGCCATCAATACAATTGGTTATATTTCAAATACAGTTTTCATTAGACCTTTATTGAATAAAACTCCTTATGAATTATGGAATGAGAGAAAACCCAAGATTTCATATCTAAGGGTATTTAGATGCAAGTGCTACATATTGAATTCCAAGGATAGCTTTGGAAAATTTGATGCTAAAACTGATGAAGGAATCTTCCTTAGTTGCAACTTCTAGCAAGTCTGAAAGAGTCCTAGAGGGGGGGGGGGTGAATAGGACTATCGAACAAAAGTGGGTTCATTTTATTTATTATACGTTGTCCCCTTTTTTCATGAAAAGAAAAAAAGAATTCACTCCTTTTTCTTGTTGATAGGGGTTTACGAGAAATCAAATCATACAGAAATGATATAAATGATAGAAGTGCCAAAGGCCCTGAAAAGTCCCAGTATGGCTGATCATCCTCTCGGACCAGCTATTGATCATCACCTTGGTAAGCTATTGCCTTACCAACTAGCTAATCAGACGCGAGCCCCTATCAAGACAAGGAGGTTGGTATTGCTCCCCTTATTTTTATTTCTATTTTATTATATATATATATAATATGTTTAATATGTTTACTTTACATAAACATAAAAAATAAAAAAACTTTAAGAAGTGAGTAAGAGTAGAGAAGGAAGAATGATGAACACAAATGTTTAAGGAGTTCGGATTCACAAATAATCCTATGTCTCCACCTAACTTATCCCCAAGTTAGGATTTTTTAATCATCCACAATCTTATTAACAAAATTGAGAATACACAAGAGTTTTATGGCTCACTCTTACAACCTTACAATCTTGAGTTTTCAAGGCTCACTCAAAAACCAAATTCCCAAGTGTTTTAATGGCTAAACACTTAAACCAATTCCTTTAGAATAGAATCTCACTTCCCATTTTCTAAACCCAAAAAATAGAAGAATAAGAATATCGATTCTAATAACTCACCAACTCTCACAAGATTTATATACAAAGAATTTTTTTGAAAGAAAGTTTTAGAGCTCAACTGAATGTTTAAGAAAATGATGAATGATGCATAAGTTTTCTTAACCTTTCAATTGAATTCTAAGTTGTATTTATATAGAAAAATGCTCAAAAATGTGGTTGGATGTATCAATCATGTCTCCAATGTTTAGAATTGATTTTGAATCAATTCTTGAACTTATGGCAGCTCAAGGGTTGCTCACGAGTGCCTCACGAGTGAATAGTACTCATGAGGGGTGAAAATATAGCTGTTGCCTTCAAAAATTCCCATTGGAATGCTATTAGAGGTGTGCTCACGAGCAGGTCATGAGCCACCAGCTCATGAGGAGCGCCCGTGAGGAGCACTGCCATCTTTTGGCAAAAATGTGCTCCAAATGCTCCATTGACAGACTACTCGTGATCACTTCTAAAGATTCTAGTGAACAGGACTGAAAAAAATCGATTCATCCAAAATATTCTTCATAAAAGTTATAGATAATTGTCTTATATTTCCATGAAACTTTGAATAACCTCATTTTGACATCTGTAACTCAAGATATTGCTGAATTACCAAGAACTATGCAAACTAAAATGCAAGCTGCATATGCTGAATTCGACTGATGATTTTCATACTCAAATGAACTTGGATTTTGATGATCAAGTACAATTTGGAAAGCTTAAGATGTCTAATTCAAAAGTGAAGGAGCTCATTTTCATATTTAAGAGCTCTAAATATATCAAAAGTCTTCTTTAATCTCAGAGGTTCAAACAGCCTGAAAAGTCACTATTCACCCAAAAGTGTATATGCTTGGTATATGTTTGGTATATAATTCCCTACACACTTAATTGAAATTATTAGTATAAAATTTTTTTGTCAAAGTCCAAAATTAGGAGTTTGACCATGCAAATGATCAACAATCTCCCCCCTTTTGGCTTTGACAATCAATTTGAAAAGATGATAAATAACATGTGTGTGTGTGTAAAAACATGTATAAGCATATTAAATAAAAATAGCTCCCCTTTTAAATTAAACAGATGCAAAATAAGAAATAATTTTGCTCCCCCTTAACATGTACATAAATTCAATATTTATCATGTATCATAGCATATAAATAAATGAATTATCATAGTATGTATAAGGGTTTAACAAATATATTCCTTTAACAAAAAATATATTTCTTTATTTCTCCTCCTTATTGGACATGATAAGAAATATAAAAAAAAAATTTCATTATCCTTCTTGACAACATAACAAGTTATCAAATAACATGAAGGAAATAATTTCAAACATGTAATGCATCACAAAATAATATATATGCTATATCAAAACATCACATGATCATGTAGAGTTTAGTTAGTCAATTATACATAATCATGTGGTACTTAGCATATCTTAAACACAATTATTTATCCCCTAAGCACATAGCTTCTTCTCCCTCTTTATCAAAGATAAAAAGAAAAGAGAGAGATATAAGGGGAAATTTGACCTAAAGGATCCAAAAATACTAAAGGGAATAAACGATCAAGAACCAAAGTAATGCAAACAAAGATATGCAAAATCTTTATAAAATTCATGTCATTCAATATGTGCATAAATGTTGCATGAATAAGCTCAATTAATAGTCATAAAAGAAATACAATGATGATAAAGAGGTACATAAACAATTCTTTAGTCTTTAAATACGAAAAATAAATGAAAAAGAAAAAAATAAAAATAAGAAAAATTAGTCTTGTGATAGAGGAGGAGGAGGAGGAGGTGGCGATGAGCATTGAATATTATGATAGTCATACAATTGATGAATATCATATTCCATGTGATCCATTCTTTGCTCAAAATGATGAAGTCTAGTATCTACTTGATCAAACCTTGTGTTAAAGTTTGACTCCACTATAGATAGGCGATCAAAGAAACCACCAACCCATGTGGGCTCATCATTAACACTTTAAGAAGTGGAAGGTCTTTTTGCCCTTTTTCTTTAAGAAGGAGTTTTCTCTTAAGGTAATTCTTCTCTAATAGAAAGAGTGCCCAAAATTTCAACATTTTATTCTTGCTCTACATTAACATCTTCATCTTCTACTTCGTCTTTCCAAAACTAACAATTTTGAACAAGTTTGAATTGTCTAGAATTTCTCAAGAGTTTATCATCAAGAAAAGATAAGGGTAATGAAGGAATATTTTTCAAATTAATCCCAAAGAAAATAGCAATCTTAGTGATAAAACCTCCTATACATAAGCCACCACTCACACTATCACTAGTTAATCAAAACCTCCATTGAAGTCATCTTCCAAGCTCAACATCTATACCCTCAACAAGACACCTAAGAAGAAAAAGATCATCAAAGGAGATAGTTTCATTACTCAAACCTCTAGCATGAAAAGAGTAGGTAATAAACCTATGTATATACTAAAGAGATTTTAAAGCCAAACTAGATGCTTTAGTATGTCCGGCTTCAAAGATACTTGAATGAGGTTTAGAATGTTGAGACCAAAAGAGATTAAGGGACCAAGTTGAAGTAGGAGAAGCTAAACCTCCTTGTTTTAAGTTGAAAATGTCATCAAAGGCTTGAGATGTAAGAAATCTATCTCTCCCACCCAATTTAAATCTCATGCTATTTAAAAGAATTTGCTCACTAAAAGAATGAGTTCTTAAACAATAGGACGCAAGGAATTCATGAACTAAGGTAGGATAGGTAGGAAAATCATTGAAAGCAAAATCATATAAACCCATATTCTCAAGTAAATGTCTAACCTCATTGAAACAACCCATCTTTTCCAAGGTAGCTTGAGACATATATTTAGATGGAATGATTTTCCTTTCCTTGAAATGAGCAACTCTTTCCTTAAATTGAGATTAAGTGTATGTGAGAGGAGGTTGTTTCTTAGGTTGATCTTTAGTAGCTCTTCTAGAGGATGAAGAAGCACCTTGAGCAAATTTTGAGGCCAGGGTAAGGGCGAGGAAAAAAAATTGATAGAATTATGAGAATTGAAAGAATTTAGAAGAAGGAATTAAAGGAATTTTAAGAATTTAGAGGAATTTGATTGAAGATATAAGTGTATATGAGTGAAGGGGGTATTTATACACAAAAATAACATAAAAAATTCAAAAAAGTTAAGAAAAATTGCAGGTGACCGTTTGAAAAGAAAGAAAAAATCAAGCAAAATGAGAAAATAAAAAAAATAAAAAAAATAAGAAAAAAAGGAACCAGACTGCTCCTCACGAGTGGTACACTCGTGAGCAGTACTGGTTCTTTCAGAACCACTGCTCACGAGTGGTCTGCTCGTGACACCCGGACCACAATGGTCACGAGCTCAATGGCTCATGATGAAATTTTTCAATTAGCCCTTGTACTTTCAAATTTCTTGCAATTGAGTCCAAAAAAGCTGACAATTAGGTCCTTGATCACAAAATTAATTATATAATTAAAATAAATGAATCTTAAAAAAAATAATTTTTGAAATAAATGAATAAATCAAATATAAAATTTTGCAAATAAAAAATTATTATTATTATTATTATTATTATTATTATTATTTTATTTTAAAAAATAACACTAAAGATAAGCCAAAAATATAGAACATGAATTTTTTAAAAAAAATCTTACATCTCAAGGTTTATATCCAGAAAATATCCAAAAAATAAACCAAACAGAAATTGTCATAAATTGAATTAAAAAATAGACTAATAGCTCATGGTTCATATCCAGAAAATATCCAGAAAGTAAACCGAAAATAAACTGACGAACAACAGTCATAAAACACACTTAACAGCTCAAAACATATATGCGAAAAGTATATTGAAAATAAACCAAACACAAACTATCATGAAAATACACAAAAAAAATTTTGTTGAGGAGGAGGAATATTTATGCAAAATAAAAATAATTAATTAATTGAATTTAGCTCAATAATTAATTATTAATTTGCAAAATAGGAGGGCTTTTGAAAAAAAATTGAATGAATCCATATAGATCCAAATCAAATAAACTTAGGACAAAGATCATGTAAATGGGAAATACAATATATCATGTATATGAAGTAAATTTGCTAAAGCAAATACTTTTAAAACAAAATATACACATGATGTTGAAAATAATTTTTCTAAAGAAGATGATCACATAAAAATCCAAACAACAATTCATCAATTTAGTAAATGATCAAGACAAGCTTGACCCATCAATCATACCAAGTTCATGCTTAATAAAATTCAATCTTTCCTCACAAAGAGGCTTGGTAAAGATGTATGCTAATTAATGTTTAGTATCAACAAAGTCAAGAAAAATATCATCATTTTGCACATGATCACGCAATAAATGATGTCTAATATCAATATGCTTAGTTCTAGAATGTTGAATGAGATTCTTACTAAGGTTTATAGCACTAGTATTATCACACTTAATTGGAATGTGATTAATATCAATGCCATAGTCCAAAAGTTGTTGTTTTTGCCATAGAACTTGGGTGCAACAACAACTAGTCACCACATATTCTACTTCAGCGGTGGACAAGGCAACAAAAACTTATTTCTTACTAAACCAAGAAACTAAGCAATTTCCTAAAATTTGATAAGTTCTGGAAGTGCTTTTTCTATCTAGTAGGCTATCAGAAAAATTAGCATCATAATAACTAATTAAGTCAAAGGAAGAACTCCTAGGATACCAAAGTCCTAAATGCATTGTCCCATAAAGATATTTAAAAATTCTTTTGATAGCATTCAAATGAGACTCTCTAGGACTTGATTGAAATTTAGCACACAAGCAAGTAGCAAACCTAATAAAGAAGGGATCCGATTATATCTCTAAATCGCTTTTCATCAACCGATTTACCATTCTCATCCTTGTTGAGTTTGGTTGTAGTACTCAATGGAGTGTTGCTTGATTTAGCTCCATCCATTCCAAACTTCTTGAGAATGTCCCTTGCATATTTGGTTTGATTGATGAAAATTGCATCTTTATATTGCTTGATTTGAAGTCCAAGAAAGAACTTGAGTTCACCCATCATACTCATCTCAAATTCTCTTTGCATTAGCTTAGAAAATTCCTCACACAAGCAATGGTTAGTAGCACCGAAAATAATATCGTCAACATAAATTTGAACAATTAACAAACCATGCTTGGATTTCTTTATGAAAAGAGTTGTGTCAACCTTTCCTTTAGAGAAACCTTTCTCTAATAAAAAGTTACTCAATCTTTCATACCAAGCTCTTGGAGCTTGTTTCAATCCATACAATGCTTTTGATAATTTAATATAATATCCCGTGTTTTTAAATATTTTAATACTGCATCGGGATATGCAGTGTTAATAATTTTGTGTATAATTATGATATTTTTACAAGTTGATATGTATTTAAAATCTATTTTAATTATTGTGTATTATTTTAAGTGCTTTACGTAAAATTTTCCCAAGAATTCTATTTTCGGGGAAATTTTCACGTAAATTATGTATTATTAATTATTTTAAATAGATTTTCGGACTTGCATGAACTCATACATATTTTTAAAATACTAAATAACGTATATATGTGTATTTATTTAACTAATTAGGGTTTAATTAATTACCCTAATATTTTATTATTTATTAATTAGTTTTAATATTATTTAATTATTTTTAGGTGTATTAAATTATTTAAATATTAAATTATATGTGTGTGGTGTATATTTAATGTGTGTGATTTTATATTATTTTAATATATAGTGTAAAGTATATATATATACATATAATATGTTAAAAATCAAAATTTTGGAAAATTACCATTTCAGCCCCTCCCTCTTCCTTCCTCTTTTCGATCGTCTCCTTCTCCCCCTCACCGCTACTAACTCTGTTCTCAGGCCGTCAGTCTGCCGCTAGCAGCTCCGCCCTTCCCAGCCAGTAGCTCCGCCACCTTTCCTTTCCTTCTCCGGCACCGTTTGCCTCTGTCATCGTCGGAAAATCGAAAGTTCCATTTTTCTTCACACCTCATGATTTCGGCCACTATTTTTGACACCGCTGGTCTCTTTCTTCTCCTTGAGCTCCGGTGTGTGTGATTCCAAGCTTTGTTTCACTTAAAATGGTCTTGATTTGCTTAGGTTTGATTTTTTCAATTTCGGCCATTTTAGGGTTTTTGATTTTTTTGAAATTTAATTTGACTGATTCATGAAAAATTCCTTCACAAATGTTGATCCTAGTAGCTTAATCTTCATGTGTGAATTTTTGTAGAATTTTTGGAGATTATTTTGATTTTTGGGTATTTTTGAATATTTTAATATTATTTTCTAATTTTCGAAAATTAATTAAATAAATTATGAAATTGTGTTTTATGATAAATATAGGTGTTAAAATGAATTATAGGAATTTATTTGGAATTTTTATGAATTTCTATGTATTTATTTGAATTTAATTAGGTTTATGTAATTTTGGAAAATTAGGTTAATTGTGCTTTTATTTGAAATTAATTAGTTAATTGAGTTTAATTGTTGATATTATTGAAAAATATGTTGAGAAAACTAATTTTTGATAATTATACTATTTTTGGTGAATTTTTGAATGAATTTTAGTATATTTATATATATAGGGGTATTTTGGTAATTTTACCCTAAATGGACTAAAAATGTAATTAAATTGGTTTTAATAGTTATTTAAGGTATAAAAATTATTTCTACAAATTATTTAGTATTTTTAATTAATTAAAACTATTTTTCGTGAATTATTTTCAATTATATATATAATATACAATTTTTCTAATAAAATGAGTTTTATCGGTTTTTAATGTGTTTTAGGGTTAATTATGTAATTTATACTTATTAAATGTATTTCTGTGATATAAGGGTATTTTTGGTTTTTTCATAAATATTCTGTGATTGTGGACCCCGGTCGGTAGACTGTAGTTTGGAGTCCGACCGAGGGGTTGTGGATGTGTTTTTGTATATGTTTTTCGAAGTGCATTTCTTTGCAGGGTCGGCTCTACTCTTTGAGTATAGAGATGTCCATTTTACAGGGGAGGTTCTGCCGAATTTTTGGTAGAATTCTCGTAAAACGTAATGTCCGGTCGAACCCTAATTCTGTTTCTGTGTCTAATATTCTAGATCGAGTTTCTAGAATTTTCTATTAGGTTTATCCTGATGTCTATTATTTTTGTATGTTTAGTTGCACCGAGACCGAGGCCTAGTGGACCAGGCCCGTCGGACCCATCTCGAGGAGCGCACTAAGTGTGAGTTACTATTATATATATATATATATATATATATATATATATATATATATATATATATATATATATGTTTAGGGTGCATGATTTAGAATTATATGTTTTATTTGGATTAAATATGCATGAATAATTTAATCAGTACTTAAGTTTATTTTTAGTTTATTTTTGGTATATTTTGAATTATATGCATGCTTTTATTAGACATTTATGTTCAAAATGTTTTTAAATATATATTTAGTTTTTTTTACGATTTAATTGGATTTATTTGACGTATATATACTCGAAATATACCTGGTTTACTTTTGGTATATTTCTAGTATATATATACGATTTATGTTACTATTTATTTCAAATTCATGCAGCATTTACTTTTATGAATGTATGCTTTATATTTCAATGAAGGATATCGATAGAACGTGCTACCTAGTGGGCAGCACTAGGACCGAGTACGTACTGGTACGCTTATAGCATTTAGGCTATATTACTAACCATTTGTGGATGTTGATTGGATATGATTATTTGATGTGTGAGATTGGTTTGGAGGTGTGATTGCTGGAGCTCGGTTGACCAAGTGTCTCGGGGCCAATCACACTGACAGTCAGACTACTGGAGCTCGGTTGACTTAGTGTCTCGGGTCCAGTCTACTGTCCAAATGGATCAAGTGATCATATATTGGAATAAGTGAGCCTATATTGGCTAGAGTGTTGTCTAACACTGTTTTGAGGTTGCGATATTCTAGGGTTCTATTTGATCCTTCATAAACTGTGATTTTCAATAAATATATATAAAATGATTTTATTGCATCTGTGTGTATTTGCTTGTATATATATCCTTATTAGATGTATATACTTTTAATTGTGTGCATTTTCATTTAGTATGCATGTATATATATTATAGTAATTCACTCAGTGAGGTCTGACTCCCCTCCGTTGACCATTTTTCAGGAGAGTCATCTTCTTCAGACCTCAGTAGCAGGCCTGTACGCCAGATTTCTTCCGCCCCGGCTTCTTTGTGTAAACTGCTTATCTGAGTATTGAGTTTTATTTTATGATCTAGACACTGCAGTAGTTATGGTTGTTTCGGAGGTTGATGTATTGTATCTATATAAGATATGTATTTTAAGAATTTGAACTGAAACTTGTATTAAAAAGTTTATTTATATATATGAGATGAGAATTTGATTTAAATTCCGTGGTGGAATATTATTTTGATACTTATGTTTTTATTTCTGCTGCATTAAAAGTTGTTATTATTATTATTGCATGTTTATTTTATTTTTAGGCTTGCTACGGGTTTCGGATTCGAAAGAATTCCCATTCCCTAGCACCGGTCATAGCCCCTATTTTGTGTCGTGACATTTAAAAACATGATTTAGAGAGTTAAAATTTTCAAAATCCGGAGGTTGTTCAACATATACCTCCTCTTCAATAAAGCCATTTAAAAATGCACTTTTAACATCCATTTGATAAAGTTTAAAATCCATGTATGATGTAAATGCAAGTAACATCCTAATAGCTTTTAACCTTGCAACGGGGGCAAAGATTTCATCATAATCAATTCCTTCCTCTTGATTATAACCTTTAGCTACTAATCTAGCTTTGTTCCTAGTTATGACACCTTGTTCATTCATCTTATTTCTAAACACCCATTTGGTGCCAATAATAGGATGATGTTTAGGTCTAGGAACTAAGGTCCAAACCTTGTTTCTCTTAAATTGATTTAACTCTTTTTGCATAGCAAGGACCCAAAATTCATCACTCAAAGCATCATCAACATTTTTTGGTTCAATTTGAGAAATGAAAGCTAAATTAACAATAGACTTAAGTTTAGCTCTAGTAGTTACCCCTTTTATAGTGTCACCTATAATGAGGTCTTGAGGATGAGCTTTCTTGAATTGCCAATCCTTTGGAAGTTCATCCTTCAAGGTAGGTTGAGGTATCTCCTCATTTTCCTTCTTTCTTGGATCTTCAAGTTCCAAAGGCTTACTAGCTTTTTCTTCTTGTGTTTCCACAATCTCATTGTCACCTACAAGATCATCAACACTACAAACATCCTTTCTAGGATCAAGTGAGTTTGATTCATAAAATACCACATGCATTGACTCTTCAACTACTAGAGTTCTTTTATTAAAGACTCTATATGCTTTGCTAGAGTTGGAATAGCCAACGAAAATTCCTTCATTGGCTTTGGAATCAAATTTCCCAAGATTATCCTTGGTGTTCAATATAAAGCACTTGCATCCAAATACTCTTAGATATGAGATTTTGGGTTTTCTATTGTTCCATAGCTCATAAGATGTTTTATTTAAAATTGGTCTTTTGAAAACTCGATTTGAAATATAACAAGATGTGTTAACGACTTCTGCCCAAAAGTATAGAGGTAAATTATACTCATGAAGTATTATTTTAGCCATTTCCACAATAGTTCTATTTTTCCTTTCAACTATCCCATTTTGTTGAGGAGTTCTAGGAGATGAAAATGTGTGAGAAATACCATTTTCATTACAATAGTTTTTGAAAAATTCATTTTCAAATTCGGTTCCATGATCACTTCTAATATATGAAATACAAAATCCTTTTTCTTTTTGAACTCTTTTTGAAAAATTTTCAAAAGCTTTAAATGCATCATTCTTATGAGTAAGAAAACACACCCAAGTGTATCTAGAGTAATCATCAACCAATACATAAGCATAGTGCATTCCTCCAAGACTAGCAACTCTTGTTGGTCCAAACAAATCCATATGTATAAGTTCAAGTGGTCTAGAAGTGGACACTACATTTTTTTTGCTTAAATGAAGACTTAGATTGTTTTCCCTTTTGACAAGCATCATAAGGTTTATCCTTAGTGAATTCAAGCTTAGATAAACCAATCACAAGTTCATGTTTACAAAGATCATTCAAAATTTGCATGTCCTAACCTTCTATGCCATGTCTATGTGTCATGGGAAATTGACACTAAGCATTTTATATCTTTGTTATCAATTTTATTCAAATTAATAATATAAACGTTATCTACTCTTTCACCACTAAAAATTACTTTTTCTTCATCAAGACTACTAACAAAGCAATTTTTAGGATAGAAAGTTACCTTATTTCCCATATCACATAATTGACTTATACTTAGCAAATTATGTTTAAGACCATCAACAAACAACACATGATGTATAGATAAAGATTGAGGATTACCTATTTCTCCAATTCCAATAATTTTTCCTTTTGCATTTCATCGAAAGTAACGTGTCCTCAATCCTTAACATCAAGTTTGTTGAATTGCTCCTTGTCTCCCGTCATGTGCCTTGAACATCCACTATCGAGATACCACTTGCTTTTTGTTCTTGTAGATTTCTAGCACACCTACATAAAGTATTTTAAATGTTCTTTTGAACCCAAACCTTTCTTGGTCTAGGTTGGTTAGTTTTAAGATAATCAAAAGGAAGCAAATTCATATGCAGTTTTCTATAAAAGCACACATTATTGGTATGTCCTTTGATCATGCAATATGAACATACAACATTTTTAAATTTATTTCTCCTAAAATGAAATGCTTTCCTAGTGTGTGTAGCATGCCTTTGGTGTTGTGTGTATCTCTTATTATTTTATGACATTGAATGATACATACATTGGCAATGGTGATGAGCATTTTGATAAGTTTGTGCAATAGGCTTATATGCATTGTGTTGTGCAACATACTTATTATAATTATGTCTAGTGTATATATAAGCATGCTTAGGTTGAGGTGCTCTAGTTTAAGGCTTACCCCTTTGTGTTAATGAAGGGTTAATCTTATGAGACTTTCCCTTGCTATTTAATACATGAGATTTTTTAGCTTGAATCTCATTAGAGGTTGAAGGAGTAGAATCATATGAAGCTTTAACAAAAGTAATATGTGATGAGGATGATGAAGACATCCCATTTTTATATCCAATTCCATGGGTATCTCCATGAAATTTTTGAGAGTCAAGAAGACTATCTAAAGTTTCTTTTCCTCTCTTAAATTTAGCAATGGAATTTTTTAATTCTAAGACTTTCTTAGAAAGCTTATGATTTTCATCATTTGCTTTCTTAAGTTAGTCTTCCAAATAATTACAAGATTATAAGTTTTTCATTTGATGCAACAATTTTACCAAAATCAATTTTCAAACATTCAAAATCCTTATTTAAGCTAGCTAACTCATGTTTATATTTTTTCCTTCTTAGATAACAAAATTTTGCATTTAGCAAGCAATTTTTTCACAATATAGCTCTCATCATCATCATCATCATCATCATCATCACAATATTCATCATAATCATTAAAGGAAGAGTAAGAAGTGGATGGTACCTCATTTTTGTTTTCAATAGCCATGAAGCAAAGATTGACAACTTCTTATTGTTCCTCTTTGGATTCGAAGGAATCATCCCAAGTAGCTTTGAATGCCTTCTTCTTATCTTTCTCTCCCTTGCTCTTGAATTTTAGTTTAGGACATTCATTTCTAATGTGTCTCGGTTTCTTGCATTCATAGCAAGTAACCTCTTTTATTTTCTTCCTCCCATCTCCTTCGAACTTCTTGTTGAAGTCCCTTGTTCTTGAGAAATTTTTCTTTCTTAAGAACTTCTTGAAGTTCCTAGTGAGCATGGCAATGTCACCATCTTCATCACTAGAATCTTTAATGCTTTCCTCTTCATTATCTTCTTTAAGAGCTTTTAGAGCAATGCTCCTTTTCTTTTCTTCTTTCTCTTCTTGTTCTTCACCTCTTTGCTTGATGGTGAGCTCATGTGTCAAGAGCTTACCAATGAGCACATCGGTTGATAGAGTGGAGAGGTCTTGAGCTTCCTCAATTGAGGTAACACGAGATTCCTAATCCTTCTTAGGTAGGATTCTTAGAATCTTGTTGTTCACCTCTTCCTTGGAGAAATGTTTTCCAAGTTTCTTGAGGGTTTTGAGGAGAGCATTGAGACGGTTTGTCATCTCCGTGATTGATTCTTGAGGCTTCATTTTGAAGAGTTCATATTCATAAATATGAAGTTGAACCTTCTTGCTTCTTACTTGAATGTTGCCTTCATAGTGATTCTCCAAGGTCTCCCACATTTCTTTAGCTGAAATGTAATGTTGAAGCTTACCTCCTTCTTCTCTTGTCATGGAGGAGACTAGAGTAATCATAGCCTTTTTATTTTTGTGATTTTCTTCCTTTTGATCAACACTCCATTGGCTTCTTGTAAGTGTAGTTACCACACCAGCAATGATAGTTGTAGGTGGTTTCCAACCTCTTAGGACAATATCCCAAAGTTTGATGGAATCACAATTAAGATATAATTCCATTTTGAATTTCCAATGTGGATAGTCACTACCATCAAAGAATGGTCTAAGAGAAGAGATGTTTTATGATTCACTCCCCATGATCTTGTATTCTAGCAATGAAGTACCTAGAATTCAAGCTCTGATACCAATTGAAAGAGTCCTAGAGGGGGGTGAATAAGACTATCGAACAAAAATGGGAAATTAAAGGAATTATTTTTGAGAAGTGAGTAAGAGTAGAGAATGAAGAATGATGAACACAAATGTTTAAGGAGTTCGAATTCACAAATAATCCTACGTTTCCACCTAACTTATCCCCAAGATAGGATTTTTTAATCACCCACAATCTAATTAACAAGATTGAGAATACACAAGAGTTTTATGGCTCACTCTTATAACCTTACAATCTTGAATTTTCAAGGCTCACTTAAAAACCAAATTCCCAAGTATTTTAATGGCTAAACACTTAAACCAATTCCTTTAGAATAGAATCTTACTTCCCATTTTCTAAACCCAAAAAATAGAAGAACAAGAATATATATTCTAATCAGTCACCAACTCTCACAAGAGTTATACACAAAGAATTTATTTGAAATAAAGTTTTAGAGCTCAATTGAATGTTTAAGAAAATGATGAATGATGCATAAGTTTTCTTAACCTTTTAATTGAATTCTAAGTTGTGTTTATATAGAAAAATACTTAAAAATGTAGTTTTTGGATGTATTAATCATGTCTCCAATGTTTAGAATTGATTTTGAATAAATTCTTGAACTTATGGCAGCTCAAGGGCTGCTCACAAGTGAACAGTGCTCGTGAGGGGTGAAAATATAGCCGTCGCCTTCAAAAATTCCCGTTGGAATACTGTCAGAGGCGCGCTCATGAGTAGGTCATGAGCCACCATCTCATGAGGAGCGCTGCCATCTTTTGGCAAAAATGTGCTCCAAATGCTCCATTGATGGACTGCTCGTGATCACTTCTAAAGATTCTCATGAACGGGACTAAAGAAGATTGATTCATCCAAAATGTTCTTCATGAAATTTGTAGATAATTGTCTTATATTTCCATAAAACTTTGAATCACCTCATTTTGACATCTGTAACTCAAGATATTGCTGAATTACCAAGAGTTGTGCAAAATGAAATGCAAGCTGCATATTCTGACTTCGATTGAAGATTTTCATACTCAAATGAACTTGGATTTTGATGATCAAGTACAATTTGGAAAGATTAAGATGTCTAATTCAAAAGTTAAGAAGCTCATTTTCACATTTAAGAGCTCTAAATATGTCAAAAGTCTTCTTCAATCTCAGAGGTTCAAATAGCCTGAAAAGTCACTATTCACCCAAAAGTGTATATGTTTGGTATATGTTTGGTATATAATTGCCTACACACTTAATTAAAATTATTAGTATAAAATTTTTTGTCAAAATCCAAAATTAGGAGTTTGACCATGCAAATGGTTAACAAAGTCATATAGAGTTTTCAATAAAATAACACTAGTGGTAGAAGAGTCCATGCAAAACTATTTTTTATGAGACTAATCCATTTAAGCTAAGAAAGGTTGTTATTATTGATAATGATGATTTAAGTGCTCCTAATAAGTTAAACTAACAACACGGAACAACAGAGAATAATCAAGATGTTTCCCCTCTAATTGGGAGCTCTCTAAATATGGTAGATGCTCAAAAGGAAAAAGTTGTAGAGGAATAAATGGCCCCCATAACTTCAATTATTCATGAAGATCTACCCAAAGAATGGCACTTCAAGAAAGACCACCCTAAAGACTTAATCATTAGTGAGCCATCAAAATGGATAAGTATTAGACACTCTCTCAAGCATTTAAATAGTCTTGCCTTTATCTTTTAAATTGAGCCAAGGAATATTGATGAGACCTTAAATGATGAAAGTTGGGTCCTTGATATGCAAGAAGAACTCAATCAATTTGAGAGAAATAAAGTGTGGACTTTAGTCCATAGACTTAAGAATTATTCTATAATTGGCACTAAGTGGGTTTTTCAAAATAAACTTGATGAACTAGGTACAATCACTAGGAATAAGGCTAGGTTGGTGGCTAAAGACTATAATTAAGAAGAGGGTATATACTATGATGAAATATTTGCTCCAGTTGCCAGATTAGAAGCAATTACGATGCTACTTGTATATGCATCATACATGAATTTTAAACTTTTTCAAATGGATGTAAAGAGTGCATTTTTTAATGGTTTCATTAAAGAAGAAGTCTATGTTGAACAACCTTCGGATTTTGAATAAAATGACTTTGCTAATCATGTCTTAAAATTATCAAAAGCTTTATATGGTATAAAATAAGCTCCTATAGCTTGGTATAAAAGATTAAGTGCATTTCTTTTGAAAATAATTTTTCTAAAGGTAAAGTTGACACCACACTTTTCATCAAAAAGCATAAAGATGACATTCTTATTGTGCAAATATATGTATATGATATTATGTTTGGTGCTACTAATGAGCTTTTATGTGAAAATTTCTCTAAGTGCATGAAGAGTGAATTTGAGATGAGCATGATGGAAGAACTTAAATTTTTTCCTTGGATTGCAAATAAAGCAATGCACAAGTGGAATTTTCATCAATCAAGCAAAGTACACCAAAGACTTGCTTAAAAAAGGTTTTGGATGGATGGAGCAAAGGCAAACAAGACACCTATGTGCACCACCATCAAACTTGACAAAGATGAAAATGGTAAAAGCATTGATAAAAAGAAATAGTGAGGTATTATTAGTAATCTTCTTTATCTTATCTCAAGTAGACTCGATATTGTTTTATTGTGTGTATGTGTGCTCGTTTTCAATCTTGTCCCAAAGAGTCAAATTTGAATACGGTTAAAAGAATTTTAAAATATCTTGTTGGCACATCTTCTTTAGGACTTTAGTATCCTAGAAATGCATCATTTGACTTTATCTCCTATTTGGATATGGATTATGATCATGACGACCAAAATTATGATCATGATAATTTTATCATAATCATGACAAGTAACTCCAAAAAGTTATCGAGAGTTGTTACAAATAGCGTCACCACCATACTTATGATCATGAAAGTGTAAAAATTCAAATTTCTTCTTGGTGCCCCGATAATTATGATCATGATGACATGTAGACCTTATTGTATTAAATGCTCATCCAACAACTCTTTTTCTCTATGAGGATATAAATACAAGTCTGATTTCATCTGAAGATGGTTAATAAAGTTGAGCATTTAATCTTGATTTTAATCTTTAACCACCCAAGTTATTCACATTTAATTCTTGTAATCTTTTCTATCTCAAGAAAGTTCTTGATTGTGGGTTGGTGAGTGTTTATTTCCTTCATTCAATAGCTCAATTATGGGTTTGAGTGAGCTGGGTTAGGGTTTTAAATACTTGTAAGCTAAGAGGATTGTTCGTAGCATTTGGGTTAGAGTGTGAGCCTTTGGAAAACACTTGGATAGCTTGGTTTAAGCTTGTAAAGGTTTAATATACACCTGGAAGTAGATTGATAGTGGATTAAAACTCTCAATGAGTGGTTGAGGAGAGGAGTAGGCTTTGAGGGCCGAACCTCTATAAGTCCTTGAAGTTTTTTTTGCTCTTCTTCTTAATCTTATTCAGCTTTTACTTTGTTTTTTGTTTGCTCGAGTGTTAAATCAAAATTACTCAAAAGCCAATTCACCTCCCCCCTCTTGACACTTGTAGAATTACATTTTATTTATTCAATTATTATTATTTTTACTACTATATATATTAAAAATATATGTGTGTACTCTTATTAAAAAATAATAAAATAAAATCATTGTAATAACTTTTTAAGTTATATATAATTAAATTGTAATTTTAATTTATTAAAATTATTCAAATATTTATTTTTTAAAAATATCTTTTTTTACAGTCCGCGCAAAGTCGTACGCATGATACACACTCCAATGGAACATACCAAAGAAACACAAGTCACTGTAGAAAACCTAAAAATCTAAGGTGCATTAGGGTGAACTCGTCATGCAATGATTTAAACACTTTGTATCCTATAAATAATTTTTTATTTTTCAATAATGTAATTTGTAAAAAAAAAAAAAAAAACTCAGGGGCAAAAAATTAAAAGTCACAAGTAGCGATGTCATTATTTATGACAAGACTCATTTTTCATATAAATATTGAACTCTAAAACATTTAATCCAAAAAATTATTAAAATTTTAACTTTTTACTCAATTTTTTTTTTAAAAATTGACAGCTTAATTTATTTTGATTTTCAATTCTATTTAAAATTTTATGTTTCATCAACTCTTTAAAATTTAAATTTTTATATATTTCATAAAAATAAAAATAAAATATTATTTCTATTAGTCAACTAAATATTTTTAAAAGTTTAAAGTTTATTTTTTTTAGTCTATTAATTATTCTTCAAAGTTTAAAGTTTATATTTTGAAGTTGTTGATTTGTAAAATTTATTTTTATTTCATTTAAAAGAAAAACTTGTGAGATTGATTTATATTTAAATTGCTTGACTTTTCTATTAATAAACATATATATATATATATTATTCTAATTACATCAAATATAAAAATATATTTTATGTAAAGATAAAAGATTATATTGTGGCTTATCACTGTGAACATTTTGGGGGAGTTATATATATTAAGTTTAAAATTTAATAAGTGTCTCTCTTAATATTCAAGCATTCACTTCTAAATACTTATATGTTGAATTATTAAAATTCACAATATTTTTATAAAAAAATTTATTTTAAAATATACATGTTCTATTTTATATAAACTACTCTAATTTTATTACATATAAAATATAATCTCTTCCTTTGCATAAAAAAAATATACATGTCATTTATTCTAACTACTACAATTTTTTCAATTTTTTTTTATTTTATTTATTCAATTATTATTATTACTGTACATATTAAAATATATATACCTACTCTTAATAAAATAAAATTATTATAATAACTTTAAATTATATTTAATTAAATTATAATTTTATTTTATTAAAATTATTTAATTATTTATTTTTAAAAAATATTTTTTTATAGTATGTACAAAACGCGATTCACGGCACACATTCCAACATACCAAAGAAACACAAGTAGACGAAAAAGATGAAGAAAGAAAAATCACTAGTGAACGACGGACTCTAACAAATCACTTGCACAACAACTTGCAGTTTTGAACGTATTTTAGTTCCATATTACAGCAGAGCTTCCAGATTTTTAATGAAAGTGTCCATAATTGTTTCCTGCGTCTCTTTGCATGATAGCATTTTCTTCCACTTAGCATGATTTTTGTTTACCTCTACACCAATTTCATTGCCATTGCTCATCACCTCCAAAATAGCTTTGCTCAGCTTCTCATTGGAAATCCACCCGTTATCTTCTTTCTTCACTTCTACTGCAACTTTCAGTTCTTCCACCATTAACAAGGTGTATAGAATCTGGTCTAATGCGTGCGGTATCAGAACTATTTGGCAGTCGCTTAACAAGGATTCCCACATTGAACTAGACCCGCAGTGACTAACAAAGCACCCAACAGATGGATGGCTTAGTATTTGTGGCTGTTGAACCCAACCTCCATACACACAACCTCTCCCTTCAACTCTCTCTTCGAACCCTTCTAGCAATGCTTCTTCAATGGTTGAGCATCCACTTGGTGGCCTTACTGCCACAAAAAATGGCAAACCACATGACTCGAACCCCAAAATCAGTTCTTGAAATTGATCCTTTTCTAGTATGGCCTGACTCCCAAAGGAGCAATACACCACCGAACCTGCTTCAAACTTATTTAGCCAATTATCCCATTTCTCTTCGAGCTTTGTAATGGGTTTCTCAGGCAGGACAGGACCTGTTACCAGCACTGGCTTTGAATATTGCTGTGCTAGATAGTCAATGAAAGGGCCCTCTACCTCATAGCAAGTCCTAATAGCAAATGCATCACTTTCTTTGTTGCTAGTGAAAATTCGCTCATAAAAAGAGAGCCCATTTCCGTACTCCATGGCAAACAGGAGCCGTAGACGGTGAATCTCATCTGGTTTTAGTAGCACAGTTGAAGAAGGATAGACAGGAGGTACCTGCATCAGCTCTTCAACAGTCATGTCCTCGGTAATCTTCTTAGAGGGAGAGACGCAAAAGGCTTGTCCAACAGCACATACAATACTGTCCGCAATGACCTTGAAGCCTAGCTCTCGTCCTAAAGCACGAACCCAATAAGCAAAATCGTAGAGCACAAAATCTGGCCTGATATTGCCTAAAATGGTTTTAAATGTTGCTGCGTTTGATCAAAAGCTGTGCAGAGATTATTGTCAAGCGAAAATGGTACATCAGAGAAAGGCCATCAACATGAGGAACTATCAAAGGAAAGAAGTGAATGAGATGGGGATATTTGTTGAGTTGGATCAGCTTTGGCTGTGCACCTTTGGGCAATAAGAAAGAGATTCTGTGGCCTCTCTCAGCAAGCTTATTAGCAAGGTGAAGGTATGGTACGAAATGGCCAAAAGCAAACCATGGGAACATGGATACATGATTTGACCTTTTTTTATCTGCCATCAATCTTCAATATGAAACCAAGTTTTTTTTTTTTTGAACAAATATGCAACCAAGTTTGAGCTTAGGAAATTGAGAGAATTGTGTTGGTAGTGGCTACCACTATAAAGACTGCAATAGTTGTTGCTCAGCCCCTTGCTATATTACACAGCTATTTATTGAATAAAAGACAGTGATAGGTATTACGGGCCACGAGATAAATTGTATCTCTCAGGTTTGCTAAAAAATAAAAAAGAGAAATTAAAGTGATATTTTTACCTTTAAATACAATGAGACTATCAACTGGAGAGAGTATTTTGGGAAATTTACAAGATCCATGACAACATTGTTCATTCGCGGACCCTGACACCAATCTTTATCCTTGAGGAAAATATCCTTTTAATTTTTTTTCTTTGAATTTTTTTAACAACTAATTATACTTCATAAAATTGAACATGAGTTACGAACATATTTCCATATTGGAAATTTATAGAACAAGACCAATACATAGGGTAACAACCCAAAGCTAAGTGGTCCAACGCTGAAATATTGTTTCCCAACATAGGAAGAGAAACTATAGATTGTTAGTAGAAACATTAATTTCTGTAACTCTTTATTAGTCCTACCATGGCAAAAACAAATTGGAGGCGCTTCATCTTTAATCAGGCTTGTGTATGCTTTTTCTTCCATGAAATAGGCATAACTTTAGCTTCAGTTTAAAGAATGTCCAACTGGTTATGCAACTTCTGCATCATCCATTTCAACAAAGGGGACTGAAATATTAACTTCAACAAAATTGGTGGCCTTTGGATTGAAACCAGTGAAGAACTCTAGCCACCACTCAACTTCTATAGGAAGAAGTTTATATTCCAGATCCACCAAATTGTAGCAAAACTTGAATACTTGATGCACAAAAAACACAACAGCACTAGAAAAACTACAACCATAGATACATATAACACTAAGAAATATTGATATATATACCAAATAATAAAAGGAAAAGAAGCTAGGAGGGGGTGGTTGTTAGTCCAGATACCAGCTACCCCTACCCTCCTGAACTAAGAACACATAGCCAAAATTAGACAAAACGGAGAGCTCAAAAAAAGCTATTGAAATGTAAATTTAAATAGACATTTTTTTTTTCTTTGAATGGAAAAAATGGTAGGGAAAATGATATATTCTATCTTAAACTTTGAGCCAATTATTAATTTTTTTTTGAAATTCATTTTAATTTACTTGAATAACTTTATAAATTATGTCAATTCTATTCCATTTATTTGAAGGATCTAATTTTATTTTTAAAAATTATTTTTAAATCCTTATAAAATAAATTTGAAAAATTCTTTAATTTTAAAATTATTCTCAAATTTTAATCTTAAAAATTTTTAAATAAATTTACAAATTAATATTTTATATATATATATATATATATATATAGTGCATGAAATTTGACATGTAATGCTTTTAATGCCACGTGGCACTTTCTCAATTCCATAGGCATTCACAAATTTTGTAGGTTCAATTCTTTGTCATACAGCATTCTCATAAAACTCCCATTCAATTCCACATGAATTCTCTCTATGTGTCTCATTTTGATAATTGAAAAGAAGTCAAAAGGTTGCACAAGTTGGCCCCCTCATTCAATACTTTTTTTACTATGATGTTCATTTTTCAATTACCATATAAACCTAAAGATATTGTGATTTTACAGGGAGCTTCAATGATTAAATCAATAGTAGCAATGGTGGGTTTATAGTGGGCAATAGAGGGGCAATAATTATGGAAGAGAGAAACAGAGAACATAAATAAAAAAAATGCACCTTTAGAGTAGAAGTAGAAAAAGGGTAACAAGAAGAAATTGATAATAAAGCTTTTAAAGGGAGGGTCATTGATTAGAGAAATAGCTCGAGAAACGAGCTTTTGCAACATTTGTTAACAATGATTTAAGAGATGAAAAGCAAATAAGACATGAGGGTTTTTGAGGTTTAAGGATTTAGTAACAGCATAGCGTAGCATGTACTTGAAAGAGCTCTCGTGTGGGAAGGGAAAATTGAATGGCACCATGGATTATGCAGGCAAGCAAGCATGTGAATGTGGGTGGAATCTTGATTGAACCTGATATTTTTCGTTTAGGTTTAAGACCTAATCCAAGTGATTTATTTCTGGCACTGGAGCAACCCATTGAAAAAAAATTTTCATTGCATTAGTTAGAGAGCAAATGCTTTGCTAATGTTCGTTGTCACCTTCCTCCTATAGTTTCATCAATTATAAAAAAATTTTAAGCAATAAGGGTTTGATCCACGATTCTACTCAAGGTAAGGTAATATTAATTTAATTCAATCACCTTTTGTTAGCATTGATCAAGAGTTACTGATTTCATATTCCAATTTCATCAATTACGGGTTAAGGAATTGGAAATAATTGTTCTCAATTTGAAACTCCACCTTTTCTTAAATATGAATTCGACACTGCTCTCATCCTTTTTTTTAATGGTTTTGGCTTTTTAGTTTCCCCTTGAATTCATTTGTCATGTATGCTATAACTTTAACTTATTGAGATGATGTACATAAGTTGATATTAATCCTGATTCATGGTTATATTTTTTCTAGTGCAGAAATTCTTTTTCGTTTTGTTTTCATTCAATTTTCGTAATCCTTTCTGTCTTTCTTAGTTATAAGGCATCTCTAGTTCAAGGAAATTATTAGCAGATTCTTTTAAGTAGACACCTATTCGATCACCATTGACCCCTGCACTAACTCCATTGAGGAGTGGAAAAACTAAAGAACAGAAGGTAGCCTCTAAACCAGTAAAGGTTCAAGCAGTATTAAAGAATATAAAGACAGGTATGAGAAGTTGCATTTCCACTGTGCATCATAATTTTGAATTTAGCTCTCGTGGAATCTCTTTTTCCACAACAATTTGAATGTTTAATTAGATTACCATAGAAAAGAAGATAAAAATTCAATCTTTTTCTTTATATGTGATTCTGAAATTTAATGTCTTTGATTAGATTACCATAGAAACCTCACTCTTCTTTATCGTTTCTATTTTCTTTTACCTTTCCAATTCAATATGATCAACTCATAAGTAAAAACAAATTTGTCAATTTATATCTAATATGTTTGTTTTCCTCACTTACATAGAAATTACATATAAATTATGCCAATTTCAAAAAGAAAGTAGTGAAATAGACACATTTATTGTTAAAAATTGAGGCACTTGATTTATTTGTTATACATTTTTCATGTACCTTATCAAATGACACTTTAAAATTAAGGTTTAACTTAAAGGATATGTTTTTTTCCTATGTTATAGGTTGCTTTATTTGTTTGTGTTTGGGTGAACTAAACAAGCATGCTCACTTTTAAGAAATTTAGGATCTGAGTTCTCATATATGATTAAAGAAGTCAAAATTCTTCGTTTAGCCCTTAGGGTTCCTTGCTTGATGGATAAAATTTTATTTTTCTTTATGTTTCCTATACATAAACAAAGAAATGTTCCTTCTTCATAATATTATTTGCATAAAATCCTTGACTTTGTCTTTTTTACTCTTTCAAATTTAGCATTAAGGAAGCTGAAGTGCAATGTGCATTGCTGAACTCAGAATCACTCTATTTAAGTAGGGAGCTTCTGTACTTAGATATTCAATTTATAAATCTTCACCATCATTTTACTTATTATTATTTTTATGATAATTAGGATGGCAATTTCACTTCAGATTTAGATGTCTTCCTTTTTAGTGCTAGGACAGTGTAAAAAGACACATGCTTTGGTAAGTAGGTCATAAATATATGCTTAATTATTAGAAATTGTTGGTAGCCACTAAATGTGAACCATATTTGATTTAAGTATGATGGTGACAACAAGAGGTTGTTTGAACTAAGCTAGATGACATCATTTGTGTTCCTACTTAATATTTATTGTGTTATTATTAATGAATATTGATATATGGTGCTTCCTAGCATTACCAAGCTATTTTATGCTTTGTAAATATTTTTTTGTAATGTAAGGAAATGGATCTTATGTCTTTATTGAAAACTTTGTTATTAGATTATAAAATACAAATTTAGAGCATCTTGACCAATTTTTTTTAGAAGTTCAAGTTTTTGGATGAAAACTCTCCCATATAGTTGGTAGACCTATTCGGTCTAGTGTAAGAATCTGAAGCACCAACTAGCTCCTACTACTGAAGTCTACATCCTTTTGTGGATTCTTATATTTAAATTTTACTGTAAATCAGAAATTATAGAAGTTGTTTTTGCCATTTGAAGCTATGAAAAAAGGTAATCTTAGGTCATTATAATGGCTTTGAACTATGAATATAGGCCACACTTTCTATGTCTGGACAGGCTTTTAAACTCACACTTATTGCTAGATGTTCGTGCCATTTTGTTGATATTGGGTATGGAAGTCATTTTTAAATTAGCATGGATTCATAGTTATCAAATTTGTGATGAATTTCAGCTCCATAAGATTTTAGCTCCATGAGATTAATATATGGATTCATAGTTATCAGATTTGCATTGAATCCCAATATAGCCTAGAGTCAAGGATAAGTTAACTTATAGTAGCTATATCATATTATCTCATCTCAAGTTCTATCTTTTGATAAAAGACAACAAATACTAGAAACTCTATCAAACTGTTATGTTTGTCATGGCCAGTAACTCTTTCATCAAAAAAAGACTTAGATAGCATAAGATCTTATCCTAGTTCACTTTAGGTAATGAATCCCATATTGGTTGAACACTTATCCCTATATTTAACTGATTAGAGCTATCACACACCATACACTCATGTGTGAATAACATAAGTATATAAGTAGTAACAAACTCTAACCACACAAATGTGGATGACCGTGTCAATTTAGGTCAAAGGACTATATGCACCATTATGACCTAGATTATAATAATTGACAATAAGTCAATATCCATGTGATTACATATCTAGTGTCACTATTTGATCCACCCATCACATGAGTATCCATATGTCTATTATGATATCTCATATCAAGTAGTATGAGATTTACTACCTCCCACTATTAACATCACATACTAATCAAGGAAAATAGAGAAATGATAGTCTAATTAATATTACCCAAATATTAATTATATGATTATGAACATTTTATAGCATATATACTAAATAAGTTTGTAACTTATATTATCAACTCTTTATAATAAATCTATTTAACATAATGCTAAAGGGTAAATACTCAAATAAATAAACACTTTATGTAAATGAATTATATTGCCATTTAGGATAATTTACAATGTTATTGTACATTACTATAATGGCACTAGAGCACATCTATGCTAACAACGATATGGGCTATAATGAATGAGAAGTTGGAGATGCCATTATCAAGTCTTGGCTTATTAATTCTATAATTGATAATCTGATGTCATGCTTTATTCAGTGTGGAACATTTAAAGAAGTTTGGGATTCAATTAAAAAGAGTTATCTTGATGTTTTTTACTCTTCCTAAGTCTATGAACTGCTAAAGAAGTCATTTTAATTGCACCAGGGTGGTCAACCTCTTATAGAATATTAAAATGAGTTAAATTTAATTTTCATGGAGCTTGATTATTATAGGTCCAATGACATGACATGTGCCACTGATATTGAGAAACAAAGGAAGCATATTGCAGAGGATCACATCTATATGTTTCTTACAAGTTTTTATCATAGTTTGGATTAAGTCAGTAGTCGTGTTTTGGTTACCTCTCCTTTACTAAGCCTGGAAGAAGCCTATTTTTTAGTTCATCGAGAAGTGCAGAGACAAGTCACCATGGGAACAGAAAATCATTCTAAGGCTTTAGCTCTAACTATTGAAAAGAACACCTCTCAATTGACTCCTTATGTTCTTATGAATTATACTGCTTCTGCACTTATTGCAATAGTATTAGACAAACAGTAAATGTTTGTTGGAAGAAGCATGGCTATCTAGAGTGGTATAAACTTAAGCAAGCTGAGAAGAAAAATAAGAAATATGCTTAAATTGTTGTTATTGACACTTCTCCACCTTCTACTTCTCATGTCTCTTAAGTGTCTCCTCAAGAAGGCAATTCTAGTTTGACATGTGTTTCTATTGCTTCTAACACTTACGTTATTGATTCAAGGGCTATTAACCATATGATTAGTAATTTTTCCATACTTGCCTCTCTAATGTCTTTACTTATTAAGTTTATACAGGTTGCTAATCGGACTTCTGTACTGATTATAGGGGTTAGGAATGTCTTAATTTCTCCTACATTCTCTATGTCATCTATGTTACTTGCACTTGATCTTTCTAATAATCTTCTTTCCATTAGTAAGATTACCAAAAGTCTTAATTATTCTATAATATTTAATTATACTCATTATGTCTTTTAGGACAATCATAAGAAGACGACGATTAGCATTGTTAAGGAAAGAGGAGGTCTTTATTATTTAGAGGGGGCTAAGGAATTTAAATCTAAAACTAGTCATGGCTTCAAGTAGAAAGAGAGAGTCATTTGATAGAGAGAAAAATCTTTTATGGCATTATCATTTAGGGTATCCATTTTTTTTCCTAGTTAAAGCATTTATTTCCTAAGTTGTTTCTCAATGTTGTTAACTTTATTTTAAGGTGTGAACAATGCATTTATGCTAAAAACCATAGTGTTCCTGTAATATCCCGAATTTTTAAATATTTTTATATTGCATCGGGATATACAGTGTTAATAATTTATATATATATATTTATGATATTTTATGAGTTTGTTGTTTATTTAAAGCTAATTTTAATTATTTTATATTATTTTAAGTATTTTACGTAAAATTTTCCCTAAAATTATATTTTCGGAAAAATTGACACGTAAATAAATTAATACTATTTATTTTGACTAGTTTTATGAATTTGTATGAACTCATATATAATTTTAAAGTGCTAAAATAAAATGTATATATGTGTATTTATTTAAATTAATTAGAGCCTAATTAATTTCCTTAATTTTATTATTTAATTTTTGTATTAATTAATTTTAAGTTTATAAATTATTAAACATATTAAAATATGTGTGTGGTGTATATTTAATGTGTGTGAAATTTTATATTATTATAATATATAGTGTAAATATATATATATATATATATATATATACATATATACATAATTTTTTATCAAAAAACCAAAACTCCCATTTATTTACAGTTTTGCCCCTCCTTCATCTTCTTCCTCCCAAAACGTTTTCTTCCATTTCCAGCCACTTTCAAGCTGGTTTTCTTCCTGTTACTATGCCTCTCAGCCTTCCTCTTCCACCTCCAGCCATTTCCACCACCTAAAACACTCTTTTCCGGTGAGTTTTGGCCGGATTTTCTTCAAAGAGCCAAAAATCAACTTAACTCCGACCAAGCACTTTCCGGCCACCAAATTTGATGCCGTCGGTCTCTATCTTCTCCTTGAGCTCTGGTAAGTGTGATTCCAAGCTTTTTTTCACTTTATTTGGTCTAGAATTGCTTAGGTTTCAATTTCTTCAAATCAGCCATTTTGGGTTTCGAATTTTTTTTAGCTTCAATTTGATTGATTCATGAAAACTTCCTTCACAAAATTTGTTCCCAGAAGCTTAATCTACATACTTTAATTTTTTTAGAATTTTTGGAATTTATTTTAATTTTTGTGAATTTTTGATTATTTTATTATTATTTTCTAATTTTCGAAAATTAATTAATTAAATTATGAAATTGTGTTTTATGGTGATTATAGGAGTTTAAATGAATTATAGAAATTTATTTGTAATTTTTGTGAATTTTTATGTATTTATTTGGAATTTATTAAGTTTAGGTAATTTTGAAAAATAGGGTTAATTATGTGTTTAATTGAAATAAATTGGTAAATTGAGTATATTTATTGATATTATTGAATTATATGTTGAGAAATTAATTTTTGAGTAATTATATAATTTTTGGTGAATTTTTGAACATTTATAGTGAATATATATATATAGGGGTATTTTGGTAATTTTATACTAAATTGGTTAAAAATGTAATTAAATTGGTTTTAATAGTTATTTAGGGTATAAAAATGATTTCTGCAAATTTTTAGTATTTTTAACTAATTAAAACTATTTTTCGTAAATTATTTTCAAATTATATATAATATACTATTTTTCTAAATAAATGAGTTTTTATTGATTTTTAGTATGTTTTAGGGTTAATTACGTAATTTGGATTTATAAAATGTATTTTTATTATATAAGGACATTTTCGGTATTTTATAAATATTCTGTGAATTGTGAACCTCGGTCGGTGAATTGTAGTTTGGAGTCCGACCGAGGGATTTTGATTGTAACCCTGTGTTTATTCCGAAGTGTATTTCTTTGCAGGACCGGCTCTACTCTTTGAGTAGAGAGATGTCCATTTTACAGGAGAGGTTCTGCCGGATTTTCGGTAGAATTCTCGTAAAACATGATGTCCGGTCAAATTCCTATTATAAAGCTGTGTCTAAAATTCTAGATCGAGTCTTTAGAATTTTTGTTAAATTTATTCTGATTTCATGTTGTCATTTGTTTGTCTAGCTGCGCCGAGACCGAGGCCTAACGGATCAGGCCCGCCGAGTTTGTCTCGTGGAGCGCTAACATGTGAGTTATTATACTGTATATATATGCACTGCATATAGGGTGCATTATTTAGAATTTTTCATTTTCATTGTATGTTTTAAAAAAAATGATTTAAATTATAATATTTTTGGTATATCTAGGGTTGCATTCTTATATATATGCATATTAAATAATTATGCATGTTAGTTTGATATATGCACATTAAACAATTAGGTTTAGGTTTAATACATTTGAGTAATATACACATGTTTTAAAATGTACACTTAGACATAATTATTTTATTAAATGATTAGTATATTTTAGGTATAGTTTCAGTAGATTTTAGGTTTATTCTTAAATAATTGCATGTTAAATTATAAACCTACACTTAAATTATTTTTAAGTTTATTTTTGGTATATTTTTTATTTATTTCCGAATAAATAAATATTTTATTATTAAATTAAACCTAACACATTAGTGGTATATTTAGGGTTTATTTTTGATATATGCATGCTAGATAATTAGGTTTATTTTTAGTATATTTGTGAATATATGTTAAACACAAACACATATTTAAATGAATATTTATACATAAATGGTTTATTAAATGATTTGAGTACTTAGGGTATATCTTTTGCATATTTAAGTATATTTTTAAGATAACGCATGTTATATTATTGTTACTCATTTAAATTGTTTTTAACTATATTAATAATTTATCTTTAGTTTATTTCATATTTTATTTGACTATATATATATATATACCTGAAATATACTGGGTATATTTTAGGTATATTTTTGGTATATATATATATATGGTTGATTTTACTATTATGAATATTGTTCTACATTAATTATTTTTCGAATGAATGATTTATTCGAAGTGAAGGATATCAATGGAACGTGCTTCCTAGTGGGCAGCACTAGGACTGTGTACGTACCGGTACGATAAATAAGGATTGAGTGAGAGTTAAAATTGGGTGATTATAATTGATTTAATTGATTTGACTAAGATTAATGGTATGTTAGATAGTGTGATTGCTGGAGCTCGGTTGACCAAGTGTCTCGGGGCCAATCACACTGACAGTCAGACTGCTGGAGCTCGGTTGACTTAATGTCTCGGGGCCAGTCTACTGTCCATAAGTGAATTGAATGATCTATTGGGTTGATTGAGATGTGAGGTGATGGATAGTGTGATTGCTGGAGCTCGGTTGACCAAGTGTCTCGGGGCCAATCACACTGATAGCCAGACTGCTGGAGCTCGATCGACTTAGTGTCTCGGGGCCAGTCTGCTGTCCAAATTGGAATAAGTGTTCTATTTGGAATCAAGTGAGCCTGTATGGCTAGAGTGATGATGGGATTGTTTGAGGTTGTTATTATTTAGGGTTCTATGGATCCTTCATGAATTAAAACAAACGTTTTCTACATTTAGTATATTTATAAAAGTAGAGTTTGACATTCGTGTGAATTGTGTGTATATACATACATATATAATAATGCCTGATTGTTATGGTTTAGTTTGCATGTATATATAGTATAATAATTCACTCAGTGAGGTCTGACCCCCCTCAATTATTTTTTTTCAGGAGATTCCATATCGTCAGACCTTAGTTATAGAGTTCCTCGTCGGTGTTCTACAGTCCCGGCTGTTTTATGCAAATGTATATTCTGAACTTTGAATTGTATTCTAGAAACTGCAGTAGTAGTGTCATTATATTGGAAGTGTATTATTTTGTTTGGATATTAAATACTCTGAGAATTTGTATTTGAACATTGTACGAATATGTATTCATTTATAAAAGGATTTGGAGTATTTATTTTACATATTGATTCAGAAAAATTTTAATTTGGTCGTACTTTTATATAATTATTGTATGATTTTATTTTCTAAGGCTTGCTACGGGTTCCGGATTCGAAAGAATTCCCGTTCCCTAGCGCCGGTCATGACTCATAGTTTGGGTCGTGACAAAGTTGGTATCAGAGCTGAGTTCTGTGTCAGGGCTTAGTTGTTTGAGTTGTGGCCCTAGTTTTCAAAGTTGTTTTTTTCTGTTAAACTACTGCAGTGAATTAGGTTCGGTCATGTCTTTGAAAAGTCTTCCTTGCATTAGGAATTCCGTGTAACCGTTAGGGTGTCTGTTGATGTTTGTGATTATTTGAACTATTTGTTTATTTTTGCTCCTTGTTGATTGCCTTGAGCGTGAATCGCTCCATTGATCGATGAGATCGATGATAGTTGATCTTTTGAGCACGAGGTTCTACCCCCTATACATCCTGTTAGGCGTAGGGGTAGACATGGATTTAGAAGGCCTGATGATCACTGTTGACAATGGGAATAACTGAATGAGGAGTTGGTGGCTTAGCATTGCAATGATGTTGCTTCTGCAACAAGAGTTTTGCAGGATGCGGTGCTGATACCTTCGATCGTTCAGCAGATGTAATTTCTTTTTCAACCGAGAACTTGAGACATGTCAATTCTGCGTATATGCTATATTCTGAATTCTGTTGATTTCTATATCTTTTCAGCGTAGTGAATGTGAATTGTTTCTTCTCTAGAGACAATATTCATAATCAGTCTTTTCAAGTTCAAGTTGTGGTTATAGTTCCAGCCCTACTACACCTATCTAGTATAGGGGTAGGTTAGAGGCAACTATAACTCAAGGGTTAAGGTAGTCATTGTAAGTAGTACAAGCATTCCTTTTGGACTTGAACGTGCAACAATTGTGGCCAGGATAGCCGAGATTAATAAAAGCTTGATAGCATTTAATCAAGTTTGACAGTTGTTTGAATATGCTTTGATGGGGGAATTGGAAAATGTCTAATGAAGACGAAGCACTCTTGTACTCTTTATGGCAAGCTGTCAGTTCTGACTGCAACACATAATTTAAGTTAAAGGGGGATTTCTAAGATACTTCCATCCACCTTTAAGGAAGGATAATTACCTGTATCAGCTATTGCATAGAGTAAGGGAATAGCAATCAGTTGAGAAGATTACCTGTAAACTCTTTAATCTGATACGTCATGCTGAAGACGTAATACAGTATAAGAGGAGACTGGTGGAATTATATGTTACAGGATTAAGCGTAATATATTGGCATCTAAACTGAGAATTAAGACTCAGAGAGTTATTATGAATTCAGTCTTTTGGGTGTAATTAATCTTGATGAGATGTGAAAGGGTTGTCAAGAATATCTGGCTCTAGTTGAGTATACTTCAGTGGAGAAGTTGTCTCTCCCAGATGTTTTAATTGCCTGTGAGTTACCAGGTTTACCACTTTACAGAGATTGAATTTTGTATCAATGTGATTCCTGATATAACTCATATTTCAACGTAGCCCTACAAAATGACTTTTGCAGAGCTGTAGGAGCAATTACGAGAGTTGTATGACCAAGGTTTTATCAGACCTTATATTTCTCTTCGGGGTGCACTAGTCCTGTTGTAAGGAAGAAGGATGGTACCTTGAAACTATGCATTGACTGTAGAGAGATGAACAGGGTAACAGTGAAGGACAAGTATCCTCTTTTGAGGATAAATGACCTGTCTGATCAGCTAAAGAGTGCACAGTTCTTTTCAAAAATTAATTTAAAGTCGGGTTATCATTAGTTGTGGATCAGTTTGTAGTAGTCTTCATTAATGATATACTAATGTATTCGAAGTGAATGAAAGGGCACATATCACTTGAGGACTATACTACAGACACTAAGAGAATGTTAGCTTTATGCTGAATTCAAGAAGTGTGATCATTGGGTGGAGAGTGTTGTTTTTCTTAGAATTATGGCATTTAAAGATAGAATTCGAGTTGATCCATAAAAGATCGAAGCAGCATCTGAGTGGCCCAGACTAATTGAATCCATTGAGATTTGTAATTTTCTAGGTTTAATTGGGTATCATAGGAAATCTGAATAGAATTCTCTAGAATTACAGCTCCTATGACCCTCATAACTCAGAAGAATGGGAAGATTGTGTGAACAGATGTTTGTTAGAACAGCTTCTAAGTACTGAAGAAGACTGATTGATCTGAGGGTTACGTGAACTTTAGAGGATAAGACCTGATATCATTATAGCATTTCATCATATCATCATAGCATCTCATTACAACATTTCATCACGACATTTCATTCTAGCATTTCATCATAACATTTCATTAGATCATCTCATCATGACATTCATCATAGTATGTCATCATGGCATATCACCATAGAATGATCTGCTGATAGGAGATGCCCAAGTTAATGATACAGGGTTGATGTTGTAATCTGAGAAAAGGATTCTATATAAGCTGTGGAAGTGAACTTGCAGTGTACATCCAAATGGTTACCAAGAATTATCACAGTATTCAGGATCAGTACTAGTGGGTTGGATTATAGAAGGATGTGACTGATTGTATTTCTAAGTGTTAAAATTGCCAGTCGGTAAAAGCTGAATATTAGAAGTCTTCTGGGAAGTTTTGATCTCTTTTGAATTTGGGTGGAAATAAGAGAGAATTGTGATAATTTTTGTGGTTGGTTACCTCGTTTGAAGGGTGAATATGATTCCGTTGGAATGATTATAGACAAATTGACCAAGTCGGCTAAGTTTTGGCCAGTGGAGGCCACTTATTCAGTAGCTAAGTGGGCTAAGCTGCATATGAAGCATATTGTGTGCCTGCATGGACTACCTGTGTCCATTGTATATGGTAAAGGTAAAGTGTTTACCTTTCGATTTTGGCAGAGATTATGGAGAGTAATAGACACCTGATTGGATTTCAATACTGCTTTTCATCCTCAGACAAATGACAGTCTGAGAGGACGATCCAGACACTAAACAGTATGTTGAAGATGTGTGTTTTGGATCTAGAAGGTAGCTAGGTTGATTATATGCTACTTATAGAATTCGCTTATAATAACAGCTACCATAGCAGTATTGGAATGACACCACCTGAAGCTTTTATGGAAAGAAGTCTTAATTAGATATGAGATGGTTCAGAATACAGCGAAGAAGTTGCTGTGATCAGAAGAGCGATATGGATCCTAGATGTAGAGATATGGAGTTTCAGATCGAAGACTGTAATTCTGAAGATGTCTCCGAAAAGTGGTATGATGAGACGCGTTGAACAATATAGAACTGAATGAAGATCTGAAGTTTGAGAAGGAATCAGTTGTAATTGTAAATTATCAAGCTCGATAGTTATGTTCGAATTAGATTCAGATGATCAAGGTTCCGTGACGTCGCAACAAAGTGAAAGAGCTTACGTAAAAGACTGAAGTTGAGATACGAGCTTCTTACCCATATCTCTTTCTTTCTTGATCTTGTAATTTTCTTTTTGGAATTCGGGGACGAATTCTTGTAAGGGGGGAAGACTGTAATATCCCGAATTTTTAAATATTTTTATATTACATCGGGATATACAGTGTTAATAATTTTTGTATATATATTTATGATATTTTATGAGTTTGTTGTTTGTTTAAAGCTAATTTTAATTATTTTATATTATTTTAAGTATTTTACGTAAAATTTTCCCGAAAATTATATTTTCGGAAAAATTGACACGTAAATAAATTAATACTATTTATTTTGACTAGTTTTATGAATTTGCATGAACTCATATATAATTTTAAAGTGCTAAAATAAAATGTATATATGTGTATTTATTTAAATTAATTAGAGCTTAATTAATTTCCTTAATTTTATTATTTAATTTTTGTATTAATTAATTTTAAGTTTATAAATTATTAAACATATTAAAATATGTGTGTGGTGTATATTTAATGTGTGTGAAATTTTATATTATTATAATATATAGTGTAAATATATATATATACATATATACATAATTTTTTATCAAAAAACTAAAACTTCCATTTATTTACAGTTTTGCCCCTCCTTCATCTTCTTCCTCCCAAAGCGTTTTCTTCCATTTCCAGCCACTTTCAAGCTGGTTTTCTTCCTGTTACTATGCCTCTCAGCCTTCCTCTTCCACCTCCAGCCATTTCCACCACCTAAAACACTCTTTTCCGGTGAGTTTTGGCCGGATTTTCTTCAAAGAGCCAAAAATCAACTTAACTCCGACCAAGCACTTTCCGGCCACCAAATTTGATGTCGTCGGTCTCTATCTTCTCCTTGAGCTCTGTTAAGTGTGATTCCAAGCTTTTTTTCACTTGATTTGGTCTAGAATTTCTTAGGTTTCAATTTCTTCAAATCAGCCATTTTGGGTTTCGAATTTTTTTTAGCTTCAATTTGATTGATTCATGAAAACTTACTTCACAAACTTTGTTCCTGGAAGCTTAATATACATTCTGTAATTTTTTTAGAATTTTTTAAATTTATTTTAATTTTTGTGAATTTTTGATTATTTTATTATTATTTTCTAATTTTCGAAAATTAATTAATTAAATTATGAAATTGTGTTTTATGGTCATTATAGGAGTTGAAATGAATTATATAAATTTATTTGTAATTTTTGTGAATTTTTATGTATTTATTTGGAATTTATTAAGTTTAGGTAATTTTGAAAAATAGGGTTAATTATGTGTTTAATTGAAATAAATTGATAAATTGAGTATATTTATTGATATTATTGAATTATATGTTGAGAAATTAATTTTTGAGTAATTATATAATTTTTGGTGAATTTTTTAACATTTATAGTGAATATATATATAGGGGTATTTTGGTAATTTTACACTAAATTGGTTAAAAATGTAATTAAATTGGTTTTAATAGTTATTTAGGGTATAAAAATGATTTCTACAAATTTTTAGTATTTTTAACTAATTAAAACTATTTTTCATAAATTATTTTCAAATTATATATAATATACTATTTTTCTAAATAAATGGGTTTTTATTGATTTTTAGTATGTTTTAGGGTTAATTACGTAATTTGGATTTATAAAATGTATTTTTATTATATAAGGACATTTTCGGTATTTTATAAATATTCTATGAATTGTGAACCTCGGTCGGTGAATTGTAGTTTGGAGTCCGACCGAGGGATTTTGATTGTAACCCTGTGTTTATTCCGAAGTGTATTTCTTTGCAGGACTGGCTCTACTCTTTGAGTAGAGAGATGTCCGTTTTACAAGAGAGGTTCTGCCGGATTTTCGGTAAAATTCTCGTAAAACGTGATGTCCGGTCAAATTCCTATTCTAAAGCTGTGTCTAAAATTCTAGATCGAGTCTTTAGAATTTTTGTTAAATTTATTCTGATTTCATGTTGTCATTTGTTTGTCTAGCTGCGCCGAGACCGAGGCCTAACGGATCAGGCCCGCCGAGTTTGTCTCGTGGAGCGCTAACATGTGAGTTATTATACTGTATATATATGCACTGCATATAGGGTGCATTATTTAGAATTTTTCATTTTCATTGTATGTTTTAAAAAAAAATGATTTAAATTATAATATTTTTGGTATATCTAGGGTTGCATTTTTATATATATGCATATTAAATAATTATGCATGTTAGTTTGATATATGCACATTAAACAATTAGGTTTAGGTTTAATACATTTGAGTAATATACACATGTTTTAAAATGTACACTTAGACATAATTATTTTATTAAATGATTAGTATACTTTAGGTATAGTTTCAGTAGATTTTAGGTTTATTCTTAAATAATTGCATGTTAAATTATAAACCTACACTTAAATTATTTTTAAGTTTATTTTTGGTATATTTTTTATTTATTTCCGAATAAATAAATATTTTATTATTAAATTAAACCTAACACATTAGTGGTATATTTAGGGTTTATTTTTGATATATGCATGCTAGATAATTAGGTTTATTTTTAGTATATTTGTGAATATATGTTAAACACAAACACATATTTAAATGAATATTTATACATAAATGGTTTATTAAATGATTTGAGTACTTAGGGTATATCTTTTGCATATTTAAGTATATTTTTAAGATAATGCATGTTATATTATTGTTACTCATTTAAATTGTTTTTAACTATATTAATAATTTATCTTTAGTTTATTTCATATTTTATTTGACTATATATATATATATTCCTGAAATATACTGGGTATATTTTAGGTATATTTCTGGTATATATATATATGGTTGATTTTACTATTATGAATATTGTTCTACATTAATTATTTTTCGAATGAATGATTTATTCGAAGTGAAGGATATCAATGGAACGTGCTTCCTAGTGGGCAGCACTAGGACCGTGTACGTACCGGTACGATAGATAAGGATTGGGTGAGAGTTAAAATTGGATGATTATAATTGATTTAATTGATTTGACTAAGATTAATGGTATGTTAGAAAGTGTGATTGCTGGAGCTCGGTTGACCAAGTGTCTCGGGGCCAATCACACTGACAGTCAGACTGCTGGAGCTCGGTTGACTTAGTGTCTCGGGGCCAGTCTACTGTCCATAAGTGAATTGAATGATCTATTGGGTTGATTGAGATGTGAGGTGATGGATAGTGTGATTGCTGGAGCTCGATTGACCAAGTGTCTCGGGGCCAATCACACTGACAACCAGACTGCTGGAGCTCGGTCGACTTAGTGTCTCGGGGCTAGTCTGCTGTCCAAATTGGAATAAGTGATCTATTTGGAATCAAGTGAGCTTGTATGGCTAGAGTGATGATGGGATTGTTTGAGGTTGTTATTATTTAGGGTTCTATGGATCCTTCATGAATTAAAACAAACGTTTTCTACATTTAGTATATTTATAAAAGCAGAGTTTGACATTCGTGTGAATTGTGTGTATATACATACATATATAATAATGCCTGATTGTTATGGTTTAGTTTGCATGTATATATAGTATAATAATTCACTCAATGAGGTCTGACCCCCCTCAATTATTTTTTTTCAGGAGATTACATATCGTCAGACCTTAGTTATAGAGTTCCTCGCCGGTGTTCTTCAGTCCCGGCTATTTTATGCAATTGTATATTCTGAACTTTGAATTGTATTCTAGAAACTGCAGTAGTAGTGTCATTATATTGGAAGTGTATTATTTTGTTTGGATATTAAATACTCTGAGAATTTGTATTTGAACATTGTACGAATATGTATTCATTTATAAAAGGATTTGGAGTATTTATTTTACATATTGATTCAAAAAAATTTTAATTTGGTCGTACTTTTATATAATTATTGTATGATTTTATTTTCTAAGGCTTGCTACGGGTTCCGGATTCGAAAGAATTCCCGTTCCCTAACGCCGGTCATGACTCCTAGTTTGGGTCGTGACAGTTCCTTTTAAAACCAATTTTAATAAGAGTTTTATTCCTTTTTCTTAAGTGTTTATACTGATCTGTGGGGTCCTTTTTTTACTCCATCTTCTTCAGGCCATAAATATTTTGTATCTTTTATTGATGACTACACTAGAGTGAGTTGGGTATATTTGATGAAATCTAAAAGTGATGTTATATATGTGATTCCTTAATTTTATAAAATAATTGTCTCACAGTTTCATACTTAGGTCAACATCTTTTATTTTGACAATGGTCGTGAGTTTGTAAGTTAGTCTCTTACCAATTTCTTCATAAAACAAGGCATCTTCCACCAAACAACTTGTGCCTATACACCATAACAAAATGGTGTAGCAGAGCATAAGACTCATCATATCTTTGAAGTTATTCAAGGTTTAAACTTTACTATACATGTTCCTAAATGTTTCTAGGCTGAGGCTGTCATGATTATTGTCTTCCTTATTAATTGAATGTCTGCTCGTATCATTAATTTTCAAACCCCTTTAAGAATGTTGTTATAATTTCACTCTATTCCTTATGCTCTAATTATTTATCGTAAGGTTTTTGGTTATGTATACTATGTTCATGTACAGTCTATATATGGGGATAAGCTTGATCCACGTGCTCTTAAATGTATTTTTCTTTGTCACTCTAATTCCCAAAAAGGCTATAAATGTTTTCATCCTCCTATCGATAAATATTATATTTCCATGGTTGTTCATTTTTGTGAACATGTATCTTTTTTTTTTGGAGATATATCTATAGTTCCTCTTTAAGGGGAGATTAGTAGTAAGGAATAGGAATGGTTATGGTTAGAAGAGAAGAAGTTGCGGATATCGGGTAAGGGGGAGAATTCAACTATTATGGGGAATAAGGAATCTTTAGATGATACTTGTTCTATTAAGTTTGAGTTCTAATTTAAGGAGAAAAGGGATGAAAGACCAGCGAGGTTATTTTAAAAAGGTTATACAAGAAGAAAATAGAATGCTACAGTTATGCCTTCTCCTGACTCTAGTGCCTTTTTTGATAATACTACTATGTCATCGAATGACTCTTCTATTATTAACCTTGAGGTATGTGTTCCCTCTCCTACAACTTCAACTTCAGATATTAATTTTAGTATTGTAATAGTAGAAAATGTTACTTTGAATCCAAAGGTTTTGGATCATGATCATGTTAGGAGATATCCCCTTCACAAATGTAAAGAACTTGATAGGTTAGGTTTTTTCGAATCATCTTCTAATGTCACTTATCCCATTTCTAATTTTATCTCTTATCATTATTTATCTAAGGCTTATCTAGCTTTAGCTCTTAAGTTGTCTTTTGTGTCTATTTCTAGTCATTTTCAAGAAGCCCTTAGAGATCCTAAGTGGAAGGCTATTATAGAAGAGGAAATAAAGGCTCTCCAAAAAAAATCTACTTGGGAGATCGTTGAGTTACCATAGGAAAAGAAATTAGTAGGATGTAAGTGGGTGTTTATAATGAAATATAAGTTATATGGGATAATTGAAAGGCACAAGGCTAGACTGGTGGCCAAAGGTTACACTCAAACCTATAGGATTGACTATCAAGAGACTTTTGCTCCTATGGCTAAGATGAACATCGTTCGAGTCATTTTATCTTTTATAGTTAATCTAGACTGGCCCTTATAACATTTTGATGTAAAAAATGCTTTTCTCTATAGTGATTTGATAGAGGAGGTGTATATGGATCCTCCTCTAGGATTTACATTAGAAGGAGGTAAGGTGTGCAAGCTAAAAAAGACATTGTATGGGTTGAAACAATCACTAAGGGCAAGGTTTAGCAAGTTTAATTACTTGATGATGGAGTGTGGTTTTAAGCAAGCTTAGGCAGATCATAATCTATTTTATAAAAGGGACCATGATGATATTACCTTATTATTTATGTTGATGACATAATTGTTACAAGTAGTAATGCTAGTGAGATAGAGAAACTTTGAAGCTATTTGGACAAGGAATTTGAGATGAAGGACTTGGGGGTTCTAAAATACTTATTAGGTATTAAAGTATCTTAATCTAATCAAGGACTTTTTCTCTCCCAATGGAAGTATATTTTAGATCTCTTAGCTGAAGCTGGTCATTTTGCATGTGTACCTATAGATACTCCCATTGAGGTGAATCATGGCTTATTGATCTATCCAGATTAAGTTCTAACAAACAAGGAGATAAATCAGAGACTAGTGGGGAAGTTGATTTATCTAACCTGCACTAGGCGTGACCTATCATATACAGCTAGTGTTGTTAGTCAATTTCTGCATAATCCAACACATGAATGCAATGTATTGTATTTTGGTATATTTGAAGTCCTCTTCAATAAAGGTATTATGTTTGCATTTAGATATTGTGGGTTACATAGACTTTGACTTGGTTGGCTCTAAATTAAATAGAAAGTCTACTTCAAGGTATGTGTCATTCATTAGAGGTAATTTGGTGAGTTAGAGGAGTAAGAAACAGAATATGGTGCAATTGTCTAATGCAGAAGCTGAATACTGGGCTCTTTCCCATGCAACCACAAAGCTTACTTGGTTAAAAATTCTCTTAAAAGAACTCGGGTTTGGTCCAAAGAAACCTATGTTACTTTATTGTGATAATACTATAGTTATTGAGATAGCTAACAATATAATAATAGAGGTTCCTTACATTAATAGTGTAGATCGGCTGGCTAACATGATGACTCATGATGTTACTATTAGCTCATTTTATGCATCATTATCTAAGTTGGGCATGTGTAATATCTATGCACCAACTTAAGGAGGAGACTTAGCATATGTAGTTATATATTTATTTAGGAATTATAGATGTAATATTCATGTATAGTTGATTTACCTTAAATAGGTATAATTGTCCCATACAAATAACTTAAGATATATGGAATAAAGACACAATAGTTTTCAATCAATTATTAATTGAAGGTAACAACTTTTGTGTTTTATAATCAGAATTTTGTCCAAGTAGTTTTAGCTTTCAGAAGAAATGAAATTATTTGCAAAATAGTAGCTAAACAATGACTTGAATGTATTTTGATGTGTATATCGTGCATATTAAGTCAAGTAATGGAAAATCAATGAAAAACATAGAAATAACTTATACATAATTGGAAATGGAGATTGATTATAGATGTATGTGATAACCTGTTAGAACATAGGAATAATATGAATTATGTATTATGACTAGCTCATGATTAATTATTGCTACAGTTTGATAGTTATACTAAATTTTATAGAATGGCTAAATTTTTTCAGAATGATTTATGTATTATAACTAGCTCATAAGTACTGATGTGGAGGATAAAATTCAAATTATTAAAAAGAGAAACAAAATCACTGAAATAGAATTAAGTTTTAAAATTAAAGAATATCAATCATTACACCCAAAGATATTGATTTCTATATCATAATATTTACAAAATTCTAAAGCTACTCTAAGAAATTGTGTTTATTATGGAGTTTGAAGTTAATATAAAGGTGGATTTGTTTTCATATTCTGAAATAACTTAGGCCTTTTGCATTGGTTTTGTGCAAGATGGTTCAGCAACCACTGTTAAGTTTTAGATGAATTCATAGTTATTTCTTTTTTCTCTTATAGTTAGCAACTGGAAGGGTTAAACTATTAAAGGCATCACTTATGCACTTAGTTCTATTCATTATCTTGGATCTCCAGTGCTACCTGGGTAGGTCGCTTCTATAGGAGACCCGTGCGGGGAAGCATGATAAAGTGTTGCCTATGAGATTTCAAACATAACGTCCATGTATGAAATTATTGTTTTTATGACTTTGTTAAGTTTTTTTTTTGTTTGAATGTGGGGTTATATAGAGTTCATTAATTTCTCTAACAATATTTTGTTATTGTATATCTTGATGATAAGTATCTCTGATTTTGCACAAGACTAGCTTTATGCAGCTTTCTGTTTTCATTAGTCTTATAGTAGTTGTTGTTATAAATTGACTAAGAATAGAAAATGGTTTACCCATTTTAATACTCTTCTTCATTTCCTTTTTATTTTGTCATATTTCTAGTGAGCCTACTTGCTTAACCATTGATGTAGGCTGTGATGAAATATCATGAGAAAAAGGTTGAGTATTTCAAAACCACAGGTGTTTCAACCATCTTTGTCTTCCGAAGGAATCTCTTAAGCAGGAATATTTTAGTGTTGTCAAATTCTCATAATCTAGAAGTTAAGGTGTTTATACACATGAATTTAAATTGATGTGAAATTTAAATTGATCATGAATTATTCATGAGTTATATCATGAAAGTTTGCATGCATACATTTAGAGTTATATGTTTAATATGTGGTTCATATGTCAATCAAAACATTCATTATTTAAACAAATATTTGCAAAATTAAAAGATTTTAATATTGGTTTGATAAAAGATATGTGCGGTAATTAAAATATTAATTCCAATAATTTTTTCAATTTATGATAAAACTCTTTAATATATTTTTTTAAATAAATAATATCACTAAATTTTATAATTATTAATTTAGAACAATTAAATTTAAAACATTAAGTTCACCCACATATAGCGCAAGCATTTATCTAGTTTTTACATAAAATTTTAACTTTTTATATATCAATAAAAATAATAAAAACAAAAAGTTATGACCAAACTATCCTCATAAACATATAGTCCGCAAAACTAGAGGTGAGTATTAGGTGACTTCTGCCCTAAACCAAACCAACATTTTTAGAAAGTTCAAACCAAAACCGAACCAAAGTTTAAGTTGGGTATACGATTTGGTCCAGGTTAACTGAGTTTAATATAAAAATTGAAAAAATAATAAAAAATCCTTTGTGGTTTGTTGGAATCCAGACTTGGGTTCAAATACTAATAGTCTAAAATTTAAATTATTTTACCTAATAGGCCGAAACTTTAATTCTTTTACATTTTCCTTAAAATAAGTGAAAAAATAGATGTAAAAGTTGGGAATATATCCAACCATTAGTTTTTGGGTGAAAGGAGATACATGCAAACCACTCATTCAAACCCTCATACATTTTTGTATGTTACATATATAAATATTATATTAATTCAGCTTTCGGTTGGGTTCCATTTTGACAGAAAACAATGCAGGAATAAAAATAAAAATTGAATCAAACTTACTCGGTTCAGTTCAATTTTTCAAAAGCGGTCGGTTGCTCACCCCTACCTAAAACTACAATATTCAAATTAACTCAAAATATTTGAGCTTCAAGCTCTTGAAAAAGGGAGCCAACTAAATACGAATGACACATCAAACTCATAGTTGAGTATAAATATAAATTCTTATAACGTTTACTTGATTATAATTAATAAAATTAAATTAAAATTAAAATATCTATAATAATAATTACAAAACTAGATTAAGACTCACAATAAATTTGATATTTTAACTTGCATTTAATTATTGGTGAATTTAAGTATTTAGTTTGTTTTTCAAAAAATACTCAAAATCAATTAAAAAAAGAAGAAAAGATAAAACCACAACCAAAAAAGACAAAAGAAGGAACACAAATGTTTTCTACTTTTAATTAATGTTAATTATTATTTTAAGTTATTATGTTAAAATATAATTAAAATAATATATTGTAAGATATATAAAATAGGTATCTATTGATAAACTAACATATAATTAAATATCTTCTTAATATAAAAATATAATTTAACACATATGAAATATGAATTTATAATTTATTTTGGGACCAGACAAATAATATTAGTGTTAGCACATGGTTTGACCGGTCTAAAAGCAGAGATTTGATAATGAAAAAATTTAGCAAACTAAGCCCAAACTTCTATTTGATGGGCTATAAGTCCATAATAATCTTGCCAACCTTGCTTATGCCTTAGCATGTTAAGGCGATGTTTTAGTAATTAAGGCAACGCCTCTTTAATGAGGCAGTGCGTCAGTGACATTATATTGTTTTTTAACCAAAAGTTGAAAGTGAAAGGTTGTGGTCATTAGCACAATCTTCGAGAAATAGAAGTTGTTGCTAACAGGAAAAAGGATATGTGAGAAATAATATAGAGAGGATTTGGGAATTAGTTTTTAGAAACTAGAGGAAGAAATAAAATGGGAAAAAACGAGGAAAACTAACTAGGAACACTGAAAAAAAGAAAAAAAAAACTAAAAAGGATGAGCAAAAAAAGAGAGGGGTCTAAAAAATTAGAAAAGAACTGAGTTCAATTCTAAAAGAAATATTCAAGAGAGGAAAATTGGTGACAATTTACAAAGTGGAATTTGCAATACAAAAAGTTGAAATATCATAAAAAGAAGAGGAATCTGCAATCAAGGACTTCTAACTTGACAGAAGAAGGAAGTTTCTAGGACTTGCATTTGCTAGTAGCTTATTACAAATCATAGAGTATTTTCGAGGATCAAAGAGAAAGAGTCAAATCTTGTTATAAAATAGTAAGGCCTATTTTAAGAATTTATTTGTGTTTTAAAAAAAAAGTTCATGACTTTTTAATATATGATTTGTAATAAATGGAAATTCCTTGATTTTTATATCATTGTGTTTATGTAATTTGAGTAGTAGAGTTTATTCTTGTACCTTATAAGAGCTTAATCTTTGTTTTCAAGAATTTATTAAAATTTGCATTATGTTTGGAGTCATAATGCACTAGAGTGACACTTCACTAATGAAGTGCCACCTTAGTATGTAGAGACATTCTAAAATTCCCTTTAACACTAGTAAGGCAATGCCTTAATGTAAAGACATTGCCTTTGTAAGCTTAGGATGTTCCCTTGATGTAGTAGTAGGTTTTTATATGTTTTTTTTATTAATTATGTGTCGTAGGTTTTGTGGTGTGTTCATTATTTACTTTTAGTTGTATGAATTAGTAGTTTCATATTCATTCCTTAATATATTACAGTACATATTACAATATAAATACAAATACAATAACAAAGAATTCTCCAAACCACTATGGTGTTTAGATTAACTTAAATCATTCCACATATAATAGTAACATTAAAATAACCTACATAAAATAACAAGTGAAAAATGAATCCGAAAAAGAGCTAACAGTAAAATCCTAAAAGACTTTACTGAATAAGTTAATATAGAGAAATGTATATTCGATCAAAACTCCTTTATTAAAATATTTTATGGAAATATGACATTTATAATTTATATATATAGAAAATTATTAGTTTATCAAACAATCATATTTATAATTCTAAAAGAATTTATAAAATCTCATTAATATATATTTTGAAATAAAAAACATTTAAATAAAATTCTTTAAGTGGAAAATCATGGTAGAAGCCTAAACCACAAATCTAACAGCCATTTGACTCTCTTAATCCAATAATTGCTGGTTCCTAAGAGCTAAGCATCCATCGAGCTACCAGCCATAGTCAGTTTCTTATACTAAATTTTACTAGCAGTTTCTGAGAGCTAAGCATCAACTGAGTCACCAATCTCAGTAAATGGTCAATCATAAATCAAAATACGTTTGAGAGCTAGGCATTAAATGAGCCTTTCAATTCAATCCACCCGAGAGTTATACACCTTTCAAACCAATATGCATGCAATAAATTTTAAAGAATACTATAAGTAAAAATAGAAATACCCTTCTTTTATCATTAACAATATCATTAGCAATAATAATCATATTAACAAAAATAAAGACAATATGATATTAATAATTATTAAACATAAATAACATGTTTAATTCTCAAAAATGTAGATTTTTAATGAAATTCCATTTTTAAACATTAGCAACTAAATTATTATTTAATGCATTTATTGAATACACATTTCAAAATATTAACTTACAAGTGGAGCAAGTTAGCTGACATGTCCTCATTCGCCTAGTCTCTGATGTTCTCGCTCTGGTATTCTCTATAAATAAATAATATTTATTTAATGAATAAATAACAAATATTTACCTAATATTTTCCAAAAATTATAGAAAAATAATTGAAATTAAGGAATTATTATAATGGATTTATTGTTGTGCATCAAATGCAATGCAAAACTACAAGTATACAAATCATGAAAAGTAATATAATGAAGAGTAGAGTATTGTTCCCATGAAGATTGTCAATTAATCACCTATTAGTTCTAGTTTATTTTGTTTAGAGTTTTCAAATTAATTTGAATAAAAAAATGTATAAAACTAAATAATCAGCAAACTAACAATTGTTAACTAAACAATGAATGAGGGAAAATCAATTTGAGAACAATGTTGCTAGAAATTTGAGCACCATATCATCATTAAGCTAATGAATAGATCCAAATGAATTCCTTGCAAATCTCAGGTTTTCATCAATCATTGAACACTCTCTCTCAAGTAATGTTTAACTCAACTTGCATGAATCAATTGAAACTCAAAGTTATGGCTTAACTCTCATCATCACCATGAAAATAAGTCAACATCAAACACACAAAGCATTAAGTAAACCCAATGAGAATTGAATCAAGTCAAGCTTTCTCAAGTCATTAACCCATTCAACTTGTGTTTATGGATCTATTAAGGTTACCATCTCTTAATTTACAACCTTAGACTAAAGCTATAATTGTCCATTTATGGCATTCAACAAGCACAATAAACATAATAAACAAGATGATAAAAACAAGATTTAAATATTAACTTAAATCAAATGGGTTTTAAATCCTAATAACATTGAAGAGACTAGCCACTCATGGCTTAATATTCAATATTAAATTCAAATACAACCCAAGAGAATATCAAAATTGTATTAAAATTTGCAAAAAAAAAAGAACATGTTATCAAGAAGCTTATAAAGATCTTTAATGGTTTCCTCTTCTCTAAGCTTCTTTTTCTCCTCTTTCTTCTCTCTCTTAGTTGTTGTGGATCTTGGATCTTGTAAAATTAGTATCTTCCCTTAAAATTTATGGCTCTTGTCCTTTTATAGGCCCTTCTAGAATGTCCCTTCATATTTCTCTAGATTTTCTCTTTAAAAACATACACATTAGCACATTTTGTATTGGAATCGAATTACTCACAATCGTGCAACGAGCTGCGATTGCTATAGAGGGGATTCTAATGAAGGGGTAGTGATTGCTATTGTCATGACCTGAACCCAAATGGCATATGACCATCATTAGGGAATGGGAAAGCATGAAGCTTTGAAAACCCGTAGTAAGCTTTAGAAATTTTTTGAAAAAATATGTCTAATTTTAAATTTTAAAGAAAGTCTGGTAGAATTTCCTCTATTCTAGAATAAAAATGATGCTTGAAAAATAACAAATAACACTCCCAATATATATTCAACCACCACTACTTCATGGCAAAGCCATAATCCATATCAAATCCACCACAATCCATAAGATAGTAATTAAAAATATTAAAACACCATTACAAGTTATACAAGTAAACCAAATATTGTGGTATCTAGAATTCAAATACATATTACACATCTCAAATAGACCTACATAAGGTAGCTAGAGAAAAAGAAACTCATAATAGACGATGATAAGTGACTAACTATTCGTGAGGTCCTAAAAAAATAAAATTAAGGAGAATCTAACCTTACTGAGTGAATTAATATTATAAAATACATGTTAGTTTTAAAATAGTTATTCAAAACCTTTAAATTTTTTAAGTAAATACATATTCAAAAATCCTTTATGTTAGAAATCAACCTCAATTCTACTAGCCTTTTGACTCTCTTAAATCCAAATGACTATTGGTCCTAAAGAGCAAACTCAACTAGGGTCCAACCATAATCAGTCTCTTACATTAATTATTTACTAGCACCTAGAGAGCAAGCTCGATCAGGGTCAAACCAGCAAATCATTATATACATGCTCAGAGAGTCTTACTCAATCAAGGCTTAACCATAAACCTACCCAGAGAGTCTCACTCAACCAGGGCTCATAATCAATCAATGGCCAACTTATAAATCAACACTAGTGCACATTCAGTCTTGGTGATACTCACTAGGTAGCACATTCTACCATTTTTCTCTAAATAATCATATTATGTAATAAATAAAGTAAAACAAAACTATAATATTTTCCTAAAGTTTAAATAACAATAAAGCAAATAAAATATTCCACCATATCATAATATATTTTATTGAATTAAAAAAATTCAACTTCATGCATAAACTTAATAAACACTTTATAATATCAACTCACAAGTAGAGCATGCTAGCCAATGCATCCTCTGTTGCCTATGCTCTACACCTCATGCTCCCAAACTCTCTAAAATAAATAGTTTTTTTAAAAAAAAAACTCTTATAAAACTCTTAGAAAAATTATAAAAATCAAGGAATTATAAAAATAATATTATGAACATTGTAAATGATTAAATTTGAGGCTTAGAATATTTTTTTATGAATTAAACCAATTTCTATGGAAATAAATAATTTCCACCATAACCTTTCCAAAAATTTTTATCTCAAAATCAGCAAGGAATTTGACTTACCTCTAATTATGAAAATGGATTTCTCATTAGAAACACAACACCCAACAAAATTGAATATATCAATGTGTTCCCAATAATTAATAGAACACATCTATAACTTCAAACACACCAAAATATACATAAAATAAAGAGATTGGAATTCAAAAGGAAAATTACCAACAAATTCATAGAATATTCTATCAGTAGAGATCATATGCAAGGCTAGCATCTATGGACTCCTGGGATGATGGGGAACAAGTTGCCAATAGTGGCTTTCATTGATTGGCAACGAGGTGCATGTTCTAACTCTAAAAACTTTGAGTAGAATTTTTGAAATAAAAACTGAATTTTTTATCACTTTTCAATAGAAATGGACACTACTAGTATGTACAGGACATCGAGAAATGTCTGTGGTTAAAGTTTCAAGTCAATTGGAGCTCGTTTGAATGGTTCACGAAGAGAAAAAATTCAAGGATTAAAAAGGATATGTCAAAACCACAACTCTTCTCCATTTGGTATCCACGAAACTCTACTTGTATTTATTCATTTTTATTTTATTCTTAACAACCAAAAGCAACCAATATCAACCCAAATCAATTCATTAACTTAAATTGACTTAGCAACTCAAACCAACCTTAATCAACCACTTTCAACTAAGACACCAACAACCATAAAATGATTATAAAACAACTAAGAAACTATATATCCTTAACAACCTTTAGCAATCAAAATAGCCAAACAACCTTGCAACCCAAAGCACCTTAAGAAACCTCCATCCACTTAAATAAAAAAATAACTATAAACAACCACCATCAACCAAACAATAAACAATCACCATCAACCACAAAATAACCATAAACCAACATCCACCCAAAACAACTCAAATTTATAACAACCTATATATATATATGTATCTGTATGTATATGTCCTTACTCCAAATCAGGTCCTTACTCTAAATCAACCCATCTCCACCAACATGCACCTTCCTCTCTTCAACTCGATAATAGTTATTTTCTTACACCCATTTTTTTCTCTTTCTTTTTTTTTTCTTCTTTCTTTCTTTCTTTCTTTTCCTTTTTTTTTCTCGGTTATTACATTTGTGTTGTCATGATAGCCACAGAAGGTATGGGTTACCAGGACTTCATGCTCACACATCATTTGCGCTCACCACAAAGCCTTAGCACTATATTTTCCTTTCTTTGCTTCAATAATCTCATGATCGCACACAAAGTCGAAATCGCTATATAACCTTTGCCTCTGCTTCTACTCTATTTTTCTTTCTCTATTCATGATTAATTTTCCACCAACCACCTCTAAGTTCTTCTTTTCCATAAAACAATAAAATGAAAATATAAAAGTATTTATTCCTAATAATTAACTAAACTAAATGCAACCTAAAATGAATGAATGTATGCTTGTCCTCAAGCAAACTCAAAAAGAACAAATACCCTCACACTTGAATATTTGCTTATCCTCAAGTAAACTCAAGAATAACAACCATCAACGCAATGATGAAAATGTATATTTAATTATCATCAAGGTCACATTGTAATCTTCTTTTAATAGCTAACTTCATATCTTATAAGCAAAGTTAACAAATCAAGCTAAGAAATATAAATTACCAAGTGAAGAACATATTCTCCATTCAAAATCACACTATCATGAATCAACATCTTAAGAAAAGTACAAATGAATGAAAAAGACCTATAACCAAAGTGGCTCTTAATTTAGCATGTGACAATTATTTTTAATTCAACTCTCTCCATTTTTATTTTCTTTTTAACTTTGTGTTATTCTTCCCTCTCTTAGTAGTTCCCCATCTTTCCCGAACTACTCAACTTGAACTCCACTAAAAGGGTTCTTTGAGTACTCGTACTCTTTTATAAGAGCATTGAAGTACAAGGAATTCAAGTTCCTAAGCATAATTTTTTCTTTATTTTCTTTTCTTAAGATAATAGGAGAGAGTATTTTAGGACAATTCCTTTCATATACAACTAAAATCAACCTTAGAAAAGAGTTTACTTAATTCAGCATGCTAATTCCTAAAACATCAAATCATAACATGATTAAATGAATGATAATATGCATTATATAGATTAAAAGCTAAAAACTTCTTAACTAAAATTGTTAACGAGGCTTAAAAAGAACTCAAACTAACTATTTATAAAAGATTAAGCAGTATAGGATAAGTAAAACCATAAATATACACAATGCTAAAAAAATTAATAATCGCACAAAAATTTCAAGCATCAAGAATTTCAATTGGACTAAATCTTCATAATTGCATATAAAAATGAAATGCAATACATGTTATATACTCAAATTATACACATGATATGTTAAAATGCAAAATTGTTCCCCCCCTTCCCTCCCCTATGCTTGAATGACACATTATCCTCAATATGTATGATAGGCATCTTAAATGCCTAAAAATGCAAAACTAAACAAAATATGTACAAAAATTCTCAAAAGATAAACAAAGCACACAAATAAATAAATATAAACATGAAATGCTTAAATAAAATAAAACTAAGCTAAAATTAAAACTAAAAAGAAAATAAAAATAGGGAAAAGAGAACTTCACTCCCCATTTAATAGAGAGTTCAAAGTGTTGGTGATGGCAATGGAATGCCATATATAGTAGCTTGAAAATAGTCTTGGAGCATTATTTTAATGGAGCTAACTTCTTTCCTAATTGTTTGATACCTTTTCTTATGGTTTTGCTCTAAAAGTTCATTGTTCATCATTTAGGTCCATCCAGGATTAGGTTGTGAGGGTGCATTTTATGGCATTAAGTCATTTTGCATATCTTCACCAAGCTCTTCAGGAATAAGGGTGAATTCCTCTTCATGCTCTTCGAGATGGTCTACATTGCACTATATAATATAGCTCGTCCTCATTTATTATTAGTGGAGCTCCATTTTGTTAGTGATTACCTTGGCACGAAAGAGAAAATCATGATTAATTGATCTCAATTTAATCAGTGACATGTGTGTGCTTAAGATCAAAAACATGAAAATGTAGAGCAATAGTAGTGATAGTGTGACCCACAACTATCCTAGGTTTAAATGAAATGCTGGTGTGGAGTAATGTTTGAAAAATAAAATGAGTGGTAGAAATTAGGGTTTGTGTGTGCAATCCCCATATGAGAAATAATTCTTGCTTTGAAATATGGTTACTCTCACCCTTGCCAAAGATGGCATAACACATAAAGCAGTGCAATATTAGGTAACAGTGGTCTCTAATTAAACCACTAGGTGTTGACTCACTCCCTTGGTAATTAGGAAACCTAAAAAGGATCCTCCAACAATTAGTTATATCAAATCATTTTGGAGGTACTTTCAACCCTTCATTTGGAAATTCAAAAACTAAAACATCAATTCATTATCTATTTCATATGGATTTCTAAAGAAACGACATGTGAGCACTGTATTGCTTGAGTCTTTGGGTTAAAGACTAGTTAAAAATTCCAAAACCAAATCTTTATAAGTATCATATTTCACTATTAAAAACTTTCCCCAACCTAATTTATGGCATAAATTATGTAATGTTCCTTAAAGACCTAAAGATTGCAAAAGAGGTTCATCAAAATATTTGCATGTAATAACCTTCCGATAAGATAAAGAACTATGTACTTTTTTCCTTCATCATGTGAAAGAATAATAAACGAAGCATTATACTGACTAAAGAAGTCAGTTCAAAATGGAGGATACTAGATTAAAGAGGGCAGCGACAATGATTTCTCATCCTTCATGGGTTGCTCTTCCTCTACTATTGGCTCTTTACCCTTAGTTAATAATCGATAGTGAGAAGATTAGACTCTGGTTTGAAGCTATATGATTGAAGGATAGAATGACTAGAACAGAATGGAGATTTAGGAGAAAATTAAGGTACATAAAGGTTAGGAGACAAGGGTTTTTTGGTGAAAGAGAAAAAGTAAAAGGAAAGATTTTTAAATGGGAAGAGGTGGAGTTAATGTCGCCTCTTCATATAGGTAAGTGTCAAGATCGTAGGATTTATAGCAATCATGATAAAAAGCAAAAAGGGTATAGAAAATAGCAAGCGTTGCACACTAGCAATCACACTTTTTGAAATAGCATCTGATAGAGATGAGGAGTTGAGATAGTCATTATCGTGCTTAGGTAGCAATCGTGACAAAGAATGAGGCTCTTAATGGTCAGTAATCACGACAAAGAGCTGGTGACTATGGAAGGATGCACAATTTAGGATGTATACTGGAGCTTAAATATTAGTGATCACTATAAGATGCACGATTGCTACTGAAAGTGATGATACAAAAACTCTATTTCATCATTCCATAATCCAAAGGGTGCGCCTAACAAATTAATTAAAATAGAAGTAATAAACATGACTTAAAACATATCAAAACACTAAAGAAAATATAAAATAAATACAAAATAAAAAAGTAAAGATTGAAAAATTAAAAAAAATGATAAATTATAAGTTTATAGCATCCAAAATGATCTTCAGTTGGTGAGATAAAGTGGGATTGCATCCCTATCCTTTACTAGCATTCCCTCATGGTAAGGTTTACACCTTTAGCCATTTACTTTAAATATCTCACCACTTGCATTTATTAATTCAAGAACACTATAGGGAAATACTTGCATAACCTTATAGGGTCTACTCCACTTGGATTTGAGCTTGCCTAAAAATAAGTAAAGTCTTGAGTTAAATAATAATACTAAATCTCCCTTTTAGACAGATTTGTAATAAATCCTCTTGTTATGCCATCATTTAGTTCTTTCCTCATATAATTTAGTATTCTCATTAGCTAAGTGTCAAATTTCTTCCAACTCTTAGAGACTTTATTGCCCATTATGCTTTATGCTCAAGCTCTATGGGTAAGTGACAGGCTTTTCCATACATTAATTAATATAGGAACATGCCAATTAGTGACTTGAATGTTATGTGATAAGCCCATAGAGTATCATCAAGTTTTGTAGACTAATCTTTTCTCAAACTCCCTACTATCTTTTTAAGGATTAGCTTCAAGACTTGATTTAGTGATTTCAACCTAACCATTGGTTTGGGGATAATATTGTCATGACCCGAACCCGAGGGCATGTGACCGGCACTAGGGAATGGGTAAGCATAAGGCCCCCGAAACCCGTAGTAAGCCTAAAGGAAAAAGAAAATAAAACCATTCACATATTAAACTTTACTTTAAAACAAAACACATTATCAAACTGATTTTTCTCAGAATACACAAATTCAACTGCTTAAATAATAATGTATTTCAACATCTCATATTATAAATCAGATTGAATCTTATACGCAAGCGTGGTTTACACAAATAAATTACATAATTATGTTTAAACCATACAAATCTGTAATACATATACTACTGCAGCAACCTAGATTAGTACACAGTATAGCTTATAATGACCTACATAAAATAGCTGGTGAAGAAGAAATCCGGCGTAGAGGTAGTCTGAGGTCGAACTCCCAAGCTCCTGAAAAAAAAAATTGAGGGGAATCAGACCTCACTGAGTAAGTCAATAAAAGAGCTGTATGGTTTGAAAACCTTTTTGAAAACTATATATATTTATAGTGAAAATAATTTATAATATATAAGTATAGCTTTTGGAAAATCTCGGTAGAACCCTAAACCCAAGTCTAAATGGCCAACTGGGTCCACTTATTCCAACTAGACTACCGGTCCCCGAGAGCAAGGGCATCAACCGAGGCACCAAGTCGTAGTCATTCACTTAATCCAAATATATGGCACTAGCGATTCCTGAGAGCAAAGGCATCAACCGAGGCACCCATCCCAGTCCATTATTGACTTTCCAATCACTGGCGGTCCCCGAGAGCAAAGGCATCTACCGAGGCACCCGTCCTAGTTTAACATTCATCAATCATACAGTTATCGAATCCATCTCTCAATGTCTACCATGTGCACATAGTCCTGGTGAGGCCCACCAGGTAGCTCGTTCTACCAAAATTTCTCAAATCGATTTTAAATAAATAATTTGCATTTAAATCGTAAATGATAGCATTAAATTAAATAAATCATATAATCAAGATAATAGAAATACGAGCGCATGCATTCTTTAAACAAACATACGCACAGATCATTTTATCGACTTACAGGATGAATGTGAAGGCTAACGACCACGCGTCTGCCTCGGTCTCACAGCTTCTGCTCCGATATGCTCTAAAAGAAAATAATGAATCGACTTTTTAAATCATGACTAAGGAATCGAAATCAGGAATCAACAAAATAATAAAATTCCAGACTGACTCGATGAAAACCGGACGAGACTCGACAGACAGGAGTTAACCTAACTAACGGTAGGAATTTTTTTTTACGGATATCATGTTTTACGAGAAAATCTACCGAAATTTCGGCAGAGTCTCCTCTGTAAAACGGACATCTCTCTACCAAAGGTAGAGCCAGACCTGCATAGAAAATGCACTTCCAAAATACACAACCATTCACACTCAAGTCGGGCTCCCAAGACTACAATTTGCCCCGACCGAGATCCAAATCTCAAAAGTATCAAAATTAATAATATTTATTTCTCCATTTACACACACATTAAAATAAATAAAATTGTGTAAAATCTCAATTATTCAAAATTAAACAATTAAATTTGTTTTCCATTACTAATAGTATAATTATAATTATTATCCAAATGAAAACCTTTGTAGTATATTACATGAATATATATATATATATATATATATATATATATATATATATATATATATATTGAAAATTGGACATTTAAAATTTTACACTACTTAGGAAATTATATCAATTAATTTTTAAAATTTATCTAAACCCTTTAAATACTAATAAAACTAATTAAAATATATATTTATCATATTTAGTGTAAAATTACATTTTTACCCCTAGTATATATATAAATTACATAATGCTATATATATATATACACAAAATTTTCCTTAAAATTATCCAATCATCTAAAACTAATTTTTTTTTTCTCAAGATAATTCCTCCCAATATCATAAAAATATTTAATCAACCAACAATATTTTTCTCAAAAGTATTATTTAACTAAAAATAAATTTTTGGCATAAACTCAAATATATTTATAAAAATAGTATAAAAATCTCAAAAATTATGATTTGAGTTCTAAAATTCATATTTTTCACTAATAACCTCATTTATCAAGTTTCATAACCTTTTTAACCAAAATTTCAAAAATTAGCCTAATTATTTAATTTTGACATAATGTATAAAAATTCCTAAAAAAATTGTATAATCTTCTTAAAATTATCTACCTTACCCTAAAATTAATTTCAACACTTAATATCACCAAAATGTCAATTATCATTATTATTTGCTATTTTTAAAATTAATTCCCGAAAATTCCTAAAATATTATTTAAATATCCAAAATTCACCAAAAATCAAAATAAATTCCAAAAATTATACAAAAATTCCTAAAGGTAGATTGAGCTACTAGGAATCACATTTGTAAAGGGAGTTTGCATGAATCAAGCTAGATTAAGTTAAAAAAAATTTCGAAACCCTAGAGTTCACAAATTGAAAATCAACCAAAACTCAATCAATTCACGATCAAAGCTTAAACAAAGGTTAGATTGAGCCTCACCGGTGCAAGGGGAGGAGATTGGCACCGGAATGGAGGAAAATGGTGGCCGGATGAAGCTTGGGTGAGTTAGAGCAAAACTCTCGGCTTCTCCTTTCCAGCAGCTTCCAACGGCTCTGCAGGTGGCCGGAGGCGAGGGAGAAGGAAGAGGGAGTAGCAGATGGCGGGCGGAGGTGGGGGAGGCGCAGTGATGGTGGTGGTCGAAGGTTTCGCGAGGGTGGGGAGGAGGGAGCTTGGTTCTGTCTTCTTTCTCTCCAAAATATACATATACTTATATATATATACATATACTGATATATATACATATATATACTATATTATAAACTAATGTATACATATATATACTATACTTATTATACTACATTATGACTATATACATATATACTATATATATATATATCATATATAAATATACATATATATATACACAATGTATATTCAAGTATAATAGTGTACCTATGTATATATATATATATATACTTATATATATATATATATACATATATATATATATATTTGTGTATATGTATGCAACCATATACTACATGAAAACGTATACATATATATACACATGTATATAATTATACCTTATACTATATTATATACACATGTGAATTAATATGCACATTTAAATTAATATTTAACCTAAAATATAATGTTTTTTTTTTAAATTTATACTTTAATATAATGCAATTTAACTATTACTAGTACTTCTCGAGAAAAATGTGTCCCTTAATATTAAAATAATTATATATATGTATGTAGGGTATTACAGTCTCTCCTCCTTATATGAATTCGTCCTCGAATTCAAGAAAAGAAAGAAAAGAGGAATTACAAAGCTAACAAGAAAAGAGATACGGGAATGAAACTCGCATCTCAGCTTAAGTTTCCCAAGTACAATCCTCTGCAGAATGGTTACTCCATAACACCTTCACCATCGGTATCTCCTTAGCCCGCAGCTATCGAATTTGGCGATCCACAATCGCCACTGGGCACTCCTCATAAGTTAAATCATCGCTAAGCTCTACGGCTTGAGGTCGCAACACGTGAGACGGATCAGGGACGTATTTCCTCAGCATGGACACATGAAACACAGGATGGATTCTCGATAGCTCGGGTGGTAACACTAGCCTATATGCCACTTCACCCACTCTAGACCGAATCTCAAATGGTCCAATGTATCTGGGAGCTAGCTTACCCTTCTTGCCAAATCTCATAACTCCTTTCATTGGAGACACCTTCAGGAACACCATGTCTCCCACCATGAAGGATACATCCTTCCTCCTGGGGTCAACGTAGCTCTTCTGTCTACTAAAGGCTGTCTTCAATCACTGTTGTATAATGGGGACTTTCTCTGAAGTGATCTGCACTAACTCTGGTCCCGTTAACTGCCTCTCACCAATCTCCCAATATAAAGGTGATCTACACTTCCTACCATATAGTGCCTCGTACGGAGCCATCTCAATGCTAGCATGATAGCTGTTATTATAAGCAAACTCAATCAGTGGCAAGTGGAAATCCCATTGTCCTCCAAAATCCATTACACACATCCTCAGCATATCTTCTAACGTCTGGATGGTTCTCTCTGACTGACCATCTATCTGAGGATGGAAGGCCGTGCTAAAATCCAATCTGGTACCCAAGGCCTTATGTAATTCTTGCCAAAAGACTGAGGTAAAGGTGGCTCCTCTATCCGACACTATGCTCACAGGTACTCCATGTAGACAAACAATCCTATTGACATAAAGTCTTACCAGTCTATCAGTAGAGTACGTCTTCTTTATAGGTAGAAAGTGTGCTGACTTAGTCAACCTGTCAACAATCACCCAAATAGCATCATAACCTCTAGTAGTTCGAGGTAGTCCAGTCACGAAACCCATGGCTATCATATCCCATTTCCATTCAGGAATTGGCATAGGTTGCAACAGTCCCGAGGGTCTCTGATGTTCAAGCTTTACTTACTGGCAAGTCAAGCACCTGGATACAAAATCTGCAGTATCCTTCTTCATTCCATTCCACCAGTATGTATCCTTCAAGTTATGATACATCTTGGTAGAACCCGGATGAACACTATATGCAAAAAAATGTGCTTCTTCCAAAATCTCCTTCCTTAAGTCATCAACATCTGGCACACAAATCCTAGTGCCCAACCGCAATATACCTTCCCTATCAATTACAAAGTCTTGTGACTACCCTTGTTGCACTTCATACATGATTCTCTGTAACTGGGGGTCTCTGCTCTGAGCTGCCTTAACCCAATCCAAGTATACTGATCGTACACTGAATTGAGCTAAAAGGAACTTTCGGGTAATTTCCATTTGCAACCCCTGGTCAATCAATCCATGTAATTCTTTAATAATGGGCTTCCTCTCTGTGGTAATATAGGTAAGGCTGCCTGCAGATTTTCTACTCAAGGCATCCGCAACAACATTCGCCTTGCCTGGATGGTATAAAATGGAGCAATCATAATCCTTAAGGAGTTCCATCCATCTCCTCTGCCTCAAATTCAAGTCCCTCTGCTGGAAAATATATTTCAAGCTCTTATGATCTGTGTATATCTCACACGTCACTCCGTACAAGTAATGCCTCCATATTTTCAAAGCGAATACCACGGCTGCCATCTCTAAGTCGTGAGTAGGATAGTTCTGTTCGTGCTTCTTCAACTGCCTTGAAGCATAAGAAATCACTTGGCCATGTTGCATTAACACACAGCCCAATCCTACTCTGGAAGCATCACAGTACACTGTATAGCCTTCATTCCCAGAGGGTAAAGTTAGAATTGGTGCCGACGTCAACAAATTCTTCAATAATTGAAAATGCTCTTCGCATTTGTCCGTCCATACAAACTTAACATTCTTTTGGGTCAACCTTGTCAAAGGTGCAGCAATTCTAGAGAAGTCCTTCACAAATCTTCTGTAATAACCTGCTAGACCCAGGAAACTCCATACTTCCTTAACTGTAGTCGGCCTTGACCACTCTGTAATAGCCTATCTTCTTAAGGTCCACCTGTATGCCATCTCGAGAAACCACGTGGCCTAGAAATGCCACTTGATACAACCAGAACTCGCACTTTGAGAATTTGGCATACAACCTGTGCTCCCTTAAAGTCTGAAGTACTCTTCTCAGATGCATCACATGTTCAGCTTCACTATTGGAATAAACCAAGATATTGTCAATGAAAACTATCACAAATCGACCCAAGTATGGCCTGAATAACCGATTTATCAAGTCCATAAAGGCTGCTGGAGCGTTAGTCAACCCAAAGGACATTACTAAAAACTCATAATGGCCATATCTTGTTTGAAAAGCTGTCTTGGACTCATCACCTCTTCTGATTCTCAACTGATGATACCCAGATCTCAAATCTATTTTAGAGAAGCATGTAGCACCTTGAAGTTGATCAAATAGATCATCAATCCTCGGAAGTGGGTACTTGTTCTTGATGGTGACTTTATTCAACTACCTGTAGTCGATACAAAGTCGAAGGCTACCATCTTTCTTCTTCACGAACAACACCGGAGCACCCCAAGGCGATGTACTGGGTCTGATGAAACCCTTATCAAGCAACTCCTGTAACTGCTCTTTTAGCTCCTGCAGTTCAGCTGGTGCCATTCTGTAAGGTGGCATAGAAATAGGATCCGTACCATGTATGACATCGATACAGAACTCTATCTCTCTATCTGGGGGTAATCCTGGTAATTCTTCAAGAAAGACATCCAGAAATTCACACACCACTGGCACCTGTTCAATTGCCACATTCTCCTTCTCAACATCTCTTACCATTGCCAAGTATCCCTGACAACCCCTTCTAAGCATCTTTCGAGCTGTAATGACAGAAATAAGATTATGAGGAATGGAGCTCTTTTCACCTTTGAAATAAAATTCTTCTTCACCTGGAATCCTGAACACCACTTCTTTCTCTCTACAATTCACAAGGGCATAATACTTCGACAACCAATCCATGCCCAAAATGACATTAAATTCCAGTACGTTGAGCAATACTAAGTCCGCCAATAGTTCTCTACCATCAACTGTCACCGGACACGAAGGAAAGAAAACATCTGTCTCCAACTCATCACTAAGAGGAGTCAAAACAGATAGAGGAAAGGACAACCTAGAAGGCTGCCACTCTATTCTTGAAGCGAACACAAGAGAAATGAAGGAATGGGAAGCACCAGGATCAAACAACACTCTAGCATCGCATGCACAGATTGAGAGAATACCTACTACCACTGCATTCGAAGTCTGAGCATCCTGTGGTGTCAAAGTGAACACTCGAGCCTGACCACGACCTGCCTGCTGAGAAGTTAAAGGCTGCGCAAAACCACGTCTGCTAGGTCTACCAACTGAACCTCGACCCTGTTGACTTATAGGCTGAGGCGGTCTCTGCTGTGGCTGTATGGGTACTCGATACTACTGAGGCATTGGATAGTAGGGCTGAGCCACTGAGGAAGATGAACCCTGAACGTACTGTGACTAATATCTAGAGTGGGGACAAGCTCTGGCAAGGTGTCCAACCTGCCCACACCTAAAGCAAGTGCCCGTCAACATATGACACGGGCCCTGATGAAATCGTCCACAACTCGCACAAGCACTAGCTCCAGACCCAGAACTACTCTGCCCGGAACTCTGCCCACTACTGCTGCTACTAACTCCTGTACCGAATCTGTGACTCCTGCCAGTTCTCCTGTTTGAGGCATATCCATGTCGGCCCACTCTGTGAGTCATGGACCTCTTACCACTCTACTGAGAATTACCCGCAGCCTGCTGACTCGAACTGCCGATGTGAAATGTTGGCTGCTGGTACCCGGGAGCTACACCATGACCACTGCCCCCAATCATATAAGGGTCCATCATGGTGCCCTGGCGGATATGTCGCCTCTCAATCAAACGGGCCTCCTCAATCACACTCTCTAGGGTGCGATCCTCAGTACGTATACCAACAAAAGTGGGTCCTAGTCCAGTAATGTACAGCTCCACTGCTCTATAAGGGTCCCTCCTGATATCTTCTGCATGTCGGGACAGTCTATTAAACTCTCTGGTATAATCCTCCACTGACCTATCGCCTCTAGTGATGTGGAGTAGCTACCACCTGTAGGCATCTCTGGTGGCTGGAGGACAGAAAAATCTCAAAAAGCGATCCTTAAACTGTTGCCAAGTCAGCTCGTGCATCGATGGCTGAATCAACTACATAAACCAATCCTGAGCAGCTGCCTGTACTGACAACTCCACAATCATAATACTCTGATAATCCGTATGTCCAGTCCTAGTGCGTGCCTCAATTGCATTAATGAAGTCTAAGGCATCACCCGTACCGTCGAAAGAAACTCTACCAATCCGAGAGTAAAGGAGGGCTGCTTCAGTGTCTAACATCCCCTGGTTCCTTTGCTGAAGCATCTGCTGTACAAGGGGCATCGCCTGATTCAATGCTGCTAGACCCTGATTAATCCCTGCCAATCCAGCTGCAAAGGCTGTAGGGTCAATAGCTGGGGCTTCAGGCTCGACTGGTTGCTGATCAGGAATCTCAGCTGCAGCTACCCTGGCTCGACCTCTACCTCTGCCCCTACGACGTGGAGCAGGAAGGGGAGCCTCATCATGCACAGACTGCTCATCTAGCCTAAGGGTCAGATCAGCATCTGGGTCGGTACGCACACTCCTCATTCTGAAAGGAAGACAAGGAAAATTGAATTCAAAACGAGGTAAGAATATTTAAAGCAACGCGGAATTAGAAACCATACATCTCAAGACAATTATCAACCCTAAAGTTGCAGTAGTTACACAGAAAGACAGACATGGACAATTAATCAAACTTATGCTTTGATACCAACTTTGTCACGACCCAAACCCGAGGGCACGTGACCAGCACTAGGGAATGGGTAAGCATAAGGCCCCCGAAACCCGTAGTAAGCCTAAAGGAAAAAGAAAATAAAACCATTCACATATTAAACTTTACTTTAAAACAAAACACATTATCAAACTGATTTTTCTCAGAATACACAAATTCAACTGCTTAAATAATAATGTATTTCAACATCTCATATTATAAATCAAATTGAATCTTATACGCAAGCGTGGTTTACACAAATAAATTACATAATTATGTTTAAACCATACAAATCTGTAATACATATACTACTGCAGCAACCTAGATTAGTACACAGTACAGCTTATAATGACCTACATAAAATAGCCGGTGAAGAAGAAATCCGGCGTAGAGGTAGTCTGAGGTCGAACTCCCAAGCTCCTGAAAAAAAAATAAATTGAGGGGAATCAGACCTCACTGAGTAAGTCAATAAAAGAGTTGTATGGTTTGAAAACCTTTTTGAAAACTATATATAATTATAGTGAAAATAATTTATAATATATAAGTATAGCTTTTGGAAAATCTCGGTAGAACCCTAAACCCAAGTCTAAACGGCCAACTGGGCCCACTTATTCCAACTAGACTACCGGTCCCCGAGAGCAAGGGCATCAACCGAGACACCAAGCCGTAGTCATTCACTTAATCCAAATATATGGCACTGGCGGTTCCCGAGAGCAAAGGCATCAACCGAGGCACCCATCCCAGTCCATTATTGACTTTCCAATCACTGGCGGTCCCCGAGAGCAAAGGCATCTACCGAGGCACCCGTCCCAGTTTAACATTCATCAATCATACAGTTATCGGATCCATCTCTCAATCTCTACCATGTGCACATAGTCCTGGTGAGGCCCACCAGGTAGCTCGTTCTACCAAAATTTCTCAAATCGATTTTAAATAAATAATTTGCATTTAAATCGTAAATGATAGCATTAAATTAAATAAATCATATAATCAATATAATAGAAATACGAGCGCATGCATTCTTTAAACAAACATACGCACAGATCATTTTATCGACTTACAGGATGAATGTGAAGGCTGACGACCACGCGTCTGCCTCGGTCTCACAGCTTCTGCTCCGATATGCTCTAAAAGAAAACAATGAATCGACTTTTTAAATCATGACTAAGGAATCGAAATCAGGAATCAACAAAATAATAAAATTCCAGACTGACTCGATGAAAACCGGACGAGACTCGACAGACAGGAGTTAACCTAACTAACGGTAGGAATTTTTTTTTACGGATATCACGTTTTACGAGAAAATCTACCAAAATTTCGACAGAGTCTCCTCTGTAAAACGGACATCTCTCTACCAAAGGTAGAGCCAGACTTGCATAGAAAATGCACTTCCAAAATACACAACCATTCACACTCAAGTCGGGCTCCCAAGACTACAATTTGCCCCGACCGAGATCAAAATCTCAAAAGTATCAAAATTAATAATATTTATTTCTCCATTTACACACATTAAAATAAATAAAATTGTGTAAAATCTCAATTATTCAAAATTAAACAATTAAATTTGTTTTCCATTACTAATAGTATAATTATAATTATTATCCAAATGAAAACCTTTGTAGTAAATTACATGAATATATATATATTGAAAATTGGACATTTAAAATTTTACACTACTTAGGAAATTATATCAATTAATTTATAAAATTTATCTAAACCCTTTAAATACTAATAAAACTAATTAAAATATATATTTATCATATTTAGTGTAAAATTATATTTTTACCCCTAGTATATATATAAATTACATAATGCTATATATATATATACACAAAATTTTCCTTAAAATTATCCAATCATCTAAAACTATTTTTTTTTTCTCAAGATAATTCCTCCCAATATCATAAAAATATTTAATCAACCAACAATATTTTTCTCAAAAGTATTATTTAACTAAAAATAAATTTTGGCATAAACTCAAATATATTTATAAAAATAGTATAAAAATCTCAAAAATTATGATTTGAGTTCTAAAATTCATATTTTTCACTAATAACCTCATTTATCAAGTTTCATAACCTTTTTAACCAAAATTTCAAAAATTAGCCTAATTATTTAATTTTGACATAATGTATAAAAATTCCTAAAAAAATTGTATAATCTTCTTAAAATTATCTACCTTACCCTAAAATTAATTTCAACACTTAATATCACCAAAATGTCAATTATCATTATTATTTGCTATTTTTAAAATTAATTCCCAAAAATTCCTAAAATATTATTTAAATATCCAAAATTCACCAAAAATCAAAATAAATTCCAAAAATTATACAAAAATTCCTAGAGGTAGATTGAGCTACTAGGAATCACATTTGTAAAGGGAGTTTGCATGAATCAAGCTAGATTAAGTTAAAAAAAATTTTGAAACCCTAGAGTTCACAAACTGAAAATCAACCAAAACTCAATCAATTCACGATCAAAGCTTAAACAAAGGTTAGATTGAGCCTCACCGGTGCAAGGGGAGGAGATTGGCATCGGAATGGAGGAAAATGGTGGTCGGACGAAGCTTGGGTGAGTTAGAGCAAAACTCTCGGCTTCTCCTTTCCAGCAGCTTTCGACGGCTCTGCAGGTGGCCAGAGGCGAGGGAGAAGGAAGAGGGAGTAGCAGATGGCGGCCGGAGGTAGGGGAGGCGCAGTGATGGTGGTGGTCGAAGGTTTCGCGAGGGTGGGGAGGAGGGAGCTCGGTTCTGTCTTCTTTCTCTCCAAAATATACATATACTTATATATATATACATATACTGATATATATACATATATATACTATATTATAAACTAATGTATACATATATATACTATACTTATTATACTACATTATGACTATATACATATATACTATATATATATATATCATATATAAATATACATATATATATACACAATGTATATTCAAGTATAATAGTGTACCTATATATATATATATATATACTTATATATATATATATATATATATATATATATATATATATATATATATATATATATATATATATATTTGTGTATATTTATGCAACCATATACTACATGAAAACGTATACATATATATACACATGTGAATTAATATGCACATTTAAATTAATATTTAACCTAAAATATAATGTTTTTTTTTTTAAATTTATACTTTAATATAATGCAATTTAACTATTACTAGTACTTCTCGAGAAAAATGTGTCCCTTAATATTAAAATAATTATATATATGTATGTAGGGTATTACAGATATGGTGTTGCCACTCGATGATGCACTCCATATTTCTTCAAAAGGACCTCCAATTATTTATTACAAAAATGGGTACCACCGTCACTTATGAGTACTCTAGGAACTCCAAGTCTTATGAAAAGCTTCTTGAGAAATTTAATAACCACTCTTATGTCATTTGTTGGAGTTTCCATAACTTCTACCCATTTGGAAATGTAATCCACCCTAACAAGGATGTAACAATTCCCATAAGATGAAAGGAAGGGTCCCATAAAGTCAACTCCTCAAATGTCAAAGCACTCTACCAATTGAATTTTTGTGAGTAGCATGTCATCCCATATTAAAATGTTCCCCACTTGTTGACAACTATCACAATGCTAATAAATTCTCTAGCATCTTGAAATAATGTGCGCTAGTAAAATCCACTTTCTAAAACCCAAGGAACTGTTATTGTAGCTCTAAAATGCCCATTATACAAGGAACTATGGCAATGGGAAAAAATTGATGCTATTTTCATAGAAGGTGCACATCTTTTTATTAAACCATATGCACATGTCTTGTATAAGATTAGTTCATCCCACAAGTAATACTTCACATCTGATAAGAATTTCTTCTATTATTGATATGTAAGCTCTTATGTAAGCACTCCACATGCTAAATAATTTGTAATATCTATATACTATAGTGGATCCAAGTGTTGAAAGGAGCTCTTCTGGAAAGCAATAATCAATTTCCTCTTTAAGGTGCAAATGATTATGATGTTCTAGCTGAGATAGATGATCAACTACCACATTTTCACTTCCTTTTTTATCTTTGATCTCTATTTCAAACTCTTACAATAATAATGCCCAATGAATCAGTCTATGCTTGGCATCTTTCTTTACAAATATATACTTCAAAGCAGTATGGTTAGTATAAACAACAAATTTTGATCCTAAATTATATAATCTAAATTTCTCAATGGCAAAAAATATAGCAAACATCTCTTTTGCTATAGTAGTATAATTAAAATGTGGATCCAAAAGAGTCCTGCTCATATAGTAAATGACATGGTGTTTGTACTCTTTCCTTTGACCAAGGACTACTCCTATTATAAGGTCACTAGCATCACACATGAGCTCAAATGGAATAGACCAATCCAGAGGGGAATGATAAAGGCAGAGATCAAAGCTTTCTTCAACCCATTAAAAGCCACCAAACAAGCTTCATCAAAATTGAAAGGCACATCTTTAATCAACAATCAGTTAGAGGTTTAGCAATTAAAGAGAAATCTTTGATGAACTGTTGGTAAAACCTTGCATGCCTTAAGAAACCTTAAACTCCTTTCACTGAAGTAGGTAGTGGCAAATTCTATATGACTTTGATTTTTACTCTATCCACCTCAATTCCTACACGAAAGATTTTATAACCCAAAATAGTACCCTCATCCACCATAAAATGGGATTTCTTCCAATTCAAAATAAGGTTCAAATCTTCATATCTTTTAAGCACTTTATCAGGATTCAATAAACATAATTCAAATGAATCTCCAAAAATAAAGAAATCATCTATGAATATCTTCATAATTTCTTCAATTAGATCTGAGTAAATTATTGTCATGCATTGTTAGAAAGTGGCTGGAGCATTGTAAAGACAAAAAGGCATCCTTCTGTAGGAAAATGAGCCAAAGAGACAAGTAAAGGTGGTCTTATCTTAATCTTCCGATGCAATACATAGTTGATTGTTAGCAAATTATCCATCTAAGAAGTAATAATATGCATCCTCCATAATCCTCTGGAGCATTTGATTAATAAAGGGTAAAGGAAAACGGTCTTTCTTAGTTGCATTGTTTAGCTTTCTATAGTCTATGCAAACTCTCCACCCATCTACTACTCTCTTAGATATCATTTCCCCTCTTTACTTTACACAACCGTCATACCACTTTTCTTTGGAACACATTGTACTAGGCTCACTCATTCACTATTGAGTATGGGATATATAATTCCAGGATAAAAAAGCTTCATTATTTCCTTCTTCACTAATTCCTTCATATTAGGATTAAGCCTTATTTGCCTTATAGCTATAGCTTTATATCCTTTTTCCATACTAATGCGGTGCATCGCCAAGGAAGGGTTTATCCCTTTTATGTTAGCAATTTGCCATCCATAGCCTTTTATCTCTTCTTTATAACCTCACGCATATGTTCCTTTTGATCTTTTATGAGTTTATTGGAAATAATAATAGGTAAGGTGTTCCCTTCCCTAAGAAAAGTGTATCTTAAATGACTTAGTAAGGGCTTAAAGTCTAAGTGGGGTGGGTTTTCAATAGAGGGTAAAATTGGGGAAAAGCTTAAGTTTAGTGAAAACATGATCCTTTTCTTCAAATGGCTTATCACTCCCCATTTACTTCACAAGTTCCACCTTTCCTTAAACTTCTTTTACATAATCATCAATAACTTCAACCATCATACATAACTCCTTTTCATTTAGGGCTTGTTTCATCAATTTAGGCATAGTGAATTCCAGCTTTTCATCCCCCACCCTCAAGGTGATTTTTCCATTATAAACATCAATAATGGCCTTCTAGATATTGATAAATGATCTCCCTAATATTAGAGGGAAATTTTATTTTACTCAAAGTCCAAAATCACAAAATCCACTAGGAATACAAATTTATCCACCTTGATTAGTACATCTTCAATCACATTGAAGGGTTTCTTAATATAATGTTATGCTAGTTGAAGAGACATATTTTTATTAATTGCATCTCCAAGGTTTAATTCCTTAAAAAAGGAAAAAGGCAATAGATTAATGCTAGCACCTAGATCATATAAGCATTTAGGAAACTCTTCAGAACCAACTATGCAAGGGATAGTAAAACTCCCTAGATCCTTAAGCTTGACTATAATTTTACTTAAAATTATAGAGCTACAAGTCTTAGTTAAGGGCACTAGTTCATTGTCATCCCACTCCTTTTTATTGGTGATGATGTCCTTGAGATACTTGGCACATTTAAGCATTTCATTCAATGATTTAGATAGAGGCAATTTCAGCTTTAACTTCTTAAAGGTTTCCAAAAATTATGCAAATCTCTTTTCATCTACATTCTTCTTCCTTTACCTTAGAGGTAATGGAAGCCTTAGAGTAAATTAGGATGTGTCAATAGGAGAAAGCTACTCTATTTGCTTCTCTTGCACATTAACTTACTTCCCTTTGCTATTCTCTTTAGTCTTTTCATTCTTCATCTCTTACTTCTCTTTAGCATCTTTAACCTTCAATGGAACTTCATTAGGCAACTTAAGCTCCCTACCACTCCTTAGTGTAATAGTTTTCACTTGCTCTTTTGGATTGACTTCAGTATTGCTAGGCAAATGACCTTGAGCTCTAGTGGCAACCACATTAGCCAATTGCCCCAATTGAACTTCAATATTATGAATGGAGGATGCATGGTTCTTAGCTATTTGATGAAACTTTACTTCCATCCTCTTTTAATTTTCTTCTTAGCATGTCATTTTGGAGGTTATGGCATCAAAGAAGTTGTTTAATTTAGTCTTTATTATTGTTAATCTATAATTACTTGGTTGTGGCCGAAATTCAAATAGTGGTCGCTTAGCAAACTGATTAGAAAACCCTTGAGAATACTAATTGTTGCTTTAAGAAAAATTATAATGATTCCTCCACCTTTAGTTGTATATATTACATAAAGGATTATTGGCTTATCTTGGTTAAAATTAACGTCCAACATAGCTACAATTCTCTATCATATTATCTCCAAACATATTGTTATTTCCAAAACCACATTCAAAAGTAAAGTGTCTAAGGATATGACAATATTCACAAGGTGCACTAGAAGTAGAGGGAATAATATTACTCTTTAAATTTAAATCACCAATTTACTTTCAAAGTGCAGCAATTTTAACTTGCAATGATGTTACCATGTTAACTCTTATCCTTCCTCCTTGTTTTGGAGGTAATAGCCACTCAGAGGGTCAGAGACAATTGTTGTTAGCCATTTCTTCTAACAATTCAAAAGCTTTATCCATAGTTTTCCTCATAAGAGAACCTCCAGCAGCTACATCTATTGAATCCCTTCTAGACCTTGTCACTCCATTATAGAAAGTGAGAATAAATACATCTTAGGAAGACCATGATGGGGATAACTCCTCTATAACTCCTTAAACCTTTCCCAAGCATAACATAAGGATTTGGTGTCAAATTGCTTAATTGTAGTTATATCCTTGATGATCGTGACCATCTTGAAAGGTGAGACGTACTTTAGTAAAAAGGCTCTAGCTAGAAAATCCTAAGTTATTATGGAAGTTGGTGGTTGAGAATTGAGCCATGCCTTTGCTTTATCTTTGAGTGTAAATAGGAAGAGTCTAAGTTGACTAGTATCATTGAACATATTGTTATACTTGAAAGTGTCATAAATTTCCAAAAAATTCAAAATGTGTGCATTTGGATCTTCCAAAGATAAACCATAAAACTGAAAAATTGATTGAATCATTTATAAAAGAGCTGGTTTAATCTTAAAATTGTTGGCATGTATTTTCAGTCTTGCTATGCTCTATTGAGCACCCTCTAGACTGGGAATAACAAATTCTAAAAGAGTTCATTCTTCTCTTTTTTTGCTTTTCATCCATCTCAATAGCTACACTTCTCGATCTCCTATGATTTTCCTTCTCAAATTTAGACAAATTCAGGATGTAAATTAGTGACTCAATTCTAATGCATCTAGTGTTGTGTATAAACCATAAGAAAAGTACCTAAAACAGAGTAAAGATGAATAAAAAACAAAGTACGTAAACAAAAATGCTCTAATCCAAAATAACTACAACTAATTATGATGCTAATTATTTCAATCTTTGGTAACGACACCAAAACTTATTGCACATCAAATGCAATGAAAAACTATAAGTATACAGTTTGTGAAAAGTAATATAATGAAGAGCAAAGTGTTGTTCCTATGAGGATTGCCAATTAATCACTTATTAGTTCTAGTTTATCTTGTTTAGAGTTTCTAAATTAATTTGAATAAAAGTAATGAATAAAACTAAATAATATGCAAACTAATAATTGCTAATTAAATAATGAATAAGGGAAAATCAATTTGAGAACAATGTTTTAAGGAATTTGAGCATCACAACATCATTAAGCTAATGATTATATCTAATTAAATTTCTTAAAAATATCAGGTTTTCATCAATCATTGAACACTCTCTCTCAAGTAATGTTTAACTCAACTTGTATGGAATAATTAAAACTCAAAGACATGGCTTAACTCTCCTCATCACCATAAACATAAGTCAACATCAAACACATAAGGCATTAAATAAACCTAATGAGAATTGAATTAATATCTTTCAAGTCATCAACCCATTCAACTTGTGTTTATGGGTCTATTGAGGTTACCATCTCTCATTGTATAACCTTAGACAAGACGTATAATTGGACATTTATAGCATTCAACAAGAATAATAAACACAATAAGCAAGATGATAAAAATAAGATCTAAATATTAACTTAAATCAAATGGGTTTCAAATCCTAACAACATTGAAAAAACTAGCCACTCATGGCTTAATATTTAATATTCAATTCAAATACAACTCAAGAGAATATTAAAATTGTATTATAATTCATAGAGAAAGAGTAAGAAAATTTTATTAAGAAGCTTTTAAAGATCTTCAATGGTTTCCTCCTCTCTAAGCTTCTTTTTCTCCTTTTTCTTCTCTCTCTTAGTTATTATGGATTTTGGATATTTTAAAAGCAGGATCCTCCCTTGAAATTCATGGCTCTTATCCTTTATAATCCATTTTAGAATATCCTTTCATATTTCCCTAGATTTTCTCTTTAAAAAGATACACATCAATATGTTATGTACTAGAATTGAGCTGCTAGCAATCGCGCACCTAACCAAGACCACTACAAAGGCGCTTCTAATGAAAGGGTAGTAATTGTTGTGTTGTTGTGATCACTATAGAAGGTCTAGGTTACCAGGACTCTATGCTCGCGCATCATCTATGCTTGCCATAGAACCTCAACACTATATTTACCTTGCTTTGCTTCGATCATCTCGCAATTACGCACCAAGCCGCGACTACTACATAACCTTTACCTCTATTTCTACTCTATTTTCCTTTCTCCTTTCATGCTCATTTTACCACCAACCACCTCCAAGTTCTCTTTTTCCTAGACAAATAAAATAAAAATATAAAAGTATTTATTTCTACTAATTAACTAAACTAAATGCAACCTAAAATGAATAAATGCATACTAAAATAAGCCCTAAAAACTATATAAAATTTAGTATCAACACTTGAAAACACCATAAATATGATATTTAAGGCTAAAAGAATTCACTTTGACGAGCTGAAGCAATTTATAGAACTCAAATATGCCTTCAAACTCTCCAAAAAACACCGGATTAATAGATCAAAAAGGAAAAAGATAATTACCAAATAAATTCTTATGAAGTCTAAAACAACATAGATTGGACACATAATTAGTCTCTATGAACTTTTAGAAGTGAGATAGTATGATGGTGGTGGTCACCACGATTGTCTATCGTTGAAAGTGGTAGTTCAACGATGAAAAGTTTAGATTGAAAATTTTAAGCCAAAATTGATCCAAACCAAGTCAAATTTCATGAAATAAAAAATACTAACATGATAGGGTTGTTGAGAAGGATTTATGGTTAAAATTCCATAGCAATTAGAGGTCATTTGGTCGGTGAATGGAGGTGGAGAAGGTGACAGGTGCTATAGTTTAAATGATGAGTTCAGAGATTTTCTTGCTATTTTTGTAGTTGCCAGCTATATAAATGAAGAGGTACTCATAAATTACCACTCTAGTCCTCACATTTCTTATAAAATATCCATTTAGTCCTTCCATTTCAAGGTCTAAATAATTGTCAGCAATTAAATGAGTTAACACTTCATTAAGACCCTACAATCACTCAACAACGATTCGGCAATGACCCAATAATAAAATAATAACCCTACTTTTTTGTACCCTATGTAGGCAAACAATTCGATTAATGCACCATTTTGCTAACCTATCAGTGGTGTACATCTTCTTAATTGACAAAAAGTGAGCTAACGTGGTTAGCTTGTCAATTATCATTTATATAGCATCATAAAATCTAGTTGTATAAGGAAATATAGACATGAAATCCATAGTAATTATATCCGACTTCCAGTCTAGATGGGCAACTACTATAACAATCCTAGGGTTTATGATGTTCTAATTTTACTTGCTGACATATGAGACATTTGGATATAAACTCTATAATGTCTTTTTTCATCTTATTCCACTAATATGTATCTTTTAAATCATGATACATTTTGGTAGAACCCAGATGAACACTGTAAGCTGAAAAATAAGCTTCCTTCATGATCTCCTTCCTTAACTCATTTACGTCTGGCACACATAATCTAGTGCCCAAACATAGTACGCCCTCATTGTCAATTAAAAAATCTTTGGATTGACCTTGTTGAACCTCTAATATAATTCTTTGAAATTATAGGTCCCTTATTTAATTTGCTATAACTATATCCAAGTACACTAATCATACTTTAAATTGAGTCAATAGACATAACTTAGTTTCCTTCCATTGTCAACCCTAATCAATTAACTCATATGGTTCTTTAATGATTAGTCTCCTTTTCTAAGCTAATATGAGCAAGGCTCCCTGGTGACTTTCTACTCAATGCATCAGCTACCATAATAGCTTTAACCAAATGATATAGAATAAATCAATCATAGTCTTTTAGGATTTCTATCAATCTTCTCTACCTCAAATACAAGTCTCTCTGTTGGAAAATTTACTTTAAGTTCTTATGGTCAGTGTGTATCTCATAAGCTACACCATACAAATAATTTCTCCAAATCTTTAGTACAAACACTACAACTACCATTTCTAAATCACGAGTAGAATAATTTTGCTCATGTTTCTTTAACTGATGTAAAGCATAAGTAACCACTCTTCTATTTTGCATCAATACACCCCCCCAATCCTACTCAAGAAGTATCAAAATACACTATATACCCTTCATTTCCCAAAGGTAAAGTCAACACTTAAGCTAAAGTTAACCTATCTTTAAGCAACAGAAAGTGCTCCTCACATTTATCTGTCCACACAAACTTAGCTTTCTTCTGGGTCAACCTTGTTAAAGGTGTGACAATTTTTGAGAAATCCTTCATAAATCTCTTATAATAACCAGTTAAACCCAGAAAACTCCTTACTTCTATAATTATTGTAGGCCTTGACCATTCCGTAATGACCTCAATCTTTTTTAAATTCACTTGTAATTCCCATCTCTAGAAACCATATCGCCTAAGAATGCCACTTAATCTAACCAAAACTCTTATTTTGAGAATTTAGCATACGATTGGTGCTCTCTCAAAGTTTGAAGTACCATCCTCAAATGCAAAGCATGTTCCCCCTCACTCTTAGAATACACCAAGATGTCATCAATAAATATTATTATAAATCGGTCCAAGAATGGCCTAAACATCCAATTCATCAAATCTATAAAAGTTATTAGGCATTTATTAACCCAAAAGACATCACCAAAAATTCATAATGGCCATATTTTATTTGACATATAATCATAGGTATATCTCTACTTTTAATTCTCAATTGATTATACTATGACCTCAAGTCAATTTTGGAGAAACACCATGCTTCTTGAGCTGATCAAATAAATCATCAACCCTTAAGAAATTATACATATTCTTAATGGTGACTTTTTTCCATTATTTATAATTGATACAAAGTTGAACACTACTATCTTTTTTTTTTATAAATAACACTAGTGTACCTAAAGAGATGTGCTGGTCTAATGAAACCATTTGGTATACATATAATAAATCCATTTTTTTAAGAGAAGAAATAAATATTTAAATATCTTTTAAAATCATTTCAGTATAAAAATTTGGTAGAACCCGATTTATAAATTTTTAACAGTCATATGACTCACTTTTGTCCAAGACTGCCAAACCCCGAGAGCAAGGCATCACCAGGATACACAGCCACAGTCACATCACTTAATCCAATATCACTGGCAGTGTCCGAGAGCAAAGCATCACCAGACCTTCGGCCCCAATATTTATTAAATAAAAAAATATTATACTACTGGCGGTGTCCGAGAGCAAAGCATCATTAAACCATCGACCCCAATAATATAATTAAATAATCGCATATTTTACCAGTGCACACACGGTCCTGATAAAACCCACTAGGTAGCCCGTTCTATCGTGATTTCTTTAAAAATAAAGAAAATAAATAATCAATGAAAATTACAATAAATAATAATAAATAAATAATAAATAAAAGTAAAATAAAATAAATCAACTATAAATTACATTATGAAAAATCCTATGAATAATGCTTACTAGAATCTTATAATTAAATTCATACGAATTTAATATGATTTAAATTAAAAATATGACACTCAAATCAAACATTAACTTATAAGATAAAGGTGTTCCTCTAGCACATCGTGTCCGACCTTGACTAGTAGACATGACTGGAAGGGCAACTAAAGACAGAAAAAGGAAATGACAATTAAAAAATAGAAACCTAACTTCTAGAGTTTCCAAGGAAGACTCGATTTGAACTCAGAATAAAATTTTAGGATTGACCTAGTGTCGCGTTTTACGAGAAATCTACTAAAAATTCGACAGAGTTTTCTCTGTAAAACGGACATCCCTCTACCGAAGTAGAGTCAACCATGCAAATAAACACACTTCAAAATTCACAGTGACACAATACCTAGGGTTGGGACCCCAAACTACACAATTCCCAACCGAGATTCACCAAAAATACAAATAAGCAAATCCTAAATATTAATTTAGTAAATCACCAAAAATAATAAAAATTTTATAATAAATCATAATATAATTTATTTAATTTTTAAAAAACTAAATAAAATTATTTTCCATCATAATTTAATAAAATTTCAAATAATAATGTAATATTAATAACAATCCAACTTTCCAAATATTCAACATAATATAGTCAAATTCAATTACAATTGCCCATCTAGATTAAATATACTATAATATCAATTAAAAACTCATTCAAACCACAAAACAATAAATAATTTAATTTTGAATAAATTTTCAAAAATAGTTAGTATTAATTAACTAAAAATAATAAATAATTTATAAAAATTATTTTAATACCACATTTTATCTCAAAATTAACTAAAATATAGTATTTAATTATAATATCAACAAAACACACCATTTACCTATTATTTCAAAATTTACATAATAATAATTTTCTAAAAAAAATTAGATAAATTAACAAGAATTATTTTATAACTACTAAAATTACTAACATAATATACTAACACTAATTAACTCCATTAATCAACCAAAAATAGTTAATTAATCACATTAACAAAATATACATAAAACTAAAAATACCTAAATAAATATAAAAAAATTCCATAAAACTCAATTAATTTAATCTAAATTAATTTTCATACACTCTTAACTAAAATTAACTTCAATAACTTAGATCAATTAATAAACATACATTAATCAACCAAAAATTACCCTAAATAATTAAAATAAATTCTGCAAAATTAAGTAATTAACTCATAATTAACAAAAATCCCAAAACAACCTAAAACAAATCAAATTAACCAACTACTAACTCACTTCAAGCTCAAATCAGAGCAGGGGAGGGGCTGCTGCTGCTTCCGGCGATAGCAGGTGGTGGTGGTGGTCGTGCTGGTTGCCATGACAGGAGGGATAGAGGCTGCTGCTGCTGCCCTTACTGCTGATTTGCCCTGCTGAGCCTGCTGCTGCTACACGTTGCTGGATATGCTGATGTTGCTGGCTCTGCTCGGGCTACTGGTGAGATGACGATAAGGGAAGAAGAAATAGATGGAGAAGGAATTGGATGGTTGTTGGTTCAAGCGCACAAAGACAGGGGCAGAGAAAGTGGCGTGATAGAAGAAGAAAGAAAGAAAGAAGAAGCGGGGGAGAAATAGGGTTGACCGAAAATTTTTGGTCTGAAATCCAAAGCCACACACACATATATTCACACACACACACATATATATATATATAGTAATTTAAGTATATAATAATGTTATTAATATACCTCTAGATAAAAACAAAACAACAATTATAATAGTTAATAATAGTAGTGCTACAAATAAATATTTGGACAATTTAAAATAATAAGATATGTGCATAAGAATAAAATAATATGAAAGTAATAATATTAATAGTTTCTAATGGAATTTTAAATTTAGTTCTTAAATATAATAATTTAATATATCAATTATAACAATATAAAATAAAGATAATTTGTATCCTTGAAAACCTCAATATTTATATAAATAATTTAAAATATTTGAGTTATTACAGTCTTCCCCCCTTATAGAAATTCGTCCTCGAATTTCAAAGAAAAATTAAGGATTACAAAGTCTAAGGATGAAAAAGATAGGGATAGATGACTTGCATCTCAGATTCTGCCTCCCATGTATAGTCTTCTGTTGTATGGTTACTCCAAAGCACTTTTACCATCGGAATCTCCCGAGAGCGAAGCTGGCGATCCATAATTACTATTGGATACTCCTCATAAGACAAATATTCACTGAGCTCCACTGCTTGATGCTGAAGAACGTGAGAAGGATCAGGAATATACTTCCTTAACATAGACATATGGAACACTAGGTGGATTTGAGATAACTCAGGTGGCAACACTAGTCTATAAGCCACTCCCCCAACTTGTGACCGTATCTCAAAAGGTCCAACATATCTTGGAGCCAACTACCCTTCTTACCAAACCTCATAACTCCCTTCATTAGAGATACCTTCAAAAACACCATATCTCTAACTAGAAAGGAAACATCCTTCCTTTTGGGATTAGCATAACTCTTCTGCCTACTGTATGCTATCCTCAACTTCTGCTGAATGATAGGAACTTTTTCAGAAGTAATCTGCACCAACTCTGGACTTGTGAGCTATCTCTCACCAATTTCCCAACACAAAGCTGATATGCACTTCCTACCATACAACGCTTCATACGGAGCCATCTTAATACTTGCATGATAACTATTGTTATATGCAAATTCAATCAGTGGAAAATGATTATCCCATTGACCTCCAAAGTCCATCATGCACATTCGAAGCATATCCTCTAAAGTTTGAATGGTCCTATCAGATTGACCATCAGTCTGAGGATGGAATGATATTCTGAAGTTAAGTCTGGTACCCAATGCCTTATGCAACTCTTGCCAGAAAACTGATGTAAAAGTGGCTCCTCTGTCAGATATTATACTTATTAGAACTCGATGAAGACAAACAATTCTATTGACATACAACCATGCCAACTTGTCAGTGGAGTATGTCTTCTTAACTGGCAGAAAGTGAGCCGACTTAGTTAACATGTCAATGATCACCTAAATAATATCAAACCCACTTGTCGTCCAAGGCAACCTAGTCACAAAATCCATAGCAATCATATCCCACTTCCACTCTGGGATAGGCATGGGCTATAATAATCTTAAGGGCCTCTAATGCTCTAATTTCAATTGTTGACATATGAGACACTTGGATACAAATTTTACGACATCCTTCTTCATTCCATTCCACCAATATGTATCCCTCAAATTATGATACTGGATGAATATTGTAAGTAGAAAAATGTGCCTCTTCTAAGATCTCTTTCCTCAGATCATCAACATCTAGCACACACAATCGACTACCCAAGCATAGAATTCCCTCACTGTCAATCATAAACTCTCCGGATTAACCCTGTTGCACCTCAAATATAATTCTCTGTAACTGTGGGTCCCTTCTTTGAGCTACTTTAACTCTATCCAAGTATACAGATCGTACTATGAACTGAGTTAAAAGGCACTTCTTAGTCACTTTCCACTGCAAACCCTAATCAATCAGCTCATGTAACTCCTGAATAATCGGTCTCCTCTCAGTATTAATATGGGCAAGACTACCTATTGATTTTCTACTCAACGCATCAACTACTACATTTGCCTTGCCTGGATGGTAAAGAATCAAACAATCATAGTATTTTAGCCATCCATCTTCTTTGCTTTAAGTTCAAATCCCTCTGCTCGAAACTTTAAGCTTTTGTGGTCCGTGTGGATCTCATAAGTGACACCGTACAAATAATGCCACCAGATCTTCAGTGCGAATACAACTCCTGCCATCTCTAGATCGTGAGTGGGGTAATTCTGCTCGTGCTTATTTAACTACCTTGAAGCATAAGTAACCACTCTACCATTCTGCATTAGCACATATCCCAAACCTACACGAGAAGCATCACAATACACCATGTATCCATCATCACCAGAAGGTAATGTTAATACTGGAGCTGAAGTCAATATATCCATAAGCAACTGGAAATGCTCCTCACATCTATCAGTCCACACAAATCTAACATTCTTCTAGGTTACTCTAGTCAAAGGCACAACAATCTTAGAGAAATCTTTCATAAATCTCCTATAATAGCCTGCTAAACCCAGAAAACTTCTCACTTCAGTAACCGTTGTAGGTCTTGGCCATTCAATAATTGCCTTTATCTTCTTAGGATCCACCTGAATGCCATCTTTAGACACCACATGGCCTAAGAATGCCATTTGGTCTAACCAGAACTCACATTTTAAAAATTTAGCATACAGCTGGTGCTCTCTCAAAGTCTACAGCACCAATCACAGATGCATCACATGCTTCGCCCTATTCTTTGAATAGACCAGAATATCATCAATAAACACAATCACAAATTGGTCTAAACACCATGTTCATTAAGTCCATAAAGGCTGTTGGGGCATTAGTCAATCCAAAGGACATCACTAAGAACTCATAATGGCCATATGTAGTCTGAAATGCTAACTTAGGTATATCCTCCCTTTTAATCCTTAGTTGATGATACCCAGATCTCAAGTCAATCTTAGAGAAATGTCGAGCTCCTTATAACTGATCGAACAAATCATCAATCCTGAGGAGTGGATACTTATTCTTGATGGTAACCTTATTCAGCTATCTGTAGTCAATACAGAGTCGAGGACTACCATCCTTCTTCTTTACAAAGAGAACCGGAGCACTCCAAGGAGATGTACTAGGCCGAATGAACCCCTTATCTAATAATTCCTACAATTGCTCTTTTAACTCCTTCAGCTTCGTAGGTGCCATCTTATAAGGTGGCATAGAAATAGGATCTGTACCAGGGACCACATTAATATAGAATTTTATTTCTCTATCCGACGGCAATCTAGGTAACTCCTCTGGAAAAACATATGCAAATTCACATACTATTGGTACCCTCTCCACTGATCCCATTTCTACTTGAACATCTTGAACTACAACTAAATAGCCCTAACATCCTCTACTGAGCATCTTCTTAGCTGTAATGGTAGAAATAAGAATACAGAATAAGGAACTCTCAGTACCTCTGAATCTAAATTCCTTATCCCGAGGAATTCTAAAAAGTACTTCCTTTGCTCGACAATCCACAGAAGCATAAAACTGGTATAACCAATCAATTCCAAGAATCACATCAAACTCAATCACATCCAAAATGACCAAGTCTACCAATAATTCTCTACCCTCCAATAACACAGACAAGATGGAAAGAAAAATGTTTATCTCTAACTCATCACTAAGCGGAATCAAAACAGATAGAGGAAAACTCATCTTGGAAGGAAGATAAGCCACTTTTGAAGTAAACAAAGGAGATACAAATGAACATGTAGCACCTGGATCAAATAATACTCTAGCCTCAGAGCAATAAACTGGAATAATACTTGCTACCACAGTGTTGGATGCCTGCGCATCCTAAGGAGTCAAAGTGAAGACCCTAGCTTGACCACGTCCTGGCTGCTATGAAGTGAATGGCTAAGCCTATCCTCTACCTCAGCCCTGTTGGCTCGCATATTGCATCGGTCGCTACTGAGAGTACATGGGTGCCTGGTACTACTGAGGCACCTGCTATAATGGCTGAACAATAGTAGGTGAAGATTCCTGAGCAAAAGATATCTAGAATCCATAGTTGGAAAATGCTCTAGCGAAATGTCCAAATTGACCACATCTAAAACATGCTCCTGGCATCAAGTGATAAGGACCCTAATGCACTTGACCATAAATGGCACACGCACTAGCTCCAAACCTAGAACTGCCATGCCCAGAGCTCTGCCCACTACTACTGTTGGCGCTACTACCAAATATAGCGGCCCTACTACTCCTGCAATACTGAGTAAGGCGATGCCTACCAATCCGATGTGCCCTAAAATGTCTGCTCTACTGAGAAGGGCCTACTGACTGAGAACTCAAGCTGCCTATCTGAAATACTGGCTGCTACACCCTCTGGACAGGTCTGAAAGTGCCACTATCATAGGGGTTAAGTATAGTACCGTGCCAAATATGTCTGCGCTTCAATTGTCTCACCTCCTCTACCACACTCTCGAGACTATGACCCTCTGGTCAAATACCAATATAGGTTGGGCTTGATCCTGTCACATACAGCTCTACTACCCTGGCTACATCTTGCCTCACATCCTCAGCATGCCTCATCAATTTGTAGAACTCCCGAGTATAGTCCTCCATCGATTGATCTCTCCTATCAATGTTAAGCAGCTGCCATCTGTAGTTCTCTCGCTTAGATGAAGGACAGAAAAATCTCATAAACTACTCCTTAAATCCTAACCATGTCAACGTCGTCATAAAAGGCTGAATGGACAGCATAAACCAGTCTTGAGCTGCTACTGAGACTGATAGCTCCACAATCATAATCCTCTGGTAGTTAGAATACCCAGATCTGATCCTAGACTTTATGGTATTAATGAAATCCAACTCATCCCCAGTACCATCAAAGTGAACTCGCCCCACTCTAGAGTATAATAAGGCTACATCAGCATCTGACATCCCCTGAGTCTGTCATTGAAGCATTTGCTACACAATGGGCATCGCTTGATTAAGAGCTGCCAAGCTCTGGTTAATACCTATCGTGCTAGCTGCAAAGATTGCAGGATCCTCTGCTGGAATCTGAGGTTCTACTGGAGGCTGATCCTGCCATTGAGCCACTATCACTCTAGCTCTACCCCTACCTCTAAGTTAAGGGGTAGGAGGGAGAATCTCATCTTGAAATGACTGCTTATCGTCATCAGGTTCTACATCTACAACAAGGGCATTTCGAGCACGCCTCATTCTGAAAAGACAAGAAAACCAAGATTCAAAACAAGACTAGAATACAGACTCAGATGTTGAAACCAAAAGACAAGAGATCAATAAACGATGTTCAACAACCTAAGTACCGTAGTATTATGAGAAAAAGATAGACATCGACAGTCAAAAGCATGAAGAATGAGTCAAAGCTCTGATACCAACTTTGTCACAACCCGTACCCAGGGGCATGTGACCGGCACTAGGGAATGGGAAAGCATAAAACTACTGAAACCCGTAGTAAGCCTTAAAAGAACAATTGCGGAATATTTAACTTTAAAACTTTACAATAAATAATAAAATAACAATGCACATTATCAAACTGATTTTTCTCAATATAAATTTAACCTATAATATTAGTGTATAGCATAAAATAAATAAAAATCGATTACACAAATAGTATCTCAATACATAAAATTATAAGTACATGATTTTTCAAATAAAGTATGCAATTATATAATTTTCTCTACTGCGATACACGAAAGTAAATACAACACAACTAAATAGACCTACGTAGAATAGCTGGTGACGAAGTTACACGACAAAGAGAAGTAGGCCTAACAGTAAACTCCGAAACTCCTGAAAAAAAAAATTGAGGGGAGTCAGACCTCACTGAGTAAGTTAATAAAGAAATGAATGTGATTTGAAAACCTCATAAAAATAAAATTTTATGAAAATATAATATAATATAATTTTATTTCAACCATTTGGTATACATATAATAAATCCATTTTTTTTTTAAAGAGATGAAATCAATATTTAAATATCTTTTAAAATCATTTCAGTATAAAAATTTGGTAGAACCTGTTTTTTAAATTTTTAATAGTCATATGACTCATTTTTGTCCAAGACTACCGGATCCCGAGAGCAAGGCATCACCAGGATACACAGCCATAATCACATCACTTAATCTAATATCATTGGCGGTGTTTGAGAGTAAAGCATCACCAGACCATCGGCCCCAATGATTTAATAAATATTAATTAAAGTTATACTGGCGGTGTTTGAGAGCAAAGCATCACCAGACCTTTGGCCCCAGTATTTATTAAATAAAAAAATATTATACTACTAGCGATGTCTGAGAGCAAAGCATCACCAGACCATCGATCCAAGTAATATAATTAAATAATCACATATATTACCGGTGCACACACAGTTCTGATGAAACTCATCAGGTAGCCCGTTCAACCGTGATTTATTTAAAAATTAAGAAAATAAATAAACAATTAAAATTATAATAAATAATAATAAATAAATAATAAATAAAAGTAAAACAAAATAAATCAACTATAAATTACATCATGAAAAATCCTATAAATAATGCTGACTTGAATCTCATAAAATTAAATTCACAAGAATTTAATATGATTTAAATTAAAAATCCGACTCTCAAATCAAATATTAACTTACAAGATAAAGGTGCTCCTCTGGCACATCGTGTCCAACCTCGACTAGTAGACGCGACTGGAGGGGCAGCTAAAGATAGAAAAAGGAAATGACAATCAGAAAATAGAAACCTAATTTCTAGGGTTTCTAAGGAAGACTCGATTCGAACACAGAATACAAATTTTAGAATTGACCCGGTGTCACATTTTACGAGAAATCTACCAAAAATTCGACAGAGTTTTCTTTGTAAAATGGACATCCCTCTACCGAAGTAGAGTCAAACGTGCAAATAAACACACTTCAAAATTTACAGTGGCACAACATCTCGGGTTGGGACCCCAAACTATACAATTCCCAATCGAGGTTCACCAAAAATACAAATAAGCAAATACTAAATATTAATTTTGTAAATCACCAAAAATAATAAAAAAAATTATAATAAATCATAATATAATTTATTTAATTTTTAAAACACTAAATAAAATTATTTTCCACCATAACTTAAAAAAATTTCAAATAATAACGTAATATTAATAACTATCCAACTTTCCAAATATTCAACATAATATAGTCAAATTCAATTATAATTGCCCATCTAGATTAAATATACTATAATATCAATTACAAACTCATTCAAACTACAAAGCAATAAATAATTTAATTTTGAATAAATTTTCAAAAATAGTTAGTATTAATTAACTAAAAATAATAAATAATTTATAAAAATTATTTTAATACCACATTTTATCTGAAAATTAACTAAAATATAGTATTTAATTACAATATCAACAAAACACACCATTTACCTATTGTTTCAAAATTTACATAATAATAATTTTCCAAAAAAAATAGATAAATTAACAAAAATTATTTTACAACTACTAAAATTACTAACATAATATACTAACACTAATTAACTCCATTAATCAACCAAAAATAGTTAATTAATCACATTAACAAAATATACATAAAACTTAAAATACCTAAATAAATATACAAAAACTCCATAAAACTCAATTAATTTAATCTAAACTTGTCATGACCCAAAACAGGAGCCATGACCGGCGCTAGGGAACGGGAATACTTTTGAATCCGGAACCCGTAGCAAGCCTAAAAATAAAATAAACATGCAATAATAATAGCAATATATAATGCAGCAGAAATGAAAATCATAAATATCACAATATTAATTTCACCAACTGGATTTAAGTCAAATACTCATCTCATATATATATATATATATATATATATATATATATATATCTCTTTTAATATAAATCCAGTTCTCATAATACAATATCTCACAAAAATAAAATACATAAAATCCCACAATTTAATTTACAACTACTGTAGTATCTAGATTATAAAAATAAGACTTAAATAAGCAGTTTACACAAAGAAGTCGGGGCGGAAGAAATCCAGCGTACAGGCCTGCTACTGAGGTCTGAAGATGTTGACTCTCCTGAAAAATTATCAACGGAGGGGAGTCAGACCTCACTGAGTGAATTACTATAATATATATACATACACACTAAATGACAATGCATACAATCAACAGTATATATATAATATGTATATATACAGGCAAATACACACAGATGCTGTACAATCGTTTTATATATATTTGATTGAAAATCATCTTTTATGAAGGATCAAATAGAACCCTAGAATATCGCAACCTCTAAAACAGTGTTAGACAATACTCTAGCCATACAGGCTCACTGAATCCAAATATATTCACTTAATCCATTTAGATAGTAGACTGGCCCCGAGACACTAAGTCAACCGAGCTCCAGCAGTCTGACTGCCAGTGTGATTGGCCCCGAGACACTTGGTCAATCGAGCTCCAGCAATCATACCTCCAAACCATATCTCACACATATCGATAATCACATTCAATCAATATCCACACATGGTTAGTAATATAGCCTAAATACTATAGGCGTACCGGTACGTACTCGGTCCTAGTGCTGCCCACTAGGTAGCACGTTCTATTGATATCCTTCATCATTAATAATATAAAACATTCATTCACAAAAATAAATGATGCATGAAGTTAAATAAAATAACAATATAAACCATATATATACCGAAAATATACCAAAAGTAAACCAGGTATATTTCGAGTATATATACGTCAAATAAATCCAATCAAATCATAAATTAAACTAGAAATATATTTAAAAACATTTTAAACACAGTTCATTAATAAAACATGCATATAATTTAAAATAAACCAAAAATATACTTAAATACAAATCACATTATTTATGCATTTTTAATTAAGATAAAACGTATATTTCTAAAATCATGCATCCTAAAGCATATATATATATAGTATAGTAACTCACCCTAGTGCGCTCCATGAGACGGGTCCGACGGGCCTGGTCCACTAGGCCTCGGTCTCGGTGCAACTAAACAAGCAATAAATAACCGACATTAGAATAAACCTAACAGAAATCCTAGAATTCGATCTAGAGTATTAAACATAGAATCGATATCAGGGTTCGATCGGATATCACGTTTTACGATAATTCTATCAAAAATTCAACAGAACCTCCCCTGTAAAATGGACATCTCTCTACTCAAAAGAGTAGAGCCGACCCTGAAAAGAAACACACTTTGAAAAACTTCACATAGAACAATCAAAATCCCATGATCGGACTCCAAACTACAATCCACCGACCGGGGTCCACAAACACAGAATAATTTCAGAAATATTAAAAATATCCTTATAACATAGAAATTCATTTTATAAGTAGAAATTACATAATTAACCTTTAAACACAGTAAAAACCAATAAAAACTCATTTTATTAGTAAAATCGTATATTATATATATAATTAAAAATAATTCACGAAAAATAGTTTTAATTAGTTAAAAATACCAAATAATTTGTAGAAATCATTTTTATACCCTAAATAACTATTAAAACCAATTAAATTACATTTTTAGCCAATTTTGTGTAAAATTACCAAAATACCCCTATATATATAAATATACTAAAATTCATTCAAAAATTCACTAAAAATAGTATAATTATCCAAAATTAATTTTCTCAATATATTTATCAATAATATCAATAATTAAACTCAATTAAACAATTAAATTCAATTAAAAACATAATTAACCCTAATTTCCCAAATTTACATAAACTTCAATAATTCAAAATAAATACTTAGAAATTCATAAAAATTCCAAATAAATTCCTATAATTCATTTCAACACCTAATTTAACCATAAAACACAATTTCATAATTTAAATAATTAATTTCCGAAAATTAGAAAATAATATTAAAATATTCAAAAATACCCAAAAATCCAAAAAATCTCCAAAAATTCCACAAAAATTCAAACATATAGATTAAGATACTAGGATCAACATTTGTGAAGGGATTTTTCATGAATCAATCAATTCAAAGCTCAAAAAAATTGAAAACCCTAATATGGCCGAATTGGAAAATTCGAAACCTAAGCAAATCTAGACCATTTTAGCTCAAACCAAAGCTAGAATCACACTCACCGGAGCTCAAGGAGAAGAAAGAGACTGGCGGTGTCAAAAATGGTGGTTGGAATCATCGTCGACGGCGAGGAGAAGGATTTCGACCAACATGGAAGAAAAGAGGCTGCCGGCGTCGGGGAAAGAGGCTGCTGGCGGAAGGAGGCTGCTGGCGGTGGGGGACGGCTGGGAACGGCGGTGGCAAGCTGGGAGGCACACCAACGGTAAGGGGATGGGATGGCAGATGGTGGTTGGTGGTGAGGGGGTGGTCGGGCGCGGGAGAAGGAAGAAGAAGAAAAAAAAAGAAAAAGAAAAAAAAGAAAAAAGAAAAGAAAAACAAAAGAAAAACAAAAAGAAAAAAAAAAGAAAAATAATAAAAAAATAATTTTAATAAAATATTTAAAAAAAATCACACCCACACATATAATTTAATATTTTAATATTTTAATAATAAATAAAATAATTAAATAACAATAAATTAATAAATAAATAATAAAATATTAAGGTAATATTAATTAAACCCGAATTAAATAAATATTGCACACATACACGGTGTTTAGTAATTTAAAAATACGTATGAGTTCATGCAAGTCCGAAAATATATTTAAAATAATTAATAATAAATTATTTACGTGAAAATTTCCCCAAAAATACAAGTCCCGGGAAAATTTTACGTAAAGCACTGTAAATAATACACAATAATTAAAATAGGTTTTAAATACATATCAACTCATAAAAATATCATGTAATATACATATGGAAATTATTAACATTGCATATCCCAGTACAGTGTAAAAATATTTAAAAACACGGGATATTACAATCTTCCCCCCTTACAAGAATTCGTCCCCGAATTCCAAAAAAAACAAGATCAAGAAGGAAAGAGATACGGGTAAGAAGCTCGCATCTCAGCTTCAGTCTCCCATGTATGCTCCTCGACTCTGTTGCTATGCCACAGAACCTTGACCATCGGAATCTGTTTCGATCGCAACTGTCGAACTTGAAAATCAACGATTGCCACAGGTTCTTCCACAAACGTCAAATCTTCACTCACTTCTACACTGTCAGGCTACAACACGTGTGAAGGGTCTGAGATATACTTCCTCAGCATCGAGATATGAAATACTGGATGCACTTATGACATACTCCGAGATAAATCTAACCGATATGCAACAGTGTCAACTCTCTCCAGAATCTCAAACGGTCCAATATATCTCGGTGGTAACTTACCTTTCCTGCCAAATCTCATCACACCCTTCATCGGAGATACTTTCAGAAAAATGAAATCTCTAACCTGAAACTCCATATCTCTGCGCCTAGGATCCGCATAACTCTTCTGCCGGCTAACTGCGGTCTCTAATCTTCGCTTAATCACAGCGACTTTCTCTGCAGCATCCTGAACCATCTCAGGTCCAGTCAAAGCTCTCTCACCAATCTCATCCCAACTCAAAGGGGATCTACACTTCCTTCCATACAACGCCTCATACGGTGCCATACCAATACTGCTATGGTAGCTGTTATTGTATGCAAACTCTACGAGTGGCAAATGATCATCCCAGCTACCTCCCAAATCCAGGACACACATCCTCAACATAACTTCCAGTGTTTGGATTGTCCTCTCAGACTGACCATCTGTCTAAGGATGGAAAGCAGTACTGAAATCCAACCTAGTGCCCATCGCTTCCTGCAACTTCTGCCAAAAATGAGAAGTAAACACCTAACCTCTATCTGACATAATGGACACAGGTACTCCATGAAGGCACACAATATGCTTCACATACAACTTCGCCAATCTAGCAACTGAATATGTAGCTTTCACAGGTAAGAAATGTGCAGACTTCATCAATCTTTCTACAATCACCCAGATGGAATCGTATCCATCCTTTGAACGAGGTAAACCTACCACAAAATCCATAGCTATCCTTTCCCACTTCCACTCAGGAATAGGAAGAGGTTGAAGCTTCCCAGAAGGCTTCTGATGTTCGACTTTCACTTGTTGACATGTTAAACACTTCGCAACATAATCGACGACATCCTTCTTCAATCCATCCCGCTAGTATAAATCTCTGATACTGTGGTACATCTTAGTAACACCCGGATGTACGCTATAAGCTGTAGAATGTGCTTCCTCTAAAATATCCTCTCTCAAATCATCCACATCAGGAACACATAATCTACCACTGATCCATAACACACCATCATCATCGAGTGTGAAATTAGTGAACTTCCCTGCTCGAATATTCTCTACAAGCTCTTCTAGAATAGGATCTCGACTCTGAGCTGCTTTAATCTTATCCCTCAGTACATATCGCACTTTAAACTAAGCTAGCAGTCCACCTGATCTACTGATCTTCATCATCAGACCTTGATCCACCAACAGATGCAATTCCTGGATCAATGGTCTCCTCTCAACACTGATGTGAGCAAGACTGCCTGAGGACTTCCTACTCAAGGCATCTGCTACCACATTAGCTTTACCCGGATGATATAAGATCTCGCAATCATAATCCTTCAACAATTCCAACCATCTCCTCTGCCTCAGATTCAGATCTTGCTGCTGGAAAATGTACTTAAGGCTCTTGTGATCAGTAAATATCTCACAAGTCACCCCGTACAGATAATGTCTCCAGATCTTCAAAGCAAAGATCACTGCAGCCATTTCAAGGTCATGTGTAGGATAATTCTGCTCATGCTTCTTCAATTTCCTTGAAGCATAGGCTATCACCCTTCCGTTCTGCATCAACACACAACCAAGGCCAATTCGAGAGGCATCACAGTAAATTGTGAACTTGTCCATACTATTAGGCAAAGCTAATATTGGCGCTGTGGTCAACTTCTCCTTCAATAACTAAAAACTATTCTCACAAGCTTCGGACCACTCAAATCTAACATTCTTCTGAGTCAAGTGAGTCATAGGGGTTGCTATTCTAGAAAAATCCTGCACAAACTGCCTATAATACCTGGCTAAACCCAGAAAACTCCGAATCTCTGTAACAGAAGTAGGTCTAGGCCACTCAGACACTACTTCAATCTTCTGTGGATCAACCTGAATACCTTCTTTAGACATTACGTGTCCAAGAAAAGAAACACTCTCCATCCAGAAATCACACTTCGAGAATTTAGCATAAAGCTGATGATCTCTCAGTGTCTGTAGTACAATCCTCAAGTGATATACATGCTCCTCCATACTCTTTGAATATACCAGTATATCATCGATGAAGACTACTATAAACTGATCCATATACGGTCTGAATACCCTGTTCATCAGGTCCATAAAAGCTGCTGGTGCATTAGTCAAACCGAAAGACATCACCAGAAACTCATAATGGCCATATCGAGTGCGGAATGCCGTCTTAGAAATATCGGCCTCACTAATCCGCAGCTGATGATAACCCGACCTCAAATCAACCTTAGAAAAGAATTGTGCACCCTGTAGCTGATCAAACAAGTCATCTATCCTCGGGAGAGAATACTTGTTCTTCACTGTCACCTTATTCAGCTTTCTATAGTCAATGCACAGTCTCAGGGTACCATCCTTCTTCTTCACAAACAGGACTGGTGCACCCCAAGGGGAAACACTAGGTCTTATGAAACCTTTATCCAACAACTCTTGCAACTGCTCCTTCAACTCTTTCAACTCTGCGGGAGCCATTCGATAGGGTGGCATAGATATAGGAGTAGTACCTGGAACCACATCTATATAGAACTCAATCTCTCTGTGAGGTGGTAAACCTGGTAACTCCTCGGGAAAAACATAAGGAAACTCACAAGCAACAGGAACATCTGTGAGTGATAACTTCTCCACTGAAGTATCCCTGACCAATGCCAAATATCCCTGACATCCTTTCCTCAATAACTTCCTAGCCGTAATAGCAGAAATAAGATTCTGAGGTGCTGAACTCCTATCACCAACAAACTTAAACTCTTCTTCATTAGGAATTCTGAAAGTCACCTCTTTATTCCTGCAATCTACCATGGCATAGTGCTGAGATAACTAATCCATTCCCAGAATAACATCAAACTCCATCACATTCAACAAAATCAAATCAGCGGGTAATTCTCTATCTCCCACAAGAACTAGACAACCAGAAAGAACAATATCGGTGTCCAAGGAATCACTCAAAGGAGTGGCAACGGACAAAGGAAAAGCCATCCTCGAAGCTTGCCAACAAGATTTAGAAGCAAAAATAGGAGAAAGAAACGAATGCGTGGCACCCGAATTAAACAAAACCCATGCATCCAGGTAACAAACAGAAACAATACCTGCCATGATTGCATTAGATACCTGAGCATCCTGTTGAGTAAGATGGAAAACTTTGGCTTGACCTCGACCTCCCTGCTGACTGGTAGAAGCCTAGCCAACACCTTTGGCACCTCCTCTAGTACCTCTACCATGACTCTGCTGTGGAATAAACTGAGTGGAACTCTGATGTTGAACTAGTGGTAACTGAAATGGCACGGGTGCAACATTAGCAATCGACTGTTGTGGGAATCGCGGAATCTGCGGCTGCTGATACCCGGAATAAGGACACGATCTGGCAAAATGTCCTGTCTGCCCGCATCTGAAGCATGTCAGTGGTGTCAGATAACACGATCCCTGATAGACTCTACCACAAGTCTGACATACGCTGGCTGCTGATCCAAAACTACGACCACTGCTGCTGCTCGAAGCACCTGATCCAAATCTGAACGATCTACGCTGACCTCCACGGCCATGTCTACTGCTCTGATGCACTCGCTGTTGCTGTCTCTGACTCTGCTGAGTCGGACCTCGCTGTTGACTACTCGAACCAACATGAAAACTCGAATACGGAGTAGCCTGCAATCCACTCGATTGAACTCCTAGCTGGTAATAATCAGGCATCGCTCCCTGCCTAACTAGTCTCAGCTCAATCTCCTTGGCTAACTCAATCATAAACTCCAGAGTAAGGCCTGCTGTAGGCATACCAGTAAAAGCAGAACCCAAACCAGTAACATACGTAGTGACAGCGAAGTACTGATCTCACATCAGATCCTCAGCATATCTACCCAGACGAAGAAACTCTCGGGTATACTCCTCTACTGATCGATCACCATGAGAAATACTGGTCAACCGGAGACGATAGCTCAAACGAAGCGGCTCTGGACAGAATCTCCTCATAATCGCTCTTGAAACTGAGCCCAAGTCACCGTCATCATATAAGGCTGGATCATCTGAATGAACCCATCTAGGGCTGGTCCCTCGACAGATAACTCAACGATCATGATCCGCTGGTACTCGGTATGAGCAGTCCGAGTCCTAGTCTCAATCGCTTGCAGAAAATCTAATGGATCGGAAGTACCATCAAAAGCAATCCTACCAACTCGGGCATAGAACAAAGCTGCCTCAGGGTCAGACATACCCTGCTGATAGGCAGGCTGAATAGGCTGAACAACTGGAGGAACAGGAACATCAAATTCAGGCTTAACAGGCTCCTCGTCCTGGAACTCTCTCTGCCTACGGCGACCTGTCGCTCCTCGAGGTCTACCTCTGCCACGACCTCTACGTCTAACTGGCTGCTCAGGAGGTAAAACCTCATCCTGAAAAGACTCATCATCCTCGGCCTCAACGACCGGTGGAGCGACACGCGCTCGCCTCCTCATACTGAAAAGACAAATGAAAAGATTCAGACAAAACAGACAACGGAGGAATAACGTAGAAAACTAAGCAAGGAATACTCATTAAGATATACTCGAACCTAATACACTACAGTAGTTCAACAGAAAACACAACTCGAAAACTAGGGCCATAACTCATATAACTAAGCCCAGACACAGAACTCCGCTCTGATACCAACTTCGTCACGACCCAAAATAGGGGCCATGACCGGTGCTAGGGAACGGGAATTCTTTTGAATCCGGAACCCGTAGCAAGCCTAAAAATAAAATAAACATGCAATAATAATAGCAATATATAATGCAACGGAAATGAAAATCATAAATATCACAATATTAATTTCACCAACTGGATTTAAGTCAAATACTCATCTCATATATATATATATCTCTTTTAATACAAATCCAATTCTCATAATACAATATCTCACATAAATAAAATACATAAAATCCCACAATTTAATTTACAACTACTGCAGTGTCTAGATTATAAAAATAAGACTTAAGTAAGCAGTTTACACAAAGAAGTCGGGGCGAAAGAAATCCAGCGTACAGGCCTACTACTGAGGTATAAAGATGTTAACTCTCCTGAAAAATTATCAACGGAGGGGAGTCAGACCTCACTGAGTGAATTACTATAATATATATACATACACACTAAATGACAATGCATACAATCAATAGTATATATATAATATGTATATATACAGGCAAATACACACAGATGCTGTAAAATCGTTTTATATATATTTTATTGAAAATCATATTTTATGAAGGATCAAATAGAACCCTAGAATATCGCAACCTCTAAAACAGTGTTAGACAACACTCTAGCCATACAGGCTCACTGAATCCAAATATATTCATTTAATCCATTTAGACAGTAGATTGGCCCCGAGACACTAAGTCAACCGAGCTTCAGTAGTCTGACTGCCAGTGTGATTAGCCCCGAGACACTTGGTCAATCGAGCTCCAGCAATCATACCTCCAAACCATATCTCACACATATCAATAATCACATTCAATCAATATCCACACATGGTTAGTAATATAGCCTAAATACTATAGGCGTACCAGTACGTACTCGGTCCTAGTGCTGCCCACTAGGTAGCACGTTCTATTGATATCCTTCATCATTAATAATATAAAACATTCATGCACAAAAATAAATGATGCATGAAGTTAAATAAAATAACAATATAAACCATATATATACCGAAAATATACCAAAAGTAAACCAGGTATATTTCGAGTATATATACGTCAAATAAATCCAATCAAATCATAAATTAAACTAGAAATATATTTAAAAACATTTTAAACACAGTTCATTAATAAAACATGCATATAATTTAAAATAAACCAAAAATATACTTAAATACAAATCACATTATTTATGCATTTTTAATTAAGATAAAACGTATATTTCTAAAATCATGCATCCTAAAGCATATATATATAGTATAGTAACTCACCCTAGTGCGCTCCACGAGACGGGTCCGACGGGCCTGGTCCACTAGGCCTCGGTCTCGGTGCAACTAAACAAGCAATAAATAATCGACATTAGAATAAACATAATAGAAATCCTAAAATTCGATCTAGAGTATTAAACATAGAATCGATATCAGGGTTCGACTGGATATCACGTTTTAGGAGAATTCTATCAAAAATTCGGCAGAACCTCCCCTGTAAAATGGACATATCTCTAGTCAAAAGAGTAGAGCCGACCCTGAAAAGAAACACACTTCGAAAAACTTCACAGAGAACAATCAAAATCCCACGGTCAGACTCCAAACTACAGTCCACCGATCGGGGTCCACAAACACAGAATAATTTCAGAAATACCAAAAATATCCTTATAATATAGAAATTCATTTTATAAGTAGAAATTACATAAGTAACCTTTAAACAGAGTAAAAACCAATAAAAACTCATTTTATTAGTAAAACCGTATATTATATATATAATTAAAAATAATTCACGAAAAATAGTTTTAATTAGTTAAAAATACCAAATAATTTGTAGAAATCATTTTTATACCCTAAATAACTATTAAAACCAATTAAATTACATTTTTAGCCAATTTTGTATAAAATTACCAAAATACCCATATATATATAAATATACTAAAATTCATTCAAAAATTCACTAAAAATAGTATAATTATCCAAAATTAATTTTCTCAATATATTTATCAATAATATCAATAATTAAACTCAATTAAACAATTAAATTCAATTAAAAACATAATTAACCCTAATTTCCCAAATTTACATAAACTTCAATAATTCAAAATAAATACTTAGAAATTCATAAAAATTCCAAATAAATTCATATAATTCATTTCAACACCTAATTTAACCATAAAACACAATTTCATAATTTAAATAATTAATTTCCGAAAATTAGAAAATAATATTAAAATATTCAAAAATATCCAAAAATCCAAAAAATCTCCAAAAATTCCACAAAAATTCATACATGTAGATTCAGCTACTAGGATCAACATTTGTGAAGGGAGTTTTCATGAATCAATCAATTCGAAGCTCAAAAAAATTGAAAACCCTAATTTGGCCGAATTGGAAAATTCGAAACCTAAGCAAATCTAGACCATTTTAGCTCAAACCAAAGCTAGAATCACACTCACCAGAGCTCAAGGAGAAGAAAGATACTGGTGGTGTCAAAAACGGTGGCCGGAATCATCATCGACGACGAGGAGAAGGATTTCGACCAACATGGAAGAAACGAGGCTGCCGGTGCCGGGGAAGGAGGCTGCTGGCGTCGGGGGACGACTGGGAACGGCGATGGCAAGCCGGGAGTCACACCGACGATAAGGGGATGGGATGGCAGACGGTGGTTGGTGGTGAGTGGGTGGTCGGGGCGCGGGAGAAGGAAGAAGAAGAAGAAGAAAAAGAAAAAGAAAGAAAAGAAAAAAGAAAAGAAAAACAAAAGAAAAAGAAAAAGAAAAAGAAAAGAAAACGAAAAGAAAAACAAAAAGAAAAAGAAAAAAAAGAAAAATAATAAAAAAATAATTTTAATAAAATATTTAAAAAAAATCACACCCACACATATAATTTAATATTTTAATATTTTAATAATAAATAAAATAATTAAATAACAATAAATTAATAAATAAATAATAAAATATTAGGATAATATTAATTAAACCCTAATTAAATAAATATTGCACACATACACAGTGTTTAGTAATTTAAAAATACGTATGAGTTCATGCAAATCCGAAAATATATTTAAAATAATTAATAATAAATTATTTACGTGAAAATTTCCCCGAAAATGCAAGTCCCGGGAAAATTTTATGTAAAACATTGTAAATAATACACAATAATTAAAATAGGTTTTAAATACATATCAACTCATAAAAATATCATATAATATATATATGGAAATTATTAACACTGCATATCCCGGTACAGTGTAAAAATATTTAAAAACACGGGATATTACAAAATTAATTTTCATACACTCTTAACTAAAATTAACTTCAATAACTTAGATCAATTAATAAACATACATTAATCAACAAAATAAATTCTGCAAAATTAAGTAATTATCTCATAATTAACAAAAATCCCAAAACAACCTAAAACAAATCAAATTAACAAACAATCAACTAAATCTAACTAAAAACTAACTTAAGGTTAACCAACTACTAACTCACTTCAAGCTCAAATCAGAGCATGGGAGGGGCTGTTGCTCCTTCCTGCGATAGCAGGTGGTGGTGGTGGTCGTGCTGGTTATCGCGGTAGGAGGGATGGAGGCTGCTGCTGCCCTTGCTGCCGATCTGCCCTGCTAAGCCTGCTACTGCTACATGTTGTTGGATCTGCTGCTGTTGCCTCTGCTCGTGCTGCTGCTGAGATGACGATAAGGGAAGAAGAAACAGATGGAAAAGGAATTAGATGGCTTCTAGTTCATGCACACGAAGATAAGGGCAGAGAAAGTGGCATGACAAAAGAAGAAAGAAAGAAAAAAGAAGGGGGGGGAGAAATAGGGTTGACCAAAAATTTTTGGTCTGAAATCCAAAGCCACACACACACACACACACACACACATATATATATATATATATATATATATATATATATATATATATATATATATATATATATATATATATATATATATATATATATATATATATATATATATATATATATATATATATATATATATATATATATATATATATAATTTAAGTATATAATAATGTTATTAATATACCTCTAGATAAAAATAAAACTACAATTATAATAGTCAATAATAGTAATGCTACAAATAAATATTTGGATAATTTAAAATAATAAGATATGTGCATAAGAATAAAATAATGTGAAAGTAATAATATTAATAGTTTCCAATGGAATTTTAAATTTAGTTCTTAAATATAATATTTTAATATATCAATTATAACAATATAAAATAAAGATAATTTGTATCCTTGAAAACCTTAATATTTATATAAATAATTTAAAATATTCGAGTTATTACAATCTTCCCCCCTTACAGAAATTCGTCCTCGAATTTCAAAGAAAAGTTAAGGATTACAAAGTCTAAGGATGAAAAAGATAGGGATAGACAGCTTACATCTCAGATTCTGCCTCGCACTTACAGTCTTCTCCCGTGTGGTTACTCCAAAGCACTTTTACCATCGGAATCTCCTAAGAGCGAAGCTGGCAAACCTGGCGATCAACAATCGCTACTAGATACTCCTCATAAGACATATCTTCACTGAGCTCCACTGTTTGATGTTGAAGTACATGAGAAGTATCACGAATATACTTCCTCAACATGGACATATGGAACACTGGGTGGATTCGAGATAACTCAGGTGGCAACACTAGTCTATAAGCCACTTCCCCAACTCGTGATCGTATCTCGAAAGGTCCAACATACCTCAGAGCCAACTTACCCTTTTTACTGAACCTCATAACTCTCTTTATTAGAGATACCTTCAGAAACACCATATCTCCAACTAGAAAGGAAACATCCTTCCTTCTAGGATCAATATAACTCTTCTGCCTACTGTATGTTGTCCTCAACCTCTTCTGAATGATAGGAACTTTTTTAGAAATAATCTGCACCAACTCTGGACTTGTGAGCTATCTCTCACCAATTTCCCAACATAAAGGTGATCTGCACTTCCTACCATGCAGCGCTTCATACAGAGCCATCTCAATACTTGCATGATAACTGTTGTTATCTATAAATTCAATCAGTGGCAAATGATTATCCCATTGACCTCCAAAGTCAATCACGCACATCTAGAGCATATCCTCTAAAGTCTGAATGGTCCTCTCAGACTGACCATCAGTCTAAGGATGGAATGTTGTGCTGAAGTCAAGTTTGGTACCCAATGCTTTATGCAACTCTTGCCAGAAAGTTGATGTAAAAGTGGCTCCTCTGTCAGATATTATACTTACTGGAACTCCATGAAGATAAAAAAATTCTATTGACATACAACTGTGCCAACCTGTCAGTGGAGTATGTCTTGTTAACTGGTGAAAGTGAGTCGACTTAGTTAACCTGTCAATGATCACCCAAATAACATCAAACCACATGTCGTCCGAGGCAACCCAGTCACAAAATCCATAGCAATCATATCCCACTTCCATTCTGGGATAGGCATGGGCTGTAATAATCCTGAGTGCCTCTGATGCTCTAATTTCACCTACTGACATGTGAGACACTTGGATACAAATTCTGCAACATCCTTATTCATTCCATTCTATTAATATGTACCCCTCAAATTATGATACATCTTAGTAGAACCTGGATGAATACTGTAAGCAGAAAAATATGCCTCTTCTAAGATCTTTTTCCTCAGATCATCAACATCTGGCACACACAATTGAGTACCCAAGCATAGAACTCCTCATTGTCAATCACAAACTCTCCGGATTGGCCCTGTTGCACCTCAAACATAATTCTCTATATCTATGGGTCCCTTCTTTGAGCTGCCTTTAACTCTATCCAAGTACACAAATCGTACTCTGAAATGAGCTAAAAGGCACTTCTCAGTCACTTTCCACTGCAAACCTTGATCAATCAGCTTATGCAGCTCCTAAATAATCGATCTCCTCTCAGTATTAATGTGGGCAAGACTACCTGCTGATTTTCTACTCAATGCATCAACTACTACATTTGTCTTGCCTGAATGGTAAAAATTGAACAATCGTAGCCTTTTAGCCATCCATCTTCTTTGCCTTAAGTTCAAATCCCTCTGCTCAAAAATATACTTTAAGATCTTACGGTTCGTGTAGATCTCACAAGTGACACCGTACAGATAATGCCTCTAGATCTTTAGTGCGAATACAACTCCTGCCATCTCTAGATCGTGAGTGGGGTAATTCTGCTCTTGCTTCTAACTGCCTTGAAGCATAAGCAACCACTCTATCATTCTACATTAGCACACATCCCAAACCTACATGGGAAGCATCATAATACACCGTGTATCCATCATCACCTGAAGGTAATATCAATACTGGAGCTGAAGTCAATAAGTCCTTATGCAACCAGAAATGCCCCTCACATCTATCAGTCCACATAAATCTAACATTCTTCTAGGTTAGTCTAATCAAAGGTGCAGCAATCTTAGAGAAATCCTTCATAAATCTCCTGTAATAGCCCACTAAACCTAAAAAACTTCTCACTTCAGTAACCGTTGTACGTCTTGGCCATTCAATAATCATCTCTATCTTCTTGGGATCCATCTGAATGCCATCTTTAGACACCACATGGCCTAAGAATGCCACTTGGTCTAACCAAAACTCACATTTTAAAAATTTAGCATACAACTGATGCTCTCTCAAAGTCTGCAGCACCAACCTCAGATGCATCACAGGCTCCGCCCATTTCTTTGAATAGACCAGAATATCATCAATAAACACAATCATAAATTGATCTAAGTATGGCCTAAATACCCTGCTCATCAAGTCCATAAAGGTTGTTGGGGCATTAGTCAATCCAAAGGACATAACTAAGAACTCCTAGTGGCCATATCTAGTCTGAAATGCTAACTTAGGTATATCCTCCCTTCTAATCCTCAGCTGATGATACCCAGATCTCAAGTCAATCTTAGAGAAATTTTGAGCTCCTTATAACTGATCAAACAAATCATCAATCCTGGGGAGTGGATACTTATTCTTGATGGTAACCTTATTCAACTGTCTGTAGTTAATACAGAGTCAAAGACTACCATCCTTCTTCTTTACAAAGAGAACTGGTGCACCCCAAGGAGATGTACTAGGCTGAATGAACCCCTTATCTAATAATTCCTACAATTGCTCTTTTAACTCCTTCAGCTCCACAGTTGCCATCCTATAAGGTGGCATAGAAATAGGATATGTACCAGGGGACCACATTAATATAGAATTCTATTTCTCTATCCGACGGCAATCCAGGTAACTCCTCTCGAAAAACAATCTGTAAATTCACGTACTACTGGTACCCCTCTCTACTGATCCCATTTCTGCTTGAACATCTTGAATTACAGCTAGATAGCCCTGACATCCTCTACTGAGCATCTTCCTAGTTGTAATGGCAAAAATAAGAATACGGAATAAGGAACTCTCAGTACCTCTAAATATGAATTCCTCATCCCTTGGAATTCTAAAAATTTCTTCCTTTGCTCGACAATCCACAGAATCATAAAATTGGAACAACCAATCCATTCCAAGAATCACATCAAACTCGATCACATCCAAAAGCACCAAGTCTACTAACAATTCTCTACCCCCTACTAACACAAGACAAGATGGAAAGAAAATGTCTGTCTCCAACTCATCACTAAGCGGAGTCAAAATAGATAGATGAAAACTCATCTTGGAAGGAAGATAAGCCACTTTCGAAGTAAACAAAGGAAATACAAACGAACATGTAGCACCCAGATCAAATAATACTCTAGCCTCAGAGCAACAGACTAGAATAATACCTGCTACCACAGTGTTGGATAACTGCGCATCCTGAGGAGTCAAAGTGAAGACCCTAGCTTGACCATGTCCCTAGCTGCTGTGAAATGAATGGCTAAGCTTGTCCTCTACCTCGGCCCTACTGGCTCGCATACTGTATCAGTCGTTGCTGAGAGTACATGGGTGGCCTAGTACTACTAAGGCACCTGCTGCAATGGCTGAACAACAGTAGGTGAAGATCCATGAGCAAAAGATGTCTAGAATCCATAGTTTGGACATGCTCTAATGAAATGTCCAAACTGACCACGTCTAAAACATGCTCCTGGCATCAAGTGACAAGGACCCTGATGCACTCGACCACAAATGGCATACGCACTAGCTCCAGACCCAGAACTGCTATGTCCAGAGCTCTGCCCACTACTACTACTGGTGCTACTACCAAATTTAGCGAGCCCTACTGCTCTTGCAATCCTGAGTAAGGTGGTGCCTACCAGTCTGATGTGCCCTAAAATGTCTGCTCTGATAAGAGGGGCCTGCTGACTAAGAACTCGAGCTGCCTATCTGAAATACTGGCTACTACACCCTCTGGACAGGTCTAAAAGTGCCACTATCATAGGGGTCAGGTATGGTACCGTGCCGAATGTGTCTACGCTCCAGTTTTTCTCGCCTCCTCTACCACACTCTCGAGACTATGACCCTCTGGTCAAATACCGATATAGGCTGGGCCTAATCCCATCACATACAGCTCTACTGCCCTGGCAACATCTTGCCTCATGTCCTCAGCATGCCTCATCAGTTTGTAGAACTCCTGATTATAGTCCTCCAATGATCGATCTCTCATATCAATGTTAAGCAGCTACCCATCTGTAGTTCTCTCGCATAGACGAAGGATAGAAAAATCTCATAAACTGCTCCTTAAAATCCCAACCATGTCATCGTCATCATGAAAGACTGAATGGACTGCATAAACCAGTCCTGAGCTGCCTGCTGAGACTGATAGCTCTACAATCATAATCCTCTGGTAGTCAAAATACCCAAATCTGGTCCTAGACTCGATGGTATTAATGAAATCCAATGCATCCCCAGCACAATCAAAGTGAACTCGCCCCACTCTAGAGTATAATAAGGTGTGCATCAGCATCTGACATCCCCTAAGTCTGTCGCTGAAGCATCTGCTGCACAATGGGCATTGCTTGATTAAGAGCTGCCAAGCCCTGGTTAATACCTACCATGCCAGCTACAAAGACTGCAGGATCCTCTGTTGGAATCTAAGGCTCTATTGGAGGCTGATCTTGCCTTTGAGCTGCTACCACTTTAGCTCTACCCCTACCTCTAGGTTGAGGGGCATGAGGAAGAATCTCATCCTAAAATGGCTGCTCATCATCATCAGGTTCTGCATCTATAGCAGGGGCATTTTGAGCACGCCTCATTTTGAAAAAATAAGAAAACCAAGATTCAAAACAAGACAAGAATACAGACTCAGATGCTGAAACCAAAAGACAAGAGATCAATAAACAATGTTCAACAACCTAAGTACCGTAGTATTATGAGAAAAAGACAGACATCGACAGTCAAAAGCATGAAAAATGAGTCAAAGCTCTGATACTAACTTTATCACAACCCAATCCAAGGGGCACGTGACCGACACTAGGGAATGGGAAAGCATAAAGCTACCAAAATCCGTAGTAAGCCTTAAAAGAACAATTGTGGAATATTTAACTTTGAAACTTTACAATAAATAATAAAACAATAATGCACAGTATCAAACTAATTTTTCTCAATATAAATTTAACCCATAATATCTGTGTATAGCATAAAATAAATAAACATCAGTTATACAAATAGTATCTCAGTACATAAAATTATAAGTACATGAATTTTCAAATAAAGTATGCAGTTATACAATTTTCTCTATTGTGGGTACACGAAAGTAAATACAACACAACTAAATAGACCTATGTAGAATAGCCGGTGACGAAGCTACACAATAAAGAGAAGTAGACCCTAACAATAAACTCCTAAAAAAAATTTGAGGGGAGTCAGACCTCACTGAGTAAGTTAATAAAGAAATGAATGCGATTTAAAAACCTCATAAAAATAAATTTTATGGAAATATAATATAATATAATTTTATTTCAACCATTTGGTATACATATAAAAAACATCCATTTTTTTTAAAAAGAGAAGAAATAAATATTTAAATATCTTTTAAAATCATTTCAATATAAAAATTTGGTAGAACCTGATTTAAAAATTTTTGTAGTCATATGACACACTTTTGTCCAAGACTGCCGGATCCCGGAGAGCATGGCATCACCAGGATACACAGCCACAGTCACATCACTTAATCCAATATCACTGGCTATGTCCGAGAGCAAAGCATCACTAGACCATTGGCCCCAATGATTTAATAAATATTAATTAAAGTTATACTGGCGGTGTCCGAGAGCAAAGCATCACCAGACCTTCGGCCCCAATATTTATTAAATAAACAAATATTATACTACTGGCAGTGTCTGAGAACAAAGTATCACCAGACCATCGGCCCCAGTAATATAATTAAATAATCACATATTTTACCGGTGCACATACGGTCATGATGAAACCCATCAGGTAGCCCATTTTACCGTGATTTATTTAAGAAAATAAAGAAAATAAATAAACAATGAAAAATTATAATAAATAATAATAAAATAAAAGTAAAATAAAAATAAATCAACTATAAATTACATCATGCAAAATCCTATGAATAATGCTGACTAGAATCTCATAAAATTAAATTCATAAGAATTTAATATGATTTAAATTAAAAATCTAACACTCAAATCAAATATTAACTTACAAGATAAAGGTGCTCCTCTGGCACGTCGTGTCCAACCTCAACTAGTAGATGCGACTGAAGGGGTAGCTAAAGACCAGAAAAAGGAAATGACAATCAGAAAATAGAAACCTAACTTCTAGAGTTTCTAAGGAAGACTCGATTCAAACTCAGAATACAAATTTTAGGATTGACCCGGGTGTCACGTTTTACGAGAAATCTACCAAAAATTTGGTAGAGTTTTCTCTGTAAAATGGATATCCCTCTATCGAAGTAGAGTCAACCATGCAAATAAACACACTTCAAAATTCACAGTAGCACAACACATCGGGTTGAGACCCCAAACTACACAATTCCCAACCGAGGTTCACCAAAAATACAAATAAGCAAATACTAAATATTAATTTAGTAAATCACCAAAATAATAAAAATTTTATAATAAATCATAATATAATTTTATTTAATTTTTAAAACACTAAATAAAATTATTTTCCACCATAATTTAATAAAATTTCAATAATAATGTAATATTAATAACAATCCAACTTTCCAAATATTCAACATAATATAGTCAAATTCAATTATAATTGCCCATCTAGATTAAATATACTATAATATCAATTAAAAACTCATTCAAACCACAAAACAATAAATAATTTAATTTTGAATAAATTTTCAAAAATAGTTAGTATTAATTAACTAAAAAAAATTATTTTAATACCACATTTTATCTCAAAATTAACTAAAACATTGTATTTAATTATAATATCAACAAAACACACCATTTACCTATTATTTCAAAATTTACATAATAATAATTTTTCTAAAAAAAAAATTAGAAAAATTAACAAAAATTATTTTATAACTACTAAAATTACTAACATAATATACTAACACTAATTAACTCCATTAATCAACCAAAAATAGTTAATTAATCACATTAACAAAATATACATAAAACTTAAAATACCTAAATAAATATACAAAAATTCCATAAAACTCAATTAATTTAATCTAAATTAATTTTCATACACTCTTAACCAAAATTAACTTCAATAACTTAGATCAATTAATAAACATATATTAATCAACCAAAAATTACCCCAAATAATTAAAATAAATTCTGCAAAATTAAGTAATTAACTCATAATTAACAAAAATCCCAAAACAACCTAAAACAAATCAAATTAACCAATAATCAACTAAATCTAACTAAAAACTAACTTAAGGTTAACCAACTACTAACTCACTTCAAGCTCAAATCAGAGTAGGGGAGGGGCTACTGCTGCTTCCGGCGAAAGTAGGTGGTGGTGGTCATCGTGTTGGTTGTCACGGCAGAAGGGATAGAGGCTGCTGCTGCTGTCGTTCCTGCTCGCTGCCATTCTTGCTGCTACCCTTGTTGCCTATCTGTCCTGCTGAGTCTGCTGCTGCTACACGTTGTTGGATCTACTGTTGCTACTACCTTTGCTCGTGCTGCTGCTGAGATGACAATAAGGGAAGAAGAAAATAGATGGAGAAGGAATTGGATGGCTGCTGGTTCAGGCGCACGAAGATAAGGCCAAAGAAAGTGGCGTGACATAAGAAGAAAGAAAGAAAGAAGAAGGGGGAGGGGGGGGAGAAATAGGGTTGACCGAAAATTTTTTATCTAAAATCCAAAGCCATATACACACACACACACATACATACATACATACATACATACATACATACATACATACATACATATATATATATATATATATATATATATATATATATATAGTATATATATATATATATATATATATATATATATACTATATATATATATATATATATATATATAGATAATTTAAGTATATAATAATGTTATTGATATACCTCTAGATAAAAATAAAACTATAATTATAATAGTCAATAATAGTAGTGCTACAAATAAATATTTAGACAATTTAAAATAATAAGATATGTGCATAAGAATAAAAAAATGTGAAAGTAATAATATTAATTATTTCTAATGGAATTTTAAATTTAGTTCTTAAATATAATAATTTAATATATCAATTATAACAATATAAAATAAAGATAATTTGTATCCTTGAAAACCTCAATATTTATATAAATAATTTAAAATATTCGAGTTATTACAAAAACTCTAGCTTGTCCGTAGCTTGCCTGCTCTAACATGGATTATTAGGCATATCCTTTTCCTCTAGCTCTACCTCTAGCACCTCTACCTCCTAGATCACAAATTGAGTCGATCTCTACTGAGGGTACGTAGGTGCTTGATACTGATGATGCACCTATTGAATCAATTGAACCACTGAAGCTAAGGGATCCATGAGCATATAATGGTTGAAATCCATAATTAGGACAAGCTTTGGTAAGATACCTTGATTGTCCACATCTAAAATAAGCTCTTGACATCAAATGGCATGGTCCCTGATGTACTATACTATAAGTAGTACATACACTAGCCCCAGATCTTATACTACCATTCTCGGAGCTCTGACCACTATTGTTACTACTAACTCTATAGCCAAATCTTACAGGTCTACCACTCCTATGATTAAGAGCATAGATATGCCTACCAGGTCTGTGTGATCAGGATCTCCTACTCTATTGAAAAGTACCTTGTATCTAAATACCTACACTATCAATCTAAAAGGTAGGCTACTGAATACTCTTGGTTACTCTTGTCCTAGTATTGCCACTCATATAAGGATCAAGTATAGTCCCATGTTGGACATATCGTCTCTCTAACTGCCTAGCCTTTTCAATAACATTTTCCAAGCTTCAATTATCAGCTTTAATTCCAACAACTTTATGACTCTCCATTATCTTGTATCATGTCTACAATATGACATAACAGTCTAAAGAACTCACAGGTGTACTCCTCAACTGATCGATCTTCTCTAGCTATATGTAATAACTGCCATCTATAATTGTCCCTTATTAAAGGTGGACAAGAATATCTTAAAAATTGCTCTTTAAACTCCAACCACATCTTAGTAGTCATATATAGTTGGATTAACTATATTAACCAATCTTGAGCTACAGCTTGAACTAATAACTCCATAATTATGATCCTATGACAATCTTTGTACAATATCCTAGTCCTAGCCTTAATAGTTTACAGTAAGGCTGCATTTGCATTGAACATCCCCTAGTTTATCTGTTATAACATTTATTGCACTAAAGGTATGGCTTATTAAGTACCACTAATCCTTGATTAATTTTTGTTACGCTAGCTATAAAAGTGTGGGATCCATCTCTAGAGCTTCTTATTTTACATTTAGTTATTACTCTTATTTTTAAGCTGCTGCTTCTCTAGGTTTACCTCTTCTTCTAACTAGTGAGATAGGGGGAGGAGCTTTATCTTGATAAGATTGCTTATTATCATTATTTGCTGCTTATAGTTCATATTTGCCTCATTCTGAAAGACAAAAAATTCATAAGGTTCAAGACATAAGAAATATACTAATATGAACATAGAATTCTAGAAACAATGATGACAAGTGACATTTACTACCTAATCACTGTAGTAACTTTTAAGAAAAGACAAACACCAAAGGCCAAAAGGAAAATAATTTAATAAATGCTCTAATACTAAACATAACTCGAGCTCTAAGAGCATGTGATTGGCATTAGGGAATGGGAATGAGTGAAGCTTCCAAAACCTGTAGTAAGCCTTTAAGAAAATTTCACATAAAAATATTTCTCAACTTTATAATTCTAAAGAAAATCCAGTACAGTATCCTTTGTACTGGGGCAAAAACCAAAACCTTCATAATGCAAATAAATACTCCTAATATATTCTCAATTACTACTACTCCAATATCACTATAATCACTATCATCTCAAACTTAAATTTATTATACTACATATTACATTATAAATACAAATACAATAATAATAAATCCTCCATATCACTATAGTGTTTAGATTAACTAAAATTATTCCATATATACTAGTAAAACTAAAATAACCTATATAAAGCAGCCGGTGAATAGTGCATAGTAAAAAAGCTAACAATAACTTTTAAGATCCTGAAAAAATAGTTAAGCGTATATATATATATAGATATATATAGATATATATATATAATAACATTTAAATAAAATGTTTTTAAGTGGAAAATCATGGTAGAACTATAAACCACTAATGCGTGTGATCTACAAGTGCATAGATTCGTCCAAGTAGTAAAATAATATTGATCCCATAGGGATTTAAGAACTAACTATTGAATTACTTTTAGTATTTGCTTGTTTAGATAACCGATAGTTTTGAATAATGAAAATGGAAGAAGAAAAGAAATTAGAACTAAACACCTAACTAGTCTTAAAATTCAATAAATTTATAAAGGTCAGAGCTTTTATTCCCGACTTAGCTATCTAGAGATTATGTCAACTTTTGTCTCAATTATGAATGTGATTTTATTTTTAATGTATCTTATGAATTATGAAGTTTTTCTCAAGTACTCTCACAATTAACCAATTATGATAATTACCTGATTTCCTAGCTCTCACTAGTATGATTAAAATATCACAGCCAATTCTTTAAAGCAATCTTCTAAAGAATACTAATATTGAAGTGTCTCTCAACTAAATCAATTTAAATTAATAGATTTTTATTGCTATTCTCACTAAAATCAATCTCTCAATCTAATCCTAATATCTAGTTCAATTCGATAGGTGCGCTAGCCATGAAAAGCCTTAAGTCATATAACATTCATGAAATGAATATCCTTTCATTAAAAGTTGAACCTAATTAAGTTCATTTTAAGCCAAGTCTAAAAGATAATAACTAAATAAATTAGCCACTCATAGATTGGAGAAGAAGAAGAAGTAATTGAAAATCCAAATATAGTCATTATAATATTAACAATTGATCACAAAAGGAATAATACAAGAAAATCTCCCTTTATGCAATTTTATTCAGATGATACTTAAAGTTTTAAAACTAAATTCTTCCACTCTTGATCCATTTGAGTAGATGAAGAAAATTGAAAAATAAAATTTCTAATGTAAAGAGGACCGAAAACTACAGTAGCCAACCTCCCTCCTCTCCCTCAAAAGAGACAAAAACCTAACTATATATAATTTTCTCTTCAAAAACCTTATAAAACAAAAAAAATTAAATAGTACCTACCATCAGACATGGTTGTGTAAAAAATGCACACGATTATGTGACCTGCTCCAAGCATAGAATGAACACAATCAGATATGGTTGTGTCATAAACCACACACAACTGTGTTTAAGACTTTAGCCTTTTAAAAAGATTAAATAAGCCCAACCTTTCTTCATTAAATTTGTAGCTCTTATCTACAATTTCTATATCGCTTTGAATCACCTTAATTGGACCTTTGTAGCTCAAGATGTTGCTAAAATATCGAGAGTTGTGCAACTTGAAATGAAAGCTACATATGTTAAAAATTCAAACAAACTCAAATTTTGACAAGTAAACTCAATTTGAAAAGCTTAAGTTGTCTACTTCAAATTTTTAGAATATTACTTTCTTATTCTGCAACTTTAAGGATGTCAATCTTAAAGATTAAATCAACCAACTCTAAAATTGCACTTTAAGCTCTTATATTCTCTTTCAACATGGAGTTTGTGCCTTTATATTCTCTTTCAACATGGAGTTTGTGCCTTTCCCTTTTCCATGATGATATGAGCTCCTAATTCCTTACTTTTTACACATTATCCTTAACTCCAAAAAGAGCGTATTTTCCAAAATGCAGCAGCATAAGCACACAAACAGCTATGTATCCAATATGACACAACCATGTAGCCTTTTTTCCATCTAACCCATAAGCAATCATACATGATTTTATGTCTAATATCGCACAGTTATGTGTGCTTCATTTTTTACAGGCTTTTCTTTCTCAAATCAGACATGGCTATGTGTAATTAGCACATAACTGTGCTCTTGCTTCCCTCTTCTATTTATTTGATCTTTGCCCTTTCTTTGGCTAGATTAGCTCCTAGCTTTAAGTCTCCATTGCTTTCATCCACCATTAGTTCCAAAAATATGGAACTTTAAAATAAATGCAAAAGCAATGTAAAAAGTATAATAATTAACTAAAAATGCATAAATAACAAAAAGAACTAACTAGTTTGACTTTTAATGCAAATAATCCTAAATCATGCTTTTAAAAGATAAAAACCTATATTTTTAATATGAAATGCAATTATTTAGTGCTCAAAATCTATCATTGTTAGCACTTATCAACCATAAAATCTAATAGTCATTTAGCTCTCTTAATCTAATGACTATTAGTTCCCAAGAGCCAAGCATCCATCGAGCTACCAGCCACAGTTGGTCTCTACTCTAAAATTTACTAGCAGTTCCCAAGAGCTAAGCATCACTGAGCCACCGGTCTAGTAAAATGGTCAATCATAAATCAAAATATGTCAAGGAGATAAGCATTAATTGAGCTTTCAATCCAATATGCCTGAGATCTATGCATCAACCGAGCCTTTCAAACCAATATGCCCAAAAGTTATGCATCAACAAGCTTTACCAAAAAATATTTAAATAGAACCCAATTAAAAAATTAATACCAAGGTACACACGGTTCTAATGACACCCATCAGGTAGTCCATTCTATCAGTCTTTCCTAAAATATTTTTATATAAATAAATACACAATAAATTTTAAAGAATACTATAAGTGAAAATAGAGAAAATTTATTTTTATCATCCACAATATCATTAGCAATAATAATCATAATAACAAAAATAAAGACCAGTATGGCATTAATAATGATTAGACATAAATAACATGTTTAATTCTCAAAAATGTAAATTCTTAATCAAATTCCATTTTTAAACATAATCAACTAAATTATTATTTAATGCATGTATTCAATATATATATATCAAATATTAACTTACAAGTGGAGCGAGCTGGCTAACGTGTCCTCAACAGGCTAGTCTTCTATGTTCCCGCTCTAGTATTCGCTATAAATAAATAACATTTATTTAATGAACAAATAACAAATATTTTCCAAAATTATAAAGATTATTGAAATTAAGGAATTACTAAAATGGATTTATAAACACCCTAAATATAATATTTGAGGTGAAAGAATTCACTTTGATGAGCTGAAGCAATTTATAAAACGCAAATATACCTTAAAACTCTCCAAACAAACATCAGATTAATATATCAACTAAGAAAAGATAAAATACCAAATAAATTTTGATAAGTACCAAAATGACACAGATCGAACATAAAATGGTTCGCACAAACTTCTGGAAGCAAGATAAGCATGATGACAGTAGTTGCCACAGATATTTGTCGTCAAAAGTGGTGGTTTAATAATGGAAAGTTTAGGCCAAAATTTTCAAGCCAAAATTATTAAAATAAAGTCAAATTTCATAAAGAAAAAACTATTAACATGTTAGAGGTGTTAGAAGGATCTGTGGTTAAAATTTTGTGATGATTGGAGGTCATTTGGTTAGTGAATGAAGGTGGAGAAGGTGACAAGTGCTATATTGTTAAAGAGTGAGTTCAGGGCCTTTTCTTGCATTTTGTAGCTAACACCCTATGTAATTGAAATTGTACCTAAAAATTACCACTAGGTCCCCTCATTTTCTATAAAATATCCATTTAGTCCTTCCACTTTGAGGTTTGAATAATTGCCAACAATTAAATGAGTTAACACCTCATAGCAACCCAACAACAACTCGCCAACGACACAACAACAAAAGAACAACCCAACATCAACAACAATAACTTAGCACACCCACCCAACAATTGATGTTATTGTCAGGTATTATTGAATTGTATAATCGAGTGGTTTTACTATTAGTTAGATTCATTTTTTCCCTCATTTTTAATTTATTTATGTGCAAAAAAGGGTTGTAATAATTTCTCCTCTCCTCCGTCATTTTTTTATACTCATTATTTATTTATTTATACCAATCTTAATAGATGAATGAATGTATTTTTATGTTTATGTAGTACTTTTTATAATTTGATGTAAATAATTTGTTAAAATGGCATAATTGTGTATAAATAAGGAAATGATTAAATAACTAAAAATAATAAAACATGAAAAGCGAATGTAGGGTGAACCGCAAAGACAAGTGAGCATTTTAAAAGTTTATACTCAGTGTTCTAAACTCAATTTTCTAAGGATGATTGTTGGACCCTCAATGGTTCACCCGGGTGGTGACTCCTATCTTTGATCTCAAGGGTAACTATAGGCATGTTCAGGCTTGGAATCAATGTGGTCAAAATTGGGATAGGAACCAATCAAATTTGGAACCAACTTGAATTGGCTTGAACTAGGGGAGGCGTTGGTCGTTGCAACATGAAATGCTACAAAATGGAGATTGTTGGACTACATAGGGGCCAGAGTGCCCAAACAACCTCCCCCTAATTTTTTATATATAAATTAAAAAATAAATTGGAAAAGACATTTTTTACCCCTCTAGCAATTTTATAACAACTACTTTGTAGGATTATTTTAGGAAGTTCAAAAATTAAGTTTATTGTCTATAAATAGCTACAGGGGAAATGAGATTTTTTCCTTACAATCAAATTTGTTCAGTTCTCTTACAATTCTCTACATTTACATTTGTTAATTTTGATTTATATTATTTTTAAATTATTCACTCTTTAGGATATTTTTTATTTAGTTATTTAGTTATTCACCTTCATATCTATAATATTTTTAAATTATTTCACTCTTTCCAATTTTTTTATTCACTCTCTTATTTCTGCCATTTTTTTGTTCACTCATTATATTTATTATAAAAAAAAAGACAAGTGTAAGTAGAAGAAGTGATAAATCAAGACTACAATATTTTAATGAATCACAATCAAATATTGTTGATTTAAATAATAATGGATAATTTAAAAGATAATTATCCCACACAAACAAATCAAGAAACTTGTGTGGATGAAATTGCAATAAATATTCCACCACAAGGTCAAGAAGAAACATTGCAATTCGATATTTTTAAAGTGCATTTTAAGAGGCACCGTAATGCGGATGACACATATGACGTCATTTGCAATTATTGCGGACCAAGCTTACAAATTCAAAGTTGGAGTTGACTATGACACATTTTATAAGACATTGATAAAGAAACATTCAACACAAATGGTGTTGAAAATAGACAATCTCAAATTTTTGATATGCAACATCTTCTTCTTCTTCTCAATTATTTAAATGTGGCGGTGAACAAAATAAAATATAATAGCTGGAATGATTAGTATGAAACATTATCTTTAAATTTTGGTGAAAAAGTAAGTTTTGGTTAATTTACTCGCTCTCCTTTCTCAACAAGTCCAAATTCATATAGATTTATATTTGAAATATATTCTTTGCTTGAACTTCTGTCATTATCGTTGTTTGACTTAAAATAAACATTCCACCTTCAATTGCTTCTTCCATAATTGAGAATGAATGAAAAAAATTCCACTAAAGCCAAGGACACAAGCTGAACATTCTTCTTATAAAGTGTATATACCAGGTTGAGTTTCTTTGAAAACAATATAATATGTTATCTTCTTCTCTTCACCTCTATAGATTTATGACAATGAACTTTGATTTGATACCCAAAAACAACTATTTCATAAGAAAATATTAATATGATATTGTGAATTGAAGAACATTCCAATACAACATTTATTGTATGTACCCCGATGAAATGTAAATAGGAAGGGATTCAAATTTGAAATCCAAAATTTGTAATATAGGATTTTACAAGCATCGCACTTTTGTAGTTTTCCATTAATTACTCTCATGTTCCACCTAAAATGACATTAATGCTTTTTATAAAAAAAAAAAAAGTGAATAGATTCTATCCATTTAATAGTGTCCCTTCAAATATTAACATTTCAATTTTTTTAGGAAGATCTTGAAATTTTTTCAATTCATGCTCAACCTTAATCTTACATCCATTAGTAATTATCTTTAATTTCAGAAAATTTTATATAAATTAGAACAATTAAATTTAATTATATCCATCATATTATATTACAATAAGAAAAGATAATCAAAATTTTAAAGTTAAAATAAAATAGAATGTTGTTATCAAAGAGTATCAATTTTTTTTTTATTTATTCTTGATATTGAAGAAATACACACTTTCAATTCAACAAAAAAAAAAAAAAAAAGGTTACAATTGGGCACTGGAAACAGAGAGCGAGTACACAGTTCGAAGTACTAACGTCCAGTGTGTTCTATCTAGTTTTCTTCTACCAAAGCTCCACCCCCTAAAAAAAAAAAAACACGTAAAATCCTATGCTGGAAGAAGCTAGTCACAGTCGTAATTCAAATATTAATCCCTATTTGTCTCAATACCAGTCTTCCGTGTCAGCCTCAACTTCGAATCAAACTCCCATTTCTGACCCTTCTCCGACTATGGCTGCAGTGTCTGCCTCTTCCTCTGATCCTTCTCCGGTTACGGCTGCAGCTTCTGCCTCTTTCCGTGTGTATTTAGCATTTTTCTTAAAGCTTCTGTTTTTTTTTTCTTTTCTTTTATGTAAACATTTGTTCTGGGTTCTGTTATTTTGTGTTGAGATTGATTTTTTAGGATTTATAAAAAAAATTATATATATATATATATATACTTATTTAAAGTTCTTACTCAAATTTACTTTTTTCCCTTTTTCCCTTATTTAGAAAATGGTAATAGCTTAGCTTAGCTTGCTTTTTTTTTTTTTTTTTGAGTAGTAGTAGATATATATTTAGTATATTTTGGTGGGTTTCTTGAAACGAAAATATGAACAAAATCTTATCATGTCTTTTTTTTTTTTAGCTCGTAAAAGGTTAATTTTTTTTTTTTATTAAAGTGGCTATATCCTCAAGAGTGATTAAGCTTTTTTCCCTTCCCCTGTCTTATCCTTATTATATTTTCCTTCTAAATTTGCTGTACAAAAAATCTTACAAGGAAGTTTTTAAGTGCTGGTTTGTGTGTTATGTTAATGGTCATCTGATTGAAATATTCTGGACTGCTGTTTTTATATGTTATGCTTATGCTAATGATTATGCATATAAATTTGATAATTTGTGTGTATTTTTTTTTTTTTACAAAAAAAATGTGGCATTGCAGAACACTTGATGTATAAAAATCGACTACAAGAGTATGCACAGAGGGCTTCCCTACCACTACCAGTTTACCACACTGTTAGTGAAGGGTATCCACATGATCCTCAGTTTAGGTCAACAGTTTCAGTTGGTGGAAAAGAATACACTTCTGAAATTACGTTTACGCATAAAAAGGAGGCTGAACAATATGTTGCAAAACTTGCATTAGCTTCTATAACAGAAAAGATGAAGCATGGAGAAGGTTCGGATGAAATATGTTCACTTCTTCCCAAGGTTTGTGACTTCTGTCGCTTTGATAGTTTTTTTTAATTCTTTTAATCACATCAATTTCTATTTTCATTACTAGACTTAATGCGAACAATTGAAGACATCTGCTATAATTTAATCTTTAAGAACACACAAGAGAATGATTAAAATCTGTTTTAAGAAAATAATGATTAGAAGAACATAGTATCAGTGACAATGTTAAATTGTATTTAATTTGCTCCACATCAGTTGATCTTATTGGGATTTTTTTCTTTGTTTTTTCCCTTTAATATAAAAATTCAGGACACAATCTTTTGCAAGTCCATCTTGAGTGAGTATGTGGACAAAATGCAACTCGAAAGGCCTGAATACAACACTGTTATGTTACAAGGGCCTCTTCCAGCTTTTGTCTCGTCTTTGGTTTTCAATAAAGTATCCTACACTGGAAACACTGGCAGAAGCAAGAGAGAGGCTGAACAGTTAGCAGCCCATGCTGCTATTAATTCTCTTTTGGGTATCCTGATCTAGTTATTATCTGTTTTATTTTTAACTGTAGGATTATATCATCGTTTGTGTGGTTTACTATTTGAAATCTGTTTTGCAGAGAATGCAGAGTCAAGGAGAATCATTTCTAAAATTATCAAGTCTAAACGCAAATTATATCCTGCAGTGAATGAATTTGACTCGCAAAATGTCCAACCCCAATGTAGCAATGTGCCTGTGGTCAGTACAGGTGAAGAAAGAGCAGTTGCCATAGCCAATAATAATTCGCCAACAAGTGCAATTCCGCAGGCAGGTTTTGTGATGCATTCTCACCACCATGAATCCACCAAAACAATGCCAGAACCACTCCATGAAAAAATGCCAGAACCACTCCACGAAAAAATGCCGGAACCACTCCATGAAAAAATTGATCTTCCCATAGCTTTTGTTCATCCGGTATTGAGACAATCTGTGGATGATGCTCCTGGCTCTATGAAAAAGAGGAAAAAGAATAAGAAAAAGACTAACAAAAAAATGCGAATTGAATCCCAGTAAGTTTTAATTCCTTGTATTTTATTGTTTTGGTGTCTCTGTCTTGTTTCCTGTGGATCATAATACTTGTCCCTCTAAATGCTTCTTGTGGGACTTGAATGCATTTTGTCGCCAGCATGTACAGAAATATATGTGTTCTATTGCCGTTATTTTTTACTGGGCATGTTCAGAGATGTGTGTGTTCTATTGCATTATTGTTACTGGGGCATGTACAAAAATATGTGTTCTATTGCTGTCATTTTTACTAGTGCATGTACAGAGATATACATGTGCTACAACTAATCCTGATCTGATTTGCTTAAGTTGGGCTGATTACATTGACTTGATAACACTTTAACATTTTTTGTAGTGTCATGGACTTATTCTATTGAATTTTCTGCTACTTGTATTGTTGTAGATTTGCGCTGAAGGTCATTTGATTGAACTTGTAGGTCGCCAATTGATGCTGTGCCTTTGAGTCAAGTGGCACCAGTTCTGTAGCTTAATGAACACCCGGCTTGCCATGGTATATAATTTTCTTGGATGTCGCTGAAACTAAAATCTGTTGTTTATTTTCACTAGGTTTGCTGAAAGTTAACTGACAGTAGGATGTGATATGTTAAGGATGCGGACTTTGATGACTAGACAGGAACAGAAATTTTAACCCCTTAGTTTCTGTATTTTGCAGCCAGAATTTTTGTGGCTTCCTAGCTGTAGCTGAAATCTGTATGATTTCTATATGTTTTCTAGTATTCTGAAAATTGATTGTCTGTGGAGGATGTTAAGGACGGGAACCTTAGGATGACTTTAACAGGAGTGAAATTTTATCACTACAACTATGAAGTATGTGTTTCTGGTGTTAAAAAGCAGGAAGGTGGGACCATTTTTGCATAATCAAAGTGGCAAAACATTTTTGTGCAAAAAAAAAAAAATTTGTTGTGAGCAGTAGCTCAACATCTGGGCCAAATGGTGCCTGTTTAGAAATGAGCAATACTGTTAAGAATGTTGGGGCATCAACCTGTCTGCCTAAACTCTGCCACTATGTTACCCACTTAGCAAAAAGATGTTATTTCATTTGCAAAATTTTGACATTGAAGTATAGAGGGTCATACTTCTTGTGAGTTGTGACTCTGTATGTTGGCACTTGGGATGCTTGTTTTCATTTTTGGTACTGAATTATCTGTTATGGTGAGCCAAATTCAAATAATTTATTCGATTAGCAGCTAATTAAAATGCATATGAGGTTTGCTATTTACAAGCTAAGAACTAAAGTTTCTTGTGTTCTTATAGTTCGTCTTTCCCTTCTAAAAACATGACCATGAGTTGTTAAATTCATGGCTAATTATGATGTGATTTAATCAACATTTATGGTTTATGAATTGTTGTTAAAAGGAGGATCTATCAAATAGTTTTGTACTGATAATATCTAAATTCATACAGAAATTTGTAAAGATGTGATCAACAGAACCTTAGGCAACTTGATTATTTTGATATCTAAGGGCGCGTTTGGTAGAAATATGATAAAATTCATTTAAAAATTTAAGTGAGAGTGTTTAATTTAAATGAGAATTTTGTGAAATTTATTTTTATTTCTAATTTTTAATTTTGTGAAATGGCTTATTACTAATTTAAATTTTAAATTTTTAAATGAATTTATCTCATGAAACATTCATTTAATTAAATACATTTAATAATAAAATTTTATTTTTTTGAAATAAATTTAATTTAAAAGTTCTTTTGAATTTTTTTTAGTAAAATTGAATTAAATAAAGTTTTTTTTTTCCCCAAATCACTGAAATATATATATATATATAGAAAAATTCAATATACATAATATATTAGTCGATACATGTGATTACATGAATTCATTTTTATAAATTAAAAATATTTGATGATGGTATAAAAAATAAAAAAATTCATGAATTATTTCAATATAGAAATTGTTCAATGTGATATAATAAAACAATTAAATAAATAATCACCAACTATAATAAATATAAAGTTTGCTTGTTAAGTGGTAAAAGATTAAAAATATAAATTAGTTAATTTAAAACTTTAGTTAAAATTTAGAACTTTAGTTAATTTTTAAATTACTTAATTTAAAAATTTAGAAATATGAGAGATGAAAACATTAAAAAAAAATTAGTAGTCATTAATATGTTGTGAAATGTAAAATAAAAAATAAAAAAATTTTAAAGATTTAAATAAATGTAATTAAAAACATGAGAAATCATAAAATTTTTATAAAAATTAATGAAAATAAATTAAATCTAAAAATTAGAAAAAAATAGTTATAAGTAGAATTGCTATATGGCAAAATTTATCCTAAATAGCAAAATATGTTTAATTTTTTTTATATTTTATATAGATAACAATAAATATTAATATAAGTCGACAATAATTGTATGATTTATATTCGAAATACAATAAATACAGAGTGCAAATATTAATAAGAGTAGTGAAAAAATTTCTGCCTATAACTGTATATGATTTAGAGAGATCAATCTCCAAAGGAAAGATGGTAAAATGACTAAATTAAACAGTCCATGCGCAATTTTCTCTCTTTGTTTTTTCAAAATTTTTTAGTTTTTGCCGTCAATTATGTTTTAAATGGGCGAGCATGCCAAAAAGCACCATCTGCTTTTCTTAAAAGCATACCAAAATATTTTTAATTTCGTGAAGCCGTAACCAGAGAAGCCATGCCGATGCTGATGACGCAGTGACAGGTGAAAAATGTCGATTGCAGTGACAGGATGGAGTTGCTGCTGCAACAGCAGCTGCTTCTTCTTTTTAACCCACCAATGGAAGCGGATGCATCGTTGTCTTCATTTGACAACACCAGCGGCAACAGTGCTAATTCTCAGACGAACGGAGCAAGAATTTCAGGAACCACGGGGAGAGTAGGAAAACCCTGCCATTTCGCCACTTAGACAGCACACGAGAATAAATGTTTATACATTTTGCCACTTAGACAGCACGCGAGTGGACTCATCCTAAATAATTAAGCTATCGGGGATATAACCACTAGACTCTTGAAGTTAAATGATAAATAAACATTAGACTATATTTAGTAATGATTAGGAAATTAAAACTTAGACAGTTGTATTCCGTAAGTAGCCTAATTAAAGCAGATTATATTAATTACTTATGAAGATAAGATGTACCAACATTAAAGAAACATATATATTAACATATACTGGGGAAGAAGTGTTCCAAGTTCATATAGACACATCTCCATGAGACAAGGAAAAAGAATAGAGCATTCACCCTCTTTAATTATCTCAACGCCACCCATCATACATCGACCCTTTTCTATCTTTTAGCATATACTAATTTTTTCCTTATGTGGATTTCACGTGATCAGTATTATTATTAGACATGTAAATTTGTGATATCATTTATAATATGAATACTATAAAATATTAAAAGTTTGGAATATAACTAAAAAAGTAATAATAAATATTAAATGTTTAAATAAATAAATAACAAAACTAATTAGTGAAAATTTTTATTTAGAATATTATTATAAAATATATATTCATTATTAGTTATAATGTAAATAAATTAAAAAAAACAATAAAATAGATATGAAATATAAAAGAATAATTTTTTTCTTAATTATTTATGAGTTGTTTATATTTATAAATTGAATAATTTGTATATCTTTTTAAATTTGATGATAAATATAGTAGAATTTTTTTTACTTTTTTGAATCTATTTAAAGTTTAAAATACAAACTAAAATTATATTTATCAATTTTTAAATAAAAAAATAAATTAAGATTATTTTTTCAATATACAAACTAAGATACATATTCTTTTTTCAAAAACAATTTACCCCTATTTATACCTGTGTAGATAGTATAAGTATAAATTCTTTTTAAAATTTTAATGTCTTTAAATTATTTTCAAATTTGTTATAGATAATTTTTATATATTTATAATAAATATATAAATTAGTTATATATAACATCTATTATATAATAAATACAAAATTTTGTCAAATATTTTCATATGTTGACCTTATAATTATTCATTTAATAAAATTTGATGATAAATATAGTAAAACAATATATTTTTTTCAAATCTATATTTCTAAATTTCAAATATAGAAGTTAAAAATTTAAATTTTAAAATAAAAAATAAATTTATGTTTGCCAATTTAATTAAGATTGTTTTTATTAACATATAAAAGATATATGTCCTTTTTATATGTAAAAATGTTTTTTCTCTATTTTTACTTTTATATATAGTATAAATTATTTGAACTTACATAACATAAATATTTTTATCAAAAAATGTTATATAGATAGTATAAATTTATATATAATACAGAAATAAAAAATATTATTGTCCAAAAAATTAACTCTCTTTTGAGCTTTATTAGCTGATAACCCATATAATACTTAATTATAATGAAATATAATTATTAGTTATAATTCATACATAAGATATATATAGTACATTATAAGTAAAAATTTCATAAAAAATTTATATATATGGACCTTATATTTATTTAACAATTTATGTATTTCATTTAAATTTGATGATAAATTTAGTAAAAATTATTTGACTTTTTAAAATCTATTTAAAGTTTAGAATACAAACTAAAATTATATTGGTTAATTTTAAAATTTTTAAAAAAGAAGATAAGATTATTTTTATCAATATATAAATTGCATATTTTTTCAAAAAAAAAAAAATTTATCCCTATTTATATTTGTATAGATAGTATAGATATATTCATAAAAAAATAGATAGTATAAATATAAATTTTTTGCAAAATATTCGTAAATTATTTTCATGTGTTATAAACAATATATATTTATTAATAATAAAAACATAAACCAGTTATATATAATATGTAGTACATTATAAATAAAAACTTTATAAACTATATATTTATATGTTAACCTTATAATTATTTGATTATTTGTGTATTTTAATTAAATTTGATGATTGTATGGTAAAAATTATTTTATTTTATTGTTGACATCTATATATCTCACTTTAAATATAAAAAGTTTAATTTTAAAATATAAACTAAAGTTATCTTCACAAATTTAAATTATTTGAGTAACATTTTTTTAATAATCAAATTAATATTTTTTCTTGAACGTATGGTAAATAAAAAAATTATTGGATTAATATAATGACCTGATATTTTAAATAATATAAATATATTTTAGGATATGCAATGTTAATAAAAATTTAAATTTTATTTATATATTATCATTATTTGTGCATATTATTTATTTTTTTATTCTAAATGTTTTATTTATGTAAAATACTTATTTTGAAAGTTTTATTATTTAAAAATTTTAAAGTGATTATCATTACTATTATCATTATTGTTATTTTTATTATCATCATTGTTTTTTTATTACTATTGATGTTATTATTTCATAAATGTATTATTATTATTATTATTATTATTATATTGTTATTATTATGATTATTGTTATTGTTATTTTATTAGGTTTATAATAATTATTATTGTTATTATTATATTGTGTGTTGTGTGTGTGTATTTATGTATATGTATACAAGTTAAGTGTAAAGTTAAAGTGTATATATATATATATATAAAGTGCATCAGGACAAAAATCAGGTTAGTCCATTTCTTCTCTTCCCTATTATTTCTTTTTTTTCTTCCTTTGTTTCTTCCTTCTTCCCTGATGAACCACCACGCCACGCCGGATCTGCCACTGCACTACCAGTGACCACCACCACCTTCAGCCACCTCCAGACATTGTCTTCCACCACCTGAAGCTCGCCGGAACATCAGAGGTTGCAGGAAACCGAGGCAAGCACCATTTTTATCGGCGATGATTCTGGTTAAGAGAGCTCTCTATTTTGATCTCTTTTGGAAGCTCTAACACTGGTGAGTTCAATTCTATGCTCAGTTTGAACTTAAACTCTCTTAATCTTAAGTTATGTCCAATTTTTGTTCAGGTAACATTAGGGTTTCAAATTTTTTTTGAATTACTGTGTTTGATTCATGAATTTTTATTTTGATAATATTGTTTAGGGTAGCTTAATCTTCTCAAATATATTTTTTATATACTTTTTTGAATTAATTTGGATAGTGGGTATTTTTGAATGTTTTAATAATTTAAATTGAATTTTTGTTAATTATGTTAATTATTTATTTTGGGTGAAAATTTGATTAAGTTAGTGTTATTAATTTAAGCTGGTACTTTTAGTATTGATAAAATAATTTTTAGTGATTTTATATAATTTTTGGAAAATATTTTTAATATTATGTGAATTTTGGATATATAGGTTAATTATGTGTCATTGTTGAAATTATAGTTAAATAATATGTTTTAAATAATTTTGGAATAATAAATGGTATTAAAATGATTTTTACGAATTATTTACTATTTTTAACTAATTAATACGAAATTTTAAAAATTATATTCAAATAATAAATTATGTACTATTTTTGTGATTAAATGGGTTTTTAATTATTTTAATTATATATTTGGACTATTTAAGTAATTAATTAGGAATTTTACTATGTTATGTTAAATAATTGTAAAATTGGATTTTTTTATATTATATAATTTATTTGAGAATTTATTTAATTAATGTGAAAATAATTATATTTTATGCTTTTGATGTTTAAATATATTATATTGTAATTATTTTTTGATATTTATGGGTTTTAATGATTTTTATTATATTTTTTATTAAATATTGATTTGTGAGAAATTGTGAATCTCTATTGGAAATTTAAGTAGTTTGGGATCCCAATCCAAGGTGTTGAACTTTGTGTTATTAGAAGTATATTTTCTTGCAGGATCGGCTTTATTTTTTAGTAGAGAGATGTCTATTTTATAGAGGAGACTCTGTCAATTTTTTTGTAGAATTCTCATAAAACGTGACATCGAGTCGACCCTAAGTCTCGAGTTTTTAACTGAGTTTTATTTCCTAAATTGAGTTTTCTTTTAGAATTCCTAGAAATATACTTTAGGAATATATTTTGATTTTGTGATTATTTATTTTTCTAGCTACACTGAGACCGAGGCCTATCGGACCAGACCTGTCAGTCAGTTTCGAGGAGCACAAATTTATGAGTTATTATTTTATATATGTATTGCATAGAGAATGCACATATATGAATTTTCATATTTCCATAATATATTTAAACATGAATTATTTTAATTAAATGATTTAGTATATTTTTAGTATATTTTAGTATATTTGCTATATATGTGACATATATGCTTAGTATGTTTTAGTATATCTTTTATATAAATGTGACACATATAGGTTAGTTTGTTTTGGTATATATTCAATATATTTGACGTATATTCTGCATATTAATTTGGTATATTTTGGGTATATTTGTAGTATGTGTTTAGTATATAAGTGGTATATTATTTTTAAATGAATGTCATTATGTTTTAAATGATGCATTTTATTATTTTCAATATTTATATATGTGATTTTATATGAAAGATATCAATAAAATGTGTCACCTAGTGGGTTGCACTATGACTGTGTACATACCAGTTCGATAGATTCTAGGGTTGAGTTTATAAAATCACTTGAGGTGACATTTGATTTATTGATTATTGAGATTTGATGGCTCGGTTGATCTAGTATCTCGGGGCCAATCACAATGACAGTGAGACTGCGGAAGCTCGGTTGACTTAGTGTCTCGAAACCAGTCTACTGTCCAAAATGGAATAAGATAATTACTTTAGAATTAAGTAAGCTTGTGTGGCTAGCGAGATATTTTGATTGAGGTTGCAAATATTTAGGATTCTATTTGATCATTCATTTAAATAAATATTTTCTACATTTAGTATATATATATATATATAAGCAGATTTTAGCTCTGTGTAACATGCGTGTATATGTATATTATTATTCTGATACTTGACTGTATATGATTTACATTGCATGTATATATATTATAATAATTCTTTCAGTGAGGTTTGACTTCCCTCAATATTTTTTTCAGGAGATTTCTTGTCGTCAGATCTCAATAGTAGACCTCTACGATGGACTTCTTTAGCCCAAATTAGATTATGTAATTTATTTATCTGAACTTTATCTGTACTCTATAAAACTGCAATAGTAATGTATTGTATCAGTAGTGTGTTATTTTGGATTTTAAGAATTTTGTATCAGAATATTGTATGAAAATTTTATTTTATGAAATGACATTTGAGTATTTATTTTTTATCGATTAAAAATTTTAATTCTGATGTATTTTTATTTATTTATTATATATATTTTATTTTTAAGACTTGCTACATATTCCAGATTTAAAAGAATTTCCGTTTCTTAACGCCGGTCATGACTTCCGGTTTGGATCGTGACAATTATAATCCCAACAAACAAATAAATAGAACTCTATAAAGTTATTATCATTTGTAAGTTAACTCTTGTGCAAAAATTTACTAATAAAATAAAATAAAATAAATTTTTAATTTGTAAAAGTACATTTGAAATAAAAATAAATTATGAATTTATTTTTTAACTATGTCCATAAAATATGTTTTCATCCTAATAATATGATCTATGATTTATTTTAGTTATTTTGTTAAAATTTTAGAGTTCTAAAAATTTAAAATTGTTGAGAATCAAGTTTAAATGAATTTTTTAGTAATATAATTTATTAAAAAAAAATTTTGATGAAAATTCATAGCTGAAATTAAATCATTTAAATATATTATAGAGTTATTTTTATTATTAAGTAAAAGATGCATGTCTTTCTTGTAAAAAAAATTTTCGTTGTACTCATACTTTTCTATAAAAATATAGATATAGATTTCTTGTCTCATAAATATTGAAACACATATATTACATTACATTTACATGTGGATTATGATCTTCATTGGACTTGCAAAAGATTACTTAAATTTAACGTCTTTCTTTGATGACCATCCAACAATTTCAACTTTACACCACTTATTAATTATCATCAAAATATTAGATAAAATTCCACTTACACCTATTATATATATAATTATTAAATTAAGTTTGTGACATCTGTTATTTTTATAAAATAATATAGAGTTAAATCTTATTTTCTAAAAATAATTTAATTAATTTAAAACTCTAATTTCTTCAACCATTTAATCAATTTATTGAAATTATTTAATTCTATTTATATTTCTTAAGTTTCTATTTTTAGAAAGCTATTTAATTAATCTATATAGTTTCATTAATTATGTTAAAAAAATTCGATTAATATGTTTGAATTATTTTTTGTTCATATTATAAAAAAATCAAATAAAATATATATTAATTTTTAGTTCACACATTGCAAGAATTTATGACTAGTGTAATTTAATACTAAAAAATGTATGATAAATTAGATATATAAATTAAAAATATATATTTAATATTAATTGATAATAAATTTTATGTGCTAAAAAATATGTAATACATATTAAGTTATTATTCTAGTTGCTACATCATTAATTTTAAACATAAATTAACATTTAATAACTAAAAAGAAAGAAATTGAAATTTTAAAATTAAATTATAGAAAAATATAAAATCTGATAATCATTCATACAACTTACCATATTTAAAAATTTTTTAAAAATAAAAAATAATTATATAATATACTATGGAAGGGATTTTTATTTAGTATATCAATTTCTTAGTCTATAATTCTTTATATATCTTAAAATTATATAATTGAGAAATGAGATTTCTTAGAAAATATTAATTATAATTTGATTTTCGGATCATATCATAAGATATAATTTAGAGGCTTAGAGCCCCAGCATAGACAATCCATTGGGAAATTAAAAAAAAAATAACAACAACAATTTAACTATGTAAACAATGATTTGTGGCACCATTTCACCTTAATATTCTTTTTAGAGATAAAAGATAGTTGATCCACTAAAAATCAAAATGTATCTTGATTAAAAAAATATATAAATAAGAGTACAATTAAGAATTACTAAAATAAAGTCTTATTATCATAAATTTTTTATTATTATTTTTAAAAATATTAATAGAACTCTTTTAATTTGTAATTTGACAATTTATATGCTCCATTCAATAGTTTTAATTAGCTACAAAATCAATTCTTTGTCTTTAAATGAGTTTGATAAAAAAAAAAAAAAACAAAGATAAATCCCATTAAGGGCCGAAACTCCCTAAAAGAAGATTCAAAAAATCAAATAGAACAATCTGATTAGAAATAAGTAGTCATTAAATGCAAGAAAACAAAACAAAATAAAGAAAGTAAATATGGTAAGAGACTGCCACCAATTTAAAAGATAATTGAGAGTGCCGAAAATGAAATTTTTTTTACCTTAATATTAGATAAAAAAAACTTTACAAACTTTTTATGTGCTCTTTGCATTTAATTTTTTTGATATTTAAAGTTTAAATTAAGTAATAATATAAATTCTGATAATTTTAAAATTTAGGGTTTAAATTGAGTAGCCTTATAAGAAAAAAAATAATTCTCCTACTCCATAAGTTTTTATATATAAAATTTAAACTCAAAATTTTATTTAAATAAATTTAAATTACTAGACATTTAAATCAAGAGATGTCATGATAGTAAGTAGTAAGATAATCAAATAATGTGGTATCGAAATTGTTGTTTCATACCACATTAATAAGGCAAATACACACTTCTTTCCCATCACTCATATCTAGCTTTCCCCATCTGCATGTTTTAAAACAGATAAAATATTTTTCAATCAAAGATACGAACCTGACATTAATGAATTTGAAGTATAGTGATGAACAAAATGCCATACTTCAATCAATGCTTCCTGTATTTTAAAGAATATGATCACTTTGATAAGACCTTGCACGCACTATTCTACTACTAATAATATAAAATGGTTGTATCTATAAGATGAAATAATATACCTATCGTACGTTGGGGCATAACTTGTAAGCACTCATATTTTAATTTCCTCTCTTTAATTCCTTTGTCTTCCATTTCTCCTCCTCTTCCTAATTAACAATCTAAGATCTATTGAATTTCAGTACATTTGACTATATGCTTTCTCGAATAACAAATTCAAATGCCTTTGTTTTGTTAGCGGTCCATAAATGAATCGTGTTGAAATATAAACGAGTGTAAAATAAAAGTTATATCATTGTGTTAAAATTTCAAATTTAATTACGGATTTTTTGTAAAATAAATTACACAATATGATTTGTGTAATCCATTTAAGTTTAGTACACACTTAATTATAACATAACTGATACATTTAAACCTAGCAATATCTAAAAAAGAAAATATTCAAAAAATTATTAAAATAGGTACATTTTATTATAATAGAATAATTAATATTTTTATGAAAGTAAAAAAATTATTCAAAATCTGTATAACTTAATTAATGTATAAAAATCTAATACAAATATTTTTATGTAATTATAGCTAATTATATATATACACACAGACAATATCTTATAAATAAATTAAGATGTATATTTCTATATTATTTATTTATAGTTAAGTGTTATTTTATTTATAGTTAATTATATACACATTATTTTGTTTATTAAAAGTATTATTTCATATTTTAAATGAGTTAGACCAATTCACTCATTTGAACTATGTTTTGTTGTATCTTAAATGGATTGATTCATATATAATCTCAACTTATTTGTTTTAAATTCAATTTTGTTCTTAATTTCATATCATGTGTCCTGATAGTGTGAAAAGTATATGAAAAAATTTCTACAATAACACATTTTCATTGTTCATATGTACATAATGGTAAAGTATATGCCAAGGAACATGAACTTTCACCATCTTCTAATTGAATTTATGATTTAATATTGTTATGTACATATGCCTGAAATTCTTTGTATTTAATAGGCTTGCCCCTAAAACAAGATAGAGGGCTTTTTAAAAAAACAATAATAACGAAATCATACTCAACATATGTAGAAATTCTTGGAAACAATAGTGAAAATTTCGGAAGAGAGAAGTTCCAATTTTCTAAGCTGATGGATTATCATCATTGCTCATATCTCACAATACCAATCAAGACTTGGTTGGAAGAAGAATACTTTTTTATTTAATTGTAAAAAAACTTTCATATATATATTGATCACTAGTGTACACATCAAGCATGGAATTAATGTAACATACATACACATTAATTAAATTAAATAAATCATAAATCCACGTGCTGAATGAAGAAGGAAAGACTCTAGGAAACACCCTCAAAAACTATACTCTCCGGATTAATTTATTACCTAGTTTGGTTGAATTTCAGTAAATAATTCATTTTATTTTCAAATGAATTCTAAATTCATTTGAATCAAACATATTTCATCAATAAAAATAAATTTAGAGTCCATTTGTTTGATAAAAAATAAAGGTGGGAATCATAATTGGAATGAACGATTTCAATTCTTGATATTTGGTTGGCTAAAATTAATATGAGAACGAAAATGTAATTGAAATCATCATTCCCTTCTTATTCTTAACGAATGACTTTTAGTTTTGTTAAAATTAAGTCAAATCAATAATAAATTGATCAAATATTTAAATATTAACATTTATTTTTTAAAATTTATAAATAAAACATATAAATTAATAAAAAAATATATTAAATGTTTGAATAACAAATATTTATCAAAAGTAAATAATTTTTAATAAATTATAGTAACATTTTTATAAATAAATAGTTTATAATACATAATTATAATATTAATTTGGAATATATAAAAATAATTATAATGTTAATTTCTTATATATAAAAAATAATTACAAAAATATTTTTTTATAAAAAAAATTTAAGTTGTTAAATAATATTTGATTTTTATTCTCATTACCAATCTCTAGAGAGCCATATATTTTCAAATTTTCAATTCCTTTTCCATTCCAATTCTGATTTCGGAGTACGAATCGAATGTCCCCTTAGAGTTAAGTAATTCTATAAAATTAAAAAATTAGAATGGAAAATGAATTTTATAAAGTTTTTATGTAAACCAACCACTCATTTAGATTTGTAAATGAATTTTATAAAATTCATCCAAATACAATTTAAGAGTATTTTAAGTGATATAGAAGTTCAATTTTCTAAAAGTAAAATTTTGAATTAAAGTTTTATACATAAAAAATAGATTTTAAAAAAGTATTTTTATTTTCTTTTTATAAAATTTATTCAGTTTAAATTTTAAAATAATTAAAATTCATATAACTACCAAATATCAATCATCAAATACAAAAATATATAAATAAATAAATAAAAGTAAAAGACTCTTTAGAAACTATATAGGAATCTTGAAAAGACGTGGGATGGCTTAAGATCCGGCGAAGCCTTCGCTACTCTCTGCATGCTCTAAATTAACTCTATGATCTCAAAAAAATATCCTCTATGATCTCTCTTCTTCCTCTTCTTCTTCTTCATCATCTTCCTCGATTTTTATTCACCTCTGCCAGCTAATAACCCAATACAAAGATAAAATATTTCTTCATTTTGCAAGCTCATTAAATGCTTGAATGTATAAAAAATATACACTTGTTGGACTTTTTTAAGCAGCCTAGCTAGCTCTTAATCACAAGGTTTTAATAATGATCTTAAAGCTTGTTTAGTTTAAAGATATGCCATCAAATTAATATAATACCATTATTTTTTCAGTCTCTTTAAATAGGGCCTTGTTGTTGCTGTCCTTCATCATATCCCTACTTGTCTCTTGAACTACATACAAGTGGTATTAGCTTCAAATTTTCTAGCTCATAAACATCCCCTTTTCTGTTTCTTCTCTTTCGAAATGGCTCTAACTAAAGATCGGCTCGGCTCAATTCAGATTTGTGCCTATGGTGGGAATTTGATGGGAGATCTTTCCTCTTTGGATCCTTATACATTTGACGAGAAACACAAACAGGTTCTTGAAGAAGGAGAAAGCAATTTGATCAAGAACTTAGCCGTGAGCCATTCTTCTTCTTCTATGGGCAGTCCAAGTAGTGCTAATTCTAATGAATTCTTGTTTCATTCTTCAAGCCATCATCATCAAACACATGAAGAAGCTCATTCTTTAATCGATTTTCGAGGCGGGTATGATAGTTTGCTACATGGTAATGGATCTTTCCTTAGCTTTGAGCAGAACAATAGTAATAATAATAAGGTTTCGTCACAAAATGCTTGTGGTCACAAAGATGACTACTCAACTTGGGAGGGGAATTTCAGCTATAATCATCAATGGAATCAGATGAATGCAAAGTCTAATGTAGATCCTCGTTTGGTTGAGGACATTAACAGCTTTCAAACAGCCAGCAATTTTAGTTCCATCACCAATTCTAACAAGGAAAATCATGGAGATTGGTTGTACTCTGAAGGAGCTATAGTTACTGATAGAATTCAAGAATCTGCCACGGATGATGCAAACTTCCACAAGCGTCCTCATATGGTATCAAGTTTTGTTCTTGTACCTTAATTAATTTATTTTTAATCATCTTATAATTCTTGTTCATAGAAAATGTTCTTTGGGTTGTAGGGCGAGAGTATGCAAGCTATAAAGAAGCAATGCAACACTGCACCTAAGAAGCAAAAACCCAAGGCATCTCCATCTAAAGATCCACAGAGCATTGCAGCTAAGGTTTGGTTTAAAACTAAGTCAACTCTAATGTGGGTGTGTGTGTGGTTTTCTTGAAATAAGGATTGGTTGTTTCCAATTAATGAAGGATAAAATCAACATGGGATTTTGTTTAATTTTCTTATTAATTAAGATATATATTGTCTTTACTCTTAGAATCGACGAGAGAGGATTAGCGAGCGGCTTAAGATATTGCAGGAGCTTGTGCCTAATGGCTCAAAGGTAGAGTTTAGTTTGTTTCTGTATATCTTTATATCTAAATTCTTTTCAACTATCTAGTGTAATTATTTGACGCGTAAATAACATTCATAATCTATCATTAAAATATAAAAATTTATTTATAATATATAATTATTTATCCATTTTTCTTGTTTTCTTATTTTTATTTTCTTTAAATTAAAGAAAAAAAGAGTAGTAAAGTTTCTTTATTTTTCTCGTTTTTAATTGTACCTTTCACAGGTTGATTTGGTTACTATGTTAGAGAAAGCCATTAGTTATGTCAAGTTTCTTCAATTGCAAGTAAAGGTAAAGACCTACAACAAATTTCATTTTATTAATTTTCATCATGATACATGTGGATAGCCTTAAACAAGTCATAGAATTCTCACCTATTATTTGGTGTAGGTTTTGGCCACAGATGAATTTTGGCCTGTTCAAGGTGGAAAAGCTCCTGATATTTCTCAGGTAAAGGAAGCCATTGATGCCATCCTCTCATCCCACAAGGACAGGAATTCAAGCTCAACCTCAAAATAATTTAACCATCAACAACTCAAGAAGAAGAAGAAGAAGAGATTTATAATATATATATAATGTGAAAATTACAACTTCTCTAAGCAAAGACAAGCTTTGGTTATGGAAATTAATTAGCAATGTTGGATTAAGATATCTAATCTGAATATAGATAATCATTTTTGCTTTCTTTCCATCTGAGATCTTTTGTAAAACTAATCTATATTTTAATTTCATTGAAAATTCAGACTGCAAAAAAGAAAAAAAGAAAAAAAGAAAAAAAATATATATATTGTAACATTTTCATTCAAAGAGGATCAATCCTTCAATTAATTCTTTTATTGTTGTTGTGTTTTTCTTGATGTGTAAGGTTTCTAGTTAGCTGCTCTTTAGATTGGAGAATATATTGTATAAATTGTATTTATCATGTCAATTAAAAATAATTCAATTCCTTCGGATATAATATACACCATAAAATAATTAATAAAATCTAAATAAAAGGTTATATATATATATATATATATGTCAATTAATTTTAATCATGTATTTTATTTTTTGTATAAAGCTTCTTAGTAAAGGCATGCACTTTTACTAAAATAATTTATTAAAGAGAAAAAATAATGTAACATAAACAACCACATGGGTAAAGGGAAAAATAAAGAGAGAAACAACCTTTCCACTCTTCACACACTAACCCTAAGCAAATCCAAAAGAAGACAGTCATTGAGATGTTTAAGAACGAGATCTCGTTTGAGGGCTATTGTCGGTGAGAATTGGTTTAAATTTACCTTTCTTCATATAAGCAACTTGCCAATCATCTTTGTCAATTATATAAACCCATTAGTGTTTAGAAACTATCTCCATCTCACGCTAAGCAATAAGTTGATTATCTGATAATTTATTAGAAGTGGAAATTGCATCTGAATTTGAAGGCAAGTCCTTCCTAGCTAAGGATGAACCATCTGACCCTACAGTTTGAACACCATCATTATGTTACTGCTGACCATCAAGCACCCTGCCCATGGTCGCATTTGTCGTTGTATCATTACCCTCAGCATAAACTATATGATCATGCCCAACCGTGGAAATCATACTTCCTTTAACATCACCATGCTCCTCTAATTCTACCATGTCTGCCCAAGAAGTGCCCCCATCCTAAGCATCATTAGGATCATGGTCAGCTTCCAAATCATTCTCGTTCAAAGGGGGAGTGGACTTGTCATCATCAATGAGAATAGCAGCTATGTTAGCAGTTGATACAATTGCATTTTTGTCATAGTATGATGCTTCAAGAATATTAACTAGACTATGTTGTTGTGATTCATAAGGCTCCGTAATGGCCTAAAGTTGAGAATCCACAAGAGCGGAGATATGGGGAATGGCCTGAAGAGATTAATTATATGCTTGAGGTTGATTATTTTTTAGAAAAATATTATTATTGTCGATTGCAATTTCGAGAGTGGAAAAAGCATTAGACCTCGAAACCTTAGAAATCTGAGCCTTTATAGTAACTTGTTTCCGAAACTCTTAAGCTGGAACCCTACAAGTGATCAACAGAGGGAAAGGTGAGTGGTGGGGAGGATCCCTATAAATCCTTTAATGCTTAAGTTAAAATATATGAAGAGAGAATCTAGAGAGAAGAGAAGAACAATAAAAGCATAAGAGAATATGATGAATGAGAATGAGGAATATGGGGTCCTATTTATAGGGATAATGATGCTTGAACCTAAGAGGAGTAGGATTCCTCTTTGAATGAGAGTCCTAAGCCAATTAGGAGAGTGTTCCTTATTTTTTGGGAGTCTCCTAATTTAAGAGCCTTTTCCTACTTGTCCTTAGACGTCCTTCCTTTCCGAGTAACCTATATAGAAAAATAAAGATCTTGTTTAAACAGGAATATATATGTGGGATATCAAAAGTCCCCCCATAAGTCTGTTTGGATATTTATGTCTAATTTAGTTAGGTTTGTACGGTGATGGAAATGTCATTTTTTAGAGAGAGAGACTACTTGAATCACTGCATTTGATATGAAAGGGTGAGCTAAGGTGGCCAACCCTAGTTACTGGAAAAAATAAAGCTCAGTATCGAGTTTTGAAATCATAATACAAGAACATCATTGAAGTGCCAACTGGACTTAAGTGCACAAAACCTATAATAGAGATGTAATGGATTAAGCCATCAGTATGGAGACAACATAACAGAACCAATTGTCACTGGAGTTTTGATGCTTGGTGCATTCAAAGCGCGGCCCGAGTGTCAAACCCTAATACTATAGAAGCTACTTGGGGGTGCCAGCCTCAGTCACTGGACTTAGATTCTCAAGGATTAGATGCTCGGTGCAAAAAAGATTATATGCATTGAACCTTAGTACTATAAAGGTGACCTGAGGATGCCAGCTTCAGTCACTAGACTTAGATGCTTAAGGATTAGATGCTCGGTGCAAGGATGCGAGATTTACATGCTCGGAACCTTAATAATATGGAAGCAACCTAAGGGTGCTAGCTTCAGTCACTGGAATTATTCTTGGTGCATTAAAAGCATAACCCAAGTGCCATATAGTCTTGGTGCATTAAAAGTGTGGCCCGAGTGCCGAACCTCAGTACTATCGAAGCGACCTGAGAGTGCCAGTTCTCAATTACTAGACATTAATGCTGGAGCTTCATATGCTCAGCATGGAGGGACAGCTAGTAGTGATGTGTATGGGGTTAATAACAGTTGTGTCGGTTTGATGCCTTTTTTTATAATTTGAATTGCGTAATTTTCACGTCTGTTTGTGTGTTAGAAGATAAGATGTTTCTATTGCCAAAATGATGACTGCTCAATTAATAGGTCTTTTTCATTTCCCAAACTGCCCTTAATGATGTGGAAGAGACCAAAACATTTATGAGGGTAAAAATGCCTTATTCTAGATCCTTCTATTGTCCTATAAGTATCTTTACTTCTTTGATCTATTGCATTTTTGCTTTTTGTTATCTTGTTTACTTCTTCTTCCTTGTGCATTCTATCATTAGGCTTCGTCTACAATAAAACTTGCATTTTATGATCAGGTGAAACTTTTCTTCCTTCATACATTTCTTTTTTACTTATTAGATAAGTCTATGGCACTGGGGGAACAAGTTAGCTCTGATCTATTCATCTCTAGAATAGATGAGGACTTGTTAGGGTGGTATCAGAGGCGCTTTAGTATTCCTGCCAATTTCACTTTGCACACCATAGATAGGAAATTTAGAGCCCACACTTTAATGCTAGATCTCAATAGGTTAGTTGTGTATTTTGACTAACTAGAGGGGGGTTTGAAGTTCCCTCTGGATCCCTTTATAAAAAAGTTCTTAAATAGGTATAATATAGCACCCAATCAGCTGCATCCCAATAATTATCGGATCCTAACCAAATTCATAGAATTGATGTATAAGGAGGGTAGAGAGCTGGACTTAGACATCTTGAGATATATGTATAGTTTGAATAAGAAAATAGGGACCTTATGTTTTTATTGTCTGCCATCCCTAACCATAGCCTTTTTATGAAGCTTCTAGACCTTCATAAGAAGTGGAGGCATAAATTTTTCACTGTTAAATACTGCTCAGACTTTATGGATGTTCAAGGAATGTGGTGCGATTAGTGCCATAAGGTGAAGCACCCTTTGAAGTTGTTTGACTAAGATACAAAGATGATCCTAAGACTTCATCTCCATGGCCTGGCCAATGCTTGGTCTACCAAAGATCTATCCAAAAGATATCTTTGGAGAGTCTGCCTTAATCGCGTACAATCCATCAGTATGTTTTGAGCTTTGGGAGGTATTGTTCTGACTTCTGTATTTTGTTTTTTATTTTATAGATGACTGAATTTTTTTCCTTTATGGACGATATTTAGCGTATAGATGATGAGCCTGAAGTATAAGAAAATGTTCAGACTCACTCTCTATTACCCAAGCCTACCATGTCGATAACTCTTACTGAAGATGTTAGCCTGAAGGGTAAATCCATTGATGGGTCCTCTCGAGGTGACAAAGATAAGGGGTAGAAGAGGTGTGCACTGGATATAGACTCAGACACTAAGGAGATATGTGAGGAAATATTCATAAAGTGTCTGAAGCTCTTTGGGTGTCCGAACATAAAGGCTTATATCCTCAATAAGATGAAGCCTCCAAACATCTCAAATGCTTAAGTTAGAGACAAATATATAGAATCCTTAAGGCTACCAGCTAACATGCAACACTGGATGGAGGAGGAAAGTGAGGAGCTATAAAACTCCATGATTGGACACTCATTAGAGGTAAGAGTTTGGTGTTGTTTATCTTGTATTTTGTGTTATCAGAGAATGACATTTGTTCTCTTTTTTAGATGGCTCAAGCTTTACTGTTGGCAAAAGACAACTACTATTACTTAAGGAGCTAGTATAGCCTGAAGTAGATAGAGTTGGATACTATAACAATTGACTTTAAAAAGAAGGGTGAAGGTAGTGTTGAAGCTTTGCCAAACAAAAAATGCGGAGGCAAGGTTTAAGGCGGAGGTGAGATAAAAGAAAGTGATTGATTTGGAGCATAGTCAAGCTTAATTGACTTTTAAAATCGAGGGGCAAGATCCTAGATCACCGTCCTAGAAAGAAAGCTAGGAGAACCTGAGAAATCCTATAAAGATGAGAAAAAGATGTACCGGAACATGGTTAGAGGATTTCTGAAGGCATATAAGTCTGAGTGCCAAAGAGTTCTACTTGCCTAGAATCTGACATTAGACTTTTCAGACTTGGATAAGATAAATTCGGCTGTCCTAGCTCGGATTGCCTCTGAAGAGGATGCTCAAAGTAAGGCCTCGTCCCTTCATGTGAAAAAAGCTAAGTCTGTTGCTATAGGATCATTGTAAGCACCCAATTTTGGGATGCAATTGTATGTAATTGTGATAGAAGCCCTTATGGAGAAATTTATTCAAAAATTGAACTTGGTTGTCGATTTTCTAGACTTTAGGGACTAAATTGTAACTTTTTTTAGGATTTAATTACAAAGAAGTCAAATTTTCAGGGGGTCTTTTAGTAATTAAAAGTTAAAAAAAAAGGTCGGCATTTAATGTTGATTGACATTACACAATGCCGATCGGCATTGCACAATGTCGACACATAAAAGTCCCATTTTTTATTTTTCGCATTTTTTCTTATTTTTTGTCCATTTTTTCAGTGTTTTGATTAGTTAAAAATTGAATTTTATTATTATTTTTTATCTGGAAAAGATTTTTGATCTATTCAAAACACGTAAATTTTAAAAATCAAATCCTTATTAGTTTGTTTTGATGAGGAGATAAGTCTGTTCCTTCAAAGGAGGAAGCTAGTACGCATAGACTCTACATTTAAAAGCAGAGTCTGCATGCGTGCGAGGGGAGGATTTTTTTTCTAAGAGAGACTCACACAGACAAGGCTAGAGACTCACACACACAGACTAAAAAAAATGAGAGAAAAAAAGAGAGACTGCGAAAGAGAGAAGAGAGTTATGCAATCAAATCCCAATCCATAATCAAATCAATATTAAGTCAATTTTAATGGTGATAATCCAATCTGAGGGGCTAAAAGGGCATTTGCATAACATCTAAAATTATTAGTGTTCTTTTCTATTCTATTCTTTTCTATTTTTTTGTAATTTTTATTTTGTTATTGTTTTGATTATTCAATTTTACTAATATGATTTTTTGTGTTTTTTTTGTTTTGATATCTGAGCAGGGATTGAGGAGGATATTGCCTATGTTTAGATGAACAGAAGAGCCATTGAATGCCATGGAAGAACCTATGTTATTTTCCAATAGATATTAGGGTTTTAATTTTTCATTTTGCATTTATGTATTATGTGTAGTTATTTTAATTTATAGGTGTATAATTTTTTAATTTTAGTTTTTGTACGTAGTTTGTAATAGCGCCAGTAGTGGGAATAGTAAAAGATCTAATTTTTTTGCATTTAAAATCAATTAGTAATTAGGCTCAATTAGGTAAAAATTAATTAAAATTAATGGTGGCAGTAGCTTAAATTAGGGTTTGCATGTAATCAACTTAAGGTTTCTAGAAAATCACTATAATGTTTGTTTGATCCATTTTTTGTGTTTTATTTGTTTTGGGCTTGTTTTTTTTTTTTTTTTATGTTTTTATCTTTTTGGGCTCCAAACCCACGTTTAGGTCTAACCCACTTAATAAATAGGCTTAAAAATGATTTAGGGTTTTAAATAATTAAAATTAATTTAGGCCCATTAGGTTAATTAGATTTTAGGCCCACATAGATAATTAAAACTTGTTTAGACTTAGCTCAGCCTACTTAATTTCATTTTTTTTAAAATAAATAGAGCTAGGCTCATGTTTCACTTAAAATAAAATCAAATTAGACTTAGACCCATTAATTTAACTTTCCTTTAAAATTGAATAGACTTATGCCCATTCCTTAGACAAACTAAAATAAATAGATCTAGGCTCACTAATTAATAAAAATGTAGCCCACCTTTCGTCCCTTTCTCACTTGTAAATAAAATGTAAATCTAGCTAACTTTTTAATAAAATTAATATAGTTTAGACTCAGGGATGATGCGATCTTGAGTGCATTTTTTATGTGTAATTTTATTGACTAGATGCCTAGGGTTAGATGGATGTCAAATGGGGTTTAAATAAAATTGCATGTAATTAGAGGATGAAATAATCATTTATAAGATTATTCTAAATGAACACGAGACTAAGAGAAGTTAGTATTCTGTATCCAGAATCTCCTAGTTATAGTGCTAGCTTTCTTTTGGGAAATCGAGTACCACCTTTTTTATTTGTCCCAGTTACTACCCTGGGTGGTGACTCCTCATCTCCACTCCATGTCTTTGTGATAGTGGTTAGTGTGTTATCTAAGGCCCTGAGCCTAAGCAGTGTCGTGGTTGCTAAAATCTTGGATGAGCGCTAAACCCTGCTGTCTACAATCATCTTCTGAGCTTCTGCCATCTGAGTCTCTACAGCTGAATGTCCATTCATGTGAGCCTTCTGATGCTCAATTATTATATTAGGATATATGCTATTCTTTTTTTTAATGTAAATTATTCTGTAATGGAACCTTTACTGATTAATAAAGATATTTTTTTATATGACCTCAAGTACATATATTAGTAATATTTTTGAAGACAATCTGAGTTCCAATACTATTGTAGTTCTTTCCCATGTCTATCTTTAATTTTGTATACCCCTTTAGACATGTTGTCGGTGATTTGGTAGGGACCTTCCTAATTAGGTATGAGTTTGCTTGTACCCGTGTTGCATGTGCCGATGTCTGCCCTTCTGAGTACCCAATCTCTCGGTATGAAATGTCTTAGTCAAATGCACCGATGATGATATTCGGCTATCCTCTATCTTTGTGCCTCTGCGACTGTGGAAGCCTGTTCTTGTCTCTCCTCAAGTAGATCCAAATATATCCATGTGTTAATGCTGTTGGTGTTTTGATCTAATTCCTTACGGACCCTGTAACTTAGTGATCCAATTTTTACTAGTATCACTATGTCCATACCATAGGTTAGTCTAAATGGGATTTCTCTTGTGGACAATCTGGGCATAGTCCTGGAAGCCCAGAAGATATTATTAAATTTTTTGACCCAGTTTTCCTTCTTTTTGTCGAGCCTCTTCTTCAACCCTTGCATGATAATCTTATTGGTGACTGCCGTTTGCCCATTTGTTTATGTGTGAGCAAATATGGTGAAATCGAGCTTTATTATGAGGTCAGAGCAAATCTTTCTAAATTTCTCATTATTGAACTACTTTTTATTGTCTGTGATTAGGGTATGTGGTATTCCAAACCTGTAGATAATTTCTCTCCAAAAGAAGTGTTGAACCCAAGCTTTTGTGATGATCGATACAACTTCCACTTTTACTCACTTAGTGAAATGGTCTATGGCCACAATTAGGAATTTTTTTGTGTTGTTGAGGCCAATAAGGGACCAATGTAATGAGCCTTTAATTTAAATTATTAAAAATTATTTTGAGATATACAGTGTTAATACTATTTTGAATTTTTATTTATATATTATCATTTGGTGTGAATAGTATTCATTTATTTTACATTAAATATTTTATTACGTGTAAAGAAAATTATTTTGGAAGTTATTATTATTATTATTATTAGTGTTATTATTATATTATGCTTGTGTTAGTGTGTGGTTCTTGATTTTTTTTTGAACTTTGAATTGATTGATTCATGAAAAATTTCTTCACAAATGTTGATCCTAGTAGCTTAATCTTCATGTGTGAATTTTTGTAGAATTTTTGGAGATTATTTTGATTTTTGGGTATTTTTGAATATTTTATTATTATTTTCTAGTTTTTGAAATTTAATTAAATAAATTATGAAATTGTGTTTTATGATAAATATAGGTGTTGAAATGAATTATAGAAATTTATTTGGAATTTTTATGAATTTCTATGTATTTATTTTGAATTTAATTAGTTTATGTAATTTTTGAAAAATAGGGTTAATTGTGTTTTTAGTTGAAATTAATTAGTTAATTGAGTTTAATTATTGATATTATTGATAAATATGTTGATAAAATTAATTTTGGATAATTATACTATTTTTGGTGAATTTTTGGAGCAATTTTAGTATATTTATATATGTAGGGGTATTTTGGTAATTTTACCCTAAATTGGCTAAAAATGTAATTAAATTGGTTTTAATAGTTATTTAAGGTATAAAAATGATTTCTACAAATTATTTAGTATTTTTAACTAATTAAAACTATTTTTCGTGAATTATTTTCAATTATATATATAATATACGATTTTTCTAATAAAATGAGTTTTTATCAGTTTTTACTGTGTTTTAGGGTTAATTACGTAATTTTTACTTATAAAATGTATTTCTATGATATAAGGGTATTTTCGGTATTTCTATATTATTTTGTGAATAGTGGACCCCGGTCGATAAACTGTAGTTTGGAGTCCGACCGAGGGGTTGTGGATGTGTTTCTGTGTCTATTTTTTAAAGTGCATTTCTTTGCAGGGCCAGCTCTACTCTTTGAGTAGAGAGATGTTCGTTTTACAGGGGAGGTTTTGTCGAATTTTCGATAGAATTCTCGTAAAATGTGATATCCGGTCGAATTCTAATTTTTAATTATGTGTCTAATATTCTAGATCGAGTTTTTAGGATTTTCTATTAGGTTTATTCTGATATCTGTTATTTATTTTTTGTTTAGTTGCGTCGAGACCGAGGCCTAGTGGACCAGGCCCATTGAACCTATCTCGAGGAGCGCACTAAGTGTGAGTTACTATTTTATATATATGTGCTTAGGGTACATGATTTAGAAACGTATGTTATTTTGATTAATTATGCACAAATAAATCAATTAGTATTTAAGTTTATTTTTAGTTTATATTCGGTATATTTTGGTATATTTTCAAATTTTATGCATGTTTTATTAATAAATTATTCTTAAAATGTTTTTATGTATGTCCTTGGTATGTTCTTAGTTATTTTGTAATTTAATTGGATTTATTTGACGTATATATACTCGAAATATACCTAGTTTATTTTTGGTATATTTCTAGTATATATATGGTTTATGTTGCTATTTTATTCAATTCATGCATCATTACTTTTACGAATGTATGCTTTATATTTTAATGAAGGATATCAATAGAACGTGCTACCTAGTGGGCAACACTAGGACCGAGTACGTACCGGTACGCTTATAGCTTTTAGGCTATATTACTAACCATGTGTGGATGTTGATTGGATATGATTATTTGATGTGTGATATGATTTGGGAGTGTGATTGCTGGAGCTCAGTTGACCAAGTGTCTCGGGGCCAATCACACTGACAGTCAGACTACTGGAGCTCGGTTGACTTAGTGTCTCGAGGCCAGTCTACTGTCCAAATAGAACAAGTGATTATATTTGGAATAAGTGAGCTTGTATGGCTAGAGTGTTGTCTAACACTGTTTTTGAGGTTGCGATATTCTGGGGTTCTATTCGATCCTTCATAAATGATGATTTTTAATAAAATATATAAAATGATTTTACTGCATCTGTGTGTATTTGCCTGTATATATACATATTAGTTATATACTATTGACTGTATGCATTGTCATTCAGTATGCATGTATATATATTATAGTAATTCACTCAGTGAGGTCTGACTCCCCTCCGTTGACTATTTTTCAGGAGAATCATCGCCTTCAGACCTCAGTAGTAGGCCTGTACGCCGGATTTCTTCCGCCCCGACTTCTTTATGTAAACTGCTTATCTGAGTCTTGAGTTTTATTTTATAATCTAGACACTGTAGTAGTTGTAGATAAATTATAGGTTTTATGTATTATATTTGTGTGAGTTATGTATTTTAAGAATTTGAACTGAAACTTGTATTAACGGATTTATTTATATATATGAGATGAGAATTCGATTTAATTTTCGTCTGACGAAAATATTATTTTAATACTTATGATTTTATTTCCACTACATTAAGAGTTGTTGTTATTATTATTGCATGTTTATTTTATTTTTAGGCTTGCTACGGGTTCCAGATTCGAAAGAATTCTCGTTCCCTAGCGCCGATCATGGCCCCTGTTTTGGGTCGTGACAGAGAGTTACTTGCACATTTGGTTCTGCTTGATGTGATTGATTTTAACATAATTTTAGGAATGGTTTGGTTATCATAGTATTATGCTACGGTTGATTGTTGAGAGAATGAGGTAATTTTCAGAATTCCATCTGATGAGGAATTCAGATTCAAAGGTGATAAGAGTTAAATGCCGCATTACTTTTTTTTTGCTATCACAGCTAGGAAAATGCTCAAAAGAGGTTATCAAGGCTACTTAGCTGTGGTCAGAGATATACAAGCAAATAATGGGGCAGTTGAAAGGGTGTCAGTGGTATGTGAGTTTTCAAATGTTTTCCTAAAGAATTGCCAAGCTTGCTGCCTGATAAGGAGATAGAATTTTGTATCGATGTAGTGCCTGGTAAGATCTTATCTCTATGCCACCATATAGAATGGCGCCAGCAGAGTTGAAGGAGCTGAGAGAGTAGTTGTAGGAATTGCTTAATAAAGGTTTTATTTAGCCTAGTACATCTCCTTGGGGTGCTCCAGTGTTGTTTGTGAAGAAGAAGGATGGTAGATTTTAAATTTGTATTGACTACAAGCAGTTGAATAAGGTTACCATCAAGAACAAATATCCACTCCAAGGATTGATGACTTGTTCAATTAGTTATAAGGAGCTTAGTGATTCTCCAATATCAACTTAAGATTTAGGTACCATCAATTGAGAATTTAAGGTGAAGATGTACCCAATACTGCATTTCAGACAAGGTATGGCCATTATGAATTTTGGTGATGTCCTTTAGGTTGACTAATGCCCAGTAGCCTTTATGGACTTGATGAACAGGGTGTTCCAGCCATCCTTGGACTGATTTATGATTGTAATCATTAATGATATTCTTGTATACTCCAGGAGTAAGGATGAGCATGCAATGCATTTAAGATTGGTGCTTCAGACCTTGAGAGAGCACTAGTTGTATGCCAAATTTTTGAAGTGTGAATTCTGATTAGATCAAGTGGCATTCTTAGGCCATGTGGTGTCTAGTGATGGCAAATAGGTGGATCCAAAAAAGATTAAAGCTATTACAGAGTGGCCGAGGCCTATGATAGTGATGAAGGTGAGGAGCTTTCTGGGTTTAGCGGGCTATTATAGGAGATTTGTGAAGGACTTCTCTAAGATAGTTGCACCTTTGATAAAACTGACCCAGAAAAATGCTAAGTTTATGTGGACAGAAAGATGTGAGGAGCACTTTCAATTGCTTAAGGATTTGTTGACTTTGGCTCTAGTGTTGACTTTACCTTCTGGGAATGAAAGTTATATGGTGTATTATGATGCTTCTTGAGTAGGATTGGGCTATGTGTTAATGCAGAATAAAAGAGTGGTTGCTTATACTTTAAGGTAGTTGAAGAAGCACGAGTAAAATTATCTTACTCATGACTTAAAAATGGCAACAATGGTGTTTGCATTAAAGATTTGGAGGCATTACCTATATGGTGCGACTTGTGAGATATACACCAACCACAAGAGCCTGAAGTACATTTTTCAGCAGAGGGATATGAATTTAAGCAGAGGAGATGGATGAAACTTCTAAAGGACTATGATTATTCTATTTTGTATCATCCAGGCAAGGTAAATGTAGTTATAGATGCTTTAAGTAGGAAGTCTGCAGGCAGCCTTGTATACATCAGTACTAAGAGGAGACCAATTATTAAAGAGATGCATGAGTTGATTAACTAAGGATTACAGTTGAAGGTGACAAAGAAATGCATCCTTGCTCAGTTCAATGTATGGTTAGTGTACTTGGATTGAGTTAAGGCAGCACAAAGAAGGGACCCACAGTTATAGAAGATCATGTTTGAAGTACAACAAGGTAGGTCCATTGGATTTGTGATTGATGGTGAGGGTGTGCTATGTTTAGGTACTTGATTATGTGTGCCGGATGTGGATGAGCTAAGGAAATAAATCATGAAAGAGGCACTGTAGACGGCGGGGTTCAGCGCTCATCCAAGATTTTAGCAACCGCGACACTGTTTGAGCTCAGGGCTTTAGAGAACACACTACCCACTGTCACAAAGATATGGCATGGAGATGAGGAGTCGCCACCTAGGGTAATAACTGGGACAAATCGAAAAGGTGGTACTCGATTTCCTAAAAGAAAGCTAACACCACAACCGGGAGATTCTAAATACTAAATACCAACTTCTTTTAGTCTTGTATTCATTTAGAATTACTTTATGAATTACTATCTTATTCTCTATTTACATGCAATTTCATATAAACCCTAAAACAATCAACTCCAAGGCAAACTAGTCATGAAATATACAAGTAAATAATGCATTTAATGAATCACATAATCCCTAAGTTAGTCTAATCTACATGGATTTTAAATAAATGAGTTAAATCTACATGTTTTAAATTATAAGTGAACCTAAAGACCTAATTCCTTTTGATTTTAATTAAATTAACTTAAGTCTACTAATTTTAATTTTAAATGTGAGCTTAAATCTACAAATTATGGAATATTTAAATTAATGGGACTAATTCTATATATTTTAATTCTAATGTGATCTTAAAGCTATAAGTTATGAAAAAAACTTTAATTAAGTGGGCTAAGTCTAAATTAAATTAAATTAGGTAGGCCTATGTCTAATTAACTAAATGGACCTAAGGATATTTCTAACCTAAAATCTGATTAATTATGGACCTAAAAATATATTTTAATTAATTAAACATATTTAATTATTAAGTAAGATGGGCTAAAAGAATTACTAAACTTAAATAAATCAATCAAAGCCTAAAATGGACTTAAGGCCCTAAAAGCATATAATAAATAAGCCCAAAAATAAATAAAAACATAAAAAAACAATAAAAAAATTAAATAAGATCAAACAAATAACTAAATTAATCCTTACTACAATCCTAATTTTATTAATATGTGACCTAAATTAATCTACTTCCTCCATTTATTTTAAATAATTACCTAATAAAAACCTAGTTTTACTAACCAATTTAATCAAAATAAACATGCAACCACTTACATAATTTCACTACTCCCACTATTAGGGCTATGACATTAATTCATAAAATAAAATAATTAATAAAATAAAAAAAACCCTAGAAACTAAGTCTTTACGAGGCTTTATCCATGGTTTTCTATGGACTTCTCATGAATTCATCCCTCCAAAATGATCACCATGCGTTTTCCTCCATAATCACCACAAAAAAAATTAATGAATAAATTATAATAATAACTCAAAAGAATAAAAATAATTAATAACAAAGAAAATCAAAATAGAATAAGAAGAGGATGATGATGATTATAAGCGATTTGGAGTACTTCTTAGATTTGTAATTCACCATTCTTGATAAGTCTTTGAATCTACTTCTTCAAAATTCTTCAAGGACCTTGAATTAATTGATGAATCCAAAAGGACTTTTTGTAGAAAATAACTCAAAAAAAGAAAAAAGAATTAAAAAAATCCTTTTCAAAAACATATTTCTCTTTTTTCTTTCTTCTCCCACCTCCCTTTTTTTTTCTTTTTTCTACTCTTCATCCTCTTTATATAGTGGAAAAAGGACTAGAAAACCTAGCCCAATCCTAACGTGATTCTAATTCCTAAAAATATAAGATTAATACTTAAAATTATATTTAGGAATTTTAGATCAATTAGGATTGAGTTAAAAACCAGTTAGGAATTTTAGACCAATTAGGATTGAATTAAAAGACAAAAAACAGAGAAGGAAGAATTCAATTCCGATCGGAATTGTGCAATTCTAATCGGAATTACACAATTCTGTTCGGAATTATGGAATTTCGATAGGTTTTTTTTAACATTTAATTACAAAAAGACTCCTGAAAGAATTTATTTTTTTCAATTAGGTCCTAAAAAACATTGCAATTTAGTCCTTGAAAATACTAAATCGTTCCCTTAAAAGATGCATTTAAACCCTTAGAATTTTAAAGCTTAAGTATCGAAGACCTGTTCATGATATTTTCATCATTGGAGTCCTTTGTCGCATCCATAAGACATCATCCCAAAATTAGGTGTCTATAGGCACATTTTTCTGCTTATAGTGTTCATCCAGGTTCTACTAAGATGTATCATGACCTAAAGGACACATATTGGTGGAATGTAATGAAAAAGGATATAGCATAATTTGTATCTAAATGCCTCATTTATCAGTAAGTGAAGCTAGAGCATCAGAGGCCTGCAGGGTTACTATAGTCATTGCCTATCCTAGAGTGGAAATGGGATATGATTTCTATGGATTTTATAATTGAATTGCCTCATACTATTGGTGGTTATGATGTTGTTTAGGTGATAGTTGACAGACTAACTAGGATAATATACTTTCTGTCAATCAAGAAGGCATACTCTACTGACATATTAGTAAGACTGTATGTCAATAGAATTGTTTGTCTTCACAGGGTACCAATGAGCATAGTATTCGATAAAGGAGCTACTTTCACCTTAGTCTTCTAGTAAGAGTTGCATAAGGCATTGAATACCAGACTTGATTTCAGCACAACATTTCATCCTCAAACAGATGGTCAGTTAGAAAGGACCATACAGACCCTTAAAGATATGTTGAGGATGTGTGTGATCGACTTCAGTGGTCAGTGGGACATACATTTGCCATTGATAAAATTTGCATATAACAATTGTTATCATGCAAGTATTGAGATGGCTCTTTATGAAACACTGTATGGTAGGAAATGTAGATCACCATTGTGTTAGGAAGTTAAAGAGAGATAGCTGACAGGTCCAAAACTGGTGCAGATTACTTCTGAGAAGGTTCCTATTATTCAATAACATTTGAGAATAGCCTTCAGCGGACAAAAGAGCTATGCAGACCTGAAGAGGAAGGATGTGTCTTTTCCATTTTAAACATGGTGTTTATAAAGGTGTCTTAATAAAGGGGATTATGAGGTTTGGTAAGAAAGGAAAATTAGCCCCGACGTATATTGGTGTCACGACCCAAAACAGGGTAATGACCGGCGCTAGGGAACATGAATTTTTTTGAATTTGAAACCCGTAGCAAGCCTTAAAATAAATAAAAACATGCAATAATAATAATAACATAAATAAAATAACTCGCAGCGGAAATAAAACTCACAAATAAAATAAAATAATAATCCGCTAATATATTTAATAATACAAATCCATCTCTTATAAATATAGATAATCTTTTAATACAATCTCAGTTCAAATCATTAAAATACATATTTCATACAAACATAATACATAATCTTACAATTGACTACAACTACTGCAGTGTTTAGAATATAAAATAAAGTCAAGTGAGAAGTTTACATAGTAAAGCCGAGGCAGAAGAAATTCGACGTAAGGGTCTACTACTGAGGTCTGAAGATGAAGACTCTCTTGAAAAATAGTCAACGGAGGGGAGTCAGACCTCACTGAGTGAATTGTTATAATATATATACATGCTTAGCTAAATGACAAATGCACACATTCAATAGTATATATAATAAATATATATATATATAGGCAAAATCACACAGATGCAGCAAAATCATTATATATACTGAAAATAACATCCGATTATGAATGATCAAATAGAACCCTAGAAAATCGCAACCTCAAACAGTGTTAGACAACACTCTAGCCATACAGGCTCACTTATTCCAAATAAATTCACTTGTTCCATTTGGACAGTAGACTAGCCCTGAGACACTAAGTCAACCGAGCTCCAGTAGTCTAACTATTAGTGTGATTGGCCCCGAGATACTTGGTCAACCGAGCTCCAGCAATCACACTCTCAAATCGCATCTCACATCATAAAAAATCAATCCAATCAATATCCACAAATAGGTTAGTAATATAGCCTAAATGCTATCGTCGTACCGGTACGTACTCGGTCCTAGTGTCGCCAACTAGGTAGCACGTTCTATTGATATTCTTCATTTAAAATAAATCCATACATTCATAAAATAAATGATGCATGACATTAATTAAAATAACAATATAAACCATATATATACTAGAAATATACTAAAAATAAACCAGGTATAATTCAAGTATATATACGTTGATAAAATTCAGTTTAACTATAAAATAAACTAGAAATAAACCATAAATATACTTAAAAACATTTTAAGGATAATTCATTAATAAAACATGTATTTAATTTAAAATATACCAAATATATACCAAAAATAAACCTAAACAATTATTAAACCATTTATGCATAGTTTATAAAATAAATTATACATTTATAAAACATGCAATCCTAATACAGGTATATATAGAATAACAACTCATAGTTATTACGCTCCACGAGATAGGTCCAACAGGCCTGGTCCATTAGGTCTCGGTCTCGGCGCAACTAAACAAATAAATGACAATACGGAATTAGAATAAATCTATCAAAATTCCTAGAGACTCGATCTAAAAATATCAGACACAAAAGCAGAATAGAAATTCGACCGAACATCACGTTTTATGAGAATTCTACCAAAAATCTGGCAGAACCTCCCATGTAAAATGAACATCTCTCTACTCAAAGAGTTGAGCCGGTCTTGCAAAGAAACATACTTCAAAAATATACAGCCACAACCCCTCGGTCGAACTCCCAAACTACAATTCTACTGACCGAGACTCACAATTCACGAGATAATTACAAAACACATTAAAATGCTAAAAATACCAAAAATACCCCTAATATATATAAACTCACTATAATTATTCAAAAATTCACCAAAAATAATATAATTACTTAAAAAATTAATTTCTCATCATATAATTCAATAATATCAACAAATATACTCAATTAACCAATTAATTTTAGCAAAATACCTAATTAACCTAATTTTCTAAAAATCACCTAAACTAAATAAATTCATATTAATTATATAAAAATCACAAAAATTACCAATAAATTTCTAAAATTCATTTTAACACCTATAAACACCACAAATCACAATTTCATAATTTATTTAATTAATTTTTGAATATTAGAAAATATTAATAAATTAATAAAAAATTCACAAAAATCAAAATAATTCCCAAAAATTCCACAAAAAATTACCACATATAGATTGAGCTACAAGAAGCAACTTTTGTAAAGGAATTAAGCTTGAATCATTAATATTAAAGTTCAAAAAAATCGAGAAACAAAAATGGCTGAAATTGAAAACTAGATAAAAACCTTACCAAATGAAATTTTAAGCTAAAAGGAAGCTTAGAATCAGCTTCCATGGAGTTCTAGGAGTTTAGCGGCACCAGAATCACTAAATTTGGTGGCCAGAATCATGAGGTACGGTGGAAGAATCAACTCTTGGACAAATCGGGTTCCTCAACTTCACCAGCGCCTGAGAGGACGACAGGAGGTGGAGGAGCTGCTAGAGGAAAAGGGTGGACGTCCAGGAGGCACAGCGACAGTAGTTGGTCGGAGTTGCAGCGGTGAGGGAGATGGTGAGGGTGAGGGACGGGATGGGAAAGAAGGAGAAATAAAGTTTTGTTGATTATTTGTGTGTATATATATATATATATATATATATATATATATATATATATATATATATATATATATATATAACACAAATAAAAAACATTATATACACATTATATAATTATTAACCCTAATATTATTCATGCATGCAAAAATAATGCATTATTCATAAAATTTAGATCAATAATATAATTCATTAAAATAATATATTAAAATATAAATACTCTAATTTAAAGGTTAAATAAAATAATATTTCCTGAAATAAAAATAATTTAAAGACATGTTTACATAAAATATATATTAATTAAACATAAGATAATAGCGATAATAATTCACAAATAGTAAAATAATCAAATATAAATTTTAAAATTATTAACACTGCATATCCTATTTTATATTAACATAATTTAAAAATTCGGGTTATAACAATTGGGCCATTCGAGAGTTGGAAAGGTGGCTTATAGGTTGGTGTTACCACATGAATTATTTTGGATTCACCCAGTGTTTCATATTTCCATGTTAAGGAAATATGTTCTTGATCCTTCTCACGTCCTTCAGCCTTAGATAGTAGAGTTTAGTGAAGATCTGTCATATGAGGATATCCTATGGCGATTGTGGATCACCAAGTTCGTCAGCTTCGTACCAAGGAGATCTCGATGGTGAAGGTGTTGTGGAACAACCACACAGTATAGGACTGCACACGAGAGATGGAGGCAACGATGCGGGTGGCTTATCCCTATCTTTTCCATTAAGATTCTATATTTTATTATAAAAAATTCAAGGATGAATTTTTGTAAGGGAGAAAAATTGTAATGACCCTTTATTTTAAATTATTAAAAATTATTTTAAGATATGCAGTATTAATAATATTTTGAATTTTTATTTATATATTGTCATTTTGTGTGAATAGTATTCATTTATTTTACATTAAATATTTTATTCATGTAAAGAAAATTATTTTGGAAGTTAGTATTATTATTTTGATCATCATCATCATCATTATTATTATGCTTGTGTTAGTGTGTGGTATATTATGTATGTGTATGTATGTATGTGTGTGTGTGTATATATATATATATATATATATATATATATATATAGGATCAAAAGCTTTATTTTTTAGGTCAATTCCCTTCCTTTCCTACTTTTCTTTTTCTTTTTCTTCTTCTTTTTCTGCTATTGCCAACACTGCCAGTACCATCCGAGCTCCACCAGCACCACCTGAGCCACCACCAAACCACCACCAAGCTCATCACCACCTCCCCTCCTTTCTCCCTTCCTTCCACTTCCTCATAGCCCCCTATTTTTACTAGAATCTGAGGGACTACTACAGTAGCTCTAGTGAAAATTCAATGGTTCTAGCTAGTGTTTCCGGCCTCATTCAACTCCTTTCGATGCGGGCTACTTGATTCTCAAGTCGGTTCAAACTTAGGACGTCCGATTAGTGAGTTTTCTTTAAGTTTTAGTTGATGCCTATTACGGTTTTTTTTTTAGCTTAAGTTTGAATGATTCTTGTTAATTCCTTTTGGAAATGTTGTTGTGTGAATCTTTAGCTTATCAAATATTTTTTTAGTTTATTTTTCTGAATTTATTTAATTTATGTATAATTATTGTATTTTTGATAATTAAAATGAATTTTTATTAATTATGTTTTTTATATGTTTTGTATAGAAATTATGTCAAATTAGTATAGTTAATTTAAATTATTATATTTGGAAATGAGAATAATTTTTAGTAAGTTTGGTTAATTTTTTAATAATATTTAGTATTATGTGAATTTTTTATTAATGGGTAAATTTTTCATTTTTATTGAAATTATTGTTAAATTATATGTTTTGAATAATTTTAGAATAGTAAATGGTATTAAAATAATTTTTACAAATTATTTATTATTTTTAATTAATTAATAATAATTTTTGAAAACATATTCAAATAATAGTTTTATTTAATATTTTTGTGATTAAATGAGTTTTTAATTATTTTTATTACATATTTAAACAATTTAGATAATTTATTTATAAATTTTCGTATTTGACTTTAAATATTTGAAAAATGAATTTTTATTAATAATGTATAATTTATTTGAGATTTTATTTAATTAATGTGAAAATAATTAGTTTTAATGTTTTTATTATTTAAATAAATTATATTGTGGTTTATTATTGATGATTATGGATTTTGATGATTTTTAGTATACTATTATTATTATTATTATTATTATTATTATTATTATTATTATTATTACTACTACTACTACTACTACTACTACTACTTTTATTGTGAATTGTGATCCTCAGTTGGGAATTATATAGTTTGGGATTCCAACTTGAGGTGGTGAGCATCTGTGAATTTTGAAGTGTTTTTCTGTGCAGGGTTGACTCTACTTCATGTAGAGAGATGTCCGTTTTACTGTGAAAACTCTACTAAATTTTTGGTAGATGTCTCGTAAAATGTGACATCGATTCTATTTTAGAAGAGTCATATTGTTTTAATTGTGTCTTTCTGTAGAAATCTAGAATTTGTAAGAATTTTATTTTTAATTTCATTTTTATTTTTGCCTTCTGTTTAGCCGCACCTCCAATCGAGCCGACTAGTAGAGGTCGAGCACGATTGCGTAGAGGAGCATATTCAACCTGTAAGTTAATAATTAAACTATGTATATATATATATATTTATCAGCATGTTTATATAAGTTTCACAAGATTAGTAAATTTTATTTTATTGTAATCTTCCTTGTTTATTTATTTTGTTATTTATTTATTTATTTTAAAAGAAACTACGGTAGAACAAGCTACCTGATGGGTTTTAACAGGACTGTGTGCACACCGGTAGGATTGAGAGTGAATGGTGAATGTATGTGGCTCGATGATACTTTTCTCTCAGGCGTGATATATATATATATATATATATATATATTACTGAGCCTGGTAGCTCGGTAATGTTTTGTTTTTGGGAACCGCTAGTAAATATCGATTTAAGTGAATTGACTGTGATTGGTAGCTCAATTGATGCTTTACTCTCAGGAACCGGTAGTCTTTGGATTATAAGAGAGCTGAAAGACTATTAGATTTATGGACTAGGGTTCTACCTAGTGTTCTTATAAAAAAAATGATTTAAGAAAGCTTATTTGTATTTTATAAAGTATTTTATGATTTTAAAATACTTTATTTCAGTAAAAGATGATTTCAATAGAAATTAAATAATTTAAATTATAAAATATAAATTTCTTATTTTCATAAATATATTTTAAAGGAGACTTTTATACTATATGCATTTCTTTTATTAACTTGCTCAATGAGGTATGACTTCCTTAGATTATTTTTTTGGGATCTTAGGAGTCACTTGTCTGTCAGCCTATTCGATGTTGGGTTTCTTCTTCTCTAACTATTTTATATAGGTTTATCTGATATATAATATTATCATGTGTGTATTTTAAATCTAGAACACTATAATAGTAATGGAATGGTTAATTATTATGTTGTATTTTTTTTGGATTGTCATATGTATGAAGAATGTATAATGAAGATTATTATTATATATATTATCTAAGTTTGTGTTGGATTTTAATTCATTTATGTTTTTTTATCTTTATTGAAATTATGCCATTTTATTATTGTCTTTATTTTATTGAAATTTTCATTAAGGCTTGCTATGGGTTTTGGGTATTTTATATATTCTCAATCCCTAGTGCTAGTCGCATGGCCTTTTTAGGTTTGAGTTGTGACAACCGAGGATGTCCATTCCCCATATAGTAAAGGGCCAAGGGCTACCAATCGGATGTTGAGGGTTGTAAGGCTTGTGATTGAGGAGGGCAAACTGCTGGCACTTGTGGCATTCCTAAGTTAGCTTCCGAGTATCTTGGGACATGGTGAGCTAGTAGTATCCTTGCAATAATGCTTTCATGGTTAATGAGTATTGTGATTTATGTGCTCCATAAATTCGTTCATTGATTTCCCTGAGTACATAATTCCTTTCTTTTAGGGACACATATTTAGACCATGGGTGTAAGAGGGATCTTCTGTAGAGTTCTCCGTGGTAAATAGAGTAGTGGGCTGCCTTTATCTTTAGTTTTTGAGCTTTCAATCTGTCTTCTAAAAGTGTCCCATTTTATAGATATTGAATGATTGATTTCATCCATTCCGAGACTTCCCATACATCCATGATTTCTTAATCATTGGTACTTAGTTTTATTAGTGCTTCGGTGAGCTCCATTCCTCTGAATGCCTAATTTTTTTCAGCTGCTGACTTAGCCAATAAGTTAGCCTTAGAGTTTTCATTTCGGAGAATCTGGACTATTTCCCATTGTCCCTCATCTTGCTCGATCTTCTTCAAGAGTTACATAACCTTTCCAATGTATCTGGTGATGCTCGGATCTTTAATTTAGAATGTCCTTTTAACCTGGTTCACTACCAATTGAGAGTCTGAGTGTATTGTGAGATGCTTAGGTTTAACCTCTGTAACTAACTTTAGGTATATGATGAGTGCCTCATATTCTGTAGCATTGTTGGTTGCATTATACTCTATTCGAATGGCATATCTGATATGAACTTTGTGTGGTCCTTTAAGGATAATCCCAGTACCGGATCCCTGGGTAGAGGATTCCCCATCGATATAGAGCCTCCATTTTGGGGCTTTAAAAGTGGCGAGATCTTTTGGCATCATTTCCTATACAAATTTTACTAATGCTTGAGCCTTTTCCTATTGTTGGGACTCATAGTCAATGTTGAATTCTTTGAGTAATATCGACCATTGAAACAACTTGCCAGATGTCTCAGGTCTTTGTAGAATTTTTCTTAAAGGGAAGCTAGACTTTACTATGACAGGATGAGCCTGGAAATAGTGCTAAGCTTTCGAGATGCAGCTTGTCTTGCATTTGCAATATAGCCTTGGGCAAAGCTTCACAGAAGAGTGGATGACGACCATGGCCAATTTATATAGTGTTAGGTATCGAACCTCAAATCATCAAAGTACCTTGCTAATCTAGTTTATCGAGCTTTGCTGACTCTTTTCTTCCCTCACTAGTACTGAAGCTATAGATTCTCGGCCCATGAAGAGGTATAAGTACAATGTTTCCTCTGGGATTAGCCTACTGAGCAGACGTGGTGAGGATATGAATTTTTTAATATCTTCAAAGGCTACCTAGCAGTCTTCAGTCCAAATAAATTTCTTAGAATTTTTTAAAACTCAAAATAGTGGTAGGCACCATTTGGCTAAGCAAAAGATGAAATGCCCCAAAGTCGTGATTCTACCATTTAGTTTTTGTGGCTTGTGGATAGTCTTCAAAGCTTTTATATTGAGAATGGCCTCTATCTTTTCCAGGTTAGCTTCAATCCCTTTGTGGGATATCATAAATCCTAGGAACTTTCCTACTTTGACTCTAAAGAAACACTTCTTCATATTCAAATTGATCTAGGATTAGCTCAACAATTGGAGTATTTAATCAAGGTCCACAGGGTGCTGCTCTGCATGCTTGCTTTTAATAATGATGTCGTCCATATATACTTCCTCATTTTTCCAAATCTAGTTCTAGAGTACATGGTTGATCATCCTCTGATAGGTTGCCCTAGCATTCTTTAATCTAAAGGGCATTACTTTATAGCAGTAAAGACCTTTATGGGTGATGAAGGATGTTTTCTTTTGGTCTTCTTTCTTTATTGGTATCTGATGATACCCTTGTGCTACATCCATAAAGCTATATAGACCATGGCCGATAGTGGAATCTACTAATTAGTCAATTATTAGTAGTGGGTAGCTATCCTTGGGGCATGTTGGGTTAAGGTCAATGTAATCCACACATATTCTATATTTGCCATTGGATTTCTTCATTAACACTACGTTGGCTACCCATTTTGGGTGGGTAACTTTGTTGATGAATCTAGCTTCTAACAACTTTCTTATTTCTTCAATGATTATCTTCTGCCTCTCATATGCGAAAGTCCTATTCTTTTGAATCACCAACTTCACCCTAAATCTAATGTTCAAGCTATGTGAGGCAATATGAGGATCCACCCTGGAAATCTCGGATGCCCGAGAGGTAAATCGTCCTAAGTGTTTAGTGAGGATGTCACTTATTCCCCACTTAGTTTCACTATTAATCTCATTACTGATCCTTACTGTTTTCCCATTAGTAATCTGTAATGTATGAACTTTATCAACTGGTTCAAGGTCGACTCTCTATTTCTCCATCTCCTAGGTTTCTAAGGGGAATGCTTCTACTTGAGATTTAATTGCCATCTGGTAGCACTATCTGGATGTGTGTTGATCTTTGTAAATTATTAGAATTCTACCTTCGATTGGAATCTTTATGGTCAAGTGTTGGATACTTATGACTGCATCAGTTTCATAAAGTACTAGTCATCTTATAATACCATTGTATGCCAATGAGAGATCCACCACATTGAATTGAGATTTAATGACTTTCATTTCTTCAATGTCCTAATTTTCAAATTCCAGACTTAGCTCTACAATTTCCATTGGATGTATAGTTCCTCCGTGAAAGCTTATAATGGGATTCTGGATAGCCTTTAGGTTAGTAACAAAGCCTCCCATTGCTTTGTAAGCATTCCAAGATAATGCGTTAATGGCACTTCCATCATCGATCAGTAATCTCATTACTAGATAATTGTTAATGTATATGCTTACAACTAGGGCGTCATTGTGGGGGTGCCAAACATGGTTCCCATCTTCTGAGTTAAACACGATGGTCTGTCTTTTTTTGAGGGTAGGTCTTTCTTCTCTACGGCCCCTTTTAGACCTCTTCTCGACATTCTCTCCTCCAATGATCATGTTGATGACGTTAGCTGGTTCATTCTAGACCTTCTTTGGTTTTGGCTTGTCTCACCCTTACGCATCCTGATTCCTATCTCCTCTGGACGTGTTGGTGAAGTTGTTGAGTTTGACATTTTGCACTAGTTTTTCTATGGCATTCTTTAGTTCTAGGCAAGCCTCAGGGTCATGCTCGTAATCCCTGTGATATTGGCAATAGCGCCCTTTATCTTGCATGGCTTTTTGGCTTGGGCTTATTCTTCTGACCAGGTAATTTTCATGCTATTATGTCTGACCAACATGAGGATCCTAGATCTAGAGGCATTTAAAGGCATGTATCTTTCAACTTCCTTTTCAAACCTTTCCATTGGGTTTCTAAAGTTTGCTCATGGAAAGCTTGCTCTCTTAGGTCTCGATCTTTCTTCTTTAGTTGGTGCTTTCTTTTCATCCCTTCACATCCTTCTGTCTTCATCCATTTTTATCATTTTGATTGCCATGGCCATCACTTTAGCAAAAGTGCCAAGTTCTTTTGTCATTTTCTTGTCTTTGAGCTTTCTGAGTCCGGTGCCATTCAGTAGGGCTTCAATAGCCATGTCATCCACAAGATTCTTAATTTGCATGGCCACCTTTTTGAATTAATCCAAATAGCTTTGTAGTGATTTGTCAATCTCTTATTGGCACATTCAAAGGTCATTAATGTTTTTGGCTGGGGGAATATTGGTGATGAACCTATCTGGAATTTCTCTGCTAGATCTTCGAAAGAGGTAATGGATTTCTCAGGAAGCCAATGAAACCACTTTTGAGTATTCTTTGTGACAGTGCTTGGGAAAACCCTACACATAATTCCATCATTCATATTCTAGGGCAACATTGTTATTCTGAACAAGGATATGTGATTGATGGGATCTTTGGTTCTATTATATTGATCTAGTTATGACATTCTGAATTTAGTTGGGATCTTTTTCTAGATTATCCGTCTTATAAAGGGCATTCTCCCCTCCATGATGCATTCATCTTCTTTCCTCGACTTTATGCGGGCTTTGTGTATAACCTCTTCAACTTTTTAGGTTATTTTTGAGTCATCGAGAGTCAGAACCATTGAGTTGGATTCCCCTTTTGGAACTTTACACTTCCCCTTGCTTCCTCCAAGTAATTCTAGAGATGTAGTATTGTTTTCTATGTGAGCTTATTCGGGGTTATTGCTTTGAATTAAGGCATTCAATTGTTGTTGCATTAGGGCTATATGAGCTTGAATGTTTTGTATCATTACTTCTTTGCTTGTTGGGGTGAGGTTGAGTGTTTGGGCTACAGTGTTTAAGTTAGGTGTAGTTATGGCAGGTGTATCTAGTAGATTCGAAAAAGGTACATAAGGTATAGGTCTATGATAGTGTTGTAGTGGAGCATAGTATGGGAGGTCGATGCCAAGAGTTGGCCACCCTTGGTTATTTTCAGGTGGAACTTACATACTGCCAGATGAAGGTTCGACATACTGAAAAGGGGCTAGCGGTACTGCTGTTAGGAGAGGTGTTGACAAATTGATTGGAGGAATGGGAGTAGAGACGTTGATGTGTGTGTCAAGAGTTGAGTTTGGTGGCCAACTAGAAGTCATGATGTTAACATCTTAATTTGGCAAATGCACGAATGACTTTTACCCAAGAGTTTCCACAGACGGTGCCACTTGATAACTTATTTTCAGAACTCTTGAGTTGGAACCCTGCAAGTGATCAACAGAGGGCAAGGTGAGAGGTAAGGATGATCCCTACAAACCCTCTGATGCCTAAAACGGAATATATAAAGAGAGAATCTAGAGAGAGGAGAAGAACAATGAGAGTATAAGAGAATAAGATGAATGAGAATGAGAAATATAAGGTCCTATTTATAAGGATAGTGATGCTCAAACCTAGGAGGAGTAAGATTTCTCTTTGAATGAGAGTCCTAAGTCAATTAGGAGAGTGCTCCTTCTTTTTTTGAAGTCTCCTGATTTAGGAGCCTTTTCCTACTTGTCCTTGGACATCCTTCCTTTCCAAGTAACCTATGTAGAAAAATAAAGATTTTATTTAAATAAGAATATATATATAGGGTATCACTTTGGCTTACAAATTTTTTATTTGTCATTTGCAGGAGGTTTGACTGATTTTGTCTTTGGAAGCACCTGCTGCTTGGCTATACAACACACCTGAGGGGAGTGTCCAATGTTACAACAATTGGAGCAGAACAAAGGTAAATTCTCGTAAATTAGCTCAATGAAAAAGCTCTTTCCCACTCATTCAAGAAGAAGAGTATAATGTAATTGATGCAAGAGATTGATGTCAATCAATAAGCGAGTATAATGATCGAACTCTCCATTGACAATCGCATTATAAATTTTAAGAGAAACCTCGATTCCTTGAGCAATACACGCAAGGATTTTTGGATGCCAATATTTCCAGGGAATCTTATAAAACTGAACCTAGACTTGCGTGTTAGTGGATTTTTGCGTCGAAGGGTCAAAATCAGGTGACCAGTGCTGTAGATGGAGAATTTCGGGCTTAAGTGCAATCAATCCGCAACTCCATATTGCATTTTTCTCAACTGCAGAATTGAGGATCACATGATAAAACCCTTGTCCCATTAAAATCAATTTCCATACAGAGAAAAGTCCCCATAGCAATGTTAGTTTGGCTTTTAAATCTACTTATTTCCACGGTATCTCGCCTTTGGATAGGACCACTCTTGCAATCAGGGCATGTTGGCATAAAGCCAATTGTTGTTCATAGAGATTCTGATCAATTATTATGGCTGTAAAATTACCCTTGTTCGAGGTAATTGCACCGTCGGATTCGCAAATTGCTGTTGCCTGAATTACTTTCGCATATGTAGGCTGGATAGATGGCGTGTGCTCAAACATCTCTTTGTGATTAAAGATATCCATGAGGTAAAACAGGCCATGGCGGCCTGACAATGGTGCTGGAGTGACGACGACAAAATTCATTAATTTAATTAGTATAAAACATCAAAATAAATAAAAAATTAGTATAAAACCTTCAAAATAATTAAAAAATTTCTCATACCAAATCCAAGAATTATTTTTCTTTTTCTTCATTTTGAATAAACTTTGCAATCATTTGTAGATGTCACAGAAAATCAAATAACAGAAAGTAAAGGGTTGGCCACTAAATTTAACATACATGCGACTGTTAATTGAAAGTTAATATAATCTATGTTTTTAATGATCGGAAGAACTACTGAAATTTTCAATTTTCAAAATTTTTTTTTATGGGCTATAAATGTCACTATGTGTACTTTGTCGCCGACCAGTTTGAAACTAAATTTAATATTATATACAAGGCCACATGAGCATAATTAAAAAATATATATTAATGAAGAAGTCAACATTTATGGTTCAAACAGTAAATAATTAGGATATTTTTAAGTATAATTTTGAGTTGAAAATTTATATACAATAAAAAAATTTATAAAAATCTTATCTTTTTATAAGTCTATTAATTTAAAATTTATATTAATTTAAATTTTTATAGCTATTTACGATAACTACAAACAATATAATGTTAAAATATTATCAACGTTGGACACAACGAAGTTTTAAAATTGAAGCACTAGAACGTACTCTAATTTTTAAGTATCATTTCTGATTACAAATTTAAAGGGGAAGGCATGTTACATAAAAATTACGCATAACAGCAAAGATATTACTATTTTTTCGCCATCATATATTTTAAATTTGGTATTTTTTTTGTCAATTATATTCTATTAATTTGGAGATATTATACTGTAGTCCTAACTTTTAAATTTTTTCCTTAATTTGGTATATTTTATATTTTGTTATTTAAAATGTTTAAATAGTTTTTTTTTTTCAATTGAAACAAAATTATTTAAATGACTAAAATGGTTAAAAAGCATTTATAAACTATATTTATAGTACATTAAATATTAAAATAATTAATTTATGTTAAGTTTGTTATGTGAATTCAACAGAAAAATTGTTCGTTTTCTAGTTTTAGATCATTATATGAATGTGTTCAAAATCATGTTGAGATGTGTTTTTGTCATGTAAAGAGCACGGGTTAGAGCATAGATATATTGGTGCCTATGATTGGCTCTGTCATTTGTCTAGAGAGGAACACAGCTCAAGATATAGACGTGTCGTAACTGTGTTAGGTTCTATCATTTTGTCTAATGATGTCTATGGCCCGTAACATGGGCATGTTGCAAATTATGTATGGAATTTATTTAAGTTCTAAAAGAGCACACAAGTTATGATACGACCATTTTATGCATAGTATAACCGACCTTAAATTAGTAAACTAATTATATAAATACTTATTTTTATAGTTTGACCTATAACTATTTTATTATTATTAGCAATCCTAACATTTATGTATTTATTATTTTACAATATTGTGAAATCTTTTCTTCCTTTACCTGTATTTTTTTTTTGAAGTTTTTCAAGTAAATATTTGTATATTATTTTTCTACTTGCTTATTTCATCATTAATTTTTTATATTTAATTTTTGACTTATGCATTCTAATTGTTTCCGCTACACAACCATTTATAAATAAGAAAATACACTGATAAAACATATTTATTTAGTTAAGTGATGCATTAATTTAATGTTTTTACAATAAATACAACGGTGGAATGAAACTCTAAGTTCCCAAATGCTATAAAAAAAAAAATTGTTATCTACACAAAAAGGATTTTGTCGTTAATTACGAACATATTTATTTCTTTTGTTGTTAAATTGGTATCTAGATCAATTTTTTCATATCTACTAAATACACTTTTTCTTCTTAATATTTCTACTTTTTTTATTGCCAGTGCATGTAATGTAAAAGAAATATCAGTCTAATTCAAGTGATTTACCTTTTTTTTTTTTTTTTTTCATAACGGATATACTTGTGACAACTAACAAAATTTAGTTACCTTTTGTTTATCTCATATCATTTAGTCTTTAGTTATAAGTCAAACATTGTTTGGTCATACACTATATATCTCTGATATACAAAGTTTTCAATATGTGAAATACAAGAAAATACATTGAACCTTATTCTTCATACGGTATTAGAGCAAACATGACTTTAAATACAAAACAATCAACTCATTCCCACCTATTCAATTCCTTGCCTTCTTCCACCTCAACTCAATTAAACTTTTTTGTCAAACTCAACTTTAAAAATTACTTGACATGAAAAAATCAGTTACTACCACTTCTCAACTCTCAAGATTTAACAGTTTTTATTGATGGTTCTAATCCAACCCCACCATCTACTATTCCAAGTTTTAAAAATTCAAACACACTCATTCCTAATCCAGGATTTTTAAGTTAGTTCAAGAAGGATCAATTACTGCTTTCTTGGATTCTTTCCTCTATCTCTGAAGAGATATTTGTTAGTGATATGCATTAAGTCAATCATGGATGATCATGTTTTGACTTTATCATTTTATTTAATAAAGAGGCATTTTTCATTATCAATTTGTGTTATGATAATTACTTGAATAGTCAATTCTTACTAAGGTCATCAAGTATGTGACTTGATGGTAAAACCCTTAGATTAAATATGAGTTCTATTCAAATTATCCCTAGTCATAACAATATGTTATGGCTAGTATGATGTTGATTGATGATTATGTTTTACTGATTATGAATATGAGATATTAAGTCAACTCATAGGTACTTATTTGGGAAATAATGTACTGGATTGGCCCATCATGAGAATACTACATAGATAATTGTCATAAGTAATTCTCATTATAATAATATTGATTTAGTCCTTTGACCTTGAAATCATTATGGATTTCTACATAACTATTATATATTTTGACACAATCTAACATTGTTTTTAACAGGATGATTAAATAGATTGTTATTGGATATGAAATGAGTTATGTGAGGAATGTGAGTGATTGAGAAGGAATTTGTCCCTCATTTAATTTGAGTAAGATATCTATGGGCCCCTTGATAAGATAGACTGAGGAAAATGCATGTCCATGCTAAAGTAAATTGATAAAGAGTTATCATTCTCAGTCTACTTAGAGTCAAGAAATAATATGATTGAATAATATAAGGATGACAGAAACTATGCCTTACATTTAATCAAGATATCATGTGAAAAAGGGATTACAATATTTATTATAAATTAGGTTATGTCAGATTATTGACTTCACATGACTTGGGTAGTCATAATGTCTTGCTAAAGGCCACTTATGACTTGTAGGCTTAAATAGAGATTTAAGGCCCACTACCAACGTTATATGAACCTATAAGGTCACACATTTAGAACAGGCCCAAAAACGGATATGGATTTGAGAAGCCCAAATATGCTCTATGAAAACAAATAAATAGTTTATTTATTTAAGGTAAAGGTTATCTTAAATAAATAGAATATTATTTCTGATTTAATTTTAAATAAAATCATAACAATAATAATTGAGAAATTACCAAAAAGTTATTTTGGTAAGTGAAACCCTAATTAGAGGTCTATAAATATGTTATATTCTCTAAGGTTTCACTAACTCAATCATTAGCCACCAAAAATTCATTTTTCTTCTCTTAGAAAAACTAAAACACATAGTATTTTTCTTCTTGATTTATGAGAAATCAAGAGAAGTGCTAGTACATAAAATTTTCATTTTAATCAAGGGTTGTTCATGTGGACACTTGCAGAGGATGAATTTTTTTTGGAGACGTCTTGATCCGAACTACCAAAATTAAAGCTCGAGGTAAGGTGTCACCAAAGTGAACCTTCTCTCTACCTTTCAGAAATCCTGCATCTTCTATGTTTGTGGTAAGATTTGAAAACCCTTATTTTAAATCAATTAATTGAATTACTTGGATCTGGGTTAGGGTTTGTGATTAAAAGTTTTAATTTTTGCTGCATTTTTTAATCATGAAAACCAATAATATTTCCTTATGTCACCAACATCTCCTCTTCTCATTCAACTTGGCAAACTTTAGCTAACACTTTTGGTGTAATTTCCTAAAACAGACAGCTTCAACTCAAATAAGTAATCAATGAACTGTCAACTGCTAGAAGAACCATATTTTATGCTAAATTTAAAGTTGTAATATTCCACAATCTTTGACCGGAATTTCAAAGTGTTATAAAAACTCTGAATTCATGAGCTGAACCTATCTTTTTTTTAGCTTCATAGCCAATTAGCAGCTCATGAGATCTTATTGCGTAGTCATCAAGAGCCACGACTCGCTTATTGATCTATGAGGATCTTAATATTAGTTATTAATAATATTATTAGGAAATGTATTTTTTTAAAAACTATCAATTAAAAAATGGTTATTATTTCTTTTAAATATAAACCATCAAATTCAATGGTTTATATTTGATAAGTTATTTTTAGTTAACCATTTTAGGAATAAACTTGTGTTTATATATATGTTGATTCATTAATGTAAAAGATAGAAGCAATAAATGTATTTACTTTAGCTTCATAACATCTTCTCCAAAAGTATTCTTTATCTTCTTTGAATTAAAGAAGTTATTTTCTAACTTATTAGAAAGTAAAAGCTCTATCACCTAGAAGTTTTGGATTAAATGGTATCAGACCACCAGATCTAAAAAGGGTAAAGATGGTTTATGGTCCTAACTCACAGCCAATGTAAAACTTCTAAAAAAGAGCTTATAGGTCCTTTACTCATACATCAGAAGCTAAGGTAAAAAAAAGGAGAAATGTCAAAAGAAATAATTGAGACTAGTGATAACAATGATCATATCACCAAGCTTGAAGAACATGTACAATTATTATTACCATCTATTTTTGAGCTAGTGAAAATTTTAAAAACCTTGAAACATTCACATGCATCCCTTTCAAAGAGAAAGGTCGTGGATGATAGCAAGGATAAAGAAGACACTATCCAAGAACACAACACTAAGGAAGAAGGAAATCGAAGAACTGTAAGTGCCTTAAAAATTGATTTTAAGGTTGAAATTCTTATTTACAGTGGTAGTATTACTAATGCTAGCAAATCAAATATTTAAATAGACACATTAGAAACTTATTTCAATATGCATAAGTATTCTAATGCTAAAAATATATAATTTGTAAGCCTGAAAATCTCAAGCCATGCTATTACATGGTGAAAGTCATACCAAAAATAGTACAAGGATTCGGAATTGACTTGGAGTAAATTTAAGAAATTGTTAAGAAAATAATTTTATCCTATTGGCTACGAGGAAGAAAGGTGGTACAAATGGCAACAATTCAATCAAAAATTTGGTTAATCAGTACAAGACTATACCTTTGAATTCCATAACCAAACTTTGGTATTAGATATAGATATTGAAAATTACAATGTCTTAATGAAATATATCGAAGGACTTGCCAACTATATACGGAAAGAATTAAAATTATTCACCATGGAATTGATTAAATAAGCTATAGTCAAAGTCATTACCATTGAGGCCAAATATAAAAGACTTGACAAGTAGGACAATAAACATACAATTGTAAATAGATATGATTAGAAGAATAAAGGCAAATAGGTCAAGGATGGCCCAAAATGAAAAAGTTACTATGATCACTATAATTCCAGCGAACACATCAAGAACAAGTGTTGGATACTTCATCCTAAGTTAAGACCTAAAAATCAAAGGAAAAACTAGGGAATGAATGACATGAAAGTCATGTTGATAGTGTAATAGGCAGAAGACCTTCAGAGTTGAAGCAACCTAACATTACCTTTACCTTAATGACTTCACCAACAAACATTGTAGATGCTTACAACCTTGAAGAGCTATTGCATTTGAATATTCAAGTGAAACAAAGTGTTGTACAAGCAATTATTGATCCTTGAAGTTAGATGAATCTGATTTTGGAGGCCCTAGTGAAAAAGGTAGGCTTAAAAATAATGCCTCACCCTAAGCCTTACCCATTAGGCTAGATTCACAAGGACATTAACATAAAGATTACAAAGTAATGTACCTTCAAATATTTGATCACTAACCATTACATTGATGAAGTGACATATGAATTACTTCTATTGCACATATGCCAAGTTATATTGGGTGTCCATACCTATAGGATCATGATGCAAGTCATTATAAGAGACTTCACTAATATCATTTGGTTAAGGATGGAAAGGAGTTCCACATCAACAGCTATAAGCCCCAAACTATGGAAAAATTGCTAACAATTAACCAGACTAAGAACTTGGTTAACTCTTGTGGATGATTAATGTTATTAATGATTTAACCACAAGATTAATGTGTTGATGTTGTCACTTTGTCAATTGTGACTCTAACACCTTCATAATGTTCCAATATTGGAAAATTGTAAAAAGATTTTAAGGATCTTTTCTGAATGCGCAGGGATTACCATCGCAAAGAGCTATAGAACATGAAATTCAATTGGTAGGAGATTCACTTCTACCAAACTTGGGTTTATATCACTCCTTTTTGACAAAAAGTGAAGAAATCAAAAAGCAAATATAAGTACTTCTTGAATAAGGAGTTATCAAGCCTAGCTGCTCACCATATGGTTCATTAGTGCTACTTTTACCCAAGAAAAATAAAGGATGGCACATGTACATGGACTATAAAGCACTTAAAAAAATCAATATCAAGAATCGGTATCTGCTAATAAGGATTGATGATCTCTTAGATCAACTACATAGTGCTCGCTTCTTCACTAAAGTTGATATGAAATCAGGTTATCATTAGGTGCACATCCATGAAGAAGACACTTGGAAAACTATTTTTAAGATGAAGCTAGGATTATTTAAGTGGTTAGTTATGCCATTTGAACTATAGAACACTCCAGCTACCTTTATGCAACTAATGAATGAAGTACTTCACCCTTTTATTGATGACTTTATCATTATCTATATGGTGATATACTAATCTATAGCATCACATGGGAAGACCATCTTCGTCATATTACTTAGGTTATGGAGGTTTTACAATCTAGTCAACTATAGTTAAATGTGAAGAAATGTGAATTTAGGAAACAAGAGCTTATCTACTTAGGGTTTGTTCTTAGTGCAAGAAAGCTCAAAGTAGATCTAGAGAAAGTAAAAGTTATCAATTAATGGCCTATACCCCATTTAGTGATCGAATCTTGAAGCTTTATAGGAGTATGTCAATTTTTAAAAAGTTTATTAGACATTTTTCTCTAATTGTAGCACTTTTACATTCTCTCATGAAGGCCAATCAAAAGTTTGAATGGTCGAAGAAACATGAAGAATCCTTCTAATTATTGAAATGAAAGATGACTAAGGCCCTAGTGTTATTATTGCTAAATCTGCAGAAGGCATTTGAAGTAGAAGCAAATGCATCTAACTATACAATAAGAGCCATATTACTTCAAGATGGCAAACTAGTTGCATACCATTATGAGATGTTCAGTGGACTAATACTAAACTATCTAACTTATGACAAAGGGCTATATGTCTTGTATCAAGCAATGAAGCATTAGAGAGCTTACTTATTATGAAAGGAAGTTGTGGTACACTCTAATCATAAGTCTTTTAAGTATCTAACTACACAGTTAAACTTACAACAAGCTTGACATATGAAATGGATGACTTACCAATAATAATTCAATCTTGTCATTAAGTACAATAAGGGAATGATAAATAAGTTGGCAGATATGTTATCTAGACCCCCTACACTAGTAAGTTCCACATTATTAGTGGTTATGCAGATCCAACCTATAGTTCCTTTTGAGTACGTAAAAGGGTATGACATAGACACTAATTTTAGTTCAACTCCTGCCAAGCTATAACAAGGGAAGACCAGTGAGTTTTAACTAAAGGATGGACTAATGAACAAAGGAGCACAATTGTGCATATTAGAAGATGGTGATAGATTATAGTGGATTCGTGAAGCTCATACTTCCAAAGTTGCACAACATTTTGGAGTAGAGAAAACTTTATTGAATCTTCATCGATATGTCTTTTGGCCAAAGATGCACTTAAATGTCTCTTGGTACATCCGAGGTTGTGTTCTATGTAACACCTCAAAGCTTTCTAATAGGAAGTTAGGAATATATCTTCCATTAACAGTACCTAACCAACCTTGGGAGAGCATTTTAATGGACTTTCTTAGAGGATTACCTAAAACCAAGTCTAAGAATGATTACTTATTCATGGTTATGTATCATTATAATAAGATGGTGATACTCATTCCATGGAAGAAGAATGTCACAAAAGAAGGACAACTAAATTATTTTTCTAGAATGTTTAGAAACATTTTAGCCTCCCAACATCAATTATATCAGACAGAGATAGTCGATTCTTAAGACATTTTTGGAAGTCCTTATGGGGAATGATGGACACTATGTTAAAGCATAATATTGCTTTTCACCCATAGACAAATGGAAAAATAGAGGTTATTAATCAAACTATGGTACATTTATCAAGGGGTTACAATTCCAAGCATCCAAAAACATAGGATGAAAGTCTCCCCTACTTACAATTTGCTTTTAACCGAGCAATTCATGGCTCTACACTAAGGTTTGTTTAGGTTACTTACCTTAAAGCCCTTTTAACATGGCATTCACTACATATGACAAACCGTTAAGTGAAAAGGAAGAAGAAGAACATATTCAAGCATAGAAATTTCTCAAACAAATTAGAAAGATTTACTCAGAAATGGAAGCACAACTACAATGTTTCCAACAACAGTTAAAAATCATCATGATAAACATTGCAGACCATGTAACTTTAAAGAAGGAGGCCTAGTATGGCTACACTTTAGTAATAAATGGTTAAAAGAAGTAGGAAAGAAACTCAAGCCTATCCAATATGGGCCATTCAAAATCATTAAAAAAAATTGGTAAGAATGCATTCCAGCTCAATCTACTACCATCTATGAATATATACTCAACTATCAATGCCAAGAATTTAAACTTTAAACCATCATTACTGGATGATGACCCTGACTAAGACACTTATCTTCCTCCAATTGATGACTTAGAGATGCGGCAAGAAAATCCTTTAAAGGAGGATTATATTCTAGGGAAAAAATGTTTGTGAAACCAAACATGGAGAATGGAAATGTTTTCGTATTGATAGGAAAGGGCAACTTCTACATAAATCCAAGTAGTATGCCCAAGATAAAGCAACTCAAGAATTTCCTCATCTCACATTCTAGCTTGATTGGGAGTTCAAGCCACCTAAATAGGAGAGCCATGATCCAGGAGGATCTTATTATTAGTTGTTAATAATATTATTAGTAAATGTATTTATTTTAAAACCATCAATTAACAAATGGTTATTATTTCATTTAAATATAAACCATCAAATTTAATGGTTTATATTTAATAAGTTATTTTTAGTTAACTATTTTAGGAACAAACTTGTGTATATATATGTGTGGATTCATTAATGTAAAAGCTAGAAGCAATAAACGTAATTTCTTTAGCTTGATAACATCTTCTCCAAAAGTACCTCTTTATCTTCTTGAATTAAGGAAGTTGTTTTCTAACTTATTAGAAATTAAAAGCTCTATCACCTAGAAGTTTTAGATCACTCATCTTACCTATAGTCCATTAAATTCTTTTGTTCAACCTCTCTTGCCTATGCCCAATCAGTTCACACACTCTTCATTCTTAAGCTCACCTATTCGTAGCTCTATTCCTCGACTATGGAACCATAGATAAGGACATAGCAATTCAGTTATTTGTTAAATCTAAAAATTGCACAATCGTACTCCCAATTTATGTTATTGCCGTTATTAGTCAATGCCAACTCCACCTTTGACTACATATTCCTTTACATCACCATAGGCTCATATTGCTCATCCTTGACCTGCAACTGAATTCACTTCTATATAGTCATGGGTTATAGATATAAGTACCACTTCTTATATCACTCCAGACATTAGTTCTCTCCATCTTTCATAAAAAAAATTATGGTTATAAACAACCATTAGTTAGTAATGGCAATGGTCTCTCCATCTAAGCAATTGGTAACTCTTCTCTTCCATCTCTTTCATGTTCCTTTCAATTAAACCACACATTACATGTTCCTAAAATCACAAAACCATTAGTTTCTATCCAAAAATGCACTCAACATAACTATTGTTTCTTTGAATTTTGGCCTTTCTTCTTTATAATGAAGGATTAGATAATAAGATAAGAACTTCTGAGAGGAGCACTTAACAATGGCTTATACATATTCCCTCTCCATCTTCAACTGCTTTAATGACTACTGCTCCACTTTCTCTTTAGCATGCCTAGTTTGGGAATCCTCATGAAAAAATCACTTATGTGATTATGGCTAATCAAAATCTTCCTTTTTCCAAGCAGTAACAATGCCAATTGTGGCTCTCGTTATCTTGGTAAATCTAGTAACTTATCTTTGCCTTTATTTAGTCATTGTAGCAAACAACCATTTTATTTAATTTATTTAGACATTTGGGGACCTGCTCATACATTGTCCAATCTTGGTTTCAAGTATTTTCATTTTGTTTGTGGATGACTTCACTTGATACACTTGGATTTTCTTTATGAAAAATAAATGTGAGGTTCATGATATTGTTTCTAATTTTATCAGTTATATTGAATGAAAATTTTAATTGACACTGAAAGCATTTCAATCAAACCTTAGTGGTGAATACAACACCTCAGGACTTTCTTTGAAATTAAAGGCATTAAGCATCGTCTTGCTTATTTGCATACCCATGAACATAACAGTGTAGTGGTGCACAAAATCAAGCATATTGTTGATATTGATCTTACCTTGAAGGCTCATGCATCACTTCCATTTAGGTACTAGACATATTCCTTCAATATTATTGTAAATTTAATCAATGGATTGCCAACCTCTATGCTAAATGATCGCTGCTCATTTTCTTAAAGACCAATTTTTATTCAAAGCATTTGCTTTATTAATGCCAACTGTAACTGAATCTGATAACTCACTTTGGCTGCATTTATTTTTGTTGTTATCCTCTCTACCAGGTACACTTTCCTATTCTACTTCTACTTCTATTTTGCCCTTACTCTCCACTTCTACCCTAACCTTATCAACACTAATCAACTCTAATATTCTCTCATTCATTCCACCTGACACCCCACACTCTTCATCTCAAACCGTATCTTCCCCATAGCCTTATCTCTATAACAAACTACACCACTACCCTCATCAACACAAACTTTTATACCTACACAGACTTCTCCATTAGGATTAAATATTATTATTGACCTTTCTTGTTATTCCCCCTCTTTTCTATCTCGTACTAGAACCGTAACAACTAACCCACCAACCTTATAAATTTGAACCCATCCCATGCATCTTCACCCATCTACCATGAAAAAACGTTATGCACTTCTATCTCATTCTATTTCTACTTCTTCCATAACTATTGAACTAGCTATATATACCAAATCTTGTAAATATTAACCATGGTGTACTGCCATATAAGATGAGTTTGATGCTCTCATCCAAACTAAGACATGGACTTTTATACCTTATCCCTTGCATGCTAATATTATTTCCAATGAATGGGTTTATCGTATAAAGTAAAATCTGGATGGCTCTATTTCTCACTATAAAGCATGTTTAGTTGCCAAAGGTTTTCACTAGCAAGATGACATTGACTTTGCAAAAACTTTTAGTCCAGTTATCAAGGTAATATCCATTTGCCTTATTCTCTCTCTTGAATTAATACAAAATTCAAAATGATGTTTCAAATATGTTTATACATGGTGCTCTAAGTGAACCAGCTTATGTTACAACTATAGGGATTTCTTTATCATAACCATTCGAACTATGTCTTTCTTTTACATAAGTCTTTATATGGTCTCCGCCAAGCACCAAGAGCATGGTTCCATATATTACAAACATTTCTTCATGGTTTCAATTTTACTACATCTAAAGTTTATTCATCTTTATTTATTCTTCACCATGGCACTAATGTTCTTTTACTATTGGTTTATGTCGACGATATAATTTTAACTAGTTCATATTCTAAGCTACTCAATGTAACTTTTTCCTCCTTTAAAGCAGAGTTTTCTATCAAAGATATTGGTTCTTTGTCTTACTTCTTTGGTATTTAAGTCTTTTATAATGTTCATGCACTGACAATTAACTAGTCTAAGTATTTATGTGATCTTTTATTCAAATTTAGTATGTAGGATGCCAAGGGTTGTCTTACACCAATGGCTACATATCCATTGCTAAGAAAATTGGATGGCAAGCCTCTACCAAACCCTATTCTTTATCAACAGCTTATTGATGCCTTATAATATGCTACTCTTATAAGACTAGACATTGCCTTCTCAATTGATAAAATATTTTAATTAACGCATTCTCCTTCTTATGTTTACTGGTAAACATTAAAGAGGCTTTTTCACTATGTTAAACATTCACTTCTTTTCTCTCTTTTATTTAATAGTAAATCATCACTCAATCTTAATTTTTATTCAGATAGTGAATGGGGCAATTGTCTAAATGATCGACGGTTTACTATAGGTTTTTCTATTTATCTTAAACATAATTTAGTATTATAGTGTGCAAAGAAGCAACCTACCATTGCTTGTTCATCAACTAAGAGTGAGTACAAAGCAATTGTTAACACCACTGCTTAATTGAATTAGATTCAACATCTCTTGTTTGAATTTAGTTTTTTTCCATCCTCTCCCACTACCTTATGGTGTGCCAACATTGGAGCTATTTTCATGACTTCAAATTTTATGTTTTATGCTCATACTAAAAACATAGAGCTTGATTATCATTTTTTTTAGAACAAGTTGCAAAAGGCACTATTTGCATTCATTTTCTCTCCAGCAAGGATCAATTGGCTGATATATTTTTAAGCTTTATCTATTACCTTCTTTGCCCTCTTCGATTTGGGGGGGGGGGGGGGTGTTAACAACTAACCAACTTTAGTTACCTTGATAAATCATTTAGTCTTTAGTTATAACTCAAACACTGCTTGTTTGTACTATATATAGCTATGATGTAAAAAGTTTTCAAAATGTGAAATATAAGAAAATACATTGAGCCTTATTCTTCATAATACTTTTTTTATTAGTGCTCTTTTTTTTTTTTTTGTAAATTTCACAGTATACAACCAAAATTATTTTTATTATTAGCAAAGTTAAATGATTTAAATCTAAAAATTAATTTCAAAAATAAATAATAGTAAATTTTAAATTGTACACCTCAAAATATCATTACAAAGAAATAATCACTAAATCATTATATCACTAATAATGATAAACTTACATTGACATTAACAAGTACGATAAAACATTTAAGTAATATGTATCATAATTTAGGAGGTTTGCTATTTTGTTTCTTAGAGAAAAGATAAATCTTTAATTTATTAAAAATTAAGAGTACATCTTGATAAAAAGAACAATAAAAATAATAGTACAATTAAGAATTACCAAAATAAAACCTCACTCAAATAATGAAATTTTTTATTACTATTCATCAATTACGTTGATAGAGCTCTTTTGATTTGCAACTTAGCGATCCGTACACTCCACTCAATGGCTTTACTTAGCTATAAGTTGACTTTTTGATCTTTGAAGTGTTGAAATATGATAAAAAAAAAAAATTAAAGGTGGATGTGGGAATTCCACATTGGAAAGAAAAGAAGGAAGGAGGGGGTTAGTTGGTTATAAAATAAACTCTTTGTTTCCTTTTTTTAAGTGTGTGAATCGCCATGTAGTGTTTGATGTACCATTGAAAGCTATTAGCTATACTAGTAAAGAATTTAAAGGGAAATTCTCTTGGGGTATAGCTGAGCTTTTGGATATGTGTGAGTTAAACATTTTGTAGTCTGTTTGTAATAATTTTTCATATAGTGAATATTTTTCTCTTGGTTTTCTTTTGACAACACCTATGGTTTTTCTCCATTTGAGAGTTTTCCATATTAAATTATTGTATGTTTTTCTCTTTTGTCAAGTATTTTTGTTCATGTTATGATCTAAAGGGATAAAGGTACTTGTTGGATTGTAAGGGGCCCATTTTTCCTAACAATTGGTATCAGAGCTCCTGGTTTATTTTAGTATGCTATGTGGTTGTGACTTAGGCTAATCCTCCATATTAGAAAAAAATTTCTTGGGCTAATTAGCATTCTGCATAGAAAATTTTTTAGAAAATTTTTTAATCTAATTAAAGGTCCTTTAAATACGGTATCATGTTTGTTGAGTGTGGTATTATGTAAGTATATACAGCCAATAAAGTTTTATCATAAAGGCCATAATAGCCTAAGGAAGTTTGGGACTTAAGTGATATCGTTTGTGTGCCCCTAATCTCTCCTGGAAACTTTCTTAGTATTTTTTGTAGGCATAATTGTTCACTCATTAATCACAAGTGAAATCACTGTAGCAAAAAGTACTGTTCAAGTATACGAAAGTACTATGCATTATTGAGAAAAAATGAGCTTCAAATTTGATATTGAGAAATTTGATTAGTGTGTTGATATTGACATATGGCGAGAAGATGTCAATGATAATCAATCTGGTTTACACAAGATTTTGAAGGTGTGGGTAATCTTGGCACCTAAAGAAAAATTGTCAATGGAGTGGGCTTTGACAAATTGCTCCAAATCAATAAATGAAGATGCTGATATTATTGCCAGTAGTAAGTTTCTTTTCTCCATAGAGACTGGATTATCCTTTAGCATGTTATTGATCTTCAAGAGTTGCCATAGAAGAGGAAGTGTTATTGCTAGCGGGTCCACAATTTGCTCACTGGCATTAGTTAACAGTTAATGTAAAGTGTCTAGTGAAATTGATGTCGATGGATAATGAACTTCCTAGAAAGTCAACATTGGAAGTTGCACCATAATTTATTAGCAATTTTTTTCAACATGAACTGACTGAAGTAAAAATTTTTGGAGTTGATGAATTCTAAGTGTGTATATTTTTATGTTGGAGTATGACAATTCTTATTTTTTAGAATTATGACTGTTATAGCTAATGGTGTTATTGAGGTAGCTATTGTTCTTTTAATTTTTTAATCATGGTGGAGATTGTTGAAATACGATAAAAAAAAATAAAGGATGGATGTGAGAATCCCAAATTGAAAAGGAAAGAAAGAAGGAAGGGGTTAGTTAGTTATAAAATAAACTCCTTATTTCCTTTGTTAAGTGTGTCAATCACCATGTCGTGTTAGGTATACCATTGAAAGTTGTTAGCTATACTAATAAAGAACTGTTAAGTGTATCAATCACCATGTCGTGTTAGGCATACCATTGAAAGCTATCAGTTATACTAATAGAGAATTTAAAAGGAAATTCTCTTAGTGTGTACTTGAGCTTTTAAATATGTGTGAGAGTTAATTTTTTGTAGTATGGTTGCAATCATTTTTCATATAGTGTCTTAGTTGTTTTTTGACGACACTCGTGGTTTTTCTCCATTTGAAAGTTTTCCATGTTAAATTATTGCGTGTTTTTCTCTTTTATTTTTCAAGTATTTTTGTTCATGTTGTGATCTAAAAGGGTAAATGTACTTATTTGATTGTAAGGGGCCTATTTTTCCTAACATGAAGGAGTCCGCATGCAAAAATAACAACAGAAATTCTACAACAAGGAGATATGCAAACTCCATTGAAGGAAACGATAAAAATTTCATTATGGGCTACAAAGATCCCATTAAGGGTAAGAACTTTATGAAGGAAGATTTAATAATTTCAATAAAAAAAAATACAAATAAATTAAAGATATGTATTTATTCAATGAAAAAAAATAAGTAAATAAAATAGAAATATAAGAGGCTACCGCTAATTGAAAAGGTGATCAATAGTGGCCGACATAAAAATTTTAAGAAAAAATCAAGTACTAAGAGAAAAGAAGAGAAAAGAGAAAGCTAGAGCTTTAAAATTGCGATTTTGTTAATCAAGTTGTAAATGAGTATTTAGCTTGTACTATGTGATTTTTTCCTCTAATCTAGGATTAGAAATATATAATCAAATTGTTTAAAAATTGATTTTGGACAATTTGGATTGAGTTCAAATCGATTGTCAAAAAAATCAAATTGAAATTCGAAAACCCATTGATGTTAGCCAAATTCAAAATTTTAGCCAGATCTAAATAACAAGTTCAATATATATTTTTTATTTCATATTACTTAAACAATTCAATTTTAAATTTATATTAGTTAGAGAAGTATATAATTATCATTATACACATGATTGCCAATGCTTATAAAATTACATAACTACAAATATAGAATATATTTACTAAAAATAATTAATTTATAAAATATAAATACATAAAATTTTATTTATGTGACGACTCATGAGAGAGTTCAAATTTACTAATATAAAACTCAAAATTTAGGAATTTTGATTAGTAAAGGGTGATGATAAATATTATTATATGTAATATTTATAGTGTCACAGATACATTAGAATATAAAAAAAGTTAAATATTATTTTTTATTCTTATATCGTTTATCTATCCATTAAATAGAACAGCAATATATATATATATATATACACACACACACGTCACATATTGCTATATCTAACTTTACTGTATAGAAAATGTAATCACATACTATAAAACATTACACAATTAAGTTATACACTTATATATACGTATAATAGTTGTGCATGTTTAATACAATTAGATTGATGAGATATGAAATGTACTTTATAGGGAAGGTTCTCTCTGTATAAGGCTACAGCGTTGGTTCCATGGGGGTTTTCCAGGGGATGGATATTGGTTTAACCAGTAATCCTACCCTTGTTTTTCTGTTTTTATGTCTTTTGTTTCGTTTAATTACTATGTTGTTTGTATATGTGTGATATCACAGTTTGGTTGTTGATAGTTTCAGGTGCTGACGGTTCGATTGTTATGATGTCGCCCTATAGGTTGTGGTTTTTTACAGCATCTGGTGCAGAAGTTTAGGCTGCTATGCTGCCGCCCTCTATTTTTATCTCTTTTGGTGCAGATGTATAGGCCATTTTGCCACCCTCTGCTTCGTTGGGAAAGCTGAGGTGGACCCACTCACTGCTGTCTCAATGGCCACTGCAGTTTCTTCTCGGCCGGGTTTCAATTTCTTCTCGCCAACACTTTTAGTGGTTAAGTCCCTAAAAAGGCTTTGCGACTCTGTTGTATAGGAAGGTGATCTTCATCCCCAGAGGTTGAATGCCTTAGACCGATGGTTGATCTTCCTTCCACAATTTTGCTTGCAGCCGATTCTTCAGTTATTGGACATCATCATCTTGCTCAATCCAAGTCTGGAGGACGCTGCCTTTGCCATCGCCGCATGGCCTCTGTCTTAGAATTCTCAACATTTTAGGGTTTCAACACCCAAATTTTTTCTTAGGATACCTCTGCACAATGGCCCATCATACTGTCCAAGGCTAGATGTTTTCTGGCCTATTATATTGTGCTGGTCCATTGTCATGTACAGTTTGCTTAATTAATAAATAATATATTTTATTTGGTAAGAAAATGTACTTTATTTGAGGCATTAAGGATGCAAACATTTATAAATAATAGGTGTAATACATATATGGTCTCATGTATTTGTTATTTTGACATTTGAATTTAGCTAAAATGTAATTTTAAAATTTCTGTCAACACACGTGGCATAGAATAAAAAATCAGTATGTGTCATATTATAAGGATTTGATTGATTAAAAACTAAAAATAGAGGTGTCAAATTGACAAAAAATGGCAAATACATGGAGTTGTATATGTATTATGTCATCATATTAGTGAAAATTAGTACATTTTAGCCAAATTCAAGTGCCAACATGATAAAACTATAAGTTAATATGTCAAACCTATATATTATACCATAATATTATGATGTATATGTATGAAAGTATAGGCGGCGGGGTTTAGCGTACGCCCAAGTGTTTGGCAACCACGGCACTGTGTGGGCTCGAAGCCCACTAGGAAATACGATATAGGTCTTGGGCCTATTCGGAGATGGAGTCACCACTTGGATAAAATTCAGGACACACTGTACAGCAACTGGATCCCATGGAGGTTCCCATAAGCCGTCACCAAAGATTGAGTTCAGAAACTGGGTATGAGCGTTTAAATGTTCACCCAACCTTGCAGTTGGTCTTTGTTTGTGTTTTGCATTTTATTACTTTTAATTATTTAATTATTTAATTATTTCCTCATTTACATTCATAATTACACTTGCCTTCATTTACTTTCCAAATTTTACAATTAAGTCCAAGTTTGCACATTAATCCAATTTCATGCTTTTGAATCTCAACGTTCAATAGAAATAAAATAAATAATAATTTACAACCATACATTTGAAATCACATGGGGGGAAGGGATTAGGGATTACAACGCTTTTAGGCAAAATAAAAAATAATATACGAAAAGTAAACCAAACATATATCAAAAGTAAACCGATAATAAATATAAACATAATGATATAAAAGGGATAGCGAATGAAGGCAACTACTCAATGATGAAAATCATTAAGTAACTCCTGCAATAAACACACAATTAGTTCCCTTTTTTAAAACACGAAATCATATATCACAATACTTACAAAGAAATTTTCTAAAAAAGGGTTTGCATATTACGGACTAAAGAAATCATCAAATAATATAAGTGAACATCATCATGCAATGAAATAGCCATGCATAAAGTCAGAAAGAATAGGTTAAGTGGTCATCTCGGTAAAAATTAATGAAAGGAGTAAAGCTGAAAGGCGGGTCGGCCTGTCAATGTGGCGATTGCCTCTATGATTAGGTGATCGCCTTATTGGTAAGAGGCGATGCCTCATCAACACACCTCCCTGATAATTTTAAGGCAAAAAGATTACATGAAGACATGTAAATGATGAACACAAGCTCCTTGGAGGCCTATCAATGTGGCGATCACCTCTGTGATGAGGCGATCACCTCATTGACAAGAGGCGTTGCCTAATTAACATGCTAGTTTGACTCTCAAAATGATTAGACTTCTACTTTAAGCAAACAATACATGCATATATACATTCAAATAGCACCAAATCATAACTACATGCAGAAGTCTAAAGGATCACATCAATGAAATAAGACATTAAGTAAAATAAACTAAAAATATACCTAAAGTATACTAACAACTTAGTTACGCACAAGCAAAAACACACAAAATGATGAATATGTTGAGTTTAAGTGCAAGTTCTTACCAAAAATGAAAGGCCATCAGAGATTTATCCTTGATTGTAATCCTCACTAAGATGTGATTTCTACCTTGACATAAGCTTCCTCCTTCTTCTTTTAGGAAATATGGACTTCCTTTAGCTTGGATCTACCCTTTCTTCCTTAAGGAAGTTTTTCTTTGCCTCTTTTTTCTTTCAGAGCTCTCCTCTTTATTTTTTTACTATTCTTTTCAATGGTTAATCATCCTTTCCCTCTCTTTTTTCTCTCTCTTTTTTTTTCTTTTATCCCCTACTTTACCCATGCCCCTAAGCCCTCTAGCTCATCATGAGCCTCCATAGCCTTTTTCTTTCCCCCAAAAACCTCTTTCTCACTCAAAAATAGGTTTGGGGTGTGGGGCCCACACCACTTGGTCATCATGGTTGCAACTGCATTAAATGTAGCTGTAAGTGGTCTACTATAGAGGCGGCACCTCTTCGATGAGGCGATCACCTCTACGGCATCTACTAAAGAGGCGATCGCCTCATTGCACTGAGGCGACGCCTCTTTGGTCTGGGCTGGTGTTGGGCCAGGCAGGTCTGGGCCAATTCTAGACAATTGGGCTAATTTTTAGGCTTTTAGACTTTCAAGTCCACTTTCCATTGGAGATTCGGGTTTCATTTTTATGTCCAAGTTTCACACTCTCATCATTGGGCTTGACAACAGGCTGGTCAAATCGAGCGCCCTTAATTCATCCCCTAACACAGGCTGACCAAATCAGATGTCTACAGTTTGCCCACGGATTTTTCAAAAAATCAAATGCATACAATGACCATTTTTCAAAAAATCACATGCACAACAACAAACAAACAATAAGATGAGAAGCATACCTTACTCTTGTGTTTTACCCGAGAGATGAATCCTTCAATTCTGAACGTGACCGTGATCCTCGGGTTTTCCTGCCCCGATTAGCCACTCATTAATATTTGATAAAGTATTAAAAGACTGTTAACCTCGAGTTTTCCTGGCCCAATTACTATCTTGCTGGGGACATAGACTTATGGGTTTTCCTAGCCAACCATCAGTTACCTGCAATATGATTCTTGGGTTTTCCTGGCCCGATCATCATTACTCACAAAACCTAATTCTTAGGTTTTCCTAGCCTGATCATCACAACACTGAAACTTGGTTCTCAAGTTTTCCTGGCCCTATCATGACAATACTGAAACTTGATTCTCAAGTTTTCCTAGCCCGATCGTCACTACTCATGAAACATGATTCTTGGGTTTTCTTGGCCCGATCATCACTTAACCTTAACTTTGGTCCTCCAGTTTTCCTGGCTTGATCACCATTTGGGATGTGGTTTTTAGATTTTCCTGTTCCAATTATCACTTCCCCAAGGATGTAGACTTCTGAGTTTTCTTGGCCCAATCGTCATTTACTTTCAACTTTGGGGATACTACCCAAATAGTCATCTCAATCTTTGAGCTTCAGGGATTCAAACCCGAACAACTCTGTTTTTTAGCTTTGGGGATTCAAACCCGAATAGTCCTGTCCTTGAGCTTCAAGGATTCAAACCCGAACAGCCTTGTCCTTGAGCTTCAGGGATACTACCCAAATAGCCCTTGGCATGGGTTTTCCTAGCCCACTCTTCTTGAAACATTATTTAGACAACCTCTATCCCTGAATTTCATCTTCTTAGAATATAATAATAACCCATTTTTTTTAAAAAAAAACCCTAAACTTCTGCCCATTATAAAAAGTAACCTCTCTCTTATCTTCCTCCCTTTTCCCTTTTGTTACTTTTCCCTTTTTCTTCTCTCTTTTTCCCCTACACTTTTTGTACCTTTTTTTTCACAAATAATGGAGAATGAGAGAACACCTCTTGTGCCTGAGTGGGATCACATCCCGCCTTTTGTTAGCGCTTCTAGGAGTCAAGGACTAGCACGAGGAGGGTTAATTCCCCTCCTGGCAGATCTAGGGTCCCAAATCTATTCGTCTGCATTTAGAGAGGTTAATACCCAAATTTTCCTACAAAATCATATTGGGTCAGTGATTATTCTTGTGTATTTATCATTCTAGAGCATTATTTGATCAAATAAATATGAAATTTGTCATTTTAATTATCAAAATCGAGAACCATCGTTGTCTGCATCTCGCAGAGGTGATCACCACTTTGATGAGGCGATCATCTCATCAATGAGGTGATCAACTCATTGATGAGATTATGGGCTTCTTATGAAGAGGTGATAGTTATTCTTGCTAATTGAAAGGCTATCGCCTTTTCAAAGAGCCGATTGCCTCTGTGATGAGGCGATCGCTTCATCGACAGGGTGATCCGCGTTATTTACGTGCTTGTTTATTCTGAACTTTTCTATGACAATAAGATGCATAAATTTCACTTCCCTATTTCTTTTCTTGCAATATGATGCTCAAACATTTAAGGGCACCAGGAATTTTCATGGAGCCTGAGTTTTTTACAGCAAGTTGATTAACAACTAGAGGGATTGGATTCAGGAGACTGGATTCGAGGACTTCGTACTCTCGCTTCCTTCTGAGCAAGGATGCACAGATTATCAACCACTACACGCTCTGATGGAGAGGTGGTTCAACATGACACACACTTTCCATCTCCCATTCGGTAAGCTTACTTTAGACCCAGTTTCATTTGCCATTATCACAGGGATTGCTTGCGCTGGAGACCCAATCCCTTTCGACGCGAGCCTACACCAGCTGTCTTCGGACAAGGCTGCATATATTAAGCAACTTTTAGGCATGACTCCCAACATGAAGGGGACTCATGCCCTCAAGCTAGACTCAATCAGGAGCTTTTACACCCAAGAGCAAGTTGCGGTGATGATTACCCCTCGCGAGGTTGATCAGGTGGTGAGGGCTTTCCTGGTCTACTTGCTTAGTACTACCTTCTTTGCTAACACCGCAGCTCCATTGACCTGATGTTCTTACCAGCTCTTCGAGACCTCGATCAGGTACCTACGTTCAATTGGGGTAACTATGCTCTGGCGTATTTATACCGGAGTATGGACGAGGTGGTCCGGGGGGGCAAGAGGTTTTGCGGCTTCTGGCATGCTGTTTTGGTAAGTCGTGATCCTCCCTTTCCTTATCTTGTTTTAACCTCCACTTATTTATATTAGTTACTCAGCCTCTCCCTTTTTCTTTTTCTTTTTTTTCTTTTACTTAGGTCTGGGCTCTAGAGCTAGAGCTGCTTGTGGGCATGACGAGAGTGGGGGATCACTTCCCAGCCCTCGGCAGATAGGGTGCCAGTCGCATCATAAAGAGGCACCTCACACAAGTTCATATCCATAGACAACACCTAAACTCTCTAACACAGGACACGATACCTACAAAGCATAACCCTTCTCATTAATGAATTATGCATATTCAATTTACTTACCTATTGACATCTCTATTTTTACAAATCCGGAATGACTTGTAGGGGCCTGAGGATAGTTGGACTATTAAGATGACTTGCTCCAGGCCCCCAACCCAAAAGAGAGTACTCCTCTGTGGTCCTGGATATCAATCTTGGTATTTAGGTGAGCGGGTCTTGAACTAGAGGGAAGGCATTAGAGCGAGACGAGTTCCCAGGTCTCCTCCCTACAGCATGCTTTGGGTTCATGAGCTAGAGGGCGATGACCTTGCCCAGGCTATTGCAAGCTCACCAACCATTAATCACACAGTTTGTGTGAAGAGTCGATATATGGAGTTCATTCGAACTCACCTTCTGCTGACAGTCCCTTTCCATGTCACTTCTTCCTCTCAGGTATATCCCTGTCAACTTTCCTCACCTTGACAATTGATTGCATACTTACATGCTTTTCCTGTCTTGGCTTCAGGCTGCACTTGCTAGGCCCATGCCCCCAGTCAGATCTCAAGTGCGAGAGAGAGAGCCCCTGAGGTGTCGACTGGATCTAGGTAGGGAGAAAACTTCCACGGCTGGCGAGCAGGTCAGGCTGACTATTGCCCCCAGTTTTAAGTCCATCCTAGGCAGCTTTATTCATATCTCTGACCCTTTAGCCCGATGTTGGGTTCCTCCCAAAGAGTTTTCCTATCAGTTCTTGACCCTAGATGAGGACCTAACGCCCTCATGCACCCCTGGTGGTGCTACTCATGTAAGCTTTTTCTTGACCTACTTTCGTTATGATTCTCAAACCAACCGTTAGTTTTAACATTCATTTCAATAATGCATATTTCTCTGGAGCATGGCTTATATGTGTACCATATGATAAAGGCCTAGAGAGACTACATGTTAGAGATCACCCAACAGTGGAGGGTAAGAATCTTTTTATTTCCTACATGTATGCATGCTCATATGGTTTACTAACCTGTGATTTTTCTGAACAGGATCGGGGTGAGGCTAACAGGGCGAGGATCGCCACTCTCAAGCGTTAGATTGATGTGTTTTAGATTGATGAGGATGATGAGGATAAGGACAGGAGTGGAAATGGCGCAAGAGGAGGGAATGACCTTGAGGGTATCGGATCAGACGCTTGATGTACCAAGGTTAACAATCATTGTTTCTCTCATGCAATCTTAAATAATGAACACATACATTTTTTCATATGTTTATTGATTTATTGACAGATTATTTACAGAACTCGACATTCACCTTAACTAAATTTATTTATTTTTATTTTTTTACATGCGAACTAGTTTCAATGATTACATGCATGTCTGCGCCACTACATTACGATTTACACCTGTCGAGATTTGCATAATTCGATGAAGTGAAGCAACAAACACTGCTGAAGAGGTGGTCACCTTATTGATCCCTGATGAAGAGGTGATCGCCTCATGCTGCTGAGGTGATGCCTCATCGATGAGGTGATTGCCTCAGCAGTAGGCGGTCCTACCCCTTTAAAGATCTGCATGCTTCTATTCAGCCTACTTTTTGAGTTCACTTCATCCCTAACCTCCTATTTCTCTTTCTAAACACTTCTAAAAGCCATAATCATGACTAAATAGAGTTTAAGGCTACTACAACCAATATTGAAAGATTTAGACAACAAATCTTGGACTAGGTTAGAGCCTTTTCACCTTTCGGTCGTCAAATCACTCCATACTAGGAGGATCAATTTCCCCTTCCTCCACACCATGTTTCAATATTGGGATCCCTATAATCACATTTTCTAATTCAATACAGAAAAAATATGTCCTCTACCGTAGGAATTCGAAGCAATTCTCTATCATCATGCAGATTCCACTTGTCGACTTGCAGTTCCTGACCTTAAAAATCCAAATCCTCACTCCATTCAACTTCAAATGGTGTGTATGTTCAACCTCCTACCCCAATCATCTTTTCACTGTATCCTCAATTCATAAATCATATTAGAGTCCTTCTTTGAGGTCACCATGGGTGTGAACAAAGAAGAAACTTATTGGCCTCGCGTGATGGCTCTCTGCTTGTATGCTTAGTTTCTACTGGTTTCTCTTTTCAGACACTATGATTTGAAGTTCCTTTCCATTCTTGATCAGGTGGAATTAGGGTTCAATCCCTTCCCTCTCATCTTAGCAAAAACTATCATTGGATTGGATAACTTCATAAAAACATAACGATTCTCAAGAAGCAAATTCCTATTGGAGGTAAATTCTATGTTGTCAATTCCTAACTTCCAAATATCCTATTATTTGCATCTAATCATTCACAAACTTGCAAATGTCATTTTACAAAAAGTTGGGTCTAGTCGAACATCCTCAATACATCAGACATTATAAAGCCAAGCATTACCAAACAAGGAAGCTACATCCCATTCCTGCAAATATTCACAGCTGGCTATCAACATTCCCTGACACTCTGATCCATTGGATGTGCCCTTGGTGGGGATTGTAGCATGTGACCATTTGGTCCTACACATATTGTGTCCTAATTATCGGTCTTCATTTTGCCAGTTTTTACAATCCAGCCCGCCTCTACCATTAATATGGTCACAAACAGCAGATCGTTGAATTAGTTCATGAGTTCGAACTAGGGCCCCTTTCTCAAAAATTCCTGGATCAGTTGGTGGCAACTTGGCCTAGAAGATTCATCGAGAGAAATTTAAACTACGATGGAGATCAGACTACCGATGATCATTACAAAGCATGGGTTTGTTTGCAACAGACAGAAAGAGATGAATTTATTAGAAACAAAAGGATAAGGGAGTTACAAATGTTGAGCTTTCAGGATAAGCAACAACAATAAAAAGAAAACCAAATTAGCTTATGAAATTAAATCGTCATTTCCCTTTTTATTAGATGTAGTTTGCTTTTTTTTATTAGTTAAACGGCTTGTAATAAACACATTATACTATGTTTAACAATAATTAAAGTAATCTATTTCATTTCATTTAAGCACAAAACGTATTTACATTTCGCTTCTAATACATCTCATGTTATTAGTTGACTTGCCATTGCAAGTTTTCCAACTAACCATTTTATATCTCTCTCTCTCCTTTTACATGCCCTTAACTTTTGCCTGGACCACCTCCTTTAACGTTTTCAATCCAGTAGGACTTTCTTTTTTTTCTTTTCTTTTTTAGTCTTTACCTTTTACCTAGACAACCTCTTTTCGACGTTTTCTCCCTAGCTTTTTATTGTAGGCACGGGCTATTCTTTTTTTATATAGCTGAGAATGATACATAGCTTTCATCCTCTTTTCATCCAACAATGTCAACTGAGCCAATCGGCTTTTGACCCATTGATACTTGGGGAGTTTATATTCCAAAAGGACTCTCAACGACCTTATCTCAACCTTCACCGGTAAAATGGCCTCACACCCATAAACTAAAGAGTATGGAGTGACCATTGTTGAAGTTCTAGTAGTGGTTCGATACCCCCATAATGCAAATTGTAAGTATTTTGCCCAATCTCAGTAATTTTCCAGCATCTTGGCTAGGATCTTTTTCATATTTTTATTAGCTGCTTCCACTGCTCCATTTACCTGTGGCCTATACAGAGATGACCTGTGGTGCTCAATCTTATAGTTTCTAAGTAGCATAGCCATTTCTACTTGAAATTGAACGCCATTATCCATAACTATGTGGTGCGGCAAACCATATCTGCAGATTATGTTCTTTTCAATGAACCTTATCATCTATTTTGACCCCACAGTAGCATAAGATTTAGCCTCAACCCACTTAGAGAAATAGTCGATAGCCATAATAATATACCGATGACAAATAGTCACTCTTAGCTTTACCTCTCCTATGATGTCAATCCCCCATACAGCAAATGGATAAGGAGAAGTTATTACTTGAAGCTCCATAGATGGTAAGTGGCTAAAATCACCATAAGTTTGGCAATTATGACATTTCTTCATAAATCTAATGCAATATGCCTCCATGGTGAGCCAAAAGTACCCCATACGAGCTATTTTATTTGCCAAGACTGTCCCATTCATGTGTGGCCTGCATATCCTTTAATTAATTGCTTCCATAAGCTTTTAGGATTCATCTTTATCGACAAACCTGAGGTGTACCCTGACTAGCATTCTTTTGTATAGCATCCCATTGTGACTTATGAACTGTCGAGATAACATTTATAGGGATATCCTTTCTTTCCTATCAGCATCATCCAAAAATTGCCCAGTTTCTATATACCTTTATAAATCATAGAACCAAGGTTTCTCAATAGCATCAACGGGTGTCACCCTCACCTCTTTGTAATAGGGGGCTCGTGATTTTATCAGAATTAAGGGCCTAGCTTCTGGTTATTTCCCACTTTCCCACATGGAGGCCAGTGTGGCTAAGGCATCCGCTACCTAGTTTCCTTCTCTCAATAAGTGAACAAACTTACACTGAGCAAACGAGCACAAGATAGTGGCTAAGTATTCCCAGTACAGATGCAATTTGTCTTCTTTTATCTCCCATTCTTTAGTAGCTTGTATTATGACTAATATGGAATCCCTGTAGATGGTAACATTCTTTGCCCATGTGCTGCGTAATGCCTCTAAACCAAAAATATAGGCCTTGTATTCTGCTTGGTTATTGGTTGCTTCAAACTCAAGTCTTTTTGCCATCGGGATATTTTCTCCCTCTAGCGTAACCAAAATCACACCTATTCTGACCCCCTTGTTGTTGAAAGCTCCATCAAAGTACATTTCCTAACCTTGTATCTCTATCGCCCCTAGATGTTCGTCAGGAAACTCCAACTTCCATTCTTGGTTGTCATCCACCGAACTCTGTGCCAAGAAGTCTACTACCACCCTTACTTTTATCGACTTTTTGGCTACATACTCTATGTCGAACTCTGTGAGTATAATGAGCCACCTAGCCAACTTTCCTGTAAGAGATGGGGTCTATTGGAGATACCTGAGGGAACTGTGTTTGGAAACTGCCTGCACTTTGTAAGACTGAAAATAATGTCAGAGTTTTTTCGTTGCCCAAATCACTGCTAGGCATGCTTTCTCCACTAGGCTATAAGTAGTTTCATAAGGTAGAAGTTTCTTACTCAAGTAATACACAACATGCTCTATTTTCTCTTCACCATCTTGTACCAACATTGCCCTAATTGCGTCTTTTTCAATTGCCAAATACAAGATCAAGGCTTCACTCGGTCTCAGCGGTTACACAACAGGAGGATTCATCAGATAATCCTTAATAGCTTCAAAGGCTTGTTGACACCCTTTATCCCACACAACGGGTTTATCTTTCTTTAAAAACCTAAAGATAGGATTACAGACAGTTGTCAATTTGGCTATAAATCTATTGATATACTATAAATGGCACATAAACCCTCAGACCTCTTTTTCATTCTTTGGCGCGGGCATATCCCTGATTGCTCTGACCTTATATGGATCTACCTCTATTCCTTTCTGGCTAATAATATGTCATAACATTTTCCCAGATGTAACCCCAAAAACACACTTCTTTGGGTTTAGTCTGAGATTATACTTCTCTGCCTTTGCCAAAAACTTATCTAGTGCTTCGAAATGCCCTTCCCTGCTTACAGATTTCACCATCATATCATCCACATACACTTTTACCTCCTTATGGATGATGTCGTGCAGCAAAGCGGTCACCATCCTCTGGTAAGTGGCTCCTGCATTCTTTAACCTGAAAGGCATCACTTGGTAATAGTACATGACCCATTCGGTGATGAAGGATGTCTTCAACTTATCTGTCACAACTATCATGATCTGATTGTACCCTGAAAATCCATCCATGAAAGAGTACATCACATTAAAAGCCGCACTATCAATTAACGTATTAATGTGTGGTAGCAGAAAGTCATCTTTAGGGCAGGCTTTGTTCAAATCTTAGTAGTCCACACACACTCTGACCCTGCCATCCTTCTTAGGAACAGGAACTATATTTGCTAACCACTGGGTGTCCTCTACCACTTCTAGAAATTTTGCCTTCAACTGTTTTTCAACCTCTTCCTTAACCAAAAGAGCCCATTGCGGCCTCAACCTCCTTTGCTTTTGCTTTATTAGCGCTATGTGGGGGTATGTGGGGATCCTATATTCTGAGATCTCCCTGTTGATTCTGGGCATGTCTTTATAAATCCAAGCAAATACTTTTTGTCTCTTTTTTAAGATTTCTTTAATTTTTTCTCTCTCATCATGAGTTAAACCAGAAGCAAGCAATATATTTTTAGGATTATCGTTTATGCCTAAATTAAATGACTCAGTTTACATCGAATTAATGTCAAACATATGCATGAAATGATCATCATAAACAGAATAACCATTAGGAAACACATCACACAAATAAGCAAATTCAGACTTCATTGCATTCACTTTTGAAAAGAAAAGATCATTAGTCTCAAACAGAGAAGCAAAAGAAAAATTATAGTCATTATAAAAGGTATCTATGATAGATTTAAGAACGTAGGCTTCAAAATCAAGTTCTTTGCTTTGATCATCAATGCCTTTCTGCTCCGAGGTAGCTTCATCCTCTTTAAACTCCTCTTCAGCCAGCACCAACTCCTTAGTAGGGGCTTCTTCAATAGCAACACCTTTGGCTTTATTCACGAATTCGGCAAAGATTTCAAACCCTGGAATAACTTCCCTAGCCATTATGAGAGGTTTTGGAGTCATGTTGTATGGGTACCCGGTGCCTTCTTTCGTAAAGATCTCCCACAGAGTTTTCTTTTCAGCCATGGCTTCCTCTTCCTTTTCTTCAGACTGGCCCTAAACATCTATCTCTTCCTCAGCTCCGTCAACCTATTTGAACCCTAGCCTATGCTTCAAAACAGGTACCTTATTCCCTTCAAACTCTGAAGATCCACTCTGATTTTTTCCCAACCCCATATCGGGTAAAAACTTCATGCTACGCATCATTTTTAGAACTTTTTCATCCATCTCATCCTCGTAAATTACACAGACATCAAAACCGAGACTAAGGGAGACCTCCTTGGGGATCAACTTCAGTGTAGCCACAACAACTTCAGTTTTAGCTGAGATGGTGACAACCCTTCCTTCATGAAGGAATTTAATTTTTTGATGGATAGTGGATGGGATGCCGCCCAGGGGGTGAAACCGTGGCATCCCCAATAAAATGGCAAATGTCATCGGGATATCAATTACGTGCAAATCAACCCAAACTTCTATAGGTCCCATTTTAACCAATGCCCTAAATGTTCCTTCCACAGACCTTTTGGTGTCATCATAAGCTTTGATAACTACCTCAGAAGGCTTTAAGTCGGCCACCGTCAACCCTAACTTTAGTAGAATCTTTAACGGACACACATTGATGGCGGAACCATTGTTGACCATCACGCAGCAAGTAATTTTCCCTTTCACCTCAGCCTTGATAAATAGAGCTTTGTGGTGATCCCTCCCCTCTAGAGGGAGATCATCATTATAAAATGTTATCATCCCTTGAGGGGTTTCCAATAGTGACTTAACCATTTACTCTATAGTATAATTAATGGAGATCTTTTTCCGATCTAGCACCAGAACCAAGGCCTCCCTGTGATCCCTAGAATGCATAAGTAATTCCTAGACACTGGCAATAGTCTCCTTGCTTTGCTTTATTTCTTTCCCTTTTTCTAAACTTTTTGCTTTTTCAGGCTCAGACTTGGCAGTCTTGGGTTCCTCTTTCTTTTCTTCAACCTTCCCCATAGATTGACTTAGTTCACTCCCCTTGTTGTCCCATAAGTTAACCCGCTCCTTGCCTTCATCATTAGAACTCTATATGTCCATGACATGTACCTATAATTCCATGGGTTGTTTGCTTGGTTTTAAATTCTCAAGTTTGGTTTTTAGGGTATTATAGGAGACATCAACGAAGGAGTTTAAGAATTGCTCCTCCATTAGACCAAAGTTGACCATCAAAATGGGTGCATTTAGTAGCGGTACATTTCGATAATTAGGTAAGGGGTTGGTTTGTGTGTTTGGCTTCTGGTTTCTAGGTCGATAATTTTGCCTGAGTCTATTAGGTCTTGGATTTCATGTTTTAATTGGGCACAACTGTCTGTGTCATGTCCGATGGTCTGATGAAATTTATAAAAAAGCTTTAGGTTGACACCAGGTAAGGGTTGTTGTGAAGGCAAAGGCCGTAGCAAGTTCTTCTTAATGAGCTTTTCAAGGACCTTGGACATGGGAAGTCCCAGATTCAAAAATCTCTGAGGTTTTCTAACTGCATTAACCTATACATTATTCCTCGATGGTCAAATGGCATGAATCTGAACATTACTGCTTGAACTGGCTCCCTCTTTGCCTCCAGACCCTCTTCTGAAGAATTTCTTATCTTAAGTGAGATCTGACTCTTTTTGGACCCCAAACCTGTATAATTTTTCAAAGCTTCTAATTCCCAAATCCCTTAAATTTTTAGACAGTGCTGGGACACACCCTTCTATTGCCAGGACTAGCTGATCTTACTCAGCAGGCATATGCCTCATTAAAGAAAAGTTTTTCCTCCAACGAGTCAGGTAATCAGTAAAAGACTCATTAAAGTTCTGTTTGGTGTTCTATAGATCTCCTAAAGATACCTCTAACTAAATATTGAGACCGTATTATTTGATATAGGCGGCACATAATTCCTTCCAATCTGATTGAACATGTGATTCCAAGGTGTAGTACCAATGGATCGGCGCTCCCTCTAATGAAATAGGGAATTGCTTGATGATTTGGCTTTCATTCAAGTCAGTAGCCTTCATGTAAGTCACATACTGCTTCAAATGCAAATGGGGATCTTCGGCGCCAGTGTATTTCTTCATATTAGGGAATTTGAACTTACGAGGCAACAATTCATCTTCCTTTTCCAGATTTAGATCATAATCCAGGGGAGCAACAATACCTTTATCCTTCATCATGATCTGCATTTGATTCATTACCTTGGTCATGCTCTTAGCCCACTCAGTTTAACCCACATCTTTAGCTGGGTTCATATTTCTTTGATTTTTCGTATTGGCCAACACCATTATGTCATCTTCCTCCCTTCCTCTAATTGGGATTTCCTTATCGAGATCCACCGGATTGATTGGTGGTGCATTAGATGGCTGTGCCGACTAGTTTTCCCTGATTAGCTTAGTAATTTCATGTTAGTGATATGCACTAGGTCAATCATTTGTGATTATGTATTGACTTTCTTATTTTGTTAATAAAGAGGTATTATATTATCATTTGATTTTATGATAATTACATGAATGGTTAATTCTTACTAAAGCCATCAAGTATGTGACTTGATAGTAAAACCCTTAGATTAAAATAAGAGTTCTATTCTAATTATCCCTAGCCATTTATTCATTATATGAATATTAAAGTATTAAGGCTAGTATGATCTTGATTGATGGTTATGTTTTACTAATCATAAATATGAGATATTAAGTCAACTCATAGGTACATGATGAGAGATCACGTACTGGATTGACCCACTATGAGAATGCTACATAGATTATTGTCATAAGTATTTCTTATCACAGTAATTTTATTTCGATCCTTTGACCTTGAAATCATCATGGATTTCTACATAGCTATTTTATGTTTTGACACATTCTAACATTGTCTTTAACCGGACGATTAAAAGGATGTTGTTGGATATAAAATTAGTTATGTGAAGAACGTGAGTGATTTAAAAGGAATTTATCCCTCATTAATATGAGAAAGATATCTAAAGGCCCCTTGATGAGATAGACTGAAGGAAAATGCATGACCATGCTGAAATGAATTGATAAAGAGTTATCATTTTCAGTCTACTTGGAATCAAGTCATAATATTAAACTATATAAGGATGACATTCTATGCCTTATGTTCAATTAAGATATCATGTGATAAAGGGACAATAAAATTCATTGTAATTAGGTTATGTTGGATTATTGACTTCACATGACTTGGGTAGTCATAATGTCTTGCTAGAGGCTATTTATGACTTGTAGGCCTAAATAGAGATTTAGGCCCACTTCCAATGTTATGTGAACCTACAGGCTCACACACTTAGAACAAGCCTAAAATGGATATGGGTTTAATAAGCCCAAAATAAACTCTATGGAAATAAATAATTAAAGTGTTTTATTTATTTATTTATTTATTTAAGATAAATGTTATTTTAAATAAATAAATAAGATATTATTTTTGATTTGTTTTTTAAACAAAATCATAATATAATAAATGAAAAATTACCAAAAGGTCATTGGTAAGTGAAACCCTAATTTGGAGTCTATAAATATATTATATTCTCTAGGGTTTCACACACTTGTTTTTCCTGCCTCCAAATTCGTCTTCTTTCCTCTTAGAAAACAAAGATAGAGTTTTTCCTTTTGTTCTTGATTTGTGAGGCAGTCAAGGAGGTTGCTAGCACACACACTCAAATTCGTTTTGTGAAGGGCTATTCGTGTGGATACCTATAGAAGACGCATCCTTTTGGAGACGTCTTGATCCGAATAACCAAGCCAAAAAAAAGCTCGAGGTAAGGTGTCACCGGTGTGAACCTCCTCTCATCCTTCCAGAGAATCTTGCATCTTCTACATTTTGGTAAGATTTTAAAACCCTAGATTTAATCAAGTAGTCAAATTACATGGATCCAGGCTTGGGAACGTGATAAAATTTTAATTTTTCCGCTGCGTTTGTATCACGAATCCCAACATTTCACCCATCATCTCCCTCATTATAGACCGAGTTTATGCCATTACTTCATCTTTTAGCTATGCCCTAAATGCTTCTAGATCAAACCCTCCTGCCATTCTCACTTCTGAATTTTTTACCAGACGACTTGAACTATTTTGGACCTACCCTATTGAGCTCAAAGGATTTATAGTGTTGCAAAACCGTCGATTAGAATGATGCATGATATGTAAGTCCATTTTATTTTAAAAAAATAATCATAAAAAAAAAGACACATAAAACCAAAATGCGAAGCTTAAACGTGCAAACTTCCGCCCTTATTTCTCCCACACACATATTCAATGGCGAGTATCTTGTCCTAGGATTTTTGGCCTGAGTTTTAGTTATCAAGAAAGGATAACAAAACTGATGTATACAAAATAACTCTCAAAATGATCCAAACAAGTAATGGTTCCTTTAAATAAAGCCTGAGTCCATTTCCTATAAGCCAGAATCCTTAGCACCATAAACTCACTTGTCAAGGCCCACTTGAAATGGGTCATGAATAGGCATGAGAGGCCCTTGTTGACTAGCTTACTTATAATGGGCTTTTGGTTGGACACGAGAGCCCATTTTTCCTTGGATCTCTCGTTTGATGGGCTCAAGATTTATTTAAGGGTCCATTATATATCATAATACACAAGCAAATAGGAAAATTCCTAAGGATAATTGCTAGGTCATTAAATGGGCTTAAGTCTTGGGTAAAAAGGCTTCAGTTCCCACAACGATATACATTCATATACATTTCCCCACTCAAGGGTCAAACAACGCGGATTAGTACATGTCGTGAGTGACAATAATCAAATATTCCACTACCAAGTTTGAGTGAAATGTAGGTAGCAAAGTACTGACTATTATCGGATTAATTCGAGACTAAAGTGCCCATTGTGTGCAGAATGTGTAGTGAATGCATAAATGTAGGAAGAAATAAGAAAATAATTAAAGATGATAAAATGCAAAACACTGGAATCAGTTTCTCTATCCCCAGTGGAGTCACCACTGTAGGCGGCGAGGTTTAGCGCATGCCCAAATGTTTGGAGACCACGACACTGTGTGGGCTCAAATCCCACTAGGAAATACGATATAGCTCTTGGGCCTATTCGGAGATAGATTTGCCACCCGGATAAAAGTCGAGACACACTGTATAGCAACTGGATCCCATGGAGGTTCTCAGAAGCCGTCATCAAATATCGGGTTCGGAAACTAGTTATGAGCATTTGAATGCTCACCCAACCTTATAGTTGGCCTCTATTTATGTTTTGCATTTTATTACTTTTAATTATTTAATTATTTCCTCATTTACATTCAGAATTGAATTTGCCTTCATTTACTTTTCAAATTTTACAATTAAGTCCAAGTTTGCAGATTAATCTAATTTCATGCTTTTGAATCTCAAAGTTCAACAGAAATAAAATAAATAATAATTTACAACCATACATTCAAAATCAAATGGGGGGAAGGGATTAAGGATTACAACGCTTTTAGGAAAAATAAAAAATAATATACGGAAAGTAAACTGAACATATACCATAAGTAAACCGATAATAAACATAAACATAATGATATGAAAAGGATAGCTAACGAAGGTGACTACTCAATGATGAAAATCATCAAGTAACTCCTGCAATAAACACATAATTAGTTCCCTCTTTCAAAACACAAAATCATGTATCATAATACTTACAAAGAAATGTTCTAAAAAAGGGTTTGCATATTACGGACTATATAAATCATCAAATAATATAAGTGAACATCATTATGTAATGAAATAGCCATGCATAAAGTTAGAAAGAACAGGTTAAGTGGTCATCTCGACAAAAATTAATGAAAGGAGTAAAGCTAAAAGGCTGGCCGGCCTGTCAATATGGCGATCGCCTTATTGGCAAGAGGCGATGCCTCTGTGATGAGGTGTCGCCTCATCAACAGGCCTCCCTGATAATTTTAAGGCAAAAAGATTACATGAAGACGTGTAAATGATGAAGACAAGCTCTTTGGAGGCCTGTCAATGTGGCGATCACCTCTATGATGAGGCGATCGCCTCATTGACAAGAGGCGACACCTGATTAAAATGCTAGTTTAACTCTCAAAACGATTAGACTTCTACTTGAAGCAAATAATACATGCATGTATACATTCAAAAAGCACCAAATCATAACTACATGCAAAAGTCTAAAGGATCACATCAATGAAATGAGACATTAAGCAAAATAAACTAAAAATATACCTAAAGTATACTAACAACTTAGTTACGCACAAGTAAAAACACACAAAATGATGAATATGTTGAGTTTAAGTGCAAGGTTTTACCAAAAATAAGAGGTCCTTAGAGATGTATGCTTGATTGTAATCCTTACTAAGATGTGATTTCTACCTTAACACAAGCTTCCTCCTTCTTCTCTTAGGAAATGTAAACTTCCTTTAGCTTGGATCTACCCTTTCTTCCTTAAGGATGTTTTTCTTTGCCTCTTTTTTCTTTTAGAGCTCTCCTCTTCTTTTTTCTCTATTCTCTTCAATGGTCAATCATCCTCTCCTTCTCTTTTTTCTCTCTTTTTTTTTTCTTTATCCCCTACCTTACCCATGCCCCTAAGCCCTCTAGCTCATTATGAGCCTCCATAGCCTTTTCTTTCCCCCAAAAACCTCTTTCTCATGCAAAAACAGGTCTGGGGTGTGGGGCCTACACCACTTGGCCACCATGGTTGCAGCTGCATTAAATGCAACTGCAAGTAGTCTGCCACAGAGGTGGCGCCTCTTCAATGAGGCGATCGCCTCATTGCACTGAGGTGATGCCTCTTTGGCCCGGGCCTATGTTGGGGCAGGCGGGCCTGAGCCGATTTCAGACAATTGGGCTAAGTTTTGGGCTTTTTAGACTTTTAGGCTTTCAAATCCACTTTCCATTAGAGATTCGGGTTTCATTCTTATATTCAAGTTTTACACTCTCATCATTGGGCTTGACAACGGACCGGTCAAACTAAGCACCCCTAATTCGTCCTTTAATACATATCGACCGAATCAGGTGTCTACAAAAAGTATAGTGAAAGTTGTTAAGCATGCAATGGCACATGACACTAGCTAGCTACATTAGAATATCAAAGTGGCAGAATGGATTTTCTGTTCAACAAAAGAATGGTTGAGTTGGAGTCAAACCCCAATATAATAATAATAATAATTCTTCTAGAGGCCTAACATAATTCAAATAATTTAAATCTCTATTTTTAATTTATTAATTACTAAAATCAGCATATTTTAGTGGAAAAAAATTAGAATATTTACTTTGTTTTAATTATATTTACATGCCTTGCAATGAGTTGTTAATTGCCTGCAAATTGCAATACATTATTTTTTTTCTAAAACATATATATTAGGAAGGGGACCATTAGGCATGTGTTGATTCTGTTAAACCATTTCACATGGTTAATCACATGTTCTAATCCCATATAAACCGGTGTCTAAACATTCCCAAATTAAATGAACTAACAAGATACATATCATTAGTTATAAATTTATGAAAAATAAAATTATTACAAATTGAATTTGTGAATTTTTGTACTATAATTTTTATTAATAATATTATCATATATTTTTTATTACTTTTATAAATTATATATATATTCACGTTCCTACCATGTGTTTTTTATTCTATATTATAGATATCCAAATTAAGTCACTAAATTTAATTAATCCAATTCAATTTAGATAGAATTATAAAAATAATGAAAATTTTCAACAACTTATTTAACCCAATTATGTACTATAACTAAAATTTAAAATATTATTTAAGTGAAATCAATTTTTAATAATCCTATCAGTTCTTAATGCATGATAAGTTACCAGTAGTAAAGTGTTTGGTCTAGAATATAGACAAATATTTTTAAGGGAAATTGATATGTTCTATTCTCAACTTTAAATCAATTATCAATTAAATTATATTTTAAAAGTTATTTCAATTTGTTCCTTCAACTTTATTTAAAGAATCTAATTGTATTGTTTAAAATTACTTTTAGAACTCCATAAAATAAATTTGACAGTTATTTAATTTTTTTCTTATCTTTTAAGAAAAATAAAACTTGAATAATATTTTCAAGTTTTAATTTTACTATTTTTGAAATAAATTAATTTTTAAATATTTACATAACATTTTAACTTTTTATGTATCAATTAAAAATAATAAGAAAGAAGTGATAATTTGTGAATCAATTTATTATATAGATTAATATTGATAAATATATAATAAATAAAGTAAACACTTTTTAACTATCACTATAAATAATAACAAATTTTGAATTTTTTTTAGTTTTTTCTTATTTTTAGAAAAACTAAATATTTTTATATTTTTTACTAATATTTTTAGTATTTCAAAATTTTCACTTTTTTTTTTTATCTAATACATGTTTGGTTTGAAATAATTTTAAAATAATTAACTTTTAAGAATTTTTAGTGAAAATTTTAAAAAATTATGAAAATATTTAGAAATTAATTTTTAAATTTATATCAAAAGTGAAAAAATTATAATTTAAAAATCTTTTCTTACATTTTATTTTTTTCTTATAGGAAAAAGAGAATAAAAAATTTGACAAAAATTAAATTTATTTTATAAGAATCTAAAAGTAAATTTTAAAAATACAATGTAATCTTTCAAATAAAATTGGATAAAGATAACATAATTTATAAAATTGAAAGAGTAAATTGAAATAACTTTTAAAGTTGAAAGAGTAAATTGAAATAACTTTTAAAGTAAGAATTCAATTGATATTCAAAATTCAGGATAAAATTGAGAGTTTTTTCCATTTTTAACTTTATTTTTGCATTGACATAGTGTATGGTACTCTATCAATTATCTCTTTTGATTTTCATTAGTAATTTTAATTGGATGGACCATTGATTAGAGTCATTAATTTGCAAGAATCAGTCAATATCAATGGTATTGCATGCAAGACTAACTACAAATAAGATCCATGTTTGTCTCCTAATCACCCAAAACTATCCAGAAAAATTCTCTTGCTCCCTCCTAATTGAGTAATCTTTTATTATTTGTTTATACCATGTCTATTTGACTTGCATTTAACAACATAAGATCTAGTACTATTGTCTCCAATTAATCAATTTAGATACAAATTAAATTCAACCATGATCATTGATTCCATTCTTACAATTTTTATAATCAATATGTACTAGTTTTACGGCTTGTTTACAAAATTTTTTTAGTCTAGTTAAAAAAGATTATATATGTGCTTTAATGTTCATTAATATTTTATATTGTTAGATACAAATAATTGAGGTAATGTAAGATATAATAATAATAATAATAATAATAATAATAATAATAATAATAATAATAATAATAATTCACAGAAACATGGCAATCATCAACCTCAGCATTTTGTCTACTTGACAAAAAGGTGAATTTAATACAAGATACGATTTTTTTTCTTTTCTTTTTGGCCAAGTTTTGAAGACTATTAAATTCATTTTCCCTTTTTTTAAACTTGACTTTGTTCAATTTTTAATATATGTTATTTTATCATATAAAAAAAAATATTATATAATTATACCATAAACTTAATCATTTTTATCAATATATCCTACTTTTAAAATTCAAATCAATATATGAATTTTTCAATTTGTTGCAAATTTATCTACGGTCAGAATAGCATATGTATATATTGAATTGACATACTGATATAATATGCATGTGTAAATTATTTGTTGAAAGTAAAGATATATTTGCAAAAAAAAAAAAAAATTAAAGGATATATTTACAAAAAAGATAAAAGTTAATGATAAAAAAATTACTGATCTCTTTTTCTAATTTTCAAATAAGCAAATAAATTTACATGTGTATGCTATGTCAGCATATGTATATGTTATTTTGACCATTGATAAATTTATAACAAATTGAAAATTTCATATACTAATTTACCACAATTTTAAAAATAAAATAAATTAGTAAAAATAATTAAAGTTTACAATAGAGTTATGCAATAACCTTATGAATTATATATATATACACATATAAGTTGATAAACCATATAGTTTTATTATGAAATTCTTTAGCGAATGAAATAATTGTTATATAATTTATTCTTAAAATAATATAACAATTTTGGGGGATCCCAAATTATCATAAACAATATTTCTTGCATGGAGTTGAAGAACTTAGTTTGCACTGCCCTTATTAATTAGAATCCATCATTTGATGAAGATGTTTATAAATGATATTTTCTGCTTTATATTTTTCTTATTTATCATTGTCGATTGTTTGGTAATGAATAATTATGCTATATATACAAGAAATGAAGCTGATTACAAAATGATCGTATTATAAATTAATTTTTATTCAGAAAACTAAATAGATTTTCTCAACTTATCCAAAATATATAGATTGTTATTCATGCTATAGTAAAGTAATGTGAGTTATTCAACTTAAATTGAAGTGTTGAACTAAAGTAAAACTTTTTTTTTTTTTGGTTTTGATTTTATTCAATTTTCACAATTGGATATTCAATTATTTTGGTCCTTTTTTCCATACTTATAAATACATCAATCATTTATGGTTTGATCATATTATTAATCAATTATTTAATTAAAGAACAATGTGAAAAATATAAGGTATTATGGTTTTTTTTTTACGCATGATCATATATAAGCATTAAATAAAATACAAGATTGGAATTTATTTACAAATCATGAAATAAATATCATATATATGATTTCATAAATAATGTTTAAGTTGAATTCAAAGTTGATGTTGTAAGAAATAATTAATTTAGGTTTTTTAATTATTAGAAAGAATTCTCATTTAGCGTGAAAGATTCTTTTTAATATTTTGCGCTTCTTTATATTTATAATCGGAGTTGGATATTCGATAAGAATGAATATGAGCCTATATTAAAATGAATATAGACATAAAAGAAGATTATAATCCTACTTAAGTAGGAATGAAGAAGAAGAATAGCTTTGAAGCATGTAAAAGCATAAGAACAATTAACAGGGAACTTGAAGTGCATGTACTCTTTTAAAAATCATTTTGAAAAGGGTCATGCGACATGAGAGAGTGACAAGCCAAATTTTCCTTTTGTTTTTGTGTAAATGATATCTCAACCAATTTTAATATATATTTTCACATTCTATTTTTATAATATTTAGAATTTATTTATCAAATGTTGATCGCAAAATGTAAATCTTAAATGATAAATTCTAAAAAATTTGAACCCCTAAATTGTAAATTGAAATAAAAAACATTTATGATTTAGAGTAAATGTATAGTTTTTTAATTATTTAGGAGAATAAAAAGATCACGAACTTAAATTTTATTGAATTTTAACTATTATGGGATTAAAACCGAGAATTAATAAGGTGGATTTTTTTACATACTCTAATACACACCAACTCATATATACATAGGTGCAAAATAGAGTAAAAGCAGCGATCGAGAGAAATTATGGAATGATTGGTTGATTTGCTTGATAATTGGTAAAGGCTTAATCAGCTAATTGTTGACATTAATTAAAAAAAAAAAAAAAAAGATATAATTTTTTGTCGGTTCTATTAAGTCTAACTTTGCAACATGGGAAACAGACTGGTACGGGCAACTAGCTTAGACTCTGGGGTTTTATTTATTAATTAATTAGTTACTTTAAGCATTTATTATTAACACATAATTAAATTTTCTAATTCATATTAAAGTAGGCTATTATTGTTGGTTTAAGGATGCTATAGGAGATAAAGTAGAGGTTGTAACTGAGTGATCTTCAAGAACCGAAGAAGAGGATGTGTTGCCGCATAATTGTAGTCAAGGTGCCGAGTTTGTTTCCATGACTGGCGCAGGGACAGTTGTACGAAAGGGAAAGAGGGAGTCTTGGAATTTAACATGTCTAGCAGTGTAAATTTTTGAGGTTTTGATATCAAGACAAAGGCAGCTTGCATGGTTAGGACTCTGACCAAGATACCCATATTGGGTTGACCTATAAGAAATTTTGTTTTTGTTGTATGGTCTGGGAAGTGGATAAATGGCAATCCCAAAAGGTTTGAATTCCAAATATTTTGGATGTTTATTATAAAGCAAGAAAAATGGCGAATTATGGTTGGTGACCAAGGATGGAAGGCTGTTTATGATCATGGTAGCCATTTGGAAAGCATAATACCAATATTTTCTTGGCACATTACCATTAGCTAAAAGAGTGAGACCTGTATCGATTAAATGTCAATTTTTTCTTTCAGAAAGGCCGTTTTGTTCATGCGTGTAACAGCAGGCTATTTTATGAATAATGCCTTGCTGTTTAAAATATTTATTTAATTTTTGGTAATCTCGTCCCTTGTCAGAGTGAAGACATCAGAATAGACAATGTCAAATGGAGAAGTACTAGAATGATTGACAGTAGCAAAAGGAAGCTTAGCCAATTTTCCTAAATAACATGAGGAACATGATTTAAAAGACGTAGACGAACATGGTAAATTAAAAGAGTTGACAATCTTGGAAACTGTCACTGCTGTGGATGCCCAAGACGAGCATGCCAGTCTTGGAGTGGAAACCAAGGCTTGAGGTGGAGAATCAAGAGCATACAATCCAGCTTCACTCGGCCCTTGAACAAGTACTCTCCGGGTAACCTGGTCCTTATAATTCAAAAAAACAAGAGTTGTCATTAGTAAACCTTTGGATAAACAGCAAATTTTTAGTAATGCGAGGGACATGTAAAACATCTTTTAATTTGAGAGAAGTGATGGGTGTAGGGATAGAAGTGTTACCCGTATGTTGAATTTGGAGACTTTGTCCATCAGCAATATGGAGCTGTTCAGAACCATTGTATTCAGAGGTGAAACTCAATGTGGAGAGATAAGGAGTAGTGTGAAAATTTGCTCCGGTGTCAAGGCACCAAACATGTGAGGTAGGAGAGAACTGTGGAGGAGATCGATATACAGAATGCCCTGATGCACGATACTGTGCAAAATAAGCTTGCGGGTTAGAACTATTCTATTGTCGAGTTTGGTATCGACGCTTACAAATATCAGCTGTATGACTGCGGAAATCGCAGATTTGACACGGTGCTTTTGCTCTTGGACGGAAGGGTCGGGTTGAATGTCCAAAAAAATGAGGTGTGAATTGTGGAGTTGGAAAACGAGGCCCAGAAGGAGTGGGCAATAGAGGAGCAGAATAGTTCGGTTTAGTAGCAATATTAGCAACAGGTGAGGGAAGCTGACTTTGAAGAAGAATTTCTTGTGCTACTAATTCTCCATATAGTTCGAAGAATGTAACAGGCTGAGGACGCAAGTTTAAGCTGATGACGATGGAATGGTATTCTACCCTAATATTCTGATACATTATTGCATTAAACCCGGTGGAAAAGAGGGCTTGGCCTGCAGATTCAAGTTCGTCAGCCAAGGCTTTGGCTTTCTTCAGATATTCAGTTACTGTCAGGTCATTCTTTTTGAGCTCTTGAAGCTCAATATGTACTTGCAGGTGTCTATTTTACGAGATTGATCCAAACGCAGTGAAGAGTGCATGCCAAGCGGAGCGTGATGATTGATGGCCAATTACATATGGGAAATCGTCTTCACTGAGTGACGATAGGATCCAGGATAGCAACTTATGGTCTTTTTGAAACCAGATTTCATATGGTGGGTTATTGATTTGCTGTGTTGGATCGGATGGAGAGGCAATGGTTCTTGGTGGTGGTGCTGCATCGGGTTAGATAAATGAATGCAGTTTTTGGTAATTGAGAAGGGGATGAATTGTGTTTTCCGCTCAAGATAATTTTTTGGAGTAAATTTAATGGAAAAAGTGTGCTAGGCATTGGAGTTGATCGGTAATGGTGAAATTTTGCATGACTCTGATACAATGTAAAGATATGCATATAATAGAGAGAATTGAAAATAATAAGTTTTTTGTGAATTGTATAGTGTATTAGTAGATGTGTGATATAACAGTAAATATAATGATAGATTACAAGTAATAAAAGTTATGCTAAAATACAATAACATAAAGTCTATCTAACAAACTGATGTGATCATTATCATTTACAATAAATTCTTAATCACGTAAATTAGTTTCGCATTATTGTTCTAATAGTTAAAATGTTAAGGAATATCTAATCTCATACGAAATCAAATCCCCTCTCCCTTTTTGTAATAATAATCAAATAAAACTACATAAATTGATTTGGTAACTTCATCTTTCAGGGAGTGACTATTATTTGATTTTAATCGAATTTTTAAAATTGATCATTATTTCATTTCATTTTTTATTAAATTTTGTTTGATTTGATTGTTAAAATTAAAAAATATTAAATTTGGTATTTAATTTTTTGATTTAATTATTATTATGTAAATATCATTACATTTCAATTATCAAACAAACTCAAAGCAATACAACAAATTCAAAAATTATCATTATAAATATGATCCAAATAGGAATTGAAGACCCCATTCTTAAAGTCTCAGCTCAGTAGATTTTTTGTTTGTTTGATTCGATTGTTTAATTTCTTTACAATCTCATATTAACATGAGAAATTAATTAGTATAAAGATAAACTAGTATTGTATGTAGAGGTTGACAGTTGAACCAAAAATACAATAGGATAGCTAATAAATATTTGTCTGGTTATGCAACAAATAAACTTACATCTAATTAGTTAATTTGGAAAATTCAGAATCAATTGTAAAAAAAAAAGGCTAGGGGTCATTGGTTTAAATTTCAAAATTGAAATAAATAAAATAAAATAAAAAATTTTAAGTTCTTTGGTTTGCCAATAAATTGAAATTAAGATAAATTTTTATTTATCTATTAAAATATTTTTATAATTACTTTTATATTATAAAGTAACATTATTTTTATTTTATAGAAATTTAAAATAAATTTTATTAATTTATTTGCTAAAATATTTTTATAAGATTATTTCTAATAATTATTTATAGATATGATTTAAATAAATATTCATTTATTAAAATTTAAAAATCTATTTTTATTAAATTATATATTTTATTTATTATTTAAATTTTACATACCAACATTTTTTTACCAAATTTATAAATAATTTAGCTTGATTTTTTAAAAAATAAAAGTTTATTCCTTCAAACCATTTTGAAACTCTACCTTCCTTTCCTTCTTTTTTCCTGTTGCTTACAAACATTTTTTATAATTTCGCTGCCACCGACTATTCAAAAACCACGGTGGTTCATTTTATTTTTTATACTCTATCTTCTATGTAATTAACAAAATCTCAGCTGAGCTACTGCCATTGAGACTGTTAAATTAAAATGGTGTTGCTCTTAGAGTTGAGTCAAGATCATCATTAAAAGCAACTTGACTAAATAGATGGCTCTTATTACTAGAGTTTTCATAACTAATTTGTAGTGACATGTAATTTTTTCATTGACTCTATTCTATAGAATTAGCAACAAAAAGTTATATAGTTGTAAATATTCACATCTAGATTGTTCCTTTTTTTTTTCTCAACAATAAACAGTTGTTTTCATTTATTAGAAGCTTTATATCACTTATTTTCTCGATTATGTAATGATATCTCATATTAGTATTCTATTTTAATAAGAGTTATATTCTCTCAAAAAGAAGGATTATTAGAATAAGAAAAAAACTCTATTTCAATTAGGAAGATTACTCTACAAAAAAAGTCTCATTTTCTTATAAACAAGACAATCCTACAAAACTAATTAATCATATTTATAAGAGTTTTGAACAATACATTCCCCTAATACATCTAATAACATCTTATGTCATTCATTCTCATTATACAACATCACCAAGACATCAATTTATCACTCTATCATCACATCATCCAAGCAATCACTATTTATTTTCTATTCTATTAGATCTATTTATTTTATTATATTTTTCTCATACCATTATTGACTTAAGTTTCCAAGTGTTTATGTGGAAAACCCTGCTCCTTTACTCGTTCTCCTCATCGATGCAGGTTCCACAAGCAAAAAATATCAATTTGAAGTTATCAAGTGACGTCGTCTATGGGAAAAATCAAATTCAATTTTGAATTATTTTCGCTTGCTAGGAATTTAGCTCAACCTCTCAAAGACGCAACAAAATCTCAATTTCTCTAAGCATAATCATAAAGAAATCCAATTCAGTCATCAGTGACAAATTCATATTGAAATAGTGCAAAGATCGTCAGGGCAATACTTTCTTATCTACTTGGCACTGGAGATTGATCCATTCTTACAATGCACACTCCTTAGAAGTTGATCATGTTGTTTATATATGATCTTGGCTTCAGACTTTACCTCTGGGGATTAGTAGCTTATCATCTATTGAAGGAGGCACACATGATTTGAGATAATTGAAGTAGAGACTTAAAGTGCCTAAGCATTCTACGGAGTTATGCAACTTCAAGCTTCTAATTACCCGAGCAGTAACTTGGTGTATAAAGAATTTCTCAAAAATTGTTGGTAGAATGAGCTTTGAACTATAAGCAATAACTTCATTGTATCTTCAATCAGGTGCAGAACTCAAAGGACTAGCCTTATATGACAATGAGATAGCATGGAAAAGGAGCCAAGATTGGCCTCTACTCAAAATGCAAGAAGATTGGCCATTAGAAGAAATAAGCTTGCTACCAATCGAAATGTCCCACTCCATTCAAATTTACAAATAGTAAAAATAAGATATAATTCAAATCAAGAACTCAGAAGATGGAAGTTTTACAATGGTCAAACTCGAATGACCATTTCACATCACCACAACTTCATCAGAAGGGGGGATAAGAAGACCAAAAAAAAAAAAGAAAGGGGATGCATCTGAGTTTTAAAGAAAGTTCTGTTGTTGATGCAGTAGTTCCTAAAGATAGAATTCAGAGTAAATAGTATGACAACTAAGCAACCAAAATGAATCACCGAGCATCCGAGCATTAAATATTGGAAGTAGTTCGACACCTGGATCAAACATAGTGACAAAAAGAAGTTGGACATCTATATGTTTTCCTCTAAATTCATAAAACTGGACCATATGACCTCATACCGAGATTAAAGAATATGAGTATTTGATGAATGGTTCTCAAAATTGAAACTGAGTATCAAATGAACATCAAACATCAAATACTGGACACTGACTTTTTGAGATTTTAAGATTCGAGCATTGAGCACTGGCACTTAGATATTTAAGCTGACCAATCACCAAAGCACCATCGAAGTTGGGGAATAATTATAAATGCAGGACTGAAATCATTTTCTTCATTATTAAGCCTTGAAATTCCATATGTCAAAACTTCAAACAACCAAACATATGCTTTGTGAGCATCCATCAAGCTTTGAGTGATAAAGTTTTAAAGCATAAGACCATCAAGCATCCGAGTCTAAGCATGAAAAAATTCGAGCATCCGAGTCTGAACGTCAAAGAGTCTGAGTAACAAGAGTTTGAATCATAGCACTGAAACTTATTAACTCTCAAACATCAGAGTATCCAAGTCTCTATTATTACAGCCTTAGATATCTAGGCAGCATTGAGCATTAAACATAAAAAGATCTGAGCATCTGAAACCCAAAGATAGTCAGACATCAAGGCCCGATTCTCAATTATTTAAGTTCCAAACATATAAGTTTGAATTATTTTGATTTTATTCTTGATAAGCGTCGAGTACTAAGACATTGACCTTATAAACATTCACTGAACATCCAAATATGAAGATAGTCATATTCAAAATTGAAGGTAGGTAACAATGAGTCTAATATAGCAAGGATATTCTTAGACAATTAAATTATATAGATAAAAAAAGATCATGGAGAGACCTTCAAATACATCAGCAACCACTGAGTTACAATAAACATAAATATTCATCTATTCAGAAAGAAGACAAGAGCACTACAATAAAATGTTAATTTCATAGCAGTATATTTTCATGAAGCTGGATATACATAAAATGCCAATGAATGAGATACATACAAACTTAGGAAGCCTCTTTAAAGACAAAGTCATTCAAGCAACAATTCAAGCAAACAACGAACATAAATATTCATGAATTCAAAGGTGGGATAAGAGTACATCAGGAGATAAGTTTCTCTTGATATTATTTAAGTTATTTATTTTCACATCTTATTTATTCTTGTATAAATATTTATAACTCATCACACAAGCATGATCACACATATACACATAGATGCTCGTCCATATATATATGATTATTCTTCATACAAAACATACATCAATTACATTTGATATATTTATTACATGATGACTGACCATTAAATAGAGATCAATTAAATGATCCTAAAACCATTGTTCTTTTATCTCTTATTATAGATGGAGGTGCTACCTTAAAGCACCCATCAGTCCAAACAATGGGACATTCCGATTATCTCACTTAGCATCAACATGTAGAAATTGTTAAAAGACATTAGACACATTTCTAAGCAACATTAATATGAATATGCACTCACTCATACTCAAACAATAAAGGGTGGTTCATGTTCAAAGTCATATCAAATAACACTTGGGTAAATCCTACTCTACAGCGGATCCTTGTTTAAGGAGATTTCAGAGAATATTTAACAAAGAAAGTTTAAGAACGGAGACAAGTATACCACCTACATAGCCAGATAAACCAAATCATAATTTTCAGACATCCCAGCTAGCATCGTACAAAATCTTCTATTTAAGAAGAGGGGCAATCTTAGCCTTTCACTTAAACTACAATGCTCATCCCATGACTTGGATTGAGCAAGCCCAAAATTTTGGTCCTTTAAAAACCCACCTTCAACCATTTCAAAAATCCTCTCTAAATTATTATCCCATATTATGGAGCTCATATTGAAAGGGCTCAAACTCACTACCAGGATCCTAATATCCTTCCTTTTGTGAAAATACTACCAATAACAAATTCTCAAAAAATTAAATATCTATAACAATAATGTCTAAACTCAATATCAATAAATATTATGACTAGGTAGCTACCATCAATGGAGTCATTGAAGTTCATAAATTGAGCAATATCATACGGCACTTAGGCCACACTTCTAATGCACCAAGATTAAGTTCAGCGACTGAAGCTGGCACCCTCAAGTCGCTTCTACAGTACTGAGATTTTGAGCATATAAGCCTCATGTCTTTGCATCGAGCATCTAAGCCTCGAGCATCTAAGTCCAGTGACTAAAGCTGACACCCTTAGGCTACTTCTATAGTACTAAGGTTTGGCACTCGGGTCGCGCTTTTAATGCACCGAGCATCAAAACTCCAGTGACGATTGGTTCCGTTATGTTGTCTCCACATTAGCGGGTTAATCCATTATATATCCTTTTTATTGTAGGTTTTGTGCACTTAAGTCTAGCTGGTACTTCAACAATGTTCTTATATGATGATTTCAAGACTCGATACCGAGCTTTATCTTTTCCTGTGACTGAGATTAGCCACCATAGCTCACCCTTCTATATCAAATACAGTGATTCAAGCAGTCTCTCTTTAAACAGAAGAATGACATTTCCATCACCTTATAGACCTAAATACATTGGACATAAATATCCAAATAGATTAAAGGGGACTCTTGATATCCCATATCAGTAAATTATTCTAATAAGGGTTACATTCTCCCAAAAAGGAGGATTACTTGAATAAGAAGAAAGCTTAATAAGGAAGTTTATTTCAATTAGGAAGATTACTCTACAAAGGAAGTCTCCTTCTCTCATAAACAAGGCAATCCTACAAGACTAAGGAATCATATTCCTAAGAGGTTTGAGCAATACTTTCTCCTATAAATACATCTTATGACATCTTATGTCATTCATTATCATCATACAACATCTCATAACATCTCATGTTATCATAATTTTATTTATTTGAAGCTTTAGATTACTTATTTTCTTGATTATGCAGAATGGACAATCTTATTCGGCCTAAAGAAAATCCATCTAGTCCGTATTTTTTACATCCAAATGAAAGTACATCACTAATTCTTACTTCTTGTATTATGAATGGAAACAACTATTATACTTAGTCAAGATCCATGCAAATGGCTTTAATCTCAATGAACAAAGTAAAGTTCATTGATACTTCAATACTAGTACTAGATGTAAATGATCCTCTTTTTGCTGCTTAAGAGAGATGTAACATAATGGTGTTGTCATGGCTTATAAAGTCACTTTCTTTTTTAATTGGTTAGAATGTTATGTGGATTGATCATGCAAAAAACTTGTGGAAAGATCTGTTTGATAGATTTTCTCAAAAAGACATAGTCAAAATGTTAGATTTACAATATTAAATTACTTATTTGAAATAAGGTTCTATGAATGTTACTGTGAGCGACCTAGTTTGGGTTTTTTAGTTTTTTTTCTTTTTTGTTGAGGAAAATTTATAGAATATTTATCAACTTTACTAAATGGGACATCTATTCCATTTACGGGATAAGGATAATGTTTAGTCTCAGGGGGATGCAAGATGTTTCGTGTTTGTGGAGTCACCACTTGATTTTTATAAAACTAAGAAAAGATGAAAGGGACGACATCAGGTCACTCAATGGGTATCGTCCCCAGTAGAGATTTTAGGTTCATGTGATTACATCTACTTTTTGGCTATTTCTCATTATATAATACTCGATATATGGCTACCGCAACACACTAGTTTCAATGATGATAATTCGATATATACACATTCACACAACATAGTAAATAATGATGGAAGGTAAAGAATATTAATTATAACTATTTACAAGGCTTTCCTAGTAAATGCATCTGAAAAGGAAAAAAAAGTACAAAAATGTAAATCTAGCCCTAAATTTAAAAAACACCTGCAAGACAAGGGTTAGCACAACTATGTGCAATTCCATCCACTCAAATAGTAAGTCGATATAGAATATTCAATTAAAATATCATGACCAAGTAAATAAATGCACATGGTTTATTCCCTTATAAAGATTATTGTAGAATGCTTATAAATGATAACAAAAGAGTAAAGAAGATGCGTTCTTGCACCATTGGACTATAAAACAGAGGCTTTAGCTTGGGAATGTGAACTTTCATATTACAAATGCATTAATGCAAAAATGGGGAAAATACTTATTTTCATGTTTGGGAGATTGAATAATGTAGTTCTAATGCGAATATGCAATTTTGATATAAAGGTTTGATTTTTATGTTAAAAATGTGAAATTGATGTTAAAAATATGATTTCTATATAGGAAGTGTAAGAAATATGCACAAAAGATGTCATTGATATTTACTGGTTGCAAAATGCATACTTTATATGAAAAATGATGATATTTCACATAAAGCTGTAGAAAATCATATGAAAATGCTCATTGCAGTGTAAAAATATGATTTTTATAAAAAAATGTGTTATATATATAAAAGATGCAGAAATTATATGAAAATAATGAATTTGGTATTTTGAAAATAAAATGAAGGCTTGACGTGAGAATTATAGTACATTTTCTTTTATGATTTTTTAAATTTCAGAGCTAAAGGATGCAAAATGACAGTTTATTATGCGCAAAATAAAGTAGAGATTATTCAATCAACATGCATATTGTCAATCTCACCACACAATCACAATAATTTCCCAACTGTTAGTGGTAATAAAATAACATGCAAGGTAGTAAAATAATGTACAAAAATGATTATTTGGTCCTCAGATTCGATTGAGTTTTTTTTTTTTTTTTGAAGCTTTAGCTTTATTTGATTTTCAAGTTGTCCTTATTAAGAGGTTGAAAATGGCATGAAGAATGTAAGTTTTTATAGCTTTAAAGCATGCTTTGATAAAGATGTGGTTGGGTTTGGTTTAAGTTGATCTAAAAATCCTTTAAAAATGCAATGAATGGGCTAAAAGTGTGTAAAATGGGAGTCTTGAGCCTTCAATTTGATAGAGTTTTGGCATGTCTAAAGCCCCCTCTTCTAAAAATGGGAGGTAGAGATAAGTATTTATAGGGAAAACTTCCTTGTGTACATGCAAATACGTATTTGTACACGTTTAGGAGCACGTATTTGCATATGAGAGCATGTGAATACACCCACACCATGCGCTTGACTACGTGGTCACAAATTAGGAGGCACGTGGTCACACGATTAGGTGCATGAGCACGGATTACGTGTGTTACACAGGCTTTTCCAAGTCCAATTTTCAAGTTTGCATAATACTTTTCAAGGTATTTGGGTCTTTCAAATGCATTTTAGATATCCATTTTGTCAAAACTGGTTTTCATTTTTCAAAAAGTTGGATTTCAATCTTACAAGACTAACATCGGTCTAACAAGTTACATATTTTTAGCAATGTTTACTTAAAGTGAGCAACTTATAATTCTAATAGTTCATAATTTACAAAATTAAAGTACAATTTAGTAACCCAGTGTCATGACCCAAACCCAGAAGTCATGACCAGTGCTAGGGAATGAAAATTCAGATAAATCCAAAACCTGTAGCAAACCTAAAAAACTAGTTCACACCAAACATAATCGTAAATATACTAAAGAATTAAACTTTTTAAAGCATAAGAAATATTTGCATATCATATCATAATAAAATATTTTTATAAAAATTTGAGTACATAGCCACTGTCAACTCAACATAACATACTATAGCAGTACATACTACTACTACAACGTCTAATAAATACAAAGAAAGTGATAGTTTAAAATTTACATAAATCAACTAGTGAAGAGGATAACTAGGGGAGGTCTGTAGTATCAAGATAACATATAGGGAATATACCTGCTACCACTGCATTGGATGCCTGATCATCTTGCCATATAAGGGTGAAAACTCTGGCCTATCCTTTGCCTCCCTACTGACTAGTAGAAGCTTTCCCAAATCCTCTAGCACTACCTCTACCTCTTCTACATCGCCTTTGCTAAACTACAAACTAAGAGGTACTTGGGTATTGAAATGATGGCAGCTGAAACTGAGCTGGAGCTACACTAACTAAACACGACCGATGAAACTGTTGCTGAAAACTAGAATAAGGGCATGATCTAGTAAAATGCCATGTCTTACCACATATGAAACATGCTCCTAGAGCCATATAGCATGGTCCCTTATGGACTCTCCCACATGTCTGACAAGCATTGGTTGTAGATCTTGTGCTACCATATCATGAGCTCTGACCACCACTGTATATGGACTCCACTACAACCATGTCTACTACTCATGTGAATCATGTTCTAAGGTCTCTGGCTTTACTGAATAGATCCTTTAAACTGACTACTGGAGCCTATACTGAGTACTCTGATATCCTCCTACTCTAGCACCTTTAATCTGATCGTAGTCAGGCATAACTCCTTGCTTAATGAGCCTAAACTCAATCTCCTTGGCTAACTCAATCATTGACTTAAGAGTTAAGCCTGCAGTAGGCATACCAGCAAATGCAAAACCCAAATTGGTGATATAAGTAGTGATGTTGAAGTACTAGTCCCTCATTATATCCTCAGTATTTTTGGACAATCTAAGAAACTCTCTGGTATACTCCTCTACTGACCTATCACCTTTGAAAATATTGGTCAAGAGAAGTCTGTAACTCATCCTCATTGATTCTAGGTAGAATCTTATCATAAACCGCTCTCTGAACTAACCCCAAGTGAGCGTAGTCATATGGGGTTGAATCATATGAACAAACTAGTCCAATGCTAGCCCCTCAATTGATAACTCAATAATGAGTATCCTTTAATACTCGATGTGCGCAGTCCCCATCCTCAACTCAATTACATGGAGAAAATCTAGCGAGTATGAAGTCCTATCAAAATAAATCTAGCTGACTCTAGCATAAAATAATGTTGCCTCTGGGTCTGACATACACTAAACTCCCTGCTGAAATAGAGGCTACATAGGCGGTACAACTTGAGGCATAGTTGCTACACCCTGTTGAATTCCTGATGCATAGGTAGCATCATTATAATCCTAATCTATAAGTTCCTCATCTTATAGCTCTCTCTATCTACGATGACTTGCTGCTCCTCCGGGTCTCCCTCTACCTCTACCCCTACACTTAGCTAGCAGTACATAGGGTAGAATCTTATCCTGGTAAGACTCTCCATCATCAGCCTCGTCAACCAATAGAGCAATACGGGCTCTCCTCATTCTGAAAGAATAAAAATAAAATACACAATTTAGAAAACAACAGATATCCTAGTAGTTATGTGGAAATCTAAAAGCAAGGAAGACTATTTAAGGATATAATCGAACCTAATTGTTGTAATAGTTTTAAAGAAAAATCAACATTTACCAACCTAAGTCACACAATACTAAACCTAGGCTCTGATACCACTTTGTCATAACCTAAACCCAAGAGTCATGATCGGTGCTAGGGAATAGGAATTCACATGAATCCAGAACCCGTAGCAAGTCTAAAACACTAGTTCACACCAAACATAACAAAAAATATACCAAAGAATTAAAACTTTTTAAAGTATAAGAAATCTTTCCATATTATATCATAATAAAATATTTTTATAAATATTTGAGTACACAGCCACTGTCAACTCAACATAACATACTATAATAGTACATACTAATACTGCAACGTCTAATAAATACAAAGGAAGTAATAGTTTAAAATTTATAAAAATTAGTTAATTAAGAAAGGGTCCAATGAAGAGGATAACTAGGGGAGGTCTGTAGAAAAGAATCCTGAAAAATAATTGAGGGGGATCAGATCTCTCTAAGTGAATTACTATTATATATATGCATGCAACCTAAACATACAAGTAGCCAAGCACCAATATAATGTTTATTTATTTATATTTATTTAATTTATACACGCATTTTTCATGCAAATGCTCAAAAGCAATTTTCATATCAATACAACTAATAAAAACAAGTGGAGGATCGGAGCAAAACCCTAAAAATTCTGTAACCTCAGTTACTATAACTCACTAATGAATCGACTTTTTTGAATCCAAAAATGTTTCCCTTTTCCAATTTGGCAATGGACTGGCCCTAAGACATAGGAAGGTCAACCAAGCTACCATAGTCTCCCTACCGGCATGACTGGCCCAAAGACACTGCAAGTTAACCAATCTCCCACAGCCACACCACTCTCTATCCATAAATCTTAATAATCATTTATCCATATCTCATACCACATAATCTCATATAATTAACATATCATAACCTAGTAATAGCGTACTGTTGTGCAACAATCTCAGTGTAGCCCACTAGGCAGTGCATTTTGTGGCTATCCTCTAAACATTATATCAAAAATAAAATGATAAAATCATCTTAAAATATGCACAACATCCAATGATCATAATTAACATTCACCTTTATATATATGAAAACATATATATAATAACAATAATAATTAACATTTAATGAAATATAACATAATCAAATTCATCTTTATTCAAAATATGGATGCCAATAATATTTTCAACATACAATGCATACATATAATAATAACTCATAGGTAGGACGCGCTCCTCGATATTGACTCGATTGACCCCGACTTGAAGACTCTGCTCTCGGTGCGGCTATAGAAAAATAATCAAAATAATCAGGATTAAAAATCTTAACCTTAAACATTCTGGATTTCTAAAGAGAAACTTTATCTAAGACATGACTCTAATAAAACTCACAACTCAACACAAATCTGATGTCATGTTTTATAAGAAATTTATCAAAAATTCAACAAAGTCTCCTTTGTAAAATGAACATCTCTCTACTAAAAGTAGAGTTATACTTGGACAAAATTGCACTTCAATACTACCCACAACTCCACATCTTGGATTGAGCCCCGAACTACACATTATGCCCAACCGAGAACTATAACACTACTACTGCAGTTTCTAGAATACAATTTAAAGTTCAAAATATACATTTGCATAAAATAGCCGGGACTGAAGGACACCAGCGAGGAACTCTACAACTAAGGTCTGACGATATGGGATCTCCTGAAAAAAATAATTGAGGGGGGGTTAGACCTCACTGAGTGAATTATTATACTATATATACATGCAAACTAAACCATAACAATCAGGCATTCTTATATATATATATATGTATATACACACATTTCACACGAATGCCAAACTTTGCTTTTATAAATATACTAAATGTAGAAAACGTTTTTTTTAATTCATGAAGGATCCATAGAACCCTAAATAATAACAACCTCAAACAATCCCATCATCACTCTAGCCATGCAGGCTCACTTGATTCCAAATAGAACACTTATTCCAATTTGGACAGCAGACTGGCCCCGAGACACTTAGTCGATCGAACTCCAGCAGTCTGGCTATCAGTGTGATTGGCCCCGAGACACTTGGTCAACCGAGCTCCAGCAATCATACTATATATCACCTCACATCTCAATCAACCCAATAGATCATTCAATTCACTTATGGACAGTAGACTGGCCCCGAGACACTAAGTCAACCGAGCTCCAGCAGTCTGACTGTCAGTGTGATTGGCCCCGTAATCACACTATCTAACATACCATTAATCTTAGTCAAATCAATTAAATCAATTATAATCACTCAATTTTAACTCTCACTCAATCCTTATCTATCGTACCGGTACGTACATGGTCCTAGTGTTGCCCACTAGGAAGCACGTTCTATTGATATCCTTCACTTTGAATAAATCATTCATTCGAAAAATAATTAATGTAGAACAATATTCATAATAGTAAAACCAACCATATATATATACCAAAAATATACCTAAAATATACCCAGTATATTTCAGGTATATATATATATATGTGTGTGTCAAATAAAATATGAAATAAACTAAAGATAAATCATTAATATAGTTAAAAACAATTTAAATGAGTAACAATAATATAACATGCATTATCTTAAAAATATATATTTAAATATGCAAAAGATATACTCTAAGTACACAAATCATTTAATAAAATATTTATATATAAATATTCATTTAAATACGTGTTTGTGTCTAACATATATTCACAAATATACTAAAAATAAACCTAATTATCTAGCATGCATATATCAAAAATAAACCCTAAATATATCACTAATGTGCTAGGTTTAATTTAATAATAAAATATTTATTTATTCGGAAATAAATCAAAAATATACCAAAAATAAACTTAAAAATAATTTAAGTGTAGGTTTATAATTTAACATGCAATTATTTAAGAATAAACCTAAAATCTACTAAAACTATACCTAAGGTATACTAATCATTTAATAAAATAATTATGTCTAAGTGTACATTCTAAAACATGTGTATATTACTCAAATGTATTAAATCTAAATCTAATTATTTAATGTGCATATATCAAACTAACATACATAATTATTTAATATGCATATATATAAAAATGCAACCCTAGATATACCAAAAAATATTATAATTTAAATCATTTTTAAAACATACAATGAAAATGAAAAATTCTAAATAATGCACCCTATATGCAGTGCATATATATACAGTATAATAACTCACATGTTAGCACTCCACGAGACAAACTCGGCGAGCCTGATCCGTTAGGCCTCGGTCTCGGTGCAGCTAGACAAACAAATGACAACATAAAATCAGAATAAAGTTATCGAAATTTCTAAAGACTCGATCTAGAATTTTAGACACAGAATTAGAATAGGAATTTGACCGGACATCATGTTTTACGAGAATTCTATCGAAAATTCGACAGAACCTCCCCTATAAAACGGACATTTCTCTACTCAAAGAGTAGAGCCAATCCTGCAAAGAAATACACTTCGGAATAAACACAGAATTACAATCAAAATTCCTCGGTTGGACTCCAAACTACAATTCACCGACCGAGGTTCACAATTCACATAATATTTATAAAATACCGAAAATGCCCTTATATAATAAAAATACATTTTATAAATCCAAATTACGTAGTTAACCCTAAAATATACTAAAAATCAATAAAAACCCATTTATTTAGAAAAATAGTATATTATATATAATTTGAAAATAATTTACGAAAAATAGTTTTAATTAGTTAAAAATACTAAAAATTTGCATAAATCATTTTTATACCCTAAATAACTATTAAAACCAATTTAATTACATTTTTAACCAATTTAGTGTAAAATTACCAAAATACCCCTATATATATATTCACTATAAATTTTCAAAAATTCACCAAAAATTATATAATTACTCAAAAATTAATTTCTCAACATATAATTCAATAATATCAATAAATATACTCAATCTACCAATTTATTTCAATTAAACACATACTTAACCCTATTTTTCAAAATTACATAAACTTAATAAATTCCAAATAAATACATAAAAATTCACAAAAATTACAAATAAATTTCTATAATTCATTTCAACTCCTATAATCACCATAAAACACAATTTCATAATTTAATTAATTAATTTTCGAAAATTAGAAAATAATAATAAAATAATCAAAAATTCACAAAAATTAAAATAAATTCCAAAAATTCTAAAAAAATTACAGCATGTAGATCAAGCTTACAGGAACAAAGTTTGTGAAGGAATTTTTCATGAATCAATCAAATTAAAGCTAAAAAAATTGAAACCCAAAATGGCTGATTTGAAGAAATAGAAACCTAAGCAATTATAGACCAAATCAAGTGAAACAAAGCTTGGAATCACACTCATCAGAGCTCAAGGATAAGATAGAGACCGACAGCATCAAATTTGGTGGCCGGAAAGTGCTTGATCGGAGCTAAGTTGATTTTTGGCTCCTTGATGAAAATCCAGCCAAAACTCGTCGGAAAAGAGTGTTTCAGGTGGTGAAAATGGCTGAAGGTGGAGGAGAAAGGCTGAGGGGCATAGTAACAGCAAGAAAACCAGCTTGAAAGTAGCTGGAAATGGCTGAAAACGTTTTGGGAGGAAGAAGATGAAAGAGGGGCAAAACTGTAATTAAGGCAACTTTTATTTTTTTGTTTGAAAAAATTGTGTGTATATATATATATATATATATATATATATATATATATATATATCCACCTTATATATATTATAATAATATAATCTCACACAAAAATAATACTCACCACACAAATATTTTAATATATTTAATAATTTATACACTTAAAATTAATTAATACAAAAATTAAATAATAAAATTAAGGAAATTAATTAAGCTCTAATTAATTTAAATAAATACACATATATACATTTTATTTTAGCACTTTAAAATTATATATGAGTTCATGCAAACTCATAAAACTAGTCAAAATAAATAGTATTAAATTATTTACGTGTCAATTTTCCCGAAAATACAATTCCCGAAAATTTTTTACGTAAAATACTTAAAATAATATAAAATAATTAAAATTAGCTTTAAACAAACAACAAACTCATAAAATATCATAAATATATATACAAAAATTATTAACACTGCATATCCCGATGCAGTATAAAAATATTTAAAAACTCGGGATATTACACCTATATTTTTTAGTATCATGAAAGAAAGTGATTTTCAACATCTGTGTGTACATGCCTGTATATATATTTATTATATACATATTATTGTTTGCATTTGACATATAGTAATGTGTGTATATATATTATAATAATTCAGTCAATGAGGTTTGACTCCCCTCAATTGATATTTTTACAGAAGAGTCTTTTTCTTCAGACCTCAACAATAGGTTTATCCGCTGAATTTCTTCCGCCCCGACTCTATTATGTAATTTATCTACTTAATTATTTTATATTATACTCTAGAAAACTGCAATAGTTGTATTTGCATTAGTAGTGAGTTTTATTTTATTTTGCTGTATGAGATTTTAATTTAGATTTTTAATCTAAATATTGTATTAAATTCATTTTATGATATGAAAAATTTTTATTTTATCATATTAAATTGAAATTTTAATTATGACATATTTATTTTATTATATTTATTGTATGTTTTTATTCTTTTAATACTTGCTACAGGTTCTTGATTAGAAAGAATTCTCGTTCCCTATTGCCGGTCATGGCCCCCGGTTTGGGTTGTGATAGTAAGCATTTGTTTCTCTAAAGAAAAAAAAATTAGAAATTCATTTAATGAGGTTGATGAAGATTGAGGATGAATTAAATGCACTCCAACTAATTTTTTCATAACCAACTATATAAACAACACTTAGAACTATATTTAAGAAGTTAGATAGTTCGGAAAACTTTTCTCTTAGAATTCATTTGTGCATTCAAAACTCTCTTCGTAATTTCAAATTTCTATTAAATTCTTGAGTGTTGGTCATGTTCCAATTTTAGGTTCTTCTTCATCTCTATTCTTAGGATAGCAAAGAGAAGTGAGGAACTAATTATAGAGGATTTGGTTGAAGTGTGAACTATTAAAACACTTAGGATTTGAGTTTTGATTTTAGTTAAGCCAAAAAAAAACTCAAAGCATATAAAGGTTAGAGTTTAGCCTTAAAAACTCTTATGTACTCAATCTAGTGAAAAAGATTGGAATTAGTTGTTGAAAAATCCTAATTTAAAGATAAATTAGGTAGAGATGTAAGTTCATTGAGCCGACATCTCCTCTTCCTTATATCTCAAATCTTCTTTCAAATCTCTTAAATTTCATCTTAATCCTTTTTAACACTCTAATTTGTCCTATCCACCCCCTTTATGTTAATAAAAATAAATAATTAATTAAAGTGAGTCTCAAATTAATTAAAATAATTAATTAACGTACTTAATTTGTATTTATATTAGAGAAGTGAGGACCTAGGATCAATAAAAGGAAGAAACAAAGGATTACAAAGAAATTTCAATGTTATGTGTTAAATAGCATAGAGGTTATGTTGTAAGAGGTAGAGACCTATTAAATAAAAATAATAAAGGAAAATGTTTCCAACAGTAAATCACAAATGAAGAAAATCCATTTGTCATCCTCCGCAAAGGTATATGGACCCTGTATTGAGGAAAAAAAGGAAAGCAAAAAAAATTATAAGGGTTAAAAAGATTATTTTCTAAGGATTAAAGTGATTATTTACTATATTCACATTTTCACATATTGTAATTTGTGACATATATCATTGCTCAATAATAAAATAATGAAATAATTATGCATTCCTTAACAACGCATACATAAGGAAGTGAAGGACATCAAGCATTCAAAAAAAAAAAAAAAAAGTATTGAGAAGGAGGGGAAATACAAGAAAATATTGAGAAGTTAGAGAGTAGTTTGATTAAAGCTACAATTGGGTAAGTTTTATAGCTAGCATGTCGATCTTTAATGGTTACAAATCTCACAACCATTGCTTTGCATGCATCTAAAATATGTTTTCATGGAAGTTTCCTGAAGTCTTGATTTTGATTTCATAGGAGGTGGACATGTTGCAAGATGAAACTAAGCAAGATTTCATAATATTGTGAGTGACTCCTTTTTTTTTGTTCTTCTTTATTTAACATTTTCGAAGTTCTCTTGGTTAAGCCTACACGAGAATCTTACATGCAAAAAAAAGGGCTATTTATATGAAAATAAAGCTTGAAACATATTTTAGTGCGTTGCAATCTTGCAAAACCACTTATAGAGTGGTCAGGCGATGCCTGATTGTAAGGTTGGCACTAAAGTGATTCAAATTGAGAAAAATGACAAATGTTAGTTGAGCCTAAACTTGGACATGCACTGCTGATGTATTCCTGCGATGACAACACTAATATTCACTATTATTGAAGAATTCGATACCAAGGGAGATCCACTTTCTTGGTGAACATAGGTCGGGTACAATTAATTACACATATAGGAGCACTTCACTAATGGGGACAAAGATATATGCATGATTATAACTTTTGGACATAGGACTATATTTACGTAGGCACCAGTGACAATTAGTGCATATTAAATATTAAGTTTATTTGATCGTTGATATCATAATTTTGGATCATATTTTATTTTAGTATTAAATTTTTAATTTTTTTCTTTTTAATTTTAAAAATTTTATTTTTATTTTAAGTTTTTTGAATATATCCAATCAAATTTAGCATACATGGCAGCTGGAATAAGTATATGTTTAGCATATTTATCATGTAAATATCTCATTAAACAGTCTAATCACCTTATGGGTTCTATAAAATAAATTTTGTTAAATTTTTATTTTATGGAGCCCACAAGCAAATTTTATTTTATGGGGCCGATAAAATAATTAAACTATTTAATGAGATACTTACAAGGTAAATATACTAAAAATATATTTATTCCAGTCACGTATGTTAAATTTAATCGAATATTCGAGGTACGTTAACATGAAATAAACATAGAATTTTTGAGACTGAAAAAAAAAAAATAAACTTTTGATACTAAAGTGAAACATATCCTTAAATTATGATACCAACAGTACAACAAATTCATTAAATATTGATGATCTTGGATACACGACATCTAAGAAAGTTTACAATTTTTGTTTTTTTTAACAAACTTGCCCCATCATTATAGAAGTAGTTTATTAAAAATTTAAATTAACAACTGAGGGACAATTTGTGGAAGGATGAATGTCTTATGAAATAGAAAAATCACTACACACTAAAAATTAGCAGGATTCAATAACAATTATTTTTTTAAGCATAAATTATTTTCCTTGAAGCTTGAACAACACTGTTGTTCATTAAACTTAACAGTGAATAATTTGGGAATTTGATAAATAAGATATATTATAAATGATTTAAAATAATGTTGATGCTACCCAAATACGAATAAAATTATTACTATGAAAAGTTTAACAAGATAGTGATAATGTAATTTCCATAATTTTGAGGAAAATTCCCTTTGTCTCTGACTTTAAGACTAAATCCATCACGGAAGAAATACAAATGAATAATGAGAATAATTTTATTATATTGTGTTTAAGGACGTGTTAAATTACATATTCACTAAGAGTACACAATAGAAATAAGAAATTACAAAGAACTATGAGAGTGCAAAATTCATATTCACTAGGAGTACTCTTTTGTAAAGAAAAATAGCAATCTTATAATAAATGCACTCAACCCTGAATATTATATCAGGAATGAATATATAGCATTGTTGTATTCATGTCTGTAAAGGTGTAATGATGAGTTATTCATACAATACATGAGTATAAATATTCTAGAGTGAAATATCTTTAAGTGAATTAATTTTGTTGGCCAACTATTGATAATTGTCTTTGGGACAACGCAAAAATTTAATATATCTTTAGGATAAATTTATGTGGTTGAAAATATGCGTACTAAATTTTATGGATTACTATAGTCTAAGAAAGAGATAATGAGCACAGTACAATTATGTTGTTTGTGAGATACCATGTTATTAGCAAAACATAATATCTAATATGTGAGATACTATTTTATGAGTTTAATTACACCTAGAAATGTTGCCATAATACTATGTTATTTATAACATGCTCTTTGTAATATAACAACAACTATAAAAGTCAAACCTTGAAAATATACAATACAACTTATGAATTGAACAAGCAAGTTTAAGTAACAAATATTTTTTAAAAAATGATAATAAGAAAAGAAGAAAAAAATTAAATTTTCATTTTCATTTTATTGTTTATACTCAACTTGATAAATGATATAATTCAGTAAGTTCATTTTATAATTTTCTTCTTGTTGTTTATGACCATGTTGTTGATTGATGTTATACAAAATATATCTGCCCTTGTTTTCTAGACACTCACTGAGTAATTTCCTTACAAAATTACTCACACTCATTTTTTTTTCTAGCATAATGCAATATAATGTATACTAGTATCTAGGATATGATAATTAACTGGACCACCATGGCCTATGACATGACTTTAGTCGAGTCCTTAGTTAGATATGTCATCAGCCACGATACTGATGCAGAGCTTGTCTTTAAGGTAGTAGTAGAGCATATTGGTAGGGAGCTATGCATTTTTATGATTATGGAGGAGATGGAGGACAATTTGGACACTACCATTAGAGTTGTGTATGAGGCAGACTCTGATGACCTGGCTGTCAGGCACTTTTACTATACTTTTTGTTCTTTTTATTGATGTTGGATCATACCCCTTGAACTTAGATTATATCCTTTATTGTGCAGATGTTGAGGTAGTGGATAATAGTGAGCCTGGCCTGAGATGTGCTAGCTGTCAAAGATACATCCCCACCGCCGCTGCGATCTGCGAGAGGGATTCTAATGCTATATATGGATTTATTTTTTGTATCTTTATTACAATCCCATACTCGCCTCTCCATATATATTGCATATTAAGTACAAGCTAATGTAAATATTAGAGTTTAAACTTTATGTAAAAGCTTAAAGTTTTCTTGTGGTCCAGTAGATGTTCTACTATTATTTATGTTGTTGCTTATATAGTTAAGCTATATTAAACTTCAGTATCATTTTTAATGGAGTTTGCATGTGAGTTGAACGTTAGCATAATACTCCTCTTTATGGTGCCACTATTGGGTGTTATTATCCCATTAGAATGCTTCAGGGAGGGGTTTTACATTTAAGTTAGTATTAGAGCTCTAGGTTATTAAGTTTTGTATACACTAAAAATAATGAATTTGAAAGATATTAGTTATGAATTTAAGATTGATGGCAAGTGATATTGAAGTGTTTTGATTTTGAATTTTAGGAACTATGGAAAGAATTACGAGTGGTCTTATTTGAGGTTAAGGTCGTGGAAGAGGTAGAGATAAAAGTAGAGGCCATGGTCAAGGAAACCAACAGGGTAGAAATGATCTTATGGAATGGGCTAGTCACTTGATTAGGAATTGAGCATTGAAACAAGAATCACCTTCATCCTTAGTATCAGTTAGTAACAATATAATGAAACACTGTATGCTCGAACTGGTGGCCAATAAGATAGTTCAGTATCAACCATGTCTACATTAATTTTTGAAAATGTGTCAAGGAGAGCACGTAATAAATGCCAACCTCAGCCGCTAGTAATGCAGATGAATGCAACAAATCCACAAGGACCACCAATAGTGCATATTGATACTACTTATTTAATACGCACAATGACAATTATTATGGCTGAAAAATAGAAGTATAAGAAGCCAAAGAACATTATTGAGCATGCTAAAAAGTGTAGGGCATTTAATTTTCATTGTATGCTAGATCCTGGTCAAGCTGACAAATAGGTCAAGACAGGTGATAAGGCTTTTACTTCACTATAACTAAGGGATACAAAAAAGGCCAGGAATTTGTATGGCCTAATATTTGACAAGGCTAATGAGTGATTGACTCAAGTCAATAACTTATTTTGAGAGACTCTTACTTAGCAAATATTCAAAGAATAATTCAACAAAGAACACCTAACTGAAACATATTAAAAGCAAAAGAAAGCATCTTTTATGAATTTAGTGCAAAGCTAAAGCATCTTTTGTGAATCTAGTGCAAAGCTCAATGACTATTATGGAGTATACTAATAAGTTTGAGGACTTGTACAAATATGCTAAGGATGTCTATCCCACTGAGGAATTAAAAAGTGAGAAATTTTGAGATGGATTACATATTTCCTTATATGGAAAGTTGAATCTATATGTTGGCACATCTTTCAGAGGTTGGGTTAAAAAAGCTATAAAGAAAGGGAGATTGGACAAGGAGTTGGAGACTAGAAGTTATTCAAAGCCTCATAGGAGAAATAGAAATAAGAAGTCAATGTTCTTTCTATATTCCAAGAATAACATAGGGATAAAAGGAAATAATAGGCCTCAAGGAAGCTGTATATTTGCAAGGCAATCTATGGCCCTACCTAAATTAGTTAACGTACATATGGGAGAAAATACTACTCCTTAATGCAATATATGTAGAAAGAATCATGTTGGTAGTTATGGTAAAAGCGGAGTGCAGTATTTTAAGTGAAATGAAATGGTACACTATACTCATAAATGCACTAAAAAAGTAACAGGGTAATAATCTATTCAAGGTTCTAATGCTTTAAAAGGTGGAAAAGCTAGACGACCACCAAATCCAGCTAGGCTTGATGTTGTTCAAAGTGAATCAAGCATAATGGCTCCACAACCCTAAAATAAAGTTATTGGACCAACAAATGCACTTGGAAATGTGCAATAGGCAAGAGTGTATGCAGTGATAGAGCGTGATGTCGAGATTACACTAGATGTGATAATGAGTATGGATTATGTATCAAATAAGCTAACGCATAGTCTAATTGCTCCCGGTGCTACTTTTGTATTCATATCAACTGCATTTACTATACATAATAATCTTAGGTCCTATAATAGAATAGATCTTGTAATTGTGAGCAAACGAATGAGGATGAGTATGATATGTGAATTAGGTATCAAAGATATTTTAGTAAGGATAGGAGAAAATGAAATGAAGTGGGATTTCATACCACTACTAATTAATGAGTTTGACATTATACTCGGTATGGATGGGTTGAGTTAATATCAAGCAAAGGTGAACTATTTTAAGTGATGAGTGGATTTTAAAATTAAGAATGGCAAGAAAATAAGTTTCTTTGGAGGAGGTAGGAAAGCAACAACTAAAATTATTTCGGCCATGACGGTAATGAAACACTTAAGGAAAGGTTGTGAAGCTTATTTAGCTTTTATGGTGGATAACTGGAAGGAAGAGGTGCCAATTCATTAATTATTTATTGTGAATGAGTTTGAGGATGTTTTTCTAGAAGATTTACCCAGATTGCCATCTAAAAAGGAGATCGAATTCGAGATTAAACTATTGTTGGGCACAACACCCATATCACAAACACTATATTGAATTGCTCCGGTAAAATTAAAAGAGTTAAAGATATAATTGCAAGAGCTATTGGATAAAGGATTTATTTAACCCAATTTCTCTCCATGGGATGCACCTATATTGTTTGTTAAGAAAAAGGATGGATTGTTATGATTATGGATCGATTATAAACAAATAAATAAGGTAATTGTCCAAAACAAGTACCATCTATTGAGAATAAAAGATTTATTTGATCAATTATAAGGAGTGATAGTATTTTTAAAGATAGACTTAATGTCCAATTATCATGAATTGAGGATCAAGGAATTAGACATTTCTAAAACTATTTTTAAAATGAGATATGAACATTATGAGTTCTTGGTGATGCCATTTAGATTGACAAATGTGCCAACTGCATTCATAGACTTGATGAACTGAGTGTTTAAGCAATATTTGGACAAGTTTGTAATCATGTTCATCAATGATATTCTAGTGTATTCGAAGTCAAAAGAGGAACATGAAGAGCATTTGAGAACAATGATGGAGATTTTGGGAAATAAGCAATTGTATGCAAAGTTCAATAAATGCAATTTTTTGTTAAATAAGGTTGTATTTTTAGGCAACATGATATATGTGGAAGGGGTGTATGTCGATCCTAATAAAGTTGTTACAATTATAAACTAGGAACCGCCTCATAATGTAATTAAAGTGCATAGTTTTCTAACCTTAACAAGTTATTATCGAAGATTTATGCAAGATTTTTCAATCATTATGTCTCCTTATAATAAAGTTATTAAGAAAGAATGTAAAGTATGATTGGACTTTTGAATGCCAACAAATCTTCAAGATTCTAAAAAAGAAGTTAATAATTGCACCTATCTTATTATTACCAGTTTAAGAGGCAGATATATGGTAAACAATAATGCTTTACGGTAAGGACTTGTTATATATTATGCAAAATATGAAGGTGATTGCTTGCACATGAAGGCAATTAAGACCCTATGAGCAAAACTATCCCACACATGATTTGGAGTTAGCTATAGTAAATTTTGCACTAAAAATTTGAAGGCACTATATGTATAATGAAACATGCTAGATTTTCATCAATCATAATAGTACGAAGTATATCATGAGCCAAAAGGAATTGAGCTTGAGGCAAAGAAGATGAGTGGAATTATTGACGGATTATGATTGTATAATTAAGTACCACCCTGGTATAGCCAATGTCGTGGTAGATGCACTTAGTCAATAATCAACAAGAAATTTATACTATATACACACTGTAAGAGTACCACTATTAATGAAACTAAGAAGTTTAGCTTTAGAGTTGATTTTAGATGCTTTAGGGGGTATTTTGGCAACTTTAAAAGTAAGGCCGCTACTTATAAAAAGAATTATACAAACACAAATGGTTAATAATAAAGCAAAAGAGTTACAAAATGAGATTAAGGATGGGAAGAAGAAGGAAGTTACTTATGACAATGGTGGAATATTAAGATTAGGAAAAAAATATTTATACTAAATGTAGATTATTTAAAAAGAGAGATTTTGAAGGAAGCTCATTGCTTTGCCTATATGATGCATCAAAGGAGTACAAAGATGTATAGAACTTTGAATGAACATTAGTTGTGGCAAGGAATGAAGAAAAACATAGAAAATTATATTTCAAAGTGCTTCATTTGTTAATAAGTTAAAGCTGAGTATAAGCATCCAGTCAGTTTATTGCAATCTCTACCAATACCAAAATAGAAATAGGAGCATATAACTATGAATTTCATAATTGGTTTGCCAAGGACTTAGTAAGGATATGATGTTGTATGAGTGATTATGGATCAATTGACTAAGTTAGCACTTTTCTTAGTAATCAAGATAAGTTGTAGTTTAAATAAGTTGGCAGAATTGTACATCAAAGAAGTGGCAAGACTGTATTGGATACCAATATCAATTATGTCATATCGTAACTCAAGATTCACTTCCAGATTTTGGCCAAGCTTATAAGAGGCTTTAAGTACCAAATGAAGATTCAATATTGTTTTCCATCCCTAAAAAGATGGACAATCAGAAAGAACTATATGAGTGCTTGAAGATGTTAAGGGCTAACGCTTTAGACTTTGGTGGAAACTAGGACAAACAAGTATCGTTAATGGAATTTATTTATAATAACAACTATCAGAGTAGTCTGGATATGGCACTATTTGAAGCTTTGTATTATAGGAAGTGTAAAACACCAATCTACTAGGAGGAAGCTAGAGAAAAAAAATTATTGGGTCCAAAATCGATCCAAATGACCATCAATAATATCCAAGGGGTTCGAGCTAATCTCAAAACAGGTAAGGATAGACAACGAAGTTACACTAATCTCAAGTGAGCATACAATGAATATAATGTGGGTGATAAAGTATTTTTAAAAATATCTCCATGAAAGGGTGTGATTAGATTTGGTACGTGAGGAAAATTAAGCTCAAGATATATAGAACCATATCAAGTGGTGGAACATATAGGACCCATAGCCTGTTGATTAGTGTTACCACCCAAGTTAGCTAGAGTGCATGATGTATTTCATATGTCTATATTGAGAAGATACTCAAGTGATCCAATACACGTGTTACAAGAACAACTTATGGAATAGAAAGAAATACTGAGCTATAAAGAGGAGCCTATAGCTACTTTAGCTAGGGATCAAAAAGTGATAAGAAATAAGATTATTCCATTGGTCAATGTGTTATGGAAAAATAATTCTTAAGAAGAAGTAATTTAAAAGAAAGAAGAAAACATTAGACAACAATACCCAAAGTTGTTATTTTCAATTATAATATGAAGTTGAGGACACCAAGTGAATTTTGAGGACGAAATTCTTTTTAGAGGGGAAGAATTGTAACATTCGTGTCCTTGGACATGTAAGCAAGAGATTGTGGTTAATAAAAATAATTAATTAATCAATTAAATTGAGTCTCATATTGATTAAAATAATTAATCAAGGGGCTTAATTTATATTTCAAATAAACAAGTGAGGATCTAATATCAATAAAAGGAAAAACTAAAGGATTTAAAAGAAATATTAGTGTCGATGTGTCAAATAGCATGGAGGTTATATTGTAAGAGGTAGACACTTATTAAAGAAAAATAATGAAATAATGATGCATTCCTAAAGAATGCAGACATAAGGAAGTGAAGGACTTCTTGCATTCAAAAAAAGAAGAAGAAATTCTTTACATTTAAAAAAACATAACCATTATTGTGCGTGCATCTAATATAAGTTTTAGTGGAGGTTTCCTAAAGTCTTGATTTAGATTCCGTAGGATGTTGACTTGTTCCAAGAGGAAACTAAGCAAGATTGCATAATATTTGTGAGTGACTCCTTTTTTATTCCTCTTTATTTAATACTCTCAAAGTTCTCTTGAGAAAAATCAATATAAAGCTCTATAATTTCTAGTGCCATTCATTGATTTCTTAGTGACAATTTCTTGTGATGAGTTATATGTTTCACCTCTTACCAAATCTTAAACAAACAATATAAACTTAGTGAAACCACTTTTAAATAACATAGTTTTTGGGCTTAGAATATTTCTCCTCTAGTTAATCCCTAATATCTGTTTTGTTTTTGCAATTCATTTGCGATTGGTCAACAACATCAATTTTCAAACAAATAATGAGAAGTAACTTTAGCAAGTTAGTGATAATGTAATTTTTAAAAATTTTAGGGAAATTCCCTAAGTCTCTGACTTTTTTACTAAATCCGTTATGGAAAAAAATACAAATGAATAATGACAAGAATTTTATTATAACAAGTTTATGGAAGTGTTAAAGTACATATTCACTAAGAGTGCACAATAATAATAAGAAATTACAAAGAACTATGAGAGTGCAAAATTCATATTCACTAAGAGTACTATTCTATAAAGAAAAATAGCAATCTTATAATAAATGCACTCAACCTTGAATATTCTATCAGAGATGAATATAGATTATTATTATATCCATGTTTGTAATGCGTAATGATAAGTTATTCACACAATACATGTATGAAATATCTTTAAGTGAATTAATTTTGTTAGCCAAATGTTGATAACTATCTTTTGGATAACGCACAAGTTCAATATGCCTTTTAGTCAAAAGTATGCATACTAAATTTTATGGATTATTATACTCTAAAAAAGAGATAATGAGCACAATATCATTGTGTTGTTTGTGAGATACCGTGTTTTTAGTAAGACATAATGTCTAGTATGTGATATATTATTTTATGAGTTTAATTACACCTGGACACATTGTCATAATGCTCTATTATTTATAATGTGCTCCGCATAATATAATAACAACTACAAAAGTCAAACCTTGAAAATATACAATGCAACTTATAAATTGAACAGATGAGTTTAAGTTATAAATATTTTCTAAAATATATACTATGAAAAAAAAATAAAAAAATTAAATTATAACTTCCATTTTATTCTTTATTCTCAACTTGATAAATAATATAATTCAGTTAGTTCATTTTATAATTCTCTTCTTGTTATTTATGCCCATGTTGTTGATTGATGTTATATATAATATATTTGCCCTTGTTTTATAGACACTCACTGAGTAATTTCCTTACAAAATTGTTCACACTCTCATTTTTTTACTTTTTTAGCATAGTGTACAGTCTATCTAAGATATGGCAATTCACTAGACCATTATGGCCTATGAGACGACTTTAGTTAAGACCTTAGTTAGATATGTCATCAGCCATGATGCCAACGCAGAGCTTGCCTTTAAGGTAGTAGTAGAGCCGATTGGTCAAGTGCTATGCATTTATGCGATTAAGAAGGAGATGGAGGACAATATGTACACTAACATTAAGGTCATGTATAAGACAAACTCTAATGTCTAGGTCACCTTGACCTGGCTATGAGGCACTCCTGGTGACTATACTGTTTATTCTTTTTATTGATGTTAGCTCATACCTCTTAGACCTAGATTATATCCTTTGCTTTACAAATGTTGAGGATAGTGGATGATTATAATGTGCCTAGCGTTAGATGTGCTAGTTATCAGAGATATATCCACGCCGCTGTTATGGTCTATAAGAGGGATTCTAATGCTATCTATAGATTTTTGTTTTATATCTTTATTATAATCTCACACTCACCTTTCATATATACTACATATTAAGTACAAGCTAATGTAAATATTTGGAATTTGAACTCTATGTAAAAGCTTAAAGTTTACTTGTGGTCTAGTAAATGTTTTACTATTATTTATTTTGTTGCTTATATAGTTAAGCTATATTAGACTTAAGTATCATTTTTAATGGAGTTTGCATGTGAGTTGAACATTAGCGTAATACTCCTCTTTATAGTGCCATTATCAGGTGTTATGATCCCACTGGAGAGCTTCGGGGAGGGGTGTTACACTCTAGGCCTTTTCATATAGTGTGCTTGTAATTCTTTTAAGATTATAAGAAAATATTTGCATTAAGATCATGTTATTCGATTTCCAAAAGGCTTGACTAGTGAATTTATAACTAATAAATCTCAAATTTTGATCATGGATCCATCACTATCAATTGAGTCTCTACTCTTATATTGAAATGTTAAAGGCTAACCAGAGTTATTCTAAATCAAGAAATTAGTAAGACAATTATGCTTTGTGCTAGCAAAAATGCAAATTATAATTAGTAGTTCAAAGGTTGTCCTTAACATTTTACAAATCTAAGTTCGAGGAATTAAGTATTTGCTTCAATAAAGCTTTTTATTTCTATTTTTAAGAAGAAGCCAACATGATTTTATTGTGGCAACTACGAGTAGTTAATTAATGAGTGCTATAACAAAAACAATTATCCTTTAGGTTATAGGCTAGCAAATAAGAGCTTCGATAATTTTGCAAATCAGGTTTACAATAATCTTAAAAAGGTTATAAGCTATACAACAAATGTTAAAGGAAAATAGATGCTCATAAAAAAGATCTATATTAATCCAAACAAGCTGGTTTTGATTAAAGCACAGTATATTAAGTTGTCTGATCTTATCCGATCAAACTCTCAAGAAATATGTGGTCCTAATTAGTTTACAAAAAATGCCACCACTAATTTTGAAAGCATGCCATAAATAGCTTTCTTTTTGTTTAAAAGCTTTATTAACATGAATCATAATTTCTAAAAGGACCTAGATTATAGACACTAGCACTACATACCATATAAAAAATTTACTTGCTAGATTTTCTTCTTATAAACATGTTCATGATTTCTTTATAAAGTTGCCAAAAAAAGAGATAGTTTCAGTTTCTCATATTAGTACTATTCATATCACTACTTCTTTAGTATTGCATAATGTATTGCATGGACCATAGTTGGCTTTTAAGTAGCCAAATTATTAAAACCTCAAACTGTTTCCTTCTTTTTTTACCTTGTTTTTGTTATATCTAAGACATAAACAACTAGAAGATTATTAGTATAGTTGAAGAACATGTTAGTTTATATTAGTATAAAGACATTCCACCTTCAGTTACATAGGGATATGTTCATCACTCAATCATTGGCAATCATGTTAATAACGTCATAGTTTGTAATCTTTGGCATTTCAAACTTGGTCATCCTTTAATTCCAAGGTTATGATTTTTACAAAATTAGCTAAGTCTATTATTTTCAATAATTCAATTTATAAAGTTTGTTATTTCCTATTAGCTCATTTATTTAAGAAAAATTTTGTGACTTAGTTCATTTTAATATTTGGAGATTTATATCTAGTTCTTCAATATATGGACATTATATTTTTTTTATAATTGTAGATGAAAAAGTCATTACACCTGGATTTATCATATCAATATAAATTTCAAACAAAATCTTTAGTTGAACAATTTTGTGTTTTTGTTGAAAGACAATTTAATGCCAAAATCAAGTGTATACAAACTGATAATGGCATTGAATTCTCTATGCATTATTTCTTTAACTCCAAAGGATTATTCACCAAACTTCATGTGTTTATAATCCTAAGCAAAATAATATTGTTGAATGCAAATATTAAGATCTTTAAAATGTAGCGTGAGCATTATGCTTTCAATCCAATTTACCTCTTATTTTTTAAGTAGATTGCATATTGCACTCAGCCTATTTGATTAACAAAATACCACCTTATATTCTTCAAGATAAAACACTATATAAGATACTTTTCCAATAAATTTCCAATTTTAGTCATCTAAAATTTTTGGTTGTCAATGTTTTCTGAGTTTATGATTTAAATTCTAAAAGGATTTTTGTTTCAGAAATTTTCAATTTACAGAACATTTTTTCCTTTTGTTCCACCTTTTTCTACTTATTCTAGTAATGAAATGATTCCTATTGCTAAAAATTTCATATCTTTAATTAATTCATGTTAGCAACTTTTTCTAGCAATATATAATTTTGATTCCAATAAAAATGTTTAACACTCTTCTTCTTACCAACCTATTAGAAAATCCCACATAATTATAAAACCCCTGACCTATCTCCAAGACTATAACACTAATTATATCCAAACCACCCCTGTCATATTTCATTAATTCTAAACAATTACAATCTTTCACCCACCTATCAAGCTTATATTTGTTAATTATCCACCATTCATGAACCAAAAACTTATGCTGAAGCTATTAAACAACAATATTGGCAACAAGTTATACAATATGAAATTCAAGCACTTAAAAAAAATCATTCATGGGAATTAACTTCTTTACCTGTTGTCAAATAACCCATTAGATTTAAATGGGTTTATAAAGTGAAATATAAATTAGATAGGATAGCTGAAAGATATAAAGCCCACTTGGTTGTAAAAGGGTATACACAAAAGTCTATTTTCGAGTTCTTCTTACTATAATAGCTTATAAATGTTGGCATCTTCATCAACTTGATATAAGCAATGTTTTTCTTACATGGAAATTTAAATGGAGAAGTCTATATGACTCTTCCTATTAAAGTGCATTCAATTGAGCCAAATTAGGTCTGCAAATAAATTGAAAGCCTGTATGGTATCAAATAGGCTAGTAGATAGTGGAATGTAAAGCTCACTTCTTCTCTTTTAGCGTAAGGTTCTCATCGTGCTAGTTCAAATTCTCCTTTGCTTCCTAAACATGATGGCACTAAATTCATTGATTTATTGATTTATGTTAATGATGTAGTAGTGGCAAGTAATGATCTTTCTTAAATTATAGTTATGAAAGACTACTTGCATAAGCAATTCAAGATTAAAGATCTTCATTCATTTAGATATTTTTTAGGATTGAAAATAGCATAGTCTCATTGAGGCATCAATTTATGCCAAAGAAAGTATGCCTTAGACATGTTAAGAAAGATAGGATTTCTTGATTCTAAACTTGTGTCGACATTTGTAATGGTCAATCAAAAGTTGCACAAAGCTGATAGCCCATCTTTATTAAACATCATCATGTATAGAAAGTTGATTGGCAAGCTTCTTTATTGTAAAAATGCTCAGCCTAATTTTTCCTCTATGGTTCAACAATTATCTCAATTTCCTAATTTCCAATGCAAGCTCATCTTTCTACTACCTATAGAGTTGTCAAGTACATGAAAGACACACCTGGCCAAGGTCTTTTTTTTCTTCTTACACCAAACTTCATCTCAAGGCATTCTCTTATTCTAATTAGGCATCATATTCGAATACTCATTATTTTATTACTAGCTATTATGCCTTTCTTGGTCATGCCCTTATTTTGTGAAAATCTAAAAAACAACAAACTATCTTCAGATCTTCAATAGAGACATAATACAAAGCTTTTACTTCTATTACTTACAAAATACAATGGCTGCAATATTTGTTTCATTGCTTACAAATTGATATAAGACCAACACTCTTTATTGTGAAAATCAATATGCCATTAAAATTGTTAAGAATCCTATTTTCCATGAGCGAACAAAACAAATAAAAATCAACTGTCATCTCATCAGGGAGAAAATTCAGCAGGGTCTTCTTCATCTAATGGCAATCACCACTATTCATCAGTTAGCTTGAGGGGGACTAACAAAATCTCAACTATATTACTAGCTCAGCCATTGCCACTAAGACTTCTGAATTGAGTTATCATTGCTCTTAGTGCTAAGTCCAGATCATTATTAAAGGCAATTTGATTAAATCAAATGGCTACCATTACTAGAGTCTTCATAACTAATTTACAATGATGTGTGTGTGTGTGTATATCAATTTTTTATTAGTTCTATTCTTTGGAATTAATAATAGAAAATTAGTTATATAGCCCGTAAACATTCATATAAGTAATAGAATGAGAAACGCATGAGTTTTTTTCTCTCATAGTTTTGATAGTAATAAATATAAAATTTTGCTATTGAAAAATCCTAACCTCCTTTTCTCTCAACTTTCTCTTCTTTCTTTTCTTGCCACTCATTTTCCTTAAGCAATGAAGGGTATTTTTTGTCATTCTTGGCCTGAAATCACCCCTCTACACCTCTTTTAATAATTTATTTCTCAAACAAGCGGTTATTCCACATACATCTAGGTTTTATTTTATTTTTTGTGATTTTATCATCTTGTTGCAACATTTGATTTTCGTCATCTTGTTACGGCATTTGATTTTTGTCGTCTTGTTATGACATTCTATTTTTCGTTGTCTTGTTATGGCTTTTTATTAGTGTGTAAGTGATTCAGACAGACAAAACATATTTGATTAGACAGAGAGAATAAATCAAATTATAGTCGTCAGTATGTTACAGAACTAGAATCTATTCTAGTTACTATAGTGTTATCAAATTTGTAAGTTTTGAACCGATTTATTATACTATTAACCTGTGTGCTATTTCATTTTCTATGGTTTTAGCAAATTTATATTTGTATTTCTATTAATGTATTACTAGTTTGAATCAATAAAAAAAATTCAAAAAATAAAATATAAAATTTTAAGATTATTAGTATTGAATATTTATAAATTTTTTATTTCATTCATGAAATTTTATAGTTCTCCATTGTTAGAAATTTTTGTAATTATGATGATGATGAAAATTTTTTTGCTAATTTTCTTTCGATTAGACTGGTTTAAAAACTAAATTAGAGTTTATTGCAATATAAAATAGTCATTAAGTGGAGGACGATGAGCTATCCATGTCATTGGAAAAGAGTAAAAGATATTATCATCATTTACGAAAGATTCAAATTTGTTTACTTGTTTATTACGCTTAAAATCATATTTATCTTTTAAGATGTATTTGTTTATTTGAATGAATAAAAGAATTGCAGTTGTAAAAAAAAAAAAAAAAATCATCCCTCAAGAAGATAAGAACAATAAGTCTCATGAATGAAACATTTTTAATAAGATAAGAGGGGATTTATTACTATTTTTCAATTAAAATACACACCCAAACTTTTGAAAGATTCTTTGTTTAAATTTTAAGTGCTATAGTAAACATCCTATGCATGTATCTAATTCAAAAAAAAAAGATTTTATATTAAAGATAGAATCATAGCATTAATTCACATAGCTGAATCAGTTTATCTGTGCATTGAATTTAGAATTAGATTTAATTCATAGAATGATAGATTCTACATTATGCTTTTCTTCTTTTTTTTTTCCCTCGTCTTATTATTTATTTCTTCATTATTTTCATCCAATTTTACAAATACATTATTGACATAGTGATTAATTAGTATTAAAATATTTGCATCGTTAAATTTAAGAAAATTTTTTAGCAAAGTAGAAATATTAAAATTCCTCAATATATATGTATATAGTTTAACTTACAATAAAAAAAAAACTATAAATTAACTTGAAAATAATAAATTACTCAAATTTTGAGAGCAATTTGTTAAAATTCTTTCTCTCCAATTTTACTCATTCTGTAGAAATAAATTTAGAAAAAAAATACAAAAAAAATGTATTTATTGTTATGCATTTTCGCAATGCTTGACTTAGTAATTTTTTTTCAGAATATTTTGGGGTCTATAACTTTTATCATATTATATTTTCAACGTTCTATTAATTTTTTTTTCAATCAATAGAATTCAAGCGATTTAATTTCTATCACAATATATAAAGAAGAGTAAGAGGGACAGGATTACATTTGAGTGTTCAAATATTTTATCACTTAAACTACTCATAGGAGATAATATTTTATTAATTATAATCATTAATTTTAATGACATAATATTAATATAATATGAAATTCAATAATAAAATTATTTTTTCTATAGTGTCAAATTATTTGCAAAAAAAACTTTTAAATATACTATATATATATAAGCTTATTCCATAAAATGAGTTAATTAGGTTCTGATTAATAACGGATATTTATAGTTAAACAAAGATATAGTTTACTAACACCAGTCAAAAACATTACTAAATTGATAATGTGTTAGACATCAATTAATTAATTAGTAATTATTAATTAGTTTCCTCTTTTGTTGGAAGGGATTTCAGAAGCAGAGATAAAGTAGGCATGCAAATTAATATTTAATTAAATTGGAGAATTGAAGACAAGCTGTCAGCTGTGAAGCGTCAGTGCACATGAGGAGTTTTAAGTTGGCCTAATTTCTCATTGGCAGCAAAATGCACATGCACTTGTAATTGTTTTAATTGCAAATTCTACACACGTTACTTGGGGAACAAACTTAAATATTAAAAAATTAAAAAATTAAAAATATCATCTAAATATTAATCAATTATATAAAATGAAGTAATCTTCATTTTTAAATTGAGAACGGTAAGAATTAAATTTTATATTTTATGATATTCTTAAAGAGTAGTAATCATTTGATTGACTATAATAATATATATTTAATATATCTATTTGATAAATAAAGTTTGTGTTTGAAATAATTATTAAAAAAGCATATTTTTAATTATAATTAAAGAATTTTATAAAGAATTTCTTTATTAATAAAAATTAGGTCATAATATAATTTAAATCTTATATTTTATGATACTTTAAAAAAATAATCATTAAATCACTTTCCCTAGCAAATTTATGGTAATTATGCATTAGTTATAATTTAAAATTCATTGGATTTTTTTTTTCACACATGTTGTGTTTAAATTTGTAATTATATGCATTATGAATTGTAGTATAAAAAATATTATTCTCACAAGAATTAAATATTTAATACCAATTCTTCTACTTATGTTTCTATCTAACAAATCAAATTAAAAAATAAAGATATAAGATTTGATTCTTACTGTTTTCAATTTAAAAGATGAAGGTTACTTCATTTTATTCATTTTATATAGTTGATTAATATTTAGATGATATTTTTAATTTTTTTAATATTTAAGTTTGTTCCCTGAGTAACGTGTGTAGAATTTGCAATTAAAACAATTACAAGCGCATGTGCATTTGCTGCCAATGAGAAATGAGGCCTACTTAAAACTACTCATGTGCACTGACGCTTCACAGCTGACAGCTTGTCTTCAATTCTCCAATTTAATTAAATATTAATTTGCATACCTACTTTAATTCGTAATTACACGCATCATAAATTGTAGTATAAAAAATATTATTTTTATAAAAATTAAATATTTAATATCAATTTTTCTACTTATTTAGAAAAATTGAAACTCTAACAAATCAAATAAGGTAATTAAAGAAATAAAATATAAAATTAAACAATTAAATTATAAAAGAAAACAAACTAATTAAAACCTAAAGCTTGAATGTTGTTTTCACTATTCTAGATCGATCATAAACACCTTAATTATTAATTCCTTTAATTTCAATTAAGAGTAATTATTTTAAAATATCTAAAGACTCTCTCAATCTCAATTAAATATGTTAAGATTAAAATTTAACTTACTCTCATAGTTAAGAAATTAATCAAAATTCCTTAAGTTTCTTAACAATTATTTTTATCTCCGAAGAGCTTGTCTATTCTTGCGATCAAGTAATTTAAGTCCTATGAGTTTTAAATTAGTAAATTCATCTAACTCTGGTTAGTTAATCTACCCATAAACATGCAATTAATTGAGCCCAAAATCAAAAGCAAGAAAATAAGCACAACTCATAAAATTAATTGAAAATCAATTTAATAACTAAAAATATGTGTTCAATCACAATCTAAAAAAACTACACCAAATCCAAACCCTAAAAGAAAGTTTAGCCAAACATGGCTCTAGTGACCAAAATAAAAACTACAAATAATAAAATAAATAATAAAAGGATGAATAAAACTCGTTATAAGCACGTTTCAATCTTCAATTTTTATCGAGTTCTTCAACGGTGTTTTCACCCTAATGGTGGCATTCTCCCCAACGGCTCTCTTAACTTAGAGCCAAAATTTTTTACTCATAAAGAAAAATACCCTACATTCATTCAAGGAATAAACCAGTAATTTTTCTTCTTCAAAATTTATTTCAATTAGGAAAATAACTTCATAAAGTGATTCTTTAATTATTGGCTTAAATCTCAAATTCTTTAGAAAAGTAAAATTTCCACAAAAACATACTAAAAATGTATAAATTAACTAGAAAACTAAAAAGGAAATAAAATCAAGCTAATAAATTAAAACTCTAATAAAACATTAATTATAAATAATAAACTAAATAAAATATAAAAAAATACTAATAATTTTTATAGAAATTAAATAGAAAAATTATGTTATAATTGACAGTAACAATATGAAGCAAAAGAGTGCGCAAATGCTAATTTGCATGCTCTTCTCTAGATCATTAAGAACTTCAAAGGTGTGATGTGCTGTAATGTTCTTAAAAATCGTCTTTTACTAGCTATTGGCATGTGTGTGTATATATATATAAAGAAATTTCAAAATCATATCAAAATAAATTTTTTTTATCTCTTTTTCCTTTTTGTAATCTCCAATGTTTTCCGGTGCATCTTTTGATTAGACAATCATTACATAAGTATGTTTTCTTTTGATTTTGAACTTATAGAATAATAAATTTATATGTATTTTAAATGTTGAGTTTTAAAATTAACAATTCAAAAAATTAATAAGTGTTTATTTTTATATTTGAGTATTTATTTTAAAAGTTAATGTATCAAATTTGTCACGACCTGAACCCGAAGGCACGTGACCGACACTAGAAAATGGGAAGACATAAAGCCCCCGAAATCCGTAGTAAACCTTAAAGAAAAAATAAACAAAACCTTACAATTTAAAATTTTATTTTAAAATAGAACACATTATCAAATTGATTTTTCTAAAACAAAAAAAATAAACAAATTCAAGTGCTAAATAAAACGTGCTTCAACGTCACATATTACAAATTAAACTTAAATCTTTATGCATAAGCATGGTTCGTACAAATAACTACACAATATACTTAAAACATACAACTCTTAGTACATATATTACTGCAGCAAACTAGATTAACACACAGTACAGCTTACAATGACCTACATAAAATAGCCGGTGAAGAAGAAACTCGGCGTGGAGGTAGTCTGAGGTCGAACTCCCAAGCTCCTAAAAAAAATAAATTGAGGGGAATCAGACCTCACTGAGTAAGTCAATAAAAAGAGCTGTACGGTTTGAAAACCTTTGTGAAAGTTATATGTTTATAGTAAAAATAATTTATAGTATATATTTATAGCTTTTGAAAAATCTCGGTAGAACCCTAAACCCAAAAATCTACATGGTCAATTGGGCCCACTTATTCCAACTAGACTACCGGTCCCCGAGAGCAAAGGCATCAACCGAGGCACCAAGTCGTAGTCATTCACTTAATCCTAATATATGGCACTGGCGGTCCCTGAGAGCAAAGGCATCGACCGAGGCACCCATCCCAGTCCATTATCAACCTTACAATCACTGGCGGTCCCCGAGAGCAAAGGCTTCTACCGAGGCACCCATCCCAGTTTAACATTCACCAATCATATATATATTACGGATCCATCTCTTAATCTCTACCATGTGCACATAGTCTTGGTGAAGCCCACCAGGTAGCCCGTTCTATCAAAATTTCTCAAAATCGATTTTAAGTAAATAAAATGCATTTAAATCTTAAATAGCAACAGTAAATTAAATAAACCATATAATCAGTATTAAAATATGAGCGCACACATTTGTTAATTAAAACACACGCACAGATCATTCTATCGACTTACAAGATGAATGTGAAGGCTGACGACCACGCGTCTGCCTCGGTCTCACAGCTTCTGCTCTGATATGCTCTAGAAGGAAAATAACAAATCAACTTTTAAAACATGACTATGGAATCGAAATCAACAATCAACAAAACAATGAAATTCCAGGCTAACTCGAGGAAAATCGGACAAGGCTCGATAGACAGGATATAACCTAACTAACGATAGAAATTTTACAAATATTACGTTTTACGAGAAAATCTACTGAAATTTCGACAGAGTCTCCTTTGTAAAACGGACATCTCTCTACCAAAGGTAGAGCTAGACCTGCATAAAAAGGCACTTCTAATATCTATAAACATTCATACTCGAGTCGGGCTCCCAAAACTACATTTAACCCCGACCGAAATCACAACTCAATGAAATATCAAGAATTAATAGCATTTATTTCTCAAAATACATATTTCACATACACATATACTAAAAATAGACAAAAATATATATAAATCTCAATTATTCAAAATTAAACAACTAAATTTGTATTTCATTATTAAAATATAATTAAAGCCTAAATTAAAACCATTATAATGTATTATAAATATATAAATATAAATATAAATATAAATATATATATATATATATATATATATATATATATATATATATATATATATATATAGGAATTAATATTCAAAATTAACACTACTTAATTAAAAATATCAATTAATTTATACAAATTGTCTAAACCCCTTAATTATTAATAAAACTAACTAAAATATATATTTAACTATAATTAGCATAAAATTACATTTCTACCCCTAAATACATAAATTACATAATGTATTATTAGAACTAAAAAAATAATTCCTTAAAATTATTTAAATATCTAAAAATCATTTTCTCTACCTTAATCAACTTAACATCAATTAAACTTATAAATAACTACTAATTTCCTCTAAAAATATAAATTAACCTACTAATTCACATTTGACATAAACCTAAAAATATTTATAAAAATAGTTTAAAAATCACAAAAACTATAATTTAAGTTCTAAAATTAATAAAATTTAGTAATAACCTCAATTATCAAAATTTTATAATTTTTTTACAAATAATTTCGGATATAAACAAAATATTACTAAAATATTCAAAAATTTTACCAAATTCACAATAATTCCTAAAAAATTTTAATAAAATTAATTCACCCAAAAATAATTAACAAAAATCACCCCCAATTACTAATTAAACCCAAATAACATCAAATAAACCAAATAAATATCAAATAAAAATTCTGGAAAAATCAATTAATTCACCAAAAATTTCCAAAAATCAGAATCAACCTCCTTAAACACTAAAAACATCAATTAACCAAATAAATCTACCAAAATTATCAAGATCAAGGAAGGAAGAAAGAGATAGATGAGCATGGCTTATTGTTGAGCTTGAAGGGCTGGGGAAGGGAAGCTTGCTGCCACCAGAAAGAATGGAGAAGAAGGAGCAGCAGGTCGCAGCTGAGAGGTAGCACAGGAGGTGGGGGACGAAGTTGGGTGGAGTTGGAAGAGCAGCTGCCGCGCAAGGAAAAGGAGTTGGCTGCCAGGCGAGAAGAGAAGAAGAGGAAGAAGAAGGAGAACAGCAGCAGCAGCAGCAACCCGAGAGCTCCTGACCACGGCGGAGATGAAGTCCCAGGCAATGGAGGCAGCAGCTCAGGGAGAGGAGGGACGGTGATGGTGACGGAGGAGGAGGAGGAGGGTGGTTTTTTTTCGGGTTTTGATGGGTATATATATATATATATATATATATATATATGTATTATACAACCTACTAATATACCTACACATATAATAATTAAACCCTACTTATATATATATCTATAAATATACATATATGTATACATATATCTTATTTATATGCACATATACACACATATATATATATACTTAGTAACATACATAAAACAACCATGAATTCATGTAGTTTTTTTTTTTTTAATAATAATAATAACAATAATAATAGTAATAATATATGTCATTTCTTAAATAATGATAATTAACAAAATAATTAACAATAATATAATATAATCTAAAAGTATTTATTAACAATTCAAATATAAAATTACTTTATTCAATTAAAACATAAGGTATTACAAAACTATTAAAAATTCTAATTTATTAATAAAAATAAAATAGTTACCTTAGTTATTTTGTATTATTTTTTAAATAAAACACTATTATACATATTTTAATACTACTTTAATTCTAAAAGCATTTATATATTACATATATTTTTACTTTAAATCACTCAAAATATATTTTGTCAAACCATAATTTTAGTTGTTTTGGTTCGTTTATTTTCAGTTTTATGAGGTTGTGTTTCAATTTTTTTTTTGTTTTGGCCTTTTTTTTTAAAATTTTTTGGTTGGTTCATTGTTAGTTTTTTAAGGTTACTTTTTATCTTTTGTTGTTTTTTTGGTTTTTGTTTTTGGCACTTGTTTTGTTGATTCATTTTCAATTTTATCAGGTTTTTTTTGGATATTTTTTATTTTTTTGGTTGGTTCATTTTCAGTTTTATTAGTTCAATTTTCTGGTTGTTTTCCAGTTTTTTTAGTTGTTTTAGTGGTTATTTTTATTTTTTTGGTTTGTTCATTTTCACTTTTGAGGTTGTTTTTATATTTTTTAATTTTTTTGGTTGTTTTGAGTTTTTTTACAGTTTTTATTGTTTTGATTGGTTTATTTTCAGTTTTTATGAGCTTGTTTTACTAGTTGTTTTTAATTTTTTTAATTGTTCTTCTGGTTGTTTTGACGGTTATTTTTAGTTATTTTTTTGGTTGTACTGATGAGCTTGAAGAAGAAGTAAACTTATCACAACAATATGATTAGAAAAATAAAAAAAAAATAAATTAAAGATTTGCATATAAAGAAAAAAAGAAAAGAGAGAAAAATAAGTAAATCAATAAGATTAAAAGAAAAAATGAAAAGAAAGGATAAGAAAAGGAATGAGAGTATAAGAAGAAAAAGAAGAAGTAAGACCATAATTTTTTTAAAAAAAATTGAAAATAATATTTTTATAAAGGAAAAAAAATCAACAAGTACTTTTTAAAATATTTTCACCTTTTTAGTTATTTTTGAAAAAGTCTCAAAAACGAAAGAGCTACTACACATGTTCTTTTAGGCCCAGAAATGATTATGAAGCATTGGGTCAGGCTCGTAAAGCTACACAACCATATTCTTTTAACGTACAAAGCCCATTTAATTACATTTGAATTAATTATTTGCATTTTTTTCATGAGGAAATTTCACTCGGTGTCTGATCAACGCACTTAATATAATTAGTGGTTAGGTTTCTTTCTTTTCAGTTTTCTTTCTTTAGCTTTTAATTTTGTCAAGATTTTAGGTCATTTTTAAAAGGTAATGGTCAACTTTAACGTTTTCTTTGTGTTTTTTTTTTTACATTTTTTTCCTTTTTTTTAAAATTTTTTTATCTATTTATTATTTTTAAAGTCATCTTTAATTTAAATTTATTGTGTGTATTTATTTGATTTGTATATTTTAAATAATTTAATTTTATATTTTAAATATTTTTTTTTATTTTGAAACTTACTATTATTTAAAATATAAAAAATTAAGTTAATTAAACAAAAAATTATCTATAGTTTTCAATAATTATTTTTTTCATAATTATTAAGAATTTAAAAATTAAACAAATTAAATTAAAATTACCCATAATATTTAATAATCATTATTTCAATAAAAATAATAAAAAATTATTATATCACATAAATTATATGTTTATTATTTATACTAATAAAAGTAAATATTATATTTATGGTTTTAATTTTATTATTAATGATGGAAAAAATAAAAAAGAACAATAATCAACAACTGTAAAATTTTATTGTTTTTATTGGTTTTAGTTGATTTTTATTGTTTCAATTCAGTTATAGATTTCAATTATTTTTATTATTTCTCTTTATTTATATTTGTTGATTTTTGTTAAAAATAAAAAGATAACAATAAAAATTATGAATTATATCAAATAAATTATTATTTTTACTATTTATACTAATAAAAGTAAAAATTATATTTATGGCCTTAATTTTATTATTAATGATGAAAAAACTATATAAAAAAAAAGAATAACAATCAACAACTGTAAAATTTTATTACTTTTGTTGGTTTTAGCTATTTTTGTTTTTTCTATTGTTTCAGTTGTAGGTTTCAATTGTTTTTGCTGTTTCTCTTTGTTGATTTTTGTTGAAAATAAAAAAATAACAATAAAAATTATGAGATGCATAAAAAAATTATTATTTGTAATATTAATACTAATAAAAATAAAATTTTATTTATAGTCTTAATTTTGCATTAATAATGAAAAAATAATTTAAAAAGTAGTAAAAAAATCAAAACAATCAATAGAAATCAATAAAAATAAACAACAATCAACAACATAAATTGTTGTTGATTTTTGTTGTTTGTTTTTTCAATTGTTGTTTTTAGTTTTTTGTTTTGGTTTTTTTTTTTATTTTTGTTGTTTTTTTTTAATTTTTTCAACTTTTTTTTATGTTACAAATACATAATAAGGATTGTAAAGTTGTTACACGTTAATTATCAATGAGTATTAAAAAAGTTTTTTTTTTTTTTTTAAAAAAAGAAGTTGTTAAGACATTTTAATAAAAAAAATTAAAGTAAAAAATAAAATAAAATCCTTATTCTTTAGAAATATAAAAGTAGAAATTTTTTTATTTATAGTTGTTACAACAATTAAAGATATTTATTGCTTAGTTTAACAACAATTGAAAATGTTTAGTTTATAATTATTCATTTTAAAAAAAAAGGTTTTAAGAGAAAAAAAATATAGTAAAAAAAAAGTTGAGAATAAAATAAAGACAGTATCTTAAAAATTAAAAAAAAAACATTGAGCAAAAAAAAGTTGAGAAAAAAAAAATGAAAACATTGGAAAAAAATGTTGAGAAAAAAAATATAATATTATAAAAATAGAAAAAAATGTTTTGGCAAAAAATTTTGAAAAAAAAATGAAGACAGTAGAAATAAATATTGAGTAAAAAAACATTGAAAAAAATAGATGAATACAATAAAAAAAATATTGGAAAAAAATAAATAAAAACAATATAAAATAAAAAAAATTATTAAAAAATGTTGAAAAAAATATAAACTAAAAAAAAGAGTTAAAAAAAATCAGTGAAAGGGGAAAAATGTTGAAAAACTAAAGGTAATAAAAAGAATGAATTATATTTGAAAAAATTATTTTTGTAAAATTATTTTTAAAAATTTTTGCCCTCAATATTTTTTTGAAAGGTTATGGAAAAACTCCTTTTTTCATTACATAAAGTTGGTACGTACAGTACGGTATTCCCTCTGAGCAACTGTACAAATACATTATAGATACATTAACATTTTTTTTATTGTGGGAATAAAATCTGTGAAAATTAAGTCAAAATTAAAAATATTAAAAAAAAAAAAGAATAAGATCAGCCATCGAATATAATGCTGGTATTATTTATGAATTAAATAAGCATGTAGATAATAATATTCATTATGCCACGTGGCATCTCACAGGTATTGACGAAGATGGGACATACCAAATAAATTTTAATTAGATAATTCTTCATCACAAGTAGAATGAGATCATTACAAATCCCAGTAAGAAAGGGAATTTTATGGACAAATTAATAATCACAATCATCTTTATTATACTTTGAAAGCTTCCTACTAACTCACTCGTCACCACCATTACAATTTTATAGTTATAGCATTTTCCATAATTTTATTTAATGGTAGGTATATTTCTAGATTTGAACATTAAATACCAAATTTGAATTTTTTTTTTTTTTGGGTATGAAGTAAGAAATTAGTAATTATAAATTTGATATTAAGACCATAACATCAAGGCAAAAACTTCATTAATTAAGACAAAATTGACATAAAGCAAAACACACCAACTATGGAAATCCCCATTAATCCAATTACTTTCAATATCAGAAGATTTCGATATCCTTTGGTTCTTGTAAATGCTCAAATTTTTTTGTCTCATCTTCTAATTTTCTATTGTCTTGTATTTTCTATTGTCTTGTATTTATGATACCAGAGCTCTAATTTTTTTAAAAAAATTTTACTACATAAGTTAAGTAGTCAAATGTCACAAAATATAATATTTCTTAATACTTCTACATAAATTATGAATTTGCATAATTTCACCATAATATTTGCCAATCTATGTAATCTAAATGGTATTTTCAATTGTGAAAATTGTGGAAATTTTAAGTTCAATTTCCTACCGCCGCTTTCATCGATGTTAATGAAAATTATCATTTTTTTTACAATATATGTTACAAGAACGGTTACCTTTCTATAGTTTAAATATATACATTTTTAAATTAATACGTTAAAAAATTTAAATAATATCACTTGAAAAGACATGATGGGTAAACTATTTTTTTTTTTCAAATTTAATAATAAATTCTTTTTTAAATAATGACATGGCATAAAAAATTAATAATATTTTTTTTTATCTAAAACATTAGTATACAAGATTCATTGAAATCTCGTATAATTTATAGTGGAGTAACATTTTTATATGAATTAAACTTTGCCTTCTGTGGAATGTATTTTGTTATGAAAAGCAAAATTTAAAAAGAAAAGAAATTATTCAAAAGCAAAATTAATAATAAAATGGAAAATTAACTTTTTTTTTTTGGGCTGTCCCATGAAAAATAGTTGTGAATTGACAAGTTCATCTGTTGAAAACGGACACGTTAAAACAATTTGCATGGCAGAGAATTGTGAATTATCTGCATCTACATCTGACTCATCTTAATGCACTTTTGCTACAAAACAAAACAAAACAAACCAAGCCCCACAAAATTACAAATTTCTTTTTGTGATTCAAAAGCCTGTTATCGATTAATCGCCCATCCATTTGACAAGATTTGGACGTTTTTTGCCTCTCTTTCTGGAATAAAAACAATACTTTTTGGGTTGTCTATGCTTTTTTTTTTTTTTTTTTTTGATTTCCTAAACTGAGAATGGCACGATGATTAATGTTTTTATATAAAAGAAACTTATCAAGGTATGATGATTAATGTTGATTAGATGTATATGCGGTATCCAAATTTTTATTTTGTTACATTTAAAATTTTAATAATTGTTAATAATTTCAATTATTAAATTTTTATTTAAATTTTATCATTTAGTCATTTGAATATTTGATAAAGTTTAATGATATATATAGCATTCAGAAAAGGTATATTTGAAAGATATTCATTATATATGTAACCATCTAATTTTGAGATAGTTGAGTGTGAATACGATACAAAATTCTAATGATAAAAATTTGTTATAAATAGGTTTGTAGATATTGATTTCTAAATTTAAGGGCTTAATTGGAACTTTATAAGAACTTAATTGTGATTTTTTCTTAGAAATCTAATTGAAAAAGTTTTAATTCTTTTAGGGGTTTTTTTAAAATTAAATGTTTAAAAAAATTAAAAATTACCTATCAAAATTCTACAATTCCAAGAAGAATTGCACTATTCCGATCGGTGTCTTTTTCATTTTTTAGTGAATTTTGATTTTTGAAAATATTTTTTCTTGTTTTCTCATTGGTCAAAAAGTAAATAAATAGATTTTATCCTGATAATTTTCTTAATAGCAGATTCAAAATTAAAAAAAAAATTCTTGTTTATCTATATCCTATAACCTGTGATTTGATAATTATGGGAGGTGGATTTGTTGAGGGGTTTTTAAAAGGGTCAAAGAAAAATCACAGAGGGGGGTCTTTCTCTTTTTCTTTTGTTGGGGGGCTCTTCTTCTTCTACTGCTTTTTCTTCATCTTCCTCTTGGCTAAAAAACACGGAGAATTTTACAAAATAAATCAATTGCAAAAAAATTAAATAAATAAATACGTAGAAGAAAGAAAAAGTTTTAAAAAAAGGTGTTTTTGAAATATGCAGTGAACTAGAGACACAAAATCAAGTTCACAACCTGGTCAAACATGGTGAATCAATATTCTTTGAGGGGCTAATCAATACAGTATCCATATCGCATCTCCTTTTTCTTTTCTTTCTTTATTTTATTTTGATTTCATTTTTATTATTTTTATTTTGTTTCGTTTTTTAGAATTCTCTAATTATTTTTGTTTCTTGTGTTTATTTGTTTCTTTGGCTATAGTGAAAACGTGGTGCAAATGTGATTGAATAAAGGAAAACCTAGTGAAAATCCATAGAATGTCACAGATTAAATCTTGTGTAAATCACATAGTTTGAGTATTCATATTATTTTTATCATTCTGTGTTTTTTTTATTTTCTGTGTTATATTTATTTTTATTGGGTTTGTATATATTTTTATTTATTCATTTTCTTTTAACTCACGTAGGAATTGTAATAACCCCAATAGTGAGAATAGTGAATTTTTACTTTTTTATATTAAAATGATTAGTAAATTAGGGTTCATTTGGTAAACCTAAATTAAAATCAATGGTGGTTGTAGATTAATATTAGGTTGCTTGAAATCAAATTAGAGTTTTTTTAAAAAATAATTTAATTGCTTATTTGATATTTTTATTTGATTGTTTTAGTATTTTTTTTTATGTTTTTTGGGCTTGTTGTTTATTTTTGTGCGTTTTGGGCCTAAGCCCACATTTAAGATTAACTCATTTAATTAATAGGCCTTAAAAATTGGATTTTAGGTTAAATTAACTTTAAAATTAATTTAGGCCCATTAGGTTAATTTAGACTTAGGCCCATTTTTAATTTAATTAAAATTAATTTAGACTTAGCTCAGCTCATTAAACATTTTCTTTTTAAAATAAATAGATTTAGAATCATATCACTTAATTTAAAATTAAGTAGAATTAAGCCCACTAATTTATTTTTATTTTATTTCTTAAAATGAATAGACTTAAGCCCACTTTTTTCGAATTAAAACAAGTAGACTTAGAATCATTAATTATCTTAAAATATAGGCCCACCTTTAGTTTCATTTTTCTTGTAAATAAAATATAGACTTAGCTAACCTAAAATTAAAATAGTTTGGATTAATTTAGGGACATCTCATTATATGAATGCAAATTTTATATGTCATTTCATGACTAGTTGCATTAGGTTAGATGAATGATAATTAGGGTTTAAAATAAAATTGCATGTAATTAGAGAATAAAGAAATAATTACTAAACTAATTCTAAATAAAAACAAGACTTAAAAAAGTTAGTATTCCGTATCTAGAATCTTCTGGTTGTGGTGCTAGCTTTCTTTTAGAGAATCGAGTACCACCACTTTCAATTTGTCCCAGTTATTACCCTAGGTGGCGACTTCTCATATTCACGCTATGTCTTTGTGATATAGTAGTGTGTTCTCTAGAGCCCTAAGCTCAAATAGTGTCACGGTTGCTAAAATCTTGGACGTGCGCTAAACTCTGCCATTTATAGTGGCAACTCCACTGGGGATAAGAGATACTGATTTTACTTATGCTCTTTAGAATTATTTTATTAATTATTATTTTATTCTTACATTCATTTGCATGTCCCTATAAACCGATGGCGTTAGTTTATGGTTCCATGATTCCACTAGCTTCATGGGATTATAAATTAGCCAACCATTACTCTTAGCCTTAACTCGGTTCAAGAGAGATTACCAGGCTCATCTGACTAAAGTCGATAACCCAAGTCCTAAAGGGAGGGTAATCTTCTCTCAAGTTTGCAAAGGATGTTGGGCCCCTCTGTCCTTGGCTTGTAACTTAAGTTTTAAAGGAGCGCATCTTACTAAGGGAACCTTAACTTTTCCATTGGACTTGGCTTAAGTAGAGGTCTAGTAACTTCCCTTAGGATTACCCAAATTGCTTATGAATGTTACCATGAGTTATTTCTATCTATAAAGGCCCAAGCCTATACTTTTAAAGCCCATCTAGGTTAATAAAGATTGGGCTAATCTTTTATACTTAGAAATGCTATTTTTATGCTTTTACTACTTTGAGAGATATGGCATGCATGTCAATTCTTGATATCCCTTGTTGATATTAAGGTTAAGACAAAAAATTCTAGGAAAAGAGATCGCCATTAAATATGTGTCTAGGAGGAATAAAGTTTGAAAGATAATGTACACTTGATTGTACTTGTTGCTTGCTATTTGTTACATGTCACATGCGTCATGCATATATGCATACATATGCTTTTTGCATCATACTAACACTTTGTTTTATAGCCACCATAAATTCATCTGGATCTTCTCGTATTTAGGAACCAAAAGGTGGTAGCCTAGTTAGAAATGACCTAAGTTTAAAATCAATAGCTAAAGAGATCCTTCAGAGTTTAGAGAAGAGTCCTATCAATATATTATACCTACAAGCTACACCAACTCCAACAACTCAAACAAAAGAGATGGAACAACAAGAAGGAGGAAATTGGACCTTAAAAGATATTAAAGGAGCTTTGATGGATGACATGAGAGCCATGATGCAAGATAAGCTGAGACAGGCCTTAGCTGGATTAAGGCCACTTGTTGCTGTTCCACCACCTGTAATTGAACAAGCACCTAGTGTTACAATTATTCCACCTACTGAAATGCTCCACCTATTGCTCATGCACCTGTACCTATTGCTCCTATTCCTATTAATAATGCTAGATGCCAACTTGTTGTTACAAACCCACTTGTTGCTGAAGTGAAGCTTAAAGATATTGAGAACTACATGGTAGAGAAAGCAAAGAGAGAATCACTTGAACTAGTCCAAGATCATGAGTCCAAGCAGATACAAACATTAACTCAGAAAATGTCTAAGATGGAAGAGCTAATAAAAGGGCAAAGCATAAGTTACTCATTTAATTTTGATGATATACTGCACATGGAAAGTGACAAGTTGCCTAAAAAGTTCACAATGCCTCAACTATAAAATTTTAATGGTTCTAAGGATCTAAGGATTCATCTTAGCCAATATACCACAAATATAAACACCACCACAACTCCATTATTTGTAGTCACAAAGTTGTTTGTACTTTTCTTAGAGGGTATGGCTGTAAAATGGTACTATAGATTAGAAAAGTTTGTCTAGACTAATTGGAGAGAATTATATACTATTTTTTTGAAATAGTATAATTATAATACCAAGTTGGAGGTATCTATAAGGGATTTTGAATTGACTAAGCAGAAAACCAATGAATCATTTTTTGATTTCCTTACTAGATTTATGAATAAGGTAGGATTAATGAAAAATAAATTGGCTGAGAAGGATCAAGTTAGAATGATTGTCTGTAATATGTCTCCTAATCTACTTGAAAGGTTATAAATGATGAATCCTAAATCTTTTGTAGACCTTCATGATAATGGATTGCAAGCTAAGGAAATTAAGAGTGAGGACAAGAAGAGCTCTAGAACTACTGGCATAAGGAACTACCCAATTAGGGACACACAGTAAGGAAGCACTAGCTGGATTTTAGAAGTGCATGTGGTTCAACAACCAAGGAGATTCTCCAATTTTAACTAACCTCTATTTAAAGTCCTAGACCGCCTAATACAAAAAGGCTTGCTTAGACCCCTTACCTTTTCCAAATCGGTAAACTTAAATGTCATAGGATATGACCCGAACAGTTATTGCAAATTCCACTAAGTTATTGGCCATTTCACAAATACATGTACCCACCTTCAACATGAAATCCAAAACCTTGTAGACTGTAGAAAAATCACAAACCATGAAAACCCAAGCACCATAAAATAATCCTTTTCCAAACTACCAAATGTTCCACTCCCAACCACCATAATGATCAACTCAAGAGTAAGCGAGGAAGAAGTGTTAAACTCCTTTAAGAACATGAACCTACAAACAGATGAGAAATCTCTTGATGCCCTTAGTGATGAAGGAAAAAGAATGGGATTTTTAATTCTTAAGAAACCTCAAAGAGGAGTTGAAGATTTGCTGGGCCAATCTTCAGGAAAGTTCGATTATAAAGTGTTTTATTCCAAACCACTTTCCTATGATATTTCCATTGAATCAATTACACCTAGAGGTTGGGGTGATGAATTTGGAGTTGATGACGAACCATTAAGTAAGATGAGTATGAAATCTGAGACTCCTAAGTAGCCATAAAGAGGAGTTAAGGATTTATTAGGACAGCCCTCAGGCAACTATAAGGTATTTTACACTAAACCACCTTCTTTTGACATACCCTTCAAGTCAGTTGTGCCTACAGGATGGGGTGATGAGTTTGATGATAAGAAGCTACTAGACAAGAAAGAAACATGCATAGTTGAGGTATATAAAGATGAAATCATGGAGACAATTGGCAAGAAGATGCAAGAATAGCCACTATATTAACCACCTGAAGGATAGCCACCTTAAGACTCAACATCCCTAGCATCTAAAATAGGAAATAAATTTTCTTATTGTCTTCTTTGAATAAAATTTTAGTTTCTTTAAAACTTGTTTTGTTTTAGTGATCGATGATATGAATTCTTATCATGCTTACTTATAAAATGTGTATCCTAATAGTACTATGCCTTGTGATATTAATCACATCTACATGTTTGAAATCAATTTGATCCAATTAGATTCATTTAGCATGGGCACAAATGCAAATTTAAAGAACATTAATATATCACATGATATAACTTCTGAAGATAGAAAATTTGAGGAAAAAATAAAAAGAATGATAGAAAAAAGAGAAAGAACAGAGAGAGAGAGAAAGAAAGGAAAAAAGAACAGTAAGGTAAAAATTAAACAGAAAAAATTTCAGGACTAGCTAATAACAAGAGTTATATCATGTGATATAATGAATGTTCTCATTTTTTCCCTAATGAATGAGTAAAATTAAATTTGAAATTTTTTTTCAAGTATCACATATTCATTTTTATCATACTGCATAAGTATCTAAACAGAAAGACAATACATAATAAAAGCTAAAATTAGAGCTATGAGATCACTATTTTAGTTATATTTTCTCTTCTTGCCACCCCTTTGTGGTTTTTGTTTGTAAGTCTAATGTCCTTTTGTATATAAACAATTAAGGTAACTTAATAACTTGCATTAAAACCCATACCTTGAAACTATTATCAATCATTGCATCAACATCATATTTTACTTAAGAGTTATTTGAAGAGCAAGTCCAATTTATTTTAGCTTCAAGAACTCTCTTCAGTCAGTTCACTCACTCCTCTACATCTTCAATACATGAGACAGCAACTAATGAGGTTAGATTAATAGTAACAAATTGAGTTTCTTGCACACATAGAAAAGACTGCTAGAATAAAGTTAATGAATTCAAAATGACTCTAGGGGTAAAATATAACTCTGGGGGCAAAATTGCAGAATAATAAATATGCATTTAAGGATGGAACACTGAAATACAAGAGTTAGTAAAAGAATATTAGGGGCAAAAATAAGTAAATTACAACCAACAACAAATAGCTCATTAGTACAATATAGCTTGGTCATCTATCTAACAAACTATATCAAAAGCTTTAACATTAGAAGTACTAACAGCAAAGCATTTAAAGCTCAAACCTATAAAATGTTGATGAAGCACCTCATTCTTACACTCCAAGATCAACAACATAGCTCTGCTCCAAACAGAAGACCTATTAGGATCATGCATATTATACATAACATGCAAACACTTACATATATCTTTTATGAAATACCTACTTTACATAATAAAAATTTTTGGGCGAAGTCAAGATTGTACAAATACTCTGCTACTAACATTCAAAACTAGTATTGTAAAAGTATAGGAAAGTAGTCAAAGTATTCACATATTAAGCATCTGAAGAAATAAAATAAGAAGAACAATACTATCAAGGTGAACCTAGTGCTCAATAGGACTCTAGACCACAAAAGCCTAATAATCTTGGATTAATCCAATAGAGAAATATCACCAACAATGATACTTGCAAAAGCATCATCCTGACAACCTTAAGGGACTGGATAGGAGTCTCAACTTCCTTTGACTCAACATCCATCTCTATATTCTCATTTGAAGCATCATTTGGAATATCATATGGAGACTCGATAAAAGGAAAACCTACTCCCATGAACTGTAAAAGCAAAAGACAGTCAATAATATGAGGAGTAATAAAAGACAAATACACCTCAGATGCGTTAATGAGAATTTGCTCTAAGAGATGTTTCTAAATGTACCTATGATGATAAGAATGCTCAAGCAAGGACATGGCATCAAATCGTTAAAGAGCCTCTCTTAACTCCTAACTAGTAAGAGTAAAACGCTATAATGTCAATACTAATATAGGGAATAAAATATGGTGATGAGAAGGTCCAACATGAAGGTGATACATTCATCGGCCTTAAAAAAGGAAGAATGCACTCGAAACTTGAAATGAATGCACTCTGAAAATTTATTTGATCATAAAGAAAGACCTCTAACTCCTGAACCTTTTTTACAGGAGAGGTTAATAAAAGAAATGAAGCCCTCTGCTATAGCATCAATAAAATGATAAAAAGACAAGCTTAGTCCTAGGCTAAAACTCCGATGGTAGAGTATCATGACTCTATGATCAGAGACATCATCATCATCATAATAAAAAAGGAAGAATTCAAAAGAATAACATTGTATTTTGAAAAAATCTCTTCACTTACAAATAGACCATACCAACTTATGGTATTTTATGTAGGAAAAACAAAAAAAGAATGAAGAAGGGGAAATAAAATAATACATCAATAAGATCGAGCAAGATTGCAAATGCTAATCGTTCATCAGAGTATCACCTTGCGTGACAAATAACTTGCTAAACACTCATCAAAATAATCAAGGGAAGTAATAAAACCCTATTTCCTTAGATTTTGAAATAAAGTACAATCTCAATAATAAAATCCATAGATTAAAAGTAAATTTATCGACTTCATGAGATCTTGTGCAAAAAGCCTCATGTAATTCAGATGATTAGTTAATAACTCTATATTGAGAGTTTATAAACTCTAATCAATCTAACGCTTGCTTTGCACCCAAATGAGGGAAAGAATATGCAAAAACAAAATATGTGGACTTGCAATATAAATTGTTTGAATTTCAGAGTATCATTTTAGTCTTTTGAATGATAAATGTGCATATAATCTACTCCAATGCTTAGAAAAGAGTATAAGTACAAAATCCTTTGATGGTATCCACCTTGAGTAATACGAGAAAGGCGAGGGAATACTAAGAGGAGAATTAAAATAAGAGCAAGCATAATCTACTCCAATCCTCATAAATCAGTAAGAGTATTAACATGAACCTCTAGCGATATCCATGCTAAGTAATATGAGAAAGGCCAAGGAATACTAAAAGTAGACCACGTAAAAAAAATTACCCTATTTACTCCAATGCTCTATAAGAGTATGAGTATCTAAAGGATCTTTCTAATGGTATCCATGCTGAGTAATATGAGAAAGGTGGGGGAATACTCGGATAAGGAAGGAAAGCATAAAAATAACTCAAAAATTATTTTGATACTCAAAATTCGATCTTTTTATGCTCAATTTTCAAGAGTTTTGTTTATCAAATTCTCTCTAAAATTAGGTGTGGAAGTAAGCTCTTCATTTGGTAAAAAAATATGATCTCAACGTAAGATAATTATTGATACCTTTGACTCTTGCGAATTGCAAATAAGTGATAGTCATGAAAATAAAAATAGTGAGAATCATTGAATGCACACTATCTCGTGATAAAGTGATGAATTTTCTCATAAATTTTTTTAAAAAAAGTACCATTTATAATAATCATCATGTTGAAACTAACTTTAATAAGTCTTCAGAAATAGCAAGACCAAAAGAAGAAGATAAACCCAACATGTGGAATCAGCACTAGCGCCAACAAGTTAATCAAGGTCATCAAGAAACAAAGGTGATTAATCAAAGTCAATTAGCAAAAATTCAAAGATAATCAGCAAAAAAATTCCAATTAGTCAGCACAGTTAATCAACATAAAATCCCAAAATCCTAGACAACACAAAGTTCCAATATGATGTCTGCATTTTGCATACACTGCACTTCATCTCAATTATATGCTACATAGTAGCTATAACATAATTTTCAAATTCATTTTTTTATACGTTACACAGTAGTTATAACAAAAATTCTAAACAATCACAACTTGCTAGACACTATACAATAGTGATAACACATAATCAAATTATGATTAGCTAGATACTACACAGAAGTTATAACACTCTTTTAATCCAATTTGTTAGACACTACACAGTAGTTAAAGCACATTATCAAATCACTTTTTGCTAGACATTCCACGGAAATTTTAGCACATTTTAAATTTTTTTGCCTATACACTACACAATAGTTATAGCATATTTTCGCTAAACATTCCATAGAAAATAGAGCAAAACTTTCAGTCACAGTTACAAAATGTTCCTCATGAACTATAGTACAATTAGCTAGACACTACATAGTAGTTATAACATATTATCACTAGACGTCCCATGGGGAATATAGTGAAAATCACATCACTAGATGTCCCATAAGGAATACAGTGAAAATCATAATCACTAGACATCCCACATGGAATATAGTGAAAATCATTTGCTAAACGTCTTACAGGAAATATAGCAAAATATCCTGAACACAGTGTCAATCGTTATTCATTGAACATAGTGATAGCATCACCGCTATATGTTCCATCATAACTATAGCCTATTTTCAAAATACACTGAACGCAATGTCAACTGCTATTTGCTAAATATAGTGATAGCATCACTGCTATATTCCACTAGAACTATAGCTCATTTTCAAAATATACTGAATATAGTGTCAATTTCTATTCATTTAACACAGTGATAGCATCACTGCTATATGTTCCACAAGAATTATAGCCTATTTTCAAAATGCACTAAACCGATGTCAATTACTATTCATTGAACATAGTGATATCATCATCGCTATATGTTTTATTGAAACTATAGCTTGTTTTCAAAATACATTGAACACAATGTCAATTGTTATTCACTGAACACAGTGATAACATCACAACTATATGTCCCACTGAAACTATAGCCAGTTTTCAAAATGCATTGAACACAATGTCGATCGCTATTTACTAAACACAGTGATAGCATCACAACTAGAAATTCCACTGGAATTCTAGTGCTCCTTAAACCGTATTTAACATGACATAGTGTCATGTATAGTCACAGTACACAAGTAAGTGTTCTGACTCTTTGCTTTAAAATTGTGTGCTTATTTGCTTTGTCGTAATTTGTCAAGCAAATAACGACAAAATAGGGTAACTGTAAGTACCCAATTTTGGGATAGTCGAGTGTGGATGCAACAAAAGACTCTAATGATAAAAATTTATTATAAATAGGTATGTGGATATTGATTTTTAAATCTTAGGGCTTAATTGTAGCTTTTTAGAGATTTAATTATGATGTTTTCTTTAAGGACCTAATTGAAAAAGTTTTAATTCTTTCAGTGGTCTTTTTAAAATTAAATGTTTTAAAAAATTAAAAAATATCGATTGGAATTATAGAATTTCAATCGGAATTGGAATTTATTCATATCAAAATTATAGAATTCCAATCGAAATTTCATAATTCCAATCGGAATTGTACTGTTCTGATCAACGTCTTTTTCATTTTTTAGTGAATTTGATTTTTGAAAATATTTTTTCTTATTTTCTCATTGGTAAAAAAATAAAAAATAAAAAAAATAGATTTTATCGTGATAATTTCGTTATCAGCAGATTCAAAATTAAAAAAAAAAATTTCTCATTTATCTATATCCTATATCCTGTGATTTGATAATCACAGGAGGTGGATTTGTTGGGGGGTTTTTAAAAGGGCCAACAAAAAATCATAGAGGGGGGGTCTTCCTCTTCTTCTTCTGCTGCTTTTTCTTTATCTTCTTTTTTGACTAAAAAACACAGAGAGTTTTACAAAAGAAATCAATTGCAAAAAAAATATGCAGAAGAAAGAAAAAGTTAAAAAAAAAAAGGTGTTCTTAAAATACGTAGTGAACCTGAGACACAAAATTAAGCCCGCAACCTGGTCAAACACGGTGAATCAATATTCTTTGAGGGGCTAATCAATACATCGACCACATCGCATCTCCTTTTTCTTTTCTTTATTTATTTTATTTTATTTTATTTTGATTTCATTTTGATTTTGTTTCATTTTGTAAAATTCTCCAATTATTTTTGTTTCATGTATTTATTTGTTTCTTTGGCTACGGTAAAAACATGATGTATATGTGATTGAACCAAGGAAAATTCAGTGAAGATCCATGGAATGTCATGGATTAAATCCTATGTAAATCACATACTTTTAGGATTCATTTTATTTTTATCATTATATGTTTTTTTATTTTCTGTGTTATATTTTTTTATTGGGTTCGTATATATTTTTATTTATTTATTTTCTTTTGACTCACATAATAATTATAATAACCCCAATAGTGGGAATAGTGAATATTTACTTTTTTGTATTAAAATGATTAGTAAATTAGAGTTCATTTGGTAAACCTAAATTAAAATCAATGGTGGCTGTAAATTAATATTAGGTTGCATGAAATTAAATTAGAGTTTTTATAAAAATAATTTAATTGTTTGTTTGATCTTTTTATTTGATTGTTTTAGTATTTTTTATGTTTTTGGACTTATTTATTTTTATGCGTTTTGGGTCTAAGCCCACATTTAAGATTAACTCATTTAATTAATAGGCCTTTAAAATTGGATTTTAGGTTAAATTAACTTTAAAATTAATTTAGGCTCATTAGGTTAATTTAAACTTAAGCCCAATTTTAGTTTAATTAAAATTAATTTAGACTTAACTCATCCCATTAAAATAGATTTAGGATCACATCACTTAATTTAAAATTAAGTAAAATTAAGCCTACTAATTTATTTCTATTTTATTTCTTAAAATTAATAAACTTAAGCCTACTTTTTTAAATTAAAACAAATAGACTTAGGCTCATTAATTATCTTAAAATATAGGCCCACCCTTAGTTTCATTTTACTTGTAAATAAAATGTAGACTTAGTTAACCTAAAATTAACATAATTTAGATTAATTTAGGGACGTCTCGTTATATGAATGCAATTTTTATATGTCATTTCATGACTAGTTATCTTAGGTTAGATGAATGATAATTAGGGTTTATAATGAAATTGCATGTAATTAAAGAATAAGATAATAATTAATAAACTAATTCTAAATGAACATAAGACTAAAAGAAGTTAGTATTCTATATTCAGAATCTTCTAGTTTTGGTGGTAACTTTCTTTTAGAGAATCGAGTACTACCACTTTCGATTTGTCTCAATTATTACAATGGGTGGTGACTCATTATCTCCACGATATGTCTTTATGATATGGTAATGTGTTCTCTAAAGGTCTAAGCTCAAACAGTATCGCGATTGCTAAAATCTTGGATGCACGCTAAATCTCGTTGTCTATAATTATCTTTTATCTCACTTAAGTAGATAAAGAGTTTAAATTTTTTTAAATTAAATTTAAATCTTATATATAAAAAAAATTGTTTGTTAGAAGAGTTTTGTCTCCTTTTAAAATTATATGAATCTAACTTGCATTTCAAATTAGTCCAACTCCATATATATATTCATCAAACGTTAATTTTGTTTAAGTTAAAATACTCAATTTTAATTTTGATATGAATTTTTTAATACTAAATATTTTATTTAAATTGAAATTAAAAAAATTATTTCTTAAATTAAGAAAATATATTTTAAAAAATAGAACTAGTTTTACGATGAGCAAGTGTAGCTTGAACATATTGAAGTACATTACGTAATAAAATAGGTAATTAATGGGGTAGGAAAATTGTAAATTTTCATGGGAATGATTAAATCATTGAAGGTTTTGAGGAGTATAATACAATATAATATTGCATGTTACCACTTGGCTTTATAGTAGTGGGTGTTGAACCCATAATCTTAGGTCATTGGTTCGATATTTAAAAGCGACATTTTTAGAAAAAAAATAAGGGTAGTCATTCGTTTAGGACTGGCTCGATCCAGTTATGGAATTGATCCTCTCAAATGATCAATAAAAAAAAATGTACAATACAATATGCAAAGCACGTGGTCGTACGATTGGAAATTGCAATATCACATGCAAAATCACTTAAAAGGGGAGACAAGGAATGTAATTTGGTAAGATTTTTTATGATTCAAAATATATTAATGTGTTATTATATGATTTAAATATTTATTCATGATAATTTAACTGCTTGTAAAATTTTACAAACTTATGATTTTATTTACAATTTGATTTATGAACTTTCAAATTATTTCAAATTAAATTCTTAATTTTAACACTCTTAATTTTACAAATATAATTTAGCCAAATGCTCTATTTCACACTTAAACTTTACATTTTTGACTCATTACACACCTCAACTTTTATTATGACCGATTAAACTTCTAAAGTTCTATTTAGGACCTATTTAACACTTGAATTGGAAAAATCTAATGCGTTAAACAATTATCTTGACAGTGTGGACATGAGCGTGTTTGCAAACCCTCTAAAGCGTATTAGGCCTGTTTTCCATCATGAGGTGGTAGTCGACAATAGTACAAAACACCATTAACACTATTTTACTTTGTCTTCTCCCTTAAACATCGAGCTCTACAATGTCTTCTTCACAAACCATCTTTTTTTTTTCTATTGCTCTCAAATCATCTTCTTATTAATTAGTCATCAACAAGAGGCTATATTACAAATAAAATCAAATATCACAAAAAACAAAGAGCCTTTTCAAAAGAAAAAAAAAGCTATAAAGTCTGATTTGAGCAAAGAAAGCTGGAAACACAACAGGGGACATTCAAATATGCAACAACCCAAAGCAAATACTAAAGAGAAAAAGAAAGCTCAAGGAAACAGTAGTAGCATGAACAACAACATCAAACCAGCAATCAAAAATTTGATGTGTGCACTATTTACATATTTCTGAGTTGAATTTTAATGACTTTTGAAATAATAAATAATGTTAATTAGGTAGATTTTAGGTTAATTAGAAAATATTTTTATTTTAGAGTCCTATTTAGGATTTTATTATTTTTGGTTTAATTCTAGTCAAATAAGGAGTTTTGTTTAAGTGCCTAATTGATGTTTCCTTTTTTGTAGGAGATTTAACAAAGAATTCCATAAAGTCAAAGGATTGGACGACGGGGTTTAAGCATAGGGGTGTGCATCCGGTGTTGTTCCCCTACTAAAACCATGCAAGGACTTGGAATCTTGATTCGAAGTGAAGCATGCCCATCCTAAAATGGTGTTAAAGCCATGTCAAAGAGCTGCAATGTGACACCACTTCAGTACGGCCATGACGATGCCATATTAGAGAAAATGAAGATTTTCCTACTAAAAAAGGAAAAGGAATTCAAGGGCAATTAGGTTTTTTATCAAGTGCTTTTCTATAAATAAGGATGCTAAAAGTTGTATTGGGGGATTAATTCTACATTCGAGGAGCAATTCTTTAAGCCAAAGATTGAAAAGGAGTCGTAAGATTTAAGAGATTTATTCATATTTTCTTTTTCTTCTTATTTTATTCTTTTAATTATGTTTATGTTCTTTGCCAGAATTATGTGTAGCTAAACTCTTTTTAGGGTTTAGATTAGGAGTAGCTATTCTATGATGTGATTGAACACAAGTTTTATTAATTTAATTTTCAGCTAATTATATGAGTTACATTTAACGTATGCTTTCATTTTTTGCCAGTTTGTTTCCATGTTTATATGTAAACTATCCAACGAGAGTTAAGTAAATTTATCAGCTTAAGACTTATAGGACTTATATCACCCGACCACAAGAGTAAGTGAGCTCTTTGGGGGCAAAATAATTGTTAAGAAGCTTAATGAGGTAGGATTAATTTCTTAATCATGAAAGAAGGTTAAACTTTAGTTGTAGCATGCTTAATTGAACTAAAGAGAGAGTCTTTAGGTATTTTAAGACAATTACGCTTAGCTGAAATTATTGTTTAATTTGTTTAAGTGTTCATGATCTGATGGGAATAGTGAAACTAAAACTAAGCTCTATATTATAATTATTTGATTTTCTCTTAGTTTAATTTTCTTTGCTTTATATTTTATTTGTTTAATCATTTTTATTTGATTTACTAGCGAAGATCATCATAGGAATATTTGTATTCAATATCCAATCATTGTGGGAATAATAACTCATTATATTGTAATTCATGATCCGTGCGCTTGCAGGTTTGAACGCAACACATTTTTTCTTATGCAACTAAAAAATAATTTTGCAAATAGTAGCACAAATAATAAAAGCAAAAATTGCAACCAAAATAAAAATCCAGTAATAAAAACCTAATTCTAGCAACTCCTAATAGAGGGCTCCTCCTTGTGCTGCTGATTATTGTAATTGTACCATTTTATTATAGATTCCACCTTCTTCATCATTCATTTGGATCAGTTCATGGTGTGAACCTGATTCAACCTCTCTTCTTGATTTAAGAACAACTATCAAATCAGCCTCTCGAATTCTAGAAAGACGATGGGCAATTATAATTGTTGTTTTCCTAATTAAAGCCCTATCCAGGACTTATTGTACTACTTTTTCAAATTCTGCATCCAATGCACTTGCACCATTACAAGCCTTTGAAGCTAAGGGCATGAATAAGAATTTAATAGAGCAATTTATAAGAGGAACAGAGATTGTGCCTTTGAAGCCATGAAATGACAATGTATGCTAATCTGATGGAGGAAAATGAATAAAACAGAGACTTAATAAGCAATGGCTAGAGTAGGTCAGGTACGCCCCGGTATGACTCAATAAGTTCAAACTTTATAGCGTCTAGTGAAGCAAGTAAGGATTTGTTTGGATTAGTAGCAATTGAAGTTTTTGGATGAGATATCGTTGATATCATTTTGGTGATTATTGATGGAAGGGAGAAGTCGAAGAAATTCGTTATGGAAGTTGCAGTAGTTGTTATTGTTGGTGCGAATACAGAAGTGTTGCCGATGACGAATAGTGGTTAGAAAATAAGATGGTGGTAGCGAAGGATTGGAGAAGCAATGAAAATTGATGGAAAATGAGTTGATGGCGATAGTGGAAAAAGAAGCATTAGGTGAGATGATAAGTAAAGAATGAAGGTTAAGGTTAGAGTTTTGTAATACCCTACGTTTTATTTAAATAAAAATAATCATTTAGTTTGCATTATTAGTAAATAATTTTAAATTATATTAAATAGTTGTTAATTAGCTAGCTATATTATTATGTTAGGGTTATGTAAATATTACCTTAATGAATTATAATTCCTATAGTACTAACTATTATTTGACTATTTTGTAAGTGTAAAATTATTTTATATTAATCTTGTTATTTTAGGCCTAATATATATATTTATGGTTCATAATAAATATAAGTTATTATAATAGTATATGTATATCCATATTTATTATAATAGTATGAGTATATATATATACATATACATGGATATACATGTGTGTATACATATAAAGTATATATCATTAGAGTAATATACATTTACATACACTTATTACACACACACACACACACACACACACACACACACATATATATATATATAACAAAAAAAAAAGAGAAAGAAGAACTTACCCCTCCCCGAAACCGAAGACCAAGCCGTTGCCCACCTCCCTATCTCCGCCTGTCACTGCCTTTGTCTTCCCTCTCTCCGTGCCACCCCAACATCTCCCGGAGACGCCATTGTCGTCATGCCAGAGCTCCCATGAGAGGTGTCGCTGCTGCTGTTCCTCTTCTTCTCTTGTTGTCACTCTCGATCTGAGCTGATCCAGTGCCATCGAAGCTTCCTCAACCTCCCTCACTTCCTTAGGCGTCAGTTCAAGTCGGAACCCGCCGCTGCAACTCACCTCCGGCGTCAAAATTGGAGGTTGAAGGTGAGTTGTTCTGGGTTGTCCTAGAGTCGTTTTCTGGTTGTTGAATGGAATTAGGAGTTGATTTTAAGTTGTTCTAAGCTAGATGATGAGTTATACCATTTGGTTGTTCAAATTCGAATTTTTGGGCATTATTCTAATTTATTTTTTCTTGATTTACAAAATTTTTGTATAATTTTATTTAATTTTTATTAGATTTTTTTAATTTGACTTTATTGGATTTTTTCTTTGGTTTAATTAGTAAATTAGAGTAATTAAGGTTAAATATTTGTAAGGTTTTGGATTGTTTTTAAGGTTTTAGAAATTTTGGTATTAATTATAAGTTTTTGTAAATTTTGGGTATTTAATTAATATTTTTATTAATTTCGAAAATTATTGTGAAAATTATAAAATTTTGATAATTGAGGTTATTATTAAATTTTATTAATTTTAGAACTTAAATTATAGTTTTTTTGATTTTATACTATTTTTATAAATATTTTTAGGTTTATGTCAAATGTGAATTATTAGGCTAAATTACATTTTTAGAGGAAATTAGTAGTTATTTATATGTTTTAATTATGTTAAGTTGTTTAATGTAGAGAAAATGATTTTTAGGTATTTAAATAATTTTAAGGAATTTTTTTTAGTATTAATAATACATTATGTAATTTATGTATTTAGGGGTAAAAATGTAATTTTATGCTAATTATAGTTAAACATATATTTTAGTTAGTTTTATTAATATTTAAGAGGTTTAGAGGATTTTTATAAATTAATTGATATTTTTTTATTAAGTAATGTTAATTTTGAAAATTAATTCCAAATATTATATATATTTATAATACATTATTTTGGTAATAAAAATTGAATATAAGGTTGTATTTAGCATATTTGGTATAATGGTTTTAATTTAGGTTATAATTATACTTTGGTAATGAAATGCAAATTGAGTTGTTTAATTTTTGAATAATTGAGATTTTATATTTTTTAGTATATATGTATGTGTAATATGTATTTTTGGGAAAATAAATGATATCTTTTCTTGATGTTTTATTGAGTTGTGATCTCGGTCGGGGCTAAGTGTAATTTTGGAAGCCCGACTCGAGTGTCTGCGGTTATTAGAAGTACATTTTCTATGCAGGTTTGGCTCTACCTTTGGTAAAGAGATGTCTATTTTACAGAGGAGACTCTGCAGAAATTTCGATAGATTTTCTTGTAAAACGTGATATTCGTAATAATTTCTACCGTTAGTTAGGTTGTATCCTGTCTATCGTGTCTTGTCCAATCTTCCTCGAGTCAACCTATTATTTCACTATTTTTGTTGATTTATTTGATTTCAATTCCATATGCTTGTTTTAAAATCGATTTGTTAATTTCTTTGTAGAGCATATCAGAGCAGAAGCCGTGAGATCGAGGCAAACGTGTGGCCGTCAACCTTCGCATTCATCTTGTAAGTCGATAGGACGATTTGTGTGTGTGTTTATTTAAAGAATGCATGTGCTCATATTTTTAATAGTGATTATATGATTTATTTAATTTAATGTTGTTATTTAAGATTTAAAACGCATTTTATTTATTTAAAAGTCGATTTTGAGAAATTTTGGTAGAACGGGTTACCTGGTGGGCTTCACCAGGACTGTGTGCACATGGTAGAGATTGAGAGATGGATCCGATTTATGTATGACTGGTAAATTTTAAACTGGGACGGGTGCCTCGGTGGAAGCCTTTGCTTTCGGGGATCGCCAGTGATTGGAAAGTAAATAATGGACTGGGATGGGTGCCTTGGTTGATGCCTATGCTCTCAAGGACTGCCAGTGCCATATATTTGGATTAAGTGAACAACTACGACTTGGTGCCTCGGTCGATGTCTTTACTCTCGGGGATGGGTAGTCTAGTTGGAATAAGTGGGCCCAGCTGGCCATTTAGATTTTTAGGTTTAGGGTTCTACCGAGATTTTTCAAAAGCTATACCTATACATTATAAATTATTTTCACTATACATATATATAGTTTTCAAAAAGGTTTTCAAACCGTACAAATCTTTTATTGACTTACTCAGTGAGGTCTGATTCCCCTCAATTTATTTCTTTTAGGAGCTTGGGAGTTCAACCTCAAACTACGTCCACGCAGGGTTTCTTCATCACCGACTATTTTGTGTAGGTCATTGTAAGCTGTATAGTTGTATTATTCTAGGAAGCTGCAGTAGTATATGTACTAAGAATTGTATGGTTTAAGTATATTTGTGTAATTTATTTGTATGAATCACACTTATGTATAAAGATTTAAGTTTGATTTATAATATGTAGCGTCGAAGCATATTTTTATTAAGCATCTGATTTAGTTTATTTATAAGAAAAATCAGTTTGATAATAGGTTATGTTATAAGTTAAAGTTGAAAAAAATTGGAAGATTTACTTTTCTTTTCTTTTAGGCTTACTACGGGTTTCGGGGGGCTTATGCCTACCCATTCCCTAATGCCGGTCACGTGCCCTCGGGTTCGGGTCATGACAAAGTTAGTATCAGAGTGTAAGTTCGATTAATTATCTATGTCTGTCTTTCTGTGTAGCTACTGCAGCAATAGGGTTGATAATTATCTTTGAGATGTTGTTGTTTCTAATTCCGCGTTGCATTAAATATTCTTACCCTATTTTGAATTCAATTTTCCTTATCTTTTTCAAAATGAGGCATGTGCGCACTGACCCCGATGTCGATCCGACCCTTGGACTCAACGAGCAGTCAATGCATGATGAGGCTCCCCCTCCTGCTCCACGTCGTAGGGGCAGAGGTAGAGGTAGAGGTCGAGCCAGGGTAGCTGCAGTTAAGATTCCTGATCAGCAGCCAGTCGAGCCTGAAGCCCCAACCGTAGACCCCACAACCTTTGTAGCTAGACTGGTAGGGATTAATCAGGGTCTTATAGCATTGAATCAGGTGATGCACCTTGTACAATAAATGCTATAACAGAGGAATCAGGGGATGTCAGATACTGAAGAAACACTTCTTTACTCTCGGATCGGTAGAGTTTCTTTTGACAGTATGGGTGATGCCTTAGACTTCATTAATGTGATTGAGGCATGTACCAGGACGGGACACACGGACTATCAGCGGATAATGATTGTGGAGTTGTCAGTTCAAGCAGTAGCTCAGGACTGGTTCATGCAGTCAATCCAGCCATCTATGCACGAGTTGACTTGGCCAGAGTTTAAGGACCGCTTCTTAAGATTTTTCTGTCCTCCAGCCACCAGAGATGCCTACAGGTGGCAGTTGCTCCACATCACTAGAGGGGATAGGTCAGTGGAGGACTACACCAGGGAGTTTAATAGGTTATCCCGACATGCAGAGGATATCAGGAGGGACCCTTACAGAGCAGTAGAGTTGTATGTTACTGGATTGGGACCCACTTTTATTGGTATGCGTATCGAGGACAACACCCTAGAGAGTGTGATTGAGGAGGCCCGTTTGATTGAGAGGCGACATATCTGCTAGGGCACCATGATAGATCCCTATATGGTTGGGGGTAGTGGATATGGTATAGCTCCTGGGTACCAGCAGCCAGCATTTCACATTGGTAGTTCGAGTCAGCAGGCTGCGGGTAGTTCTCAGCAAGGTGGTAGGAGGTCCAGGACTCACCGAGTTGGCCGACATGGGTATGCCACGAACAAGAGGAGTGGTAAGGGTCACAGATTCAGTACTGGAGTTAGTAGCAGTAGTAGTGGGCAGAGTTCCGAGCAGAGTAGTTCTAGGTCTGGAGCCAGTGCTTGCACGAGTTATGGACGATTCCATCAGGGCCCGTGTCATCTGTTGTCGGGCGCTTGCTTCAGATTTGGGCAACTTGGTCATCTTGCCAAAGCTTGTCCTCATTCTGGATACCAACCACAGTACGTTCAGGGTTTATCTTCATCAGTGGCTTAGCCCTACTATTTGATGCCTCAGCAGTATCGAGCACCAGTACAGCCACAGCAGAGATCGCCTCAGCCTATGAGTCAGTAGGGTCGAGGTCTAGTTAGTAGGCCTAGCAGTTGTGGGTTTGCACAACCTTTGACATCTCAGCAGGTAGGTCGTGGTCAGGCTCAAGTGTTCACTTTGACACCATAGGATGCTCAGACTTTGAATGCAGTGGTAGCAGGTATTCTCTCAGTCTGTGCATGTGATGCTAGAGTATTATTTGACCCTGGTGCTTTACATTCATTCATATCTCCTATGTTTGCTTTGAGAATCGAGTGGCAGCCTTCCAGGTTGTCCTTTCCCTTATATGTGTTGACTCCTCTTAATGACAAGTTGGAGACAGATATTTTCTTTCCTTCATGTCCGGTGTTGGTGGATGGTAGAGAATTATTGGCGGACTTGGTGTTGCTTGATGTGTTGGAATTCAACGTCATTTTGGGTATGGATTGGTTGTCGAGGTATTATGCCTTTGTGAATTGTCGTGAGAAAGAAGTGGTGTTCAGAATTCCAAACGAAGAAGAATTTTATTTCAAAGGTGAAAAGAGCTCCATGCCTCGTAATCTCATTTCTGCCATCACAGCCCGGAAGATGCTTAGAAGGGGTTATCAGGGTTACTTGGCAGTGGTAAGAGATGTTGAGAAAGAGAATATGGCAATTGAGCAGGTGCTAGTGGTGTGTGAATTTTTGGATGTCTTTCCTGAAGAATTACCAGGATTACCACCAGACAGAGAGATAGAGTTCTGTATCGATGACATACCTAGTACAGATCCTATTTCTATGCCACCCTACCGAATGGCACCAGCTGAATTACAAGAGCTGAAGGAGCAGTTGCAGGAGTTGCCTGATAAGGGTTTCATCAGACCCAGTACATCGCCTTGGGGTGCTCCGGTGTTGTTTGTGAAGAAGAAAGATGGTAGCCTTCGACTTTGTATTGATTACAGGCAGTTGAATAAGGTCACCATCAAGAACAAGTATCCACTTCCGAGGATCGATGACCTGTTTGATCAGCTTCAAGGTGCTACATGCTTCTCTGAGATAGACCTGAGATCTGGGTATCACCAGTTAAAGATCAGAAGAGGTGATGAGCCCAACACAGCCTTTTGAACAAGATATGGCCGTTTTGAGTTTTTAGTAATGTCCTTTGGATTGACTAATGCTCCAGCAGCCTTTATGGACTTGATGAATCGGGTGTTCAGGCCATATTTGGACCGATTTGTAATAGTCTTCATTGATGATATCTTGGTTTATTCCAAGAGTGAGGCTGAGCATGTTATGCATCTGAGAAGGGTGCTTCAGACTTTAAGGGAGCAGAGGTTGTACGCCAAATTTTTGAAGTGCGAGTTTTGGTTGAATCAAGTGGCATTTTTAGGCCACGTGGTTTCTAGAGAGGGCATACAGGTGGACCCTAAGAAGATAGAGGCTATTACAGAGTGGCCGAGGCCGACTACAGTTAGAGAGGTACGGAGTTTCCTAGGTCTAGCCGGCTATTACAGAAGATTTGTGAAAGACTTCTCTAAAATTGCTGCACCTTTGACAAGGTTGACCCAGAAGAGTGCTAAGTTTGTATGGACAGACAGATGCAAAGAGCACTTCCAGTTATTGAAGGACTTATTGATGTCAGCTCCAATTCTAACCTTGCCTTCTGGAAATGAAGGGTATACAGTGTATTGTGATGCTTCCAGAGTAGGATTGGGCTGTGTGTTAATGCAAAATGGCCAAGTGATTGCTTATGCTTCGAGGCAGTTGAAGAAGCACGAGCAAAACTATCCTACTCACGACTTGGAGATGGCAGCAGTTGTGTTTGCTTTGAAAATATGGAGGCATTACTTGTATGGGGTAACATGTACGATATACACTAATCACAAGAGCTTGAAATATATCTTCCAACAGAGGGACTTGAATCTGAGGCAAAGAAGATGGATGGAACTCCTTAAGGATTATGATTGTTCCATTTTATACCATCTAGGCAAGGCAAATGTTGTCGCAGATGCCTTGAGTAGAAAATCAGCGGGCAGCCTTGCCCATATTAGCACAGAAAAAAGGCCCCTTATCAAGGAGTTGCATGGGTTGATTGATCAAGGGTTGCAGATGAAAGTTACCCAGAAGTGCCTTTTAGCTCAATTCAGGGTACGATCAGTATACTTGGATCGGGTTAAGGCAGCTCAGAGTAGAGACCCTCAGTTGCAGAAGATTATGTATGAAGTGCAATAAGGCCAGTCACGGGACTTTATGATTAACAGAGAAGGTGTATTGCGGTTGGGCACTAGGATTTGTGTGCCAGATGTTGATGACTTGAGGAAGGAAATTATGGAAGAAGCATATTTTTCTGCTTATAGTATTCATCCTGGTTCTACCAAGATGTATCATAACTTGAAAGATATATATTGGTGGAATGGAATGAAGAGGGATATTGCAGAGTTTGTATCCAGGTGCCTGACTTGCTAGCAAGTAAAGCTTGAACATCAGAGACCCTCGGGACTGTTGCAACCTATGCCAATTCCTAAATGGAAATAGGATATAATAGCCATGGATTTCATGACTGGGCTACCTCGGACTACAGGAGGTTATGACGCTATTTAGGTGATTGTTGATAAGTTAATTAAGTCAGCACACTTTCTGCCAATAAAGAAGACGTACTCTACTGATAGACTGGCGAGACTTTATGTCAATAGGATTGTTTGTCTACATGGAGTACCTTTAAGCATAGTGTCGGATAGAGGAGCCACATTCACCTCAATCTTTTGGCATGAGTTACACAAGGCCTTGGATACCAGATTGGATTTTAGTACAGCCTTCCACCCTCATACAGATGGTCAGTCAGAGAGGACCATCCAAACATTAGAAGATATGTTGAGGATGTATGTAATGGACTTTGGAGGATAGTGGGATTTGTACTTGCCACTGATTGAGTTTGCTTACAATAACAGCTATCATGCTAGCATCGAGATGGCTCCTTATGAGGCACTATATGGTAGGAAGTGTAGATCACCATTGTGTTGGGAGATTAGTGAAAGGCAGTTAACGGGTCCAGAGTTAGTACAGGTCACTTCAGAAAAAGTCTCCATTATACAACAGTGATTGAAGACAGCCTTCAGCAGACAGAAGAGCTATGCTGACCCTAGGAGGAAGGATGTATTCTTCATGGTTGGAGACATGGTGTTCCTGAAGGTGTCTCCAATGAGAGGAGTTACGAGATTTGGCAAGAAGGGTAAGCTAGCTCCTAGATACATTGGACCGTTTAAGATTCGGTCTAGAGTGGGTAAAGTGGCGTATAGGCTGGTGTTACCACCATAACTGTCGAGAATCCATCCTGTATTTCATATATCCATGTTGAGGAAATACGTCCCTGATCCGTCTCATATGTTGCAACCTTAAGCCGTAGAGCTTAGCGACGATCTGACTTATGAGGAGTACCCAGTGGCAATTGTAGATCGCCAAATCCGATAGCTACGGACTAAGGAGATACCGATGGAGAAGGTGCTATAGAGTAACCATTCTGCTGAGGATTGCACTTGGGAAACTGAAGCTAAGATGCGAGTTTCTTTCCCGTATCTCTTTCCTTCTTAGCCTTGTAATTCTTTTTTTCTTTCTTTTCTTGAATTTGAGGACGAATTCATATAAGGAGGGGAGACTGTAATACCCTACGTTTTATTTAAATAAAAATAATCATTTAGTTTGCATTATTAGTAAATAATTTTAAATTATATTAAATAGTTATTAATTAGCTAGCTATATTATTATGTTAGGGTTATGTAAATATTACCTTAATGAATTATAATTCCTATAGTACTAACTATTATTTGACTATTTTGTAAGTGTAAAATTATTTTATATTAATCTTGTTATTTTAGGCCTAATATATATATTTATGGTTCATAATAAATATAAATTATTATAATAGTATATGTATATCCATATTTATCATATATATATACATATACATGGATATACATGTGTGTATACATATAAAGTATATATCATTAGAGTAATATACATTTACATACACCTATATTTACACACACACACACACACACACACACACACACACATATATATATATATATATATATATGTATGTATAGATAGAAAAAGAGAAAGAAGAACTTACCCCTCCCCGAAATCGAAGACCAAGTCGTTGCCCACCTCCTTATCTCCGCCTGTTACTGCCTTTGTCTTCCCTCTTACCATGCCGCCCCAACATTGCTCGGAGATGCCATTGCTGTCGCGCCAAAGCTCCCAGGAGAGGTGTCGCTGCTGCTGTTCCTCTTATTCTCTTACTATCACTCTCGATCTGAGATGATCTAGCGCCACCGAAGCTTCCTCAGCCTCCCTCACTTCCTCAGGCATAAGTTCAAGTCGGAACCCGCCGCTACAACTCACCTCCGGCGTCGGAATTGGAGGTTGAAGGTGAGTTGTTCTGGGTTGTTTTTGGGTTGTCCTAGGGTCGTTTTCTGGTTGTTGAATGGAATTAGGTATTGATTTTAAGTTATTCTAAGCTAGATGATGAGTTATACCATTTGGTTATTCAAATTCGAATTTTTGGGCATTATTCTGATTTTTTTTTCTTGATTTACAGAATTTTTATATAATTTTATTTAATTTTTATTTGATTTTTTTAATTTGACTTTATTGGATTTTTTCTTTGGTTTAATTATTAAATTAGAGTAATTAAGGTTAAATATTTGTAAGGTTTTGGATTGTTTTTAAGGTTTTAGAAATTTTGGTGTTAATTATAAGTTTTTGTAAATTTTGGGTATTTAATTAATATTTTTATGAATTTCGAAAATTATTGTGAAAATTATAAAATTTTGATAATTGAGGTTATTATTAAATGTTATTAATTTTAGAACTTAAAGTATAGTTTTTGTGATTTTATACTATTTTTATAAATATTTTTAGGTTTATGTCAAATGTGAATTATTAGGCTACATTATATTTTTAGAGGAAATTAGTAGTTATTTATATGTTTTAATTATGTTAAGTTGTTTAATGTAGAGAAAATGATTTTTAGATATTTAAATAATTTTAAGGAATTTTTTTTAGTATTAATAATACATTATGTAATTTATGTATTTAGGGGTAAAAATGTAATTTTACGCTAATTATAGTTAAACATATATTTTAGTTAGTTTTATTAATATTTAAGAGGTTTAGAGGATTTTTATAAATTAATTGATATTTTTTTTATTAAGTAATGTTAATTTTGAAAATTAATTCCAAATATTATATATATTTATAATACATTATTTTGGTAACAAAAATTGAATATAAGGTTGTATTTAGCATGTTTGGTATAATGGTTTTAATTTAGGTTATAATTATACTTTGATAATGAAATGCAAATTGAGTTGTTTAATTTTTGAATAATTGAGATTTTATATTTTTTAGTATATATGTATGTGTAATATGTATTTTTGGAAAAATAAATGATATCTTTTCTTGATGTTTTGTTGAGTTGTGATCTCGGTCAGGGCTAAGTATAATTTTGGAAGTCCGACTCGAGTGTCTGCGGTTATTAGAAGTGCGTTTTCTATGCAGGTTTGGCTTTACCTTTGGTAGAGAGATGTCCATTTTACAAAGGAGATTCTGCCGAAATTTTGATAAATTTTCTCGTAAAACGTGATATTCGTAATAATTTCTACCGTTAGTTAGGTTTTATCTTGTCTATCGTGTCTTATCCGGTCTTCCTCGAGTCAACCTATTATTTCACTATTTGTGTTGATTTATTTGATTTCAATTCCATAGGCATGTTTTAAAATCGATTTGTTAATTTCTTTCCAGAGCATATCGGAGCAGAAGCCGTGAGATCGAGGCAGACGCGTAGCCGTCAGCCTTCGCATTCATCTTATAAGTCGATAGGACGATCTGTGCATGTGTGTTATTTAAAGAATGCATGCGCTCATATTTTTAATATTGATTATATGATTTATTTAATTTAATGATGTTATTTAAGATTTAAAACGCATTTTATTTATTTAAAAGTCGATTTTGAGAAATTTTGGTAGAACGGGTTACCTGGTGGGCTTCACCTGGACCATGTGCACATGGTAGAGATTGAGAGATGGATCCGATTTATGTATGACTGGTAAATGTTAAACTGAGACGGGTGCCTCGGTGGAAGCCTTTGTTCTCGGGGACCGCCAGTGATTGAAAAGTAAATAATGGACTGGGATGGGTGCATCGGTTGATGCCTATGCTCTCGGGGACCGCCAGTGCCATATATTTGGATTAAGTGAATGGCTACGACTTGGTGCCTCGGTCGATGCCTTTACTCTTGGGGATCGGTAGTCTAGTTGGAATAAATAAGCCCAGCTGGCCATTTAGATTTTTAGGTTTAGGGTTCTACCGAGATTTTTCAAAAGCTATACCTATACATTATAAATTATTTTCACTATAAATATATATAGTTTTCAAAAAGGTTTTCAAACCGTACAGCTATTTTATTGACTTACTCAGTGAGGTCTGATTCCCCTCAATTTATTTTTTTCAGGAGCTTGGGAGTTCGACCTCAGACTACCTCCATGTTGGGTTTCTTCATCACCGACTATTTTGTGTAGGTCATTGTAAGCTGTACTGCTGTATTATTCTAGGAAGCTGCAGTAATATATGTACTAAGAATTGTATGGTTTAAGTATATTTGTGTAATTTATTTGTATGAATCACGCTTATGTATAAAAATTTAAGTTTGATTTATAATATGTAGCGCCGAAGCATATTTTTATTAAGCATCTGATTTAGTTTATTTATAAGAAAAATCAGTTTGATAATAGGTTCTATTATAAGTTAAAGTTGAAAAAAATTGGAAGATTTACTTTTCTTTTCTTTTAGGCTTACTACGGATTTCGGGAGGCTTATGCCTACCCATTCCCTAGTGCCGGTCACGTGCGCTCGGGTTCGGATCGTGACAAGTTTAGTTTTTTTTTTAATATTTAGATAACAAATGGTAGTATTGTAAATTTTAATGCTATGTAGGGTTATAGTTTATTGTGTTTTAATACACGTCAGCTTGTGTTTATTACACACGTTAAAAATATCCAACTCAAATGTTAAATAGGTCCTAAATTGAAATTTAGAGATTGTATTGATCACAATAAAAATTGAGGGGTATAATGAGTTAAAAGGGCAAAGTTCATAGGTGAAATAGAGTATTCAGCCAATATAATTTTATATATAGGTTTTACGTATACAGGCATTTATAGCTGTAAAATTTAAATTTGATTGTGATTATTTATTTGTACTTTTTTGGGAATCATAATATTTATTTGAATTAATAATTATCTATTTAACGAATTGTAGAAAGTATTAAAAATATAAAATTAAAGTTCCTAATATTCCTTTAAATTTCATGCATAAATTGAAAAAATAAAAATAAAAACTATAAACAAAAATGTGATATAAAATTTATTATATTTTTATAAGAAGATAAATTAAATTAATTCAATTTGTAATATGAAGTAATTATTTATAGATAAAAAACAAAGGTGATTATGTATATCAATAATGAAATATAAATGTAAAATTAAATTTAAAATTTAAATTAATAAACATGAACTATTTAAAAGAAGATAAATACAATAGAGGCAAAAAAAATATTAACTTTTTTTGTTTTGAACAAAAAAATTATTAAATTCAAAATGAAAGAATGATTATTTGAATAAATTTTTATTCTGGTCTCACATGCTTAGCTAAGTATAAGAAAGAAAAAGACAATCAAAAAGCGTTGAATAATATCGTCAATCTGGTTGCGTAGGAGTTCTGGTTCGCTAAGTTTAACCATAAATAAAAAAATAAATTTTAAGTAAATATGCTTTAAATTAATTTTTTATCATATTAATTTAAATTTTTTAATCCAAACATTATTTTTTAAGTGTTATAATCTTTTTTAAAATTCATTTATCATTATACATGCATAATTATATCATATCTATTTACAATTATATCATTGTCAAATCACAATCAAACAAACCATAAATAATAACAACTAAATACGATGATCACAGTTTTGGAACCGTCGGTTTAGAATCATTAACTAGTAATTCACGACTCCACCTTAGGTGGAACCAAATCGTCTCCACCCTAATTTCATACCAGTTCAGTTTAATTCAATTCGTCCATTTTATTTGGTTTAACAAATTAATTTATTAAAAAACTTTCTAATTTGGAACTGGAATCGTCCAGTTTGAAATTAGAATCTCCAATTATGATTTGATGGAGAATAAAATTGATCCTAAATCAGTCTCTTTCCAGTTTCAAACCAGATCAAATTGATTATAGTATTAGTTTTAATCTAGCCAATTCTAATCCAGTTTTTTATCCGAATCGGACCATAGCTAGCTCCACAATTAATAATGAAAAAAAAATTACAAAATATACTCAACATAGAATTTAAAATTTAAGATTTTATTCTTGAAATTTCAGTGCAATAATGAATTAATTTGCACCTTTTTCGGTTAATTGTTATAGTTTATTGTTTGACTAAATAGTTAATTATATATTTCAACGGCTAATGTTTGAATTGTTAGTCGCTAAATTTCAACATTTTATTCTTTTCAAACAGAAGGAGGAGAAAGTAAATATTTATTAGGAGCCCGTAAAATCATGGATTGCATCACTTAACATTCCAACCCATCTATTCAAAGTTGCTATAATTAGTTTGAATCATCCTATCTATATATAAAAATGACAAATATAAAAAGTCATCAATAAAATTAAACTATATATTATATATACACATGCATTTACAACCGTTGAAAACATAGTTTTCCGTTTTAGATGGGATAATAGTAATGTTAATCTTATAAGTTATATTATTTTTTTAATTAAATTTTTTAATTTTTTTACTATATAATTTTATAAGTTTTAAAAAGTTTTTTCATTAGTATTATTCATTAGTGAAAATAATTTTATCTTAGTCAAATTTTAAAATTAATTTTTTTTATATTTAATTCCTAAAACTATAAAAAGGTTGTTTTTATATTTTAAATAAATAATATTTTTATTTTTATTTTAACTTCTTTTATTATTTAACTTTCATAATAACTATATAACTCACTAAAATAATTTTAAAAAATAAAAATAAAAATTATATTTTTCTTAAATTAATAGTTATATTGGAATGATAAATAAAAATAATTAAATACTCTTAATTATTTTTAATTATATAATTTCAATTAATATATCATAAATGAATAAATATTTTTTATATAAAAACTTATTTAGTTTTGTCAATATTATAAATTGTATTAGATTTCAAAAAAAAAATTAAAATCAATCAAATTTAAATTAAACAAATTTTTGAAAATATTTTATTTAAATTAGGCCATTTTATACAAAAAATTGATCAATAAAATAAATTAACATATTTTTTATAATTTTAATAGTTATAATAAAATATAATTAATTTAAGATAAAACATAACAAAATTTACATTTTATATTAAATTAATTATATTTTATATAACACATAAAATTATTAATTAAAATATATTATTCTTTAAATATTTTTTGCAAAATAGTTTAACTTTGAGAAATATGTTTTAAAATAATCTAATTAAGATACAACTAAGTTTAAAATTTGTTTAAAATATAACATAAATTTCAACATTAACAAAACTAATTGAATTTATCCAAGTATAAAAAATATACATTCATTTAAGATATATTAAAAAAATTATATTTAAAAATAATTAAAAATACATAATTAATTTTATTTATCATTATTAATAAAATAATAATGAAGTAAAATATATTTTTTAAATTTTAAATTTTCTTGAAATTATTTTAGTGGAAATTAAATAATAGAATAAGTCATAAATAAAATAAAATATTATTTATTTAAAATTGACATTTTTAAATATTTTTAAGATTGAAATGTAAAAAAAAATATTTTAAGAATTGACTAATAAAAAATTACTTTGAATAATAGATAGAATTAATAAAAAAAATTTAAAATTTATAAAATTTAATTTTGAAAAAAAAAGTATAAGACTTAATTTAAAAAACAATATAATTTGTAAAACTATTAGTGTTGGTATCCCTCTCTACATATATAAGAATGGATTCCTCAATACTTATCTATACTTATCTAGATCAAAAAGTCTATAAAGTTGGCCGAATGTTGCTTTAGTATCTTTTAATGATATAATAGTGAAATTTTCTAATTTGAGCTGCTAGAGGTAGTTGCAATAAAAAATAATCCTACCTCTCTTTATACTAAGTTACTAACAGCTAGTAGTTTATAGGCGCATTATGCAACTTACTTATTAATAAATTATTTATTTATTTTTTAATATATTTTATTAGTAAAAAATTTTAAATTATAAATAATTTAATAAAATTTATATAGATTGAAAAATAGTATAATAAAATTTTTAGTATGAATAAATATTAATATAATAAATTTCTATTAATAGTATAATAAATAGTATAGAGGCTTACTTTGAGATTTAATAATATTACACATAAAGTTTTAGGAGAGTTTTATTTGATTGATCACATTGTTACTTTACTTTTTAGGAGATTAATTATAATAAGATTAGTTATAAATTTAATTTTTGTTACCATAATTTTTTTAGTTATAATAAGATTAGTTTTAAAATTATTTGATTAGTATTAGAGTATATATAGTAGTGTTTTAGTTGAAAAATAATACTAAATAATTATTATATTATTATAATTTTAAATTTTTTTAAGAATAAAATTTTTAATGGTTTGAAAATAAATATTTGAGTGATTTAAGATAGAAAAATATGTAGTATGTAAATATCTTTAGAATTCAAGTAGTATTAAGATATATATAATAGTGTTTTAGTTACATTCAAAAACAATATAATTCCATGGAGAAAAAAAATAGAGTTATAAAGATAAAAATGGTTGTTTAATATTTTTTTAAAGAAAATGTAATACCATATATATTTACTTAAATAAAAAGGGGTATTTTTATCAAATCATATTATTAATAATTACTTTTTCTTCATCATATTATATTTTATTTATGTTTATATTATTTTAGGGTCATTAATATATGTGAGTATTATTTAATTATTGTTTAAAATTTCATTGTTTATTTTATTATTATTATTATTATTATTATTATTATTATTATTATTATTATTATTATTATTATTATTATTATTATTATTATTATTATTATTATGTGTGTGTAGATATATTTAAGTAGGGTTTAAATTGTTATAAGTGTATGTATATTAGTAGGTTGTATGATACATATATATATGTGTATATATATATAAAAATATATCTATGTATATATATTTATATGTTATAGTATATATATATATATATATATATATATATATATATATATATATATATATATATATATATATATATATATATATATATATATATATATATATATATATATATATATATACCCATCATAAGCCCCAAAGAACCCGAAGAAACCCATCTCCTGTCACAGACCCCCCCCCCCCTCACTCACCATCATCACCGACACTCCCTTCACCGGCGCCATCTTCGTCTCCACCAGAGGACCTGTGCTCGTGTCACGACCCAAAACAGGGGCCATGACTGGCGCTAAGGAACGGGAATTCTTTCGAATCCGGAACCCGTAGCAAGCCTAAAAAATAAAATAAAATAAAACATGCAATAATAACAATAACAATATTATATGCAGCGGAAATAAAAATCGTAAATATAATAATAACTTTCTCATCACTGGATTTAAATCAAATCTCAACTCATCACATATATATAAAATCTTTCAGTACAAATCCAGTTTCAATATAATACATCTCTTTAAATAAAATACATGAAATTCCACATTTAAATTCACAACTACTGCAGTGTCTAGATTATAAAAATAAGACTCAAATAAATAATTTACACAAAGAAGCCGGGGCGGAAGAAATCCGGCGTATCGACCTGCTACTGAGGTCTGAAGATGTTGACTCTCCTGAAAAATAGTCAACGGAGGGGAGTCAGACCTCACTAAGTGAATTTCTATATATATATATATATATATATATATATATATATATATATATATATATATATATATATATATATATATATATATATATATATACACACACTAAATGACAATGCATACAATCAACAGTATATATATATATCTAATATATATACAGGCAAATACACACAGATGCAATAAAATCATTTTATATATATTTTATTAAAAATCATCCTTTATGAAGGATCAAATAGAACCCTATGATATCGCAACCTCAGAAATAGTGTTAGACAACACTCTAGTCATACAGGCTCACTTAATCCAAAATATATCCACTTAATCCATTTAGACAGTAGACTGGCCCCGAGATACTAAGTCAACCGAGCTCCAGCAGTCTGACTGCCAGTGTGATTGGCCCCGAGATACTTGGTCAACCGAGCTCCAGCAATCACACCCCAAACCATATCTCACACATCAAATAATCATAACCAATCAATATCCATAAATGGTTAGTAATATAGCCTAAATACTATAGGCGTACCGGTACGTACTCGGTCCTAGTGCTGCCCACTAGGTAGCACGTTCTATCGATATCCTTCATTAATAATATAAATCATTCATTCACAAAAATAAATGATGCATGAAGTTCAACAAAATATCAACATAAACCATATATATACTAGAAATATACCAAAAGTAAACCAGGTATATTTCGAGTATATATACGTCAAATAAATCCAATCAAATTATAAATTAAACTAGAAATATATTTAAAAACATTTTAAATATATTTTATTTACAAAACATGCATATAATTTAACAAATACCAAAAATATACTTAAATACAAATCATATTATTTATGCATTTTAATCAAAATAAAACATATATTTCTAAATCATGCATTCTAAGCATATATATATAGTATAGTAACTCACAAATTAGTGCGCTCTACGAGACGGGTCCGACGGGCCTGGTCCACTAGCCCTCGAACTCGGTGCAACTAAATAAGCAATAAATAACCGACATCAGAATAAACCTAACAGAAATCCTAGAATTCGATCTAGAGTATTAAACACAGAATCAGAATTAGGGTTCGACTGGATATCACGTTTTACGAGAATTCTACCAAAAATTTGGCAGAACCTCCCCTATAAAACAGACATCTCTCTACTCAAAAAGTAGAGCCGACCCTGCAAAGAAATACACTTCAAAATTCAAACACAAAACACACCCAAAACCTCTCGGTCGGACTCCAAACTACAGTCTACCGACCGGGGTCCACAAACACAGAACAATTCAGGAAATACCAAAAATATCCTTATAACATAGAAATTCATTTTATAAATAGAAATTACATAATTAACCTTAAAACACTGTAAAAAACCGATAAAAACTCATTTTATTAGAAAAACCGTATATTATATATATAATTGAAAATAATTTACGAAAAATAGTTTTAATTAGTTAAAAATACCAAATAATTTATAGAAATCATTTTTATACCTTAAATAACTATTAAAACCAATTAAATTACATTTTTAGCCAATTTAGGGTAAAATTACCAAAATACCCCTATATATATAAATATACTAAAATTACTTCAAAAATTCACCAAAAATTATACAATTATCCAAAATTAATTTTCTCAACATATTTATCAATAATATCAATAATTAAACCCATTTAAACAATTAATTTCAAATAAAAACATAATTAACCCTAATTTCCTAAATTTACATAAACTCAAATAATTCAAAATAAATACTTAGAAATTCATAAAAATTCCAAATAAATTCCTATAATTCATCTAAACACCTAATTTAACCATAAAACACAATTTCATAATTTAAATAATTAATTTCCAAAAATTAGAAAATAATATTAAAATATTCAAAAATACCCAAAAATCCAAAAAATCTCCAAAAATTACACAAAAATTCATACATGTATATTAAGCTACTAGGATCAACATTTGTGAAGGGAGTTTTCATGAATCAATCAATTAAAAGCTCAAAAAAATCAAAAACCCTAATGTGACCGAATTGGAAAAATCGAAACCTAAGCAATTCTAGACCATTTCAGCTCAAAACAAAGCTAGAATCACACTCATTGGAGCTCAAGGAGAAGAAAGAGACTGGCGGTGTCAAAAATGGTGGCCGGAATCGGCGTGATCGACAGTGGCCAAAGTTTCGGCTTCTCCGGCCAAAACCAACTTCCTGACGCCGGAAACGGCTACCACAGGCGGTGGAAGAGGCTGGGGAAGGTGGTGTCACACCGGACGGCACACCAACGGTGAGAAATCGGCACGGCAGCGACTGGACGGCGGTGAGGGTGAAGATCGGGGAAGAAGGAGTAGTCGGGGGTAGTTTTGTAATTTTCCAAAATTTGATTTTTTTGATATATAATGTGTATATATATATACTTTATACTATATAATAAAATAATATTAAATTACACACATTAAATATACACCACACACATATAATTTATTATTGTAATAATTTATACTAAATAAAAATAATTAAATAACAATAAAATTAATAGATAATTAATAAAATATTAGGGTAATAAATTAAACCCTAATTAAATAAATATTTACACACATAGGCTTTATTTAGTATTTTAAAAATACGTATGAGTTCATGCAAGTCCGAAAATATATTTAAAATAATTAATAATAAATTATTTACGTAAAAATTTCCCCGAAAATGCAAGTCCCGGGAAAATTTTACGTAAAGCACTGTAAATAAAACACAATAATTAAAACAGGTTTTAAATATATATCAACCTCGTAAAAATATCTTAATATATATACAAAAATTATTAACATTGCATATCCCGGTACAGTGTAAAAATATTTTAAAAACACGGGATATTACAGCTCGCCACCTTCTTCGAGCGGTCTGCTCCTGCTGCCTTCTTCTTCCTCGCACAACAAGACTTCCTTCTCCTTGCACAACAGTCAGCTCTGGTCCTCTACGCGCGCGCGACAGCACCTCCCACCAGCTTCGTCTCCCTCCGCCTGTCATGTGTTGTTGCCTTGCCTGAGCTGCTCCACCCTCCCTGTTTTCCGATGACAGTGAGCCCTTATTCCTTCTCTGTCCCGGTAGCTTGGAGGTGAGTAATGCTCACCCAATTTCTTTCTTTTTTTTTTCTCCTTGATCTTGAACATTTTTGGTTGATTATCTAAATATTTGGTGTTGTTAGTGTAATGGGGATGATATTGCTCATTTGGATTTTTTAGAGAATTATTTGAATTTTTTTCAGAATTTTGTTTGAATTTTTGTCATTTTAATTACTTGATTTTATTCTATTCTTAAGTGTAATTAGTGATTAGGGTAAATGTAGTTAAGTGTTTTTGAGTTTATTAATTTTATTTAGGGTGTTTTAAAAATTTTTGGTGTTAATTAGAGATTTATGTAAATTTTAGGTATTTAATGAGTAATTATGCTAATTTTGAAAATTATGATAAAAAATTATAAAATTTTAATAATTGAGGTTGTTATTAAATGTTATTAATTTTAGAACTCAAATTATAATTTTTGTGCTTTTTATACTATTTTTATAAATATTTTTGAGTTTATGCCAAATTTGATTTGTAGGTTAAATAATATTTTTGGTAGAAAATTTGTTGGTTGATTAAATGTTTTAATTATATTAGGAAGATTTATTTTGAGAAAAATAATTTTTGGCATGATTAAATAATTTTAAGGAATTATTTTTAGTATTAAAAGCACATTATGTAAATTATGTATTTTAGGGGGGTAAAAATGTAATTTTATGCTAAACATAGTTAAATATATATTTTAATTAGATTTATTAATATTTAAAGGGTTTAGATAATTTTTATAAATTAATTGATATTTTTACCTAAGTAGTGTAAATTTTAAATATCAAATTCCCAATATATATATATATATATATATATATATAAAATACATTACAATAGTTTTAATTTGGGTTATAATTATATTTTTGATGATGGAATACAAATTTAATTGTTTAATTTTGAATAATTGAGATTTTATATAATTTTCATCTATTTTAGTATATGTGTATGTGAAATATGCATTTTAAGAGAATAAATATTATTAATTCTTGATATTTTATTGAGTTGTTGTAATATCCCGTGTTTTTAAAATATTTTTACACAGTACCGGGATATACAGTGTTAATGATTTTTGTATTTTATATGATATTTTTACGAGTTGATATGTATTTTAAACCTATTTTAATTATTGTATATTATTTTCAGTGTTTTACGTAAAATTTTCCCGGGACTTGCATTTTCGGGGAAATTTTCACGTAAACAATGTATTATTAATTATTTTAAATGTATTTACGGACTTGCATGAACTCATACATATTTTTAAATTATTAAATAAAGCCTGTGTGTGTATATTTATTTAATTAGGGTTTATTATTTTCCTAATATTTTATTAAGTATTTATTTGTTTTATTGTTATTTAATTAATTTTATTTAGTATAAATTATTAAAATATTAAATTTTATGTGTGTGGTGTATATTTGATGTGTGTAATTTAATATTATTTTAATATATACTATAAAGTATATATATATACATATATTTGTCAAAAATCAAAAAGTTTGGAAAATTACCATTTTGCCCCCGACTTCTTCTTCTTCCTCCCGATTCTTCCCTTCTCCGTTTCCGGTCGCTGCCGTGCCGTTCCTTCACTGTGGGTGTGCCGTCCGGTGTGCCACCGTCTTCCCCGACCAATTTCGCCGCCTGAGGAGGCCGTTTCCGGCGTCTGGAGATCGATTTTGGCCGGAGAAGCCGAAAATCGATCCACCGTCGATCACGTCGATTCCGGCAACCATTTTCGACACCGCCGGTCTCTTTCTTCTCCTTGAGCTCCGGTGAGTGTGATTCTAGCTTTGGTTTGACCTGAATTGGTCTAGATTTGCTTAGGTTTTGATTTTTCTATTTCGGCCTATTAGGGTTTTTGATTTTTTTGAGCTTCGAATTGATTGATTCATGGAAACTCCCTTCACAAATGTTGATCCTAGTAGCTTAATCTACATGTATGAATTTTTGTAGAATTTTTGGAGATTTTTTGGATTTTTGGGTATTTTTGAATATTTTAATATTATTTTCTAATTTTCAGAAATTAATTATTTAAATTATGAAATTGGAGTTTATGGTTAAATTAGGTGTTGAAATGAATTATGGCAATTTATTTGGAATTTTTATGAATTTCTAAGTATTTATTTTGAATTATTGAAGTTTATGTGAATTTGAGAAAATTAGGTTAAATGTGTTTTTATTTGAATTTAATTGGATAATTGAGTTTAATTATTAATATTATTGATAAATATGTTGAGAAAATTAATTTTGGATAATTTTATGATTTTTGGTGAATTTTTGAAGTAATTTAAGTATATTTATATATATAGGGGTATTTTGGTAATTTTACCCTAAATTGTCTAAAAATGTAATTTAATTGGTTTTAATAGTTATTTAAGGTATAAAAATGATTTCTACAAATTATTTGGTATTTTTAACTAATTAAAACTATTTTTCGTGAATTATTTTCAATTATACATATAATATACGGTTTTTCTAATAAAATGAATTTTTATCGGTTTTTACTATGTTTTAAGGTTAATTATGTAATTTCTACGTATAAAATGTATTTCTGTGATTTAAGGATATTTTTGGTATATCTGAATTATTCTGTGTTTGTGAACCCCGGGCGGTAGACTGTAGTCTGGAGTCCGACCGAGGGGTTGTGAATGAGATGTGGTGTTTATTTTGGAAGTGTATTTCTTTGCAGGGTCGGCTCTACTCTTTTAAGTAGAGAGATGTCCGTTTTACAGGGGAGGTTCTACCGGATTTTCAGTAGAATTCTCGTAAAACGTGATATCCAGTCGAACCCTAAATTCCGATTCTGTGTTTAATACTCTAGATTGAATTCTAGGATTTCTGTTAGGTTTATTCTGATATCGGTTAATTATTTCTTGTTTAGTTGCGCCGAGACCGAGGGCTAGTGGACCAGGCCTGTCGGACCTGTCTCGTGGAGCGCATTAGGTGAGTTACTATACTATATATATATGCTTAGGATGCATGATTTAGAAATGCATGTTTTATGTTGATTAAATATGCATAAATAATTTGATTCTTTCTTAAGTTTACATTAAGTATATTTTTGGTTTATTTTTGATATATACTAAATTATATGCATATTTTGTGAATAAAATATATTTAAAATGTTTTTAAATATATTTTCAGCTTAATTTATAATTTGATTGAATGTATTTGACGTATATATACTCGAAATTTACCTGGTTTACGTTTGGTATATTTCCGGTATATATATGGTTTATATTGTTATTTCATTTAAATTCATGCATCATTGATTTTTGTGAATGAATGTTTTATATTTAATGATGAAGGATATCAATAGAACGTGCTACCTAGTGGGCAGCACTAGGACCGAGTACGTACCGGTACGCCTATAGCTTTAGGCTATATTACTAAATTATTTATGGATATTGATTTGATTATGATTATTGATATGTGAGATGTGGTTTGTGGGTGTGATTGCTGGAGCTCGGTTGACCAAGTGTCTCGGGGCCAATCACACTGGCAGTCAGACTGCTGGAGCTCGGTTGACTTAGTGTCTCGGGGCCAGTCTACTGTCTAAATGGATTAAGTGGATATATTTGGATAAGTGAGCCTATATGGCCGGAGTGTTGTTTAACACTATTATTCTGAGGTTGCGATATTCTAGGGTTCTATGTGATCCTTCATAAACTGTGATTTTCAGATAAAATATATAAAATGATTTTTATTGCATTTGTGTGCAATTGCCTGTATATATACATATTATATATATACTGTTGACTGTATGCATTATCACTTAGTGTGTATGTATATATATTATAGTAATTCACTCAGTGAGGTCTGACTCCCCTCCGTTGACTATTTTTCAGGAGAGTCAACTTCCTCAGACCTCAGTAACAGGTCGATACGCCGGATTTCTTCCGCCCCGGCTTCTTTATGTAAACTGTCTACTTGAGTCTTATTTATTTTATCTAGACACTGCAGTAGTTGTGAATTAAAGTATTGGATTTCATGCATTTTATTTTAAAAGAGATGTATTATGTTGAAACTGGATTTGCACTAAAGAGATTATGTATCTATGAGATGAGATTTTTATTTAAATCCAGTGATGAAAATGATATTGTGATATTTAAGATTTTTATTTCCGCTGCATATATATTATATGGTTATTGTTATTGCATGATTTATTTATTTTTAGGCTTGCTACGGGTTCCGGATTCGAAAGAATTCCCGTTCCCTAGCGCCGGTCATGGCCCTTGTTTTGGGTCGTGACAAAGTTGGTATCAGAGCGAAGTTCTGTGTCAGGGCTTAGTTGTGTGAGTTGTGGCCCTAGTTTTTGAGTTGTGTTTTCTGTTGGACTACTGCAGTGTATTAGGTTTGAGTATGTCTTGATAAGTATTCCTTGCTATAGTTTTCAGCGTTATTCCTCCGTTGTCTGTTTTGTCTGAATTTTTCCGTTTGTCTTTTCAGTATGAGGAGGCGAGCGCGTGTCGCTCCACCGGTCATTGAGGCCGAGGATGATGAGTCTTTTCAGGATGAGGTTTTACCTCCTGAGCCGCCAGTTAGGCGTAGAGGTCGTGGCAGAGGTAGACCTCGAGGAGCGGCAGGTCGCCGTAGGCTGAGAGAGTTGCAGGACGAGGAGCCTGTTGAGCCTGAGTTTGATGTTCCTGTTCCTCCAGTTGTTCAACCTGTTCAGCCTGCCTATCAGCAGGGTATGTCTGACCCTGAGGCAGCTTTGTTCTATGCCCGAGTTGGCAGGATTGCTTTCGATGGTACTTCTGATCCTTTAGATTTTCTGCATGCGATTGAGACTAGGACTCGGACTGCTCATACCGAGTACCAGCGGATTATGATCGTTGAGTTGTCTGTTGAGGGACCAACCTTGGATTGGTTCATTCAGATGATCCAGCCTTATATGATGACGATGACTTGGGCTCAGTTCCGAGAGCGGTTTATGGGGAGATTCTGTCCAGAGCCTCTTCGTTTGAGTTATCATCTCCGTTTGACCAGTATTTCTCGTGGAGATCGATCTGTAGAGGAGTATACCCGAGAGTTTCTTCGTCTGGGTAGATATGCTGAGGATCTGATGTGAGATCAGTATTTCGCGGTTACTACGTATGTGACTGGTTTGGGTTCAGCTTTTGCTGGTATGCCTACAGTAGGTCTTACTCTCGAGTCTGTGATTGAGCTAGCTAAGGAGATTGAGCTGAGGTTAGTTAGGCAGGGAGCGATGCCTGATTATTACCAGCTAGGAGTTCAGTCGAGTGGATTGCAGGCTACTCCATATTCGAGTTTTCATGTTGGATCGAGTAGTCAGCAGCGAGGTTCAACTCAGCAGAGTCAGAGACAGCAGCAGCGAGTGCATCGGAGCAGTAGACATGGTCGTGGAGGTCAGCGTAGATCGTTCATATTTGGGTCAGGTGCTTCGAGCAGCAGCAGTGGTCGTAGTTCTGGATCAGCGACCAGTGTTTGCCAGACTTGTGGTAGAGTCCATCAAGGACCGTGTTATCTGACACTACTGACATGTTTCAGATGCGGGCAGACAGGACATTTTGCCAGATTTTGTCCTTATTCTGGTTATCAGCAGCAGTAGATTCCGTGATTTCCACAGCAGTCGATTGCTAGTGCTGCACCCGTGCCATTTCAGTTGCCACCAGCCCAGCATCAGAGTTCCACTCAGTTTGTTCCACAGCAGAGTCGTGGTAGAGGTACTAGAGGAGGTGCCAGAGGTGTTGGCCAAGCTTCTACCAGTCAGCAGGGAGGTCGAGGCCAGGCGAGAGTCTTCCATCTGACTCAGCAGGATGCTCAGGCATCTAATACTGTCGTGGCAGGTATTCTTTCTGTTTGTTACCTGGATGCATGGGTTTTGTTTGATCCGGGTGCCATGCATTCGTTTGTTTCTCCTATTTTTGCTTCTAAATCTTATTGGCAAGCTTCGAGGATGGCTTTTCCTTTGTCTGTTGCCACTCCTCTGAGCGATTCCTTGGACACCGATATTGTTCTTTCTGGTTGTCCAGTTCTCGTGGGAGATAGAGAATTACCCGCTGATTTGATTTTGTTGGATGTGATGGAGTTCGATGTTATTTTGGGAATGGATTGGTTGTCTCAGCACTTTGCCATGGTAGATTGCAGGAATAAGGAGGTGACTTTTAGAATTCCTGGTGAAGAAGATTTTAAGTTTGTGGGTGATAGGAGTTCAGCACCTCAGAATCTTATTTCTGTTATTACGGCTAGGAAGTTGTTGAAGAAAGGTTGTCAGGGATTTTTGGCATTGGTCAGGGATACGTCAGTGGAGAAGTTGTCACTCACAGATGTTCCTGTTGCTTGTGAGTTTCCTGATGTTTTTCCCGAGGAGTTGCCAGGTTTACCACCTCATAGAGAGATTGAGTTCTGTATTGATGTGGTACCAGGTACTACTCCTATATCTATGCCACCCTATCGTATGGCTCCTGCAGAGTTGAAAGAGTTGAAGGAGCAGTTGCAAGAGTTGTTGGATAAAGGTTTCATTAGACCTAGTGTTTCTCCTTGGGGTGCACCAGTCTTGTTTGTGAAGAAGAAGGATGGTACCCTGAGACTGTGCATTGACTACAGAGAGCTGAATAAGGTGACAGTGAAGAACAAGTATCCTCTCCCGAGGATAGATGATTTGTTTGATCAGCTCCAGGGTGCACAATTCTTTTCTAAGGTTGACTTGAGGTCGAGTTATCATCAGCTGCGGATTAGTGAGGCTGATATTCCTAAGACAGCGTTTCGTACTCAATATGGCCATTATAAGTTTCTGGTGATGTCTTTTGGTTTGACTAATGCACCAGCAGCTTTTATGGATCTGATGAACAGGGTATTCAGACCGTATGTGGATCAGTTTGTAGTAGTCTTCATTGATGATATACTGGTATATTCAAGGAGTATGGAAGAGCACATATATCACTTGAGGATTGTACTACAGACATTGAGAGATCATCAACTTTATGCTAAATTCTCGAAGTGTGATTTCTGGATGGAGAGTGTTTCTTTTCTTGGACACGTGGTGTCTAAAGAAGGTATTCAGGTTGATCCACAGAAGGTTGAGGCAGTATCTGAATGGCCTAGACCTACTTCTGTTACGGAGATTCGGAGTTTTCTGGGTTTAGCCGGGTATTATAGGCGGTTTGTGCAGGATTTTTCCAGGATTGCAGCCCCTATGACTCGCTTGACTCAGAAGAATGTTAGATTCGAGTGGTCAGAAGCTTGTGAGAACAGTTTTCAGTTGTTGAAGGAGAAGTTGACCACAGCGCCAGTATTAGCTTTGCCTAATAGTGTGGATAAGTTCACAGTTTACTGTGATGCCTCTAGAATTGGTCTTGGTTGTGTGTTGATGTAGAATGGAAGGGTGATAGCCTATGCTTCGAGGCAGTTGAAGAAGCATGAGCAGAACTATCCTACACATGATCTTGAGATGGCTGCAGTGATCTTTGCTTTGAAGATTTGGAGACATTATCTGTACGGGGTGACTTGTGAGATATTTACTGATCACAAGAGCCTTAAGTACATTTTCTAGCAGAGAGATTTGAATTTGAGGCAGAGAAGATGGTTGGAATTGTTGAAGGATTATGATTGCGAGATTCTTTACCATCCGGGTAAAGCTAATGTGGTAGCAGATGCCTTGAGTAGGAAGTCCTCAGGTAGTCTTGCTCACATTGGTGTTGAGAGAAGACCATTGATCCAAGAGTTGCATTTGTTGGTGGATCAAGGTCTGATGATGAAGATTAGTAGATCAGGTGGACTGTTAGCTCAGTTTAAAGTACGATTTGTACTAAGGGATAGGATTAAAGCAGCTCAGAGCCGAGATCCTATTCTGGTAGAGCTTGTAGAGAATGTCAGAACAGGGAAGTTCACTGATTTCACACTCGATGATGATGGTGTGTTGTGGATCAGTGGTAGATTGTGTGTTCCTGATGTGGATGATTTGAGAGAAGAGATCCTAGAGGAAGCACATTCTACAGCCTACAGCGTTCATCCAGGTGTTACTAAGATGTACCACAGTATCAGAGATTTATACTGGTGGGATGGATTGAAGAAAGATGTCGCTGATTATGTTGCTAAGTGTTTGACGTGTCAACAAGTGAAAGCCGAACATCAGAAGCCTTCTGGGAAGCTTCAGCCTCTTCCTATTCCCGAGTGGAAGTGGGAAAGGATAGCTATGGATTTTGTGGTCGATTTACCTCGTTCGAAGGATGGATACGATTCCATCTGGGTGATTGTAGACAGGTTGACGAAGTCTGCACATTTCTTGCCTGTGAAAGCTACATATTCAGTTGCTAGATTGGCGAAGTTGTATGTGAAGCATATTGTGTGCCTTCATGGAGTACCTGTGTCCATTGTGTCAGATAGAGGTTCGGTGTTTACTTCTCGTTTTTGGCAGAAGTTGCAGGAAGCGATGGGCACTAGGTTGGATTTCAGTACTGCTTTTCATCCTCAGACAGATGGCCAGTCTGAGAGGACGATCCCGACACTGGAAGATATGTTGAGGATGTGTGTCTTGGATTTGGGAGGTAGCTGGGATGATCATTTGTCGCTTGTTGAGTTTGCATATAATAACAGCTACCATAGCAGTATTGGTATGGCACCATATGAGGCGTTATATGGAAGGAAGTGTAGATCCCCGTTGAGTTGGGATGAGATTGGTGAGAGAGCTTTGATTGGACCAGAGATGGTTCAGGATGCTGCAGAGAAAGTCGCTGTGATTAAGCGAAGATTAGAGACCGCAGTAAGCAGACAGAAGAGTTATGCGGATCCTAGGCGCAGAGATGTGGAGTTTCAGGTTGGAGATTTCATTTTTCTGAAAGTATCTCCGATGAAGGATGTGATGAGATTTGGCAGGAAGGGTAAGTTAGCACCGAGATACATTGGATCGTTTGAGATTCTGGAGAGAATTGGCACTGTTGCATATCGGTTGGATTTGCCTCCGAGTATGTCACAAGTGCATCCAGTATTTCATATCTCGATGTTGAGGAAGTATATCTCAGACCCTTCACACGTGTTGCAGCCCGACAGTGTGGAAGTGAGTGGAGATTTGACATTTGTAGAAGAACCTGTGGCGATCGTTGATTATCAAGTTCGACAGTTGCGATCGAAGCAGATTCCGATGGTCAAGGTTCTGTGGCGCAGCGATAGAGTTGAAGAGCATACGTGGGAGACTGAAGCTGAGATGCGAGCTTCTTACCCGTATCTCTTTCCTTCTTGATCTTGTTTTCTGGAATTCGGGGACGAATTCTTGTAAGGGGGGGAGACTGTAATATCCCGTGTTTTTAAAATATTTTTACACAATACCGGGATATGCAGTGTTAATGATTTTTGTATTTTATATGATATTTTTATGAGTTGATATGTATTTTAAACCTATTTTAATTATTGTATATTATTTTCAGTGTTTTACGTAAAATTTTCCCGGGACTTGCATTTTCGGGGAAATTTTCACGTAAACAATGTATTATTAATTATTTTAAATGTATTTACGGACTTGCATGAACTCATACATATTTTTAAATTATTAAATAAAGCCTGTGTGTATATATTTATTTAATTAGGGTTTATTATTTCCCTAATATTTTATTAAGTATTTATTTGTTTTATTGTTATTTAATTAATTTTATTTAGTATAAATTATTAAAATATTAAATTTTATGTGTGTGGTGTATATTTGATGTGTGTAATTTAATATTATTTTAATATATACTATAAAGTATATATATATACATATATTTGTCAAAAATCAAAAAGTTTGGAAAATTACCATTTTGCCCCCGACTTCTTCTTCTTCCTCCCGATTCTTCCCTTCTCCGTTTCCGGTCGCTGCCGTGCCGTTCCTTCACCGTGGGTGTGCCGTCCGGTGTGCCACCGTCTTCCCCGACCAATTTCGTCGCCTGAGGAGGCCGTTTCCGGCATCTGGAGATCGATTTTGGCCGGAGAAGCCGAAAATCGATCCACCGTCGATCATGCCGATTCCGGCCACCGTTTTCGACACCGCTGGTCTCTTTCTTCTCCTTGAGCTCCGGTGAGTGTGATTCTAGCTTTGGTTTGAGATGAATTGGTTTAGATTTGCTTAGGTTTTGATTTTTCTATTTCAACCTATTAGGGTTTTTGATTTTTTTGAGCTTCTAATTGATTGATTCATGGAAACTCCCTTCACAAATGTTCATCCTAGTAGCTTAATCTACATGTATGAATTTTTGTAGAATTTTTGGAGATTGTTTGGATTTTTGGGTATTTTTGAATATTTTAATATTATTTTCTAATTTTCAGAAATTAATTATTTAAATTATGAAATTGGAGTTATGGTTAAATTAGGTGTTGAAATGAATTATAGGAATTTATTTGGAATTTTTATGAATTTCTAAGTATTTATTTTGAATTATTGAAGTTTATCTGAATTTGAGAAAATTAGCTTAAATGTGTTTTTATTTGAATTTAATTGGATAATTGAGTTTAATTATTAATATTATTGATAAATATGTTGAGAAAATTAATTTTGGATAATTGTATGATTTTTGGTGAATTTTTGAAGTAATTTAAGTATATTTATATATATAGGGGTATTTTGGTAATTTTACCCTAAATTGTCTAAAAATGTAATTTAATTTTTTTAATAGTTATTTAAGGTATAAAAATGATTTCTACAAATTATTTGGTATTTTCAACTAATTAAAACTATTTTTCGTGAATTATTTTCAATTATACATATAATATACGGTTTTTCTAATAAAATGAATTTTTATCGGGTTAATTATGCAATTTCTACGTATAAAATGTATTTCTGTGATTTAAGGATATTTTTGGTATATCTGAATTATTTTGTGTTTGTGAACCCCGGGCGGTAGACTGTAGTCTGGAGTCCGACCGAGGGGTTGTGAATGAGATGTGGTGTTTATTTTCGAAGTGTATTTCTTTGCAGGGTCGGCTCTACTCTTTTAAGTAGAGAGATTTCCGTTTTACAGGGGAGGTTCTGTCGGATTTTTGGTAGAATTCTCGTAAAACATGATATCCAGTCGAACCCTAAATTCCGATTCTGTGTTTAATACTCTAGATTGAATTCTAGGATTTCTGTTAGGTTTATTCTGATATCGGTTAATTATTTCTTGTTTAGTTATGCCGAGACCGAGGGCTAGTGGACCAGGCCTGTCGGACCTGTCTCGTGGAGCGTATTAGGTGAGTTACTATACTATATATATATGCTTAGGATGCATGATTTAGAAATGCATGTTTTATGTTGATTAAATATGCATAAATAATTTGATTCTTTCTTAAGTTTACATTAAGTATATTTTTGGTTTATTTTTGATATATACTAAATTATATGCATATTTTGTGAATAAAATATATTTAAAATGTTTTTAAATATATTTTCAGCTTAATTTATAATTTGATTGAATGTATTTGACGTATATATACTCGAAATTTACCTGGTTTACGTTTGGTATATTTCCGGTATATATATGGTTTATATTGTTATTTCATTTAAATTCATGCATCATTGATTTTTGTGAATGAATGTTTTATATTTAATGATGAAGGATATCAACAGAACGTGCTACCTAGTGGGCAGCACTAGGACCGAGTACGTACCGGTACGCCTATAGCTTTAGGCTATATTACTAAATTATTTGTGGATATTGATTTGATTATGATTATTGATATGTGAGATGTGGTTTGTGGGTGTGATTGCTGGAGCTCGGTTGACCAAGTGTCTCGGGGCCAATCACACTGGCAGTCAGACTGCTGGAGCTCGGTTGACTTAGTGTCTCGGGGCCAGTCTACTGTCTAAATGGATTAAGTGGATATATTTGGATAAGTGAGCCTATATGGCTGAAGTGTTGTTTAACACTATTATTCTGAGGTTGCGATATTCTAGGGTTCTATGTGATCCTTCATAAACTGTGATTTTCAGATAAAATATATAAAATGATTTTATTGCATTTGTGTGCAATTGCCTGTATATATACATATTATATATATACTGTTGACTGTATGCATTATCACTTAGTGTGTATGTATATATATTATAGTAATTCACTCAGTGAGGTCTGACTCCCCTCCGTTGACTATTTTTCAGGAGAGTCAACTTCCTCAGACCTCAGTAACAGGTCGATACGCCGGATTTCTTCCGCCCCGGCTTCTTTATGTAAACTGTCTACTTGAGTCTTATTTATTTTATCTAGACACTGCAGTAGTTGTGAATTAAAGTATTGGATTTCATGCATTTTATTTTAAAAGAGATGTATTATATTGAAACTGGATTTGCACTAAAGAGATTATGTATCTATGAGATGAGATTTTTATTTAAATCCAGTGATGAAAATGATATTGTGATATTTAAGATTTTTATTTCCGCTGCATATATATTATATGGTTATTGTTATTGCATGATTTATTTATTTTTAGGCTTGCTACGGGTTCCGGATTCGAAAGAATTCCCGTTCCCTAGTACCGGTCATGGCCCTTGTTTTGGGTCGTGACAAAGTTGGTATCAGAGCGGAGTTCTGTGTCAGGGCTTAGTTATGTGAGTTGTGGCCCTAGTTTTTGAGTTGTGTTTTCTGTTGGACTACTGCAGTGTATTAGGTTTGAGTATGTCTTGATAAGTATTCCTTGCTGTAGTTTTCAGCGTTATTCCTCCGTTGTCTATTTTGTTTGAATTTTTTCGTTTGTCTTTTCAGTATGAGGAGGCGAGCGCGTGTCGCTCCACCGATCGTTGAGGCCGAGGATGATGAGTCTTTTCAGGATGAGGTTTTACCTCCTGAGCCGCCAGTTAGGCGTAGAGGTCGTGGCAGAGGTAGACCTCGAGGAGCGGCAGGTCACCGTAGGCAGAGAGAGTTACAGGACGAGGAGCCTGTTGAGCCTGAGTTTGATGTTCCTGTTCCTCTAGTTGTTCAGCCTGTTCAGCCTGCCTATCAGCAGGGTATGTCTGACCCTGAGGCAGCTTTGTTCTATGCCCGAGTTGGCAGGATTGCTTTCGATGGTACTTCTGATCCTTTAGATTTTCTGCATGCGATTGAGACTAGGACTCGGACTGCTCATACCGAGTACCAGCGGATTATGATCGTTGAGTTGTCTGTTAAGGGACCAGCCTTGGATTGGTTCATTCAGATGATCCAGCCTTATATGATGACGATGACTTGGGCTCAATTCCGAGAGTGGTTTATGAGGAGATTCTGTCCAGAGCCTCTTCGTTTGAGTTATCATCTCCGTTTGACCAGTATTTCTCGTGGAGATCGATCTGTAGAGGAGTATACCCGAGAGTTTCTTCGTCTGGGTAGATATGCTGAGGATCTGATGCGAGATCAGTATTTCGCGGTTACTACGTATGTGATTGGTTTGGGTTCAGCTTTTGCTGGTATGCCTACTGTAGGTCTTACTCTCGAGTCTGTGATTGAGCTAGCTAAGGAGATTGAGCTGAGGTTAGTTAGGCAGGGAGCGATGCCTGATTATTACCAGCTAGGAGTTCAGTCGAGTGGATTGCAGGCTACTCCATATTCGAGTTTTCATGTTGGATCGAGTAGTCAGCAGCGAGGTCCGACTCAGCAGAGTCAGAGACAGCAGCAGTGAGTGCATCGAAGCAGTAGACATGGTCGTGGAGGTCAGTGTAGATCGTTCATATTTGGGTCAGGTGCTTCGAGCAGCAGCAGTGGTCGTAGTTCTGAATCAGCGGCCAGTGTTTGCCAGACTTGTGGTAGAGTCCATCAGGGACCGTGTTATCTGACACCACTGACATGTTTTAGATGCGGGCAGACAGGACATTTTGCCAGATCGTGTCCTTATTCTGGTTATCAGCAGCAGCAGATTCCGCGATTTCCACAGCAGTCGATTGCTAGTGCTGCACCCGTGCCATTTCAGTTACCACCAGCCCAGCATCAGAGTTCCACTCAGTTTGTTCCACAGCAGAGTCATGGTAGAGGTACTAGAGGAGGTGCCAGAGGTGTTGGCCAGGCTTCTACCAGTCAGCAGGGAGGTCGAGGCCAGGCGAGAGTCTTCCATCTGACTCAGCAGGATGCTCAGGCATCTAATGCTGTCGTGGCAGGTATTCTTTCTGTTTGTTACCTGGATGCATGGGTTTTGTTTGATCCGGGTGCCACGCATTCGTTTGTTTCTCCTATTTTTGCTTCTAAGTCTTGTTGGCAAGCTTCGAGGATGGCTTTTCCTTTGTCTATTGTAACTCCTCTGAGCGATTCCTTGGACACCGATATTGTTCTTTCTGGTTGTCCAGTTCTCGTGGGAGATAGAGAATTACCCGCTGATTTGATTTTGTTGGATGTGATGGAGTTCGATGTTATTTTGGGAATGGATTGGTTGTCTCAGCACTTTGCCGTGGTAGATTGCAGGAATAAGGAGGTGACTTTTAGAATTCCTGGTGAAGAAGATTTTAAGTTTGTGGGTGATAGGAGTTCAGCACCTCAGAATCTTATTTCTGTTATTACGGTTAGGAAGTTGTTGAAGAAAGGTTGTCAGGGATTTTTGGCATTGGTCAGGGATACGTCAGTGGAGAAGTTGTCACTCACAGATGTTCCTGTTGCTTGTGAGTTTCCTGATGTTTTTCCCGAGGAGTTGCCAGGTTTACCACCTCATAGAGAGATTGAGTTCTGTATTGATGTGGTACCAGGTACTACTCCTATATCTATGCCACCCTATCGTATGGCTCCTGCAGAGTTGAAAGAGTTGAAGGAGCAGTTGCAAGAGTTGTTGGATAAAGGTTTCATTAGACCTAGTGTTTCTCCTTGGGGTGCACCAGTCTTGTTTGTGAAGAAGAAGGATGGTACCCTGAGACTGTGCATTGACTACAGAGCGCTGAATAAGGTGATAGTGAAGAACAAGTATCCTCTCCCGAGGATAGATGATTTGTTTGATCAGCTCCAGGGTGCACAATTCTTTTCTAAGGTTGACTTGAGGTCGGGTTATCATCAGCTGCGGATTAGTGAGGCTGATATTCCTAAGACAGCGTTTCGTACTCGATATGGCCATTATGAGTTTCTGGTGATATCTTTTGGTTTGACTAATGCACCAGCAGCTTTTATGGATCTGATGAACAGGGTATTCAGACCGTATGTGGATCAGTTTGTAGTAGTCTTCATTGATGATATACTGGTATATTCAAGGAGTATGGAAGAGCACATATATCACTTGAGGATTGTACTACAGACATTGAGAGATCATCAGCTTTATGCTAAATTCTCGAAGTGTGATTTCTGGATGGAGAGTGTTTCTTTTCTTGGACACGTGGTGTCTAAAGAAGGTATTCAGGTTGATCCACAGAAGGTTGAGGCAGTATCTGAATGGCCTAGACCTACTTCTGTTACGGAGATTCGGAGTTTTCTGGGTTTAGCCGGGTATTATAGGCGGTTTGTGTAGGATTTTTCCAGGATTGCAGCCCCTATGACTCGCTTGACTCAGAAGAATGTTAGATTCGAGTGGTCAGAAGCTTGTGAGAACAGTTTTTAGTTGTTGAAGGAGAAGTTGACCACAGCGCCAGTATTAGCTTTGCCTAATAGTGTGGATAAGTTCACAGTTTACTGTGATGCCTCTAGAATTGGTCTTGGTTGTGTGTTGATGCAGAATGGAAGGGTGATAGCCTATGCTTCGAGGCAGAATGGAAGGGTGATGCAGAATGGAAGGGTGATAGCCTATGCCTCTAGAATTGGTCTTGGTTTCGGGGGCCTTATGCCTACCCATTCTCTAGTGCCGGTCACGTGCCCTCGAGTTTGGGTCGTGACAGAAAAATATTCAAAATTCTAAAAATTAAGTATAAGTGAATATTGAATTATGAAAATAGACACTTATCACAATTTAAATTTAATTATTTCAGTGCTTAACATTTAATATATATATATATATATATATTTTGTTGAAATTAACTAGTAAAAAATTATTTTTATTTAAATAAAATTTTAAATTTAAACTATAATATATAAAATTATATTAATTATTGAAATTTTTTACCGTTTTCATGCCTCTATTCATATTAAATTAAATTTGTTAAAGCTGATAGAGTTTTGAATACAATGATTTAAAAAAGAAAAATAAGACTTCATCTTTAAACTTATGCAACATTTCATATATCATTTTTCTCAGAGATATAGTTCAATTACAATATATATTATAATTAATTTTAATTTGCAACAAAACTACCATGTCTCAAATACATTTAGAAAAAGCTTATTTATATCAAACTAATAACTTAATAATAACCTAATTATGTCATGAATGCAAATCAAATACAAATTTATTTCATGTTAAGACCTCAACCCTAATCACCAGTACTGGAAATGCCTTAAGAATTTATTTTTAAATCAAGACTATCAATTTTTTTTTAAATCAATACATTGAATTAAAGGTGATTGGTAAAGATTAATTAACGCTAAATATATGTATATATGTGTGTGGAAAGTCACTTAAAGCTCAAGAAAGGAACTTGCATTGGTTTATTTTAACTTCTCTTTTCCCATCTTGTCCTAATGAAGTAATATATATATATATATATATATATATATATATATATATATATATATATATATATATATATATCGGAGTCATTTTTTAATTCATATAATTTTTAATAAATTTTTATATCTTAAAATTGATTTTATTATTTATAGTAAGGGATAGTTAGTAACTATTGCTAACAAATGATAGCTTTGAAATGAGTATATTATGAATAAATATGTCAAATAATGATTAAAAATGTAACTTATTTTTAAGTGTAAGTTTATATTTTATTTTTTTAGTTATATAAATTATTTAAATATAATATGATATTCTTTCCCAAAATTATAAAATTTTAAACTTGAATTTCAATCGGAGGATATTAATATATAAAACCGTAATTAAGAAGTGAAATGTGTGGTGAGAAGGACCCAACAACTAATGTTATCTCAAAATGAGAAGGTGGCTTTCAATTTCTTAAGTACTCATGTTAAGTCGATAATTAATGATGACTTATCCATCTACCTACAACAAAACCGTTACATTAATAACTTCCATCTTATCCACCCATCATCAATACCACATTATAATCTCTGAAAACAAAACTATTTTTTAAAAAAAAATGTATATGTTTTTACTCTTTTTTGTACTCCAAGAAAAATATTTTTTTCAATGTTTGGTGAGATTATCTCCTACTATAAACACCATAAATAATATTTTCTGCATTCCATTTTAATTGTCGTTTGAGATAGTGTCATAAAAAATAAAAATCTTATTTAATAGATATAATTATAAGTGTAAAAAACTATATAACTCTCTTTTAGAAAAATTAAAAATTTAGTATAAATTACAATTACTCAAATAAAAAATATTATTTAAAGTAGAACAAATTTTATTTTCTTAAAAGACAATTGAAATGAAACAAAAAAAAAAAGTACTAAATTTACATTAAAATGTAATTTTTACAATATTTTTTCTCTAAACTACATTATTATTTTTTCAATAGCTCACAAATTTTGTAAATTAAATATTTGTCACGACCCGAACCTAGGGCACGTGATCGATACTAGGGAATAGGAAAGTATAAAACTATCGAATCCCGTACTAAGTCTTAAAAAAAACGTGGAATTTAAAAACTTTGAAACTGTAATATCCCGTGTTTTTTTTTAAAACATTTTTACACTGTACCGGGATATGCAGTGTTAATAATTTTTGTATATTATATGATAATTTTTATGAGTTGTTATGTATTTTAAACCTATTTTAATTACTGTGTATTATTTACAGTGTTTTACGTAAAATTTTCCCGGGACTTGCATTTTCGGAGAAATTTTCACGTAAATATTTTAATATTAATTATTTTTAATATATTTTCGGACTTGCATGAACTCATGCGTATTTTTAAAATACTAAATAAAGCCTATGTGTGTGTATATTTATTTAATTAGGGTTTAGTATTACCCTAATATTTTATTAATTATTTATTTATTTTATTGTTATTTAATTAATTTTATTTAGTATAAATTATTAAAATATTAAATTTTATGTGTGTGGTGTATATTTAATGTGTGTAATTTAATATTATTTTATTATATAGTGTAAAGTATATATATATACATATATACATTAAAAATCAAAATTTTTGCCAAATTACCGTTTTGCCCCCTCCCTCTCCTTCTTCTCTCCCGATCGCTCACCCTCACTGCGCCTCCCATTCCAGCACGCCGGACCGCCCCTCGCCGCCACCAGCTGCCGCCAACCTCCTTCCCCTTCCTTCCTCTTCCTCTCCGACGTGACCAGGTCGCCAGAAGTCCGCTGGAACGCCCGGAATCCGCCATGGCAGCAAGTTGAGCTTCTTGCCATCGACGACGATTCCGGCCACCATTTAATGCACCGTCGGTCTTCATCGACTCCTTGAGATCCGGTGATTCCAATTCTAAGCTCCTTTCGGCCTGAAATCAAGTGGATTTTGAGGTTTGAGCTAAAACTCAATTCGATCACATTAGGTTTTTGATTTTTTGAGTTTCGAATTGATTGATTCAAGAAAACTACCTTCAAAAATGTTGTTCCTAGTAGCTCAATCTACATGTATGAATTGTTTTGGAATTTTTGGAGATTTTTTGGATTTTTGGGTATTTTTGAATATTTTAATATTATTTTCTAATTTTCGGAAATTAATTATTTAAATTATGAAATTGTGTTTTATGGTTAAATTAGGTGTTGAAATGAATTATAGGAATTTATTTGGAATTTTTATGAATTTCTAAGTATTTATTTTGAATTATTTGAGTTTATGTAATTTTGGAAAATTAGGTTAAATGTGTTTTTATTTGAAATTAATTGGTTAATTGAGTTTAATTATTGATATTATTGATAAATATGTTGAGAAATTAATTTTTGGATAATTGTATGATTTTTGGTGAATTTTTTTGAAGTAATTTTAGTATATTTATATATATAGGGGTATTTTGGTAATTTTACCCTAAATTGGCTAAAAATGTAATTAAATTGGTTTTAATAGTTATTTAAGGTATAAAAATGATTTCTATAAATTATTTAGTATTTTTAACTAATTAAAACTATTTTTCGTAAATTATTTTCAATTATATATATAATATACGGTTTTTCAAATAAAATGAGTTTTATCGGTTTTTACTGTGTTTAAAGGTTAATTATGTAATTTCTACCTATAAAATGTATTTCTGTGATTTAAGGATATTTTTGGTATTTCCTGAATTATTCTGTGTTTGTGGACCCCGGTTGGTAGATTGTAGTCTGGAGCCCGACCGAGGGGTTGTGGTTGAGTGTTGAGCTTGTTTTTCGAAGTGTGTTTCTTTGCAGGGTTGGCTCTACTCTTTTGAGTAGAGAGATGTCCATTTTACAGGGGAGGTTCTGTCGAATTTTCGATAGAATTCTCGTAAAACGTGATATCCAGTCGAACCCTAATTTCTAATTCTATGTTTAATACTCTAGATCGAATTCTAGGATTTCTATTAGGTTTATTCTGATGTCGGTTATTTATTTCTTGTTTAGTTGCGCCGAGACCGAGGGCTAGTGGACCAGGCCCTTCGGACCCGTCTCGTGGAGCGTACTAGGTGAGTTACTATACTATATATATATATGCTTAGGATGCATGATTTAAAAATGCATGTTTTATGTTGATTAAATATGCATAAATAATTTGATTATTTCTTAAGTTTATATTAAGTATATTTTTGGTATATATTAAATTATATGCATGTTTTGTAAATAAAATATATTTAAAATGTTTTTAAATATATTTCTAGCTTAAGTTATAATTTGATTGAATTCATTTGACATATATATACTCGAAATATTCCTGGTTTACTTTTGGTATATTTCCGGTATATATATGATTTATGTTGTTATTTTATTGAACTTCATGCATCATTTATTTTGTGGATGAATGATTTATATTATTAATGAAGGATATCAATAGAACGTGCTACCTAATGGGCAACACTAGGACCGAGTACGTACCGGTACGCCTATAGTATTTAGGCTATAATACTAACTTATTTATGGATATTGATTGGCTATGATTATTGATATGTGTGAGATGTGATTTGGGTGTGATTGCTGGAGCTCGGTTGACCAAGTGTCTCGGGGCCAATCACACTGGCAGTTAGACTGCTGGAGCTCGGTTGACTTAGTGTCTCGGGGCCAGTCTACTGTCCAAATGGATTAAGTGGATATACTTGGAATAAGTGAGCCTGTGTGGCTAGAGTGTTGTCTAACACTATCTGAGGTTTTCGATATCATAGGGTTCTATTTGATCCCTCATAAAAGATGATTTTCAGATAAAATATATAAATGATTTTTATTGCATCTGTGTGTAATTGTCTGTATATATATATTAGATATATACTGTTGACTGTATGCAATTCATTTAGTGTGTATGTATATATATCATAGTAATTCACTCAGTGAGGTCTGACTCCCCTCCGTTGACTATTTTTCAGGAGAGTCAACATCTTCAGACCTCAGTAGCAGGTCGATACGCCGGATTTCTTCTGCCCCAGCTTCTTTGTGTAAATTATCTACTTGAGTCTTATTTTTATAATCTAGACACTGCAGTAGTTGTAAATTAAATGTGGGATTTCATGTATTTTATTTAAGAGATGTATTATATTGAAATTGGATTTGTATTTAAAGATATATATATATATGGGATGAGATTTAATTTAAATCCAGTTGGTGTATATATACTATTGTGATAATTATGATTTTTATTTCCGCTGCATATTATATGGTTATTGTTATTATTGCATGCTTAATTTTTTTTTTTAGGCTTGCTACGGGTTCCGGATTCGAAAGAATTCCCGTTCCCTAGCGCCGGTCATGGCCCCTGTTTTGGGTCGTGACAAAAACCTTACAATAAATAATTAAGTTACAATGCACACTATAAAACTGATTTTTCTTAATATAATTTAAATCATAGTATCATAATGCATAAAGTAAATAAACATCAATTATACAATATTATAAGTACATGATACTCCCAAATAAAATATTCAATTAAACAGTTTTCTCTACTGAAGTATATGAAAATAAATACAACACAACTAAATAAACCTACGTAAAATAGCCAGTGAAGAAACTTGTAATATGCCGTATTTTTAAACATTTTTACACTATATCGGGATATGCAGTATTAATAATTTTTGTAAATATATTATGATATTTTTACGAGTTGATATGTATTTAAAACCTATTTTAATTATTGTGTATTATTTTAAGTACTTTACGTAAAATTTTCCCGAGACTTTTATTTTCGGAAAAATTTTCACGTAAATAATTTACTATTAATTATTTTAAGTAGATTTACGTACTTGCATGAACTCATACGTATTTTTAAATTACTAAATAAAGTCTATGTGTGTATATATTTATTTAATTAGGGTTTAATTTATTACCCTAATATTTTATTATTTATTTATTAGTTTTATTGTTATTTAATTAATTTCATTTATTATTAAATTTAAAAAAAATAATATTAAATATTAAGTGTGTGGTGTGTGATTTTTTCCAAATATTTTATTAAAATTATTTTTTTTCTTTTTCTTTTTTTTCCTTTTCTTTCTTTTTCTTTTTCTTTTTCTTTTCTTTTCCTTTTCTTTTCTTTTCTTCTTCTTCCTTCTTTCTTCCCGAACCCGTCCCTTCTCCCCCTGCCGCTGCAACTCCGGCCAAATACCATCGGTGTGCCACCAGCAGCTCCGCCTTTCCCAGCCAGCTGCTCTGCCGCCCCCAATCTCCTTCTCCGGTGCCGGCGAAGCCAAGGAAACCATTTTTGGCCGAAACTTGCAATTTCTTCAGACCTCGTGATTCCGGCCACAATTTTCGACACCGCCAATCTCTTTATTCTCCTTGAGCTCTAGTGAGTGTGATTCTAGCTTTGGTTTAAGCTGAAATGGTCTTGATTTGCTTAGGTTTCGAATTTTCGAATTCGGCCATTTTAGGGTTTTTGATTTTTTTGAACTTCGAATTGTTTGATTCATGAAAAGTCCCTTAACAAATGTTGATCCTAGAAGCTTAATCTTCATGTGTGAATTTTTTTGGAATTTTTGGAGATTAATTTGATTTTTGGGTATTTTTGAATATTTTAATATTATTTTCTAATTTTCGGAAATTAATTAAATAAATTATGAAATTGTGTTTTATGATAAATATAGGTGTTGAAATGAATTATAGAAATTTATTTGGAATTTTTATGAATTTCTATGTATTTATTTTGAATTATTTAGGTTTATGTAATTTTGGGAAAATTAGGTTAATTATGTTTTTAATTGAAATTAATTGGTTAATTGTGTTTAATTATTGATAAATATGTGGAGAAAATTAATTTTGGATAATTATACTATTTTTGGTGAATTTTTGAAGTAATTATAGTATATTTATATATATAAGGGCATTTTGGTAATTTTACCCTAAATTGACAAAAATTGTAATTTAATTGGTTTTAATAGTTATTTAAGGTATAAAAATGATTTCTAAAAATTATTTAGTATTTTTAATTAATTAAAACTATTTTTCGTGAATTATTTTTAAATATATATATAATATACGATTTTTCTAAATAAATGAGTTTTTATCGGTTTTTACAGTGTTTTAAGGTTAATTATGTAATTTCTACGTATAAAATGAATTTTTATGTTATAAGGGTATTTTTGGTATTTCTGAAATTGTTCTGTGATTGTGGACCCCCGTTGGTAGATTGTAGTTTGGAGTCCGACCGAGGGGTTGTGGATGAGTTGTTGTGCCTATTTTCGAAGTGTGTTTCTTTGCAGGGTCGGCTCTACTCTTTGAGTAGAGAGATGTCCATTTTACAGGGGAGGTTCTGCCGAATTTTTTGTAGAATTCTCGTAAAACGTGATGTCCAGTCGAACCCTACTTCTGTTTCTGTGTTTAATATTCTAGATCGAGTTCTAGGATTTTCTGTTAGGTTTATTCTGATTTCTGTCATTATTGTTTGGTTGGTTGCGCCGAGACCGAGGCCTAGCGGACCAGGCCCGTCGGATCCATCTCGAGGAGCGCACTAAGTGTGAGTTACTATTTTATATATATATGTTTAGGATGCATGATTTTAGAAATATATGTTTTATTTTGATTAAAATGCATAAATAATGTGATTTGTATTTAAGTATATCCTTAGTTTATTTTTGGTATTTATTAAATTATATGCATGTTTTGTTAATAAATAATATTTAAAATGTTTTTAAATATATTTCTAGCTTAATTTGTAATTTGATTGGATTTATTTGACGTATATATACTCTAAATATACCTGGTTTATTTTTGGTATATTTCCAGTATATATATATATATGATTTATATTGTTATTTTATTTAAATTCATGCATCATTTATTTTTATGAATGTATGTTTTATATTATTAATGAAGGATATCGATAGAACGTGCTACCGAGTGGGCAGCACTAGGACCGAGTACGTACCGGTACGCTTATAGCATTTAGGCTATATTACTAACCATTTGTGGATATTGATTGGTTATGATTATTTGATATGTGAGATATGGTTTGGAGGTGTGATTGTTGGAGCTTGGTTGACCTAGTGTCTCAGGGCCAATCACACTGGCAGTTAGACTGTTGGAGCTCGGTTGACTTAGTGTCTCGGGGCCAGTCTACTGTCTAAATGGAATAAGTGGATATATTTGGAATAAGTGAGCCTGTATGGCTAGAGTGTTGTCTAACACTGTTTGAGGTTTCGATATTCTAGGGTTCTATTTGATCCTTTATAAACGATGATTTTCAGTAATATATATATAAAATGATTTTTCAGCATCTATGTGTATTTGTCTGTATATATACATATTAGATATATACTGTTGATTATATGCATTATCATTTAGTATGCATGTATATATATTATAGTAATTCACTCAGTGAGGTATGACTCCCCTCCGTTGACTATTTTTCAAGAGAGTCATCATCTTCAGACCTCAGTAGCAGGCCTGTACGCTGGATTTCTTCCGCCCCGGCTTCTTTGTGTAAACTGCTTATCTGAGTCTTGGGTTTATTTTATCTAGACACTGCAGTAGTCATTTAATTATTAAAGAGATGTTGTATTATATTTGAACTGGATTTATATTAAAAGAGCTTATATATATATGAGATGAGTATTTAATTTAAATCCAGTTGGTGCATATGTTGTTATGATATTTATGATTTTTATTTCCGTTGCATTATATATTGTTATTACTATTGCATGTTTTATTTTATTTTTAGGCTTGCTACGGGTTCCGGATTTGAAAGAATTCCCATTCCCTAACACCGATCATGGCCCCTGTTTTGGATCGTGATAAAGTTGGTATCAGAGCGGAGTTCTGTGTCAGGGCTTAGTTGTGTGAGTTGTGGCCCTAGTTTTAAAGTTGTGTTTTCTTTTGGTAACTACTGCAGTGAATTAGGTTCGAGTATGTCTTGATAAGTATTCCTTGCTTAGTTTTCTGCGTTATTCCTCCATTGTCTGTTTTTTCTGAATCTTTCCATTTGTCTTTTCAGAATGAGGAGGCGAGTGCGTGTCGCTCCATCGGTCATTAAGGCCGAGGATGATGAGTCTTTTCAGGATGAGGTTTTACCTCCTGAGCAGCCAGTTAGACGTAGAGGTCGTGCTAGAGGTAGACCTCGAGGAGCGACAGGTCACCGTAGGCAGAGAGAGTTACAGGATGAGGAGCCTGTTGAGCCTGAGTTTGATATTCCTGATCCTCCAGTTGTTCAGCCTGCCTATCAGCAGGGTATGTCTGACCCTGAGGCAGCTTTGTTCTATGCCCGAGTTGGCAGGATTGCTTTTGATGGGACTTCCGATCCGTTAGATTTTCTGCACGCGATTGAGGCGAGGACTCGGACTGCTCATACCGAGTATCAGTGGATCATGATCGTCGAGTTGTCAGTTGAGGGACCAGCCCTAGACTGGTTTATTCAGATGATTCAGCCTTATATGATGACGATGACCTGGGCTCAGTTCAGAGAGCGATTTATGAGGAGATTCTGTCCAGAGCCTCTTCGTTTGAGCTATCGTCTCCGACTGACCAGCATTTCTCATGGAGATCGATCTGTAGAGGGGAACAACTGAGAGTTTCTTCGTCTGGGTAGATATGCAGAGGATCTGATGCGAGACCAGTATTTTACAGTCACTACCTACGTTATTGGTTTGGGTTCAGCTTTTGCTGGTATGCCTACAATAGGCTTACTCTCGAGTCTGTGATTGAGTTGGCCAAGGAGATTGAGCTAAGGCTAGTTAGGCAGGGAGCGATGCCTGATTACTACTAGCTAGAAGTTCAGTCGAGTGGATTGCAGGCTACTCCGTATTCAAGTTTTCATATTGGTTCGAGTAGTCAGCAGCGAGGTCCGACTCAGCAGAGTCAGAGATAGCAGCAGCGAGTGCATCAGAGCAGTAGACATGGCCGTGGAGGTCAGCGTAGATCGTTCAGATTCGGATCAGGTGCTTCGAGCAGTAGCAGTGGTCGTAGTTTTGGATCAGTGGCCAGTGTTTGCCAGACTTGCGATAGAGTCCATCAGGGACCATGTTATCTGACACCACTGACATGCTTCAGATGCGGGCAGACAGGACATTTTGCCAGATCATGTCCTTACTCCGGATATCAACAGTCGTAGATTCCACGATTCCCACAGTAGTCGATTGCTAGTGCTTCACCCGTGCCATTTCAGTTACCACCAGCCCAGCATCAGAGTTCCACTCAGCCTGTTCCACAGTAGGGTCGTGGTAGAGGTACTAGAGGAGGTGCCAGAGGTGTTGGCTAGGCTTCTACCAGTTAGCAGGGAGGTCAAGGACAGGCTAGAGTTTTTCATCTCACTCAGCAGGATGCTCAGGCATCTAATGCAGTCGTGGCAGGTATTGTTTCTATTTGTTACCTGGATGCTTGGGTTTTGTTTGATCCGGGTGCCACACATTTGTTTGTTTCTCCTGTTTTTGCTTCAAAATCTTATTGGCAAGCTTCGAGGATGGCTTTCCTTTGTCTGTTGCCACTCCTCTGAGCGATTCTTTAGACACCGATATTGTTTTTTCTGGTTGTCCAGTTCTCGTGGGAGGTTGAGAATTATCCGCTAATTTGATTTTGTTGGATGTGATGGAGTTTGATGTTATTTTGGGAATAGATTGGTTATCTCAGCACTATGTCATGGTAGATTACAGGAATAAAGAGGTGACTTTCAGAATTTCTGATGAAGGAGAGTTTAAGTTTGTGGGTAATAGGAGTTCAGCACCTCAGAATCTTATTTCTGCTATTACGGCTAGGAAGTTATTGAAGAAAGGATGTCAGGGATATTTTGCATTGTTCAGGGATACTTCAGTGGAGAAGTTGTCATTCACAGATGTTCCTGTTGCCTGTGAGTTTCCTGATGTTTTTCTCGAGGAGTTGCCAGGATTACCACCTCATAGAGAGATTGAGTTCTGTATAGATGTGGTTCTAGGTGCTACTCCTATATCTATGCAACCCTACAGAATGGCTCCTGCAGAGTTGAAAGAGTTGAAGGTGCAGTTGCAAGAGTTGTTGGATAAAGGTTTCATCAGACCCAGTGTTTCTCCTTGGGGTGCACCAGTCCTATTTGTGAAGAAGAAGGATGGTACCCTGAGATTGTGCATTGACTATAGAGAGCTAAATAAGGTGACAATGAAGAACAAGTATCCTCTCCCGAGGATATATGACTTGTTTGACCAACTACAGGGTGCACAGTTCTTTTCTAAGATTGATTTAAGGTCGAGTTATCATCAGCTGCGGATCAGTGAAGCCGATATTCCTAAGACGGCATTTCGCACTCGATATGGCCATTATGAGTTTCTGGTGATGTCTTTTGGTTTGACTAATGCACCAGCAGCTTTTATGGATCTGATGAACAGGGTATTCAGACCATATGTGGATCAGTTTATGGTAGTCTTCATTGATGATATAATGGTATATTCGAGGAGTATGGAGGAGCATGTATATCACTTGAGGATTGTACTACAGACACTGATAGATCATCAGCTTTATGCAAAATTCTCGAAGTGTGATTTCTGGATGGAGAGTGTTTCTTTTCTTGGACATGTAGTGTCTAAAGAAGGTATCCAGGTTGATCCACAAAAGATTGAGGCAGTGTCTGAGTGGCCTAGACCGACTTTTGTCACTGAGATTCGAAGTTTTCTAGGTTTAGTCGGGTATTATAGGCGGTTTGTGCAGGATTTTTCTAGAATTGCAGCCCCTATGACTCGCTTAACTCAGAAGAATGTTAGATTCGAGTGGTCAGAAGCGTGTGAGAATAGTTTCCAGTTATTGAAGGAGAAATTGACCACAGCGCCAGTGTTAGCTTTGCCTAATAGTGTGGATAAGTTCACAGTTTATTGTGATGCCTCTAAAGTTGGTCTTGGTTGTGTGTTGATGCAGAATGGAAGGGTGATAGCCTATGCTTCAAGGCAGTTGAAGAAGCATGAGAAGAACTATCCTACACATGACCTAGAGATGGCTGCAGTGATCTTTGCTTTGAAGATCTTGAGACATTATCTGTACGGGGTGACTTGTGAGATATTTACTGATCACAAGAGCCTTAAGTACATTTTCCAGCAGAGAGATTTGAATCTGAGGCAGAGGAGATGATTGGAATTGTTAAACGATTATGACTGTGAGATCTTATATCATCCGGGTAAAGCTAATGTAATAGCAGATGCCTTGAGTAGAAAGTCCTCAGGCAGTCTTGCTCATATCGGTGTTGAGAGGAGACCATTGATCCAGGAGTTGCATCTGATGGTGGATCAAGGTCTGATGATGAAGATCAGTAGGTCAGGTGGACTGCTAGCTCAGTTTAAAGTGCAATTTGTAATGAGGGATAGGATTAAAGCAGCTCAGAGCCGAGATCCTATTCTAGAAGAGCTTGCAGAGAATGTCAGAGCAGGGAAGTTCACTGATTTCACACTCGATGATGATGGTGTGTTGTGGATCAGTGGTAGATTGTGTGTTCCTGATGTGGATGACTTGAGAGAAAAGATCCTAGAGGAAGCACATTCTACAGCCTACAGCGTCCATCCGGGTGTTACTAAAATGTACCACAGTATCAGAGACTTATACTGGTGGGATGGATTGAAGAAAGATGTCACTGATTATGTTGCTAAGTTTCTGACGTGTCAGCAAGTGAAAGCCGAACATCAGAAGCCTTCTGGGAAGCTTCAACCTCTTCCTATTCCCGAGTGGAAGTGGGAAAGGATAGCTATGGATTTTGTGGTCGGTTTACCTCGTTCGAAGGATGGATACAATTCCATCTGGGTGATTGTAGATAGATTAACGAAGTCTGCACATTTCCTACATGTGAAAGCCATTTATTCTGTTGCCAGATTGGCGAAGTTATATGTGAAGCATATTGTGTGCCTTCATGGAGTACCTGTGTCCATTGTGTCAGATAGAGGTTCGATGTTTACTTCTCGTTTTTGGCAGAAGTTGCAGGAAGCGATGGGCACTAGGTTGGACTTCAGTACTGCTTTTCATCCTCAGACAGATGGTCAGTCTGAGAGGACGATCCAAACACTGGAAGATATGTTGAGGATGTGTGTCTTGGATTTGGGATGAGTTTGCATATAATAACTGCTACCATAGCAGTATTGGCATGGCATCGTACAAGGCATTGTATGGAAGGAAGTGTAGATCCCCGTTGAGTTGGGATGAGATTGGTGAGAGAGCTTTGACTGGACCTGAGATGGTTCAGGATGCTGTAGAGAAAGTCACCGTGATTAAGCGCAGATTAGAGACCGCAATTAGTAGGCAGAAGAGTTATACGGATCCTAGGCGCAGAGATATGGAGTTTCAGGTTGGAGATTTCATTTTTCTGAAAGTATCTCTGATGAAGGGTGTTATGAGATTTGGCAGGAAGGGTAAGTTAGCATCGAGATATATCAGACCGTTTGAGATTCTGGAGAGAGTTGGCACTGTTACATATCGGTTGGCTTTGCCTCCGAATATGTCATAGGTGCATCCAGTGTTTCATATCTCGATGTTGAGGAAGTATATCTCAGACCCTTCACATGTGTTGCAACCCGACAGTGTAGAAGTGAGTGAAGATTTGACGTTTGTTGAAGAACCTGTGGCGATCATTGACTATCAAGTTCGACAGTTGCGTTCGAAGCAGATTCCGATGGTCAAGGTTCTGTGGCGTAGCAACAGAGTTGAGGAGTATACGTGGGAGACTGAAGCTAAGATGCGAGCTTCTTACCCGTATCTCTTTCCTTTTTGATCCTATTTTCTGGAATTCGGGGACGAATTCTTGTAAGGGGGGAAGACTGTAATATCCCGTATTTTTAAACATTTTTACACTGTACCGGGATATGTAGTATTAATAATTTTTGTAAATATATTATGATATTTTTACGAGTTGATATGTATTTAAAACCTATTTTAATTATTGTGTATTTTTTTAAGTACTTTACGTAAAATTTTCCCGAGACTTTTATTTTCGGGGAAATTTTCACGTAAATAATTTACTATTAATTATTTTAAGTAGATTTACGGACTTGCATGAACTCATACGTATTTTTAAATTACTAAATAAAGCCTATGTGTGTATATATTTATTTAATTAGGGTTTAATTTATTACCCTAATATTTTATTATTTATTTATTAGTTTTATTGTTATTTAATTAATTTCATTTATTATTAAATTTAAAAAAAATAATATTAAATATTAAGTGTGTGGTGTGTGATTTTTCCCAAATATTTTGTTAAAATTAATTTTTTTCTTTTTTTTTCCTTTTCTTTTTCTTTTTCTTTTCTTTTCTTCTTCTTCCTTCTTTCTTCCCGAACCCGTCCCTTCTCCCCCTCCCGCTACAACTCTGGCCAAATACCGTCGGTGTGCCACCAGCTGCTCCGCCGCCCCCAATCTCCTTCTCCGGCGCCGGCGAAGCCAAGGAAACCATTTTTGGCCGAAAGTTGCAATTTCTTCAGACCTTGCGATTCCGGCCACAATTTTCGACACCGCCAGTCTATTTATTCTCCTTGAGCTCCGGTGAGTGTGATTCTAGCTTTGGTTTAAGCTGAAATGGTCTTGATTTGCTTAGGTTTCGAATTTTCGAATTCGGCCATTTTAGGGTTTTTGATTTTTTTGAACTTCGAATTGTTTGATTCATGAAAAGTCCCTTAACAAATGTTGATCCTAGAAGCTTAATATTCATGTTTGAATTTTTTTGGAATTTTTGGAGATTAATTTGATTTTTGGGTATTTTTGAATATTTTAATATTATTTTCTAATTTTCGGAAATTAATTAAATAAATTATGAAATTGTGTTTTATGATAAATATAGGTGTTGAAATGAATTATATAAATTTATTTGGAATTTTTATGAATTTCTATGTATTTATTTTGAATTATTTAGGTTTATGTAATTTTGGGAAAATTAGGTTAATTATGTTTTTAATTGAAATTAATTGGTTAATTGAGTTTAATTATTGATATTATTGATAAATATGTGGAGAAAATTAATTTTGGATAATTATACTATTTTTGGTGAATTTTTGAAGTAATTATAGTATATTTATATATATAAGGGCATTTTGGTAATTTTATCCTAAATTGACAAAAATTGTAATTTAATTGGTTTTAATAGTTATTTAAGGTATACAAATGATTTCTAAAAATTATTTAGTATTTTTAATTAATTAAAACTATTTTTCGTGAATTATTTTCAAATATATATATAATATACGATTTTTCTAAATAAATGAGTTTTTATCGGTTTTTACAGTGTTTTAAGGTTAATTATGTAATTTCTACGTATAAAATGAATTTCTATATTATAAGGGTATTTTTGGTATTTCTGAAATTGTTCTGTGATTGTGGACCCCGGTCGGTAGATTGTAGTTTGGAGTCCGACCAAGGGGTTATGGATGAGTTGTTGTGCCTATTTTTGAAGTGTGTTTCTTTGCAGGGTCGGCTCTACTCTTTGAGTAGAGAGATGTCCGTTTTACAGGGGAGGTTCTGCCGAATTTTCGGTAGAATTCTCGTAAAACGTGATGTCCAGTCGAACCCTACTTCTGTTTTTGTGTTTAATATTCTAGATCGAGTTCTAGGATTTTCCGTTAGGTTTATTCTGATTTCTATCGTTATTGTTTGGTTGGTTGCGCCGAGACCGAGGCCTAGCGGACCAGGCCCGTCGAATCCATCTCGAGGAGCGCACTAAGTGTGAGTTACTATTTTATATATATATGTTTAGGATGCATGATTTTAGAAATATATGTTTTATTTTGATTAAAATGCGTAAATAATGTGATTTGTATTTAAGTATATCCTTAATTTATTTTTGGTATATATTAAATTATATGCATGTTTTGTTAATAAATTATATTTAAAATGTTTTTAAATATATTTCTAGCTTAATTTGTAATTTGATTGGATTTATTTGACGTATATATACTCTAAATATACCTAGTTTATTTTTGGTATATTTCCAATATATATATATATGATTTATATTGTTATTTTATTTAAATTCATGCATCATTTATTTTTATGAATGTATGTTTTATATTATTAATGAAGGATATCGATAGAACGTGCTACCTAGTGGGCAGCACTAGGACCGAGTACGTATCGGTACACTTATAGCATTTAGGCTATATTACTAACCATTTGTGGATATTGATTGGTTATGATTATTTGATATGTGAGATATGGTTTGGAGGTGTGATTGCTGGAGCTCGGTTGACCTAGTGTCTCGGGGCCAATCACACTGGCAGTCAGACTGCTGGTGCTCGGTTGACGTAGTGTCTCGGGGCTAGTCTACTATCTAAATGGAATAAGTGGATATATTTGGAATAAGTGAGCCTGTATGGCTAGAGTGTTGTCTAACACTGTTTTAGGTTTCGATATTTTAGGGTTCTATTTGATCCTTCATAAACGATGATTTTCAGTACAATATATATAAAATGATTTTTTCAGCATCTATGTGTATTTGTCTGTATATATACATATTAGATATATACTATTGATTGTATGCATTATCATTTAGTATGCATGTATATATATTATAGTAATTCACTCAGTGAGGTCTGACTCCCCTCCGTTGACTATTTTTCAGGAGAGTCATCATCTTTAGATCTCAATAGCAGGCCTGTACGTCGGATTTCTTCTGCCCCGGCTTCTTTGTGTAAACTGCTTATCTGAGTCTTGGGTTTATTTTATCTAGACACTGCAGTAGTCATTTAATTATTAAAGAGATGTTGTATTATATTTGAATTGGATTTGTATTAAAAGAGCTTATATATATATAAGATGAGTATTTAATTTAAATCCAGTTGGTGCATATGTTGTTATAACATTTATGATTTTTATTTCCGCTGCATTATATATTGTTATTACTATTGCATGTTTTATTTTATTTTTAGGCTTGCTACGGGTTCCAAATTCGAAAGAATTCCCGTTCCCTAGCGCCGGTCATGGCCCTTGTTTTGGGTCGTGACAAAACTACACGACGAAGAGAAGTAGGTCTAACAAAAAAGTCTCAAACTCCTAAAAAAAATAAATTGAGGGGAGTCAGACTTCACTGAGTAAGTTAAAAAAAGAGCTGTACAATTTGAAAATCTTTTTGAAAACCGTATGAATATAGTGAAAATAATTTACAACATATATATATATATATATATATTGAAAAATCTCAATAGAACCCTAAATCCAATTCTAAATGGTCAACTGGGCCCACTTAATCCAACTAGACTGCCAGTCCCCAAGAGAAGAGGCATCAACCGAGGCACCAAGCCTCAATCATCCACTTAATCCAAACACATAGCACTAGTGGTTCCCGAGAGCTAAGGCATCCACCGAGGCACCAATCTCAGTCCATTATTAACTTTCCACATCACTGGCAGTCCCCGAGAGCAGAAGCTTCCACCGAGGTACCCATCCCAGTCTATAACCACAAGTCATACATATTTTGGATCCATCTCTCAATCTCCACCATGTGCACACGATTCTGGTGAAACCCACCAAGTAGCCCATTCTACCAAAATTTCTCAAAACTAATTTTGAAATAAATAAATGAAAATTCTCGATAATGTAAGCAATGCTAAAAATATGAGCGCATGCAAATTTTAAATAAAACACACGCATAGATCAATTCATTAACTTACAGGATGAGAGAGATGGCTGACGACCGCATGTCTGCCTCTATCCAGAAGCTCCCGCTTCGGAACTCTTTAAAAAAATAACATATTTATTTAAAAAAAATCATAATTATGGAATAAGAAGGGAAATTAATAAAATTATGAGACTCTAAAATGACTCGGGAAAAACCGGATAAGACTCGAGAGATTGGAATACCTTAATTTATGCTAGGAAATTATGGAAGATGTCATGTTTTACGAGAAAATCTACCAAAATTTCAATAGAGCCTCCCTTGTAAAACTGATATCTCTCTACCGTAGGTAAAGGTATTCCTGCATAGAAAAATGCACTTCTAGTATTCACACTCAACTATACTCGGGTCGGCTCTCTAATACTATACTTAGCCCGACAGAGTTCACAATCCAACCAAACATCACAATTTAATTCTAATTAGTAAAATTCACATTTAATTACTTAAATAGCTTAATTATATAATAAAATTAATTTAAAACCCATTTTATTACCCAAAATAATATATAATATATTATTTGAAAATAATTTTTGAAAATTAGTATTAATTAGTTAAAAATAGTAAATAATTTGTAAAAATCCTTTTAATTCCTTAAATATTATTAAAACCAACAAAAATATATTATTTAGCTATAATTATCATAAAATTACGTATTTACCCCTATAATGCAAAAATATACATAATATACTATTATCACTCAAAAATTCCCTAAAAATTATAAAAATGCATAAAAATTATTTTCTCAACATTAATATTATTAATAATAATTAAAACACATATTTAAACCAATATTCCAATAAAAATCCAACTCTAACCTAATTATTCAATTTTGACATAAACTATAAAAATTCATAAAAATTATATAATATCCTCAAAAATTATTTTCTTTATTCTAAAATTAATATAAACTCATAATATCACCAATTATACCAAATTTATAATTTTAATAATTAATTTATGAAAATTAATCAAATAATAATAAAATATTCAAAAATTCACAAAAATCAAAATAAATTCCAAGAATCATACAAAAATTCATAGAGGTAGATTGAGCTACTAGGAATCACATTTTTAAAGGGAGTTTGCAAGAATCAAGCTAGATCAAGCTTAAAAAAATCTCGAAACCCTAGAGCTCAAAACTAAAAATCAACCAAAACTCAATCAAACTAAGATCAAAGCTTAAACTAAGGTTGGAATGGGTCTCACCGGTACAAGAGGAAGAGAATGGCACCAGAATGGCATGAAATGGTGGTCGAACGAAGCTTGGCCAATTTTAATGGTGACTTTCAGTAACTTTTGGCCTTCCTCGTTGCTGACGCCGACGAGCTTCACCATAGGCTGGATGGTGATGAGAAGGAGGAGGAGAAGACGGTGGATGATGGCCGAAGAAGAGGGAGGCACAGTGACAGTAGGCAAACGGGATCACGCGATGGGGAAGGAAGAAGATGCTGCAATTTTTTTTTTTGTAAAGTTATGTAAATGTATGTATATGTATATTTATATGTAAATAATATACTTTATATTATAATAATTTCATATACTTGTGTATTAACCTCCAAATTATACATACTATACATATATATACATACTCATCTATATATATATATACATGCATATGTTAACATTAATATACACATATATTTAATATAAAACCCTAATAATATATATATATATATATATATATATATATATATATATATATATATATAAATATAATAGCCTTAAAAATAATAAAGATAAATATAGAATAAATTATACTTATGAAATAATTAAATAATATTTAATATTATAGAAAATATTAATTCTCAAAATAATAATAATGATATAAACCCTAATGTAAGTTTATTAACTTCTAAAATACATACTTATATATATATATGTCAATTAATAACCACAAATAATAAAATAATTTAAATGTAATTTTTTGAATTTATTAACACTGTATATCTCATGTTAAAATAAATAATTTTTTTTTTTAAAAATAGGGTTATTACTTTTTTGTACTGTTATTAAGTATAGATTTTATCTCACACTTATTGGTTTGACCTCTCTTTTGTAACTATAAATAAAATTAATTTGCGTGCATTTCGTTAATTATATGACTCCTATGGGGAAAATAATTGTTCACCAATAGACACTTAAATCAACTAATAGGGAATTGTTCTTATTTAAGTAACAATTTAAATTTGAATTATAATATATTTAATCATGTTAAATTAGTTGTTAAAATAAATTTTTACTACTTTTATTATATTGAATTATTCATAATCTAATATAATTCAAACACCCTATATTAAAGGTATGTTTAGTTTAACTATTTATAAGCTAATAGCTTGGCTGTTGTGAATAGCTGATAGCTGTTAATTGATAAATATTAATTATTTGGTAAAATTTTATTGTTGTTGTTGTTTATATGACCATTAAGAGTATAATTTATTTATAAATATAATTTCATACTCTCATAATATTTTTAGTTATGTAATATTATTTAAAATATATATATACATATAGTAATAAAAAATAATTTATTATCTTTAATTTATATATTATTAAAAAATTTAAAAATAATTTTTTAAAATATAAATATTATTATATAAATTTTTAAATAATTATAAGTATAAATATTATAATTATTAATTATAAGTATAAATATTATAATTATTAGTTATAATTTACAATAATATTTATTTAATTATGAACTATAAAAAATTAATTACATATATCTAATTTAAATAAAATTATTTATTATTAGTTATTTTTAATAAAAGTAAAATAGTCTAAATAAAAACTAAATATAAATTTGAAGAAAAAAGCTATAAATAGAATTTATTAGATTAGCAACTAATTTTAAAATTTTACCAAACATATAAATTATGACTAATTAAAAATAATTCTATCAAGTGTCTCAATTTTTCTTTTTAACAATTGAGAGATTAAAGGAAATAGAAATTCAACTCATAACTTTATTTTATAAAGTCCATCATCTGAACCATTAAGCTAAAAAGTACCAACTATCAACTAACTCAATTAACTAAACTATAGGCCCCTAAAAAATTTATCACAAGGCACTACTATAATGTAGGCCTAATAATAATTTTTTTTGTAATACCCTATATATTACTTAAATAAAAAGGGCTATTTTTATCAAATCATATTATTAATAATTACTTTTTCATCATATTATATTTTATGATTGTTATTATTGTGATTATTATTATTATTTTTATTATTACTATTAGTGCTATTTTAAATTATATTAAAGTCATTCTCTATATGTGTGTCTATAAACAAATAAATATATATATGTGTGTATACATGTGCATATAAATAGATATATGTATATATGCATATTTATAAATATATGTATATATGTATAGTTATAGATATAGATGTAGGGTTTAATTATTATATGTGTATGTATATTAGTAGGTTATATGATACATATATATATGTATGCATATGTGTACATATATATATATATATATATATATATATATATATATATATATATATATATATATATATATATATATATATATATATATATATATCAGCTTGACACCACAAGGAGATGGCACGGACAGAGGATCAAAGCTGGGCAGGAAGGGAGGTTGCAGAGCTGCTGTGCGAGGAGAAGAAGGTGCTGCCTCGTGAGGAAGAAGGAAGGCAGCTACTGCAACACTCCAGCAAGCATATATATATATATATATATATATATACCCATCAAAAGCCCCAAGAAGAACCCTCACCAGCATCCTCTTCCCTGTCTGCCACCCACGCCCTCTCTCCCCTTCACTGTGCCGCCTTCCCCTTCGCCTGAGAACTCCATCGCCGCCGGGCGTTGAGCTTGCTGGAGTGTTGCAGTAGCTGCCTTCCTTCTTCCTCACGAGGCAGCACCTTCTTCTCCTTGCACAGCAGCTCTGCAACCTCCCTTCCTGCCCAGCTTTGATCCTCTATCCGTGCCATCTCCTTGTGGTGTCAAGCTGCCTTCATCGTCCCCATTTCTGGTGGTGGTGGCACATCCTTTTCTTCCTCTTCAAGTTGCCTTGCCAGACAGTGAGTAATGCTTACCCTATTTCTTCCTTTTCTTCCTTGATCTTGAATATTTTTTTGGTTGATTATCTAAAATAGGGTGTTGTTAGTGTAATGAGGAAGATAATTGCTCATTTGGATTATTTTTGGGAATTATTTGAATTTTTCAGAATTTTGTTTGAATTTTTGTCATTTTAATTACTTGATTTTATTCTATTCTTAAGTGTAATTAGTGATTAGGTTAATTATAGTAAAGTATTTTTGAGTTTGTTAATTTTATTTAGGGTTTTAGAAATTTTTGGTGTTAATTAGAGATTTATGTAAATATTAAATATTTAATGGGTTATTATGCTAATTTTGAAAATTATGGTTAAAAAATTATAAAATTTTAATAATTGAGGTTATTATTAAATTTTGTTAATTTTAGAACTCAAATTATAATTTTTGTGATTTTTATACTATTTTTATAAATATTTTTGAGTTTATGCCAAATGTGATTTTTAGATTAAATAATATTTTTGGTTGATTGTATGTTTTAATTATATTAGGAAGGTTTATTTTGAGAAAATAATTTTTGGGATGATTAAATAATTTTAAGGAATCATTTTTAGTATTAATAGCACATTATGTAATGTATGTATTTTAGGGGGGTAAAAATGTAATTTTACACTAAATATGGTAAAATATATATTTTAATTAGTTTTATTAATATTTAAAGGATTTAGACAATTTTTATAAATTAATTGGTATTTTTATTTAAGTAGTGTAAATTTTAAAATATTAAATTTCTATATATATATATATATATATATATATATATATACACATTATAATGGTTTTAATTTGGGTTATAATTATATTTATATTTTGATGATGGAATGCAAATTTAATGGTTTAATTTTGAATAATTGAGATTTTATATAATTTTATTTATTTTTTAGTATATGTGTATGAGAAATATGTATTTTAGAAATAAATGTTATTACTTCTTACTATTTTATTGAGTTGTGATCTCGGTCCGGGCAAATTACAGTTTTGGGAGCCCGACTCGAGTGTGGATGTTTGTGGTTATTAGAAGTGCACTTTCTATGCAGGTCTGGCTCTACCTTTGGTAGAGAGATGTCTGTTTTACAGAGGAGACTTTGTCAAGATTTCGATAGATTTTCTCGTAAAACGTGATACTCGTAAAATTTCTACCGTTAGTTAGGTTAAATCCTGTCTGTCGAGTCTTGTTCGGTTTTCCTTGAGTCATTCTGGAATTTCATTATTTTGTTGATTTCTGATTTCGATTCCTTAGTCATGTTTTAAAAGTCAATTATTATTTTCTTTTAGAGCATTTTGGACCAGAAACCGTGAGACCGAGGTAGACGCGTGGTCGTCAGCCTTCGCATTCATCCAGTAATTCAATAGAATGATCTGTGCATGTGTTTATTTAAAGAATGATCTGTGCATGTGTTTATTTAAAGAATGTGTGCGCTAGTATTTATATTATATTGATTATATGATTTATTTAATTAAATGTTATTATTTATGTAATACCCTATATATATATACATATTTATTTGAATTAAAAGGGATATTTTTCTCAAATAATATTAGAAATGGTTACTTTGCATTATATTATATTATGTATATATAGTATATGTATATAGATATGTACATATGTACTAATATTTGTCTATATACATACATGCATAAATAAATATTAATATATAGTCATATATTGATTATATATTATATTAATGGTTATTAATATATATATATATATATATATATATATAAATATATAATATTATATATATATATATAATATATAAATATAATTGCATGAAGTGTATGTTTAAGTATATATGTATATATATATGTATACATACACAAAAAACTCACTTAGACACCCACGTATGTATAATAGGTATATTATATATATATATATACACTATATATATTAGTATATATTATATATATTTTTTTTTTTGAAGAAGAAAACGAAACCGAAGCTCACTCCCTCTCCCCACAGCGCGACGCCCTCGACCGCCACCATCACTATGCCTCCCCCACCTCTGGCCGCCATTTGCTGCTTCCTCTTCCTTCTCCCTCGCCTCCGGTCACCTGCAGAGTCGCCGGAAGCTGCTGGAAGAGAAGAAGCCGAGAGTTTGCTCCAAACTCACCTAAGCTTCGTCCGGCCACCATTTTCCTCCATTCCGGTGCCAATCTCCTCCCCTTGCTCCGGTGAGACTCATTCTAAGCTTAGTTTAAGCTTTGGTCATGAATTGATTGAGTTTTGGTGGATTTTTGGTTTTGAGCTCTAGGGTTTTGGAAATTTTTTAGCTCGATTTAGATTGATTCATGCAGCAAACTCCCCTTTACAAATGTGATTCCTAGTAGCTCAATCTACCTCCTAGGAATTTTTTTTATAATTTTTGGAATTTATTTTGGATTTTTGGTGAATTTTGAATATTTTAATAATATTTTAGGAATTTTCGGGAATTAATTATAAAAATAATAAATAATAATAATATTTGGTATTTTGGTGTTATTATGAGTTGATATAAATTTTAGGATAAAGAAAATAATTTTTTTAGAATATTATAACAATTTTTAGGAATTTCTATGCTTTATGTCAAAATTTAATAATTAGGCTAATTTTGAAAATTATGGTTAAAAATTATGGAATTTTAATAATTGAGGTTATTAGTGAATATTATAAATTTTAGAACTCAAATTATAATTTTTGAGATTTTTATACAATTTTTATAATTATATTGAGTTATATGCCAAAATTCATTTTTGGTTAAATAATAATTTTTGGGAGAAAATTTTTGGTTGATTAAATATTTTAATTATATTAGGGAGGTTTATTTTAAGAAAATAAATTTTTGGCATGATTAAAGAATTTTAAGGAATTATTCTAGTATTAAAAGCACATTATGTAAATTGTGTATTTTAGGGGGGTAAAAGTGTAATTTTACCCTAAATATGATATATATATTTTTTAATTAGTTTTATTAATATTTAAAGGGTTTAGATAATTTTTATAAATTAATTGATATAATTTCCTAAGTAGTGTAAAATTTTAAATGTCCAATTTCCAATATATATATATATATATATATATATATATATATAATATATATATATATATATATATATATATATATATTATATATATATATATATATATATATATTCATATAATACATTACAAAGGTTTTAATTTGGATAATAATTATATTATATTGTTGGTGATGGAATACAAATTAATTGTTTAATTTTGAATAATTAAGATTTTAAATATGCTATTTATTTTTAGTATGTGTGTGTGTAAATTATATATATATGTGTAATTTGAGAAATAAATATTATTAATTTTTGATATTTGTTTGAGTTGTGATCTCGGTCGGGGCAAATTGTAGTTTTGGAAGCCCGACTCGAGTGTAGGTGTTTGTAATTATTGGAAGTGCATTTTTTATGCAGGTCTGTCTCTACCTTTGGTAGAGATGTCCGTTTTACAGAGGAGACTCTGCCGAAATTTTGGTAGATTTTCTTGTAAAACGTGATACTCGTAAAATTCCTACCGTTAGTTAGGTTAAATCCTGTTTGTCGAGTCTCATCCGGTTTTCCTCGAGTCAGTCTGGAATTTCATTATTTTGTTGATTTCTGATTTCGATTCTTTAGTCATGTTTTAAAAGTCGATTCATTATTTTTCTTTTAGAGCATATCGGAGCAGAAGCTGTGAGACCAAGGCAGACGCATGGTCATCAGCCTTCGCATTCATCCTGTAAGTCAATAGAACGATCTGTGCATGTGTTTATTTAAAGAATGCATGCGCTCGTATTTCTATTATATTGCTTATATGATTTATTTAATTTAATGCTATATTTATGATTGAAATGCATTTTATTTATTTAAAAATCGATTTGAGAAATTTTGGTAGAACGGGCTACCTGGTGGGCTTCACCAGGACTATGTGCACATGGTAGAGATTGAGAGATGGATCCGATAATTGTATGATTGATGAATGTTAAATTGGGATGGGTGCCTCGGTAGAAGCCTTAGCTCTCGGGGATCGCCAGTGATTGGAAAGTCAATAATGAACTAGGATGGGTGCCTCGGTTGATGCCTTAGCTCTCGGGGACCGCCAGTGCCATTTATTTGGATTAAGTGAATGACTACGGCTTGGTGCCTCGGTTGATGCCTTTGCTCTCTGGGACCCGGTAGTCTAGTTGGAATAAGTGGGCCCGGTTGGCCATTTAGATTTGAGTTTAGGGTTCTACCGAGATTTTTCAAAAGTTATACTTATATATTATAAATTATTTTCACTATAAACATATATAGTTTTCAAAAAGGTTTTTAAACCGTACAACTCTTTATTGACTTACTCAGTGAGGTCTGATTCCCCTCAATTTATTTTTTTCAGGAGCTTAGGAGTTCGACCTCAGACTAGCTCCACGCCAGGTTTCTTCTTCATCGGCTATTTTATGTAGGTTATTGTAAGCTGTACTGTGTGTTAATCTAGGTTGCTGCAGTAGTATATGTATTAAGGATTTGTATAGTTTAAATATAATTATGTAGTTTATTTTTACGGTACACACTTATGTATAAGATTTAAGTTCAATTTATATATGAACTTAAATAATAATGTTGAAGCACATTATTATTTAAGCAGTTGAATTTGTGTATTCTGAGAAAAATCAATTTGATAATGTGTTCTATTTTAAATAAAGTTAAAATATGAATGGTTTTATTTTGCTTTCCTTTAGGCTTACTACGGGTTCGGGGGCTTTAAGCCTACCCATTCCCTAGTGCCGGTCACGTGCCCTCGTGTTCGGGTCATGACAATTTAAGATTTAAATGCATCTATTATTTAAGATTGATTTGGAGAAATTTTGGTAGAACGGTCTACCTGGTGGGCTTCACCAGGACTATGTGCACATGGTAGAGATTGAGAGATGGATCCGATAATTGTATGATTGATGAATGTTAAACTGGGACGGGTACCTCGGTTGATGCCTTTGCTCTCGGGGACCGCGAGTGATTGTAAGTATGATAATGGACTGGGATGGGTGCCTCGGTCGATGTCTTTGCTCTTGGGGACCACCAGTACCATATATTTGGATTAAGTGAATGACTACGACTTGGTGCCTCGGTTGATGCCTTTGCTCTCGGGGACCGGTAGTCTAGTTGGAATAAGTGGGCCCGGTTGGCCATTTAGATTTGGGTTTAGGGTTCTACCGAGAATTTTCAAAAGCTATATTTATATATTAAAAATTATTTCACTATAAACATATATAGTTTTCAAAAAGGTTTTCAAACCGTACAACTCTATTTATTAGCTTACTCAGTGAGGTCTGATTCCCCTCAATTGTTTTTTTTTTCAGGACCTTGGGAGTCCGACCTCAGACTACCTCTACGCTGGGTTTCTTCTTCACCGGCCATTTTATGTAGGTCATTGTAAGCTGTATTGTGTGTTAATCTAGGTTGCTGCAGTAGTGTATGTACTAAGGATTTGTATGGTTTAGATATAATTGTGTAATTTATTTGTGTAAACCACACTTATGTATAAGATTTAAATTCAATTATAATATGAGATGTTGAAACACATTTTTATTAAGCAGTTGAATTTATGTATTTTGAGAAAAATCAGTTTGATAATATGTTTTTTTTTAATTGAAGTTTAAAATATGAATGGTTTTATTTTCTTTTCCTTTAGGCTTACTACGGGTTTCGGGGGCCTTATGCCTATCCATTCCCTAGTGCCGGTCACGTGCCCTTGGGTTCTGGTCGTGACATTTTTAAAGAAGAAAAATGTATATAGTTTTGACTTTTTTACAATCGTTGAGCACTGTTGGCCAAAAAGTTGAAAAATATATACAATACATCTATAAGAAAAAAACAAATTGAATTATGTTCTCTTTGGCAACTTTTTTTTAAATATAAAATAGAGTTTATTATTTAACTTCATTGTCCCTTATTTGAATTTTATATGTAATTAGTTGTATTGCACTCATTTGATTAGTAGGCAATCAATCGAGGCACCAAACCGCAATTATCCACTTAATTTAAACATATAGCACTGGCAATTTTTGAGAGCTAATGTCACGATCCGATTTAGGCGCATATGACCAGCACTAGGAAATGGGAAAGTATAAAGCTTGAAACCCATAGTAAGCCTCAAAAGAAAAATTACGGAATATTTAACTTTGAAACCTTACAATAAATAATAAAATAACAATGATGTCATGACCCAAAACAGGGGCCATGACCGGCGCTAGGGAACGGGAATTCTTTCGAATCCGGAACCCGTAGCAAGCCTAAAAATAAAATAACTCATGCCATAACAACAATAATCATATAATATATATGCAGCGGAAATAAAAATCTTAAATATCACAATATTATCCACATCACTGGATTTAATCAAAATCCCAACTCATAAATATATAATCTTTAATACAAATCCAGTTTCAATATAATACATCTCTTTTAAAAAAATAAGATACATGAAATCCAATACTTTAATTCACAACTACTGCAGTGTCTAGATAAAATAAATAAGACTCAAGTAGATAATTTACACAAAGAAGCCGGGGCGGAAGAAATCCGGCGTATCGACCTGCTACTGAGGTCTGAGGATGTTGACTCTCCTGAAAAATAGTCAACGGAGGGGAGTCAGACCTCACCGAGTGAATTACTATAATATATATACATACACACTAAGTGATAATGCATACAGTCAACAATATATATATAATATGCATATATACAGGCAATTGCACACAGATGCAATAAAAATCATTTTTATATATTTTATCTGAAAATCATCTTTTATGAAGGATCACATAGAACCCTAGAATATCGCAACCTCAGAATAATAGTGTTAAACAACACTCTGGCCATACAGGCTCACTTATCCAAATATATCCACTTAATCCATTTGGACAGTAGACTGGTCCCGAGACACTAAGTCAACCGAGCTCCAGCAGTCTGACTGCCAGTGTGATTGGCCCCGAGACACTTGGTCAACCGAGCTCCAGCAATCACACCCCAAACCACATCTCACACATATCAATAATCATAATCAAATCAATATCCACAAATAATTAGTAATATAGCCTAAAACTATAGGCGTACCGGTACGTACTCGGTCCTAGTGCTGCCCACTAGGTAGCACGTTCTATTGATATCCTTCATTAATAAATAAATCATTCATTCACAAAAATAAATGATGCATGACGTTCAATAAAATACAACATAAACCATATATATACCGGAAATATACCAAAAGTAAACCAGGCATATTTCGAGTATATATATGTCAAATAAATCCAATCAAATCACAAATTAAATTAAAAATATATTTAAAAACATTTTAAATATATTTTATTAATAAAACATGTATATAATTTATTATATACCAAAATAAACCAAAAATATACTTAAATACAAATCACATTATTTATGCATTTTAATCAAAGTAAAACATATATTTCTAAATCATGCATCCTAAGCATGTATACATAGTACAGTAACTCACCTAGTGCGCTCCACGAGACAGGTCCGACGGGCCTGGTCCACTAGCCCTCGGTCTCGGCGCAACTAAACAAGTAATAAATAATCGACATCAGAATAAACCTAACAGAAATCCTAGAATTCAATCTAGAGTATTAAACACAGAATCGAAATTTAGGGTTCGACTGGATATCACGTTTTACGAGAATTCTACCAAAAATCCGGCAGAACCTCCCCTGTAAAACAGGCATCTCTCTACTCAAAAGAGTAGAGCCGACCCTGCAAAGAAACACACTTCAAAAAATAGGCTCAATACAAATCCACAACCCCTCGGTCGGACTCCAAACTACAGTCTACCGACCGGGGTCCACAACACAGAAATATTTCCAGATATACCAAAAATATCCTTAAATCACAGAAATACATTTCATAGGTGGAAATTACATAATTAACCTTAAAACATAGTAAAAATCGATAAAAATTCATTTTATTTGAAAAACCGTATATTATATATATAATTGAAAATAATTCACGAAAAATAGTTTTAATTAGTTAAAAATACCAAATAATTTGTAGAAATCATTTTTATACCTTAAATAACTATTAAAACCAATTAAATTACATTTTTAGACAATTTAGGGTAAAATTACCAAAATACCCCTATATATATAAATATACTTAAATTACTTCAAAAATTCACCAAAAATCATACAATTATCCAAAATTAATTTTCTCAACATATTTATCAATAATATCAATAATTAAACTCAATTATCCAATTAATTTCAATTAAAAACACATTTAACCTAATTTCTCAAAATCACATAAACTCAATTAATTCAAAATAAATACTTAGAAATTCATAAAAATTCCAAATAAATTCCTATAATTCATTTCAACACCTAATTTAACCATAAACTCCAATTTCATAATTTAAATAATTAATTTCCGAAAATTAGAAAATAATATTAAAATATTCAAAAATACCCAAAAATCCAAAAAATCTCCAAAAATTCTACAATCATACATGTAGATTAAGCTACTAGAAACAACATTTGTGAAGGGAGTTTTCATGAATCAATCAATTCGAAGCTCAAAAAAATCAATAACCCTAATACGCTGAAATTGAAAAATCAAAACCTAAACAAATCTAGACCAATTCAGCTCAAACCAAAGCTAGAATCACACTCACCGGAGCTCAAGGAGAAGAAAGAGACCGGCGGTGTCGAAAACGGTGGCCGGAATCGGCGTGATCGACGGTGGATCGATTTTCGGCTTCTCCGGCCAAAATCGATCTCCAGACGTCGGAAACGGCCTCCTCAGGCAGCGGAATTGGTCGAGGAAGACGGTGGCACACCGGACGGCACACCCACGGTGAAGAAACGGCACGGCAGCGACCGAAAACGGAGAAGGGAAGAATCGGGGAAGAAAGGGATGATCGGGGGCAAAATGGTAATTTTCTAAACTTTTTGATTTTTGACAAATATATGTATATATATATACTTTATACTATATATTAAAATAATATTAAATTACACACATCAAATATACACCACACACATAAAAATATTAATATTTTAATAATTTATACTAAATAAAATTAATTAAATAACAATAAAACAATTAAATACTTAATAAAATATTAGGGAAATAATAAACCCTAATTAAATAAATATACACACACAGGCTTTATTTAATAATTTAAAAATATGTATGAGTTCATGCAAGTCCGTAAATATATTTAAAATAATTAATAATACATTGTTTACGTGAAAATTTCCCCGGAAATGCAAGTCTCGGGAAAATTTTACGTAAAACACTGAAAATAATATACAGTAATTAAAATAGGTTTTAAATACATATCAACTCGTAAAAATATCATATAAAATACAGAAATCATTAACACTGCATATCCCGGTACTGTGTAAAAATATTTAAAAAACACGGGATATTACAGTCTCCCCCCCTTACAAGAATTCATCCCCGAATTCCAGAAAACAAGATCAAGAAGGAAAGAGATACGGGTAAGAAGCTCGCATCTCAGCTTCAGTCTCCCACGTATGCTCCTCAACTCTGTCGCTGCGCCACAGAACCTTGACCATCGGAATCTGCTTCGATCTCAACTGTCGAACTTGAAAATCAACAATTGCCACAGGTTCTTCTACAAACGTCAAATCTTCACTCACTTCCACACTGTCAGGTTGCAACACGTGCGAAGGATCTGAGATATACTTCCTCAACATCGAGATATGAAATACTGAATGCACTTGTGACATACTCGGAGGCAAATCCAACCGATATGCAACAGTGCCAACTCTCTCCAGAATCTCAAACGGTCCAATATATCTCGATGTTAACTTACCCTTCTTGCCAAATCTCATCACACCCTTCATCGGAGATACTTTTAGAAAAATAAAATCTCTAACCTAAAACTCCACATCTCTGCGCCTAGGATCCGCATAACTCTTCTGTCTGTTAATTGCGGTCTCTAATCTGCGCTTGATCACGACGACTTTCTCTGTAGCATCCTGAACCATCTCTGGTCCAGTCAAAGCTCTCTCACCAATCTCATCCCAACTCAACGGGGATCTACACTTCCTTCCATACAACGCCTCGTACGGTGCCATGCTAATACTGCTATGATAGCTGTTATTAGATGCAAACTCAACAAGCGACAAATGATCATCCCAGCTACCTCCCAAATCCAAGACACACATCCTCAACATATCTTCCAGTGTCTGGATCGTCCTCTCAGACTGGCCATCTGTCTGAGGATGAAAAGCAGTACTGAAATCCAACCTAGTGCCCATCGCTTCCTGCAACTTCTGCCAAAAACGAGAAGTAAACACCGAACCTCTATCTGACACAATGGACACAGGTACTCCATGAAGGCACACAATATGCTTCACATACAACTTCGCCAATCTAGCAACTGAATATGTGGCTTTCACAGGCAAGAAATGTGCAGACTTCGTCAACCTGTCTACAATCACCCAGATGGAATCGTATCCATCCTTCGAACGAGGTAAACCGACCACAAAATCCATAGCTATCCTTTCCCACTTCCACTCGGGAATAGGAAGAGGCTGAAGCTTCCCAGAAGGCTTCTGATGTTTGGCTTTCACTTGCTGACACGTCAAACACTTAGCAACATAATCAGCGACATCCTTCTTCAATCCATCCCACCAGTATAAATCTCTGATACTGTGGTACATCTTAGTGACACCGGGATGAACGCTGTAGGCTGTAGAATGTGCTTCCTCTAGGATCTCTTCTCTCAAATCATCCACATCTGGAACACACAATCTACCACTGATCCACAACACACCATCATCATCGAGTGTGAAATCAGTAAACTTCCCTGCTCTGACATTCTCTGCAAGCTCTTCCAGAATAGGATCTCGGCTCTGAGCTGCTTTAATCCTATCCCTCAGTACAGATCATACTTTAAACTGAGCTAACAGTCCACCTGATCTACTAATCTTTATCATCAGACCTTGATCCACCAACAAATGCAACTCTTGGATCAATGGTCTCCTCTCAACACCGATGTGAGCAAGACTACCTGAGGACTTCCAAATCTTCAAAGCAAAGATCACTACAGCCATCTCAAGATCATGTGTAGGATAGTTCTGCTCATGCTACTTCAACTGCCTCGAAGCATAGGCTATCACCCTTCCATTCTGCATCAACACATAACCAAGACCAATTCTAGAGGCATCACAGTAAATTGTGAACTTATCCACACTATTAGGCAAAGCTAACACTGGCGCTGTGGTCAACTTCTCCTTCAACAACTGAAAACTATTCTCACAAGCTTCTGACCACTCGAATCTAACATTCTTCTGAGTCAAGTGAGTCATAGGGGCTGCTATCCTGGAAAAATCCTACACAAACCGCCTATAATACCCGGCTAAACCCAGAAAACTCCGAATCTCCGTAACAGAAGTAGGTCTAGGCCATTCAGATACTGCCTCAACCTTCTGTGGATCAACCTGAATACCTTCTTTAGACACTACGTGTCCAAGAAAAGAAACACTTTCCATCCAGAAATCACACTTCGAGAATTTAGCATAAAGCTGATGATCTCTCAATGTCTGTAGTACAATCCTTAAATGATATACATGCTCTTCCATACTCCTTGAATATACTAGTATATCATCAATGAAGACTACTACAAACTGATCCACATACGGTCTGAATACTCTGTTCATCAGATCCATAAAAGCTGCTGGTGCATTAGTCAAACCAAAAGACATCACCAGAAACTCATAATGGCCATATCGAGTGCGGAACGCTGTCTTAGGAATATCAGCTTCACTAATCCGCAGCTGATGATAACCCGACCTCAAGTCAACCTTAGAAAAGAACTGTGCACCCTGTAACTGATCAAACAAATCATCTATCCTCGGGAGAGGATACTTGTTCTTCACTGTCACCTTATTCAGCTCTCTATAGTCAATGCACAGTCTCAGGGTACCATCCTTCTTCTTCACAAACAGGACTGGTGCACCCCCAAGGAGAAACACTAGGTCTAATAAAACCTTTGTCCAACAACTCTTGCAATTGTTCCTTCAACTCTTTCAACTCTGCAGGAGCCATTTGATAGGGTGGCATAGATATAGGAGTAGTACCTGGAACCACATCTATACAGAACTCAATCTCTCTATGAGGTGGTAAACCTGGTAACTCCCTGGGAAAAACATCAGGAAACTCACAAGCAACAGGAACATCTGTGAGTGACAACTTCTCCACTGACGTATCCCTGACCAATGCCAAATATCCCTGACAACCTTTCCTCATTAACTTCCTAGCCGTAATAGCCGAAATAAGATTCTGAGGTGCTGAACTCCTATCACCAACAAACTTAAAATCTTCTTCACCAGGAATTCTAAAAGTCACCTCCTTATTCCTGTAATCTACCATGGCAAAGTGCTGAGATAACCAATCCATTCCCAAAATAACATCGAACTCCATCACATCCAACAAAATCAAATCAGCGGGTAATTCTCTATCTCCCACGAGAACTGGACAACCAGAAAGAACAATATCGGTGTCCAAAGAATCGCTCAGAGGAGTGGCAACAGACAAAGGAAAAGCCATCCTCGAAGCTTGCCAACAAGATTTAGAAGCAAAAACAGGAGAAATGAATGAATGCGTGGCACCCGGATCAAACAAAACCCATGCATCCAGGTAACAAACAGAAACAATACCTGCCACGACTGCATTAGATGCCTGAGCATCCTGCTGAGTCAGATGGAAGACTCTCGCTTGACCTCGACCTCCCTGCTGACTGGTAGAAGCCTGGCCAACACCTCTGGCACCTCCTCTAGTACCTCTACCACGACTCTGCTGTGGAACAAACTGAGTGGAACTCTGATGCTGGGCTGGTGGCAACTGAAATGGCACGGGTGCAGCACTAGCAATCGACTGCTGTGGGAATCACGGAATCTGCTACTGTTGATACCCAGAATAAGGACACGATATGGCAAAATGTCCTGTATGCCCGCATCTGAAGCATGTCAACGGTGTCAGATAACATGGTCCCTGATGGACTCTCCCACACGTCTGACAAACACTGGCCGCTGATCCAGAACTACGACCACTGCTGCTGCTCAAAGCACCTGACCCGAATCTGAACGATCTACGCTGACCTCCACGGCCATGTCTACTGCTCCGATGCACTCGCTGCTGCTGTCTCTGACTCTGCTGAGTCGGACCTCGCTGCTGACTACTCGAACCAACATGAAAACTCGAATACGGAGTAGCCTGCAATCCACTCGACTGAACTCCTAGCTGGTAATAATCAGGCATCGCTCCCTGCCTAACTAACCTTAGCTCGATCTCCTTAGCTAGCTCAATCACAGACTCGAGAGTAAGGCCTGTTGTAGGCATACCAGCAAAAGATGAACCTAAACCAGTGACATACGTAGTAACTGCAAAATACTGATCTCGCATCAGATCCTCAGCATATCTACCCAGACGAAGAAACTCTCGGGTATACTCCTCTACAGATCGATCTCCATGAGAAATACTAGTCAAACGGAGACGATAGCTCAAACGAAGAGGCTCTGGACAAAATCTCCTCATAAACCGCTCTCGAAACTGAGCCCATGTCATCGTCATCATGTAGGGCTGGATCATCTGAATGAACCAATCTAAGGCTGGTCCCTTAACAGACAACTCAACAATCATGATCCGCTGGTACTCGGTATGAGCAGTCCAAGTCCTAGTCTCAATCACATGCAGAAAATCTAAAGGATCAGAAGTACCATCAAAAGCAATCCTGCCAACTCGGGCATAGAACAAAGCTACCTCAGGGTCAGACATACCCTGCTGATAGGCAGGCTGAACAGGCTGAACAACTGGAGGAACAGGAACATCAAACTCAGGCTCAACAGGCTCCTCGTCCTGTAACTCTCTCTGCCTACGGCGACCTGCCGCTCCTCGAGGTTTACCTCTGCCACGACCTCTACGTCTAACTGGCGGCTCAGGAGGTAAAACCTCATCCTGAAAAGACTCATCATCCTCGGCCTCAACGACCGGTGGAGCGACACGCGCTCGCCTCCTCATTCTGAAAAGACAAACGGAAAGATTCAGACAAAACAGACAACGGAGGAATAACGCTGAAAACTACAGCAAGGAATACTTATCAAGACATACTCGAACCTAATACACTGCAGTAGTCCAACAGAAAACACAACTCAAAAACTAGGGCCACAACTCACTTAACTAAGCCCTGACACAGAACTTCGCTCTGATACCAACTTTGTCACAACCCAAAACAGGGGCCATGACCGGCGCTAGGGAACGAGAATTCTTTCGAATCCGGAACCCGTAGCAAGCCTAAAAATAAAATAAATCATGCCATAATAACAATAATCATATAATATATATGCAGTGGAAATAAAAATCTTAAATATCACAATATTATCCACATCACTGGATTTAATCAAAATCCCAACTCATAAATATATAATCTTTAATACAAATCCAGTTTCAATATAATACATCTCTTTTAAAAAAATAAGATACATGAAATCCAATACTTTAATTCACAACTACTGTAGTGTCTAGATAAAATAAATAAGACTCAAGTAGATAATTTACACAAAGAAGCCGGGGCGGAAGAAATCCGGTGTATCGACCTGCTACTGAGGTCTGAGGATGTTGACTCTCCTGAAAAATAGTCAACGGAGGGGAGTCAGACCTCACTGAGTGAATTACTATAATATATATACATACACACTAAGTGATAATGCATACAGTCAACAGTATATATATAATATGCATATATACAGGCAATTGCACACAGATGCAATAAAAATCATTTTTATATATTTTATCTGAAAATCATCTTTTATGAAGGATCACATAGAACCCTAGAATATCGCAACCTCAGAATAATAGTGTTAAACAACACTCTGGCCATACAGGCTCACTTATCCAAATATATCCACTTAATCCATTTGGACAGTAGACTGGTCCCGAGACACTAAGTCAACCGAGCTCCAGCAGTCTGACTGCCAGTGTGATTGGCCCCGAGACACTTGGTCAACTGAGCTCCAGCAATCACACCCCAAACCACATCTCACACATATCAATAATCATAATCAAATCAATATCCACAAATAATTAGTAATATAGCCTAAAGCTATAGGCGTACCGGTACGTACTCGGTCCTAGTGCTGCCCACTAGGTAGCACGTTCTATTGATATCCTTCATTAATAAATAAATCATTCATTCACAAAAATAAATGATGCATGACGTTCAATAAAATACAACATAAACCATATATATACCAGAAATATACCAAAAGTAAACCAGGCATATTTCGAGTATATATATGTCAAATAAATCCAATCAAATCACAAATTAAATTAAAAATATATTTAAAAACATTTTAAATATATTTTATTAATAAAACATGTATATAATTTATTATATACCAAAATAAACCAAAAATATACTTAAATACAAATCACATTATTTATGCATTTTAATCAAAGTAAAACATATATTTCTAAATCATGCATCCTAAGCATGTATACATAGTACAGTAACTCACCTAGTGCGCTCCACGAGACAGGTCCGACGGGCCTGGTCCACTAGCCCTCGGTCTCGGTGCAACTAAACAAGTAATAAATAATCGACATCAGAATAAACCTAACAGAAATCCTAGAATTCAATCTAGAGTATTAAACACAGAATCGGAATTTAGGGTTCGACTGGATATCACGTTTTACGAGAATTCTACCAAAAATTCGGCAGAACCTCCCCTGTAAAACAGACATCTCTCTACTCAAAAGAGTAGAGCCGACCCTGCAAAGAAACACACTTCGAAAAATAGGCTCAATACAAATCCACAACCCCTCGGTCGGACTCCAAACTACAGTCTACCGACCGGGGTCCACAACACAGAAATATTTCCAGATATACCAAAAATATCCTTAAATCACAGAAATACATTTCATAGGTGGAAATTACATAATTAACCTTAAAACATAGTAAAAACCGATAAAAATTCATTTTATTTGAAAAACCGTATATTATATATATAATTGAAAATAATTCACGAAAAATAGTTTTAATTAGTTAAAAATACCAAATAATTTGTAGAAATCATTTTTATACCTTAAATAACTATTAAAACCAATTAAATTACATTTTTAGACAATTTAGGGTAAAATTACCAAAATACCCCTATATATATAAATATACTTAAATTACTTCAAAAATTCACCAAAAATCATACAATTATCCAAAATTAATTTTCTCAACATATTTATCAATAATATCAATAATTAAACTCAATTATCCAATTAATTTCAATTAAAAACACATTTAACCTAATTTCTCAAAATCACATAAACTCAATTAATTCAAAATAAATACTTAGAAATTCATAAAAATTCCAAATAAATTCCTATAATTCATTTCAACACCTAATTTAACCATAAACTCCAATTTCATAATTTAAATAATTAATTTCCGAAAATTAGAAAATAATATTAAAATATTCAAAAATACCCAAAAATCCAAAAAATCTCCAAAAATTCTACAATCATACATGTAGATTAAGCTACTAGAAACAACATTTTTGAAGGGAGTTTTCATGAATCAATCAATTCGAAGCTCAAAAAAATCAAAAACCCTAATAGGCCGAAATTGAAAAATCAAAACCTAAGCAAATCTAGACCAATTCAGCTCAAACCAAAGCTAGAATCACACTCACCGGAGCTCAAGGAGAAGAAAGAGACCGGCGGTGTCAAAAACGGTGGCCGGAATCGACGTGATCGACGGTGGATCGATTTTCGGCTTCTCCGGCCAAAATCGATCTCCAGACGCCGGAAACGGCCTCCTCAGGCGGCGGAATTGGTCGGGGAAGACGGTGGCACACCGGACGGCACACCCACGGTGAAGAAACGGCACGGCAGCGACTGGAAACGGAGAAGGGAAGAATCGGGAAGAAAGGGATGATCGGGGGCAAAATGGTAATTTTTCAAACTTTTTGATTTTTGACAAATATATGTATATATATATACTTTATACTATATATTAAAATAATATTAAATTACACACATCAAATATACACCACACACATAAAAATATTAATATTTTAATAATTTATACTAAATAAAATTAATTAAATAACAATAAAACAATTAAATACTTAATAAAATATTAGGGAAATAATAAACCCTAATTAAATAAATATACACACACAGGCTTTATTTAATAATTTAAAAATATGTATGAGTTCATGCAAGTCCGTAAATACATTTAAAATAATAATAATACATTGTTTACGTGAAAATTTCCCCAGAAATGCAAGTCTCGGGAAAATTTTACGTAAAACACTGAAAATAATATACAGTAATTAAAATAGGTTTTAAATACATATCAACTCGTAAAAATATCATATAAAATACAGAAATCATTAACACTGCATATCCCGGTACTGTGTAAAAATATTTAAAAAACACGGGATATTACAAATGCACATTATCAAACTGATTTTTCTCAATATAATTTAAACCATAATATCGGTTGATAGAATAAAATAAATGAACATCAGTTATACAAATAGTATCTCAGTACAGAAATTATAAATACATGAAATTCCAAATAAAGTATGCAATTATACAATTTTCTCTACTGCGGTATACGAAAGTAAATACAACATAACTAAATAGACCTACGTTGAATAGCCGGTGATAAAGCTACACGGCGAAGAGAAGTAGGCCTAATAGAATACTCTCAAACTCCTGAAAAAAAATAAGTTGAGGGGAGTCAGACCTTACTGAGTAAGTTAATAAAGAAATGAATGCGATTTGAAAACCTGATTAAAATAAATTTTATGGAAATATAATTTTATTTTATTTTATTTCAACCATTTGGTATACATATAATAAATCCATTTTTAAAAGAGAAGAAATAAATATTTAACTGTCTTTTTAAATCATTTTAGTATAAAAATTTGGTAGAACCCGATTTATAAATTTTTAACAGTCATATGACTCACTTATATCCAAGACTGTCGGATCCCGAGAGTAAGGCATCATCAGGATACACAGCCGCAACCATATCTCTTAATCCAATATCACTGGCGGTGTCCAAGAGCAAAGCATCACCAGACCATCGGCCCCAGTGATTTAATAAATATGAATTAAAATTACACTGGCAGTGTCCGAGAGTAAAACATCACTAGACTTTTGACCCCAGTATTTATTAAATAAACAAATATTATACTACTGGCGGTGTCCGAGAGCAAAGCATCACCAGACTTTTGGCTCCAGTAATATAATTAAATAATAACATATTTTACCGGTGCGCACACGGTCCTGATGAAACCCATCAGGTAGCCCGTTCTACCGTGATTTATTTAAAAATAAAGAAAATAAATAAAACAATGAAAATTACAATAAATTAATTAATAAATAATAAAATAAAGTAAAATAAAATAAATCAACTATAAATTAAATCATGCAAAATCCTATGAATAATACTAACTAGAATCTCATAAAATTAAATTCATAAGAATTTAATATGATTTAAATTAAAAATTCGACACTCAAATCAAATATTAACTTACAAGTTAAAGGTACTCCTCTGGCACGTCGTGTCCAACCTCGACTAGTAGACGCGACTGGAGGGGCAGCTAAAAGACAGAAAAGGAAATGACAATCAGAAAATAGAAACCTAACTTCTAGAGTTTCTATGGAAGACTCGATTCGAACTCAGAATAAAAAGTTGAGGATTGACCCGGTGTCATGTTTTACGAGAAATATATCAAAAATTCGGCAGAGTTTTTTTCTGTAAAATGGACATCCCTCTACCGAAGTAGAGTCAATCCTGCAAATAAACACACTTCAAAATTCACAGTGGCACAACACCTCGGGTTGGGATCCCAAACTACACAATTTCCAACCGAGATTCACCAAAAAAATACAAATAAGCAAATACTAAATATTAATTTAATAAATCACCAAAAATAATAAAATTTAATAATAAATCATAATATAATTTATTTAATTTTTAAAACACTAAATAAAATTATTTTCAACCATAATTTAAATAAAATTTCAAATAATAATATAATATTAATAACAATCCAACTTTCCAAATATCCAATATAAAATAGTCAAATTCAAACTATAATTGCCCATCTAGTTTAAACATACTAAAATATTAATTAAAAACTCATTCAAACCACAAAACAATAAATAATTTAATTTTGAATAAATTTTCAAAAATAGTTAGTATCAATTAACTAAAAATTATAAATAATTTATAAAAATTATGTTAATACCACATTTTATCTCAAAAATATCTAAATCATAGTATTTAATTGTAATATCAACAAAAACACATCATTTACCTATTATTTCAAAATTTACATAATAATAATAATTTCTAAAAAAATAGATAAATTATCAAAAATTATTTTATCACTACTAAAAATACTAACATAATATACTAACACTAATTAACTCCAATAATCAACCAAAAATAGTTAATTAATCACATTAACAAAATATACATAAAACTTAAAATACCTAAATAAATATACAAAAATTTCTATAATCTCATATAAAATTAATATACCCAAAATTAACCCCAATTAATTTAGATTAACTAATATATGTATAGATCAACCAAGAATTTCCCCAATAATTAAAATAAAATTTATGCATAATTTAAACAAACAATTCAAAATTAACAAAATAAAAAATTAACCCAAAAACTAATTAAAATCAACTAACAAACAACTAAATAAGCTAACAACCAACTAACCTAAAACTCACCGAAACTAAGCCAAAATCAAGTGGAAGAAGGTTGTTGATGTCCCTGTTGCTACTTCACGTTGTTGTTCATGTTGCTGCTCTTGCACTGGCGTCAACTGAGGGAGGAGGATGGTGGAGGTTGCTGGCGGTGCAAGTGGAGGCACAGTGATGGGAAGAAGGAATAGTCTGATATAGGTAGAAGGAAGAGAATAGCAGGGGAAGAAGAGAATAAAATTGAAGGAAGAAAGAAGAAAGAAAAAAAAACTGGTTGATTCCGTAGAAGAAGGCTTTTGACCATCTTTTGGTCTAAAAAGCACTCATATGTATATATAAAGTAGTTTAAGTAAGGTACATGTCATGACCCAAAACAGGGGCCATGACCGGCGCTAGGGAACGAGAATTTTTTCGAATCCGGAACCCGTAGTAAGCCTTAAAATTAAAATAAAATAAAACATGCAATAATAATAATAATAAGATAAATAAAGTATTCTGCAGTGGAAATAAAATCATAAATAAAATAAAATAAAAATCCACCACTGAATTTAAATCGAACAACTCATCTTATATATAAATAAACTTTTAATACAAATTCCAGTTCAAATATTTGAAATATATAACTCACACAAATATAATACATAAACTCCACAACTGTTTATAACTACTGCAGTGTCTAGATTATAAAGTAAAGCTCAGATAAGCAGTTTACATAGTGAAGCCGGGGTGGAAGAAATCCGGCGTATGGGTTTGCTACTGAGGTCTGAAGACGATGACTCTCCTGAAAAATAATCAACGGAGGGGAGTCAGACCTCACTGAGTGAATTGTTATAATATATATATATATATATATGCATAACTAAACGGTAATGCACACAGTCAATAGTATATATAATAAATATATATACATGCAAATACACACAGATGCAGCAAAATCATTTTTATATATTTTTTGAAAATCATTATTTATGAAGGATCAAATAGAACCCTAGAAAACTACAACCTCAAACAGTGTTAGACAACACTCTAGCCATATAGGCTCACTTATTCCAAATATATTCACTTATTCCATTTGGATAGTAGACTGGCCTGAGACACTAAGTCAACCGAGCTCCAGTAGTCTGACTATCAATGTGATTGGCCCCGAGACAATATCCACAAATAGGTTAGTAATATAGCCTAAATGCTATCGGCGTACCGATACGTACTTGGTCCTAGTGCTGTCCACTAGGTAGCACGTTCTATTGATATCCTTCATTAATATATAAAACATACATTCATAAATAAATGATGCATGAATTTGAAATAAATAGCAACATAAACCATATATATACTAGAAATATACCAAAAATAAACCAGGTATGTTTCGAGTATATATACGTCAAATAAATCCAATTAAATTACAAAATAGACTAAAAATATACCATGAATATACATAAAAACATTTTAAGAATAATTTATTAATAAAACATGCATATAGTTGAAAATATACCGAAAATATACCAAAAGTAAACCTAAGTAATTAATAAATCGTTTATGCATACTTTACTAAAATAAATCGTACATTTCTAAAACATGCACCTTAAAAACATATATATATAAAATAACAACTCACTGTTATTACGCTCCTCGAGATGGGTCCGACGGGCCTAGTCCACTAGGCCTCGCTCTCGGTGCAACTAAACAAACAAACTGTCACAACCCAAAACAGGGGCCATGACCGGCGCTAAGGAACGGGAATTCTTTCGAATCCGAAACCAGTAGCAAGCCTAAAAAATAAAATAAAACATGCAATAGTAATAGTAACAACACAATTAAGTAAATATTATGTAGCGGAATAAAATCATAAATATCAAAATAATATTTCCACCAAATGAAATTAGATCAAATCCTCATCTTAAATAAATAAATCTTTTAATACAAGTTTCAGTTAAAATATTTAAAGTACATATCTCATATAAGTATAATACAACAATATCATAGTCGACCATAACTACTGCAGTGTCTAGATTATAAAATAAAACTCAGATAAGCAGTTTACATAAAGAAGCCGGAGTGGAAGAAATCCGGCGTACAGGCCTGCTACTGAGGTCTGAGGAAGATGACTCTCCTGAAAAATAGTCAACGGAGGGGAGTCAGACCTCATTGAGTGAATTACTATAATATATATACATGCATACTAAATGCCAATGCACACAGTCAAAAGTATATATAATATGTATATATATACAAGCAAATACACACAGATGCAATAAAAATCATTTTTATATATTTATTGAAAATCACTGCTTATGAAGGATCAAATAGAACCCTAGAATATCGCAACCTCAAAAAAGTGTTAGACAACACTCTAGCCACACAGGCTCACTTATTCCAAAATATTCACTTATTCCATTTAGACAGTAGATTGGCCCCGAGACACTAAGTCAACCGAGCTCCAGCAGTATGACTGTCAGTGTGATTGGCCCCGAGACACTTGGTCAACCGAGCTCCAGCAATCACACTCAATAATCACATCACATATCAATCAAATCAATCCAATCATGATCCATAAATAGGTTAGTAATATAGCCTAAATGCTATCAGCGTACTGGTACATACTCGGTCCTAGTGCTGCCCACTAGGTAGCACGTTCTATTAATATCCTTCATTGAAATATAAAACATACATTCATAAAAATAAATGATGCATGAATTTAAATATAATAGTAACAATAATCATATATATACTAGAAATATACCAAAAGTAAATCAGGTATATTTCAAGTATATATACGTCAAATAAATCCAATTAAATTACAAAATAAACTAGAAATATACTTAAAAACATTTTAAACATAATTCATTAATAAAACATGCATATAGTTTAAAATATACCAATAATAAACCAAAAATAAACCCAAAAGTAAACTTAAGTACTAATTAAATCATTATGCATTTTTAGTCAAATAAAACATAGATTTCTAAATCATGCACCTTAGAGCATATATATATAGAATAGTAACTCACAATTAGTGCGCTCCTCGAGATGGGTCCGATGGGCCTGGTCCACTAGGCCTCGGTCTCAGTGCAACTAAACCAACAGATAATGATAGGAATCAGAACAAATCTAATGGAAACTCCTAAAAACTCGATCTAAATTACTAGACACAGAATTAAATCAAAATTCGACCGGACATCACGTTTTACGAGAATTCTATCGAAAATCTAGTAGAACCTCCCCTGTAAAATGGACATCTCTCTACTCAAAAAGTAGAGCCGACCCTGCAAAGAAACACACTTCAAAAATAAACATAAAACATGTCACGACCCAAAACAGGGGCTATGACCGACGCTAGGGAACGGGAATTCTTTCGAATTCGAAACTCGTAGCAAGCCTAAAAATAAAATAAACATGCGATAATAATAATAACAATATCAAATGCAGCGGAAATGAAAATCATAAATATCACAATAGTATTTTCACCAACTGGATTTAAGTTAAATCTCATCTCATATATATATATAAATTCTTTTAATACAAATCCAGTTCAAATATAATACAATATCTCACATAAATAAAATACATAAAATTCCACAATTAATTTACAACTACTGCAGTGTCTAGATTATAAAAATAAGACTCAAGTAAGCAGTTTACACAAAGAAGCCGGGGTGAAAGAAATCCTGCGTACAGGCCTGCTACTGAGGTCTGAAGATGTTGACTCTCCAGAAAAATAGTCAACGGAGGGGAGTCAGACCTCACTGAGGGAATTACTATAATATATATACATGCATACTAAATGGCAATGCATACAGTCAACAATATATATAATATGTATATATACAGGCAATTACACACAGATGCAATAAAATCATTTTATATATTTATTGAAAATCACTGTTTATGAAGGGTCACATAGAACCCTAGAATATCGCAACCTCGAAAACAGTGTTAGACAACACTCTAGCCATACAGGCTCACTTAATCCAAATATGTCCACTTAATCCATTTAGACAGTAGACTGGCCCCGAGACACTAAGTCAACCGAGCTCCAGCAGTCTGACTGCCAGTGTGATTGGCCCTGAGACACTTGTGTAATATCCCGTGTTTTTAAAATATTTTTACACAGTATCGGGATATGCAGTGTTAATAATTTTTGTATTTTATATGATATTTTTACGAGTTGATATGTATTTTAAACCTATTTTAATTACTGTATATTATTTTCAGAGTTTTACGAAAAATTTTCCCGGGACTTGCATTTTCGGGGAAATTTTCACGTAAACAATGTATTATTAATTATTTTAAATGTATTTACGGACTTGCATGAACTCATACATATTTTTAAATTATTAAATAAAGCCTGTGTGTATATATTTATTTAATTAGGGTTTATTATTTCCCTAATATTTTATTAAGTATTTATTTGTTTTATTGTTATTTAATTAATTTTATTTAGTATAAATTATTAAAATATTAAATTTTATGTGTGTGGTGTATATTTGATGTGTGTAATTTAATATTATTTTAATATATAGTATAAAGTATATATATATACATATATTTGTCAAAAATCAAAAAGTTTAGAAAATTACCATTTTGCCCCCGACTTCTTCTTCTTCCTCCCGATTCTTCCCTTCTCCATTTCCGGTCACTGCCGTGCTGTTCCTTCACCGTGGGTGTGCTGTCCGGTGTGCCACCGTCTTCCCCGACCAATTTCGCCGCCTGAGGAGGCCGTTTCCGGCATCTGGAGATTGATTTTGGCCGGAGAAGCCGAAAATCGATCCACCGTCGATCACGTCGATTCCGGCCACCGTTTTCAACACCGCTAGTCTCTTTCTTCTCCTTGAGCTCCGGTGAGTGTGATTCTAGCTTTGGTTTGAGCTAAATTGGTCTAGATTTGCTTAGGTTTTGATTTTTCTATTTCGGCCTATTAGGGTTTTTGATTTTTTTGAGCTTCGAATTGATTGATTCATGGAAACTACCTTCACAAATGTTGATCCTAGTAGCTTAATCTACATGTATAAATTTTTTTAGAATTTTTGGAGAATTTTTGGATTTTTGGGTATTTTTGAATATTTTAATATTATTTTCTAATTTTAGGAAATTAATTATTTAAATTATGAAATTGGAGTTTATGGTTAAATTAGGTGTTGAAATGAATTATAGGAATTTATTTGGAATTTTTATGAATTTCTAAGTATTTATTTTGAATTATTGAAGTTTATGTGAATTTGAGAAAATTAGGTTAAATGTGTTTTTATTTGAATTCAATTGGTTAATTGAGTTTAATTATTAATATTATTGATAAATATGTTGAGAAAATTAATTTTGGATAATTGTATGATTTTTGGTGAATTTTTGAAGTAATTTAGGTATATTTATATATATAGGGGTATTTTGGTAATTTTACCCTAAATTGGCTAAAAATGTAATTTAATTGGTTTTAATAGTTATTTAAGGTATAAAAATGATTTCTACAAATTATTTGGTATTTTTAACTAATTAAAACTATTTTTCGTGAATTATTTTCAATTATACATATAATATACGGTTTTTCTAATAAAATGAATTTTTATCGGTTTTTACTATGTTTTAAGGTTAATTATGTAATTTCTACATATAAAATGTATTTCTGTGATTTAAGGATATTTTTGGTATATCTGGGATTATTCTATGTTTGTGAACCCCGGTCGGTAGACTGTAGTCTGGAGTCCGACCGAGGGGTTGTGAATGAGATGTGGTGTTTATTTTCGAAGTGTATTTCTTTGCAGGGTCGGCTCTACTCTTTTGAGTAGAGAGATGTCCGTTTTACAGGGGAGGTTCTGTCGGATTTTCGGTAGAATTCTCGTAAAACGTGATATCCAGTCGAACCCTAAATTCCGATTCTGTGTTTAATACTCTAGATTGAATTCTAGGATTTCTATTAGGGTTATTCTGATGTCGATTACTTATTTCTTGTTTAGTTGCGCCGAGACCGAGGGCTAGTGGACCAGGCCCGTCGGACCTGTCTCGTGGAGCGCACTAGGTGAGTTACTATACTATGTATACATGCTTAGGATGCATGATTTAGAAATATATGTTTTACTTTGATTAAATTGCATAAATAATGTGATTTGTATTTAAGTATATTTTGGGTTTATTTTGGTATATAATAAATTATATACATGTTTTATTAATAAAATATATTTAAAATGTTTTTAAATATATTTTTAGTTTAACTTATGATTTGATTGAATTCATTTGACGTATATATACTCGAAATATACCTGGTTTACGTTTGGTATATTTTCGGTATATATATGGTTTATATTGTTATTTCGTTTAAATTCATGCATCATTGATTTTTTATGAATGAATGTTTTATATTATTAATGAAGGATATCAATAGAACGTGCTACCTAGTGGGCAGCACTAGGACCGAGTACGTACCGGTACGCCTATAGCTTTAGGCTATATTACTAAATTATTTGTGGATATTGATTTGATGAGATTATTGATATGTGTGGGATGTGATTTGGGTGTGATTGCTGGAGCTCGATTGACCAAGTGTCTCGGGGCCAATCACACTGGCAGTCAGACTGCTGGAGCTCGGTTGACTTAGTGTCTCGGGGCCAGTCTACTGTCTAAATGGATTAAGTGGATATATTTGGATAAGTGAGCCTGTATGGCCAGAGTGTTGTTTAACACTATTATTCTGAGGTTGCGATATTTTAGGGTTCTATGTGATCCTTCATAAAAGATGATTTTCAAATAAATATATAAAAAGGATTTTATTGCATCTGTGTGAATTTGCCTGTATATATATATACATATTAGATATGTATTATTAACTGTATGCATTATCATTTAGTGTGTATGTATATATATTATAGTAATTCACTCAGTGAGGTCTGACTCCCCTCCGTTGACTATTTTTCAGGAGAGTCAACTTCCTCATACCTCAGTAGCAGGTCGATACGCCGGATTTCTTCCGCCCCGGCTTCTTTATGTAAACTGTCTACTTGAGTCTTATTTATTTTATCTAGACACTGCAGTAGTTGTGAATTAAAGTATTGGATTTCACGCATTTTATTTTAAAAGAGATGTATTATATCGAAACTGGATTTGTACTAAAGAGATTATGTATCTATGAGATGAGATTTTTATTTAAATCCAGTGATGAAAATGATATTATGATATTTAAGATTTTTATTCCCGCTGCATATATATTATATGATTATTGTTATTGCATGATTTATTTATTTTTAGGCTTGCTACGGGTTCCGGATTCGAAAGAATTCCCGTCCTTAGCGCCGGTCATGGCCCTTGTTTTGGGTCGTGACAACTTGGTCAACCGAGCTCCTGCAATCACACCTCCAAACCACATCTCACACATCAAATAATCACATTCAATCAATACCCACAAATAGTTAGTAGTATAGCCTATTTGCTATAAGCGTACCGGTACGTACTCAGTCCTAGTGCTGCCCACTAGGTAGCACGTTCTATTGATATCCTTCAATAATAAATATAAAACATTCATTCACAATTAAATGATGCATGAATTTAAATAAAATAACAATATAAATCATATATATATTGGAAATATACCAAAAATAAACCAGGTATATTTCGAGTATTTATACGTCAAATAATTCCAATCAAATTACAAATTAAGCTAGAAATATATTTAAAAACATTTTCAAATATAATTTATTAATAAAACATGCATATAATTTAATATATACCAAAAATAAACCAAAAATAAACTAAAAATATACTTAAATACAAATCACATTTTTTATGCATATTTAATCAAAATAAAACATATATTTCTAAATCATGCACCCTAAACATATATATATAATATAGTAACTCACCCTAGTGCGCTCCACGAGATGGGTCCGACGGGCCTGGTCCACTAGCCCTCGGTCTCGACGCAACTAAACAAACAATAACAACAGAAATCCTAGAATTCGATCTAGAATATTAATCACAGAAACAGGATTAGGGATCGACCAGATATCACGTTTTACGAGAATTCTATCAAAAATTCGACAGAACCTCCCCTGTAAAACGGACATCTCTCTACTCAAAAGTAGAGCCGACCCTACAAAGAAACACACTTCGAAAAACAAGCTCAACACTTAACCACAACCCCTCGGTCGGACTCCAGACTACAATCTATCGACCGGGGGTCCACAAACACAGAACAATTTTGATAATACCAAAAATACCCTTATAACATAGAAATTCATTTTATACGTAGAAATTACATAATTAACCTTAAAACACTGTAAAAACCGATAAAAACTCATTTTATTAGAAAAACCGTATATTATATATATAATTGAAAATAATTCACGAAAAATAGTTTTAATTAGTTAAAAATACCAAATAATTTGTAGAAATCATTTTTATACCTTAAATAACTATTAAAACCAATTAAATTACAATTTTAGCCAATTTAGGGTAAAATTACCAAAATGCCCTTATATATATAAATATACTAAAATTACTTCAAAAATTCACCAAAAATAGTATAATTATCCAAAATTAATTTTCTCAACATATTTATCAATAATATCAATAATTAAACTCAATTATCCAATTAAATTCAATTAAAAACATAATTAACCCTAATTTCCCAAAATTACATAAACTTCAATAATTCAAAATAAATACATAGAAATTCATAAAAATTCCAAATAAATTCCTATAATTCATTTCAACACCTAATTTAACCATAAAACACAATTTAATAATTTAAATAATTAATTTCCAAAAATTAGAAAATAATATTAAAATATTCAAAAATACCCAAAAATCCGAAAAATTTCCAAAAATTCCACAAAAATTCATACATGTAGATTAGGCTACTGGGATCAACATTTGTGAAGGGATTTTTCATGAATCAAGCAATTAGAAGCTCAAAAAAATCAAAAACCCTAATATGGCCGAAATCAAAAATTCGACACCTAAGCAAATCAAGACCATTTAAGCTCAAACCAAAGCTAGAATCACACTCACCAGAGCTCAAGGAGAAAAAAGAGACTAGCGGTGTCAAAAATGGTGGCCGGAATCGCAAGGTGAGGAGAAATGGAGCTTTCGGCCGGAAATGGAAGAAAAGAAGCTTGCCGGCGCCGGGGAAGGAGGCTGGGGGCGACGGAGTGGCTGGCTAGGGAAGGTGGAGCTGCTGGCGGCACACCGATGGCCGGGGATCGGGAGTTGCAGCGGTGAGGGGAAGGTGGTCGCGCGGGAAGAAGAAGAAGAAGAAGAAGAAAAAGAAAAAGAAAAAGAAAAGAAAAAGAAAAAGAAAAAGAAAAAGAAAAAGAAAAGAAGAAAAAAAAATAATAAAAAAATAATTTTAATAAAATATTTGAAAAAAAATCACATCCACACACTTAATATTTAATATTTTAAAATTTAATATTAATTAAAAATAACTAAATAACAATAAAACAATTAATTAATTAATAAAATATTAGGGTAAAATACTAAACCCTAATTAAATAAATAGGTACACATATACACGGTGTTTAGTATTTTAAAAATATTTATGAGTTCATGCAAGTCCGTAAATATATTTAAAATAATTAATAATAAATTATTTACGTGAAAATTTCCCCGAAACTAAAAGTCTCGGGAAAATTTTACGTAAAGCACTGTGAATAAAACACAATAATTAAAATAGGTTTTAAATACATATCAACTCGTAGAAATATCGTAATATATATAAAAAAATTATTAACACTGCATATCTCAGTACAGTGTTAAAATATTTAAAAACACGGGATGTTACAAAACACAACCACAATCCCTCGGTCGGACTCCAAACTACAAATCACCGACCGAGGTCCATAATTCACAGAGTAATACAGAATTACCGAAACTACCCTTATATACTAAAATACATTTTATAAGTAGAATTTACATAATTAACCCTAAAACATAGTAAAAATCGATTTTATTAGAAAAATCGTATATTATATATATAATTGAAAATAATTTATGAAAAATAGTTTTAATCAGTTAAAAATACATAATAATTTGTAGAAATCATTTTTATACCCTAAATAACTATTAAAACCGATTTAATTACATTTTTAGCCAATTTAGGGTAAAATTACCAAAATACCCCTATATATATATAAATATACTAAAATTAATCCAAAAATTCACCAAAAATAATATAATTGCAAAAAATTAATTTTCTCAACATATATTTCAATAATATCAATAAATATACTCAATTAACCAATAAATTTCAATTAAACACACAATTAACCCTATTTTTCCAAAATTGCATAAATTAAATAAATTCAAAATAAATACATAAAAATTCACAAAAATTCCAAATAAATTTCTATAATTCATTTCAACACCTATATTTACCATAAAACACAATTTCATAATTTAATTAATTAATTTTCGAAAATTAGAAAATAATAATAAAATATTCAAAAATACCCAAAAATAAAAATAAATTCCAAAAATTCTACAAAAATTTACACATGAAGATTAAGCTAAGGGGAGCAACGTTTGTGAAGGAATTTTTCATGAATCAATCAAATTGAAGCTTAAAAAAAATTAAGAACCCTAATAGGCCGAAATTGAAAAATCAAAACCTAGGCAAATCTAGACCATTTTAAGTGAAACAAAGCTTGGAATCACACTCACCGAAGCTCAAGGAGAAGATAGAGACTAGCGGTGTAGAAAATAGTGGCCGAAATCACATCGATCGACGATGTGGATGAGTTTTGGGTTTTCCGGCCAAAACAAGCTCCTCGACGCCGGAAACGACTGCAGCAGGTGGCAGAAAAGGCTGAGGGAGAAGGTGGCATGCCGGAAGGCACACCGACTGCAAGAGAACAGCGTGACAGACGGTGGCGATGGTGGTTGGGTGAACAGGGAAGAAGGAGAGGGGGTTGGGGTAAAATGGTAATTTGGCAATAGTTTTGATTTTTCAACTATATATTATGTATATATGTATATATATACATCCACACTATATATTAAAATAATATAAATTCCCACACACATAATTTAATATATAAAAAATTTTATACACTCAAAAATAATTAAATAATATTAAAACTAAATAATAAATAATAAAAATTAGGGTAATTGTAATATCCCGTGTTTTTAAAATATTTTTACACAGTACCGGGATATGTAGTGTTAATGATTTCTGTATTTTATATGATATTTTTACGAATTGATATGTATTTTAAACCTATTTTAATTACTGTATATTATTTTCAATGTTTTACGTAAAATTTTCCCGAGACTTGCATTTTCGGGGAAATTTTCACGTAAACAATGTATTATTAATTATTTTAAATGTATTTACGGATTTGCATGAACTCATACATATTTTTAAATTATTAAATAAAGCCTGTGTGTGTATATTTATTTAATTAGGGTTTATTATTTCCCTAATATTTTATTAAGTATTTAATTGTTTTATTGTTATTTAATTAATTTTATTTAGTATAAATTATTAAAATATTAATATTTTTATGTGTGTGGTGTATATTTGATGTGTGTAATTTAATATTATTTTAATATCTAGTATAAAGTATATATATATACATATATTTGTCAAAAATCAAAAAGTTTGGAAAATTACCATTTTGCCCCCGAGTCTCCTTCTTCCTCCCGATTCTTCCCTTCTCCGTTTCCGGTCGCTGCCGTGCCGTTTCTTCACCATGGGTGTGCCGTCCGGTGTGCCACCATCTTCCCCGACCAATTTCGCCGCCTGAGGAGGCCGTTTCCGGCGTCTGGAGATCGATTTTGGTCGGAGAAGACGAAAATTGATCCTCCGTCGATCACGTCGATTCCGGCCACCGTTTTCAACACCGCTGGTCTCTTTCTTCTCCTTGAGCTCCGGTGAGTGTGATTCTAGCTTTGGTTTGAGCTGAATTGGTCTAGATTTGCTTAGGTTTTGATTTTTCAATTTCGGCCTATTAGGGTTTTTGATTTTTTTGAGCTTCGAATTGGATGATTCATGAAAACTCCCTTCACAAATGTTGATCCTAGTAGCTTAATCTACATGTATGAATTTTTGTAGAATTTTTGGAGATTTTTTGGATTTTTGGGTATTTTTGAATATTTTAATATTATTTTCTAATTTTCGGAAATTAATTATTTAAATTATGAAATTGGAGTTTATGGTTAAATTGGGTGTTGAAATGAATTATAGGAATTTATTTAGAATTTTTATGAATTTCTAAGTATTTATTTTGAATTATTGAAGTTTATGTGATTTTGAGAAATTAGGGTTAAAAGTGTTTTTATTTGAAATTAATTGGTTAATTGAGTTTAATTATTAATATTATTGATAAATATGTTGAGAAAATTAATTTTGGATAATTGTATGATTTTTGGTGAATTTTTGAAGTAATTTAGGTATATTTATATATATAGGGGTATTTTGGTAATTTTACCCTAAATTGGCTAAAAATGTAATTTAATTGGTTTTAATAGTTATTTAAGGTATAAAAATGATTTCTACAAATTATTTGGTATTTTTAACTAATTAAAACTATTTTTCGTGAATTATTTTCAATTATACATATAATATACGGTTTTTCTAATAAAATGAATTTTTATCAGTTTTTACTATGTTTTAAGGTTAATTATGTAATTTCTACGTATAAAATGTATTTCTGTGATTTAAGGATATTTTTGGTATATCTGGGGTTATTCTGTGTTTGTGAACCCCGGTCGGTAGACTGTAGTCTAGAGTCCGACCGAGGGGTTGTGAATGAGATGTGGTATTTATTTTCGAAGTGTATTTCTTTGCAGGGTCAGCTCTACTCTTTTGAGTAGAGAGATGTCCGTTTTACAGGGGAGGTTCTGCCGGATTTTCGGTAGAATTCTCGTAAAACGTGATATCCAGTCGAACCCTAAATTCCGATTCTGTGTTTAATACTCTAGATTGAATTCTAGGATTTCTGTTAGGTTTATTCTGATGTCAGTTAATTGTTTCTTGTTTAGTTGCGCCGAGACCGAGGGCTAGTGGACCAGGCCCGTCGGACCTGTCTCGTGGAGCGCATTAGGTGAGTTACTATACTATATATATGCTTAGGATGCATGATTTAGAAATATATGTTTTACTTTGATTAAAAATGCATAAACATTATGATTTGTATTTAAGTATATTTTTGGTATATAATAAATTATATACATGTTTTATTAATAAAATATATTTAAAATGTTTTTAAATATATTTTTAATTTAATTTATGATTTGATTGGATTTATTTGACGTATATATACTCGAAATATACCTGGTTTACGTTTGGTATATTTCCGGTATATATATGGTTTATGTTGTATTTTATTGAATGTCATGCATCATTTATTTTTGTGAATGAATGTTTTATATTTAATGATGAAGGATATCAATAGAACGTGCTACCTAGTGGGCAGCACTAGGACCGAGTACGTACCGGTACGCCTATAGTATTTAGGCTATAATACTAAATTATTTGTGGATATTGATTTGATTATGATTATTGATATGTGAGATGTGGTTGTGGGTGTGATTGCTGGAGCTCGGTTGACCAAGTGTCTTGGCGCCAATCACACTGGTAGTCAGACTGCTGGAGCTCGGTTGACTTAGTGTCTCGGGGCCAGTCTACTGTCCAAATGGATTAAGTGGATATATTTGGATAAGTGAGCCTGTATGGCCAGAGTGTTGTTTAACACTATTATTCTGAGGTTGCGATATTCTAGGGTTCTATGTGATCCTTCATAAACTGTGATTTTTAATAAAATATATAAAATGATTTTATTGCATCTGTGTGCAATTGCCTGTATATATACATATTATATATATATACTGTTGATTGTATGCATTATCACTTAGTGTGTATGTATATATATTATAGTATTTCACTCAGTAAGGTCTGACTCCCCTCCGTTGACTATTTTTCAGGAGAGTCAACTTCTTCAGACCTCAGTAGCAGGTCGATACGCCGGATTTCTTCCGCCCCGGCTTCTTTATGTAAACTGTCTACTTGAGTCTCATTTATTTTATCTAGACACTGCAGTAGTTGTGAATTAAAGTATTGGATTTCATGCATTTTATTTTAAAAGAGATGTATTATATTGAAACTGGATTTGTACTAAAGAGATTATGTATCTATGAGATGAGATTTTTATTTAAATCCAGTGATGAAAATGATATTATGATATTTTAGATTTTTATTCCTGCTGCATATATATTATATGGTTATTGTTATTGCATGATTTATTTATTTTTAGGCTTGCTACGGGTTCCGGATTCGAAAGAATTCCGTTCCCTAGCGCCGGTCATGGCCCCTGTTTTGGGTCGTGACAGTAATTAATTAAACCCTATTTTAATTTAAATATATACACATATATACACTCTATTTAGCACTTTAAAAATATATATAAGTTCATGCAAGTTTGTAAAATTGTTTAAAATAATTAATATTAAATTATTTACGTATTAATTTCTCCAAAAATAAAATTTTCAGGAAAATTTTACGTAAAACACTTAAAATAATATAAACAATTAAAATAAACTTTAAATAAATATCAACTCGTAAAAATATCAAAGATATATATATATATATATATATATATATATATATATATATATATATATATATATATATATATATATATATATATATATTATTAACACTGCATATCCCGATGCAGTATTAAAATATTTAAAAAACGGGATATTACACAAACGATAGCAGAAAATCAAAATAAATCTAGCGAAAATTTCTAGAAACTCGATCTAGAATACTAGACACAGAATTAGAATCAGAGTTCGACCGGATATCACGTTTTACGAGAATTCTACAGAAAATCCGATCCCCTGTAAAATGGACATCTCTCTACTCAAAGAGTAGAGCCGGTCCTGCAAAGAAACTCACTTCGAAATAACACAATTCACAAGCTCTCGGTCAGACTCCAAACTACAATTTCACCGACTGAAGTCCACAATTCACAGAATAATTATAAAAATATCAAAAATGCCCTTTAATAATAAAAATACATTTTATCAATCCAAATTACATAATTAACCCTAAAACACATTAAAAACCGATAAAAACTCATTTATTTAGAAAAATCGTATATTATATATATAATTTGAAAATAATTTACGAAAAATAGTTTTAATTAGTTAAAAATACTAAATAATTTGTAGAAATCATTTTTATACCTTAAATAACTATTAAAACCAATTTAATTACATTTTTAACCAATTTAGTGTCAAATTACCAAAATACCCCTATATATATAAATTCACTAAAATTAATCAAAAATTCACCAAAAATAGTATAATTACTCAAAATTAATTTTCTCAAAATATAATTCAATAATATCAATAAATATACTCAATTAACCAATTAATTTCAATTAAACACATAATTAACCTAATTTTTCCAAAATTACATAAACTGAATAAATTCCAAAAATTATATAAAATTCACAAAAATTACCATTAAATTTCTAAATGCATTTCAACACCTATAATTACCATAAAACACTATTTCATAATTTAATTAATTATTTTTCAAAAATTAGAAAATAATAAAAAAATCACAAAAATCAAAATAAATTCCAAAAATTCCAAAAAAATTCTAAAGTATATATTAAGCTACTAGGATCAATTTTTGTGAAGGGAGTTTTCTTGAATCAATCAAATTGAAGCTCAAAAAATTCAAGAACCCTAATAGGCCGAAAATGGAAAATCAAAACCTAGGGAAATCTATACCATTTTAAGTGAAAAAAACTTGGAATCACAGTCACCGGAGCTCAAGGAGTAGATAGAGACCGGCGGTATGGAAAATGGTGGCCGGAATCGGCTCAAATGGCGATGAGATGAATTTCGGCCTCTCTTGGATTTTTCTACCAAAACACGCCAGAAATGGTGGCTTCAGACATCGAGAAAGGCTGGAAGTGGTGGTGGCAAGCCAAGAGGCACACCGACGAAAAGAAAATCAGGTTGCAGTGGCCGGATCGCGATGGAGGACGATCGGGAAAGAAGGAGATGCAGGCGATGGCATTTCCGTAAATATTGCTAACTTTTGTTTTTTGATAAAAAATTATGTATATATATATATATATAATCTCACACATATTAAATATAAACCACACACATATTTTAATAATATATACACATATATAATTAATTAATTAATATAAAAACTAAATAATAAAAATTAATTTACTTAATTAAACCCTAATTTAATTTAAATAAATGTACATACATACATTTTATTTAGCACTTTAAAATTATGTATGGGTTCATGCAAATTCGTAAAACTATTTAAAATAATTAATATTAAATTATTTACGTTTTAGTTTCCCCGAAAATAAAATTTCGGGAAAAATTTTACGTAAATCTCTTAAAATAATATAAAATAATTAAAATTAGCTTCAATAAATAACAAACTCATAAAAATATCATAAATATGTATAAAAATTATTAACATTGCATATCCCGATGCAGTTTAAAATTATTTAAAAACTCGGGATATTACAGTATATTCATATATATATATATATATATATATATATATATAATAGGTAGTTTAAGTTGTGAATATAATATTATTATTAATATATCCCTAGATAAAATAATACTACAAGTATAATAGTCAAAGATAGTAATGCTACAAATAAATATTTGGACAATTAAAATAATAAAGTATGTGCATAAAAATAAATTAATGTAAAAGTAATAATATTAATAGTTCTCAATAGAATTTTAAATTTAGTACTTAAACATAATAATTTAATATATCAATTATAAAAATATAAAATAAAGATAATTTGTATTCTTGAAAACCTCAATATTTATATAAATAATTTAAAATATTCGGGTTATTACAGCTAAGGCATCCACTGAGGCATCAATCCTAGTTCATTATTAACTTTCTATATGACTGGTGGTCCCCGAGAGCAGAGACTTTCACCAAAGCACCCATCCCAGTTTATAACTGTAATACCCTATATTTTTATAAAGTAATTTTTGAATTTGTGTTATTAATAAATAATTTTAAATTATATTATATAATTGTTAATTATTTAGCTATTTAATTGAGATAGATTATGTTAATATTATTTTAGGGTTGTATTATTATATATAAGGATTATTTTATTATTTAAAATGACATTTGTTTATTTTTCTCATTATTATTATTATTATTATTATAATTATTATTATTATTATTATTATTATTATTATTATTATTATTATTATTATTATTATTATTATTATTTTTAAACTACATTAATTTCATGGTTATTTTATGTGTTACTATATATATATATATATAGAGTTTAATTATTTTTTTTATGTGTGTGTATTAATTTATTATTGGGTACATACATATATATATACGTATGTAGTATGTGTGTGTGTGTGTATATATATATATATATATATATGTGTGTGTGTGTGTGTGTGTGTGTGTAAAAAAGAGAAGAAGAAAGGAAACTTACCAAAACAAACCCGGCCACCCACCAAAAAAAAAAAAAAAACTCACCCAGCTGCTGCCCCTTCCCCATCCACCATCACCATCACTGTTATCCTTCTCCTCTGGCATGTCTCAGCCCTTCCTGGAGCAGCCATCACCGCCAGCAACCTTCCCTTTCTCTTCTTTTCCTCACATTTTGAAGCTTCCTCACCTTTGGCAGAGGTAGATCAACGTTGCCATTTGTAATACCCTATGTTTTAAATAAATAAAGTAATTTTTTTTAAAATTGTAGTGTTAATAAATAATTTTCAATTATATGATGCAATTGTTAATTATTTTGCTATCTAGTGGAGATATATATATATATATAAGTATATATAAGTATACATATAGAAGTTGACCCAAAATCGAAAATAAAGGAAACAAAAGAAAAAAAAAAAAGAAGAGAGCAACAGAAGCTTCCCGACTTCAGTCCCCTCCCTATCTTCCAGCTCCGCCCAGTTCCAGTCCCCCACTTCCGGTGCAACCTTCCTATTGCGACTTGCTGCCTCCTCAGCCTTCATCCCCGGTGACAGCGGGCTCCCTCCTTTCCCCTCTGTTTTCGCAGCAGCTTGGTGGTGAGTAGTACTCACCCGATTCCTCCTTTCCTTCTTTGATCTTGAGCATTTTGGTAGATTGTCTAATTAATTGATGTTGTTAGTGTATAATGAGGTTGATTTTGTTCTTTTTGAAATTTTGGGGAATTATTTGATTTTTTTTTCAAAAATTTATTTGATTTTTTTTGTCATTTTATTTATTTGATTTTATTCTATTTTTAGGTGTAATTAGTGATTAGAGTAATAATAGTTAATTGTTCTTGGTATATTAATTTTATTTAAGGTTTTAGAATTTTGGTATTAATTAGAGGTTTATATAAATTTTAGGTATTTAAGGAGTATTTATGTTAATTTCGAAAATTATTGTGAAAAATTATGAAATTTTAATAATTGAAGTTATAAGTGAATGTTATTAATTTTAGAACTCAAATTATAATTTTTGAGATTTTTATACTATTTTTATAAATATTTTTGAGTTTATGCCAAATGTGATTTTTAGGTTAAATTATATTTTTAGAAGAAATTATTGGTTGATTTTATGTTTTAATTATATTAGGAAGATTAATTTTGAGAAAATAAATTTTTGGGATGATTAAATAATTTTAAGGAATTATTTTTAGTACTAATAATATATTATGTAATTTATGTATTTAGGGGTAAAAAATGTAATTTTATGCTAATTAAAGTTAAATATATATTTTAGTTAGTTTTATTAATAATTAAGGGGTTTAGAGAATTTTTATAAATTAATTGGTATTTTTTTTACTTAAGTAGTGTTAATTTTAAATATTAATTCAAAATATTATATATATATATATATATATAATACATTATAATGGTTTTAATTTAGGCTTTAATTATATTTTGATGATGAAATGCCAATTTAGTTGTTTAATTTTGAATAATTGAGATTTTTATATTTTTAGTATATGTGTATGTGAAATATATATTTTTAGAAATAAGTGTTATCAATTCTTGATATTTTGTTGAGTTGTGATCTCGGTTGGGGCTAAATATAGTTTTGGGAGCCCGACTCGAGTGTGGACGTTTGTGGATATTAGAAGTGCATTTTTATGTAGGTCTGGCTCTACCTTTGGTAGAGAGATGTCCGTTTTACAGAGAAGACTCTACCAAAATTTCGGTAGATTTTCTCGTAAAATGTGATATTCGTTATGATTTCTACCGTTATTTAGGTTATATCCTGTCTATCGAGTCTTGTCTGATTTTCCTTGAGTTAGCCTGGAATTTCATTGTTTTTTTGATTACTGATTTCAATTCCATAGTCATGTTTTAAAATCAATTTATTATTTCTTTCTAGAGCATATCGGAGCAGAAGCCGTGAGACCGAGGCAGACGCGTGGTCGTTAGCCTTCGCATTCATCTTGTAAGTCAATAGAACGATCTGTGCGTGTGTTTATTTAAAGAATGCATGCGCTCGTATTTTTATTATATTGATTATATGATTTATTTAATTTAATGCTATTATTTAATATTTAAATGTATTTTATTTATTTAAAATCGATTTTGAGAAATTTTGGTAGAACGGGTTACCTGGTGGGCTTCACCAGGACTATGTGCACATGGTAGAGATTGAGAGATGGATCTGAAATATATATATGACTAGTGAATTGTAATATCCCGTGTTTTTAAAATATTTTTTTACACTGTACCGGGATATGCAAGTGTCAATAATTTTGAATATATATGTGATATTTTTACGAGTTAATATGTATTTAAAACCTATTTTAATTACGATATATTATTTACAGTGTTTTACGTAAAATTTTCCCGGGACTTGCATTTTCGGGGAAATTTTCACGTAAACAATTTATTATTAATTATTTTAGATGTATTTACGGACTTGCATGAACTCATACATATTCTTAAATTATTAAATAAAGCCTGTGTGTGTATATGTATTTAATTAGGGTTTATTATACCCTAATATTTTATTAAGTATTTAATTGTTTTAATTGTTATTTAATTAATTTTATTTGGTATAAATTATTAAAATATTAATATTTTTATGTGTGTGGTGTATATTTGATGTGTGTAATTTGATATTATTTTAATATATAGTATAATATATATATATATACATATATACATCAAAAATCAAAAAAATTTGCAAAATTACCAAATTGCCCCCGACATTTTCTTCTTCTTCTTCTTCTTCTCCTTTCCGCGCTCGACGACCACCACCCACCTCCACCGTCTGCAACTGCCGTTCCTTCACCGTCGGTGTGCCTCTCGGCTTGCCACCGTCGCCTCCAGCCATTCCCCGCCGCCAGCAGCCCCCTTTCCCGACGAGTTTGGCCGAAATTAGCTTAGGAGGCCGAAAGTCGAGCTACCGCCGTTTCTCCCTCCTCCGGCCACCGTTTTCGACACCGCCGGTCTCTTTCTTCTCCTTGAGCTCCGGTGAGTGTTATTCTAGCTTTGGTTTGAGCTAAAATGGTATAGAATTGCTTAGTTTTCGATTTGTAAATTTCAGTCTATTAGGGTTTTCGATTTTTTTGAGCTTCGAATTGGATGATTCATGGAAACTCCCTTCACAAATGTTGTTCCTAGTAGCTTAATCTACATGTATCAATTTTTGTAGAATTTTTGGAGATTTTTTGGATTTTTGGGTATTTTTGAATATTTTAATATTATTTTCTAATTTTCGGAAATTAATTATTTAAATTATGAAATTGGAGTTTATGGTTGAATTGGGTGTTGAAATGAATTATAGGAATTTATTTGGAATTTTTATGAATTTCTAAGTATTTATTTTTAATTATTGAAGTTTAGGTGATTTTGGAAAATTAGGTTAATTGTGTTTTAAATTGAATTTAATTGGTTAATTGAGTTTAAATATTGATATTATTGATAAATATGTTGAGAAAATTAATTTTAGATAATTGTATGATTTTTGGTGAATTTTTGAAGTAATTTAGGTATATTTATATATATAAGGGTATTTTGGTAATTTTACCCTAAATTGTCTAAAAATGTAATTTAATTGGTTTTAATATTTATTTAAGGTATAAAAATGATTTCTACAAAATATTTAGTATTTTTAACTAATTAAAACTATTTTTCGGGAATTATTTTCAATTATATATATAATATACGATTTTTCTAATAAAATGAGTTTTAATCGGTTTTTATAGTGTTTCAAGGTCAATTATGTAATTTTTATTTATAAAATGTATTTCTGTGATTTAAAGATATTTTTGTTATATCTGGAATCATTCTGTGTTTGTGGACCCCGGTCGGTGGACTGTAGTTTGGAGTCCGACCGTGGGATTTTGATTGTGTTGAGCTAGTTTTTCGAAGTGTATTTTCTTTGCAGGGTCGGCTCTACTCTTTTGAGTAGAGAGATGTCCGTTTTACAGGGGAGGTTCTGCCGAATTTTCGATAGAATTCTCGTAAAACGTGATGTCCAGTCGAACCCTAATTCTGTTTTCGTATTTTAATACTCTAGGTTGAATTCTAGGATTTCTATTAGGGTTACTCTGATATCGGTTATTTATTTCTTGTTTAGTTGCGCCGAGACCGAGGGCTAGTGGACCAGGCCCGTCGGACTTGTCTCGTGGAGCGCATTAGGTGAGTTACTATATTATATATATATGCTTAGGATGCATGATTTAGAAAATGTATGTTTTACTTTGATTAAATATGCATAAATAATGTGATTTATATTCAAGTATATTTTTGGTATATAATAAATTATATACATGTTTTGTTAATAAAATATATTTAAAATGTTTTTAAATATATTTTTAGTTTAATTCATGATTTGATTGGATTTATTTGACATATATATACTCAAAATATACCTGGTTTATGTTCGGTATATTTTCGGTATATATATGGTTTATATTGTTGTTTCATTTACATTCATGCATCATTTATTGTGAATGAATGATTTATATTATTAATGAAGGATATCAATAGAACGTGCTACCTAGTGGGCAGCACTAGGACCGAGTACGTACCAATACGCCTATAGCTTTAGGCTATATACTAACTATTTGTGGATATTGATTTGATTATGATTATTGATATGTGTGAGATGTGGTTTGGGTGTGATTGCTGGAGCTCGGTTGACCAAGTGTCTCGGGGCCAATCACACTGGCAGTCAGACTGCTGGAGCTCGGTTGACTTAGTGTCTCGGGGCCAGTCTACTGTCCATATGGATTAAGTGGATATATTTGGTATAAGTGAGCCTGTATGGCTAGAGTGTTGTTTAACACTATTTTCTGAGGTTGCGATATTCTAGGGTTCTATATGATCCTTCATAAAAGATGATTTTCAGATAAAACATATAAAAATGATTTTTCTGCATCTGTATGAATTGCCTGTATATATACATATTAGACATGTATTATTGACTGTATGCATTGTCATTTAGAGTGTATGTATATATATTATAGTAATTCACTCAGTGAGGTCTGACTCCCCTCCGTTGACTATTTTTCAGGAGAGTCAACTTCCTTAGACCTCAGTAGCAGGTCGATACGCCGGATTTCTTCCGCCCCGACTTCTTTATGTAAATTGTCTACTTGAGTCTTATTGATTTTATCTAGACACTGCAGTAGTTGTGAATTACAGTATTGGATTTCATGTACTTTATTTTAAAGGAGATATATTATGATAAAACTGGATTGTATTAAAAAGATTTTATGTATGAGATGAGATTTTTACTTATATCCAGTTGATATGGATAATATTATGATATTATGATTTTTATTTTTATTTTTCCGCTGCATTTATTATAGTGTTACTGTTATGATGGCATGATTTATTTATTTTTAGGCTTGCTACGGGTTCCGGATTCAAAAGAATTCCCGTTCCCTAGCACCGGTCATGGCCCCTGTTTTGGGTCGTGACAAAGTTGGTATCAGAGCGAAGTTCGTATCAGAGTGGAGTTCTGTGTCAGGGCTTAGTTATGTGAGTTGTGGCCCTAGTTTTAAAGTTGTGTTTTCTGTTGGACTACTGCAGTGTATTAGGTTCGAGTATGTCTTGATGAGTATTCCTTGCTGTTGTTTTCAGCGTTATTCCTCCGTTGTCTGTTTTGTCTGAATCTTTCCATTTGTCATTTCAGAATGAGGAGGCAAGCGCGTGTCGCTCCACCGGTCGTTGAGGCCGAGGATGATGAGTCTTTTCAGGATGAGGTTTTACCTCCCGAGCCGCCAGTTAGGCGTAGAGGTCGTGGCAGAGGTAGACCTCGAGGAGCGGCAGGTCGCCATAGGCAGAGAGAGTTACAGGATGAGGAGCCTGTTGAGCCTGAGTTTGATGTTCCTGTTCCTCCAGTTGTTCAGCCTGTTCAGCCTGCCTATCAGCAGGGTATGTCTGACCCTGAGGTAGCTTTGTTCTATGCCAGAGTTGGCAGGATTGCTTTTGATGGTACTTCTGATCCTTTAGATTTTCTGCATGCGATTGAGACTAGGACTCGAACTGCTCATACCGAGTACCAGCGGATCATGATTGTTGAGTTGTCTGTCGAGGGACCAGCTCTGGATTGGTTCATTCAGATGATCCAGCCTTATATGATGACGATGACATGGGCTCAGTTTCGAGAGCGATTCATGAGGAGATTTTGTCCAGAGCCTCTTCGTTTGAGTTATCGTCTTCGTTTGACTAGTATTTCTCGTGGAGATCGATCTGTAGAGGAGTATACCCGAGAGTTTCTTCGTCTGGGTAGATATGCTGAGGATCTGATGCGAGATCAGTATTTCACTGTTACTACGTACGTTACTGGTTTGGGTTCAGCTTTTGCTGGTATGCCTACAGCAGGTCTTACTCTGGAGTCTGTGATTGAGCTAGCTTAGGAGATCGAGCTGAGGTTAGTTAGGCAGGGAGCGATGCCTGATTATTACCAGTTGGGAGTTCAGTCGAGTGGATCGCAGGCTACTCCATATTCGAGTTTTCATGTTGGTTCGAGTAGTCAGCAGCGAGGTTCGACTCAGCAGAGTCAGAGACAGCAGCAGCGAGTGCATCAGAGCAGTAGACATGGCCGTGGAGGTCAGCGTAGATCGTTCAGATTTGGATCAGGTGCTTCGAGCAGCAGCAGTGGTCGTAGTTCTGGATCAGCGGCCAGTGTTTGTCAGACTTGTGGTAGAGTCCATCAGGGACCGTGTTATCTGACACCACTGACATGTTTCAGATGCGGACAGACAGGACATTTTGCCAGATCGTGTCCTTATTCTGGGTATCAGCAGCAGCAAATTTTGCGATTCCCACAGCAGTCGATTGCTAGTGCAGCACCCGTGCCATTTCAGTTGCCACCAGCCCAGCATCAGAGTTCTACTCAGTTTGTTCCACAGCAGAGTCATGGTAGAGGTACTAGAGGAGGTGCCAGAGGTGTTGGCCAGGCTTCTACCAGTCAACAGGGAGGTCGAGGTCAGGCCAGAGTCTTCCATCTGACTCAGCAGGATGCTCAGGCATCTAATGCAGTCGTGGCAGGTATTCTTTCTGTTTGTTACCTGGATGCTTTGGTTTTGTTTGATCCGGGTGCCACGCATTCATTTGTTTCTCCTATTTTTGCTTCTAAATCTTGTTGGCAAGCTTCGAGGATGGCTTTTCCTTTGTTTGTTGCCACTCCTTTGAGCGATTCCTTGGACGCCGATATTGTTCTTTCTGGTTGTCCAGTTCTCGTGGGAGATAGAGAATTATCCGCCGATTTGATTTTGTTGGATGTGATGGAGTTTGATGTTATTTTGGGAATGGATTGGTTATCTCAGCATTTTGCCGTGGTAGATTGCAGGAATAAGGAGGTGACTTTTAGAATTCCTGGTGAAGTAGAATTTAAGTTTGTTGGTGATAGGAGTTCAGCACCTCAGAATCTTATTTCTGCTATTTCAGCTAGGAAGTTGTTGAGGAAAGGTTGTCAGGGGTTTTTGGCATTGGTTAGGGATACGTCAGTGGAGAAGTTGTCACTCACAGATGTTTCTGTTGCTTGTGAGTTTCCTGATGTTTTTCCCGAGGAGTTGCCAGGTTTACCACCTCACAGAGAGATTGAGTTCTGTATAGATGTGGTTCCAGGTACTACTCCTATATCTATGCCACCCTATCGTATGGCTCCTGCAGAGTTGAGAGAGTTAAAGGAGCAATTGCAAGAGTTGTTGGAGAAAGGTTTTATCAGACCTAGTGTTTCTCCTTGGGGTGCACCAGTCCTGTTTGTGAAGAAGAAGGATGGTACCCTGAGACTGTGCATTGACTACAGAGAGCTGAACAAGGTGACAGTGAAGAACAAGTATCCTCTCCCGAGGATAGATGATTTGTTTAATCAGCTACAAGGTGCACAGTTCTTTTCTAAGGTCGACTTGAGGTCGGGTTATCATCAGCTGCGGATTAGTGAAGCTGATATTCCTAAGACAGCTTTCCGCACTAGATATGGCCATTATGAGTTTCTGGTGATGTCTTTTGGTTTGACTAATGCACCAGCAGCTTTTATGGATCTGATGAACAGAGTATTCAGACCGTATGTGGATCAGTTTGTAGTAGTCTTCATTGATGATATACTGGTATATTCGAGGAGTATGGAAGAGCACGTATATCATTTGAGGATTGTACTACAGACACTGAGAGATCATCAGCTTTATGCTAAATTCTCGAAGTGTGATTTCTGGATGGAGAGTGTTTCTTTTCTTGGACACGTAGTGTCTAAAGAAGGTATTCAGGTTGATCCACAGAAGGTTGAGGCAGTATCTGAATGGCCTAGACCTACTTCTGTTACGGAGATTCGGAGTTTTCTGGGTTTAGCCGGGTATTATAGGCGGTTTGTGCAGGATTTTTCCAGGATAGCAGCCCCTATGACTCGCTTGACTCAGAAGAATGTTAGATTTGAGTGGTCAGAAGCTTGTGAGAATAGTTTTCAGTTGTTGAAGGAGAAGTTGACCACATCGCCAGTATTAGCTTTGCCTAATAGTGTGGATAAGTTCACAGTTTACTGTGATGCCTCTAGAATTGGTCTTGGTTGTGTGTTGATGCAGAATGGAAGGGTGATAGCCTATGCTTCGAGGCAGTTGAAGAAGCATGAGCAGAACTATCCTACACATGATCTTGAGATGGCTGCAGTGATCTTTGCTTTGAAGATTTGGAGACATTATCTGTACGGGGTGACTTGTGAGATATTTACTGATCACAAGAGCCTTAAGTACATTTTCCAGTAGCGAGATTTGAATTTGAGGCAGAGAAGATGGTTGGAATTGTTGAAGGATTATGATTGCGAGATTCTTTACCATCCGGGTAAAGCTAATATGGTAGCAGATGCCTTGAGTAGGAAGTCCTCAGGTAGTCTTGCTCACATTGGTGTTGAGAAGAGACCATTGATCCAGGAGTTGCATCTGTTGGTGGATCAAGGTCTGATGATGAAGATCAGTAGATCAGGTGGACTGTTAGCTCAGTTTAAAGTACGATCTGTACTGAGGGATAGGATTAAAGCAGCTCAGAGCCGAGATCCTATTCTAGAAGAGCTTGCAGAGAATGTCAAAGTAGGGAAGTTCACTGATTTCACACTTGATGATGATGGTATGTTGTGGATCAGTGGTAGATTGTGTGTTCCTGATGTGGATGACTTGAGAGAGGAGATTTTAGAGGAAGCACATTCTACAGCCTACAGCGTTCATCCGGGTGTTACTAAGATGTACCACAGTATCAGAGATCTATACTGGTGGGATGGATTGAAGAAGGATGTTGCTGATTATGTTGCTAAGTGCTTGACGTGTCAGCAAGTGAAAGCCGAACATCAGAAGCCTTCTGGGAAGCTTCAGCCTCTTCCTATTCCCGAGTGGAAGTGGGAAAGGATAGCTATGGATTTTGTGGTCGGTTTACCTCGTTCGAAGGATGGATACGATTCCAGCTGGGTGATTGTAGACAGGTTGATGAAGTCTGCACCTTTCTTGCCTGTGAAAGCCACATATTCAATTGCTAGATTGGTGAAGTTGTATGTGAAGCATATTGTGTGCCTTCATGGAGTACTTGTGTCCATTGTGTCAGATAGAGGTTCAGTGTTCACTTCTCGTTTTTGGCAGAAGTTGCAAGAAGCGATGGGCACTAGGTTGGATTTCAGTACTGCTTTTCATCCTCAGACAGATGGTCAGTCTGAGAGGATGATCCAGACACTAGAAGATATGTTGAGGATGTGTGTCTTGGATTTGGGAGGTAGCTGGGATGATCATTTGTCGCTTGTTGAGTTTGCATATAATAACAGCTACCATAGCAGTATTGGTATGGCACCATATGAGGCGTTGTATGGAAGGAAGTGTAGATCCCCGTTGAGTTGGGATGAGATTGGTGAGAGAGCTTTGACTGGACCAGAGATGGTTCAGGATGCTGCAGAGAAAGTCGCCGTGATCAAGCGTAGATTAGAGACCGCAGTTAGTAGATAGAAGAGTTATGCGGATCCTAGGCGTAGAGATGTGGAGTTTCAGGTTGGAGATTTCATTTTTCTGAAAGTATCTCCGATGAAGGGTGTGATGAGATTTGGCAGGAAGGGTAAGTTAGCACCGAGATACATTGGACCGTTTGAGATTCTGGAGAGAGTTGGCACTGTTGCATATCGGTTGGATTTGCCTCCGAGTATGTCACAGGTGCATCCAGTATTTCATATCTCGATGTTGAGGAAGTATATCTCGGATCCTTCACACGTGTTGCAGCCCGACAGTGTAGAAGTGAGTGAAAATTTGACGTTTGTGGAAGAACCTGTGGCGATCGTTGATTATCAAGTTCGACAATTGCGATCGAAGCAGATTCCGATGGTCAAGGTTCTGTGGCGTAGCGACAGAGTTGAAGAGCATACGTGGGAGACTGAAGATGAGATGCGAGCTTCTTACCCGTATCTCTTTCCTTCTTGATCTTATCTTTTAGAATTCGGGGACGAATTCTTGTAAGGGGGGAAGACTGTAATATCCCGTGTTTTTAAAATATTTTTTTACACTGTACCGGGATATGCGAGTGTCAATAATTTTGAATATATATGTGATATTTTTACGAGTTAATATGTATTTAAAACCTATTTTAATTACGGTATATTATTTACAGTGTTTTACGTAAAATTTTCCCGGGACTTGCATTTTCGGGGAAATTTTCACGTAAACAATTTATTATTAATTATTTTAGATGTATTTACGGACTTGCATGAACTCATACATATTCTTAAATTATTAAATAAAGCCTGTGTGTGTATATGTATTTAATTAGGGCTTATTATACCCTAATATTTTATTAAGTATTTAATTGTTTTAATTGTTATTTAATTAATTTTATTTGGTATAAATTATTAAAATATTAATATTTTTATGTGTGTGGTGTATATTTGATGTGTGTAATTTAATATTATTTTAATATATAGTATAATATATATATATATACATATATACATCAAAAATCAAAAAAATTTGCAAAATTACCAAATTGCCCCCGACATTTTCTTCTTCTTCTTCTTCTTCTCCTTTCCGCGCCCGATGACCACCACCCACCTCCACCGTCTGCAACTACCGTTCCTTCACCGTCGGTGTGCCTCTCAGCTTGCCACCGTCGCCTCCAGCCGTTCCCCCGCCGCCAGCAGCCCCCTTTCCCGACGAGTTTGGCCGGAATTAGCTTAGGAGGCCGAAAGTCGAGCTACCGCCGTTTCTCCCTCCTCCGGCCACCGTTTTCGACACTGCCGGTCTCTTTCTTCTCCTTGAGCTCCGGTGAGTGTTATTCTAGCTTTGGTTTGAGCTAAAATGGTCTAGAATTGCTTAGTTTTCGATTTGTAAATTTCGATCTATTAGGGTTTTCGATTTTTTTGAGCTTAGAATTGGATGATTCATGGAAACTCCCTTCACAAATGTTGTTCCTAGTAGCTTAATCTACTTGTATGAATTTTTGTAGAATTTTTGGAGATTGTTTGGATTTTTGGGTATTTTTGAATATTTTAATATTATTTTCTAATTTTCGGAAATTAATTATTTAAATTATGAAATTGGATTTTATGGTTGAATTGGGTGTTGAAATGAATTATAGGAATTTATTTGGAATTTTTATGAATTTCTAAGTATTTATTTTTAATTATTGAAGTTTAGGTGATTTTGGAAAATTAGGTTAATTGTGTTTTAAATTGAATTTAATTGGTTAATTGAGTTTAAATATTGATATTATTGATAAATATGTTGAGAAAATTAATTTTAGATAATTTTATGATTTTTGGTGAATTTTTGAAGTAATTTAGGTATATTTATATATATAGGGGTATTTTGGTAATTTTACCCTAAATTGTCTAAAAATGTAATTTAATTGGTTTTAATATTTATTTAAGGTATAAAAATGATTTCTACAAAATATTTAGTATTTTTAACTAATTAAAACTATTTTTCGGGAATTATTTTCAATTATATATATAATATACGGTTTTTCTAATAAAATGAGTTTTAATCGGTTTTTATAGTGTTTCAAGGTCAATTATGTAATTTTTATTTATAAAATGTATTTCTGTGATTTAAAGATATTTTTGTTATATCTGGAATCATTCTGTGTTTGTGGACCCCGGTCGGTGGACTGTAGTTTGGAGTCCGACCGTGGGATTTTGATTGTGTTGAGCTAGTTTTTCGAAGTGTATTTTCTTTGCAGGGTCGGCTCTACTCTTTTGAGTAGAGAGATGTCCGTTTTACAGGGGAGGTTCTACCGAATTTTCGATAGAATTCTCGTAAAACGTGATGTCCAGTCGAACCCTAATTCTGTTTTCGTATTTTAATACTCTAGGTTGAATTCTAGGATTTCTATTAGGGTTACTCTGATATCGGTTATTTATTTCTTGTTTAGTTGCGCCGAGACCGAGGGCTAGTGGACCAGGCCCGTCGGACTTGTCTCGTGGAGCGCATTAGGTGAGTTACTATATTATATATATATGCTTAGGATGCATGATTTAGAAAATGTATGTTTTACTTTGATTAAATATGCATAAATAATGTGATTTATATTCAAGTATATTTTTGGTATATAATAAATTATATACATGTTTTGTTAATAAAATATATTTAAAATGTTTTTAAATATATTTTTAGTTTAATTCATGATTTGATTGGATTTATTTGACATATATATACTCAAAATATACCTGGTTTATGTTCGGTATATTTTCGGTATATATATGGTTTATATTGTTGTTTCATTTACATTCATGCATCATTTATTGTGAATGAATGATTTATATTATTAATGAAGGATATCAATAGAACGTGCTACCTAGTGGGCAGCACTAGGACCGAGTACGTACCGGTACGCCTATAGCTTTAGGCTATATACTAACTATTTGTGGATATTGATTTGATTATGATTATTGATATGTGTGAGATGTGGTTTGGGTGTGATTGCTGGAGCTCGATTGACCAAGTGTCTCGGGGCCAATCACACTGGCAGTGAGACTGCTGGAGCTCGGTTGACTTAGTGTCTCGGGGCCAGTTGTCACGACCCAAACTAGGAGTCATGACCGGCGCTAGGGAACGGGAATTCTTTCGAATCCGAAACCCGTAGCAAGCCTTAGAAAATAAAATCATATAATAATTATATAAAAGTACGACCAAATTAAAATTTTTCTGAATCAATATATAAAATAAATACTCCAAATCCTTTTATAAATGAATACATATTCGTACAATGTTCAAATACAAATTCTCAGAGTATTTAATATCCAAACAAAATAATACACTTCCAATATAGTGACACTACTACTGCAGTTTCTAGAATACAATTCAAAGTTTAGAATATACATTTGTATAAAACAGCCGGGACCGAAGAACACCGGCGAGGAACTCTATAACCAAGGTCTGACGATATGGAATCTCCTGAAAAAAAATAATTGAGGGGGGTCAGACCTCACTGAGTGAATTATTATACTATATATACATGCAAACTAAACCATAACAATCAGACATTCTTATATATATATGTATATACACACATTTCACACGAATGCCAAACTTTGCTTTTATAAATATGCTAAATGTAGAAAATGTTTGTTTTAATTCATGAAGGATCCATAGAACCCTAAATAATAACAACCTCAAACAATCCCATCATCACTCTAGCCATACAGGCTCACTTGATTCCAAATAGAACACTTATTCCAATCTGGACAGCAGACTGGCCCCGAGACACTAAGTCGACCGAGCTCCAGCAGTCTGACTGTCAGTGTGATTGGCCCCGAGACACTTGGTCAACCGAGCTCCAGCAATCACACTATCCATCACCTCACATCTCAATCAACCCAATAGATCATTCAATTCACTTATGGACAGTAGACTGGCCCCGAGACACTAAGTCAACTGAGCTCCAGCAGTCTGACTGTCAGTGTGATTGGCCCCGAGACACTTAGTCAACCGAGCTCCAGCAATCACACTATCTAACATACCATTAATCTTAGTCAAATCAATTAAATCAATTATAATCACCCAATTTTAACTCTCACTCAATCCTTATCTACCGTACCGGTACGTACACGGTCCTAGTGCTGCCCACTAGGAAGCACGTTCTATTGATATCCTTCACTTCGAATAAATCATTCATTCAAAAAATAATTAATGTAGAACCATATTCATAATAGTAAAACCAACCATATATATATATACCAAAAATATACCTAAAATATACCCAGTATATTTCAGGTATATATATATATATATATATATATATATATATAGTCAAATAAAATATGAAATAAACTAAAGATAAATCATTAATATAGTTAAAAATAATTTAAATGAGTAACAATAAGATAACATGCATTATCTTAAAAATATACTTAAATATGCAAAAGATATACCCTAAGTACTCAAATCATTTAATAAACCATTTATGTATAAATATTCATTTAAATACGTGTTTGTGTTTAACATATATTCACAAATATACTAAAAAATAAACCTAATTATCTAGCATGCATATATCAAAAATAAACCCTAAATATACCACTAATGTGTTAGGTTTAATTTAATAATAAAGCATTTATTTATTCGGAAATAAATAAAAAATATACCAAAAATAAACTTAAAAATACTTTAAGTGTAGGTTTATAATTTAACATGCAATTATTTAAGAATAAACCTAAAATCTACTGAAACTATACCTAAAGTATACTAATCATTTAATAAAATAATTATGTCTAAGTGTACATTTTAAAACATGTGTATATTACTCAAATGTATTAAACCTAAACCTAATTGTTTAATGTGCATATATCAAACTAACATGCATAATTATTTAATATGCATATATATAAGAATGCAACCCTATATATACCAAAAATATTATAATTTAAATCATTTTTTTTAAAACATACAATGAAAATGAAAAATTCTAAATAATGCACCCTATATGCAGTGCATATATATACAGTATAATAACTCACATGTTAGCGCTCCACGAGACAAACTCGGCGGGCCTGATCCGTTAGGCCTCGGTCTCGGCGCAGCTAGGCAAACAAATGACAACATGAAATCAGAATAAATTTAACAAAAATTCTAAAGACTCGATCTAGAATTTTAGACACAGCTTTAGAATAGGAATTTGACCGGACATCACGTTTTACGAGAATTCTACCGAAAATCCGACAGAACCTCCCCTGTAAAACGGACATCTCTCTACTCAAAGAGTAGAGCCGGTCCTGCAAAGAAATTCACTTCGGAATAAACACAGGATTACAATCAAAATCCCTCGGTCGGACTCCAAACTACAATTCACCGACCGAGGTTCACAATTCACAGAATATTTATAAAATACCAAAAATGCCCTTATATAATAAAAATAAATTTTATAAATCCAAATTACGTAATTAACCCTAAAACATACTAAAAATCAATAAAAACCCATTTATTTAGAAAAATAGTATATCATATAAAATTTGAAAATAATTTACGAAAAATAGTTTTAATTAGTTAAAAATACTAAAAATTTTCAGAAATCATTTTTATACCCTAAATAACTATTAAAACCAATTTAATTACATTTTTAACCAATTTAGTGTAAAATTACCAAAATACCCCTATATATATATTCACTATAAATGTTCAAAAATTCACCAAATATTATATAATTACTCAAAAATTAATTTCTCAGCATATAATTCAATAATATCAATAAATATACTCAATTTACCAATTTATTTCAATTAAACACATAATTAACCCTATTTTTCAAAATTACCTAAACTTAATAAATTCCAAATAAATACATAAAAATTCACAAAAATTACAAATAAATTTCTATAATTCATTTCAACTACTATAATCACCATAAAACACAATTTCATAATTTAATTAATTAATTTTCGAAAATTAGAAAATAATAATAAAATAATCAAAAATTCACAAAAATTAAAATAAATTCCAAAAATTCTAAAAAAATTACATCATGTAGATTAAGATTCCAGGAACAAAGTTTGTGAAGGAAGTTTTCATGAATCAATCAAATTGAAGCTGAAAAAAATTTGAAACCCAAAATGGCTGATTTGAAGAAATTGAAACCTAAGCAATTCTAGACCAAATCAAGTGAAACAAAGCTTGGAATCACACTCACCAGATCTCAAGGAGAAGATAGAGACCGACAGCATCAAATTTGGTGGCCGGAAAGTGCTTGGTTGGAGTTAAGTTGATTTTTGACTCTTTGAAGAAAATCCGGCCAAAACTCACCGGAAAAGAGTGTTTTAGGTGGTGGAAATGGTTGGAGGTGGAAGAGGAAGGCTGAGAGGCATAGTAACAGGAAGAAAACCAGCTTGAAAGTGGCTGGAAATGGAAGAAAACGTTTTGGGAGGAAGAAGATGAAGGAGGGGCAAAACTGTAAATAAATGGAAGTTTTGGTTTTTTTGATAAAAATTTATGTATATATGTATATATATATATATTTACACTATATATTATAATAATATAAAATTTCACACACATTAAATATACACCACACATATATTTTAATATGTTTAATAATTTATAAACTTAAAATTAATTAATACAAAAATTAAATAATAAAATTAAGGAAATTAATTAAGCTCTAATTAATTTAAATAAATACACATATATACATTTTATTTTAGCACTTTAAAATTATATATGAGTTCATGCAAATTCATAAAACTAGTCAAAATAAATAGTATTAATTTATTTACGTGTCAATTTCCCCGAAAATATAATTTTCGGGAAAATTTTACGTAAAGTACTTAAAATAATATAAAATAATTAAAATTAGCTTTAAACAAACAACAAACTCATAAAATATCATAAATATATATACAAAAATTATTAACACTGCATATCCCGATGCAGTATAAAAATATTTAAAAATTCGGGATATTACACCAGTCTACTGTCCATATGGATTAAGTGGATATATTTGGTATAAGTGAGCCTGTATGGCTAGAGTGTTGTTTAACACTATTTTCTGAGGTTGCGATATTCTAGGGTTCTATATGATCCTTCATAAAAGATGATTTTCAGATAAAATATATAAAAATGATTTTTCTGCATCTGTATGAATTGCCTGTATATATACATATTAGACATGTATTATTGACTGTATGCATTGTCATTTAGAGTGTATGTATATATATTATAGTAATTCACTCAGTGAGGTCTGACTCCCCTCCGTTGACTATTTTTCAGGAGAGTCAACTTCCTCAGACCTCAGTAGCAGGTCGATACGCCGGATTTCTTCCGCCCCGACTTCTTTATGTAAATTGTCTACTTGAGTCTTATTGATTTTATCTAGACACTGCAGTAGTTGTGAATTACAGTATTGGATTTCATGTACTTTATTTTAAAGGAGATATATTATGATAAAACTGGATTGTATTAAAAAGATTTTATGTATGAGATGAGACTTTTACTTATATCCAGTTGATATGGATAATATTATGATATTATGATTTTTATTTTTATTTTTCCGCTGCATTTATTATAGTGTTACTGTTATGATGGCATGATTTATTTATTTTTAGGCTTGCTACGGGTTCCGGATTCGAAAGAATTCCCGTTCCCTAGCGCCGGTCATGGCCCCTGTTTTGGGTCGTGACATGAATGTTAAACTGGGACGGGTGCCTCGGTGGAAGCCTATGCTCTCGAGGACCGCCAGTGATCGTAAGGTTAATAATGGACTGGGATGAGTGCCTCGGTTGATGCCCTAGCTCTCGGAGACCGCCAGTGCCATATATTTGGATTAAGTGAATGACTATGAGTTGGTACCTCGGTCGATGCCTTTGCTCTCGGGGACCGGTAGTCTAGTTGGAATAAGTGGGCCCAGTTGGCCATTTAGATTTTTGGGTTTAGGGTTCTACCGAGATTTTTCAAAAGCTATACTTATACACTATAAATTATTTTCACTATAAATATATAGATTTTAAAAAGGTTTTCAAACCGTACAGCTCTTTTATTGACTTACTCAGTGAGGCCTGATTCCCCTTAATTTATTTTTTTTAGGAGCTTGAGAGTTTGACCTCAAACTACCTCCACGCCGGATTTCTTCATCACCGACTATTTTATGTAGGTCATTGTAAGTTGTACTGTTGTATTATTCTAGGATGCTGCAGTAGTATATGTACTAAGAATTGTATGGTTTAAGTATATTTGTGTAATTTATTTGTACGAACCACGCTTATGTATAAAGATTTAAGTTTGATTTATAATATGTGACATTGAAGCATATTTTATTTAGCACTTGAATTTGTTTATTTTTGGGAAAAATCAATTTGATAATGTGTTCTATTTTAAAATAAGGTTTTAAATTATAAGGTGTTGTTTATCTTTTCTTTAAGGCTTACTACGGGTTTCGGGGGCCTTATGCCTTCCCATTCCTTAGTGCCGGTCACGTGCCCTCGGGTTCAGGTCATGACACCATTAGTCCCTTAACTTTCCTCACCTCCTCAAGCGTCGGTCGACATCAAGCCTTGCCTCTGCCACCCATTTCCGGTGCCGGAATGTGAGGTTGAAGGTGAGTTGCGCCGAGTTATTTTCTGATTGTCTGAGCTAGTTTATGTGTTAATCTTCAATTCTTCTAAGTTAGATGATGAATTTTGCAAAGTTAGAGGCTTAAATCTAATTTTGTATATTATTTTGATTTTTCTCAATTTTACAGAATTTTATTTGATTTTTTTTATTTTATTTGGTATTTATTTAGGTTTAATTAGTTATTAGAGTAGTTATTGTTAATTATTTTGGGTATATTAATTTTATTTGAGATTATAGAAATTATTGTGAATTTTGTAAATTTTGAATATTTTATTAATATTTTATTTATATCCAAAAATTTATTGTTAAAATTATGAAATTTTGATAATTGGTATTATTATTAAATGTTATTAATTTTAGAACTTAATTTATAATTTTTGTGATTTTTATACTATTTTTATAATTATTTTTGAGTTTATGTCAAATGTGTATAATTAGGTTAAATTATATTTTGGAAGAAATTATGACTTAATTTTATGTTTTTTTATTAATATTAAGATATTGGATATTGAGAAAATAAATTTTAGGTATTTGTATAATTTTTAGGGAATTTTTAGCAATAATAATATATTATGTAAGTTTTTATATTACAGGGATAAAAATGTAGTTTTGTGCTAATTATAGTTAAATAATAAATTGAGGTTGGTTTTACTAATAATTAAGGAATTAAAAGGATTTTTACAAATTATTTACTATTTTTGACTAATTAATACTAATTTTTGAAAATTAATTTCAAATAATATATTAGGTATTATTTTGAGTATTATGTGTATTTTTCTAATATATGGGTAAATATGTAATTTTATGCTAATTATAGTTAAATATATATTTTAGTTGGTTTTACTAATATTTAAGAGGTTTAAAGGATTTTTATAAATTAATTGGTAGTTTTAATTAAGTAATGTTAATTTTGAATATTATTTCCAAATATTATATATATATGTATAATATGTTATTTTGGTAACAAATATATATATGGTTATATTCGAAATATTTGGTATGAGGGTTTTATTTACGGTATTTGTCGATAATTATATTAATTACGGATTATATATGCATATTTTAAGACTAATGTATATTATTGAAAATTATGGGTTTTTATATATTTATGCCTAATTAAATTTAATTAAGTGCTATGTTATATTTTAAGTATGATTTTAATGTTTATTTATGAAAGTAATATTTTCATGAATTTTATTAGTTAGAATTAAGTTGTGATGTTTTGTTGAGTTGTGAACTCGGTCGGGCTAATACTGTGTTGGAGAGCCGACCCGAGTGTAGACTGTATCCGAATTTTTAGAAGTGCATTTTCTATGCAGGAATGGCTCTACTTATGGTAGAGAGATGTTCATTTTACAAAGGAAATTCTACCAAAATTTTGGTAGATTTTCTCGTAAAATGTGACATCTTCCGCAAATTCCTAGCGTTAATTAGGGTTTTCACTATCTATCGAGTCTTATATGGTCTTCCTCGAGTCAGTCTAGAATTTCGCTATTTCTAATGATTTTCGATTTTAATTCCATAGACGTGTTTTTAAAATAGGTCTGTTATTTTATTCTAGAGAATACCGGAGCAGAAGCTGTTGGATCGAGGCAGACGCGCAGTCGTCAGCCTTCTCGCTCGTCTTGTAAGTTGATAAAATGATCTGTGCGTGTGTTTTATTTAAAGATGTGTGCACTTATATTTTTAATATTTATTATATGATTTATTTAATTTAATGCTGCTATTTAAGGTTTAAGCTCGTTTTATTTATTTAAAATCGGTTTTGAGAAATTTTGGTAGAACAGGCTACCTGGTGGGTTTCACTAGGACCGTGTGCACATGGTAGAGATTGAGAGATGGATCCAATACATGTATAACTTGTGGATATAAACTGGGATGGGTGCCTCGGTGGAAGCCTATGCTCTCGGGGATTGCTAGTGATTGGAAAGTTAATAATGGACTAGGATGGGTGCCTCGGTGGATGCCTTAGCTCTCAAGGACTGCCAGTGCCATGTATTTGGATTAAGTGGATGACTATGACTTGGTGCCTTGATTGATGCCTTTGCTCTCGAGGACCGGCAGTCTATGAGGATTAAGTGGGCCCAGTTGGCCATTTAGAAATTTGTGTTTAGGGTTCTACCAAGATTTTTCAAAAGCTATATATATATATATATATATATATATATACGTTATAAATTATTTTCACTAAATCTATATGATTTTCAAAAAGGGTTTTCAAACCGTACAACTCTTTTTATTAACTTACTCAGTGAAGTCTAATTCCCCTCAATCTATTTTTTTCAGAAGCTTAGGAGTTCGACCTCAGACCGCCTCTACGCCGGATTTCTTCATCACCGTCTATATTATGTAGGTCATTATAAGCTGTATTGTAGTAGCAATTCTAGAATACTGCAGTAGTGTTTGTATTATGAGTTTGTATAACTTAAGTATACTTATGTATTACATTTTAATGAACCACGCTTATGTATATTGCTTTAAGATTGATTTATGATATTTGATGACGGAGAATTTTTTATGTTGTGCACGATTATATTTATTTTTAGAAAAATCAGTTTGATAATGTGTTCTTGTATGAAATAAATTTTTAAATTTGAAGGTTGTATTTTTCTTTTCTTTAAGGCTTACTACGGGTTTCGGGGGGTTTTATGCCTACCCATTCCCTAGTGCCGATCACGTGCCCTCGGGTTCGGGTCATGGCAATAACCATAAGTCATACATATTTGGGATCTATCTCTCAATCTCCACCATGTGCACACGATCTTGATGAAACCCACCAGGTAGTCCGTTCTACCAAAATTTCTCAAAACTAATTTTGAAATAAATAAATGAATAAGTACATTGCAATGAAAATTCTCGATAATGCAAATAATATTAAAATATGAGCGCACACAATTTTTAAAGAAAACACACGCACAGACCAATTCATTAACTTACAGGATGAGCGAGATGGCTGACGACCGCGTGTCTGCCGCAATCTAGAAGCCCCCACTCCGGTACTCTCTAAAAATAACATATTTATTTTTAAAATCATACTTAAGGAATAAGAAGGAAAATTAATAAAATTTACAATACTCTATAATGACTTGAGAAAAACCGGATAAAACTCGATAGATTGGAATACCCTAATTTATACTAGGAAATTATGGAAGATGTCACGTTTTACGAGAAAATCTATCAAAATTTCAACAGAATCTCCCCTGTAAAACGGACATCTCTCTGCAATAAGTAGAGTCATTTCTGCATAGAAAAACGCACTTCTAGCATACACACTCAACCATACTCGGGTCAGCTCTTCAATACTGCATTTAGCCCGACCGAGTTCATAACCCAACCAAACAACACAACTTAATTCTAATTAATAAAATTCATATTTAATAGCTTAAATAGTTTAATTATATAATAAAATTAGTTTAAAACCCATTTTATTACCAAAATAATATATACTATATTATTTGAAAATTAGTATTAATTAGTTAAAAATAGTAAATAACTGTAAAAATCATTTTAATTCCTCAAATCATATTAAAACCAATTAAAATATAGTATTTAGCTATAGTTAGCACAAAAATTACATTTTTACCCCTATAATATAAAAATATACATAATATCCTATTATTACTCAAAAATTCCCTAAAAATTATATAAATACATTAAAATTATTTTCTCAACATATATATTATTAATATTAATTAAAACACATATTTAAACCATTATTCCATCAAAATCCAACTCTAACCTAATTATTCAATTTTGACATAAACTATAAAAATTCATAAAAATTATATAATATTCTCAAAAATTAATTTCTCAGCACTAACATTAATAAAAATATATAATATTACTAAATTAAACAATTTTATAATTTAATAAATTAATTTACAAAAATTAATAAAATAATAATAAAATATTCAAAAATTCACAAAAATCAAAATAAATTCCAAACATCATACAAAAATTCATAGAGGTAGATTGAGCTACGAGGAATAATATTTTTAAAGGGAGTTTGCAAGATTCAAGCTAGATCAAGCTAAAAAAAATTTGAAACCCTAGAACTCAAAAATAAAAAATCAACAAAAACTCAATCAAATGAAGATCAAAGCTCAAAATAAGCTTGAAATGATTCTCACTGGTGCAAGAGGAGGAGAATGACACTGGAAACATGTGAAATGATGGCCGGAAATGGAAGTGGCCGAAAAAAATGGAGTTTTCGGCTTCCTCCGGTTCTGCGTGCTGCCGGTGATGCTGTTGGTGGTCGGAGACGAGGAAGAAGAAGAGGGATGGTGGGTGATGGCCAAAGGAGAGGGAGGCGCAATGAGGGTGGATGGTCGGACGTACGTGAGGAAGAAAGAAAACAAAGTCTCTATAACTTTGTTCTTCTTCACGTTGGTGTATATATATATATATATATATATATATATATATATATATATATATATATATATATATATAGTAATAAAACTTTATGTTTCTGTGTTAGTTTGTTTTAATATATGGGTATATATGTATGTGTTTATTGAATGTATGTGTATGCATGGGTTTATGCATGTGTATATATACATATAATATTATAATATTCTATAATAAAATATTATTAAAATAATGTGGTTCACATTATTGTAGTCAATAATATATATATACACACTATATATATAATACACACTATAATAAATAACACACGCACATAAAATAATAGACCCTAATTTATACATGTGCATATATATATATATATATATATATATATATATATATATATATATATATATATATATATATATATATATATATATATATATATAATAACATATAAAATAACAATACAAATAATGTAATTTATTAAAACAATAATGCACTAAGTTAAATATTATTAAAATAATATTATCCATAGTAGTAAATATAAATAACGTAAATTAATTGTCCGAAATAATAAGTTTCGAAATAAATATTTATGTAGAAAATTATAATTAAACATAAAATAATAAATATTAACCACAAAATAATAAAATAATCAAATATAACTTTTGAATTTATTAATACTGCATATCTCATTTTAAAATACATTAACTTAAAAACTAAGGTTATTACATTATTAATAAATTATTTATTTATATTTTAATATATTTTATTAGTGAAAAATTTAAATTATACGAAATATATAAATAATAAAATTTAGATAGAAGGTTTAAATAGATTGAAAAATAGTATAATAAAAAATTTTAGCATAAATAAATAGTATAATAAATTTCTATTAATAGTATAATAAATAGTATAGAGGTTTGAGTTTGTTGCACCGTTGGTATCATAATTTTGGGTCATGTTTTACTTTGGTACCAAAATTTTATGTCACGACCCGAACCCGAGGGCACGTGACCGGCACTAGGGAATGGGTAGGCATAAGGCTCCCGAAACCCGTAGTAAGCCTAAAAGAAAAGATAAACAACTCCTTACAATTTAAAACTTTATTTTAAAACAGAACACATTATCAAACTGATTTTTCTCAAATACACAAATTCAACTGCTTAAATAAAATGTGCTTCAACGTCTCATATTATAAATCAAATTTAAATCTTATACATAAGCGTGGTTTACACAAATAAATTACACGATTATATTTAAACCATACAAATCCTTAATTCATATACTACTGCAGCAACCTAGATTAACACACAGTACAGCTTACAATGACCTACATAAAATAGTCGGTGAAGAAGAAACCCGGCGTGGAGGTAGTTTGAGGTCGAACTCCTAAGCTCCTGAAAAAAAATAAATTGAGGGGAATCAGACCTCACTGAGTAAGTCAATAAAAAGAGCTGTACGATTTGAAACCCTTTTGAAAACTATATATATTTGTAGTGAAAATAATTTATAATGTATAGATATAGCTTTTGAAAAATCTCGGTAGAACCCTAAACCCAAAAATCTAAATGGCCAACTGGGCCCACTTATTCCAACTAGACTATCGGTCCCCGAGAGCAAAGGCATTAACCGAGGCACCAAGCCGTAGTCATTCACTTAATCCAAATATATGGCACTGGCGGTCCCCGAGAGCAAAGGCATCGACCGAGGCACCCATCCCAGTCCATTATCAACCTTAAAATCACTGGCGGTCCTCGAGAGCAAAGGCTTCTATAGAGGCACCCGTCCCAGTTTAGCATTCACCAATCATATATATATAACGGATCCATATCTCAATCTCTACCATGTGCATATAGTCCTGGTGAAGCCCACCAGGTAGCTCGTTCTATCAAAATTTCTCAAAATCGATTTTAAATAAATAAAATGCATTTAAATCTTAAATAGCAACATTAAATTAAATAAACCATATAATCAATATTAAAATATGAGCGCACACATTTGTTAATTAAAACACACGCACAGATCATTCTATCGACTTATAGGATGAATGTGAAGGTTGACGACCATGCGTCTGCCTCGGCCTCACAGCTTCTGCTTCGAAATGCTCTAAAAGAAAATAATAAATCGACTTTTAAAACATGACTAACGAATCGAAATCAGCAATCAAAAAAATAATGAAATTTTAGACTGACTCGAGGAAGATTGGACAAGACTCGACAGACAGGATAACCTAACTAACGGTAGAAATTTTATGAATATCACGTTTTACGAGAAAATCTATCGAAATTTCGGCAGAGTCTCCTATGTAAAACGGACATCTCTCTACCAAAGGTAGAGTCAGACCTACATAGAAAATGCACTTCTAATATCCACAACATCCACACTCGAGTCGGGCTCCCAAAACTATACTTAGCCTCGACCGAGATCACAACTCAACAGAATATCGAGAATTAATAACATTTATTTCTAAAAAATACATATTTCATATACACATATACTAAAAATAGATAAAAATATATAAAATCTCAATTATTCAAAATTAACAACTAAATTTGTATTCCTTCGTCAAAATATAATTATAACCCAATTTGAAACCATTATAATGTATTATATGTATATATATATATATATAATATTTGAAATTTAATATTTAAAATTTACATTAATTAAGTAAAAATACCAATTAATTTATAAAAATTGTCTAAACCCTTTAAATATTAATAAAACTAATTAAAATGTATATTTTACCATATTTAGTGTAAAATTACATTTTTACCCCCCCTAAAATACATAAATTACATAGTGTGCTATTAGTAATAAAAATAATTCCTTAAAATTATTTAATCATCCCAAAAATTATTTTTCTCAAAATAAATCCTCCTAATATAATTAAAACATTTAATCAACCAACAATTTTCTCCCAAAAATATTATTTAACCTACAAATCAAATTTGGCATAAACTTAAAAATATTTATAAAAATAGTATAAAAATCACAAAAATTATAATTTGAGTTCTAAAATTAATAACATTCACTAATAACCTCAATTATTAAAATTTCATAATTTTTAATCATAAATTTCAAAATTAGCATAATTACTCACTAAATACCTAAAATTTACATAACCCTTTAATTAACACCAAAACTTTAAAACCTTACATAAAATTAATATACTAAAAAAATTAACTATAATTACTTTAGTTATACTAACTAAACCAAATAAAGCCTAATAAATCAACTAAAAAAAATTAAAATAAATAAATAAAATTATGAAAAATTCTGTAAATTAAGAAAAATTAGGAAAAATATTTAAAAATCCAAATTGAAGCAATTTATTGGCATAATCCAACATATACTAAAAAAAAACCTAAAATCAACATTCAAAATCGAGCAGCAATCAGAAAACAACCTCAAAATAACTCTGAGCAACTCACCTTCAACCTTCAATTCCGGCGCCAGAGGTGAGTTGCAGCGGTGGCTCTTGGCTTGGACGGACACCTAAGATGATGAGGGAAGTTGGGGAAGCTTGGGTGGTGCTGGATCAGCTTGGATCGAAGCTGACAGAGGAGGAACGGCAGCAGCAACACTTCCCCTGGCAGCTTGGTACGACGACAATGGTGTCACCGGTGATGGCAGGATGAATAGCACAGTGAAGAAGAAGAGAAGGAGGGTGAGGGACGATGAGGGTACAGGCTCGGGAAGTTTCTATTTTCGTTCTTCTTTTTTTTTTTTTGTTTCTTCCTTGCTTTCTTTCTTTGTTTCTTAGTTTGCTTTTGTTTTCTTTTGCTATTTAATCCCGTTTTTGGTCCACTTCCTTTTATATATATATATATATATATATATATATATATATATATACAGCACAGTGAAGAAGAAGAGAAGGAGGGTGAGGGACGATGAGGAAGAGGGTACAGGCTCGGGAAGTTTCTGTTTTCGTTCTTTTTTTTTTTTTTTTTTCCGTTTCTTCCTTGCTTTCTTTCTTTGTTTCTTGGTTTGCTTTTGTTTTCTTTTGCTATTTAATCCCGTTTTTGGTCCATTTCCTTATATATATATATATATATATATATATATATATATATATATATATATATATATATATATATATATATATATATATATATATATATATATATATATATATATATATATTTTAGTGTATGTATATGTGTATATAGGTGAATTTTGGTATATATATATTATATAAATTTATATACTACATGCACACATATATAGTTATGCATGTATGTGTATAGGTGAATATTAGTACATATACATATAGGTATACATATACTACATATACACATCTAAATAATATTTAACCCTAAATATAATATTAATATATATATATATATATATATATATACCTCCATTAGATAGAAAAAAATAATCTTTTATATAATATAACCTAAAAGTATTTATTAAAGATTTAAATATAAAGTTACTTTATTTAGTTAAAACATAGGGTATTACATTTAAATTTTTTTCTTTTTAGTTCCAAAAATTCTATTTTTGTTCCAAATTGAAGTATCTCGAACATATTCGATCAATTTTAATATACGTGGCAGCCGAAATAAATATATTTTTAATATATTTACCTTATAAGCATTCCATTTAATAGTTTAATAATTTTGTTGGCCCAATAAAATAAAATTTGTTTGTGGGACCTATAAAATAAAATTTTAGCAAAATTTATTTTATGAAGTGCACAAGGTGATTAGGCCGCTTACATGGTAATTAAACCTCTTAATAAGATGATTATATGGTGAATATACTAAAAATATACTTATTACGGCTGTCATATATGTTAAATTTGGTCGAATATATTCGAGATATTTTAACTTAAAACAAAAATACAATTTTTGGGACCGAAAAGAAAAAAATTGAAACTTTGGTACAAAAGTGAAACATTGTTATAACCCGAATTTTGATAAATTATGAAATTAATTTTTGGAATTTGCAATATTAATAAATATTTTATTAAATTTGTTATATTATGGTTGTTTTGTGAAATTAAATTCAAGTGTTATTATTTATTTTTTTAATATTATGGTATTAATATTAAATTGAAATTTAAAACTTAAATTTATTGTTATATATTATTTAATATTATTATTATTTTGAATTATGTTAATGTGGTGTATTTTAATATATTTTAATATTATGTGTTGAGTTTAATTAGAAAAGAAAATATTTAAATTAAAGATATTATTTTATTTTATTTTGTCTTTTTCTACCTTTTGATAATATATATACAAAAGAATTTTCCTTCCCTCCTCTTTTCTCTTTCTTTCCTTTCCCCTTCCCTTCATTTTCCTCTTCTTCTTTCTTCTCTACGACAGAACCAGCCCCTCCCCTTGTGCTGTTGAACCAGATAGTGCCACCATCATTGCTGCTGCCCCTCTCCTTTACTCATCGCCACCACCTACCCTTCCTTTTCTCTTCCTCTTACTGGCGTCAACATCTCCCTTCTCCCCTCTCTTCTTCCTTCTTAGCACCGTCAACCTTAGGAGCACACTGGTGACGTTTCTAGTGGTGGTTGGAGCTCCCACTAGTGTCATTTGAAAGTTGGTTTTGTGGGCTTTATTTCCCCTAAGGTAATTCACTTGATTAACTTTGTATTCAGCTCCAATTTTAGACAATTGATTCTAGGGTTCTTAGCTTCATTTGTTGATTTTGTGTTTAATTGGTTTGATTCATGTTAAATTGACATTAGATTATTGAAATTAAAGTTGTAAGCTTTCCAAAAACGTATTTAAATTTGATTTTGGGGATAGTTGCAATTTGAGCACTATTCTGAGCTCGGTTACTATTCAATGGATATTGCTCCTAGCTTGAAAATGTGCTTTATTTTTAATAAATTCTACTAATTATTTTAAGCATATTTTGTGGAGAAAGTTCATTGAAATTATGATCCAAATATTTATTATGAATTTTTGAATATTTATGTAAAAATTGGATTTTTGGAAAAATTAGTAAATTTTATATTTTAGTTGAAATTAATGTTAATTATTATGTTTTGAATAATATTTTAGTAGTAAATAGTATTAAAATAATTTTAGGAATTATTTTCTCTTTTTAGCTAATTAATAATAATTTTCGAAAATATATTCGAATAATGATTTTATCCATTTTTTTAATGATTAAATGAATTTTAAGTTATTTTTATTATATATTTGGGCAATTTAAATAATTATTGGTAATTTATGCTATTTAATTTTGAATATTTAAAAAATGGATTTATTGATATTATTTAATTATGTTTGGTATTTTATTATTTGTTTTGAAAATAAATATCTTTGGTGCTTTTACTATTTAAATAAAATTGAATTGTGGTATTTTATGATTTTTATAAGTTTTGGTGAATTATTAGTATTTATTATTATTTTATTGATTTTGATTATGTTAGTTCTTGGTTGGGCAATAATTGTAGTTCAGGGGTCCAACCTGAGAAGTTGAGTTTTGTGAATATTTAAAGTGTGTTTGCATGCAAGATTGACTCTACTTTTAGTAGAGACACGTCCATTTTATAGAAGAGACTCTGCTAAATTTTTGATAGAATTTTTGTAAAACGTGACATTAAGTCGGTCTTAAGTTTTGAATTTTTATCAAGTCGTGTCCTAGATTGAGTCGTTCTTTAGAATTTCTAGAGTTATAAATGTAATACCCTATATTTTTATTTAAATAAAGTAATTTTTAAATTTGTATTGTTAATAAATAATTTTAAATTATATTAAATAATTGTTAATTATTTAGCAATTTAATTGAGATAGATTATGTTATTATTATTTTAGGGTTTTATTATATTATGTAAGAAATATTTGTGGGTATATATATATATATATATGTGCATATGTGTGAAAATGCATGTATAGTATGTAATTTGGGACTTTATATGTATAAATACATATCTATGTATGTGTGTGTGTGTGTGTGTGTGTGTGTGTATACTCACCCAAGAAACCCGAACCACACACCCAACTGTTGCCCCTCCTCCCCGTTCGCCACCATCACTGTCACTCCCTCTCCCTTCGGCACGCCAAGATCTTCTGGAGCAACCGCTAACACCTCCTCCTTCTCCTTTTCTTCCTTCGGTCTTCCTCTCTCTACGTTTAAAGCTTGCATCATTGCTGTCGGAGCTGGATCAGTGCCGCCGTTGCTCCCTTAGCCTTCCTCACCTTCTCAAACGTCGGTTGACGCCAAGCCTCGCTACTACCACCCATTTCTGACGTCGAAAATTGAGGTTGAAGGTGATTTGCGCAAGGTTGTTTCTGGGTTGATTTCTAGTTGTTTGGGTTGATTTATGTGTTAAGCTTCATTTATTCTAAGTTAGATGATTAATTAAGCTAAGTTAGTTGTTTAAATCCAATTTTTGCATATTATTTTGATTTTTCTTGATTTTACATAATTTTATTTGATTTTTATTTGAGTTTAATTAGTAATTAGGGTAATTATTGTTAATTATTTTAGTATATTAATTTTATTTAAGATTATAGAAAATTGTTGTGTTAATTGTGAATTTTGTGAATTTTAGATATTTTATTAATTTCTAAAAATTAATTGTTAAAAATTATGAAATTGTGAAAATTGGTATTATTATTAAATGTTATTAATTTTAGAACTTAACTTATGGTTTTTGTGATTTTTATACTATTTTTATAATTATTTTTAAGTTTATGTCAAATGTGGATAATTGGGTTAAATTTATATTTTGGAAGAAATTATTAGTTAATTTTATGTTTTTATTTATATTAAGAAATTTAATGTTGAGAAAATAATTTTTAGGAATTTGTATAATTTTTAGGGAATTTTTGAGTAATAATAATATATTATATAAATTTATGTATTATAGGGGTAAAAACGTAATTTTGTGTTAATCATAGTTAAATAATAGATAGTGGTTGGTTTTAATAATATTTAAGGAATTAAAAGGATTTTTACAAATCAATTACTATTTTTTACTAATTAACACTAATTTTTGAAAATTTATTTCAAATAATATATTAGGTATTATTTTTTAGTATTATGTGTATTTTTCTATTATATGGGTAAATAGGTAATTTTATGCTAATTATAGTTAAATATATATTTTAGTTGGTTTTATTAATATTTAAGAGGTATAGAGGATTTTTATGAATTAATTGGTATTTTTAATTAAGTAATGTTAATTTTGAATATTGTTCCCAAATACTATATATATATGTTTGTGAAATTTTGTTTTTAAGCTTTAATGAGAGATGATTTTCTAAGTTATGGATATTTATATATAATATGTATTTTTGGGAAATAAATGATTTAATTTTTGTGTGATGGTTGAGTTGTGATCTCGATCGGGGCTAAGTGTAGTTTTAGAAGCCCGACTCGAGTGTGAATATCAGTAGTGCATTTTTTCTATGTAGGAATGACTCTACTTATGATAGAGAAATGTCTGTTTTACAGAGGAGACTCTGCCGAAATTTTAGTAGATTTTCTCTTAGAACGTGGAACGTGATATCTTCCTCAAATTCTTAGCGTTAATTAGGGTTTTCCCTATCTATCGAGACTTATATGGTCTTCCTCAAGTCAATCTAGAATTTTTCTATTTCTAATGATTTTCAATTTTAATTCCATAGACGTGTTTTTAAAATAGGTCTGTTATTTTTTCTAGAGAATACCGGAGCGGAAGCTGTTGGATCGAGGTAGACGTGTGGTCATTAGCCTTATCGCTCGTCTTGCAAGTTGATAAATTGATTTGTGCGGGTGTTTTATTTAAAGATGTGTGCGCTCATATTTTTAGTATTTATTATATGATTTATCTAATTTAAATGTTGCTATTAAGATTTAAGTGCATTTTATTTATTTAAAATTAGTTTTGAGAAATTTTGGTAAAACGGGCTACCTGGTGGGTTTCACCAGGACCGTGTGCACATGGTAGAGATTGAGAGATGGATCCGATGTATGTATGACTTATGGATATAAACTGGGATGGGTGCCTCGGTGGAAGCCTTTGCTCTCGGGGACCGCCAGTGATTGGAAAGTTAATAATGGACTGGGATGGGTGCCTCGGTGGATGCCTTAGCTCTTGGGGACCGCCAGTGCCATGTAATTAGATTAAGTGAATGATTGTGGCTTGGTGCCTCGGTTGATGCCTTTGCTCTCGAGGACCGGTAATCTAGTTGGATTAAGTGGGCCTAATTGGCAATTTAGAAATTTGGGTTTAGGGTTCTATCGAAATTTTTTAAAAGTTATATCTATACGTTATAAACTATTTTCACTATAACTATATGGTTTTCAAAAAGGTTTTCAAACTGTACAACTCTTTTTATTAACTTAGTGAGGTCTGATCCCCCTTAATCTATTTTTTTCAGGAGCTTGGGAGTGCAACCTCAGACCGCCTCTACGCTGGATTTCTTCATCATCGGCTATATTATGTAGGTCATTATGAGTTGTATTGTAGTAGTAACTCTAGGATAATGCAGTAGTGTTTGTACTATGAGTTATATAACTTAAATATACTTATGTAATGCATTTTAACGAACCACGTTTATGTGTAATGCTTTAAGATTGATTTATGATATTTGATGACGAAGAATATTTTATATTGCGCACACTTATGTTTATTTTAGAAAAATCAGTTTGATAATGTGTTCTTGTATGAAATAAAGTTGTAAATTTGAAGGTTTTATTTTTCTTTTCTTTAAGGCTTACTACGGGTTTCGGAGGCCTTATGCCTACCTACCCATTCCCTAGTGCCGGTCACGTGCCCTCGGGTACGGGTTATGACAATAAAATTAGGATTTCAATTCTAATATATTATTATTGTTATTATTATTTTTAGTTGCTCTGCGAGCTAGGCTTATTGGACCAGGCTAACCGAGCTAACGTAGATGAGCACACTTGAACTGTAAGTTATTATTCTATGTATACATTTCATGTAGATAAAATATTATGAGTATCCATATATTCTTAATAAATATGAATCTAATTATACTTTATTTCATTAAATGATATTTATTATTGTTAATATATATATATATATATATATATATATATATATATATATATATATATATATGTTTTCATATATATAATTAAGAATATTTATTTTGAATAATTATATTGTCATATTTTATTATGAATTTTCAATATTTTATTATGAAATAACATTTTGGAGGATAGTTATAGAATGTGCCACCTAGTGGATCACATTAGGACTGTTGCGCAACAATACACTACAATTAGGCTTTGAACTTTGATTGATTTTGAATGTGAAAATTATGATTATTGTGAATTGTGGAGAAAGGGGGTGTGACTACGAATCCTCGATTGACCTATAGGGTACTCGGGGCTAGTTAGCACTGGTAGTGGCATTGTGGATCATCAGTTGACCTTTTATATACTTGGGGCCAGTTCACTGTCAAAACTTGGATAAAATATACATTTGGAGTTATGGAAAGCATGTTCGCTAGTAAATTTCAGTGTTCGAGGTTTCAAAAAAATTTAGGGATAATGCTTCGATCCTCCACCCAAAATTCTTCTGCATTTATTATTATAATAAAAATGGATTTTGAGCATCTGTATGAACTGCATGTATGTATTAAATAAATATAAATATATTATTATACTGATGCTTGTGTGTCTATGTCTTTAGATTGTGTGTATACATATAATAATAATTCACTCAGTAAGGTCTGACCCCCTCAAATATTTTTTAGGATCTTCTACTTCAGACCTCCACATTAGATCTCTTCGCCGAACTCTTTCCTCCCCAGTCGATTTATGTAAATATTAAACTGTTACTTTTCTTGTATTTTAGTAAACACTGCAGTAGTAGTGTATCTTGTTATAGTATTTGTTATGTATTAGATAGAGATTTTGTATTTGAATAATTGTATGAAGATATTTTATTATGTTATAATATGAGGATTTATTTTATAATAATTAAATTTTTAATTCTAAGATATTTTTGTGATATGTTTGCATGTGTTTTTACTTTAAAGGCTTGATATGGGTTTCGAATTCGTGTGAATTCCTATTCCCTAGTGTCAGTCATGACTACCCATTTTGAGTCGTGACAAAGTTGGTATTAGAGCTTAGGTTTTAGTGTTGTGGACCTAGGTTACTAAAGTTGTGTTATCTTTGAAACTACTGCAGTAAATTAGGTTCGATGATATCTTCGATAAGTTTCTCTTATTGTAGTTTTTTGCATAACCATCAAGATGTCTATTTATTGTCTATTTTATCTGAATTTCATTTGTTTTTGTCTTTTCAGAATGCGAAGGAGAGCACATGTCACTCCAATGGTCGCTGAGGCCGAAGATGATAAGTTTTTTCAAGATAAAGTTCTAACCCTTGAGCCACCGGTTAGGTGTAGAGGTATAGGTAGACCTCAAAGAGGGACAGGTCGTTGTAGGCAAAGAGAGCTACAGGATGAGGAACCTGTAAAGTAAGAATTTGAGGAAGCTGTTATACCTCCGAACGTACCGTAGATGCAGCCAATGTATTAGTAGGGCATGTCTAATCTAGAGGCAATCTTATTTTATGCCAGAGTCGGCAGGATATCATTCGAAGGGACTTCAAATCCTTTAGAACTTCTGCATGCTATAGTGACAAGGACTTAGACTACTCACACCGAGTACTAGAGGATTATGATCATCGAGTTGTGCATGGAGGGGCCAACCTTGGATTAGTTTGTATAGTTCATTCAATCGCATATAACAATTCTCACCTGGGCTCAATTTTGAGAGAGATTTATGAGGTGTTTCTACCCATAGCCTATGCGAAAGAGTTTTAGACTTCGATTGACTAATATTAGTAGAGGCGATTGGTTAGTGGAGGACTACACCAAAGAGTTCCTCAGATTGAGCTGATATGTAGAGGATTTATTGAGAGACTATTATTTTACGATCACCACTTACGTCATTGGATTAGATTCTGCATTCACTGAGATGCCTACTTCAGGCATTACTCTAGAGTTTGTGATAAAGTTGGCTAAAGAGATAGAGTTGAGACTAATTAGGCAAGGATTCATGCTTGACTATTATCAAATATGAGGTGTTTAGACTAGAGGGTTTTAGAGCACACTATTCTAGACATTTCATATAGGTTCTAGTAGTCAGTAAAGAGGCTCTATTCAGTAGGACCAGAGACAACAACATAAATATTACCAGAGTAGGAGACATGGTCGTGGTGGAGTTCACAGGCCTATCATATTTGGTTTTGGTGCTACCAGTAGCAGTAATGGATAGAGTTCTATATATGGTAGAAGGATTTACAGTCAGTGCTTGCCAGACATATGGTGGAGTCCATTAAGGACCCTACTATATGGCTCCATTGACATGTTTCAAATGTAGATAGGTAGGGCACTTTGCTAAAGCATGTCCCTATTCTGGTTATCAACAATAATTTCTACAGTAGTCTATTATCAGTGAAGCTCTAGCTCTTTATCAGTTACCTCTAACTTAGTATCCTAGTACACTGTAGTTTGTAACCGAACAAGGGTGTGGCAAATGAAGCAGAGGTAGTGATAGAGGCTTTGGTTAGGCTTCCACCAGCTAACAGAGAGGCCGAGAACAAGCCAGAGTCTTTACCCTTACATAGTAGGATGCTCAAGCATCTAATATTGTTGTTACAGGTATACTCCTAGTTTGTTACTTAGATGCTAGAGTCTTGATTGATTCGGGTGCCACACATTTTTTCGTGCCCCCTATTTTTACTTTAAAATCATGTTGGCAAGCTTCCAAGATGGTATTTCCTATATCTGTTGTCACTCTAAGTGATTCATTGGACACTGACATTATTCTTTCTAGCTGTCCAGGGCTAGTGGAAGGCAAAGAATTATCAGTGGAATTGGTGTTGTTGGATGTGATGGAGTTTAATATGATTCTTGGTATGGATTAGTTATCTTAACACTATGCCATAGTTAATTATCAGAGTAAAAAGGTGATTTTCAGAATTTTGAATGATGAAGAGTTTAAGTTTGTAGGTGACAAAAGTTTTGCACCTCAGAATCTTATCTCTACTATCACAGATAAGAAGATGCTGAGGAAAGGATGTTAGAGATACTTGGCATTATTCAAGGATACTTTAGTAGAGAAGACATCTATTTCAAATGTTCCAATAACTTATGAGTTTCTTGATGTCTTTCCTAATGAGTTTCCAGGTTCACCACCTCAAAGAGAGATCAAATTCTATATAAATGTGATCCCAAGCACAACTTTTATCTCAATGCTGCCCTATAGAATGGCTCTTGAAAAGTTGAAGGAGTTAAAGGAGCAGTTGAAAGATTTGCTGGATAAGGGTTTCATAAAACCCAGTGTTTCTCTTTAAGGTGCACAAATCCTGTTTTTGAAAAAGAAGGATGGTACACTAAGATTGTGCATTGACTACAAAGAGCTGAATAAGGTGACAGTGAAAAACAAGTATCCTCTTCCAAGAATAGATGATTTATTTGATCAACTTCAGGGTGGAAAATTCTTTTCCAAGATTGACTTAAGGTTAGGCTATCATTAATTATGGATTAGTGAAGTTAATGTTCTTAAAATGGCATTCCGCATTAGATATGGTCACTATGAATTCCTAGTAATATCTGTCGGGTTAACTAATGCACTAGCTACTTTTATGGATCTGATGAATAAGGTGTTCAGACTGTTTATGAATCAGTTTATAGTGATCTTCATTGATGATATATTGGTGTATTCAAAGAGTATGAAGGAGCACATATATCACTTAAGAAAAGTACTACAGACATTGAGAGAACATAAGATTTATGCTAAATTCTTGAAGCATGATTTCTAGATGGAAAGTGTTGTATTCCTTGGACACATGGTGTCTAAAGATGGTATTCAGGTTGATCCATAGAAGATTAAAGTAGTGTCTAAATGGCCTAGACCGACATCAGTCACTGAGATTCAAAGTTTCTTGGGTTTGGCTAGGTACCATAGGAGATTTATGTAGGATTTCTCGAGAATTGCAGCACCTATGACTCGTCTAACTTAGAAGAATATGGAGTTTGTGTGGTAAGAGGCTTGTGAGAACAGTTTTCAGTTATTAAAGGAGAAGTTGACCATAACGTCGATTCTAACTTTGCCTAATGGAGAAGACAAGTTCACTATTTATTACAATGCTTCTAGAGTTGGCCTAGGTTGTGTGTTGATGCAAAATGGTAGGGTGATAGCTTATGCTTCCAGGCAGTTGAAGAAGCATGAATAGAATTATCCTACTCATGACCAAGAGATGGCTGTAGTGATCTTTGCTCTTAAGATTTTGAGATATTATTTGTACAAAGTGACTTGTGAGATTTTCACAGATCACAAGAGCTTGAAGTACATTTTCCAGTAAAAAGATATAAACTTGAGGCAAAGAAGATGGTTAAAATTATTGAAGGATTATGATTATGATATCCTATACCAAAGCATTTTCACATTTTCCACTAAGATGTACCAAAGCATTAAGGATCTGTACTAGTAGGATGGAATGAAGAAGGATATAACTAATTTTGTCTCTAAGTGCTTGACTTGTCAGCAGGTGAAAGTTGAGCATCATAAGCCTTCTAGGAAGCTTCATTCTCTTCCAATAAGAGAGAATTGCTATGGATTTTGTGACAAGGTTACCTCATTCAAAGGATGGATATGATTTCATCTGGGTGATTGTGGATAGGTTAACCAAATCAGCTCACTTCCTACCAGTTAAAGCTATTTATTCTATAGCCAAGTTAGCTAAGCTATATGTTAAGTATATTGTGTGCCTTTATAGAGTGTCTATTTCCATTGTATTTGACAGAGGTTCATTGTTTACCTCTTAATTTTGGCAGAAGTTGCAAGAAGCAATGGGCACTAGGCTTGATTTTAGTACTGCTTTTCACCCTCAGAAAATGGTCAATCTAAGAGAATGATCCAAACACTTGAGGATATGTTGACAATGTGTGTAATAGATCTTGGAGGTAGTTGGGATGATCATCTGCCATTGGTAGAGTTTGCTTACAATAACAGCTATCATAACAGTATTGAAACGGCATTATATGAAGCTTTGTATAGAAGGAAGTGTAGATCCCTGTGTTGGGATGAGATTGGAGAAAGAGAGTTAATTGGACCTGAAATTATCTACGATACATCTGAGAAAGTTGCTTTGATAAAAAAGATATTGGAAACTGTAACTAGTAAACAGAAGAGCTATGCGGATCCGAAGCGTAAGGATGTGGAGTTTCAGGTTAGGGATTATGTATTTTTGAAAGTGTCACCAATGAAGGGTGTGATAAGATTTTGCAATAAGGGGAAGTTAGCACCGAGATACATTGGACCTTTCGAGATTCTAGAGAGAGTGGGCATGGTTGCATATCTATTGGCTTTGCCTCCGAATTTGTCTCAAGTACATCCAATGTTCTATGTCTCAATGCTAAGGAAGTATATTTTAGACCCTTCACACGTGTTGCAGCTCTAAAGTGTGGAAGTGAATGAAGATACAACGTACGAGAAAGACCCAGTTGTAATAATTGATTATTAAGTCCGACAGCTACGTTTGAAGCAGATCCCGATGGTCAAGGTGTTATCGAGGAGCAACAACGTGAAGGAACACATGTGAGAGACCGAGGATGAGATGCAGGTGGTTTATCCTTACCTTTTTCCTTGATTAATTCTTTTATTCAATTCTTTTTATTTGAAATTTGAGGATGAATTTTTGTAAGGAGGGAAGATTGTTATAACTCGAATTTTGATAAATTATGAAAATAATTTTTGGATTTGCAGTGTTAATAAATATTTTATTAAATTTGTTATATTATGGTTGTGTTGTGAAATTAAATTAAATTCAAGTGTTATTATTTATTTTATTATATTATGGTATTAATATTAAATTGAAATTTAAAATTTAAATTTATTGTTATATATTATTTAATATTATTATTAGTTGCGAATTTTTATTAATGTAGTGTATTTTAATATATTTTAATACTATATGGTAAGTTTAATTAGAAAAGAAAATATTTAAATTAATGATATTATTTTATTTATTTTGTCCTTTTCCACTTTTTGATAATATATATATATATATATATATATATATATATACACAAAAGAAATTTCCTTCCATCCTCTTTTCTTTCTCTTTCCTTCCCCCTTCCCTTCCTTTCCCTCTTCTTCTTTCTTCTCTACGATAGAACCAGCTACTCCCCCTGTGCTACTGAACCAAACAACACCGCCATTGCCACTATTGCCTCTTGTCTACTCGCCACCACCACCTGCCCTTCCTTTCCTCTTCCTCCTACTGGTGTCGACATCTCTCTTCTGTTGGCGTTGACATCTCCCCTCTCCCTTCTCGGCATCGTCAACCTTAGGAGCACATCGGTGATGTTTCCGGCAGTAGTTGGAGCTCCCACCAGTGTCATTTGAAAGCTGGTTTCATCAGATTCATTTCCCTAAAGGTAATTCACTTGATTAACTTCGTATTTACCTCTAATTTTGGATAATTGATTCGAGGGTTCTTAACTTCACTTGTTGATTTTGTGTTTAATTGGTTTGATTCATATTAAATTGAATTTAGATTATTGAAATTGAAGTTGTAAGCTTTCCAAAAATGTATTTAAATTTGATTTTGGAGATAGTTGCAATTTGAGCACTATCTCGACCTTGATTACGATTCATGAGTATCGTTCTTAACTCAAAACTTTTATTTTAAATTTGAGAAAGTTTTATTTTAAATAAATTTTACCAATTATTTTAAGCATATTTCGTGGAGAAAGTTTATTGAAATTATGTTTCAAATATTTCTTATGAATTTTCGAATGTTTATGTAAAAATTGGATTTTTGGAAAAGTATAAATTAGTAAATTTTATATTTTAATTGAAATTATTGTTAATTATTATGTTTCGAATAATTTTTAGTAGTAAAATTAAAATAATTTTTAGGAGTTATTTACTATTTTTAGCTAATTAATAATAATTTTTGAAAATATATTCGAATAATGGCTTTATCTATTATTTTATGATTAAATGAATTTTTAGTTATTTTTGTTATATATTTGGGCAATTTAAATAATTACTGGTAATTTATGCTATTTAATTTTAAATATTTAAAAAATAAATTTTATTAATATTATTTAATTATATTTGGGATCTTATTATTTGTTTTGAAAATAAATATCTTTGGTGCTTTTACTATTTAAATAAATTGAATTGTGGTATTTTATGAGTTTTGATGAATTATTAGTATTTATTATTATTTTATTGATTTTGATTATGCTATTTATCGGTCGGGCAATAATTATAGTTCATGAGCCTGACCCAAGAAATTGAGCATTGTGAATATTTGAAGTGTGTTTGCGTGAAGAATTGACTCTATTTTTAGTAGAGACACGTTCGTTTTACAAAGGAGACTCTGCTGAAATTTTGGTAGAATTCTCATAAAACGTAACATCAGGTCGGTCTTGAGTTTTGAATTTTTATCGAGTCGTGTCCTAGATTGAGTCATTTTTTAGAATTTCTAGAAGTATAACATTAGGATTTTGATTCTACTATATTATTATTATTATTATTATTATTTTCCTTAGTTGCTCCGTAAGAGAGGCCTATCGGATCATGCCAGTCGAGTCAAGGTAGAGGGGCACACTTGAACTATGAGTTGTTATTCTATATATACATTGCATGTAGATAAAATATTGTGAGCATCCATATATTTTTAATAAATATGAATCTAATTATGCTTTATTTCATTAAATGATATTTATTATTGTTAATGTTTATATATATGCATTCATATATATAATTGAGAATATTTATTTTGAACAATGTATGTTGTCATATTTTATTATGAAACAATGTTTTGAAACATAGTTGTATAACGTGCCACCTAGTGGGTCACACTAGGGCTGTTGCGCAACAGTATGCTAGAATTAGGCTTGGAACTTTGATTGATTTCGGATGTGGAAATTATTATTGTTGTGAATTATGGAGAAAGGGGTATGACTGCGGATCCTCGGTTGACTTGTAGGGTACTCGGGGCCAGTTAGCACTGGTAGTGGAACTGTGAATCCTCAGTTAACCCTTTATGTACTCGGGGTCAGTTAACTGTCAAAAGTTGGATAAAAGATATTTTTGGAGTTATGGAAAGCCTTTGGCTAGTAAATTTCAATGATCAAGGTTGCAGAAAAATTTGGAGATTCTGCTTTGATCCTCTACCCAAAATTCTTTTGCATTTATTATTATAATAAAAATGGATTTCGAGCATTTGTATAAAATGCATGTATACATTAAATAAATATAAATATATTATTATACTAATACTTGAGTGTCTGTGTCTTTAGGTTGTGTGTATAATAATAATAACAATAATAATAATAATAATTCACTCAATGAGGTCTGACCCCCTTTAAATATTTTTTTCAAAATCTTCTACTTCATACCTCCATATTAGATCTCTTCACTGGACTCTTTCCTATCCGTCCGATTTATACAAATATTGAATCGTTACTTTTCTTGTATTTTAGTAAACGTTGCAGCAATAGTGTATGTTATTATAGTATCTGTTATGTATTAGATAAAAATTCTGTATTTAAATAATAGTATGAAGATATTTTATTATGTTATAATATGACGATTTCTTTTATAATAATTAAAGTTTTAATTCTGAGGTATTTTTTTGATATGTTTGCATGTGTTTTTAATTTAAAGGCTTATTATGGTTTCCGGATTCGTGTGAATTCTTATTCCCTAGTGTCGGTTATGACTCTCCGGTTTGGGTTGTGATCATGACAAACATGGCCCAAAGTTATGGTACTAACGGTAAACTAAACCCATAAAAGTTTACTCTGAGATTTAATGATGTTACACATAAAGTTTTAGGAGTGAATACCAAAATATAAGATTAGTTATAAATTTAATTTTTGTTACCATAATTTTTTAGTTATAATAAGATTATTTTTTAAAATTATTATATTAGTATTAGAGTATATTTATAGTAGTGTTTTAGCTGAAAAATAATACTAAATAATTAAAAATAAAATTTCTAATGGTTTGAAAAAAATATTTGAGTGATTTAAGATAGAAAAATATGCAGTACATAAATATTTTTAGAATTTAAGTAGTATTTAGATATATATAATAGTGTTTTAGTTACAAAATAATACTAAATAAATATGGTAAATATTTTATTTTTAATAAAAAAATTAAGATTTTTAAGAATGTGATAGATTAACTTTTAGAGTAAATATTCAAATATGAAGATTTGTCAAATTTTTTGTTTAATAACTTTAAAGCTCAGAATTTAATATATATAGATATATAGATTGAGTTCCCAATTTCATAAAAACTATTTAAATATTTCATAATTTCTATTTTATTAAAACTACTTAATTAATACATTTGAATTATTTTATTTTATTTATGAAAGTAAAATTAAATTATTTTATAATTTTTATTTTATTGTATAAATCTAAATTATGTTATTTTATTTAAATTTTAAAATAATTAAATAAAATACATATTAATTGATGTATAGATTCATGACTAATGAACTATACAATATAATTTTATACTAAAACAACAATTTTTAAATACCATTATTTATAAATTTACTATTTAGATCGTCATTTTATTTTAAAATCCTCAATCCCTCATCTCCACTTCAAATAATTTTCACTTCCTTCCCATTGTTTCCCTCTCATTTCCTCAATTTCCTTTTCACAAATCCTCCCCTTTTATGGTCCTAAACATATTGTAGGCAAAAGACGTTTAAGAAATTTTTTTAAAAAATTATAGAGTCCCACATCAAGAAGAAGCCAAGAGTCTATAATTTCTTGGGCATATGTTTAATATTTTTCATCTTCGAAAAAGAGAACATTTTCCATCATTTAATTCAATTGCTTTTTTCTTTAATCGAATTTGACTTATTAGTTAGACGATCAATAAATAAAGTTTGAAGCGTGTCATAAAATAGTTAAATAATAACTCTTTTTCAAGAATGTATGAAGTGTAGGATTCGATTCCTATGTCGTCGATTTAAAAGATAATGATTACCCTTTATTATCAATATTTAAATCATATAATCTCTCTATTACAAATTATAATAATTATTAAAATTTGACTTAGCGTGTTAGATCAAATTTTAGTTTACCATATATTAGGATGGAATTTACATTCAATAATAAAATCAAGATTAGTCTATAATATTATATAAAAATATTTTAATTTCTAAAAAATAAATTGATAGATGAAGTTGTAAACAAATCATATCTTACGTAATAGCTTGAAAAATATTTGAAATTTTTTATTTAGTCATTCCTTCTCCCTCTCAATATGAACAAACAGACAAATAATTAAAGTTTTCCAACTTTCATGCAACAATATTGTGTATTTAGTGATGTAAAAATTATGAAAAAAAGTACAAAACGAAGATAAATTTAATTAACTTTTTTTTAGTTATTATTGAAAATAAGATTGAAATTGATTTAATAATATCTATACCTTCTCAAGTTACCAATAACATTGAACTTCATCATAACCACTAGAGATTTTGAGTGTAGAATGATCAAGTAAAGGATGGACTATAACCTTTAAAAAATTGATATTAAAAAAGTGATTTATATAAAAAAATAAAGAAAATAGTAAGTATAAATGAAAGAAAATTGATAGTAGAAAAGAATCATCAAATTCATAGTGTGTGTGTGTGTGTATATATATATATCTTTGTATGTATGTATATAAGTAAATGAAAGATAAGATTAAAGGTGAAAGTGTCACGACCCGAACCCGAGGGCACGTGACCGGCACTAGGGAATGGAAAGGCATAAGGCCCCTGAAACCCGTAGTAAGCCTTAAAGAAAAGAAAACTAAAACCTTACATATCAAAACTTTATTTTATAGCAGAACACATTATCAAATTGATTTTTCTAAAAATTTAAAATGGAATTGAATACGTAAATAAAATATTCTCCAATGTTATATTATAAAACAAACTTAAACATTATTACATAAACATGGTGCATATGAATAAAATACACAAATATACTTAAGTCATACAATTCATAGTATAGTTACTACTGCAGCTTTCTAGAATATTACAACAGTACAGCTTACAATGACTTACATAAAATGGCCGATGATGAAGAAACCCAGCGTGGAGGCAATTTGAGGCCGAACTCCCAAGCTCTTGAAAAAAATATAAATTGAGGGGAATCAGACCTCACTGAGTAAGTCAATAAAAAGAGTTGTATGGTTTGAAAACCTTTTTGAAAACCATATAGTTATAGTGAAAATAATTTATAATATATAGATATAGCTTTCGAAAAATCTCGGTAGAACCCTAAACCCAAAATCCTAAATGGCCAACCGGGCCCACTTGTTCCAACTAGACTGCCGGTCCCCGAGAGCAAAGGCATCAACCGAGGCACCAAGTCACGGTCGTTCACTTAATCCAAATATATGGTACTGGCGGTCCCCGAGAGCTAGGGCATCAACCAAGGCACCCATCCCAGTCCATTATTAACCTTCCAATCAATGGCGGTCCCCGAGAGCAAAGGCTTCCACCGAGGCACCCATCCCAGTTTAACATTCACCAGTCATATATAATTCGGATCCACCTCTCAATCTCTACCATGTGCACACGGTCCTGGTGAAGCCCACCAGGTAGCCCGTTCTACCAAAATTTCTCAAAAATCAATTTCTAAATAAATAAAATGTGTTTTAAACCTTAAATAGCAGCATTAAATTAAATAAATCATATAATAATAACATAAAAATATAAGCGCACACATCTTTAAATAAAACACACGTACATATCATTTTATCAACTTACAAGATGAATGAGAAGGCTGACGTCCGCGCATCTGCCTCAATCTCACGGCTTTTGCTCCGATATGCTCTAGAAGAGAAATTAACAAATTGATTTTAAAACATGACCATGAAGTTAAAAATCAAAAATCAACAAAACCAGTGAAATTCTAGGCTGACTCGAGGAAGACTGGAAAAGACTCGATAGACAAGAAAAAGCCTAATTTACGGTAGAAATTATTACAAATATTACATTTTACAAGAAAATCTACCAAAATTTCGGCAGAGTCTCCTCTGTAAAATGAACATCTCTCTACCATAGGTAGAGCTAAACCTGCATAAAAACGCACTTCTAACACTCGATTCGAGCTTCCAGAACTACACTTAGCCCCGACCGAGATCACAATCCAACAAGAACATCACAAAAGTATTATTAAATTATTTATTTTTCCCCCGAAATACACATCACATTAATGATTATCCATAATCAGAAAATCATCTCTCAATATAGATTTAAAAATAAATTTTCACAAACCAACATATATATATATATATATATATATATATATATATATATATATATATATATATATATATATATATATATATATATATATATATATAGAAACAACACTCACAATTAATATTACTTAATGAAAATTATCTATCAATACATATATAAAAATATATCTCTAAACCTCTTAAATGTTAATAAAGCTAATTAAAATATATATATTATAATTAGAGTAAAATTACATATTTACCCCAACTAATAGGAAAATTATACAAACGTCTAAAAATCATTTTCTCTATATAAATTCCTTAATATAATTAAAAACATATACACACCTACTAATTTCTTCTAAAAAAAATTATAATTTAACCTAATAATGCACATTTGACATAAACTTAAAAATATTTATATAAATAGTTTTAAAAAAAATCACAAAAACTATAATTTAAGTTCTAAAATTAATAACATATAATAATAATAATAGTAACTATCAAAATTTCATAATTTTTACAATAATTTCGTAATTAATAAAAATATCAATTTAATACCCAAAATTTACAAAATCTATAATTAACTCCATAATTTCTAAAATTTTTAAATGAACATTAATACATTATAAATATTTAACCTTAATTACTCTAATTACTAATTAAACTAAAAAAATATCAAATAAGGTCAAATGAAAATTACATAAAATCAAACAAAAATTCTGTAAATCAAGAAAAATCAAAATAATGCATAAAAAATCGGATTTGAACAACCAAATTGGTATAATTCATCATCTAGCTTAGAATATCTAAAGATTAACACTTAAACCCACTCAAGCAACCAGAAAACAACCCTAGGACAACCTATAAACAACTCATAACAACTCACCTTCAACCTTCAATACCGACGTCGGAGATGAGTTGCAGTGGCGGGTCTCGATGTGGACTGACGCCTGAGAAGGTGAGGGAGCTACGATGGCGCCGGATCCAGCTCCGACAGCGATGAGGGAGCTTCAACCGAGAGTGACAGAAAATAGGGCACCGGAAAGGAAGAAAGAGGGGAGGAAGGAGAGGCTGGCGGTGGTGATGGTCACTCCAGGAGGTCGAGGCACGCCAGAAGGAGAGGAAACGTGGTGGTGATGGTCATGGACAAAGAGGAGGCAGTGACTTGGGGTCTTCAGGTGAGAGGTAAGCTTCTTTTTCTTATTATTATTATTTTTGTTGTATATATATATATATATATATATATATATATATATATACATATATGTGTATGTGTGTGTGTACTTAGTAACACACATAAAATAACCATGAAATTCATGTAGTTTAATAATAATAATAATAATAATAGTAATAAATGTCATTTTTAAATAATAATAAAATAATACTCATATGAATTAATAACCCTAAAATAATATTAACATAAAAATATCTCCATTAGATAGCAAAATAATTAACAATTGTATAATATAATTTAAAATTATTTATTAACAATACAAATTCAAAAATTACTTTATTTAATTAAAACGTAGGGTATTACAGTCTCCCCTCTTTATATGAATTCATCCCCGAATTCAAGAAAAGAAAGAAAAGAAGAATTACAAAGCTAAGAGGGAAAGAGATATGGAAAAGAAACTCGCATCTCAGCTTCAATTTCCCAAGTGCAATCCTCAGCAGAATGGTTACTCCATAGCACCTTCACCATCGGTATCTCCTTAGTCCACAACTATCAGATTTGGCGATCCACAATCGCCATTGGGTACTCCTCATAAGTCAGATCGTCGCTAAGCTCTACGGTTTGAGGTTGCAACACATGAGATGGATCAGGAACGTATTTCCTCAGCATAGACACATGAAATACAAGATGGATTCTCGACAGTTCTGGTAGTAACACCAGCCTATACGCCACATCGCCCACTCTAGATCGAATCTCAAACGGTCCAATGTATCTAGGTGCTAGCTTACCCTTCTTGAAAAATCTCATAACTCCTTTCATTGGAGACACCTTCAGGAATACCATGTCTCTAACCATAAAGGATACATCCTTCCTCCTAGGGTCAGCGTAGCTCTTTTGTCTGCTGAAGGCTGTTTTTAATCTCTGCTGTATAATGGGGACTTTCTCTGAAGTCACTTGCACCAACTCTGGTCCCGTTAATTGTCTTTCACCAATCTCACAACATAAAGGTGATCTACACTTCCTGCCATACAGTGCCTCATATGGAGCCATCTCAATGCTAGCGTGATAGCTATTATTGTAGGCAAACTCAATCAGTGGCAAGTGCGAATCCCACCATCCTCCAAAGTCCATTACACACATCCTCAGCATATCTTCTAATGTCTGGATGGTCCTCTCTGACTGACCATCTTTCTGAGGGTGGAAGGCCGTACTGAAATCCAATTTAGTACCCGAGGCCTTGTGTAACTCTTGCCAAAAGACTGAGGTGAATGTGGCTCCTCTATCCGACACTATACTCATTGGTACTCCATGTAGGCAAACAATCCTATTGACATAAAGTCTCACCAGTCTATCAGTAGAGTACTTCTTCTTTATCGGTAGAAAGTGTGCTGACTTAGTTAGCCTATCAACAATCACCCAAATAGCGTCATAACCTCTTGTAGTCCGAGGTAGCCCAATCATAAAGTCCATAGCTATCATGTCCCATTTCCATTCAGGAATTGGCATAGGCTGCAATAATCCTAAGGGTCTCTGATGCTCAAGCTTCACTTATTAACAAGTCAGGCATCTAGACACAAACTCTGCAATATCCCTCTTCATCCCATTCCACCAATATGTATCTTTCAAGTCATGATACATCTTGGTAGAGCCTGGATGAATACTATAAGCAGAAAAATGTGCTTCTTCCATGATTTCCTTCCTCAAGTCTTTAACATCCAGCACACAAATCCTAGTGCCTAACCACAACACACCTTCTCTGGCAATCATAAAGTCCCTTGACTGCCCTTGTTGCACTTCATATATAATCATCTACAATTATGGGTCTCTATTCTGAGCTGCCTTAACTCGATCCAAGTATACAGATCGTACCCTGAATTGAGTGAAAAGGCATTTTTAGGTAACTTTCATCTGCAACCCTTGATCAATCAACCCATGCAACTCTTTGACAATGGGCCTCCTTTCTATGCTGATGTGGGCAAGACTGCCTGCTGACTTCTTACTCAAAGCATCAGCAACAACATTTGCCTTGCCTTGATGGTATAAAATGGAACAATCATAATCTTTAAGAAGTTCCATCCATCCTTTCTGCCTCAGATTCAAGTCCCTCTACTAGAAGATATATTTCAAGCTCTTGTGATCAGTGTATATCTCACATGTCACCCAATACAAGTAATGCCTCCATATCTTTAGAGCAAACACAACGGCTACCATCTCCAAGTTATGAGTAGGATAGTTTTGCTCATGTTTCTTCAACTGCCTCGAAGCATAAGCAATTACTTGGCCATTTTCCATCAACACACAGCCCAATCCTATTCTGGAAGCATCATAATACATTGTATATCCTTCATTTCCAGAAGGCAAAGTCAGAATTGGAGCTGACGTTAACAAGTCCTTCAATAATTGGAAGTGCTCTTCGCATCTATCTGTCCACACAAACTTAGCACTCTTCTGGGTCAGCCTTGTTAAAGGTACGACAATTTTAAAGAAGTCCTTCATAAATCTCCTGTAATAGCCTGCTAGACCCAGGAAACTCTATACTTCTTTAACTATAGTCGGCCTCGACCACTCCATAATAGCTTCTATCTTCTTAGGGTCCACTTGTGTGCCATCCTTATAAATCACATGGCCTAAAAATGCCACTTGATTCAACCATAACTCGCACTTTGAAAACTTGGCATACAACCTGTGCTCCCTTAAAGTCTGAAGTACCCTTCTCAGATGCATAACATGCTCAGCTTCACTCTTGGAATAAACCAAGATATCATCAATGAAGACTATTACAAACCGGTCCAAGTATAGCCTGAATATCCGATTCATCAAGTCCATAAAGGCTACTGGAGCATTAGTCAACCCAAAGGACATTACTAAGAACTCATAATGGCCATATCTCATCTGAAATGTTGTCTTTGGCTCATCATCTCTTCTGATCCTCAACTGGTGATACCCATATCTCAAGTCTATCTTAGAGAAGCATGTAGCACCTTGAAGCTGATCAAACAGGTCATCGATCCTTGGAAGTGGATACTTGTTCTTGATGGTGATCTTGTTCAACTGCCTATAATCAATACAGAGTTGAAGGCTACCAACCTTCTTCTTCACAAAAAACACCGGAGCACCCCAAGGTGATGTACTGGGTCTTATGAAACCCTTATCCAGCAACTCCTGTAACTGCTCCTTCAGCTCTTGTAATTCAGCTGGTGCCATTCTGTAGGGTGGCATAGAAATAGGAACTGTACCAGGTATGACATCGATACAGAACTCTGTCTCTCTGTCTGGTGGTAATCCTGGTAATTCTTCAGGAAAGACATCCAGAAATTCACACACCACTGGCACTTATTCAATCGCCCCATTCTCTTTCTCAACGTCCTTTACCACTGCCAAGTAACCCTGACAACCCCTTTTAAGCATCTTCCTGGCTGTAATGACAAAAATGAGATTACGAGGCATGGAGCTCTTTTCACCTTTGAAATAAAATTCTTCTTCATTTGGAATTCTGAACACCACTTCTTTCTCTCGATAATTCACAAAGGCATAATACCTCGACAACCAATCCATACCCAAAATGATGTCAAATTCTAACACATCAAGCAACACTAAGTCCGCCAATAATTCTCTACCATCAACCAACACCGGACACGAAGGAACGAAAATATCTATCTCCAACTCGTCACTAAGAGGAGTTGACACAAATAAAGGAAAGGACAACCTGGAAGGCTGCCACCCGATTCTCAAAGCGAACATAGGGGAAATGAATGAATGCGAAGCACCAGGGTCAAACAATACTCTAGCATCACATGCACTGACTGAGAGAATACCTGCTACCATTGCATTAGAAGTCTGAGCATCCTGTGGTGTCAAAGTGAACACTCGAGCCTGGCCACGACTTGCCTGCTAAGATGTCGAAGGCTGCACAAACCCACGACCACTAGGCCTACCAACTAAACCTCAGCCCTGCTGACCCATAAGCTGTGGTGATCTCTATTGTGGTTGTACTGGTGCTCTATACTGCTGGGGCATCAGATAGTAAGGCTAAGCCACTGATGAAGATGAACCCTGAGCATACTATGGCTGATATCCTGAGTGAGGACAAGCTCTGGCAAGATGACCAACCTGTCCACATCTGAAGCAAACGCCCAATAATAAATGACACAAGCCCTGATGAAATCGTCCATAACTCACACATGCACTGGCCCCAGACCCAGAACTACTTTGTTTGGAGCTCTATCCACTACTACTGCTGCTGAATCCAGTACTGAATTTGTGACCCCTACCACTTCTCATGTTCATGACATAACCATGGCGACTAACTCGGTGAGTCTTGGACCTCCTATACCCTACTGTGAACTACCCGTAGCCTGCTAACTCGAACTACCAATGTGAAATGATGGCTGCTGATACTCGGGAGCTGCACTACATCCACTACCACCAACTATATAGGGATTTATCATAGTGCCCTGGCAGATATGTTGCCTCTCAATCAAATGGGCCTCCTCAATCACACTCTCTAGGGTATGGTCCTCAGTACGCATACCAATAAAAGCGAGTCCCAAACCAGTAACATACAGCTCTACTGCTCTATAAGGGTCCCTCCTAATATCCTCTACATGTCGGGACAGCCTATTAAACTCCATGGTGTAGTCCTCCATTGACTTATCCCCTCTAGTGATGTGGAGAAACTGCCACTTGTAGGCATCTCTAGTGGCTGGAGGACAGAAAAATCTCAAGAAGTGGTCCTTAAACTCTGGCCAAGTTAACTCGTGCATAGATGGCTGAATCGACTACATAAACCAGTCTTGAGCTGCGGCTTAAATTGACAACTCCACAATCATTATCCGTTGATAATCCGTGTGTCATGTCCTGGTACGTGCCTCAATAGTATTAATGAAGTCTATGGCATCACCCGTACCGTCAAAAGAAACTCTACTGATTCGGGAGAAAAGAAGTGCTGCCTTAGTATCTGTCATCCCTTGATTCCTCTGCTGTAGCATCTGTTGTACAAGGGGCATCTCCTGATTTAATGCTGCAAGACCCTGATTAATCCTTGCCAGTCCAGCTGCAAAGGTTATGGGGTCAACAGCTGGGGCTTCAGGCTTGACTGGCTGCTGATCAGGAATCTCAGCTACAGCTACCCTGGCTCGACCTCTGCCTTTACCTCTGCCCCTACGATGTGGAGCAAGAGGAAGAGCCTCATCATGCATAGACTGCTCATCCAGTCTAAAAGGCGGATCAGCAACAGGGTCTGTTTGCACACGCCTCATTCTGAAAAGACAAAGAAAAAAAATTGAATTCAAAATAAGGCAAGAGTATTTAATGCAATGCGGAATTAGAAACAAGAACATCTCAAAGACAATTATCAACCCTATTACTGCAGTAGTTACACAGAAAGACAAACATAGACAATTAATCGAAGTTATGCACTGATACCAACTTTTTCACGACCCGAACCCGAGGGCACGTGACTGGCACTAGGAAATGGGTAGGCATAAGGCCCCCAAAACACGTAGTAAGCCATAAAGAAAAGAAAAATAAAACCTTACATATCAAAACTTTATTTTATAGCAGAACACATTATCAAACTGATTTTTCTAAAAATTTAAAACGGAATTGAATACATAAATAAAATATTCTCCAATGTCATATTATAAAATAAACTTAAATAATATTACATAAACATGGTGCATATGAATAAAATACACAAATATACTTAAGTGATACAATTCATAGTACAGTTACTACTGTAGCTTTCTAGAATATTACAACAGTACAACTTACAATGACCTACATAAAATGGCCGATGATGAAAAAACCCGACGTGGAGGCAGTTTGAGGTCGAACTCCCAAGCTCTTGAAAAAAATATAAATTAAGGGGAATCGGACCTCACTGAGTAAGTCAATAAAAAGAGCTGTACGGTTTGAAAACCATATAGTTATAGTGAAAATAATTTATAATATATAGATATAGCTTTCAAAAAATCTCGGTAGAACCCTAAACCCAAAATCCTAAATGGCCAACCGGGCCCACTTGTTCCAACTAGACTGTCGGTCCCCGAGAGCAAAGGCATCAACTGAGGCACCAAGTCGTGGTCATTCACTTAATCCAAATATATGGTACTGGCGGTCCCCGAGAGCTAGGACATCAACCGAGGCACCCATCCCAGTCCATTATTAACCTTCCAATCACTGGCGATCCCCGAGAGCAAAGGCTTCCACCAAGGCACCCGTCCCAATTTAACATTCACCAGTCATATATAATTCGGATCCACCTCTCAATCTCTACCATGTGCACACGATCCTGGTGAAGCCCACCAAGTAGCCTGTTCTACTAAAATTTCTCAAAAATCGATTTCTAAATAAATCAAATGCGTTTTAAACCTTAAATAGCAGCATTAAATTAAATAAATCATATAATAATAACATAAAAATATAAGTGCATGAATCTTTAAATAAAACACACGTACAGATTATTTTATCGACTTACAAGATGAATGAGAAGGCTGACGTCCGCGCTTCTGCCTCAATCTCACGGCTTTTGCTCCGATATGCTCTAGATGAGAAATTAACAAATCGATTTTAAAACATGACCATGAAGTTAAAAATCAAAAATCAACAAAACCAGTGAAATTCTAGGCTGACTCGAGGAAGACTGGACAAGACTAGATAGACAGGAAAAAGCCTAATTTATGGTAGAAATTTGTCACGACCCAAAACAGGGGCCATGACCGGTGCTAGGGAACGGGAATTCTTTCGAATCCGGAATCCGTAGCAAGCTTAAAAATAAAATAAAACATGCAATAATAACAATAACAATATTATATATGCAGCGGAAATAAAAAATCATAAATATAATAATAACGTTCTCATCACTGGATTTAAATCAATTCTCAAATCATCACATATATATCTTTAAATACAAATCCAGTTTCAATATAATACATCTCTTTAAATAAAATACATGAAATCCCACACTTTAATTCACAACTACTGCAGTGTCTAGATTATAAAAATAAGACTCAAGTAAATAATTTACAAAAAAAAAAACCGGGGCGGAAGAAATCCGGCGTATCGACCTGCTACTGAGGTCTAAAGATGTTGACTCTCCTGAAAAATAGTCAACGGAGGGGAGTCAGACCTCACTGAGTGAATTACTATAATATATATACATACACACTAAATGATAATGCATACAATCAATAATACATATCTAATATGTATATATACAGGCAAATTCACATAGATGCAGTAAAATCATTTTTATATATTTTATCTGAAAATCATCTTTTATGAAGGATCACATAGAACCCTAGAATATCGCAACCTCGGAAATAGTGTTAGACAACACTCTAGCCATACATGCTCACTTATTCCAAATATATCCACTTAATCCATTTAGACAGTAGACTAGCCCCGAGACACTAAGTCAACCGAGCTCCAGCAGTCTGACTGCCAGTGTGATTGGCCCCGAGACACATGGTCAACCGAGCTCCAGCAATCACACCTCCAAACCATATCTCACACATATCAATAATCACATCAAATCAATATCCACAAATAAGTTAGTATTATAGCCTAAATACTATAGGCGTACCGGTACGTACTCGGTCCTAGTGTTGCCCACTAGGTAGCACGTTCTATTGATATCCTTCATTAATAAATATAAAACATTCATTCATAAAAATAAATGATGCATGAAATTCAATAAAATATCAATATAAACCATATATATACCAGAAATATACCAAAAGTAAACCACGTATATTTCGAGTATATATACGTCAAATGAATTCAATCAAATTATAAATTAAGTTGGAAATATATTTAAAAACATTTTAAATATATTTTTATTTACAAAACATGCATATAATTTAATATATACCAAAAATATACTTAAATACAAATCACATTATTTATGCATTTTAATTGAAATAAAATATATATTTCTAAATCATGCATCCTAAGCATATATATATAGTATAGTAACTCACTTAGTGCGCTCCACGAGACGGGTCCGACGGGCCTGGTCCACTAGCCCTCGATCTCGGCGCAACTAAACAAACAATAACGACAGACATTAGAATAATCCTAACAAAAATCCTAGAATTCGATCTAGAGTATTAAACACAGAATCAGAAATTAGGGTTCGACTGGATATCACGTTTTACGAGAATTCTACCGAAAATCCGGCAGAACCTCCCCTGTAAAATGGACATCTCTCTACTCAAAAGAGTAGAGCCGACCCTGCAAAGAAACACACTTCGAAAAATAAGCACTACATCTCATCACAACCCCTCGGTCGGACTCCAGACTACAATCTACCGACTGGGGTCCACAAACACAGAACAATTCTGAAAATACCAAGAATATCCTTATAGCATAGAAATACATTTTATAGGTAGAAATTACATAATTAACCTTTAAACACAGTAAAAACCGATAAAAACTCATTTTATTAGAAAAACCGTATATTATATATATAATTGAAAATAATTTATGAAAAATAGTTTTAATTAGTTAAAAATACTAAATAATTTGTAGAAATCATTTTTATCCCTTAAATAACTATTAAAACCAATTAAATTACATTTTTAGCCAATTTAGGGTAAAATTACCAAAATACCCCTATATATATAAATATATTTAAATTACTTCAAAAATTCACCAAAAATTATACAATTATCCAAAATTAATTTTCTCAACATATTTATCAATAATATCAATAATTATACCCAATTATCCAATTAATTTCAAATTTAAACACATTTAACCTAATTTTCCCAAAATTACATAAACTCAAATAATTCAAAATAATTGCTTAGAAATTCATAAAAATTCCAAATAAATTCCTATAATTCATTTCAACACCTAATTTAACCATAAAACACAATTTCATAATTTAAATAATTAATTTCCGAAAATTAGAAAATAATATTAAAATATTCAAAAATCCAAACAATCTCCAAAAATTCCACAAAAATTCATACATGTAGATTAAGCTACTAGGATCAACATTTGTGAAGGGAGTTTTCATGAATCAATCAATTCAAAGCTCAAAAAAAATCAAAAACCCTAATGTGACCGAATTGAGTTTTAGCTCAAACCTCAAAATCCACTTGATTTCAGACCGAAAGGAGCTTAGAATTGGAATCACCGGAGCTCAAGGAGTCGATGAAGACCGGCGGTGCACGAAATGGTGGCCGGAATCGTCGTCGACGGCAAGAAGCTCAACTTATTGCCATGGCGGATTCCGGGCATTCCAGTGGGCTTCCGGCGGCCTGGTCATGTTGGAGAGGAAGAGGAAGGAAGGGGAAGGAGGTTGGTGGTAGCTGGTGGCGGCGAGGGGCGGTCCGGCGTGCTGGAATGGGAGGCGCAGTGAGGGTAGGCGATCGGGAGAGAAGAAGGAGAGGGAGGGGGCAAAACGGTAATTTGGCAAAAATTTTGATTTTTAATGTACATATGTATATATATATACTTTACACTATATAATAAAATAATATTAAATTACACACATTAAATATACACCACACACATAAAATTTAATATTTTAATAATTTATACTAAATAAAATTAATTAAATAACAATAAAACTAATAAATAATTAATAAATTATTAGGGTAATACTAAACTCTAATTAAATAAATATACACACACATAGGCTTTATTTAGTATTTTAAAAATACGCATGAGTTCATGCAAGTCCGAAAATATATTTAAAATAATTAATATTAAAATATTTACGTGAAAATTTCCCCGAAAATGCAAGTCCCGGGAAAATTTTACGTAAAACACTGTAAATAATACACAGTAATTAAAATAGGTTTTAAATACATATCAACTCATAAAAATATCATATAATATACAGAAATTATTAACACTGCATATCCTGGTACAATGTAAAAATATTTTCAAAAAACACGGGATATTACAGTCTTCCCCCCTTACAAGAATTCATCCCCGAATTCCAGAAAATAGGATCAAGAAGGAAAGAGATACGGGTAAGAAGCTCGCATCTCAGCTTCAGTCTCCCACGTATGCTCCTCAACTCTATCGCTACTCCATAGAACCTTGACCATCGGAATCTGCTTCGATCGCAACTGTCGAACTTGATAATCAATGATCGCCACAGGTTCTTCTACAAACGTCAAATCTTCACTCACTTCTACACTGTCGGGCTGCAACACGTGTGAAGGGTCTGAGATATACTTCCTCAACATCGAGATATGAAATACTGGATGCACCTGTGACATACTCGGAGGCAAATCCAACCGATATGCAACAGTGCCAACTCTCTCCAGAATCTCAAACGGTCCAATGTATCTCGGTGCTAACTTACCCTTCCTGCCAAATCTCATCACACCCTTCATCGGAGATACCTTCAGAAAAATAAAATTTCCAACCTGAAACTCCACATCTCTGCGCCTAGGATCCGCATAACTCTTCTGTCTACTAACTGCGGTCTCTAATCTTCGTTTAATCACGACGACTTTCTCTGCAGCATCCTGAACCATCTCAGGTCCAGTCAAACCTTTCTCACTAATCTCATCCCAACTCAAAGGGGATCTACACTTCCTTCCATACAAAGCCTCATATGGTGCCATGCCAATACTGCTATGGTAGCTGTTATTATATGCAAACTCAACGAGTGGCAAATGATCATCCCAGCTACCTCCCAAATCCAGGACACAAATCCTCAACATATCTTCCAGTGTCTGGATCATCCTCTCAGACTGGCCATCTGTCTGAGGATGAAAAGCAGTACTGAAATCCAACTTAGTGCCCATCACTTCCAGTAACTTCTGCCAAAAACGAGAAGTAAACACTGAACCTCTATCTAACACAATGGACACAGGTACTCCATGAAGGCACACAATATGCTTCACGTACAACTGCGCCAATCTAGCAACTGAATATATGGCTTTCACAGGTAAGAAATGTGCAGACTTCGTCAATCTATCTACAATCACCCAGATGGAATCGTATCCATCCTTCGAACGAGGTAAACCGACCACAAAATCCATAGCTATCCTTTCCCACTTCCACTCGGGAATAGGAAGAGGCTGAAGCTTCCCAGAAGGCTTCTGATGTTCGGCTTTCACTTGCTGACACGTCAAACACTTAGCAACATAATCAGTGACATCTTTCTTCAATCCGTCCCATCAGTATAAATCTCTGATACTGTGGTACATCCTAGTAACACCCGGATGAATGCTGTAAGCTGTAGAGTGTGCTTCCTCTAAAATCTCCTCTCTCAAATCATCCACATCAAGAACACACAATCTACCACTGATCCACAACACACCATCATCATCAAGTGTGAAATCAGTGAACTTCCCTGCTCGAACATTCTCTACAAGCTCTTCCAGAATAGGATCTCGGCTCTGAGCTGCTTTAATCCTATCCCTCAGTACAGATCGCACTTTAAACTAAGCTAGCAGTCCACCTGATCTACTAATCTTCATCATCAGACCTTGATCCAACAACAGATGCAATTCCTAGATCAATGGTCTCCTCTCAACACTGATATGAGCAAGACTACCTGAGGACTTTCTACTCAAGGCATCTGCTACCACATTAGCTTTACCCGGATGATATAAGATCTCACAATCATAATCCTTCAACAATTCCAACCATCTTCTCTGCCTCAAATTCAGATCTCGCTGCTGAAAAATGTACTTAAGGCTCTTGTGATCAGTAAATATCTCACAAGTCACCCCGTACAAATAATGTCTCCAAATCTTCAAAGCAGAGATCACTGCAGCCATCTCCAGGTCATGTGTAGGATAGTTCTGCTCATGCTTCTTCAACTGCCTCGAAGCATAGGCTATCACCCTTCCATTCTGCATCAATACACAACCAAGACCAATTCTAGAGGCATCACAGTAAACTGTGAACTTATCTACACTATTAGGCAAAGCTAATACTGGCGCTGTGGTCAACTTCTCCTTTAACAACTAAAAACTATTCTCATAAGCTTCTGACCACTCGAATCTAACATTCTTTTGAGTCAAGCGAGTCATAGGGGCTGCTATCCTGGAAAAATCCTGCATAAACCGCCTATAATACCCGGCTAAACCCAGAAAACTCCGAATCTCTATAACAGAAGTAGGTCTAGGCCATTCAGACACTGCCTCAATCTTCTGTGGATCAACCTGAATACCTTCTTTAGACACTACATGTCCAAGAAAAGAAACACTCTCCATCCAGAAATCACACTTCGAGAATTTAGCATAAAGCTGATGATTTCTCAATGTCTGTAGTACAATCCTCAAATGATATACATGCTCCTCCATACTCCTTGAATATACCAGTATATCATCAATGAAGACTACTATAAACTGATCCACATACGGTCTGAATACTCTGTTCATCAGATCCATAAAAGCTGCTGGTGCATTAGTCAAACCAAAAGACATCACCAGAAACTCATAATGGCCATATCGAGTGCGGAATGCTGTCTTAGGAATATCGGCTTCACTGATCCGCAGTTGATGATAACCCGACCTCAAGTCAACCTTAGAAAAGAACTATGCACCCTGTAGCTGATTAAACAAATCATCTATCCTCGGGAGAGGATACTTGTTCTTCACTGTAACCTTATTCAACTCTCTGTAGTCAATGCACAGTCTCAGGGTACCATCCTTCTTCTTCACAAACAGGACTGGTGCACCCCAAGGAGAAACACTAGGTCTAATGAAACCTTTATCCAACAACTCTTGCAACTGTTCCTTCAACTCTTTCAACTCTGCAGGAGCCATTCGATAGGGTGGCATAGATATAGGAGTAGTACCTGGTACCACATTGTAATATCCCGTGTTTTTAAAATATTTTTACACTGTACCGGGATATGTAGTGTTAATAATTTCTATATTTTACATGATATTTTTACGAGTTGATATGTATTTTAGACCTATTTTAATTATTGTGTATTATTTTCAGTGCTTTACGTAAAATTTTCCCGGGACTTGCATTTTCGGGGAAATTTTTACGTAAACAATGTATTATTAATTATTTTAAATGTATTTACGGACTTGCATGAACTCATACGTATTTTTAAATTATTAAATAAAGCCTGTGTGTGTATATTTATTTAATTAGGGTTTATTATTACCCTAATATTTTATTAAGTATTTATTTGTTTTATTGTTATTTAATTAATTTTATTTAGTATAAATTATTAAAATATTAAATTTTATGTGTGTGGTGTATATTTGATGTGTGTAATTTAATATTATTTTAATATATAGTATAAAGTATATATATATACATATATTTGTCAAAATTACAAAAGTTTGAAAAATTACACATTTGCCCCCGAGTCTCCTTCTTCCTCCCGATCCTTCCCCTTGCCGTCCGGGCGTCTGTCACACCGTTTCTTCACCGTGGGAGTGCCGTCCGGTGTGCCACCGTCTTCCCCGACCAATTCCGCCGCCTGAGGAGGCCGTTTCCGGCGTCTGGAAGTCGATTTTGGCCGGAGAAGCCGAAAATCGATCCACCGTCGATCACGCCGATTCCGGCCACCATTTTCGACATCGCCGGTCTCTTTCTTCTCCTTGAACACCGGTGAGTGTGATTCTAGCTTTGGTTTGAGCTGAATTGGTCTAGAATTGCTTAGGTTTTGATTTTTCAATTTCGGCCTATTAGGATTTTTGAATTTTTTGAGCTTTGAATTGATTGATTCATGAAAACTCCCTTCACAAATGTTGATCCTAGTAGCTTAATCTACATGTATGAATTTTTGTAGAATTTTTGGAGATTTTTTGGATTTTTGGGTATTTTTGAATATTTTAATATTATTTTCTAATTTTCAGAAATTAATTATTTAAATTATGAAATTGGGGTTTATGGTTAAATTAGGTGTTTAAATGAATTATAGGAATTTATTTGGAATTTTTATGAATTTCTAAGTATTTATTTTGAATTATTGAAGTTTATGTGATTTTGAGAAATTAGGGTTAAATGTGTTTTTATTTGAATTAATTAGATAATTGGGTTTAATTATTGATATTATTGATAAATATGTTGAGAAAATTAATTTTGGATAATTGTATGATTTTTGGTGAATTTTTGAAGTAATTTAAGTATATTTATATATATAGGGGTATTTTGGTAATTTTACCCTAAATTGTCTAAAAAATGTAATTTAATTGGTTTTAATAGTTACTTAAGGTATAAAAATGATTTCTACAAATTATTTGGTATTTTTAACTAAATAAAACTATTTTTCGTGAATTATTTTCAAATATATATATAATATACGGTTTTTCAAATAAAATGAATTTTTATCGGTTTTTACAGTGTTTTAAGGTTAATTATGTAATTTCTACGTATAAAATGTATTTCTGTGATTTAAGGATATTTTTGGTATATCTGGGATTATTCTGTGTTTGTGAACCCCGGTCGGTAGACTGTAGTCTGGAGTCCGACCGAGGGGTTGTGAATGAGATGTGGTGTTTATTTTCAAAGTGTATTTCTTTGCAGGGTCGGCTCTACTCTTTTGAGTAGAGAGATGTCCGTTTTACAGGGGAGGTTCTGCCGGATTTTCAGTAGAATTCTCGTAAAACGTGATATCCAGTCGAACCCTAAATTCCGATTCTGTGTTTAATACTCTAGATTGAATTCTAGGATTTCTGTTAGGTTTATTCTGATATCGGGTATTTATTTCTTGTTTAGTTGCGCCGAGACCGAGGGCTAGTGGACCAGGCCCGTCGGACCTGTCTCGTGGAGCGCATTAGGTGAGTTACTATACTATATATATATGCTTAGGATGCATGATTTAGAAATGCATGTTTTATGTTGATTAAATATGCATAAATAATTTGATTATTTCTTAAGTTTACATTAAGTATATTTTTGGTTTATTTTTGATATATACTAAATTATATGCATATTTTGTGAATAAAATATATTTAAAATGTTTTTAAATATATTTCCAGCTTAATTTATAATTTGATTGAATGTATTTGATATATATATACTCGAAATATACCTGGTTTACTTTTGGTATATTTCAGGTATATATATGGTTTATATTGTTGTTTTATTTAAATTCATGCATCATTGATTTTTGTGAATGAATGTTTTATATTATTAATGAAGGATATCAATAGAACGTGCTACCTAGTGGGCAGCACTAGGACCGAGTACGTACCGGTACGCCTATAGTATTTAGGCTGTAATACTAAATTATTTGTGGATATTGATTTGATTATGATTATTGATATGTGAGATGTGGTTTGTGGGTGTGATTGCTGGAGCTCGGTTGACCAAGTGTCTCGGGGCCAATCACACTGGCAGTCAGACTGCTGGAGCTCGGTTGACTTAGTGTCTCGGGGCCAGTCTACTGTCCAAATGGATTAAGTAGATATATTTGGAATAAGTGAGCCTATATGGCCAGAGTGTTGTTTAACACTATTATTCTGAGGTTGTGATATTCTAGGGTTCTATGTGATCCTTCATAAACTGTGATTTTCAATAAAATATATAAAAATGATTTTTATTGCATCTGTGTGCAATTGCTTGTATATATGCATATTATATATATACTATTGACTGTATGCATTATCACTTAGTGTGTATGTATATATATTATAGTAATTCACTCAGTGAGGTCTGACTCCTCTCCGTTGACTATTTTTCAGGAGAGTCAACTTCTTCAGACCTCAGTAGCAGGTCGATACGCCGGATTTCTTCCGCCCTGGCTTCTTTATGTAAACTGTCTACTTGAGTCTCATTTATTTTATCTAGACACTGCAGTAGTTGTGAATTAAAGTATTGGATTTCATGCATTTTATTTTAAAAGAGATGTATTATATTGAAACTGGATTTGTACTAAAGAGATTATGTATCTATGAGATGAGATTTTTATTTAAATCCAGTGATGAAAATGATATTGTGATATTTAAGATTTTTATTCCTGCTGCATATATATTATATGGTTATTGTTATTGCATGATTTATTTATTTTTAGGCTTGCTACGGGTTCCGGATTCGAAAGAATTCCCGTTCCCTAGCGCCGGTCATGGCCCCTGTTTTGGGTCATGACAAAGTTGGTATCAGAGCGAAGTTCTGTGTCAGGGCTTAGTTGTGTGAGTTGTGGCCCTAGTTTTTGAGTTGTGTTTTCTGTTGGACTACTGCAGTGTATTAGGTTCGAGTATGTCTTGATAAGTATTCCTTGCTGTAGTTTTCAGCGTTATTCCTCCGTTGTTTGTTTTGTCTAAATTTTTTCGTTTGTCTTTTCAGTATGAGGAGGCGAGCGCGTGTCGCTCCATCGGTCGTTGAGGCCGAGGATGATGAGTCTTTTCAGGATGAGGTCTTACCTCCTGAGCCGCCAGTTAGGCGTAGAGGTCGTGGCAGAGGTAGACCTCGAGGAGCAGCAGGTCGCCATAGGCAGAGAGAGTTACAGGACGAGGAGCCTATTGAGCCTGAATTTGATGTTCCTGTTCCTCCAGTTGTTCAGCCTGACTATCAGTAGGGTATGTCTGACCCTGAGGCAGCTTTGTTCTATGCCCGAGTTGGCAGGATTGCTTTTAATGGTACTTCTGATCCTTTAGATTTTCTGCATGCGATTGAGACGAGGACTCGGACTGCTCATACCGAGTACCAGCGGATCATGATTGTTGAGTTGTCTGTTGAGGGACCAGCCTTGGATTGGTTCATTCAGATGATCCAGCCCTATATGATGACGATGACCTGGGTTCAGTTTCGAGAGCGATTCATGAGGAGATTCTGTCCAGAGCCTCTTCGTTTGAGTTATCGTCTCCGTTTGACCAGTATTTCTCGTGGAGATCGATCAGTAGAGGAGTATACCCGAGAGTTTCTTCGTCTGGGTAGATATGCCGAGGATCTGATGCGAGATCAGTATTTCGCAGTTACTACGTATGTTACTGGTTTCGGTTCAACTTTTACTGGTATGCCTACAGCAGGTCTTACTCTCGAGTCTGTGATTGAGCTAGCTAAGGAGATTGAGCTGAGGTTAGTTAGGCAGGGAGCGATGCCTGATTATTACCAGCTAGGAGTTCAGTCGAGTGGATTGCAGGCTACTCCGTATTCGAGTTTTCATGTTGGTTCGAGTAGTCAGCAGCGAGGTCCGACTCAGCAGAGTCAGAGATAGCAGCAGCGAGTGCATCGGAGCAGTAGACATGGCCGTGGAGGTCAGCGTAGATCGTTCAGATTTGGGTCAGTTGCTTCGAGCAGCAGCAGTGGTTGTAGTTCTGGATCAGCTGCCAGCGTTTGCCAGACTTGTGGTAGAGTCCATCAGGGACCGTGTTATCTGACACCACTGACATGTTTCAGATGCGGGCAGATAGGACATTTTGCAAGATCGTGTCCTTATTCCGGGTATCAGCAGCAGCAGATTCCGCGATTCCCACAACAATCGATTGCTAGTGCTGCACCTGTGCCATTCCAGTTACCACCAGCCCAACATCAGAGTTCCACTCAGTTTGTTCCACAGCAGAGTCGTGGTAGAGGTACTAGAGGAGGTGCCAGAGGTGTTGGTCAGGCTTCTACCAGTCAGCAGGGAGGTCGAGGACAGGCCAGAGTCTTCCATCTGACTCAGCAGGATGCTCAGGCATCTAATGCAGTCGTGGCAGGTATTATTTCTGTTTGTTACCTGGATGCTTGGGTTTTGTTTGATCCGGGTGCCACGCATTCGTTTGTTTCTCCTATTTTTGCTTCTAAATCTTATTGGCAAGCTTCGAGGATGGCTTTTCCTTTGTCTGTTGCCACTCCTCTGAGCGATTCTTTGGACGCCGATATTGTTCTTTCTGGTTGTCCAGTTCTCGTGGGAGATAGAGAATTACCCGATGATTTGATTTTATTGGATGTGATGGAGTTTGATGTTATTTTGGGAATGGATTGGTTGTCTCAACACTTTGCCGTGGTAGATTGCAGGAATAAGGAGGTGACTTTTAGAATTCCTGGTGAAGAAGATTTTAAGTTTGTGGGTGATAGGAGTTCAGCACCTCAGAATCTTATTTCTGTTATTACGGCTAGGAAGTTGTTGAAGAAAGGTTGTCAGGGGTATTTGGCATTGGTCAGGGATACGTCAGTGGAGAAGTTGTCACTCATAGATGTTCCTGTTGCTTGTGAGTTTCCTGATGTTTTTCCCGAGGAGTTGCCAGGTTTACCACCTCATAGAGAGATTGAGTTCTGTATTGATGTGGTTCCAGGTACTACTCCTATATCTATGCCACCCTATCGTATGGCTCCTGCAGAGTTGAGAGAGTTGAAGGAGCAGTTGCAAGAGTTGTTGGATAAAGGTTTTATTAGACCTAGTGTTTCTCCTTGGGGTGCACCAGTCTTGTTTGTGAAGAAGAAGGATGGTACCCTGAGACTGTGCATTGACTATAGAGAGCTGAATAAGGTGACCGTGAAGAACAAGTATCCTCTCCCGAGAATAGATGATTTGTTTGATCAGCTCCAGGGTGCACAATTCTTTTCTAAGGTTGACTTGAGGTCGGGTTATCATCAGCTGCGGATTAGTGAGGCTGATATTCCTAAGACAGCTTTTCGCACTCGATATGGCCATTATGAGTTTCTGGTGATGTCTTTTGGTTTGACTAATGCACCAACAGCTTTTATGGATCTGATGAACAGAGTATTCAGACCGTATGTGGATCAGTTTGTAGTAGTCTTCATTGATGATATACTAGTATATTCGAGGAGTATGGAAGAGCATGTATATCATTTGAGGATTGTACTACAGACATTGAGAGATCATCAGCTTTATGCTAAATTCTCGAAGTGTGATTTCTGGATGGAGAGTGTTTCTTTTCTTGGACACGTAGTGTCTAAAGAAGGTATTCAGGTTGATCCATAGAAGGTTGAGGCAGTGTCTGAATGGCCTAGACCTACTTCTGTTACAGAGATTCGGAGTTTTCTGGGTTTAGCCGGGTATTATAGGCGGTTTGTGTAGGATTTTTCCAGGATAGCAGCCCCTATGACTCGCTTGACTCAGAAGAATGTTAGGTTCGAGTGGTCAGAAGCTTGTGAGAACAGTTTTCAGTTGTTGAAAGAGAAGTTGACCACAGCGCCAGTATTAGCTTTGCCTAATAGTATGGATAAGTTCACAGTTTACTGTGATGCCTCTAAAATTGGTCTTGGTTGTGTGTTGATGCATAATGGAAGGGTGATAGCCTATGCTTCGAGGCAGTTGAAGAAGCATGAGCAGAATTATCCTACACATGATCTTGAGATGGCTGCAGTAATCTTTGCTTTGAAGATTTGGAGACATTATCTGTACGGGGTGACTTGTGAGATATTTACTGATCATAAGAGCCTTAAGTACATTTTCCAGCAGAGAGATTTGAATCTGAGGCAGAGAAGATGGTTGGAATTGTTGAAGGATTATGATTGCGAGATTCTTTACCATCCGGGTAAAGCTAATGTGGTAGCAGATGCCTTGAGTAGGAAGTCCTCAGGTAGTCTTGCTCACATTGGTGTTGAGAGAAGACCATTGATCCAAGAGTTGCATTTGTTGGTGGATCAAGGTCTGATGATGAAGATTAGTAGATCGAGTGGACTGTTAGCTCAGTTTAAAGTACGATCTGTACTGAGGGATAGGATTAAAGCAACTCAGAGCCGAGATCCTATTCTGGTAGAGCTTGCAGAGAATGTCAGAGCAGGGAAGTTCACTGATTTCACACTTGATGATGATGGTGTGTTGTGGATCAGTGGTAGATTGTGTGTTCCTGATGTGGATGATTTGAGAGAAGAGATTTTAGAGGAAGCACATTCTATAGCCTACAGCGTTCATCCAAGTGTTACTAAGATGTACCACAGTATCAGAGATCTATACTGGTGGGACGGATTGAAGAAAGATGTCGCTGATTATGTTGCTAAGTGTTTGACGTGTCAACAAGTGAAAGCCGAACATCAGAAGCTTTCTGGGAAGCTTCAGCCTCTTCCTATTCCCGAGTGGAAGTGGGAAAGGATAGCTATGGATTTTGTGCTCAGTTTACCTCGTTCGAAGGATGGATACGATTCCATTTGGGTGATTGTAGACAGGTTGACGAAGTCTGCACATTTCTTGCCTGTGAAAGCTACATATTCAGTTGCTAGATTGGCGAAGTTGTATGTGAAGCATATTGTGTGCCTTCATGGAGTACCTGTGTCCATTGTGTCAGATAGAGGTTCGGTGTTTACTTCTCGTTTTTGGCAGAAGTTGTAGGAAGCGATGGGCACTAGGTTGGATTTCAGTACTGCTTTTCATCCTCAGACAGATGGTCAGTCTGAGAGGACGATCCAGACACTGGAAGATATGTTGAGGATGTGTGTCTTGGATTTGAGAGGTAGTTGGGATGATCATTTGTCGCTTGTTGAGTTTGCATATAATAACAGCTACCATAGCAGTATTGGCATGGCACCGTATGAGGCGTTGTATGGAAGGAAGTGTAGATCCCCGTTGAGTTGGGATGAGATTGGTGAGAGAGCTTTGACTGGACCAGAGATGGTTCAGGATGCTGCAGAGAAAGTCGCCGTGATTAAGTGAAGATTAGAGACCGCAGTAAGCAGACAGAAGAGTTATGCGGATCCTAGGCACAGAGATGTGGAGTTTCAGGTTGGAGATTTTGTTTTTCTGAAAGTATCTCCGATGAAGGGTGTGATGAGATTTGGCAGGAAGGGTAAGTTAGCACCGAGATACATTGGACCGTTTGAGATTCTGGAGAGAATTGGCACTGTTGCATATCGGTTGGATTTGCGTCCGAGTATGTCATAGGTGCATCCAGTATTTCATATCTCGATGTTGAGGAAGTATATCTTAGACCCTTCACACATGTTGCAGCCCGACAGTGTAGAAGTGAGTGAAGATTTGACAATTGTGAAAGAACCTGTGGCGATCGTTGATTATCAAGTTCGACAATTGCGATCGAAGCAGATTCCGATGGTCAAGGTTCTGTGGCGTAGCGATAGAGTTGAGGAGCATACGTGGGAGACTGAAGCTGAGATGTGAGCTTCTTACCCATATCTCTTTCCTTCTTGATCTTATCTTTTAGAATTCGGGGACGAATTCTTGTAAGGGGGGAAGACTGTAATATCCCGTGTTTTTAAAATATTTTTACACTGTACCGGGATATGCAGTGTTAATAATTTCTGTATTTTACATGATATTTTTACGAGTTGATATGTATTTTAGACCTATTTTAATTATTGTGTATTATTTTCAGTGCTTTACGTAAAATTTTCCCGGGACTTGCATTTTCGGGGAAATTTTTACGTAAACAATGTATTATTAATTATTTTAAATGTATTTACGGACTTGCATGAACTCATACATATTTTTAAATTATTAAATAAAGCCTGTGTGTGTATATTTATTTAATTAGGGTTTATTATTACCCTAATATTTTATTAAGTATTTATTTGTTTTATTGTTATTTAATTAATTTTATTTAGTATAAATTATTAAAATATTAAATTTTATGTGTGTGGTGTATATTTGATGTGTGTAATTTAATATTATTTTAATATATAGTATAAAGTATAAATATATACATATATTTGTCAAAATTACAAAAGTTTGGAAAATTACACATTTGCCCCCGAGTCTCCTTCTTCCTCCCGATCCTTCCCCTTGCCATCCGGGCGTCTGTCACGCTGTTTCTTCACCGTGGGAGTGCCGTCCGGTGTGCCACCGTCTTCCCTGACCAATTCTGCCGCCTGAGGAGGCCGTTTCCGGTGTCTGGAAGTCGATTTTGGCCGGAGAAGCCGAAAATCGATCCACCGTCGATCACGCCGATTCCGGCCACCATTTTCGACACCGCTGGTCTCTTTCTTCTCCTTGAGCTCCGGTGAGTGTGATTCTAGCTTTGGTTTGAGCTGAATTGGTCTAGAATTGCTTAGGTTTTGATTTTTCAATTTCGGCCTATTAGGGTTTTCGATTTTTTTGAGCTTCGAATTGATTGATTCATGAAAACTCCCTTCACAAATGTTAATCCTAGTAGCTTAATCTACATGTATGAATTTTTGTAGAATTTTTGGAGATTGTTTGGATTTTTGGGTATTTTTGAATATTTTAATATTATTTTCTAATTTTCAGAAATTAATTATTTAAATTATGAAATTGGGGTTTATGGTTAAATTAGGTGTTGAAATGAATTATAGGAATTTATTTGGAATTTTTATGAATTTCTAGGTATTTATTTTGAATTATTGAAGTTTATGTGATTTTGAGAAATTAGGGTTAAATGTGTTTTTATTTGAATTAATTAGATAATTGGGTTTAATTATTGATATTATTGATAAATATGTTGAGAAAATTAATTTTGGATAATTGTATGATTTTTGGTGAATTTTTGAAGTAATTTAAGTATATTTATATATATAGGGGTATTTTGATAATTTTACCCTAAATTGTCTAAAAAATGTAATTTAATTGGTTTTAATAGTTACTTAAGGTATAAAAATGATTTCTACAAATTATTTGGTATTTTTAACTAAATAAAACTATTTTTCGTGAATTATTTTCAAATATATATATAATATACGGTTTTTCAAATAAAATGAATTTTTATCGGTTTTTACAGTGTTTTAAGGTTAATTATGTAATTTCTACGTATAAAATGTATTTCTGTGATTTAAGGATATTTTTGGTATATCTGGGATTATTCTGTGTTTGTGAACCCCGGTCGATAGACTGTAGTCTGGAGTCCGACCGAGGGGTTGTGAATGAGATGTGGTGTTTATTTTCGAAGTGTATTTCTTTGCAGGGTCGGCTCTACTCTTTTGAGTAGAGAGATGTCCGTTTTACAGGGGAGGTTCTGTCGGATTTTCAGTAGAATTCTCGTAAAACGTGATATCCAGTCGAACCCTAAATTCCGATTCTGTGTTTAATACTCTAGATTGAATTCTAGGATTTCTGTTAGGTTTATTCTGATATCGGGTATTTATTTCTTGTTTAGTTGCGCCGAGACCGAGGGCTAGTGGACCAGGCCCGTCGGACCTGTCTCGTGGAGCACATTAGGTGAGTTACTATACTATATATATATGCTTAGGATGCATGATTTAGAAATGCATGTTTTATGTTGATTAAATATGCATAAATAATTTGATTATTTCTTAAGTTTACATTAAGTATATTTTTGGTTTATTTTTGATATATACTAAATTATATGCATATTTTGTGAATAAAATATATTTAAAATGTTTTTAAATATATTTCCAGCTTAATTTATAATTTGATTGAATGTATTTGATATATATATACTCGAAATATACCTGGTTTACTTTTGGTATATTTCAGGTATATATATGGTTTATATTGTTGTTTTATTTAAATTCATGCATCATTGATTTTTGTGAATGAATGTTTTATATTATTAATGAAGGGTATCAATAGAACGTGCTACCTAGTGGGCAGCACTAGGACCAAGTACGTACCGGTACGCCTATAGTATTTAGGCTGTAGTACTAAATTATTTGTGGATATTGATTTGATTATGATTATTGATATGTGAGATGTGGTTTGTGGGTGTGATTGCTGGAGCTCGGTTGACCAAGTGTCTCGGGGCCAATCACACTGGCAGTCAGACTGCTGGAGCTCGGTTGACTTAGTGTCTCGGGGCCAGTCTACTGTCCAATTGGATTAAGTAGATATATTTGGAATAAGTGAGCCTATATGGCCAGAGTGTTGTTTAACACTATTATTCTGAGGTTGCGATATTCTAGGGTTCTATGTGATCCTTCATAAACTGTGATTTTCAATAAAATATATAAAAATGATTTTTATTGCATCTGTGTGCAATTGCTTGTATATATGCATATTATATATATACTGTTGACTGTATGCATTATCACTTAGTGTGTATGTATATATATTATAGTAATTCACTCAGTGAGGTCTGACTCCCCTCCGTTGACTATTTTTCAGGAGAGTCAACTTCTTCAGACCTCAGTAGCAGGTCGATACGCCGGATTTCTTCCGCCCCGGCTTCTTTATGTAAACTGTCTACTTGAGTCTCATTTATTTTATCTAGACACTGCAGTAGTTGTGAATTAAAGTATTGGATTTCATGCATTTTATTTTAAAAGAGATGTATTATATTGAAACTGGATTTGTACTAAAGAGATTATGTATCTATGAGATGAGATTTTTATTTAAATCCAGTGATGAAAATGATATTGTGATATTTAAGATTTTTATTCCCGCTGCATATATATTATATGGTTATTGTTATTGCATGATTTATTTATTTTTAGGCTTGCTACGGGTTCCGGATTCGAAAGAATTCCCGTTCCCTAGCGCCGGTCATGGCCCCTGTTTTGGGTCATGACACACATCTATACAGAACTCAATCTCTCTGTGAGGTGGTAAACCTGGCAACTCCTTGGGAAAAACATCAGGAAACTCATAAGCAACAGGAACATCTGTGAGTGACAGCTTCTCCACTGACGTATCCCTGACCAATGCCAAATATCCCTAACAACCTTTCCTCAACAACTTCCTAGCCGTAATAATAGAAATAAGATTCTGAGGTGCTGAACTCCTATCACCAACAAACTTAAACTCTACTTCACCAGGAATTCTAAAAGTCACCTCCTTATTCCTGCAATCTACCACGGCAAAGTGCTGAGATAACCAATCCATTCCTAGAATGACATCAAACTCCATCACATCCAACAAGATCAAATCAGCGGGTAATTCTCTATCTCCCACGAGAACTGGACAACCAGAAAGAACAATATCGGTGTCCAAAGAATCGCTTAGAGGAGTGGCAACAGACAAAGGAAAAGCCATCCTCGAAGCTTGCCAACAAGATTTAGAAGCAAAAATAGGAGAAACAAACGAATGCGTGGCACCCGGATCAAACAAAACCCATGCATCCAGGTAACAAACAGAAACAATACCTGCCACGACTGCATTAGATGCCTGAGCATCCTGCTGAGTGAGATGGAAGACTCTGGCCTGACCTCGACCTCCCTGCTGACTGGTAGAAACCTGGCCAACACCTCTGGCACCTCCTCTAGTACCTCTACCACGACTCTGCTGTGGAACAAACTGAGTGGAACTCTGATGCTGGGCTGGTGGTAACTGAAATGGCACGGGTGCAGCACTAGCAATCAACTGTTGTGGGAATCACGGAATCTGCTGCTGCTAATACCCAGAATAAGGACACGATCTGGAAAAATGTCCTGTCTGCCCGCATCTGAAGCATGTCAGTGGTGTCAGATAACACGGGTCCCTGATGGACTCTACCGCAAGTCTGGCAAACACTGGCCACTGATCTAGAACTACGACCACTGCTGCTGCTCGAAGCACCTGACCCAAATCGGAATGATCTACGTTGACCTCCACGGCCATGTCTACTGCTTCGATGCACTCGCTGCTACTGTCTCTGACTCTGCTGAGTCGGACCTCACTGCTGATTACTCGAACCAACATGAAAACTCGAATACGGAGTAGCCTGCAATCCACTCGACTGAACTCCTAGTTGGAAATAATCAGGCATCGCTCCCTGCCTAACTAGCCTCAGCTCAATCTCCTTGGCCAACTTAATTACAGACTCTAGAGTAAGGCCTGCTGTAGGCATACCAGCAAAAGCTGAACCCAAACCGGTAACATACGTAGTAACCATGAAATACTGATCTCGCATCAGATCCTTAGCATATCTACCCAGACGAAGAAACTCTTGGGTGTACTCCTCTACTGATCGATCCCCATGAGAAATACTGGTCAGTCGGAGACGATAGCTCAAACGAAGAGGCTCTGGATAGAATCTCCTCATAAATCGCTATCTGAACTGAGCCCATGTCATCGTCATCATATAGGGCTAGATCATCTGAATGAACCAATCTAAGGCTAGTCCCTCGATAGACAACTCGACGATCATGATCCGCTGGTACTCAGTATGAGCAGTCCGAGTCCTAGTCTCAATCGCATGCAAAAAATCTAACGGATCGGAAGTACCATCAAACGCAATCCTGCCAACTCGAGCATAGAACAAAGCTGCCTCAGGGTCAGACATACCCTGCTGATAGGCAGGCTGAACAAGCTGAACAACTGGAGGAACAGGAACATCAAACTCAGGCTCAACAGGCTCCTCGTCCTGTAACTCTCTCTGCCTACGGCGACCTGCCGCTCCTCGAGGTCTACCTCTACCACGACCTCTATGTCTAACTGGCGGCTCGGGAGGTAAAACCTCATCCTGAAAAGACTCATCATCCTCAGCCTCAACGACCGGTGGAGCGACATGCGCTCGCCTCCACATACTGAAAGACAAACGGAAAGATTCAGACAAAATAGACAACGGAGGAATAACGCTGAAAACTAAGGCAAGGAATACTTATCAAGATGTACTCGAACCTAATACACTGCAGTAGTTCAACAGAAAACACAACTCTGAAAACTAGGGCCACGACTCACATAACTAAGCCCTGACACAGAACTCCGCTCTGATACCAACTTTGTCACGACCTAAAACAGGGGCCATGACCGGCGCTAGGGAATGGGAATTCTTTCGAATCCGGAACCCGTAGCAAGCCTAAAAATAAAATAAAACATGCAATAATAACAATAACAATATTATATATGCAGCGGAAATAAAAAATCATAAATATAATAATAACGTTCTCATCACTGGATTTAAATCAATTCTCAAATCATCACATATATATCTTTAAATACAAATCCAGTTTCAATATAATACATCTCTTTAAATAAAGTACATGAAATCCCACACTTTAATTCACAACTACTGCAGTGTCTAGATTATAAAAATAAGACTCAAGTAAATAATTTACACACAAAAAATCGGGGCGGAAGAAATTCGGCGTATCGACCTGCTACTGAGGTCTGAAGATGTTGACTCTCCTGAAAAATAGTCAACGGAGGGGAGTCAGACTTCACTGAGTGAATTACTATAATATATATACATACACACTAAATGATAATGCATACAGTCAATAATACATATCTAATATGTATATATACAGGCAAATTCACACAGATGCAGTAAAATCATTTTTATATATTTTATCTGAAAATCATCTTTTATGAAGGATCACATAGAACCCTAGAATATCGCAACCTCGAAAATAGTGTTAGACAACACTCTAGCCATACAGGCTCACTTATTCCAAATATATCCACTTAATCCATTTAGACAGTAGACTGGCCCCGAGACACTAAGTCAACCGAGCTCCAGCAGTCTGACTGCCAGTGTGATTGGCCACGAGACACTTGGTCAATCGAGCTCCAGCAATCACACCTCCAAACCATATCTCACACATATCAATAATCACATCAAATCAATATCCACAAATAAGTTAGTATTATAGCCTAAATACTATAGGCATACCGATACGTACTCGGTCCTAGTGCTGCCCACTAGGTAGCACGTTCTATTGATATCCTTCATTAATAAATATAAAACATTCATTCATAAAAATAAATGATGCATGAAATTCAATAAAATATCAATATAAACCATATATATACCAGAAATATACCAAAAGTAAACCAGGTATATTTCGAGTATATATACGTCAAATGAATTCAATCAAATTATAAATTAAGTTGGAAATATATTTAAAAACATTTTAAATATATTTTTATTTACAAAACATGCATATAATTTAATATATACCAAAAATATACTTAAATACAAATCACATTATTTATGCATTTTAATCGAAATAAAATATATATTTCTAAATCATGCATCCTAAGCATATATATATAGTATAGTAACTCACTTAGTGCGCTCCACGAGACGGGTCCGACGGGCCTGGTCCACTAGCCCTCGGTCTCGGCTCAACTAAACAAACAATAACGACAGACATTAGAATAACCCTAACAGAAATCCTAGAATTCGATCTAGAGTATTAAACACAGAATCAGAAATTAGGGTTCGACTGGATATCACGTTTTACGAGAATTCTACCGAAAATCCGACAAAACCTCCCCTGTAAAACTGACATCTCTCTACTCAAAAGAGTAGAGCCGACCCTGCAAAGAAACACACTTCAAAAAATAAGCACTACATCTCATCATAACCCCTCGGTCGGACTCCAGACTACAATCTACCGACCAGGGTCCACAAACACAGAACAATTCTAAAAATACCAAGAATATCCTTATAGCATAGAAATACATTTTATAGGTAGAAATTACATAATTAACCTTTAAACACAGTAAAAACCGATAAAAACTCATTTTATTAGAAAAAACCGTATATTATATATATAATTGAAAATAATTTATGAAAAATAGTTTTAATTAGTTAAAAATACTAAATAATTTGTAGAAATCATTTTTATACCTTAAATAACTATTAAAACCAATTAAATTACATTTTTAGCCAATTTAGGGTAAAATTACCAAAATACCCCTATATATATAAATATATTTAAATTACTTCAAAAATTCACCAAAAATTATACAATTATCCAAAATTAATTTTCTCAACATATTTATCAATAATATCAATAATTATACCCAATTATCCAATTAATTTCAAATTTAAACACATTTAACCTAATTTTCCCAAAATTACATAAACTCAAATAATTCAAAATAATTGCTTAGAAATTCATAAAAATTCCAAATAAATTCCTATAATTCATTTCAACACCTAATTTAACCATAAAACACAATTTCATAATTTAAATAATTAATTTCCGAAAATTAGAAAATAATATTAAAATATTCAAAAATACCCAAAAATCCAAAAAATCTCCAAAAATTCCAAAAAAATTCATACATGTAGATTAAGCTACTAGGATCAACATTTGTGAAGGGAGTTTTCATGAATCAATCAATTCAAAGCTCAAAAAAATCAAAAACCCTAATGTGACCGAATTGAGTTTTAGCTCAAACCTCAAAATCCACTTGATTTCAGGCCGAAAGGAGCTTAGAATTGGAATCACCGGAGCTCAAGGAGTCGATGAAGACCGGCGGTGCACGAAATGGTGGCCGGAATCATCGTCGACGGTAAGAAGCTCAACTTGTTGCCATGGCGGATTCCGGGCGTTCTAGTGGGCTTCCGGCGGCCTGGTCATGTTGGAGAGGAAGAGGAAGGAAGGGGAAGGAGGTTGGCGGCAGCTGGTGGCGGCGAGGGGCGGTCCGGCGTGCTGGAGTGGGAGGCGCAGTGAGGGTAGGCGATCGGGAGAGAAGAAGGAGAGGGAGGGGGCAAAACGGTAATTTGGCAAAAATTTTGATTTTTAATGTATATATGTATATATATATACTTTACACTATATAATAAAATAATATTAAATTACACACATTAAATATACACCACACACATAAAATTTAATATTTTAATAATTTATACTAAATAAAATTAATTAAATAACAATAAAACTAATAAATAATTAATAAAATATTAGGGTAATACTAAACCCTAATTAAATAAATATACACACACATAGGCTTTATTTAGTATTTTAAAAATACACATGAGTTCATGCAAGTCCGAAAATATATTTAAAATAATTAATATTAAAATATTTACGTGAAAATTTCCCCAAAAATGCAAGTTCCGGGAAAATTTTACGTAAAACACTGTAAATAATACACAGTAATTAAAATAGGTTTTAAATACATATCAATTCATAAAAATATCATATAATATACAGAAATTATTAACACTGCATATCCCGGTACAGTGTAAAAATATTTTAAAAAAATACAAGATATTACAAAATTATTACGAATATCACATTTTACGAGAAAATCTACCAAAATTTCGACAGAGTCTCCTCTGTAAAACGGACATCTCTCTATCATAGGTAGAGCCAAACCTGTATAAAAATGCAATTCTAATAACCGCAGACATTCACACTCGAGTTGAGCTTCCAAAACTACACTTAGCCTCGATCGAGATCACAATCCAACAAGAACATCACAAAATTATTAAATTATTTATTTTTCCCCCGAAATACACATCACATAAATGATTATCCATAGTCAGAAAATCATCTCTCAATATAGATTTAAAAACAAAATTTCACAAACCAATATATATATATATATATAGAAACAACACAATTAATATTACTTAATGAAAATTATCTATCAATACATATATAAAAATATATCTCTAAACCTCTTAAATGTTAATAAATCTAATTAAAATATATATATATATATATATATATATATATATATATATTATAATTAGCATAAAATTACATATTTACCCCCAACTAATAGGAAAATTATACAAACGTCTAAAAATCATTTTCTCTATATAAATTCCTTAATATAATTAAAAACATATAAATAAATACTAATTTCTTCTAAAATATATATATAATTTAACCTAATAATGCACATTTGACATAAACTTAAAAATATTTATATAAATAGTTTTAAAAAAAAACCACAAAAACTATAATTTAAGTTCTAAAATTAATAACATATAATAATAATAGTAACTATCAAAATTTCATAATTTTTACAATAATTTTGTAATTAATAAAAATATCAATTTAATACCCAAAATTTACAAAATCTATAATTAACTCCATAATTTCTAAAATTTTTAAATGAACATCAATACATTATAAATATTTAACCTTAATTACTCTAATTACTAATTAAACTAAAAAAATATCAAATAAGGTCAAATGAAAATTACATAAAATCAAACAAAAATTCTGTAAATCAAGAAAAATCAAAATAATGCATAAAAAATTGGATTTGAACAACCAAATTGGTATAATTCATCATCTAGCTTAGAATATCTAAAGATTAACACCTAAACCCACTCAAGCAACTAGCAAACAACCCTAGGACAACCTAAAAACAACCCAGAATAACTCACCTTCAAAAATACCGACGCCGGAGATGAGTTGCAGCGGCGGGTCCCGACGTGGACTGATGCCTGAGAAGGTGAGAGAGGTTGAGGGAGCTACGGTGGCGCCGGATCCAGCTCCGACAACGACAAGGTAGCTTCAACTAAGAGTGACAGAAAACAGGGCACCGGAAAGGAAGAAAGAAGGGAGGAAGGAGAGGCTGGCGGTGGTGATGGTCACTCCGCGAGGTCGAGGCATGCCGGAAGGAGAGGAAACATGGTGGTGACAATGACGGACGGGGAGGAGGCAGTGACTTACGGTCTTCGGGTGAGAGGTAAGCTTCTTTTTCTTATTATTATTTTTTTTTGTGTATATATATATATTAAAACATTATATTATAATATTACACCTAAATTCTCCACCACACAATCACATTATACACACATATATGTATATATATACACACACACAAGCACACTACATACATATATATATATATATATATATATATATATATATATATATATATATATATACTTAGTAACACACATAAAATAGGGTTTAATTATTATTTTATATGTGTGTGTATTAATTTATTATTGTGTATATATATATATATATATATATAGTAACATACATAAAATAACCATGAAATTCATGTAATTTAACAATAATAATAATAATAGTAATAAATGTCATTTTTAAATAATAATAAAATAATACTCATATGAATTAATAACCCTAAAATAATATTAACATAAAAATATCTCCATTAGATAGAAAAATAATTAACAATTGTGCAATATAATTTAAAATTATTTATTAACATTACAAATTCAAAAATTACTTTATTTAATTAAAACGTAGAGTATTACAGAAAGTTAAAGAGTTGAGGGAAATAACGACTTGATAGTTAAAAAAGTTAAGAAAAATAATGGTTTAAAGGGTTAAAGGAGATAATGATTGAAAATTAAAAGGTTAAAATCAAATTTTGTAAATTGAAACTATGAGAAAGAGGAAGAAACAAAGTTTGCAAATAGTAAAATTAAAGTAAATATAATATAAACAATATTAAAATCAAATTAATGTTTTTTTTAAAAAATAAAATGACCTTAAAGGTGAACTAAAATAATCGTAACGTATGACTTGTAGATAAGCATCATTTATAACATGTCATTTGGCATAATTTGACTTGTTTATATAGATATAGGTTGGACAGTAGCATGTATAAATAAATAATTTTAATTTATGCATATTAATTATTTTTCTATGTTAGTACGCATTAATGAGAAAAATTATTTTTTCTTGATAATTATTCATTTATTTTTAAATTTTAAAAACAAAATAAAAATAAAGATAGTGATAGTAAAAACATGGAAATGATATAAACGTTTGAGTGTTAAAATAAAGATTCATATAGTGGTGACAGTTATAATAATTCTTTAACTATCTTTAAAAGAATAATGGATCACAAATATTTGCAATAATTTAAATGATATGATTAGGAATTTAAGAGTTTTAATTTAATAAAATAAATAGAAATATTTCAATAATAACATCTAATTTAATTTTATAAAAATAAAATAAAAGTAAAAAAATAAAAACAACTATCAATATAAAAATTATAAAAATAATAATCTATAAAAATAAAAGGTCATAAAATATGAATAATTCATAACTCATTGATGTAATATCTAGTACAAATTTTTTTAACATAATTAACAAAAATATCAAAATTCAAAAATAAAAATAAAAATAGAAAAAAGAAAAAATTTTACACGAAAAAATATTATACATGGAAAAATAAAAAACCACAACAATATAATAAATATCTTTATGACTACTTTTTGTAGACTAAAAATATAAAATAAAAATGATCACTTTAAATTTGATTCATATAGATATATGAATAAAATATAAAAACTTAAAAAATAAAAATATAATCTAATATGAATTTTATATACGTCAACAAAGTTTTGAATAAAAATTCAGAGAAACCTTGGAATAAAAACTGCGCAATCCAAAGTCAAATCCTAGTTTCCGAAAACAAATAAAAGTTCATAAATACATAATAAAAAAAAAGAATAGGTGTAGAGCCTCGATGGAATCGATTCTAACAAATAGAGTTGATTGTGTTAAATTAGTAAAGTAAAGAAACCCTTATGTCAAAATTTCAAAAAGGATAAAAATTGTATATACATTATTGGGTTTCATGATACATACACGGAGTGGAAATAAAATTTTAATCATAATAACCCTCAAAAGATCTATGCAATTCGATTAAATTGAGTAAAAAAGGGTTCGACATATTACCACAGACAAAAATAGGCAAGACAATTGGAGAGATGAGAGGGAGTTCACGCTAGTGATACTCTACCTTGAACTTTTAGTGTTTCTTGTAGGATCAAGATGTTGTCAATTTAACAATATTCTCTACTGGTATTCACATGAACAAGATGACCAAAATTGATGTGCTAGCACATTTCTTAAAAACCATACTTTTTCTCTCTACATATCTATTTTCTTCTCTTAAAAGAACTAACAATAGATAAAAAAGAATTTAGAAAAACACTACGAAAAAGACGTATATATACACATCTAGTCTACCGTTTTTTTTTTTCAAAACTTTCACTTATCAAAACCGTTTTGGTATATTAATTATCTTAAATAAATAAGGAACCTTTCACTCACCAAAACCATTTTGGAACATTAATTATCTTAAATAAAGAAGGAAATAAATACAAATAAATCAATATAAAAATATAAAAACTCAAAAATATGAAATTTATGTACATCAACAAAAGTTATGAATAATAATAAACACAAAGTAAAAATAAAAACATTACCTATATAATAAGAGTAATATAATTTTAAAAAAATAAACCTTTAAAAGAATATATCATTTTCATTGTACATTTTATAGATTATGAATATAAACTGAGAATGCTTATTATAGATATACTTCATTTTATACGGATGAACACCACAAATTGAAAGGTAAAATGTAAGTGTTTATAAAGATATGAGAGAAAAAATACAAAAGGTCAAAAAATTAAAAAATTAAAAAATATATATATAACTTGAGAGAATACAAAAGTTAAGCATTAAAATGATAAATAATTTGTAATACGAAAGATCACATAAAATATAAATGCATTAGAAATTTTTGACATGACATATGAAATTTGAATTAGAATGAATAGAAAATTTAGATAGCTCATAACTTTTCATATTATTAATTCACTTTTATAAAAGAATAAATAATATAAAAATTCAAAAGAAAAAATTAGGAATTTTTTCAAAAATAAACCAAAAACTAAAAATAATATCAAAAACCCACATTGACAAAAAATATTTTCAAAAATAGCTTTAAGGAATTTTTTTTGTTTCAAATTTAGACCATATGTAAGATTACCTTTTTAAGTTAAAAGACAAATGTTCCAAAACAAGTAAAAACCATTTTCTAAACAAGCACTGATTCCTAAAAAGAAAATGCAATCAGCTTAACGAATCTTCTTTACCAATTGACCAACTCAAGCTTCTTCTCTAATCAATTTCACTTTTTTCTTCAATCCATCAAAATCGCGATTAGTTCAAACTTGCATTTTTTTCCCTAATCATTTTTTGTTGCTTTTTTCTTCTCATTTTTACGATAGCAATCAAATCCAACTCAAGTTTCTCGATCTACAAAATCCATATCTGTAACAAGTTTGTTCAACAAATCAGAAAGGTCAACATTCAAACAACAATTGAAATAACATTGAAGATTGAAAGAAAAAATCATTCAAAAACCAGGTATGCAACTCATAAACATATCAAATATCATTTTTTTATTTTTCTAAAATCACATTTTTTCAATAAGAAACACAAAATCATAATTATAAAAAATATTTAATCCTAATCTTAATTTAAATAATATAAATATTGTTTCAATGGTTATAAACAATAAATATAACATTTGTCATCCGTTTCTTAGAAACAAAAAAAAAAGGGCAATAACAAACAACAAACAACAAAAGATGAAAACATGAGGAAAGAAGCAACACAAAGCAACAAAAAATAACGAAACTAGAAACGTGAGGGAAAAAAGCAATACAAAGCAACAAGAAGAAACAAGAAGCAATAAAAAGCTAAAAACATGAAAAAAAAACAACGAAAAGCAACAATGTTTTACCTATAAAAATGACTAATCAATTTCTTTAATTTTTTAATTACAGGTTAATGGAAGTCATACTTGTTTTCATACATCACAATGGGAACAAGAATAAAGCAACAAATTATGTTGATTTTGATGTCATTGGAATTATAATACAAGCAAACTGCAGCTTTGAATACATGATGAAAATACTATTAGAGGAGCTTCAAATTAAAATAAATTTTGAAAAAATGATTATCTAGTACAAAGTGAGAGAAAGTAATCCACCTTCAAAGATAGAAGACAATGCAACTCTATTATTCTATTTACAATTAAAGAAGAAAGAGTGTGATTTCACAAAATTCCCTTTATGCATCATTGTTGATAAGAAGGAATTTATGTAAACAAGCTTCAACAACAAAAACATGCTGGTGGTGGTTCAACAACAATCAATATCTCAAACATATTTGGTATCACTACATAGCTTAACAAACACAAAAGCAAATAACCAAAATTTAGATTTTCTGGTTATGCAAAAACGATGAAAGACTTGCTTCTACTAAAAGATGGGAGTGAAGAATCATCCAGAATCTACAATAAAATAGCAACAAAACCTGAAGGTCTAATATACAATAGCAAAGAAGAATTCATAAAAGCATTAAGATTCAATGCTATTAAGAACCACTTCTAATACAAAACAATTAAAATAAACACTCTGAGTTTATTGCAAAATGCTTGGATGCAAAATGCAGTTAGGTGCTAAGAGCTTTAAAAAATGGAAAAACAAATAGATTTATTGTCAAAATGTTCAACAGCATCCACACCTGCAGCATGGACATCATATTAGCAGACAAAAGACAAGCAATAAATTTTTTATCATAATGACCCTCAAAAGAACCATGCAATTTGATTAAATTGATTCAAAAAGGGTTCCAAAATCTTACCACAAACAAAAATAGGCAAGATGGTTAGAAGAATGAGAGGGGGTTCACGTCGATGACACTCTACCTCGAGCTTTCAGTGTTTCTTGTTGGATTAAGACGATGTCAATTCAACAACATCCTCTACTGGTATCCACACAAATAGGATAACCAAAAGTGGTGTTGGTATGCTAGCACCATTCTTAAAAACCTCACTTTTCTGTATGTGTATATTTATTTTCTTTTCTCAAAAGAACTAACAATAGGGAACAAAAAATTGACACAAACCCTAGAGAAAAAGACATATATATACACATTCAATCTAAAGTTTCTTTTTTCAAAATTTTCACTTATCAAAACCGTTTTGGTATATTACTTATCTTAAATAAATAAGGAACATTTCACTCACCAAAACCATTTTGGTACATTAATTATCTTAAATAAATAAGGAAATAAATACAAATAAATAAATATAAAAATATAAAACTCAAAAATATGAAATTTATATACATCAATAAAAGTTATAAATAAAAATGAACATAAAATAAAAATAAAAACGTTACCTAAATAATAAGAGTAATATAATGAAAAAATTAAACCTTTAAAAGAATATATCATTTTCATTATACATTTTAAAGATTATGAGTATAAATTGAGAATGCTTATTATGAATATACTTCATTTTATAAGGGTGAACACCACAAATTGAGAGGTAGAATGTGAATATTTATAAAGATATGAGAGAAAGAATACAAAATGTCATGACCCGAACCTGAGGGCACGTGACCAACACTAGGGAATGGGTAGGCATAAAGCCCCCAAAACCCACAATAAGCCTTAAAGAAAAGAAAAATAAAACCTTCAAATTTAAAACTTTATTTCATACAAGAACACATTATCAAACTGATTTTTCTAAAAATAAACATAATTGTGCGCAACATAAAATATTCTCCATCATCAAATATCATAAGTCAATCTTAAAGCATTATACATAAGCGTGGTTCATTAAAATGCAATACATAAGTATACTTAAGTTATAAAAACTCATAGGATAAATACTACTGTAGTATTCTAGAGTTACTACTACAATACAGCTCATAAAGACCTACATAATATAGCCGGTGATGAAGAAATCCAGCGTAGAGGCGATCTGAGGTCGAACTCCCAAGATCCTGAAAAAAATAGATTGAGGGGAATCAGACCTCACTGAGTAAGTTAATAAAAAGAGTTATACGGTTTGAAAACCCTTTTTGAAAATCATATAGATATAATGAAAATAATTTATAACGTATATATATATATAGCTTTTGAAAAATCTCGGTGGAACCCTAAATCCAAATTTCTAAATGGCCAACTGGGCCCAGTTAATCCACATAAACTGTCGGTCCCTGAGAGCAGAGGCATCAACCAAGGCACCAAGCCATAGTCATCCACTTAATCCAAATACATGCCACTGGTGGTCCCCAAGAGCTAAGGCATCCACCAAGGCACCCATCCCAGTCCATTATTAACTTTCCAATCATTGGCGGTCCCTGAGAGCATAGTCTTCCACCGAGGCACCCATACCAGTTTATATCCACAAGTCATACATATATCGGATCCATCACTCAATCTCTACCATGTGCACACGGTCCTGGTGAAACCCACCTGGTAGGCTGTTCTACTAAAATTTCTCAAAACTAATTTTAAATAAATAAAATGCACTTAAATCTTAAATAGCAACATTTAAATTAAATAAATCATATAATAAATACTAAAAATATGAGCGTACACATCCTTAAATAAAACACACTCACAGATCAATTTATCAACGTACAGGACGAGCGAGAAGGCTGACGATTGCGCATCTGCCTCGACCCAACAGCTCTCGCTCCGGTACTCTCTAGAAAAAAAAAATATACCTATTTTAAAAACACGTCTATGGAATTAAAATAAAAAATTGACAGGAATAGCAAAATTCTAAACTGACTCAAGGAAGACCAGATAAGACTCGATAGATAGGGAAAAACCCTAATTAATGCTAGGAATTTACGAAAGATGTCACGTTTTAAGAGAAAATCTACCAAAATTTTGACAGAGTCTCCTCTGTAAAATGGAAATCTCTCTACCATAGGTAGAGCCATTCCTACATAAAAAAAATACACTTCTAGTATTCACAGACATTCACACTCGATTCGGGCTTCTAGAACTACACTTAGCCCCGACCTAGATCACAACTCAACCATCACAAAATTAAATCATTTATTTCCCAAAAATATACATTACATATAAATATCCATAGCTTAGAAAATCATCTCTCATTAAAGCTTAAAAACAAAATTTCACAAACATATATATATATATATATATATATATATATATATATATATATATATAATATTTGGAAACAATATTCAAAATTAACATTACTTAATTAAAAATACCAATTAATTTATAAAAATCCTCTAAACCTCTTAAATATTAGTAAAACTAACTAAAATATATATTTAACTATAATTAGCATAAAATTACATATTTACCCATATATCAAAAAATACACATAATACTCAAAATAATACCCAATACATTATTTAAAATTAATTTTCGAAAATTAGTGTTAATTAGTCTAAAATAGTAAATAATTTTTAAAAATCCTTTTAAATTCCTTAATTATTATTAAAACCAACCACAATTTATTATTTAACTATAATTAACACAAAATTACATTTTTACCCCTATAATACAAAAACGTACATAATATACTATTATTACTCAAAAATTCCCTAAAAATTATACAAATGCCTAAAATTATTTTCTTAACATTAAATTTCTTGATATAATTAAAAACATAAAATTAACTAATAATTTCTTCCAAAATATAAATTTAACCTAATTATCCACATTTGACATAAACTTTAAATAATTATAAAAATAGTATAAAAATCACCAAAACTATAAATTAAGTTCTAAAATTAATAACATTTAATAATAATACCAATTATCACAATTTCATAATTTTTAACAATAAATTTTTGGAAATTTATAAAATATTAATAAAATATCCAAAATTCACAATTAACACAATAATTTTCTATAATCTTAAATAAAATCAATATACTAAAAATAATTAACAATAATTTACTCTAATCACTAATTAAACTCAAAGAAAATAAAATAAAATAAAATAAAATTCTGTAAAATCAAGAAAAATCAAAATAATATATAAAAATTGGATTTAAACATCTAACTTAGCATAATTAATCATCTAACTTAGAATAAATGAAGCTTAACACATAAATCAACTCAAACAACCCTTAAACAACCTAAAAACAACCTTGCACAACTCACCTTCAACTTCGATTTTCGACACCAAAAATGGGTGGCAGCAGGGAGGCTTGGCATCAATCGACGTCTGAGAAGGTGAGGAAGGTTGAGGGAGCAACGGCTGCGTCGATCCAGCTCTGACAGAGGCGATGGAAGCTTCAAACCGAGAGAGGAAGACCAGAGGAAGAAAAGGAGAAGGGAAGAGAAGTTGGGGGCTGCTGCAGTGGTGATGGCTGCTCCAGGAGGGTCGTGGTGCACCGGAAGGAGAGGGAGTGACAGTGATGGTGGCGGACGGGAAGGAGGGGCAGTGGGTGTGTGGTTCGGGTTTCTTCGATGTTTCTCTTCCTTTACATGTATATATATATATAAACTTATATATATATATAAATTAACCCCTAATTACACATACTATATATGTGTACATATATATATATACATACATATATACACACACACACTCATTTATATATATAAATGCACATGCTACTTTAGTATACATGTATTTAGTATAAAACCCATCTATATATATATATATATATATATATATATCACATGAACATATACAATAGCCTTGAAATTACTAAAGATAATATATAATAATTTATTCTTATGAAATAATTAAATAATATTTAATAATATGGAAAATATTAAGTAACACTGCATATTTCATATTAAAATAAATTAATTTAAAAAAATAGGGTCATAACAATCTCCCCTCCTTATAAGAATTCGTCCTCAAATTCAAGAAAAGAAGAATTGCAAGGCTTAAAAGGGAAAGAGATACAGGAAAGAAACTTGCATCTCAGCTTCAGTTTCCCAAGTGCAATCCTCAGCAGAATGGTTACTCCATATCACCTTCACCATCGGTATCTCCTTAGTCCGCAACTGTCGAATTTGACAATCCATAATTGCCATTGGATACTCCTCGTAGGTCAGATCATCACTAAGCTTTACAGCTTGAGGTTACAGAACATAAGATGGATTAGGAATGTATTTCCTCATCATAGATACATGGAATACATGGTGGATTCTCGACAGTTCTGGTGGCAACACCAACCTATACGCCACTTCACCCACTCTAGACTGAATCTCAAACGGTCCAATGTATCTAAGAGCTAGCTTACCCTTCTTGCCAAATCTCATGACTCCTTTCATTGGAGACGCCTTCAGGAATACCATGTCTCCAACCATAAAGGATACATCCTTTCTTCTAGGGTCAGCATAGCTCTTCTGTTTGCTGAAGGCTGTCTTTAATCTCTGCTATATGATGGGGACTTTCTCTGAAGTCACCTGTACCAACTCTGGACCTGTTAACTGTCTTTCACCAATCTCCCAACATAATGGTGATCTGCACTTCCTACCGTATAGTGCCTCATACGGAGCCATCTCAATGCTAGCGTGATAGCTATTATTATAAGCAAACTCAATCCATGGCAAGTGCGAATCCCATTGTCCTCCAGAGTCAATCACACACATCCTCAGCATATCTTCTAACGTTTGGATGGTCCTTTCTGACTGACCATCAGTCTATGGATGGAAGGCTATACTAAAATCCAATATGGTGCCTAAAGCCTTGTGTAATTCTTGCTAAAAGACTGAGGTGAATGTGGCTCCTCTGTCCGACACTATACTCACTGGTGCTCCATGTAGACAAACATTCCTGTTGACATAAAGTCTTGCCAGTCTATCAATAGAGTACGTCTTCTTTATTGGTAGAAAGTGTGCTGACTTGTCAACAATCACCCAAATAGCATCATAGCCTCCTGTAGTCCGAGGTAGTCCAGTCACAAAGTCCATGGCTATCATTTCCTATTTCCATTCAAGAATTGGCATAGGTTGCAACAATCCTGAGGGTCTCTAATGTTCAAGCTTCACTTACTGACAAGTCATGCATCTAAAAACACATACTCTGCAATATCCTTCTTCATTCCATTCCATCAATTTATATCTTTCAAGTTATGATACATCTAGGTAGAGCCCGGATGAATACTATAAGCAGAAAAATATGCCTCTTCCATAATTTCCTTCCTCAATTCGTCAACATTTGGTATACAAATCCTAGTGCCCAACTGTAATACACCTTCTCTGTCAACCATAAAGTCTTTTGATTGCCTTTATTGTACTTTATACATAATCCTCTGCAACTGCAGGTCTCTATTCTGAGCTACCTTAACTCGATCCAAGTATACTGATTGTACCCTGAATTGAGCTAAAAGGCACTTTTTAGTAACTTTCAACTACAAACCTTGATCAATCAATTCGTGCAACTCCTTGATAATAGGCCTCCTTTCTATGCTGATGTGGGCAAGACTGCCCGCTGACTTCCTACTCAAGGCATCAGTAACAACATTCGCCTTGCCTGGATGGTATAAAATAGAACAATCATAGTCCTTAAGAAGTTCCATCCATCTTCTCTACCATAAATTCAAGTCCCTTTGTTGGAAGATATACTTCAAGCTCTTATGACCGGTGTATATCTCATATGTAACCCCATATAAGTAATGCCTCCATATCTTCAAAGCAAACACAATGGCTGCCATTTCCAAATCATGAGTAGGATAGTTTTGCTTTCAGCTGCCTGGAATCATAAGCAATTACTTGGCCATTTTGCATCAATATGCAGCCCAATCCTACTCTGGAAGCATCACAATACACCATATACCCTTCATTTCTAGAAGGCAAAGTCAGAATTGGAGCTGACGTCAATAAATCCTTCAATAATTGGAAGTGCTCTTCACATTTGTCTGTCCATACAAACTTAGCACTCTTCTAGGTCAACCTTGTCAAAGGTGCGGCAATTTTAGAGAAGTCCTTCACAAATCTCCTGTAGTAGCCTGCCAGACCCAGGAAACTCCGTACTTCTCTGACTATAGTCAAACTCGGTCATTCTGTGATAGCTTCTATCTTCTTAGGGTCCACATGTATGCCCTCCTTAGAAACAACGTGCCCTAAAAATGCCACTTGATTTAACCAGAACTCGCATTTTAAAAACTTGGCATATAACCTGTGCTCCCTTAAAGTCTGAAGCACCCTTCTCAGATGCATAACATGCTCAGTTTCACTCTTGGAATAAACCAAGATATCATCAATGAAGACTATTATAAACTAGTCCAAGTATGGCTTGAACACCCGATTCATCATGTCCATAAAGGCTGCTAGCGCATTAGTCAACCTAAAGGACATTACTAGGAACTCATAATGGCCATATCTTGTCTGAAATGTTGTCTTGGGCTCATCACCACTTTTGATCCTCAACTGATGATATCCAGATCTTAAGTCTATCTTAGAGAAGCATGTAGCACTTTGAAACTGATCAAACAAGTTATCGATACTTAGAAGTGGATACTTGTTCTTGATGGTGACCTTGTTCAACTGTCTGTAATCAATACAGAGTCGAAGGCTACTATCCTTCTTCTTCACAAATAGCATCGGAGCACCCCAAGATGATGTACTGGGTCTTATAAAACCCTTATTAAGCAACTCCTGTAACTGCTCCTTCAGCTCCTGTAATTCAGATGGTGCCATTCTGTAAGGTGGCATAGAAATAGGATCTGTACCAAGTATGACGTCGATACATAACTCTATCACTCTGTCTGGTGGTAATCCTAGTAATTCTTCAAGAAAGACATCAAAAAATTCACACACCACTGGCACCTGTTCGATTGCCTTATTCTCTTTCTCAATATCTCCTACTACTGCCAGTAGCCTTGACAACCCCTTCTAAGCATCTTTCGGGCTGTAATGGCAGAAATGAGATTACGAGGCATGGAGCTCTTTTCACCTTTAAAATAAAACTCTTCTTCATTCAGAATTCTGAACACCACTTCTTTCTCTTGACAATTCATCGAAGCATAATACCTCGACAACCAATCCATACCCAAAATGTCGAATTCTAACACATCAAGCAACACCAAGTCCGCCAATAATTCTCTACCATCAACTGACACCGGACACGAAGGAAAGAAGATATCTATCTCCAACTCGTCAATAAGAGGAGTTGATACAAATAAAGGAAAGGACAACTTGGAAAGCTGCCACTCGATTCTCGAAGCAAACGCAGGAGATATGAATGAATGCGAAGCGCCGGGGTCAAACAATACTCTAGCATCATAAGAAAAAACTGAGAGAATACCTGCGACCACTGCATTAGAAGTTTGAGCATCTTGTGGTGTCAGAGTGAAAAATCATGTCTGGCCATAACCTGCCTACTGAGATGTCGAAGGCTGCACAAACCTACGACCACTAAGCCTACCAACTGAACCTCGGCCCTGTCGGCCCATAAGCTGTGGCGGTCTCTGCTATGGCTGTACTGGTACTCTGTACTACTGTGGCATTGGATAGTAAGGCTGAGCCACTAATGAAGATGAACCTTAAGCATACTATGTCTAATATCCGGAGTGAGGATAAGCTCTGGCAAAATGACCAACATGTCCACATCTGAAGCAAGCACCCAACAACAAATGACACGGGCCCTGATGGAATCGACCACAACTCACACATGCACTGACTCCAGACCTAGAACTACTCTGTCCAGAGCTCTGCCCACTGCTACTACTACTGACTCTGGTACTAAATCTATGATCTCTACCACTTCTTCTGTTCATGGCATAACCATGTCGACTAACTCAGTGAGTCCTGGACCTTCTACCACCATGTTGTGAACTACCCGTAGCCTGCTGACTCGTACTACCAATATGAAATGCTGGCTGTTGGTACCCGAGAGCTACACCATATCCACTACCACCAACTATGTAGGGATCTAACATAGTGCACTGACAGATGCGTCGCCTTTCAATCAGATGAGCCTCCTCTATAACACTCTCCAGGGTATGGTCCTTGATACGCATACCCATAAAAGCTAGCCCTAAACTAGTGACATACAACTCTACTGCTCTGTAGGGATCTCTCTTAATGTCCTCTGCATGTCGGGATAGCCTGTTAAACTCCCTAGTGTAGTCCTCCACTAACCTATCCCCTCTGGTGATGTGAAGCAACCGCCACCTGTATGCATCCCTAGTGGCTAAAAGACAGAAGAATCTCAAGAAGTGATCCTTAAACTCTAGCTAAGTCAACTCATGCATGGACGGCTAAATCGACTACATGAACCAATCTTGAGCTACTGCTTGGACTGATAACTCCATAATCATTATCCACTGGTAGTCTGTGTGTCCTGTCCTGGTACATGCCTCAATCACATTAATAAAGTCCAAAGCGTCACCCGTACCATCAAAGGAAACTCTACCAATTTGGGAGTAGAGGAGTGTTGTATCTATATCTGACATCTCCTTATTCCTCTATTGTAACATCTGTTGCACAAGGGGCATCACCTGATTCAAAGTTGCAAGACCCTAAGTAATTCCTACTAGTCTAGCTATAAAAGTTGTGGGGTCTACGACTGGAACTTCAGGCCCAACTGGCTGCTGATCAGGAATCTTAACTGCAGCTGCCCTAGCTCGACCTCTACCTCTACCTCTACCCCTACGACGTGGAGTAGGAGGAAGAGCCTCCTTATGCACAGACTGCTTATCAAGTCCAAAAGTCAGATTGGCAACGGGGTCTGTTCGCACACGCCTCATTCTGAAAAGATAAAGAAAAATCAAATTCAAAACAAGACAAGAGTATTTAACGCAATGCAAAATTAGAGACAAGAATATCACAAAGACAATTATCAACCTAATCATTGCAGTAGTTACATAGAAAGACAGACATAGACAATTAATCGAACTTATGCTATGATACCAACTTTGTCACGACCCGAACCCGAGAGCACGTGATTGGCACTAAGGAATGGGTAGGCATAAGGCCCCCGAAACCTGTAGTAAGCCTTAAAGAAAAGAAAAATAAAACCTTCAAATTTAAAAATTTATTTCATACAAGAACACATTATCAAATTGATTTTTCTAAAAATAAACATAATCGTGCGCAACATAAAATATTCTCAGTCATCAAATATCATAAGTCAATCTTAAAGCATTATACATAAGCGTGGTTCATTAAAATGCAATACATAAGTATACTTAAGTTATACAAACTTATAGTATAAATACTATTGCAGTATTCTAGAGTTACTACTATAATACAGCTCACAAAGACCTACATAATATAGCCGGTGATGAAGAAATCCGACATAGAGTCGGTCTGAGGTCGAACTCCCAAGCTCTTGGAAAAAATAGATTGAGGGGAATCAAACCTCACTGAGTAAGTTAATAAAAAGAGTTGTACGGTTTGAAAACCCTTTTTGAAAATCATATAGATATAGTGAAAATAATTTATAACATATATATATATATATATATATATATATATATATATATATATATAGCTTTTTAAAAATCTCGGTAGAACCCTAAATCCAAATTTCTAAATGGCCAACTGGGCTCACTTAAAATATATATTTAACTGTAATTAGCATAAAATTACATATTTACTCATATATTAGAAAAATACACATAACTCAAAATAATACCTAATACATTATTTAAAACTAATTTTCAAAAATTAGTGTTAATTAGTCTAAAATAGTAAATAATTTGTAAAAATCCTTTTAAATTCCTTAATTATTATTAAAACTAACCACAATTTATTATTTAACTATAATTAAAAAAAATTATGTTTTTACCCCTATAATACAAAAACTTACATAATATACTATTATTACTCAAAAATTCCCTAAAAATTATACAAATGCCTAAAATTATTTTCTGGACATTAAATTTCTTAATATAATTAAAAATATAAAATTAACTAATAATTTCTTCCAAAATATGAATTTAACCTAATTATCCACATTTGACATAAACTTTAAATAATTATAAAAATAGTATAAAATCACTAAAACTATAAATTAAGTTCTAAAATTAATAACATTTAATAATATACCAAATATCACAATTTCATAATTTTTAACAATAAATTTTCAGAAATTTATAAAATAATAAAATATCCAAAATCCATAAAATTCACAATTAACGTAATAATTTTCTATAATCTTAAATAAAATCAATATACTAAAAATAATTAACAATAATTTACTCTAATCACTAATTAAACTCAAAGAAAAATCAAATCAAATCAAATCAAAATCAAATAAAATTTTGTAAAATCATAAAAAATCAAAATAATCTACAAAAATTGGATTTAAACATCTAACTTAGCATAATTAATCATCTAACTCAGAATAAATGAAGCTTAACACATAAATCAACTTAGACAACCAGAAAATAACCCTTAAACAACCTAAAAACAACCCTTCACAACTCACCTTCAACTTTAATTTCTGACGTCGAAAATGGGTGGTAACGGGGAGGCTTGGCATCAACCGACGTTTGAGAAGGTGAGGAAGGCTGAGGGAGCAACGTTGGCATCGATCCAGCTCCGACAGCGACGATGGAAGCTTCAAACCGAGAGAGGAAGACCAGAGGAAGAAAAGGAGAAGGGAAGAGAAGCTGGCGACTGCTGCGGCGATGATGGCTGCTCCGGGAGGGTCGTGGCGCGTCCGAGGAAGAGGGAGTGACAGTGATGGTGGCGGACGGGAAGGAGGGGCAGTGGGTGTGTGGTTTGGGTTTCTTCGGTGTTTCTCTTATATATATATATATATATATATATATATATTAACCCCTAATTACACATACTATATATGTATACATATATATATATATACATATATGCACACACTCATTTATATATATACATGCACATGCTACTTTAGTATACATGTATTTAGTATATATATATATATATATATATATATATATATATGCATGCATATATATATATATATATATATATATATATATATATATATATATATATATATCACATGAACACATACAATAGCCTTGAAATTAATAAAGATAATACAGAATAATTTATTCTTATGAAATAATTAAATAATATTTACTAATATGGAAAATATTAAGTAACACTGCATATTTCATATTAAAATAAATTAATTTAAAAAAAAAAGGTCATAACACAAAAGGTCAAAAAATTAAAAATATATATATATATAACCTGAGAGAATAACAAAAGTTAAGCATTAAAATGATTAATAATTTGTAATACAAAGGATCACAAAGAATATAAATGCATTAGAAATTTTTAACATGACTTATGAAATTTGAAGAATGAATTGAAAATTTAGATAGCTAAAAATATGAAAAATTTTAATTGTTTATTAAAAAAAAGAACTTATAACTTATAATTTTTCATATTATTAATTCACTTTTATAAAAGAATAAATAATATAAAAATTCAAAAGAAAAAATTAGGGATTTCTTTTTAAAAAACCAAAATAAAAAATAATATCAAACCCCACTTTGACCAAAAATATTTTCAAAAATAGCTTTAAGGAAATTTTTTTTGTTGCAAATCTAGACCATATGTAAGATTACCTCTTTTAGTTAAAAGACAAATGTTCCAAAACAAGTAAAAATCATTTTCTAAACAAACACTTATACCTAAAAAGAAAATGCAATCACCTTAACAAATCTTCTTCACCAATCAATCAGTTCAAGCTTTTTCTCCAATCAATTTCACTTTTTTCTTCAATCCATCAAAATCACGACTAGCTCAAACTTACATTTTGTTTCTCCAATCATTTTTTTTTTGCTTTTTTCTTCTCATTTTTGCAATAGCAATCAACTCCAACTCAAGTTTCTCAACCTACAAAATCTATATCTGCAACAAGTTTGTTCAACAAATCAGAGAGATCAACATTCAAACAAAATCAGAAAAACATTAAAGATTGAAAGAAAAAATCATTCAAAAACCAGGTACGCAACTCATAAACATATCAAATATCATTTTCTAATTTTTTGTAATCATATTTTTTTAGTAAGAAATACAAAATCATAATTATAACAAATATTTAAACTTAATTTAAATAATATAAATGTTGTTTCAATGGTAACAAACAATAAAAACAACATTTGTCATCAGTTTCTAAGAAACAAAAAAAAAGCAAAAAAAAGCAACAAGAAATAACAAAATCTAAGAACATGAGGAAAAAAACAACAAAAAGCAACATGAAGCAACAAAAAAAAAACATTTTGAAACATGAGGGAAAAAAGCAATAGAAAGCTGAAAACATGAAAAAATAAAAAAAGCAACAATGTTTTAAATATAAAAATGACTAACCAATTTCTTTGATTTTTTAATTACAGGTTAATAGAAGTCATACTTATTTTCAGACATCACAATGGGAACTGGAATAAAGCAATGGATTATGTTGATTTTGATGTGACCAAAATTATAATACAAACAAACTGCAACTTTGAGGAAATGATGAAATACTATCAGAGCAGCTTTGAATTAAAACAAATTTTCAAAAGATGATTATATAGTACAAAGTGAGAGAAAATAATCTACCTTTAAAGATAGAGGACAATACAACTCTAATATTCTATTTACAACTAAAGAAGAAAGATTATGATTTCACAAAATTTCCTCTATGCATCACTATTAATAAGAAGGAATTTCTAAAAATAAGCTTCCATAACAACAACATGTTGCTAGTGGTTCAACAACTCAAATAGATTTGGTATCACTTCCTAAACATAGCTCAATAAACATATAAGCAAAAAACCAAAATTCAGATTTTCTGGATTATGCAAAAATGGTGACAAACATTCTTCTACCAAAAGATGGGAGTGAAGAATCATCCACAATCTATAATAAATAGTAACAGAACCTGACGAAGGTGTAATATACAACAATAAAGAAGAATTCAAAAAAACATTAAAATTTAATACTATCAAGAACCACTTCTAATACAAAACAATTAAGACAAACACTCTGAGCTTTGTTGTAAAATGCTTGGATGAAAAATTTAGTTGGGTGCAAAGTGCTTTAAAAAATGGAAAAAAATATAGATTTATTATCAACAAATTCAACAACATCCACACCTGCAGCATGGACATCAGATTAGCTGGAATTAATGACTAACTTATTTCTTTGATTTTTTAATTACAGGTTAATAAAAGTCATACCTATTTTCATACATCACAATGGGAACTGGAATAAAGTAATGGATTATGTTGATTTTGATGTGATTGGAATTATAATACAAGTAAACTACAACTTTGAAGAAATGATGAAAATACTATCAAAGTAGCTTCAAATTGAAACAGGTTTTCAAAAAATGATTATCCAATCCAAAATGAGAGAAAATAATCCACCTTTAAAGATAAAAGACAATGCAACTCTAATCTTCTATTCACATCTAAAGAAGAAAGATTATGATTTCATAAAATTCCCTTTATGCGTCACTATTGATAAGAAGAAATTTCCAAAAACAAGCTTTAATAATAACATGCTATTGGTAGTTCAATAACTCAAGCAGATCTGGTATCACTTTCTGAACATAGCTCAATAAACACATAAGCAAATAACCAAAATTCAGATTTTCTAAATTATGCAAAAATTATGACAGACATGCTTCTATTAGAAGATGGGAGTGAAGAATCATCAAGAATCTGCAATAAAATAGCAACAGAACCTAAAGAAGGTGTAATATACAATAGTAAAGAGGAATTCAAAAAAGCATTAAGATTCAGTGCTATCAAAAACTGCTTTGTAGACGGCGACGTTTAGCACGCGTCCAAGATTTTAGCAACCACGTCACTATTTGAGCTCAGGGCTCTAGAGAACACACTAACCACTGTCAGAAAGACATGGCATGGAGATGAGGAGTCACCACCCAGGGTAATAACTGGGACAAATCGAAAAGGTGGTACTCGATTCCCTAAAAGAAAGCTAGTACCACAACTAGGAGATTCTAGATACGGAATACCAACTTCTTTCAGTCTTGTGTTCATTTAGAATTACTTTATTAATTACTATCTTATCCTCTTTTTACATGCAATTTCATATAAACCCAAAAACAATAAACTCCAAGGCAAACTAGTTATGAAATATACAAGTAAATAATGCATTCAATCATATAACCCCTAAGTTAGTCTAATCTACATGGATTTTAATTAAATGAGTTAAATCTACATGTTTTAAATTATAAGTGAACCTAAAGACCTAATTCCTTTTAATTTTAATTAAATGAACCTAAGTCTATTAATTATAATAAAAAATGGGCCTAATTCTACATATTATGGAATATTTAAATTAGTGGGCTTAATTCTACATGTTTTAATTAAATAATGATCTTAAATCTACAAATTATGAAAAAGAGCTTAAATTAAGTGAGCTAAGTCTAAATTAATTAAATTAAATTAGGTGAGCCTATGTCTAATTTGACTAGATGGGCCTAAGGATATTTCTAACCTAAAATCTAATTAATTATGGACCTAAAAATATATTTTAATTAATTAAACCTAATTAAGTATTAAGTGATATGGGCTAAAAGAATTATCTAAACTTAAATAAATAAATCAAGGCCTAAAGTGGGCTTAAGGCCCAAAACATACAAAAATAATAAATAAGCTCAAAAACAAATAAAAAACATAAAAAAAATTAAATAAGATCAAAAAAATAATTAAATTTATTCCTTACTAAAACCCTAATTTTTATTAACATGCAACTTAAATTAATCTACTTCCTCCGTTGATTTTAAATGATTACCAAATTGAAACCTAATTTTACTAACCAATTTAATTAAAATAAACACGCAACCACACACATAATTTTATTATTCCCACTACATTAGTTCCTAAAAAAATTAATAAATTAATAATAAATAATAATATAAAAATAAAGACAATAAAAAAAATAAAAAAATAAAACCCTAGAAACTAAGTCTTTATGGGCCTTTATCCATAGTCTTCTATGGATTTCCAATTCATCTTCCTCATATGATCACCATGTGTTTTCCTCCACAATCACCATAAAAATAATAATAATTAATGAATAAACTATGATAAAATAAATAGAATAATAAATAAACAAATAAATAAAAGAAGAAGAAGAATATGGTATGCTTATGGATGATCAGGGTGCTCCTCAGATTTATGATTCACCGTTCTTGATAAGTCTTCGAATCTTTTCTTCAAAAAAATTTTCATGGGTTTTGAATTATTTGATGAATCAAAAGTAATTTTTGATTAAAAGTAAATGAAAGAAAAATAAAAACCCAATTTTCTTTCTCTCATTTTCTCTTTTCCACGCCTCTCTCTTCTTTTTTTCCTCTTTTTCCTCTTTTGCACTCTCTCTTCTTTTTTCTCTTTTCCCCCCCCCCCCTTTTCCACTACTTTTTCTTTTCTTTTATAATAGAACCAGGAGGCCTAACCCCAATCCAAATATGATTCTAATTCCTAAAGTGTATTCAGGAATTTTAAATCAATTAGGAATGAATTAATTAGGAAGTTTAAACCAATTTGGATTGAATTAATTAGGAAGTTTAAATCAATTAAAACACTAAATTGGAAGCAATTTAAAAATAGGAAAACGGAAGAATTCAATTCCGATCGAGATTGTGTAATTCCGATCAGAATTATACAATCCTGATCGGAATTGTTGTAATTCCGATAGGAATTATGTAATTCCAATCGGACTTACATAATCCCGGTCGGAATTATGGAATTCCGAAGCATTTTTTTTTAACATTTAATTACAAAAAGGCCCCCAAAAAAATTTAAATTTTGCAATTAGGTCCTAAAAAGAACTTTACGATTTAGTCCTTGAAAACATTAAATCCTTCCTTTAAAAGCCCTTAGAATTTTTTAAGGATTAAGTTTCGAAGACATTTTCATCACTGGAGTCCTTTGTTACATCCATAACATATCATCCCGAAATTGCATGTCTACACACTTCTAATAAAAAAATAGTAAAGACAAACACACTAAATTTTATTGTAAAATGCTTGGATGAAAAATGTATCTAGGTGCTAAGAGCTTCAAAAAATGGAAAAACATATATATTTATTGTCAAAAAGTTCAACAACATCCACTCCTGTAACATGGACATCATATTAGCAGACCAAAGATAAGCAATAAAATTTTAATCATAATAACCATCAAAAGATCCATGCAATTCGATTAAATCAATTAAAGAGGGTTCCAAAATCTTACCACAAACAAAAATAGGCAAGACGGTAGGAAAGATGAGAGGGGGTTCATGTCGGTGACACCTTACCTCGAGCTTTTAGTATTTTTTATCGAATCAAGAAGGTGTCAATTCAACAATATCCTCTACTAGTATCCACACAAACATGATGACCAAAAGTAGTGTTGGTGTGCTAGCACCACTTTTAAAAACCTCATTTTTCTCTATTATTTTCTTTTCTCAAAAGAACTAACAACAAATAAAAAACAATTGACATAAACTCTAAAGAAAAAAATGTATATATACACATCTAATGTAGGATTTTTTTTCAAAACTTTCACTTACCAAAACTTTTTTGGTATATTAATTATCTTAAATAAATAAGGAACCTTTCACTCACCAAAACCATTTTGGTACATTAATTATTTTAATTAAATAAGGAAGTAAATACAAATAAATAAATATAAAAATATAAAAACTCAAAAATATGAAATTTTTATTTATCAACACTTGTTACATTAATTATCTTAAATAAATAAGGAAATAAATTGTAACACCCTACGTTTTATTTAAATAAAGACAATCATTTAGTTTGCATTATTAGTAAATAATTCTAAATTATATTAAATAGTTGTTTTATGTGTGTTGCTAGTACCTATATATATATATATATATATATAATAAATATAAGTTATTATAATAGTATATGTTTATTCATGTTTATTATAATAGTATGAGTATATATATATATATATATATATATATATATATATATATATATATATATATATATATATATATATATATATATATATATATATATATATATATATATATATATATATATAATCAAAGAACAAAAACAGAACAAAGAAAGAAGAACTCACCCTCCCGAAAATGACCCGACCATCTACAACTCCTCAACTCCGCCCGTCACTGTCTCTTTCTTCCTTCTCACTGCACCATTTCCTTCTCCACCACCGAAACTCCATTGCCGCCGTGAGTTTGAAGCTTCCAGGTGGTGCTGTTGCTGCTGCTTTTCTTCTTCACCTTCGGTCACCTTCGATCTGAGCTGATCCGGCGCCACCAAAGCTTCCCCAGCTTCCCTCATCCTCTCAGGCGTCAGTCTAAGCTGGAATCCACCGCTGCAACTCACCTCCAGCATCGGAATTGAAGGTTGAAGGTGAGTTGTTCTGGGTTGTTCTTAGGTTGTTCTAGGGTTGTTTTCTGGTTGTTGAATGGAACTAGGTGTTGATTTTAGGTTGTTCTAAGCTAAATGTTGAATTATACTATTTGGTTGTTCAAATTCAAATTTTTTAAGCATCATTCTGAATTTTTCTTAATTTACAGAATTTTTGTATAATTTTATTTAATTTTATTTGAATTTATTGGATTTCTCTTTGGTTTAATTAGTAAATTAGAGTAAATTAAGATTATATATTTGTGATTTTTGGATTGTTTTTAAGGTTTTAGAAATTTTGGTGTTAATTATAAGTTTTTGTAAATTTTGGGTATTTAATTAATATTTTTATTCATTTCGAAAATTATTTGTAAAAAATTATAAAATTTTGATGATTGAGGTTATTATTAAATGTTATTAATTTTAGAACTTAAATTATAGTTTTTGTGATTTTTATACTATTTTTATAAATATTTTTGAGTTTATGTCAAATGTGATTATTAGGTTAAATTATATTTTTAGAAGAAATTAATAGTTGATTTTATGTTTTAATTATATTAAGAAATTTAATTTTGAGAAAAGAATTTTTAGATGATTAAATAATTTTAAGGAATTTTTAGTATTAATAATACATTAAGTAATTTATGTATTTAGGGGTACAAATGTAATTTTATGTTAATTATAGTTAAACATATATTTTAGCTAGTTTTATTAATATTTAAGAGGTTTAGGGGATTTTTATAAATTAATTGATATTTTTACTTAAGTAATGTTGATTTGAAATATTAATTCCAAATATTACATATATATTTATAATACATTATTTTCGTAACAAAAATTAAATATAAGGTTGTATTTAGTATATTTGATGTAATGGTTTTAATTTAGGTTATAATTATATTTTGATAATGAAATGCAAATTGAGTTGTTTAATTTTTGAATAATTGAGATTTTTTATTTTTAGTATATATGTATGTGTAATATGTATTTTGGGAAATAAAAGATAACATTTCTTGATGTTATATTGAGTTGTGATCTCGGTCGGGGCTAAGTGTAGTTTTAGGAGCCCGACTCGAGTGTGTATGTCTGTGGTTATTAGAAGTGCGTTTTCTATGCAGGTTTAGCTCTACCTTTGGTAGAGAGATGTCCGTTTTACAGAGGAGACTCTATCGAAATTTCGGTAGATTTTCTCATAAAACGTGATATTCGTAATAATTTCTACCGTTAGTTAGGTTTTATCCTATCTATCGAGTCTTGTCCAGTCTTCCTTAAGTCAGCCTAGAAATTCATTGTTTTGTTGATTTTTGAATTTATTTCATAGTCATGTTTTAAAATCGATTTGTAATTTTCTTTCTAGAGCATATCGGAGCAGAAGTCGTGAGATCGAGGCAGACACGTGGCCGTCAGCCTTTGCATTCATCTTGTAAGTCAATAGAACGATTTGTGTGTGTGTTTACTTAAAGAATGCATGCGCTCATATTTTTAATATTGATTATATGATTTATTTAATTTAATGTTGTTATTTAAGATTTAAAACGCATTTTATTTATTTAAAAGTCAATTTTGAGAAATTTTGGTAGAACGGGCTACCTTGTGGGCTTCACCAAGACTATGTGCACATAGTAGAGATTGAGAGATGGATCCGAAATATATATATGACTAGTGAATGTTAAACTGGGATGGGTGCCTCGGTGGAAGCCTATGCTCTCAGGGATCGCCAGTGATTGTAAGGTTAATAATGGACTGGGATGGGTACCTCGGTTGATGCCCTAGCTCTTGTGGACCGCCAGTGCCATATATTTGGATTAAGTGAATGACTATGACTTGGTGCCTCGATCGATGCCTTTGCTCTCAGGGACCGATAGTCTAGTTGGAATAAGTGGGCCCAGTTGGCCATTTAGATTTTTGGGTTTAGGATTCTACCGAGATTTTTTTCAAAAGCTATACTTATACGCTATAAATTATTTTCACTATAAATATATAGTTTTCAAAAAGGCATTCAAACCGTACAACTCTTTTTATTGACTTACTCAGTGAGGTCTGATTCCCTTCAACTTTTTTTTTTTAGGAGCTTGGGAATTCGACCTCAGACTACCTCTACGCCGGGTTTCTTCATCACCGGCTATTTTATATAGGTCATTATAACTTGTACTATTGTATTATTCTAGGAAGCTGCAGTAGTATATGTATTAAGAATTGTACGGTTTAAGTATATTTGTGTAATTTATTTATATGGGCCACGCTTATGTATAATGATTTAAGTTTGATTTATATATGTGACGCTGGAAATATATTAATTATGTATTCAATTACGTTTAAATTTTAGAAAAATCAGTTTGATAATGTGTTCTATTTTAAAATAAAGTTTTAAATTGTAAGGTGTTGTTTATCTTTTCTTTTAGGCTTACTACGGGTTTCAAGGGTCTTATGTCTTCCCATTCCCTAGTGCCCTCGAGTTCGGGTCGTGACATAAATACAAATAAATAATTAAAAACATAAAAACTAAAAAATATGAAATTTATGTACATCAACAAAATTTATGAATAAAAATGAAAATAAAATAAAACTAAAAATGTTACCAATATAATAAGAGTAATATAATAAAAAAATTAAACCTTTAATGGAATATATAATTTTCATTGTACTTTTTATAGATTATGAGTATAAACTAAGAATGCTTATTATGAATATGCTTCATTTTATGAGGATGAACACCACAAATTGAGAGGTAAAATGTAAGTATTTATAAAGATATGAGAGAAAAATTACAAAAGGTCTAAAAAAAGAAATTATATATATATAAAACATGAGAGAATAACAAAATTTAAGCATTAAAATGATTAATAATTTGTAATACAAAGGATCACATAAAATAAAAATGCATTAGAAGTTTTTTACATGACATATGAAATTTGAATTAGAATGAATTGAAAATTTCGATAGCTAAAAATATGAAAAAAAAATTAATTGTTTATAAAAAAAACTTATAACTTTTCATATTATTAATTCACTTTTATAAAATAATAAATAATATAAAAATTCAAAAGAAAAAATTAGGGATTTTTTTCAAAAATAAACTAAAAACCAAAAATAATATCAAAACCTAGATTGACAAAAAATATCTTTAAGAATTTTTTTTGTTTCAAATCTAGACCATATATAAGATTACCTTTTTTAGGTAAAAGATAAACATTCCAAAACAAGTAAAAACCATTTCCTAAACAAGTAATGATTCTTAAAAAGAAAACGCAATCAGCTTAACGAATCTTCTTCATAATCAATCAGCTCAAGCTTCTTCTCCAATTAATTTCACTTTTTTCTTCAATCCATCCAAATCGCGATCAGCTCAAACTTACATTTTTTTTCTCCAATAATTTTTTGTTGCTTTTTTCTTCTCATTTTTGCAATAGCAATAAACTCAAACTCAAGTTTCTCGATCACAAAATTCATATCTACAACAAGTTTGTTCAACAAATTAGAAAGTTCAACATTCAAACAACAATCAGAACAACATTAAAGATCGAAAGAAAAAATCATTTAAAAACCAAGTGCACAACTCATAAACATATCAAATATCATTTTCTAATTTTTTAAAATCATATTTTTTCAGTAAGAAACACAAATTCATAATTATAACAAATATTTAAACTTAATTTAAATAATATAAATGTTGTTTCAATGGTTATAAACAATAAGAATAACATTTGCCATTAGTTTCTTAAAAACAAAAAAAGGCAATAAAAAACAACAAGAAACAACAAAAGTTGAAAACCTGAGGAAAAAAAGCAGCAAAAAGTAACACAAAGCAACAAAAAATAACAAAACTTGAAACATGAGGGAAAAAAGCGATACAAAGCAACAAGAAGAAACAAAAAGCAACAAAAAGCTAAAAACATGGATTATGTTGATTTTGATGTGACTAGAATTATAATACAAGCAAATTGCAGCTTTGAAGAAATGGTGAAAATACTATTAGAGCAGCTTCAAAGTAAAATTATTTTTCAAAAAATGATTATCTAGTATAAAGTGAGAGAAAATAATCCACCTTTAAAGATAGAAGACAATGCAACTCTAATCTTCTATTTACAACTAAAGAAAAAAGAGCATGATTTCACAAAATTCCCTCTATGCATCACTGTTGATAAGAAGGAATTTATAAAAATAAGCTTCAACAACAACAACATGCTGGTGGTGGTTCAATATCTCAAACAAATCTAGTATCACTTTCTGAACATAGCTCAACAAACACAGAAGCAAATAACCAAAATTCAGATTTTCTGGATTATGCAAAAATAATGATATACATGCTTTTACCAGAAGATAGGAGTGAAAAAACATCCACAATCTGTAATAAAATAGCAACAGAACCTAAAGAAGGTGTAATATACAACAACAAAGAAGAATTCAAAAAAGCATTAAGATTTAGTGCTATAAAGAACCACTTCTAATACAGAACAGTTAAGACAAACACTCTAAGCTTTGTTGCAAAATGCTTGGATGAAAAATGCAGCTGGGTGCTAAAAGCTTCAAAAAATGGAAAAACAGATAGATTTATTATTAAAAAGTTCAACAACATCCACACCTACAACATGGACATTAGATTATTATATCAAAGACAAGCAACAACATCTCTGGTGGCTAAATCCATAAAATCAAAATATCAAAGTGATAAAATATCTACTCACTAGCATATATAATCAGAGACATGAAAAAAGAGTATGGCATCAATATAAACTACTTAAAAGTATAGAGATCAAAAGAAAAAGCACTTAAAATTCTAAAAGGTAAACCAGATGAATCTTATGCACTTTTACTAAGTTTCTTATATATGTTGAAGACAACAAATCCAAGATCAATTGTTGACCTCGATATGAAAGAAGACCACTTATTCCTCTATGTGTTTATGGCATTTAATGCATCAATGATAGGATGGAAATATTGCAAACCAATTGTAGTAGTCGATGGCATATTTCTAACAAGAACATATGATGGCACGCTACTTTCAGCAACAACACAAGATGTTGGTGATAAAATCTTTCTTCTTACTTTCTCCATTATTGACTCAGAAAATGATGAATCTTGGGAATGGTTCTTTAAAAAAAATTAGACAATTTTTTAGCTATTAAAAAGGAATGTCTATAGTTTTAGATAGTTATGAAAGTATAGAAAAAGCAATACAAGAAATATACTCTAAAGTAGCCCATGATATTTGTATATGCCATCTTTTAAACAACCTAAAAACAACTTTAAAAGGCATTAAGCATACACCATTGAAGAGTTTAAGTACCATATGAATGACTTAGACAAGATTGATTAAAGGATAACCCTATAACTGAAAAATATTAGGTATCATAAATGGGCTAGACCTTTCTCAATCAACAATAGATACTCAATAATGACTTCAAATATAGTTGAATCATTGAATATTGTGATCAAGAAACCTAAAGTCTTACTGATAACAACATTACTAGAGTACCTGCATGCTTTAATACAAGAATGGATCTATACAAATAGGAATCTTACAAGATCCATATTCAGTAGGCTTGCAAAAAAACCACAAGATATGATCAATGAAAACTACATGAAAAGCCTAAGGCTACAGGTTTTATCATAACTTCTTTGCTTAATATTAGTCATGTTATTATTTTGTGTTGTTGGTGCATTTGTTTGTCATCATACAATTATTTTTCTTATGATATGTTTTTGTTGAAATTGTTGATATTATATTTAATGGTGCATTTCCTCATTTTTTTTATTATTTTAATGCAAGTTAAACTTTCAATTGTAGAAGTATTCACTGTGTATGACTTGGATACAACATTTATTGTGAAAGTGTAAAAAAGAAAATGCACAAGCAACAGGTTCCAAATTGATGAGCCACCATGTTCATATGCACTTGCAATATTGAAGCAAATGAATCAAGATCTATATAGATATTGCTCACATTTTTACACAAAGAAATCACTCTTGGAAACATATAAAGAAACAGTACATCTAATGCTAAATCAAGCAACATAAAAATTCTAGATGAAAAGCAATAAATACAAGTAGATCCACCACAAAGCAAAATAAAAGTTGGATGACCAAAAAAAAGAATAAACAAAGCAACATAGGAAATGGAAATAAAAATAAATATGGGAAGTGTGGGCAACTTGGGCACAATAGAAAGATATGTAGAAATGCACCAAAAAAAAACTAAAAAGAAACATTTTCTTTTTTGGAAGTGCAAAATTTTTCATTCATATTGTAAGAATTCATAAATTTCAATAATGTGATTGCTGCTACCTAATTTTTAACATTTTAGATTATTTTTTTTGTTTTTTTATTTGTTCATTTTAACATCAGTAACAGTGAGAATTTAAAAAAAGCAACAAAAAGTAACAAATGAGAAGCAACAAAAAGCGACACAAAGCAACAACAAGCACAACAAACAATGTAAAAACAACAAAAGAACAACTAGAAACAAAAAGAAACAACATGCAACAAAAAGCAACAATTGAAATCTTAAAAAAACAACCAAAGGCAACAACAAGAAACAATCAAAATAAAAAATCAACATTAACACTCATAAAAATTCATAAAAAAAACTTTTAAAAAATTGTATTAAAAAAAATAAATATGCATTATACAAACTCAAACTTAATGTATTAATAAAAAAAATTGTATTACAAAGAAAAAAGAAATATAAAAAAAATTAAATAGTACTAAACCAATAAAAAACTTCTAAAAATCACTTCTTCAGCTTCCTTTTCCTTTTAATCTTCTCATTCTGTTCTAAATCACTGACCACTTCACCATGGACCTTTCTCATACCATATCAATACACTGATAATGCAAACCTCGACCTATAAACTTCAACATCAAAATTTTATAGAATCTCCTTACCATGAATAAAATATTCAACAAATGTAGCAACAAAAGCGCCATAATCACTAAAAATATTAAAAATATGAAATTAATAAAAAAAATATGAAATCCTTACATAGTTTCCTGAAAAGGAAAATCAACAACAAGTTGAACGCACAAATGCCTTTTATCAATGACATTACGGTTAGAAAAAATCTCAATCTCGTTAAAAAAAATTGACAACATCACACTGTAAAATTTAATGACATCAACAACATAAACATTATCACGAGGACTCTTCAACCTTGTACGAACCTAGTGTTGTTAAGAATCGTTATGAATAGGAAATAGAATATTCTTAACATTAACCCATGGCTTTAACATAAGCATCATGTCTCCTATTATATACTCAGAGACAGTATGATTGAAAGAAAATGTAAATTTATTTTCTAACAAAAGAGCATAAGCTTTCTGCAAACTTCCATCAAATAATGCATATGTTGTTGTAAAAGATACAATGCAACTTCCAGAATAATCCCCTATTTTCTAAAATAATAAAAAACCACATCAATGTGCTGTAAAAAAATAATAAAACAAAAAAAATAAAAGATAATAAATAATAAAATAACAAATATACAGAACACGTGATGAGCTCCCAAAGATAAAACAAGGTATAAAACCATGTCTTGGAAGAAATTACAGTAGCATTATAGTTGAATCTAGGATTTAGAACCTTATATTTCTTAGGATACTTGAACTTTGACAGAACAAGAACAAAAAATAATATTAAAAAATAGATAATGTATAAAAAAATCAAATATATAAATAACACAAATAAAATCATTACTTTTTGTGCTTATAAACTCCTTTATTAATCCATTTGTTAAAAATAACAAGCTCTTCAAAATTAGAAGCACTATCAATATAATCATCAAAAGGCCAAGGAACATAACAAGACTTGTCAACTTCTTTTAAGCTTACTTCTGAATCCAACTCCCTAACAAATGGAGATTTAAGTTGCACACTCAATTTAATAACCCTCTTTACATATACCAAACTTTAAGGAGTATGGAATATGGATATAGGTGCAACATATATAGGTGGAACAGATGAAACTATATCTCTCACTAGATTGTCAAATGCATTAACAAATAGATTAAGAGGTTCAGGTGTAGCAACCTAAAAAAATACAATTAAAATAATATAAAAATAAAAAAAGCAACAAAAAGAAACTAAAAACAACAATAAGCAACAAAAAAATAAAAAAAAAAAGAAACAAAAAGCAACAACATAAAATTTACCTTTTTTTTGTTTGAAACTCTTCATAATAACATCTATCTTCTCCAAAAAACAATCATTAGAATCAGTATCAGAAGAATCAAATTGCACAACAACATCTAAAACATCACTTTTCAAAGAAACATTTTTTTCCTTATGCTCTTCAACATTTTTCTTCTGCTTTTCTTCATTTTTCTTGTCTTATTCTTCATTTTTCTTATCGTTTTCTTCATTTTCCTTCTCCTTTTCTTCATTTTTCTTCTCTTATTTATCTTTCTTCTTCTTTTCTTCATGTTTCTTCTCTTCTTCATCACTATTATTCTTCTCTTCATTAAATTCATTTCTCTCTTTACCCAAAGCAACATCATCAATAAAAAGATTAAAAAAAATCATTTCTCTCAACAACACCATTCTTATCATCTTTACCATTACAACTAACTCCATCATTTTTATCAATATTGGAAGAAAGAGAAAAACATTTCTATTGAAGAAATATGTCTAACTTCCCTTATAGAGAATCTCTCCTCAATAAAACTTTTCAAAGAAGAAATTTTTCATTAAGCCTCTTATTTAAATCATTAATTTTCTTCATCAACAGAGACTCCCTATCACCAACAGCATAACCAACGCTTGATCACTCTTTCTAACTACCATATTTCACTTTTTTAGACTTTTGCGAAATAGGTGATTGGAAATTATCTCCATTGTCCATATTTTGATCACGAACAAGAGATACATTCACTTTTTAACTTGTTTGTCAAAAAAATCATTCAAATCCAAAGACTCTTTTTTAGTAAGAGTAGGAACAATATTTATCAATTCCATCTGCAAAAATAATAAATAAAAAAAACCAATAAGAAATAACAAAAGTTGAAAAAATAAGAAAAAAAACACATCTGTCTGACAAACACTGGCCGCTGATCCAGAACTACGACCACTGTTGTTGCTTGAAGCACCTGACCTCCACGGCCATGTCTACTGCTCCGATGCACTCGCGGCTGCTGTCTCTGACTCTGCTGAGACGGACCTCGCTGCTGACTACTCGATCCAACATGAAAACTCGAATACGGAGTAGCCTGCAATCCACTCGACTGAACTCCTAGCTGGTAATAATCAGGCATCACTCCCTGCCTAACTAGCCTCAGCTCAATCTCCTTGGCCAACTCAATCATAGACTCCAGAGTAAGGCCTGCTGTAGGCATACCAGCAAAAACAGAACCCAAACCAGTAACATAGGTAGTGACTGCGAAATACTGATCTCGCATCAGATTCTCAGCATATCTACCCAGACGAAGAAACTCTTGAGTATACTCCTCTACAGATCGATCTCCACGAGAAATACTGGTCAGTCGAAGATGATAGCTTAAACGAAGAGGCTCTGGATAGAATCTCCTCATAAACCGCTCTCGGAACTGAGCCCAGGTCATCGTCATCATATAGGGTTGGATCATCTGAATGAACCAATCTAGAGCTGGTCCCTCAACAGACAACTCAACGATCATGATCCGCTAGTACTCGGTATGAGCATTCCGAGTCCTCGTCTTAATCGCATGCAGGAAATCTAACGGATCGGAAGTACCATCAAACGCAATCCTGCCAACTCGGGCATAGAACAAAGCTGCCTCAGGGTCAGACATACCCTGCTGATAGGCAGGCTGAACAGGCTGAACAACTGGAGGAACAGGAACATCAAATTCAGGCTCAATAGGCTCCTCATCCTGTAACTCTCTCTGCCTACGGTGACCTGCCGCTCCTCGAGGTCCACCTCTGCCACGACCTCTACGTCTAATTGGTTGCTCAGGAGGTAAAACCTCATCCTGAAAAGACTCATCATCCTCGGCCTCAATGATCGGTGGAGCGACACGTGCTCGCCTCCTCATACTAAAAAGATAAACGGAAAGATTCAGACAAAACAGACAACGGAGGAATAATGCTAAAAACTAAGCAAGGAATACTTATCAAGACGTACTCGAACCTAATACACTGCAGTAGTTACCAAAAAAAACACAACTTTAAAACTAGGGCCACAACGCACATAACTAAGCCCTAACACAGAACTCTGCTCTGATACCAACTTTGTCACGACCCAAAACAGGGGCCATGATCGGCACTAGGGAACGGGAATTCTTTCGAATCCGGAACCCGTAGCAAGCCTAAAAATAAAATAAATCATGCAATAATAACAATAACAATATTATATGCAGCGGAAATAAAAATCATAAATATAATAATAACATTTTCATCACTAGATTTAAATCAAATCTCATCTCATCGCATATATAAAATCTTTCAGTACAAATCTAGTTTCAATATAATACATCTCTTTAAATAAAATACATGAAATCCCACATTTTAATTCATAACTACTATAGTGTCTAGATTATAAAAATAAGACTCAAGTAAATAATTTACACAAAGAAGCCGGGGCGGAAGAAATCCGGCGTATCGACCTGCTACTGAGGTCTAAAGATGTTGACTCTCCTGAAAAATAGTCAACGGAGGGGAGTCAGACCTCACTGAGTGAATTACTATAATATATATACATGCATACTAAATGATAATGCATACAGTCAATGGTATATATCTAATATGTATATATACAGGCAAATACACACAGATGCAGTAAAATCATTTTTATATATTTTATCTGAAAATCATCTTTTATGAAGGATCAAATAGAACCCCATGATATCTCAACCTCGGAAATAGTGTTAGACAACACTCTAGCCATACAGGCTCACTTATTCCAAATATATCCACTTATTCTATTTAGACAGTAGACTGGCCCCGAGACACTAAGTCAACCGAGCTCCAGCAGTCTGACTGCCAGTGTGATTGGTCCCGAGACACTTGGTCAACCGAGCTCCAGCAATCACACCCAAATCACATCTCACACATCAAATAATCATAATCAATCAATATCCACAAATGGTTAGTAATATAGCCTAAATACTATAGGCGTACCGGTACGTACTCGGTCCTAGTGCTGCCCACTAGGTAGCACGTTCTATCGATATCCTTCATCAATAAATATAAAACATTCATTCACAAAAATAAATGATGTATGAAGTTAATTGAAATAACAATATAAACCATATATATACCGGAAATATACCAAAAGTAAACCAGGTATATTTCGAGTATATATATGTCAAATGAATTCAATCAAATTATAACTTAAGCTAGAAATATATTTAAAAACATTTTAAATATATTTTATTTACAAAACATGCATATAATTTAATATATACCAAAAATAAACCAAAAATATACTTAAATACAAATCACATTATTTATGCCTTTTAATCGAAATAAAATATATATTTCTAAATCATGCATCCTAAGCATATATATATAGTATAGTAACTCACCTAGTGCGCTCCACGAGACGGGTCCAACGGGCCTGGTCCACTAGCCCTCGGTCTCGGCGCAACTAAACAAACAATAACGACATACATTAGAATAATCCTAATAGAAATCCTAGAATTCAATCTAGAGTATTAAACATAGAATCAAAAATTAGGGTTCGACTGGATATCACGTTTTACGAGAATTCTACCGAAAATCCGACAGAACCTCCCCTGTAAAACGGACATCTCTCTACTCAAAAGAGTAGAGCCGATCCTGCAAAGAAACACACTTCGAAAAATAAGCTCAACACAAATCCACAACCCCTCGGTCGGACTCCAAACTACAGTCTACCGACCGGGGTCCACAAACATAGAAAAATTCCAAAGATACCAAAAATACCCTTATTACATAGTAACACATTTTATAGGTAGAAATTACATAATTAACCTTTAAACACTATAAAAACCGATAAAAACTCATTTTATTAGAAAAACCGTATATTATATATATAATTGAAAATAATTTACGAAAAATAGTTTTAATTAGTTAAAAATACCAAATAATTTGTAGAAATCATTTTTATACCTTAAATAACTATTAAAACCAATTAAATTACATTTTTAGCCAATTTAGGGTAAAATTACCAAAATACCCCTATATATATAAATATACTAAAATTACTTCAAAAATTCACCAAAAATAGTATAATTATCCAAAATTAATTTTCTCAACATATTTATCAATAATATCAATAATTAAACCCAATTAACCAATTAATTTCAATTAAAAACACATTTAACCTAATTTTCCCAAAAATTACATAAACTCAAATAATTCAAAATAAATACTTAGAAATTCATAAAAATTCCAAATAAATTCCTCTAATTCATTTCAACACCTAATTTAACCATAAACCCCAATTTCATAATTTAAATAATTAATTTCCAAAAATTAGAAAATAATATTAAAATATTCAAAAATACCCAAAAATCCAAAAAATCTCCAAAAATTCCACAAAAATTCATACATGTAGATTAAGCTACTAGGATCAACATTTGTGAAGGGAGTTTCATGAATCAATCAATTCGAAGCTCAGAAAAATCAAAAACCCTAATAGGCTGAAATTGAAAATTTGAAACCTAAGCAATTCTAGACCATTTAAGCTCAAACTAAAGCTAGAATCACACTCATCGGAGCTCAAGGAGAAGAAAGAGACCGGCGGTGTCAAAAACGGTGGCCGGAAGAGGAAGAAACGGCGAGGAGAAGATTTTGGCCAAAAATGACAGAAATAGCTCGCCGACGCCGGGGAAGGAAGCTGCTGGCGGCGGGGGACGGCTAGGAACGACGGTGGCAAGCCGGGAGGCACACCGATGGTAGGTGATCGGCGTGACAGACGGTGGTGAGGGGTGGTCGGGCGCACGGGGAAGAAGGAAGAAGAAGAAAAAAAAAAGAAAAAAGAAAGAAAAGAAAAAGAAAGAAAGAGAAAAGAAAAAGAAAAAAGAAAGAGAAAAGGAAAAGAAAAAAGAAAAAAAGAAAAAGAAAAAAAATAATAAAATATTAAAATAATAAATAAAATAATTAAATAACAATAAATTAATAAATAAATAATAAAATATTAGGGTAATATATATTAAACCCTAATTAAATAAATATTTACACACATAGGTTTTATTTAGTATTTTAAAAATACGTATGAGTTCATGCAAGTCTGAAAATATATATATAATAATTAATAATAAATTATTTACGTGAAAATTTCTTCGAAAATGCAAGTCCCGGGAAAATTTTACGTAAGCACTGTAAATAATACACAATAATTAAAATAGGTTTTAAATACATAACAACTCATAAAAATATCATATATATATTCAAAATTTATTAACACTGCATATCCCGGTACAGTGTAAAAATATTTAAAAACACGCATATCCAAAAAAAATCAAAACAAGTTTTTCTAAACAAATCCAATCAATTTTCTGTCAATCTCCTTCAGCTTTGAAATAACATTCTCATTCATACTACTAGAAACCCTACTATTGAAACAGTCATCTAGTTTAACGAAATACTCCCACACCTGAAATAAAAAAATTACATTAAAAATATCAAATTAAAAACTCAAAAAAAAAAAGCAATAAAAAGCAACAAACATTAAACAACATATACAACAAGAAGTAACAAAAAGCAACAAAAAAAAACAACTCAATAACAAAAATAGTTTCTAAAAAAAATTAAAAGAAAAATAAACATACCTTAAAACAACCTTTAGATTTCTTAAGAGAATTTTTAGTAAAGGACAATTTATTCTTCTTAGAAACACTATCACTTTTCTTCATTACAAATGAAGGAGAATTCATATCCTTCTTCTTTCCTGATGAAGGAGAACCACCAAAAGCAATCTTTGAACTAGACTTTGCAACACCACTGCTTAAACAAGGAGAGATCCTTCTAGAAACAATATTGCTACTATCTTTTTCCATAACTACAAACTTAAATTCCAATAAAAAAAATGACAAGATGAAGAAGGAGAAGAAATTGTAAATTTAAATCCGTAGGAAATCAAAGAAACAATCAATAGGAAGTTAAAAACAAAGGAAAAAAATTGACTGGAAACCGCTACAACATAGAGAGTCTAGAAATGAAAAACAAAAAGACATGAATATAAAAAAGAAAATACAAAAACCAAAATTGAAAAAAGCAAATGGGTCCTACCATAAAAGAAAGACTCATGGTCAAATGGGCTATTTTATGAAATTTCCTCAAAGATTATAGTAAGAAACAAAAATATTGTGTGGCTATCATATAAATATATATGTTATATAGATATTTTATATGCATAAAATATAATTAATTAATTAAATTGGTGGTTTAGATAAAAAAAATATTAATTATTTATTGAAACAAAAGTTTATAATTTATAATTTTTTATAACATCTAATTTAATTTTATAGTAATAAAATAAAAGAAGAAAAAATCAGAGTATCTATATTTTAAATAGGCGGAAGATAAAAAAAAATAACATGAGAAAATTTAATTTTAGTGAAAAAAGAAAAATAATATTTTTAGTTTTGATTGTGAAAAACATTAATTATAAACAAAAATAATTGAAAAAAAGAGAAAAAAAGATTTAAAAAGTTTATTTTAACTAAAATAAAAAAATGTATTTAATGTATGCTTAAAATATAGGGTGACACATGTCATTACATGGTAAAAACCTTTTTTATGCTTTGGTTTTAATATTTATATATATATGATTTGTAGATCCCAAATCAAGTTTTACATACTAATTTATCCATAGTAAATATATAATAGATAATATGATAGATAGATATTAATTTATATAGAGTGTATTCTAAAATGGTTGTTAAAAAAATACTAATTGATCCCTAATTATATTTTATAAATAAAAAATCACTTTATCTAAAACATAACTTTTGTCTTCAATTACGAATCATTAAGGGAAAAAGAAAACTAAGATAAACTTTTTGTCAAGCAAACTCTTAATTGGTACACTCGGTACAAGAGTGGTAATTAAGTTTGTTAAAGATTTAATTAAATCATGTTTAATGTTGTAAAGGGCGTTATTGAGTGGAAGATGATTAAATTCCCTTGGCCTTACACATGGAAAAGCAGTGATGTCATTTTACTTTGTATTATATAGTACTCACCACTTTATTTTAACCATTGCAAGACTATATCTATTTTTACATAATCAAATAGTTAAGTCCAAATTGTATTTATCTTTCTGAATATAAATTACAATTATAATAAAATTATATTTTATTAATATTTTAATATTTTATTAGATATATTTAAATTTCATTAGTTTATAAAAATTAAATAATGATTTCTGAATTTTAGTAAAAAAATAAAATTTTTATTATTTAAATTTTTATTTTTAATATTAATTAAATTCTCGATATTTATATGTATTTTCATAAGTAAAATCAAAATTTAAGTTATAAATTAGTAAAATAATATTTTTATTTTTATAAAATACAGACATGAAACTATCTTATTATAATTGATAAATTCAATATAATAATTAAAATTTTAATAGAAAATAAAAAATAAAAAATCTATCTTTCAAAAAAATAAAAAATCTAAATTATAATTATATTAAATTTGTAATACCCTATATTTTTACTTAAATAAAGTAATTTTTAAATTTTGTTTGTAATAAATAATTTTAAATTATATTATACAATTGTTAACTATCTAGCTATTTAATTGATATATATTTATGTTAACATTATTTTAGGGTTTTACTATTTGATATAAGTATTATTTTGGGTATATATATATATATATATATATATATATATATATATATATATATATATATATATATATATATATATATATATATATATATATACGTGCATGTGTGTGAAAAATGTATGTATAGTATGTAATTTGGGACTATATATGTATAGATATAGGTGAATTTGGGAGTATATATAAAAATATATACAAATATATATATTTATATAAATATATATATTTGTATGTATTTTTATATATACTCCCAAATTCACCTGTATCTATACATATATATATATATGTGTGTGTGTGTGTGTGTGTGTGTGTGTGTGTGTGTGTGTGTGTGTGTGTGTGTGTTAGGAATAGGAAAGTTACCTCTAGAAACACACATCACCCGAAAATCCTCCAAGCAGTAGCCCCCTCATCCCGTCCGTCACCATCACCACCACATTCCTCTCCCTTTGGCGCGCCACAGCCTTCCCGGAGCAGCCATCACCGTCAACAACCTCCTCCTTCTCCTTTTCTTCCTCCGGCTTCTCCCTCTCTCTCTCTCAGTTTGAGCTCACCTCACCTCTGCCAGAGCTAGATCAGCGTCGCCGTTGCTTCCTCAGCCTTCCTCACCTTCTCAGGTGTCAGTCAACACCAAGCCACGCCGCTGTAACTCATCTCCAGCGTCGGAATTGAAGGTTGAAGGTGAGTTGTTACAGGTTGATTTTAGGTTGTTTTAGGGTTGTTTTCTGGTTGTCTGAGTTGATTTATGGGTTAATCTTCATTTATTCTAAGTTAGATGATGAATTATACTAAGTTAGATGTTTAAATCCAATTTTTGTATATTATTTTGATTTTTTTTTATTTTACAGAATTTTATTTGATTTATTTGATTTTTCTTTGAGTTTAATTAGTAATTAGGGTAATTATTGTTAATTATTTTTAGCATATTAATTTTATTTAAGATTACAGAAAATTGTTGTGTTGATTGTGAATTTTGTGAATTTTAGATATTTATTAATATTTTATTAATTTCTAAAAATTTATTGTTAAAAATTATGAAATTGAGATAATTGGTATTATCATTAAATGTTATTAATTTTAGAACTTAATTTATGGTTTTTGTGATTTTTATACTATTTTTATAATTATTTTAAGTTTATATTAAATGTGGATAATTAGGTTAAATTTATATTTTGGAAGAAATTACTAGTTAATTTTATGTTTTTATTGATATTAAGAAATTTGATATTGAGAAAATAATTTTTAGGTATTTGTATAATTTTTAGGGAATTTTTGAGTAATAATAATATATTATGTAAATTTATGTAATATAGGGGTAAAAATGTAATTTTTTGCTAATTATAGTTAAATAATGGATTTTGGTTGGTTTTAATAATATTTAAGGATTTTTACAAATTATTTACTATTTTAGACTAATTAACACTAATTTTCAAAAATTAATTTTAAATAATATATTAGGTATTATTTTCAGTATTATGTGTATTTTTCTAATATACGGGTAAATATGTAATTTTATGCTGATTATAGTTAAATATATATTTTAGTTAGTTTTATTAATATTTAAGAGATTTAGAAGATTTTTATAAATTAATTGGTATTTTTAATTAAGTAATGTTAATTTTGAGTATTGTTTCCAAATATTATATATATATATATATATATATATATATATATATATATATATATATATATATATATGTATAATATGTTATTTTGGTAACAAATATATATGGTTATATTAACTATGGGTATTTATATGTAATGTGTATTTTTGGAAAATAAATGATTTAATTTTTGTGTGATGGTTGAGTTGTGATCTCGGTCGGGGCTAAGTATAGTTCTAGAAGCCCTACTCGAGTGTGAATGTCTGTGAATACTAGAAGTGCATCTTTCTGTGTAGGAATGGCTCTACCTATGGTAGAGATATGTCCGTTTTACAAAGGAGACTCTCCAGAAATTTCGATAGATTTTCTCGTAAAACGTGACATCTTCCGTAAATTCCTAACGTTAATTAGGGTTTTTCCTTATCTATCGAGTCTTATCCGATCTTCCTTGAGTCAGTATAGAATTTCGCTATTTCTGTCGATTTTTTATTTTTATTCCATAGACGTATTTTTAAAATAGGTCTGTTATTTTTTTCTAGAGAGTACCAGAGCGGAAACTATTGGATCGAGGCAGACGCGCGGTCGTCAACCTTCTCGCTCGTCCTGTAAGTTGATAAATTGATATGTGCGTGTGTTCTATTTAAAGATGTGTTCGCTCATATTTTTAGTATTTATTATATGATTTATTTAATTTAAATGTTGCTATTTAAGATTTAAGTGCATTTTATTTATTTAAAATTAGTTTTGAGAAATTTTAGTAGAACGGGCTACCTGGTGGGTTGTACTAGGACCGTGTGCACATGGTAGAGATTAAGAGATGGATCCGATGTATGTATGTATGACTTGTGGATATAAACTGGGACGGGTGCCTCGGTGGAAGCCTTTGCTCTCGGGGACCGCCAGTGATTGGAAAATTAATAATGGATTGGGATGGGTGCCTCGGTGGATGCCTTAGCTCTCGAGGACCACCAGTGCCATGTAATTGGATTAAGTGGATGACTGCGGCTTCTTACCTCGGTTGATGCCTTTGCTCTCAGGGACTGGCAGTCTATGAGGATTAAGTGGGCCCAGTTGGCCATTTAGAAACTTGGGTTTAGGGTTCTATCGAGACTTTTCAAAAGCTATACATATACGTTATAAATTATTTTCACTATAACTATATGGTTTTCAAAAAATTTTCAAACTGTACAGCTCTTTTTATTAACTTACTCAATGAGGTCTGATTCCCCTCAATTTATTTTTTTAAGAGCTTGGGAGTTCGACCTCATACCGCCTCTACGCCGGATTTCTTCATTACCAGCTATATTATGTAGGTTATTATAAGTTGTATGGTAGTAGTAACTCTATAATAGTGCAATAGTATCTATACTATGAGTTTGTATAACTTAAGTATACTCATGTATTGCATTTTAATGAACCACGCTTATGTATAATGTTTTAAGATTGATTTATGATATTTGATGATGGAGAATATTTTATATTGCGCACAATTATGTTTATTTTTAGAAAAATCAGTTTTATAATGTGTTCTTGCATGAAATAAAGTTTTAAATTTGAAGGTTTTATTTTTCTTTTCTTTAAGGCTTACTACGGGTTTCGGGGGCCTTATGCCTACCCATTCCCTAGTGTCGGTCACATGCCCTCGGGTTCGAGTCATGACAAAGTTGGTATCAGAGCATAAGTTCGATTAATTATTTATGTCTTTCTTTCTGTGTAACTACTATAGTGATTAGGTTAATAATTATTTTTATGATACTCTTATTTCTAATTCCACGTTGTGTTAAATACTCTTATCTTGTTTTGAATTCAATTTTTCTCTATCTTTTCAGCATGAGGCATGTGCGAACAGACCCCATTGCCGATCCAACTTTTGGACTTAATGAGTAGTCCATGCATGATGAGGCTCTTCCTCCTGCTCCACGTCATAAGGGCAAAGGTAGAGGTAGAGGTCGAGCTAGGGCAGCTACAGCTAAGATTCCTAATTAGTAACCAATTGGGCCTGAAGCTCCAATCGTAGACCCTATAACTTTTACAGCTGGACTAGCAGGAATTAATCAGGGTCTTGTAGCTTTGAATAAGGTGATGCCCCTTGTGCAGCAGATGTTACAGCAGAGGAATCAGGAGATGTCAGATACTGATGCGGCACTCCTCTACTCCCGGATTGGTAGAGCTTCCTTTGATGGTACAGGTGTTGCTTTGGACTTTATTAATGCGATTGAGGCACGTACTAGGACAGGACACATAGACTACCAGCAGATAATGATTGTGGAGTTATCAGTCTAGGCGGCAGCTTAAGATTGGTTCATGTAGTTGATTCAGCCGTCCATGCATAAGTTGACTTGGCTAGAGTTTAAGGATCGTTTCCTGAGATTCTTCTGTCCTCCAACCACCAGGGATGCCTACAGGTGGCAGTTGTTTCACATCACCAAAGGGGATAGGTCAGTGGAGGACTACACTAAAGAGTTTAACAGGCTATCCCGACATGCAAAGGACATCAGGAGAGATCCCTATAGAGCAATAGAGTTGTAAGTCACTGGTTTAGGGCTAGCTTTTATGGGTATGCATACTGAGGACCGCACCCTGGAGAGTGTTATTGAGGAGGCCCATCTGATTGAGAGGCGACACATCCGCCAGGGCACCATGTTAGATCCCTATATGGTTGGTGGTAGTGGATATGGTGTAGCTCTCGGGTACCAGCAGCCAGCATTTCATATTGGTAGTATGAGTCAGCAGGCTATGGGTAGTTCACAGCATGGTGGTAGAAGTCTAGGACTCACCGAGTTGGTCAACATGGTTATGCCATGAACAAGAGAAGTGGTAGAGGTCATAGATTTAGTACTAGAGTCAGCAGTAGCAGCAGTGGGCAGAGCTCAAGACAGAGTAGTTATAGGTCTAGAGCCAGTGGATGCGCAAGTTGTGGTCAATTCTATCAGGGCCCGTGTCATTTGTTGTTGGGCGCTTGCTTTAGATGTGGACAGGTTGGTCATCTTGCTAGAGCTTATTCTCACTCCGGATATCAGCCACAGTATACCCAGGGTTCATCTTCATCAGTGGCCCAGCCTTACTATCCGATGCCACAGTAGAACAGAGCACTAGTACAGCCACAACAAAGATCGCCACAGCTTATGGGCCAGTAGGGCCAAGGTTCAGTTGGTAGGCCTAATGGTCATGGGTTTGTGTAGCCTTCAACATCTCAGTAGGCAGGTCATCGCCAGGCATGAGTTTTCACTCTGACACCATAGGATGCTCAGACTTCTAATGCAGTGGTCACAGGTATTCTCTCAATCTGTGCATATGATACTAGAGTATTGTTTGACCCCAGCGCTACGCATTCATTCATTTCTCCCGTGTTTGCTTCGAGAATCGAGTGGCAACCTTCCAGGTTGTCCTTTCCTCTATTTGTATCGACTCCACTTAGTGATGAGTTGGAGACATATATCTTCTTTCCTTCGTGCCCGGTGTTAGTTGATGGTAGAGAATTATTGGCGAACTTGGTGTTGCTTGATGTGTTGGAATTCGATGTCATCTTGGGTATGGATTAGTTGTCGAGGTATTATGCTTCGGTGAATTGTCGAGAGAAAGAAGTGGTGTTTAGAATTTCGAATGAAGAAGAGTTTTGTTTTAAAAGTGAAAAGAGTTTCATGCCTCGTAATCTCATTTCTGCCATTATAGCCCGGAAGATGCTTAGAAGGGGTTGTCAAGGCTACTTGGCAGTAGTAACAGATATTGAGATAGAGAATAGGGAAATCGAATAGGTGCCAGTGGTATGTGAATTTTTAGATGTCTTTCCTAAAGAATTATCGAGATTACCACTAGACAGGGAGATAGAGTTTTGTATCGATGTCACACCTGGTACAGATCCTATTTCTATGCCACCCTACAGAATGGCACCAGTTGAATTACAGGAACTGAAGGAGTAGTTATAGGAGTTTCTCGATAAGGGTTTTATAAGACTTAGTACATCGCCTTAGGGTGCTCCAGTGTTGTTTATGAAGAAGAAGGATGGTAGCCTTTGACTATGTATTGATTACAGGCAGTTGAACAAGGTCACCATCAAGAACAAGTATCCACTTCCAAGGATTAATAACTTGTTCGATCAACTTTAAGGTGCTACATGCTTCTCTAAGATAGACTTGAGATCTGGGTATCACCAGTTGAGGATCAGAAGTAATGAAGAGCCTAAGACAACATTTCGGACGAGATATGACCATTATGAGTTTCTAGTAATGTCCTTTGGGTTGACTAATGCGCCAGCAGCCTTTATAGACTTGATGAATCGGGTGTTCAGGCCATACTTGGACCGATTTATAATAGTCTTCATTGATGACATCTTGGTTTATTCCAAGAGTGAAGTTGAGCATATTATGCATCTGAGAAGGGTGCTTCAAACTTTAAGGGAGCACAGATTGTATACCAAGTTTTTGAAGTGCGAGTTCTAGTTGAATCAAGTGGCATTTTTAGGCCATGTGGTTTCTAAAGATGGCATACAAGTAGACCCTAAGAAGATAGAAGCTATTACAGAGTGGCCGAGGCCAACTATAGTAAAAGAAGTATGAAGTTTCCTGGGTCTAATGGGCTACTACAAGAGGTTTATAAAGGACTTCTTTAAAATTGTCGCACCTTTGATAAGGCTGACCCAAAAGAGTGCTAAGTTTGTGTGGACAGATAGATGTGAAGAGCACTTCCAGTTATTGAAGGATTTGTTAACGTCAGCTCTAATTCTAACTTTGCCCTCTGGAAATGAAGGGTATATGGTGTATTGTGATGCTTCCAGAGTAGGACTAGGTTGTGCGTTAATGCAAAATGGCCAAGTAATTGCTTATGCTTCAAGGCAGCTGAAGAAGCACGAGCAAAACTATCCTACTCATGATTTGGAGATGGCAGTCGTTGTGTTTGCTTTGAAGATATGGAGGCATTACTTGTATGGGGTTACATGTGAGATATACACCGATCATAAAAGCTTAAAGTATATCTTCCAGCATAGGGACTTAAACTTGAGGCAAAGAAGGTGGATGGAACTTCTTAAGGACTATGATTGTTCCATTTTATACCATCCAGGCAGGGCGAATGTTGTTGTTGATGCCTTGAGTCAGAAGTCAGCGGGCAATCTTGCCCACATCAGTTCAGAAAGGAGGCCCATTATCAAGGAGTTACACGGATTTATTGATCAAGGGTTGCAGTTGAAAGTTACTAGAAAGTGTCTTTTAGCTTAATTCAGGGTACGATCAGTATACTTGGATCGAGTTAAGGCAGCTCAGAATAGAGATCCGCAGTTGCAGAGGATTACGTATAAAATGCAACAAGGGCAGTCAAGAGACTTTGTGGTTAACAGAGAAGGTGAATTACGGTTGTGTGCCGGATGTTAACGACTTGAGGAAGGAAATTATGGAAAAGGCACATTTTTTTGCTTATCGTATTCATCCAGGTTCTACCAAGATGTATCATGACTTGAAAGATACATATTGGTGGAATGGAATGAAGAAGGATATTACATAGTGTAATATCCCGTGTTTTTTAAATATTTTAATACTGCATCGGGATATATAGTGTTAATAATTTTTATATATATATTATGATATTTTTACGAGTTGATATGTATTTAAAACCTATTTTAATTATTGTGTATTATTTTAAGTACTTTACGTAAAATTTTCCCAAGACTTTTATTTTCGGGGAAATTTTCACGTAAATAATTTACTATTAATTATTTTAAATAGATTTACGGACTTGCATGAACTTATACATATTTTTAAAAAACTAAACGCCGTATATATTTGTATGTATTTATTTAATTAGGGTTTAATTAATATTACCCTAATATTTTATTATTTATTTATTAGTTTTATTGTAATTTAATTATTTTTATTTATTATTAAATTTTAAAATATTAAATATAAGTGTGTGGTGTATATTTAATGTGTTTAATTTAATATTATTTTATTATATAGTGTAAAGTATATATATATACATATTATAAGTTAAAAATCAAACTTTTGGAAAATTACACAATTGCCCCCGACTATCTTCTTCTTCCCTGACTCCGTTCCCCTCGCCGTCCGTCGCTGCAACTGTTGATTTCTTGCCGTTGGTGTGCCATCCAGCATGCCACCACCTTCCTCAGCCTTCACCGCCGCCTGTTGCAGCCGTTTCCGGTGTCTGGAGTTCAATTTTGGCCGGAGAAGCTGAAACTTTGGCCACCGTCGGTCTCTTTCTTCTCCTTGATCTCCGGTGAGTGTGATTCCAAGCTTTGTTTCACTTGAAATGGTCTTGATTTGCTTAGGTTTCGATTTTTCGAATTCGGCCTATTAGGGTTCTTGATTTTTTTGAACTTTAATTTGATTGATTCATGAAAAATTCCTTCACAAATGTTGTTCCCATTAGCTTAATATACATGTATGAATTTTTGTGGCATTTTTGGAGATTATTTTTATTTTTCGGTATTTTTGAATATTTTAATATTATTTTCTAATTTTCGGGAATTAATTAATTAAATTATGAAATTGTGTTTTATGATAATTATAGGTGTTGAAATGAATTATAGGAATTTATTTTGAATTTTTATGAATTTCTATGTATTTATTTTGAATTTTATTAGTTTAGGTAATTTTAGAAAATTAGGGTTAATTGTGTTTTTAATTGAAATTAATTGATTAATTGAGTTTAATTATTGATATTATTGATAAATATGTTGAGAAAATTAATTTTTGATAATTATACTATTTTTGGTGAATTTTTGAAGTAATTATAGTATATTTATATATATAGGGGTATTTTGATAATTTTACACAAAATTGGCTAAAAATGTAATTTAATTGGTTTTAATAGTTATTTAAGGTATAAAAATGATTTCTAAAAATTATTTAGTATTTTTAACTAATTAAAACTATTTTTCATGAATTATTTTCAAATATATATATAATATACGGTTTTGCTAATAAAATGAGTTTTTATCGGTTTTTACAGTGTTTTAAGGTTAATTATGTAATTTCTATGTATAAAATGAATTTATATATTATAAGGGTATTTTTGGTATTTCTGAAATTATTCTGTGATTGTGGACCCCGGTCGGTAGATTGTAGTTTGGAGTTCGACCGAGGGGTTGTGAATGTAATTTTGCATTTATTTTCGAAGTGTGTTTCTTTTCAGGGTCGACTCTACTCTTTGAGTAGAGAGATGTCCGTTTTACAGGGGAGGTTTTACCGAATTTTCTGTAGAATTCTCGTAAAACGTGATGTCCGGTCGAACCCTAATTTCGATTCTGTGTTTAATATTCTAGATCAAGTTCTAGGATTTTTTGCTAGGTTTATTCTGATTTCTGTCGTTATTGTTTGTTTAGTTGTGCCGAGACCGAGGCCTAGTGGACCAGGCCCGTCGGACCCATCTCGTGGAGCGCACTAAGTGTGAGTTACTATTTTATATATATATGCTCTAGGGTGCATGATTTTAGAAATATATGTTTTATCTTGATTAAATATGCATAATAGTTTAATTAGTACTTGAGTTTATTTTAGTTTATTTTTTGTTTATTTTTTGTTTATTTTAAACTATATGCATGTTTTATTAATAAAACAGGTTTAAAATATTTTTGAATATATTTCTAGTTTATTTTGTAATTTAATTGGATTTATTTGACGTATATATACTCGAAATATACATGGTTTACTTTTGGTAGATTTCCAGTATATATATGGTTTATGTTGCTATTTATTTCAAATTCATGCATCATTTATTTGTGAATGAATGTTTTATATTTATTAATGAAGGATATCAATAGAACGTGCTACCTAGTGGGCAGCACTATGACCGAGTACGTACCGGTACGCTTATAGCATTTAGGCTATATTACTAACCATTTGTGGATATTGATTGGTTATGATTATTTGATATGTGAGATATGGTTTGGAGGTGTGATTGCTGGAGCTCGGTTGACCAAGTGTCTCGGGGCCAATCACACTGGCAGTCAGACTACTGGAGCTCGGTTGACTTAGTGTCTCGGGGCCAGTCCACTGTCTAAATGGATTAAGTGGATATATTTTGGAATAAGTGAGCCTGTATGGCTAGAGTGTTGTCTAACAATGTTTGAGGTTTCGATATCATAGGGTTCTATTTGATCCTTCATAAACGATGATTTTAATATATATATATATATATAATGATTTTACAGCATCTGTGTGTATTTATCTGTATATATATTTATATATATACTATTGACTGTATGCATTGTCATTTAGTATGCATGTATATATATTATAGTAATTCACTCAGTGAGGTCTGACTCCCCTCTGTTGACCATTTTTCAGGAGAGTCATCATCTTCAGACCTCAGTAGCAGGCCTGTATGCCGGATTTCTTCTGCCCCGGCTTCTTTGTGTAAACTGCTTATCTGAGTCTTGGGTTTTATTTTATCTAGACACTGCAGTAGTCATTAAATATTTAAAGAGATGTTGTATTATATTTGAACTGGATTTGTATTAAAAGAGTTTATATATATATAAGATGAGTATTTAATTTAAATCCAGTTGGTGGAAATGTTATTGTGATATTTATGATTTTTATTTCCGCTTCATTATATATTGGTATTACTATTGCATGTTTTATTTTTTTATTTTTTTAGGCTTGCTACGGGTTCCGGATTCGAAAGAATTCCCGTTCCCTAGCGCCGGTCATGGCCCCTGTTTTGGGTCGTGACACAGAGTTTGAGTCTAGATGCCTGACTTGTCAGCAAGTGAACTTTGAACATCAGAGACCTTCAGGATTATTGCAACCTATGCCAATTCCCGAATGAAAATGGGACATGATAACCATGGACTTTGTGACTGGACTACCTCGAACTATAGGAGGTTATGATGCTATATGGGTGATTGTTGAGAGGCTAACCAAGTCAACACACTTTCTACCAATAAAGAAGACGTACTCTACTGATAGACTGGTGAGACTTTATGTCAATATGATTGTTTATCTACATGGAGTACCAGTGAGTATAGTGTCAGACAGAGGAGCCACGTTCACCTCAGTCTTTTGGCAAGAATTACATAAGGCTTTGGGCACTAGATTGGATTTCAGTACAACCTTCCATCCTCAGACTAATGGTCAGTCAGAGAGGACCATCCAGATGTTAGAAGATATGCTGAGGATGTGTGTGATTGATTTTAGAGGACAGTGGGATTCACACTTGCCATTGATTGAGTTTGCTTATAATAATAGCAATCATGCTAGCATTGAGATGGCTCCGTATAAGGCACTGTATGGTAGGAAGTGTAGATCACCATTATGTTAGGAGATTAGTGAAAGACAGTTAACAAGTCCAGAGTTGGTGCAAGTGACTTCAGAGAAATTTCCCATCATACAGCAAAGATTGAAGACCACCTTCAGTAGACAGAAGAGCTATGTTGACCCTAGGAGAAAGGATGTATCCTTTATGGTTGGAGACATGGTGTTCCTGAAGGTGTCTCTAATAAAAGGAGTCATAAGATTTGGCAAAAAGGGTAAGCTCGCTCATAAATACATTGAACTGTTTGAGATTCAGTCCAAAGTGGGTGAAGTGGCGTATAGGTTGGTGTTGCCACCAGAATTGTCGAGAATCCATTATGTATTTCATGTGTCTATGCTGAGGAAATACATTCCTGATCCATCTCACGTTCTGCAACCTCAAGCTGTAGAGCTTAGCGATGATCTGACCTACGAGGAGTATCCAGTGGCAATTGTGGATCGTCAAATTCGATAGTTGCGGACTAAGGAGATACCGACATTGAAGGTGCTATGGAGTAACCATTCTGCTAAGGATTGCACCTGGGAAACTGAAGCTGAGATGCGAGTTTCTTTCCCGTATCTCTATCCCTTTTAGCTTTGTAATTCTTCTTTTATTGAATTCGGGGAAAAATTCTTATAATGAGGGAAAACTGTAATACCCTATATTTTTATTTAAATAAAGTAATTTTTGAATTTTGTTAGTAATAAATAATTTTAAATTATATTATACAATTGTTAACTATCTAGCTATTTAATTGATATATATTTATGTTAATATTATTTTAGGGTTTTACTATTTGATATAAGTATTATTTTGGGTATATATATATATATATATATATATATATATATATATATACACACACGTATATATATGTGCATGTGTGTGAAAAATGCATGTATAGTATGTAATTTGGGACTATATATGTATAGATATATGTGAATTTGGGAGTATATATATACAAATACATACAAATATATATATATATATATATATATATATATATATATATATATATATATATATATATATATATATATATATATGTTAGGAATAGGAAACTTACCTCTAGAAACACCCATCACCCGAAAATCCTCAAAGCAGCAGCCCCCTCATCTCGTCCGTCACCATTACCGCCACATTCCTCTCCCTCCGGCTCGCCACAGCCTTCCCGAAGCAGCCATCACCACTAGCAACCTCCTCCTTCTCATTTTCTTCCTCCGGCTTCTCCTTCTCTCTCTCGGTTTGAGCTCACCTCACCTCTACCGGAGCTAGATCAGCGTCGCCATTGCTCCCTCAGCCTTCCTCACCTTCTCAGGTGTCAGTCGACACCAAGCCTCGCCACTATAACTCATCTCCAGCGTCGGAATTGAAGGTTGAAGGTGAGTTGCTGTAAGTTGATTTTAGGTTGTTTTAGGGTTATTTTTTGGTTGTCTGAGTTGATTTATGTGTTAATCTTCATTTATTCTAAGTTAGATGATGATTTATACTAAGTTAGATGTTTAAATCCAATTTTTGTATATTATTTTGATTTTTCTTAATTTTACAGAATTTTATTTGATTTATTTGATTTTTCTTTGAGTTTAATTAGTAATTAGGGTAATTATTGTTAATTATTTTTAGTATATTAATTTTATTTAAGATTATAGAAATTTGTTGTGTTAATTGTGAATTTTAAATATTTATTAATTTCTGAAAATTTATTGTTAAAAATTATGAAATTGAGATAATTGGTATTATCATTAAATGTTATTAATTTTAGAACTTAATTTATGGTTTTTGTGATTTTTATACTATTTTTATAATTATTTTAAGTTTATGTCAAATCTGGATAATTAGGTTAAATTTATATTTTGGAAGAAATTACTAGTTAATTTTATGTTTTTATTGATATTAAGAAATTTGATATTGAGAAAATAATTTTTAGGTATTTGTATAATTTTTAGGGAATTTTTGAGTAATAATAATATATTATGTAAATGTATGTAATATAGGGGTAAAAACGTAATTTTGTGCTAATTATAGTTAAACAATGGATTTTGGTTGGTTTTAATAATATTTAAGGATTTTTACAAATTATTTACTATTTTAGACTAATTAACACTAATTTTTGAAAATTAATTTTAAATAATATATTAGGTATTATTTTGAGTATTGTGTGTATTTTTCTAATGTATGGGTAAATATGTAATTTTATGCTAATTATAGTTAAATATATATTTTAGTTAGTTTTATTAATATTTAAGAGGTTTAGAAGATTTTTATAAATTAATTGGTATTTTTAATTAAGTAATGTTAATTTTGAGTATTGTTTCCATATATATATATATATATATATACAATATGTTATTTTGGTAACAAATATATATGGTTATATTAATTATGGATATTTATATGTAATGTGTATTTTTGGGAAATAAATTATTTAATTTTTGTGTGATGGTTGAGTTGTGATCTCGATCGGGGCTAAGTGTAGTTCTGGAAGCCCAACTCGAGTGTGAATGTCTGTAAATACTAGAAGTGCATTTTTCTGTGCAGGAATGGCTCTACCTATGGTAGAGAAATGTCCGTTTTACAAAGGAGACTGTGTAGAAATTTCGATAGATTTTCTCGTAAAACGTGACATCTTCCGTAAATTTTTAGCGTTAATTAGGGTTTTTCCTTATCTATCAAGTCTTATCCGGTCTTCCTTGAGTCAGTCTAGAATTTTGCTATTTCTGTCGATTTTTGATTTTTATTCCATAGATGTATTTTTAAAATAGGTATGTTATTTTTTTTTAGAGCGTACCGGAGCGGAAGCTGTTGGATCGAGACAGACGCGCAGTCGTTAGCCTTCTCGCTCGTCCTGTAAGTTGAAAAATTGATCTGTGCATGTGTTTTATTTAAAGATATGTGCGCTCATATTTTTAGTATTTATTATATGATTTTTTTAATTTAAATGTTGTTATTTAAGATTTAAGTGCATTTTATTTATTTAAAATTAGTTTTGAGAAATTTTAGTAAAACGGGCCACATTGTGGGTTTCACTAGGACCGTGTGCACATGGTAGAGATTAAGAGATGGATCCGATGTATGTATGATTTGTGGATATAAACTGGGATGGGTACCTCGGTGAAAGTCTTTGCTCTCAGGGACCGCCAATGATTGGAAAATTAACAATGGATTGGGATGAGTGCCTCGGTGGATGCCTTAGCTCTCGGGGACCGCCAGTGCCATGCAATTAGATTAAGTGGATGACTGCGGCTTGGTGCCTTGGTTGATGCCTTTGCTCTCGGAGACCGGCAGTCTATGAGGATTAAGTGGGCCCAATTGACCATTTAGAAATTTGAGTTTAGGATTCTACTGAGATTTTTCAAAATCTATACATATACGTTATAAATTATTTTCACTATAACTATATGGTTTTTAAAAAATTTTCAAACCGTACAGTTCTTTTTATTAACTTACTCAGTGAGGTCTGATTCCCCTCAATTTATTTTTTTCAGGAGCTTGGGAGTTTGACCTCATACCGCCTCTACGTCGGATTTCTTCATCATCAGCTATATTATGTAGGCTATTGTGAGCTGTATGGTAGTAGTAACTTTAGAATACTGCAGTAGTCTTTATATTATGAGTTTGTATAACTTAAGTATATTCATGTATTGCATTTTAATGAATCACGCTTATATATAATGTTTTAAGATTGATTTATGATATTTGTTGATGAAAAATATTTTATATTGCGCACGATTATGTTTATTTTTAGAAAAATCAGTTTGATAATATGTTTTTACATAAAATAAAATTTTAAATTTGAAGGTTTTTTTTTTTCTTTTCTTTAAGGTTTACGGGACCTTATTTCTACTCATTTTCTAGTGTCAATCACGTGCCTTCAGGTTCGGGTCATGATAAAATTTTTTAAAAATAAATATTTGTATAATCAATACATGATTGCATGAAATTAATTTTTATTAAAAAGGTTGTTTATTGCTGTTCCTCATGACTAATTTAAGTGATAAAAAGCGTAGATATTCAAATGTAAAGAGTAGGATTTAAATTTCGTCTCTCTACTCTTTCTTTTATGATAGGAAATTAAAGAACTAAAAATCTAATATTTAAAACATATGTTTATTATTTTTAAAATAAGAGAAAATATTGATATTTTAAAGGAAGTTATTTTGTTATTATTATTATTATCATCTTACCAAATAAGTTGTATCATTCCACCATTTAACATTTGGTAATTTTAATCGTTATTGGGTTGGAGTGGAAAGCAGTGATTGGAATGTAACCAAGATGGTTCCAGAAGGCATATGTATGTCTGGATCATGACCCTACCAATTATTGTTATGTTATGTTCACTTCAATATATTTTTCTCAAAATAAATCCAAATGTTAAAATAACATTGTATAACATACATTTTTATGTAAAATCTCGTCACATAAGTTCCAACTATATATATATATATATATATATATATATGAACCGTAATGTTTAGGAATTTTTACACTATTTATTTTTATTAATAGTTGTACTTTATTTTAACTTTATTAACAGTATAAATAATTTAATTATTCACAATCTAACATATTTATGTTTTACTATTTGATAAAAATATGAAAAATTCACTTTTTTTACAATTTAAAAAATTATTTAATTATTTTTTTTTATTGAATCTCTAATAACTTGAATGCAAAAGATTTATTTTGAACTAGTTGTGATTATACGCAATACGCAGACTGTAAAATAAAATAATTATAAATAATTTAAAAAGAATAATAACTGAATAAATAAAAAATAAAATAAATAACATTAATTTTATTTTCTCTATTTTTTATTACCATAATTTTTTAATTATAATAAGATTTGTTTTTAGATTTATTATATTAGTATGGAAGTATGTATAATAGTATTTTAGTTAAAAATTAATATTAAGTAATTACTTTAATTTTTTTAATAGTTTAGAAAAAATATTTTGAATGATTTAAAGTAGAAAATACGTAATATATATAAATAATTTTAGAATTTCAATAGTATTAAAATATGCATAATAGTGTTTTAGTTAAAAAATAATATTAAATAACTATTAAAAATTAGAATTCTTAATAGTTTGACACATTAACTTATCGAATAAATACTAAAATATGAAGGTATATACTTATTAAATTTTTAACTTAATAATTTTAGAGCTCAATATATATATATATTAGTAATTTTTATTTTGTAATCATTGAAATCTGTTTATACTTTTATCCATTTGTTATTTTATTTTATTTTTTGTTTAACTTATTTATATTGCTAAAATTTTATTAAATAATAATTACATTTAGTTATATAATATATTTTTCAATTTTTTATTTTACTAATTTTTATGTGTTACCATAAATGAGAATATTAAATATACTGAAATTTAATAAAAATTAATTTCGATTTTAATACGAAAACATTTTACAGTAGAAAGTAGAAAAGGCATTTTTCATGTGTTGAACAATTAAATTTTTACTGCAGCAATTTAAATTTTTAAATGGCTTTTTTTCTTTTTCTTTTTCTTTTTCTTTTTCTGTCTCTCCGAGAGAAAAGGAAGAATTAGGCTTGTAGTTTAAAACAAACAATTTGACCATAGCATTCGGATCTGATCCGTCTTATATTTAGTTAAATTCCAATATATATATATATATATATATCAATAAATTTTACAAAATTTTAAAGGATTTATTTACAAATTCAAGTAAGTATATTTAATTTAAATAAAAATTTTATAAAATTTATTTTTAATTCTAACTTTTTAATTTTGTGTAATTATTTAATATCAAATTAATTTTTATCAATAAAATGTATTTGATTGAAATAAATTTAAAATTTATTTATAAATGAATTATATTTAAAATTTATTTATAAATGAATTATATTTAAAATTTATTTAGAATTAAATTTTTTAATGGAATTTAACTACAATAAGAATTTGAAATTGATGAATTGTGATATTAATTCACAAATTAACTAGTTTGACCATTTAATCAATCAATTTAGTATAATACAAATAAAAATATTTAATAACTAAATTGTATATGTTAATTCCTAAATAATAATAATAATAATAATAATAATAATAATAATATATTTTATATTGTTATTAAGTATTTGAAAATGTGTGCGAACATTTGGTTTGAGAGCCGAAGCTATGGGTACGGGTATCCACAAAGTATAGGATCGAAATTTCGCACCCTAAGTTGATATTCTCTCCTTCTCGCTATGACAAAAAAAAAAAAATTAAGTATTTGAATATAAAATGGATATATTAATAAAAATTCTTTCAAAAAAATATTAATAAAAATAAAATAATATACAAATTGAAAATTATTTTTTAATTATATAAATTTTGATTTTAATTCGAACCAAAATTTTAGCAGATTTTTAATATAAACCATTGATTGGAGTATAATTTTAAAAAATACTAATCAAAATATTAAGGCAAAGCCCAAACTCAGATGCAAAGTTACAAAATTTTCAAGAAATCCAATCCAACCTAAAGGCTAAAATAAATATAAAAAGTAAATAAACTCTTTTACACACAACCTCAATCAAGATTTTACTAAACTAACAACAACAACAAGAAGATTGAAGATTGCAGATCACCGCAAAGCAGCACCACTACCTCAAATCCACTCCACCACCACCACCACCGCCACCACCACCACCATCACCAACAACATCAACAACTTCCCACCTGACTTTCCTTCAAATCTGTGTATTCAGTTGAAAATCCAAACTACCCTTTTAAAAAAAGCAAACGAATATTCCATTATTTTATTCAAAACTCAAAAGCTTTTTCCTCTACCCTACTATTCTACTACCTTACAATACAAAAAAAAGAGCCCCCAAAAAAATAAAAAATAAATAAAATTTACCATATTTATACAACTGTTGCTTAACGCCACCACTCTCAACCCACCCGCACCCCACACTACACCATCATACGTTTCCTCTCTCTTTTTCATAGATTTTTATTTCCCCTTTTTTTCTCTCAATCTCCCACGTACAATTATGGACTCTTCTTCTTCTTTAGACAATCATCATCATCCTCCTGCTCCTTCTGCTTCTGCTGACAGCGCCGAGGATGCAACACTTGCCGCTTCACCCACCACCACCTCCTCCTCTGTGCAACGGGCTCTCCGGCTTATACAGTCTCATGAGCTTGTTTTGAAAATAGAAGGTGCTAAAGAAATTCGAAAGCTTACTAAAACTTCGCAGAGGTGTCGCCGTCAATTGTGTGAAGCTGTTTATCACCTCGTTTCTATGCTTTATGTTCTTGACTCACCTGACTCTCACCAGTCTGCTCTTCTTGCTCTCCTTAATCTCGCTGTTCAAGATGAAAAGTATGTTTCTTATTTTAAATTTTTTTTTCTTTGAATTCATTGATTTTTTTTAGTTTAATATTGTTTTTTTTAACGATTTTTGGAAATTTTATGAATTAAAATTTCTGGCTTTTTAACTTTACAGCTTTGAAATTAACAGGTGTCGGTTACTGTAAATTATATTATATGGGAATAGAATATTTTATTGTTAAATTCTATCTGTTAGTTAATGCTTGTTATGGGTGGATTTTGGAGCTTTTTTGTTTAATTGGTGAATTGGGTATTTCTTTTATTTTGATGAATTAATTGTTCTGTGCTTCAAAGATCAAACTTAATTAAAAGATATGATTTTCATGAATTGGGTATTTCTTTTCTTTATTTTTATGAACTGGGTATTTCTTTTTCCTTTTTTTAAGATAGTACGATTTTTCTTGAATTCCTCATTTTGGGTCTGTCTCAAATTCAATTCTACTGCTATTGGAATTTATTCTTTACCCAATTGCATGGTGGTTTCAATTTGTGAGACAGCTTGATCAAATAAACGAAAGAAAAATAACGGCTTTTTTTCCTTTTCCAATTCACAGAGTTTAAGAAGTTTGCTTTATTGGGAACTGGGTGTCTAATTTTCTTTTCTTACCATTTTCTGGGCTTCCAAACGAGGAGTCATATGGTTACTTAACTATATTAAAAGTATTTGGGTCCCAAGAAAAAGGAATTACATGGCAGAATCACTTTTGGGGTTAAAATATATGATATTAGAAAATGGAGATATTATCATTCAAATGTGTCGGTGATTTATTCTAAATTAGCTTGCCCTTTACAAAGGAATTAAAGTTGGATTCTTTTATAGTTGGAACCTACTTGATTGGAGAACGGTTGTTGTTCTTTTGCTTCACATGTTATGTTACTCTTTCTTTCTTTCTTTCTTTCTTTTTTTCATGCCCTTTTCTTTTATCTTCCCTTTGAAGTTACTGTGTGGATGGTTTGGTAAGGATGAGGGGGAAGGTTCTTTGTGCCTTTTTCTTTTTCTTTTTTAATGTCTCCTTTTTCCTTTTAGATTGCTTCAGGTTACACCTTTTTTTTTTTGAAAAAAAAAATTCTAAATTTTACATTTTTGTCCATAATCATGAAAATTTTTCCCTAATTATTTTAGAATTATTTTAAGAGAAGGGAAGTAGTTTTCAAGGATAGAACAGAGGAAGTGAATATGAGTGGAAAGAAACCTGTCAGGAGTATAGAATTTATATTGCTGATTCATCTATTTGGAAATTTCTCTGCGCCTTGCATTAATTGTATACGTGTCTCAAATTAGATGCTTTAGGGGACTTTCAACTTTAAAATATAGGCCCCAGTTTGATGATGTTTATTATATATGCCTTCCGTTTTCCAAGATATTTTGGACATATCAGAATAAGTGGCATTTGGTTGTTTTGATGTTTCCGTATTGATCTATTCATGCCTTATTATACAGGAACAAGAAAAGCATTGTTGAAGCTGGAGCCTTAGAGCCAATAATCGGATTCCTTAAGTCACAGGATTCAAACTTACAGGAGTATGCAACAGCAGCTTTGCTTACATTATCCGCCTCTTCCACTAACAAGCCTATTATAAGTGCTTCTGGCGCCATTCCTTTACTTGTGGAAATCCTTAGGAATGGAAGTTCACAGGCCAAGTTTGATGCTGCCATGGCTCTTTCTAATCTTTCAACACACCCAGATAATCTGAGAATTGTGCTCGAAACTAATCCAATTCCTCATCTAGTTAGTTTACTCAAGACCTGTAAAAAATCTTCAAAGATGGCTGAAAAATGCTGTGCTCTCATAGAATCATTAGTTGGTTTTGATGAAGGTAGAACAGCATTGACATCTGAAGAAGGTGGAGTTCTTGCTGTTGTTGAGGTACTAGAAAATGGATCTCTACAGAGCCGGGAGCATGCAGTTGGGGCATTACTGACAATGTGTCAAACCGATCGATGTAAATATAGAGAACCAATTCTGAGGGAAGGTGTGATTCCTGGACTTCTCGAGCTGACAGTTCAAGGAACACCAAAGTCTCAGATAAAAGCACAGACCCTATTGCAGTTATTGAGGGAAACTCCATATCCAAGATCTGAGCTTCAACCAGACACACTAGAGAATATTGTGTGCAACATTATATCACAGATAGATGGAGATGATCAATCCGGTAAAGCAAAGAAAATGCTGGCAGAAATGGTTCAAGTTAGCATGGAACAGAGCCTGAGACATTTACAACAAAGGGCTGCTTTGGCATGCACACCAAGTGATCTGCCCATTAGTTTTCCCTGAAACAATTGTTTCTTTGGTATAAAAAATTTTCCCTTTGCCTTTTGCTTTTTTGTTTTTTTTTATTCTCTCTCTTGTGGGGTTTGTGCGATAAGGTGTCCTCAGTTGTAAAAAAGCAAAACAACAAAAAGGGTTTATAGTAGTGAAGAGAAGAAATATGCCAGTCCAGGCCCTAGTGTTGGTATCAGGTGACTGGTGAGTGTCAATAATCTGAAGTTGCCTGAGTTGGAAATCATAGTTTTGTAGCTTTTTTTTCCTAAAAAAATGTTGGCTTGTAAAGAAAATGTTGTAACAGATGTTATACAGCTATTAAACATTTCCAATTCCCTGAACTTTCCAGGTTTCCTTTGGTTTTTGCCTGATTTTGTTGGGGAGAGCTTATCCTGAAGCAAGATTCAAGGATTTGAACTTGAATATTTATTAACATTTACTTTAGCAAATGAACTTTTAACCATTGAATTAAATTTTGTATTTTTTACAAGGTGAAGTTATAAAGTCTTCCATATTGGATATGTATGGAAATAATTTTTGCTAGTTGTTTGTGTGAACTCAAGAGAATTTGCCCTTATGAAAATTCGAACACAAGTTCCTCTACCGTGTGATGTCCTCACACAGGAATTCAGCGAGCTCTTGCACTAATGAGTTTATGTTTTAGTACCCGATAGTCATAGAAACTTGGACTTTTTTGAGAATTGGAGCTTTGTGACAATTCAATAGGTAAGAGCTTGAACGCACCAGACGCACTTCTTTCCAAAATCATTCCACGTTTGGCTACAATGATTGCATTGCATTTTTCTTTCATTTAGAGTTTTTAATGAGCCCCAGCCCTACGTTCTGTTGGCAGAAGAAGCAAAAAATTGTAGAACATTTTGGCTGGTTTGTCGCTAAAGTTATATTGCAGCAAGATAAGCATTATGGATGAATGATTTCAAATTACACATGAAATGAAATAGAACGAACACAAGACCAAATATGACCCAGAAATAAATTCCTTTAAACACTGTACCAGCAGTTTCCTTATTTGATTAAGACAGAGACTTATGGGGTAGCCTTCTTTTCAAGCTTGATGGGCATGAAGTCTGCATCAATCTGGTGCTTATTAAATGATAATTAATTTTTTATTTTGTAATCTTTGTTGCTTCCATTAGTTTTCAATTCAATTTACCTTTCAGGAGGCAGTTAAGCTTAGGCAGCTTTCTTAATTTTGTTTAGGTTAAAGAATTTGAATAAAAACATTGATTAATTCCCTAACAAGTTAGGTGGAGGAATTTTGTTTCTTTGTTTTGTATGTATATTATATTTTACAATTTAGAAAATTTGCATTCAAACATTTCGAAAGTTGAAAAAGTAGCTCCTCTGCCTACCAATTTTTTCTTTTGGAGTATAATATTTTCTCCCCTAATTTGATATTAAGTGGGTTTTTTTTTTTTAATTTCTGATGAGTAACTCAAATAGTAAGAATTATAAAAATCTAAATGAAAAGAGTAAAATTTGAACTCTTATTTTTCTCTTACTCTTTCCCTTTAACTAGCTCAAAAAAAGTGTATTTTTTTCTTCTGTCGAAACATTTAAAAATTATAAAAAATTAAAAATAATAACTATTTAATTTTTATTAGCTCTAAACAAAAATTTAGTTTATGATTATTCTTAGATATAGTATATGTGGAAGGTACCTTCCAATTCCATGGTTATTTTGTTTTAAAGCAAAGTAACCTATTTTGTTTAGGAAATTTTATTTTAATTTATAAACAATATAAAAATTTTATGCTATTTTTTAGGAAGTAACATTGTTTTTTGTAAGTATAAGAATTAGTTTTTTTTTATATATATAATTTGATAACTTTTTTTATCTACTTTTTATGAAAATAATTTTTATAATTATAAAAAGGTTTTTTTATAAAGTCTAAGTTCCATTTTATCAATTGTAAGTGTTTTTTTTTTAATTTCATATTTTGAAAAAAAAAATTAGAAAAATTATTTTAATTACAAAAAATGCGAAAAGATTATTATTTTAGTAAAATAACATTATTTCTACTAAGTGTAAGAATTTTATTATTATTAATTAATATATTTTCATAAACTATTATTATTTTTCTTTAATTTAAAATATTTTATGTAAAAATAATTAAAATAATTTTCCTTATATAATTATAAAAGTTATAATATTTAATTTCATAAAAGGATTTTTTTTAAATAAAGGAACAACTTAACTAAAAAAAAATCAAATTGTAATGAAAACTGCTAATTATTAAACCATTATGTTTACAAAAAAAATAATGTTATTTTATAAAAAGTAATACTCTTTCACATTTTTTTGAATTTAAATAATTTTTTATTAACAAATTACATAATTTTATTTTAAAATAAAGTAATTACAGAATAAGATAAGAACTTTTGGTCTCATTTCTATTCAATTTTGAATGTTCCAATCCATATCTTGCGGAAATTTCAATTTTTTGAAATTTTGTTTTATTTCAATGTTTCAATTTTCTATTCTTTTGGTCTCATTTTTAAGAACTTTTGCTCGTCATCTGGCTGCATTTCGGAAATGGTCGCCTTTTTCTTTTGCCTACCATTTTCCACGTGCTTGTTTCACGTATTTTATATATTTTGTTTTTTTTTTAACATGTGCTTCTTTTATATCATTTTTCTTGTAATTTTACACGCATTTATGATCCAACTTTAAGATAAAAAAAAATTAAGAGAACTGAAACCCATGATTCCTATAGGTTTTTTAGTAAATTTTCATTCTTACATGTTTTTTTCCCTTTGGGTTCAATTTTTATCCATTTTAATTATAATTTATAAAAATAGCTATTTTACAAATTTATTGCTGAGTTTCTGTTTAATGCACATGAACCATTTGTTTAATTGTAAAAAAAAAAAAAAAACGCAAGTAAAATTTTTAGCCCCAATTTGATTTTTATTATAATTTTCAGAATATAAATTGACGAAAAAATTTAAAATTTACCAAAGAAATTAGAGGACAAATTGAATTTTATTTCATTTAATTCTAATAAAATAATATAAATTATTAAATATATGAATGGCTCTTGCTAAAATGGATTAACATTGGCTAGAATTCATTTACATATTTTCGTACACATATCAGTTCATCAGTTTCTTTTGTTGACCAAGTATCACATGTACAGTAGCGATACAAATAGTTCCTTTGACAAAAAAAAAAAAAAAGATTAATGATTAAGGAAGGTAAATTAAATTAAGTTATTCCTTCATGTTGTCAGCCACAGCAGAAGCTTTGCAAATTGGACACAAGTTCTTGATGCAGCTAACATGATAATCATGACCACAACTTCATCCATGTGATTCAGTCTAGCTTTTGAATTTTGGAAGTTCAAATTCCAGGCTTCTAGCAGCAGCTATATAATTAATCCATAATAAATTTTTATTGGATAATTCTAAGTAATTAAATTAAATTAAAGAAACCAAACCTCTCCAAATTCCAAGTCTCCTAAATTAACTCAACCACTTCTATTATCTACTAATCCAAAATCCTGAAATATCCAAAAACTCCAAGTTCTTGTTAATTATTATTATTTTTTCAGTACCATATCAATGGCTACGAGGCCTGATGATGGAATTGAAGAGGTGGAGTTAACCAATATTGAAGAAGGCCTAAAGACCACATCTACCAACTCTAATCCAAATCCTACCAGTGTTTGCTCCTCTTTACCATATAATTTTGTCAACATCGCACAAAAGGTCAGCTACCCCTTTTTTTTTTTTTTATATTTTAACCTGGTATTTTAATATACGGAAAAATTTAAGCAAAAGGAAAGTGAGAACTCGAAACTGAGTCCTGTCCTGTATTATGGCTGTTGAAAGCTTATCATTTACCAAGCAATTAGCGTTGGCTATTTGCAATCTCACACAGACACATATACACGTATTGAAATTGTTTAGCTCATTAATATGTCGTATTTGTCAGTTGGTTGCCGAGATAATTGGCACGTATTTTGTAATATTTGCTGGGTGTGGATCGGTTGCTGTTGACAACATCTATGGCTCAGTCACATTTCCCGGAGTGTGCGTGACTTGGGGTCTAATTGTCACTGTTATGTTCTATTCAGTTGGTCATATATCTGGTGCTCATTTTAATCCTGCCGTCACCATCACTTTCGCCATCTTTGGCCGCTTTCCGGTGCGCGAGGTCAGTGTCTCCATGTCTCCATTGATTGAATATAAAAGAACGTTCAATCATAGCCTTTTTTTTTTCTGATTAAAACAGGATTTAATAGTATCAGAGACATTTTTTTTTACCTTACGTGAATTTCCAACTTATAATTTTACTTTTTAAAAATGAAAAATAGAATCAAATTATATAATTAAATCATATGTATATCACGAGATCGGTGAGCATTAGATGTACTTATAAAATATGTAACCATTTTTTTTTCTTTCAGGTCAATTAAAATCAAAATAAAAAAAGACTTAAATTTTTTTCAGACTTTAATTATAAAAAATGTAAAATTGACTTTAATTATGAAAAATGTGTACATTAATATGAATTGATGATTACAGGTACCCTTATACATTGTTGCTCAATTAATTGGATCAACTCTTGCGAGTGGCACATTAGCCTTAGTGCTTGATGTAACCCCTAAGGACTATTTTGGAACCGTACCAGTTGGATCAAATTGGCAATCTTTAGTTATGGAAATAATCATCACCTTCCTCCTCATGTTCGTCATTTCTGGTGTTAATACTGATGATAGAGCCACGGTTTGTATAAACAACTCCAGCTTATTTACAATCTGTATATGCTCTCGGTTTTGCTTGCTAATGTAATTTGCCGCTTTGGCAAGTAATACGGTTTTTGTTTTTGTCCTTTGAGCATCATTAGTTGAAAAATACAGAATTTAATTACATAATACTCTCTTGGAATTAAAAAAAAAAAAGATTTTATATATTTCTATTATATATATTGTGCTTAGATTTTTTTGTCTCTTATTATACAGATTTTTTGTTTGATTTCTTGATTATGCCATAAAATTTACTACAGTTTACAAAATCTGTAATTGTTTACAACACGAAAATAGTTTTTTACCAATTAATAACAATAAAAAATTTAGCTATTACCTAGTTATTATGTGTCTTATTAAATTTATGAGAATCGAAAAATATCTAATAAATTTTGAATATCAATAATTTAAATTAAAAAATTTATCACTGATTAATTTTTTTAAAAAAATTTATGTGATAAAGGGTAGTGACTTTTTTATCTAATTCCTTCTCTTTTTTTTTAGGTCGGACCATTAGGAGGGCTTGGTGTCGGCATGACAATACTATTGAATGTCTTTGTGGCAGGGTAATTTTTTCCACCTTTTTTTCACTATATAAATGGCAATTTTTTTTAGTGTATTCCACCCACGAAAATGTACATAACATCTGATTTTACATTACATCCTCCTAGTTGGTTGAAGCCTTAAGGGCGGATTGCTCACTCTCTGCAAACAAACCATGGTGCGTATTGTAAATTCACTTACAACTCCTGATGTTGCAGGCGAGTTTCTGGGGCTTCAATGAACCCCGCACGAAGCATTGGGCCAGCCATTGTTAAGCATGTTTACAAAGGATTATGGGTGTATGTAGTAGGGCCAGTCGTTGGAGCTATACTTGGAGCATTTGCTTATAACTTATTACGATCCACTAATGTGCCATTTTCCAAAGACTGTGTCTCAAAGAATTAATTAATTTTATGTTATGTTTCCATGCCAATGATCTGGGTGTGAGTTTTTGTTTTGATGACACTTTTGGGGGGTTTTCAATTTTTGTTTAATTTTCTTTAATATTTTGACATATTGTTAGATTATTATAGTGTCATTTGTGGAGTTTTAAACATATTAGACTCTTTGCGAGTTATTCGAAAATTGTTTGATAAAATTTCATTTAAATCTTATATATCGAAAATCAATCTAACTAAGCTCAAGTTACATAAAGTTTGATTTGTAAAGCTTTTCAATTTAAATTTTATAATTTAATTTTAAATATATAATATATAAATTTTTATTTATAATAAATATAAAAATAGTTAAAAATATATTATTGAAATAAAATTATAATTTATATTAGGCCTATTAGTTTGTGACCTTTTGTAATTTTATTTCAATCTATTAATTTGGTAAAAATATAATGATTTTATTAAGTATTGATAATTTTAACACAAATAAATTTTTGGTCAAATTAAATAGAAAATACTAACATGATATCTACAAAATATAAATTTTGCCCTCCAAGTTATAAAGATTATAAAGGTATATGAGTAAATTACATTTTTCTCCTTAAGATTTGACCTAATTAACAATTATCTCTTTCTTGTGAACACGTCAAACTTTAATCTCCCTCAACTTTTATTTTGTTAATATTTAAGGACTTTTATTAAGATTAGATCATTTTTTTTTTAGTTAAATTCTATATGAAAAGACTAAAATGACCTTTCAAATAATAAAAAACTATAATTAACTATAAAACACTAATAATATGCTTTTTTTTATGAACCATATCATTAGCAAGTTAGGAATATATGCATTTAATGTTACTAAATATAAAGGACTAAAGTATTACTAGTGTTTTATAATTAATTATAATTTTTTTACTAATTTAAAGGGCATTTTAATCTTTTTATATATCACTTAACAGGAAAAAAAATGGTGTAATCCTAACGGAAGTCTTTAAATGTTAATAGAATAGAAACTGAGGATGCAAAAATTTAATTTTAAAATAAGTGGGAGGTATGTATAAATTAAGTCAAATCTCAAAAAGGAAAATGTAATTTGCTCAATATATATTGATACAAAAATATAAATGTTTTAACTTTTAATAATTTTATTATTTTTCAATTTTGGTAAAAGTATTTTACCATTTGATCAAAATTAAATTAAAAATTTTGGCATGAACAAAATTGACTTGAATAAAATTTTTAATATATGAATGGTTATATATATACACAATTAAGTTTCTTTATATTTTAAAGTTAAATTTTTTAACATATTTTATATCAATATTTATAAATAATTAAAAATAAAATTATCTAGCGGAGTAATTTTTCTATTAAAAATAAATTTAATTTAAAATTATTACAATGGCAATCATTTATAAATGTAATAATTTATCAATAGCAAATTTGATATTTTTATAATTGTGTCACCACTTTTATATAAAATTTAAATAAATAATTAGTTGTATTAAAATTAATTAAATATTTTATCAAATTATAAAAATGTGAAGGTTTCAAACATTCAAATTTTTTATAGTAATAAACCATTATAAGTTTAACGACCTAAAAAGTATTGGCCATTTGTATGATTAAGGTCTTATTTGTTTTTATTTTGATTTTAACAAAGTAATTTTGAGTAACTAATATGCTTATTTTGAATGTGTATAAGTTAAGAAATATTTCAAGTACAAGCATAGGATCAAAATAGTGATACTCATGATCTCCATCACTATCGTGAGCATCTTTATGAGCAAGATTTTGCAAAGGACTCAATAAAATAAGGGACACAGTGATCCTCACAGTTGTCATCACAACTATGATCATGTTCGTAATTATGTTATCAAGGTCGTGATCAAACCAAGCCTTGTCATGACCAATTAGGATGAGAAGAAGATTTAGTCCAGTGACTCTCACGGTCTTGATCACGATTGTGACATAGGTCACAAATGAGGATCACGAGCATGACTGAGAAGACCATGAAAATCAAAATGTATAGTGATCCTCATGGTCCCAGTCATGACTGTGATCGAGTTTGTGATGAAGCTCATAAGTAAAGCTCACGATTATGACTTAAAAATTTCATGGAAGCTGAAAAAGGCAGTGAGCCTCATGATTAGGATAATGATTGTGACCACCAATCACGATCCACGTGGTGGCCCTATAACAGTCACAATAAGTCTCCAATTGCTAGTTTAATTAATGCTCACGATCATGACTAAGATATTACGATCGTGACTAGTATATTTCATGTAAAAAGTTGTTCAGCATTTAATGAAGATGGAGGTGGTTATAGCGGAAGAACTTGGTCTCTAACAACTAGTTTTTCACTCTAAGTGTTTATACACCTCTTATAATATCATTTATAAGTTAAGATGAAGTTGTTGTAAAAATTAATTGCTTAGTGTTCATTATTCTAAAAAATTCTCAAAATTTTTATTAATTTGTAACCCTTTTAAGTGTAAGTTGAATGTTCCAACTTAGGTTCTTCTTCTTCTAAATTATTAAGTTTAAGAAGGAAAGTGAGGAAGTAAAGTCAAAAGAATTAGTAAATGTTAATTATGTAAAACACTTAAAAATTTGGTTTTAAGGGTGATTCAAGAAAATTCTTGATTGTAAGGTTTAATTTGAGTCTTAAAATTTAAAGTGTGTAACCTCTGATCCAATGAATAGATTAATGTGGGTTTAATAATCTAAATTTAGGGATAAGTTAAGAGAAAACATAAGTGTAAGCGGCGGGGCTTAACGAGCGCCCAAGTATTTGACGACCACGACATTGTACAGGCCCAAGGCCCACTTAGAAATACAACAAGGATCTTAAAGCCTCCTCGAAAATAAAGTCGCCACCTGGATGAAAGCTGAGACACACTTATACGACAACTGGATTCCACAGAGGTTCTCAGAAGCCATCATTAAATAACAGGTTTGGAAACTGGGTATGGACATTTGAATGTCCATCCAACCTTGCGGTTGACCTTTGTTTACTTTTTGTAATTTATTACCTTTAATTATTTAATGATTTCTTTATTATCAAGCAAATTATGATTTCCTTCAATCGATTGTTACATTTTATAATTAATCCTGAGTTTGCACATTAATTAAATTTCATGTTTTTAAGTCCTAACATTCACCATAAATAAACAAAAAATATAAATTACAACCATACATTTCAAATCAAAGGGGAAGAGGGATTAAAATTTACAAGGCGTTATTAAATAATGGTATAATAAACAGGAAATATACTAAGAATAAACCAAAAATAAACTACCCAAATTAATAAACCTCTTAAGAACTAATTAATAGGATGAACAATTAATGATCTCTAATCATCAATGGATCCCTACAATAGGTAAAACGTTAATCCTTCAAAACATGTAAAAATCATGCACAAAATCCATAGGATTAGTAAATGAATTAAATAAAAATAAAGAAATTGAAACCATAAGATGTAAGTTATAAACTTTAACTTAGACAACATAGTAGAACACTCATACAAAATATATTTGAACACGCTGAGACCTATACACACATAAAAGCTCTTTATAACTCACAAGTATATGAGATAAGGTCACATGAGACCGATCGCCTAATGGCAGTCAGGTGATCGCCTTTTTAAGAAGTGATTTCTTTATGAGTAGTCTCAGGTGACTCTCAAAATGGCAAGTCTTTCGATTCAAGTAAAGATATATTATAACTATCAATCTAAGCATATAACCTCACTTAAGGCTCAATGAAACATGCAAGAAGCAATGTATATTACGAATAATAAACATAAGGGAAAGAACATAAAAGCTAGTAAATAAAGAAAATTACATGTAAACAATTGAGAAATGAATCATGTAAACTTAAAGAGGTAAGAAGTTTACTGAAAAGTGAGCTTTTAAAATATGTTTGGCCCTCAGAAATGTCTTTGAAGTGTTCATCCTCTCCTTGAATGCAAGTTTCTTCCCTTCCTCTTCAAGAGAAATCAACCTCTAAGTTTTTTTTCTCTAGAACTTCTCCTTTTTCCTCTTAGAGCTCTCTCTGCCCTTTTTCTCTCTAAGTTCTTTCTTTTCACAAAAGGTCTCCTTGTAAGCACCCAATTTGGGGATGACATGAGTTTGGATGCGACATAGGATCCAATGACGAAAATTTATCTCTATGGATATTAATTTTTGAATCTTAAAGGTTAATTTATGTTTTTTAAGGACTTGATTGAAATGGGTCTTTTTGTAATTAAATATTTTAAAAAAAAGTATTACTAATTGGAAATCTACAATTCCAATTGGAATTGTGCTATTACGATTGGTATTTTTACATTTTTTAATTAATTTTTTTATTTTTGAAAATTATTTTTCTTGTTTTTGATTGGTTAAAAAAATTATTAAATAAAAAGGGGGATAAAATCTTCTTGATAATCTATTATTATCAAGAAGTTTAATTTTTGATTTTTGATTTTTATTTGTCGTGATTTGTTATCAAGTGTATTAGGGTTTTGTTTCTAGGGCTATAAAAAGGGATGTTTTCTTCAACTTAAGGGGTTTTTGGAGGGGTTCGGCTTTGAAAAAAAATCGCAAAAAATTTCTTCCTAACCTGTTTCTTTTCAAAAAAAATAGGGACAGTGAGCCAAAAAAAAAAATCAGAGAGCAAGCTTTTCGAAAAAAAAGAAAAAAGAAAGCTTTGAAAAACAGAGAAATTTTTAGACAAAAATTATTGTTCTTAAAAAGTCAATCAAGCCAGAAAAAAAATCAATTAGATTCTATTTGAACACAGTGAAATCTTATTCTGAGGGGCATTCAAATACTATCTGCACAACATTATTCATCTCCTACTCTTTTTTTTTTTTATGTCATTATTTTCCTTTTTTAATTTTTTATTTTCTGTGTTTTTATTTGATTTTGGTTTTAATTCATTATTTTGTTTTTCTTTGTTTATTAATTCTAATCTTATTTTCTTTTTGATTCTTTGTGTTTCATATTTTTTATGATGATGAATATATGATTTTCTTTTTAATTCATTATTTTGTAATTTTATTTCAATCTATTAATTTGGTAAAAATATCATGATTTTATTAAGTATTTATAATTTTAACACAAATAAATGTTTTGTCAAATTAAATAGAAAATACTAACATGATATCTACAAAATATAAAATTTGCCCTCCATGTTATAAAGATTATAAAAGTATATGATCAAATTACATTTTTCTCCTCGAAATTTGACCTAATTAATAATTGTCTCTCTCTTGTTAACAAGTTGAATATTAATCTCTCTTAATTTTTATTTTGTTAATATTTAAACACTTCTATTAAGATTAGATCATTTTTTTAGTTAAATGCTATATAAAAAGACTAAAATGCCCTTTCAAACAATAAAAAATATAATTAACTGTAAAACACTAATAATATGATTTTTTTTAATGAACCATATCATTAGCAAGTTAGGAATATATGTATTTAATGTTACTAAATACAAAGGACTAAAATATTATTAGCGTTTAATAATTAATTATAATTTTTTATTGATTTAAAGGGCATTTTAATCTTTTTATACATCACTTAACAAAAAAAATGGTGTAACTCTAACGGAAATCTTTAAATGTTAATAGAATAAAAACTAAGGCAAAAATTCAATTTTAAAATAAGAGGGATGTATGTATAAATTAAGTCAAATCTCAAAAAGAAAAATGTAATTTGCTCAAAATATATTGATACAAAAATCTAAATGTTTTCAACTTTCAATAGTTTTATCCTTTTTCAATTTCGGTAAAAATATTTTACCATTTGATCAAAATTAAATTAAAATTATTGGCATGAACAAAATTTACTTGATTAAAATTTTTAATTTATGAATGGTTATATATATACACATTTAAATTTCTTCATATTTTAAAGTTAAATATTTTGAACATATTTTATATCAATATTTATAAATAATTAAAAATAAAATTATCTAGACGAGTAATTTTTCTATTAAAAATAAATTTAATTTAAAATTATTAAAATGGCAATCATTTATAAATGTAATAATTTATCAATAGCAAATTTGATATTTTTATTATTGTGTCACTACTTTTATATTAAATTTAAATAAATAATTAGTTATATTAAAATTAATTAAATTAGCTAAATTAAATATTTTATCAAATTATAAAAATGTGAAGGTTTCAAATGTTCAAATTTTTTATACTATAGACCATTATAAGTTTAGCGATCTAAAAAGTATTGGCCATTTGTATGATTAAGGTCTTATCTATCTTTATTTTGATTTTAACAAAGTAATTTTGAGTAACTAATATGTTTAGTTTGAATGTGTCTAAGTTAAGAAATATTTCAAGTACAAAAGCACAAGCATAGGATAAAAATAGTGATGCTCACGATCTCCATGACAATCATGAGCATCTTTATGAGCAAGGTTTCACAAAGGACTTGATACCATCTAGAATGTTCCCACCTAATTAGGGGTTATCCACCCCTCTAAATAGGAACACATGGACAAAGGAGAAGACAGATTCATTCAAGAAACTACCTCAAAGAGGAATCCTAACTGAAGTAGGAACACTCTCCCATAAGGATTCCTATTCCTCCCAGGTTTGAGTATCACTATATATAACACCATATACCCCTCATTAGAGGATATCTCTCTCATCTCATTCACACATACTCAAGCTATCTTTCAGCCACCCGCTTTCTATTCTCTAACTTAGGCATCGGAGTGTTTATGGGGATTCCCCCCACCTCTCACCTTGCCCTATGTTCAGTGCTTTGCAGGACGTTTAGCCCAGGAGTCCCGGAAACCAGTTATCAAGTGGCGTCGTCTGTGGGAACTCCTTGGGAAAAGCCATTTATTCACTTGCTAAGCTAAAGACACTTTCACCATGACTTTCAATCCACCTCCGACCCAAATTCCTGAGGGCGGCACTAATCCTTCCGCACCCATCCTTTCGACTGACCTTTCAAGCCTTTTCCCAGTAATAATAGCACCACCCACCTTGCAGCTTGTTAGGACCACATCCAGTCATACATCTTTACCTCCGGAAAACACTCCGAGATACCCGTCCTTGGGAACAGATCTCCCACATTACGCTCCGCTGCAGCACCGTCGATCAATACCCTCAATACCTTTTCCAAGCCTACTAGAAACGCCAGCAATAACCACTCCAAACCTAAACACAGTAAACCAAACACTCAGCCTTGACCAAGCAAGCAAAGACGCCATGATAAAAAATATTTAGGCACAAATAACCTTGATGCAACAACAACTAAGCGCTATAATACAGAGCGAGCATACTGAACTAGCTCCAAATAATGATAATGCAGCACCCCGACAGGCTCCAGGGACAAGCACAGGGAAGGGGTAAAGCACCAGAAGGGGAGTGTAGTTCGTCCATCCCAGCTCTCGATGATTCGAAATTAGCACAAAAGGTTAAGAAAGTAATGAACAAGGCCCGGACTAAACCTATAAAGGAAGAAGAATGGGTGATGGATAGCAAAACTCCGTTTGTCTGTAGAATAATTCAAATGGAGATTCCTAGTAAGTTCAGAATCCCACAGCTCGATCAGTACAATGGGACAGGAGACCCTATTAGTCATATATCTGCTTTCCAAACAAAGATGCTGCTCCAGAATGTGAATGATGGAATCATGTGCAGAGTCCTCCCAAGTACACTCATAAAAAGCGCCCAAAAATGGTTTCATCGGCTGCCGGAGAATACTGTCACTTCTTTTGAAGACTTAGCCGAGCAGTTCTGTATCAGATTTATCACCAATATCCCTCCTGTAAAAAACATCAATGACCTCCGGGTGTGCCGGCAGGAAGCTGACGAGTCTCTACGGAGTTACCTCGACCGTTTCAACAAAACAGCCATGCAAATTGAGCACCTTGTTGATGAATTCGCCATAGAAGCTTTAAAAAATGGCACTAGACTCGGCAAGCTAAAAGATAAATTAATGACTAAAGAACCGAGTACCTTTGCCGAAGCAATGGCGATAGCGGTTCAGATGATAAAGATGGACAAGGATAGGAGGATGCGTCGGGAAGAAGATAGACCACCAACTAGAGATGAACGGCCAAAGCAGAGACGAGTAAGCTTTCCAAAAATAAATTTTAGAGTTTCGACAGACAGGTTTGATAGGGAAGCAGATAAATATACACCCCTGAACACTTCTCGATCAAGGATCCTCATGTAGGTCAGGTAGAATGGAGTGGAAATTACACCAGCCAAAAGAATTAGCCCAAGCTAGAGATTTACTCGTGATAGAAGCCAGTACTGTGAGTACCACAAGGAATACGACCATAACACAGAAGGCTACAGAGAACTGAAGAGTGCCATAGAAAAACTAGTGCAGCGGGGAAAGCTTGATAATTTCACTGATGCACCGAGGAGACGCGAAAACATGGAAAACCATGACCGTGACAAAGCCGAGGCAAAGAAAGTTAGGAAAGAATCGATCAGAATAATCAATATGATTGTGGGAGGAGAAAACACCGAGAAACGATTAAAATGCAGTAGAGGAAAAATGATACCCAGTAAAAGCAACAACATTCTTAACTCGGAAGACAACTCACCTATACATCACCCTCACAGTGATGCCCTGGTGATAACCGCATGCATAAATAAGTATCGAGTCAAAAGGCTATTGGTTAATAACGGGAGTGCTATCAATGTTTTATCTTGGAATGCGTACAAAGCTATGGGCGACTCCATCACCAACTTAACGGCCATCCAGAACCCCATCACTAGTTTTTATGGAGGAATGGTACAACCAATGGGGACTGTCAATTTGGATCTAGAATTCAGAAACCAAGAGGATGAGGAAACAAAAATCGTCCGGACCCCATTCAACGTGGTAGACATACCACTAGCCTATAATGGGATAATAGGGCGACCGACACTTTACGAAGCAAATGTAGTCACCAGCATCCGGTAATTAACCATGAAAATCCTAGTCAGAACGGGGACCCTTACTATCAGGGGAGATCAGCAAATGGCTAGACAATGCTATCAGATGACCACAAAATCTCTGGCGGAAGCTTTTCATTTGGAAGCATGGGAAGTTGAGAAGCAAGGCACTAATCCACAACCGGTGGAAGACATAGAGACATTGCAAATTAGGGGAGGAAAATCCGTGAAAATTGGTAATGCCCTTAATCAAGAAATCAAAGACACATTAAGGAACGTCCTTATTAGACGCTCAGAAGATTTTGCTTCTCAAGCTTCCGAGATCATCAGCGTGGACCCGCGGGTTGCCTGTCACTGCCTAAACATCAAACCAGGGGCCAAGTCAGTAGCATAGAAGAAAAGAACTTTCACCTACGAAAGATAAAAGATCATTGCCGAGGAAACAGTGAAGCTTTTAGCAGCCAGATTCATTAAAGAGGTTACTCACCCGGACTGGGTAGCCAACGTAGTACTCATCAAGAAAGCAAATGGGAAGTACAGAATGTGCGTAGACTACACCGACCTCAACCAGGCATGCCCTAAAGACAACTACCCGTTACCAATGATTGATCAGCTTATTGATTCCACGGCTGGCCATGGCCTGTATAGCTTCATAAATGCGGCCCAAGGTTATCACCAGATCCCCATGAAGAAAGAAGACCAGGAGAAAATGTCCTTCATCACACACGAAGGGCTGTACTGCTACAAGGTGATGCCCTTCGGGCTAAAAAATGTCAGAGCCACATACCAAAGAATGATGAACCAAGTCCTTCAGAGCCATATTGGGACCAGTGTGGAGGTATATGTGGATGATAGCATCATCAAAAGCAAACACTCTGAGGACCACCCAGCGGACGTGGATCAAGTCCTCCAGTTACTAAGCCAATCCAGGATCAAGTTGAATCCTGATAAATGCGTCTTCGGAGTCCAAGCCGAAAAATTCCTGGGGTTCATGATTTCCCACCGAGGCATTGAAGCCAACCCAGAAAAAATGGAAGCCATACTCAACATGGATGCACTAAAGAGCATCTGTGATATACAAAAGCTAAACAGAAGAATAACCGCACTGGGGCACTTTATTTCTTGCTCAGTTAAGTGATGTCTACCATTATTTTGAGCTCTCAAAGGTTTCGGCAAGTTTCAGTGGTCCGCTGATTGCCAAGCAGCATTTGAAGACATTAAAAGATTCTTATCTTCCCCACCATTAATCAGCTGTCCAATACCGAACGAGACCTTATACTTTTACCTGTCCGTTGACCGAGAATACATCGCTTTAGTACTGATAAGGGAAGAGGGAAGCCAACAAAGCCTAATCTACTATGTCAGCAAGATGCTCCGAGGACCTGAAGTCTGATACCCCATGCTGGACAAGTTAGCCTTAACTGTGGTTCATACTTCTCGAAAGCTTCGTCACTACTTCCAAGCTCATCATATCGTGGTCCGGTCCCATTTTCCACTGCGTAAACTATTACAGAGACCAGAGACTTTAGGCAGGCTAGTGCAATGGTCGGTCTTACTCGGCGAGTTTGATATTGATTATAAACCTTGACAGCAGATGAAGGCACAGGCCTTAGCGGATTTTGTACAAGAAATGGCTCCGAAAGATATAACCTTGACCAATATGCTAGAATGGAAGCTCTATGTCAACAGAGCATCCTCAGCTCACGGTTCCAGCGCAGGAATAATCCTTAGGGGACCACATAAAGTTCATATTCAGTACGCAGTCCGCATAGAGTATAACGGCACCAACAATGCGGCTAAATACGAAGCACTCATTATAGGGTTGAAGCTAGCAGCGGAAGTCAGGGCCGAACATCTCATTATACACTTGGATTCCCAACTAGTAGTTAACAAATTCAGCGAAGCATTTCAAGTCAAAGATGCTTGCATCGCTAAGTATGTAGACAAAGCCAGGCGACTTTTGCAACACATCGAGCAAGACGGAGGCCAATGGAATATCGTTCAGATTCCTAGAGAAGAAAACCATGAGGCCGATTACCTTGCTAAATCCGCAGCTGAGAACAGTCAAGCATTTAGGGATATGGATTTCACCGAATCACTCACCAATCCCAGCACAGAGGATAATGAAATTTTTAGAACACAAGCAGTCTCGAAATGGATACAGCCCATCATCCAATATCTTGAACATGGCACACTTCCAGAAGATAAGCTGCAAGCTCGGAAGCTCAAAGCCAAAGTAGCACACTATTCCGTCCACCGAGGGGAGCTCTACCAAAAATCCCTCTCACACCCTTGGTTGAAATGTGTTTCCCGAGAGGAGGGAAATTACATACTAAGAGAAATCCATGAAGGAATCTGTGGTGCACATGAGTCCCACTATTCACTCACTAGAAAGGCCCTGCTCCAGGGGTATTACTGGCCCACCATGTCCAAGGATGCCCAGCAGCTAACATAATCATGTCACTAGTGCCAGCACCACACCCGACTTAGCCACAAATCTTCTCAGCCTCTGCATCCCATTGGCAGCCCATGGCCTTTCGCCATGTGGGGGATGGACATCTTGGGTCCTTTTCCTCTATCTACCTCACAGAAAAAGTTCTTAATCGTGGCCATTGACCATTTCACGAAATGGGTAGAAGCAGAAGTAGTCCCAACCATCACAGAAGCTCGGATACAACACTTTTTCTAAAAGGAAATTATTTATAGATTCGGCATCCCCCACACCTTAATTACAGATAATGGCAAACAGTTCGACAACCATAAATTCAAAAGTTTCTGCTCAGACCTTGGCATAAAACTGCGCTTCACCTCAGTAGCTCACCCGCAGACGAACGGACAAACTGAGGTCACAAACAGAATCCTCATGCAAGGGTTCAAGAAAAGACTCGATGACAAGAAAAGGAACTGGGTTGAAGAGCTGAACAATGTAATCTGGGCATATAGAACTACACCCCGATCATCCACTAGAGAAACGCCGTTCAGACTAACTTACGACATGGATGCAGTAATTCCAGTAGAGGTTGGGTCCCCAAGTTACCGGGTAAGCCAAGACCTCAACCACGCCGTCAATAACGTCAACGCACGAATATGTCTTGACATACTAAAAGAATGAAGAGAACAAGCGACAGCAACGGCAGAGGCACATCGGCAAAGGATAACTCGGTACCACCATTTGCGTAAAGCAACAGAGAAATTCACGATAGGTGACTGGGTACTCAGAAGAGCAGATATAGGTAAAGGCACCTCCGGTACCGGCAAGTTAGGCCCTAATTGGGAAGGTCCGTATCAGATCTCAGAATGCACAATAAAGGGGGTGTATAAACTAAGAGAGAGAGGAGGCAAAGAACTACCGAGGTTCTGAAACTCGGACTCCTTTAGAAAATATTATCAGTAATCTTGTATTCGAGCATATAATTTGATTCAATGAAAACTATCTTTATTGATCAAGAATATCTTTACAGCTGATTGTTAAAAAAAAAAAAAGAGATACATAAAACCTATCTACTATAGTATCTCTACACCCAGACCCCCCATCCCGAAAATTGAGGGGGAAGCATCATTAGTAGCCTCTGGATGCTCACCAGACCCAGCTGTAGTAACGACCTCTTCAGACTTCCTTATAGAAATGGAATCGGCCTTTCGACGGGCGTCATCCTCTGCAGCAAGCCTTGCCAGATCGACGGGGGTTATCCGATCTAAGGCCCACAGATCCAATCCTGAGTCTTGAGAGAGCAGGATCCTTTTGCATTCTGCCCGGTACGCCTTGAGAAACCCTCCGACCATGCTCTGATATGTCTTCTTATCATTGGCACGAGATTTCTCAAGCTCAGCTAGCCTCTCATGAAGTCCAACAATCTGAAGATTATGCTCCTCGATCCTCCTTGTCAGCTGAGCCTGGCTATGTTCCAGCTCGAAAACCTTCTTCTGATTCACCTCCACGTCAGATTTAGCCTCCGCGTAGCTTGTCTGGCAGTGCTCCAGAGCTGCTTTGGCGCTATCCAATTTTTGCTCAAAATCTATGGCAATTGTCCCCACCTCCGTTTCCTTCAAGCTGTACTGGCTCTTCAAATAGAAGTACTGATCCTTAGCCAGCAGCAAGGCTTGAGTCATCTGCCAAAAATAATTAAACAATTTAGCTAAAATCCCACCATAAACAGTTATATCAAATACCAGAAACTCCATTACCTCCAGTGATTGACCGATTATAGAATCGAGCAATCCGTCTGGTCCCTCATCCGACCAACGCTGCATGTCTCCGGGTAACTGCAGTGACTCGACGTACTGGTCTCGTACTTGACTATTGGAGATGCTCGGGGGCTTTATCTTCTTCAATATCGAGCCCCGCATATCCAGACAACCAGATAATCAAGGGCGTTGGACATAAATCTCTTCGTTCAGCCCCTCCACATCTGACTCTACTTCGATCAGCCGCCTTTTTCATCATTCGACCCGCTCCGACCGCTCACCTTCCTTTGTTGCTTTGCCCTTAGGATCGACAGGAACTGCCTCCGGAGCAGCGGGAGCCTCAACTTGAGGGGAAGGATAATCCCGGCACTCCTCCACTGCAGCTGGCTCATTTATTAGGGAAATCCCGCTCGTAAAATCAAAAAAGTCAGTCATCTACAGACGAAAAGATAAGACTAGTTAGACAAAATAAAGCTCAAAACAAAATTCATACCAGAGTAATGGTTACGACTTGGACAGACTCTCCACAGATATCTTCGGGATGCATCCTCTGCGGATCGGGCTTCAGCGAGTCCGTCTAGATGTAGCCACAAAACTAATTCCGTATCCGGATCGAAAAGTTTTACTGGACGGGTCACTTTGTGACACTCATCCGACCACATCCTCCGGACATCCAAGAAGTCCGATTGATGCTCCACAACAAAAAAATGGTATCACCACTTCTTGTGAAGATCCGGTAATTTAACAAAAAGGGAATGGTTGGGTACGGCCTAAAGGGAGAACATCAGCTCTCCCTTCTTCCTAGTTAGCCTGTACAAATACCGGAGAACGTCTAGATCGGGAACCCTACCCTCCTTATGCATCAGCTGGATGAACCCGGTCAGTATCCGATAACTATTCGGATGAAGCTGACCGGGCGCTATGTTATTTCTATTAAGGAAATCCTTGATAAAGGGATCTAAGGGAAATTTCAGACCCCCCTCTAACTGGTCAAAATACACCACTAATCTACTTAGCCCCGATATAGGGGTATGGGCCCTAAACCTTCTATCTACAGTGTGGAGGGCGTAATCGATGGGGATGCAGAACCGTCGCCGGTACCACCCTAGCAATTCAATATCTACATTGGACATAAAGAGGTCAGAGCTAATCTCTTCCCGAGGAGCCATAGCAAAGAAGGGAACGAAAACCTAATGATAAAAAAGGAGAGGGGCAAAAAAAAGAAGGAAGAAATGATGAAAGAATCACCTGGCAACCTCAAGCGAGAGTTATGGCAGGAAGGAATAAAAATGGTGGATACAGTAGAAACGCAACAAAAACAGAGGGAAAGAGCGAAAGAAAGCAAAATGTGACAGTCAGCAAACGCAACAGTATTTATAGAGACATGGAAGGACCTGGAAGTACGCCATGAACTGCCCCCATTATTACTGCGCTCCTCCCTAGACTACCGAGGGCCTATTGGGAATAAAAAAACCCATTAGGCGAAGAGTCGTGATGACGACTGTACGAGCATTTCGATCGTTGACACACGAAACGACGCATCAATCAGAGTTAAAATAAAATCACCCTGTGATTGGCCCACTCATATTTTCGAATGGGCCGCTCCATCAAGCGAATCGGGAAACGCTCCAAGCATCACTCCCAAACCATTCCATACAAAGTCTAGTGACTGAAGCTGGCACCCTCAGGTCGCTTTTGTAGTACTGAGGATCTGAGCATGTAAGCCTCGCGCCCCTATGCCGAGTATCTAAGTCTCGCTCACATAAAGTCCAGTGATTGAAGCTGGCACCCTCAAGTCACTTCCGTAGTACTGAGGATCCGAGCATGTAAGCCTCACGCCCCTATGCCGAGCATCTAAGTCTCGCTCACATAAAGTCCAATGACTGAAGCTGGCACCCTCAGGTCGCTTCCGTAGTACTGAGGATCCGAGCATATAAGCCTCGCGCCCCTATATCGAGCATCTAAGTCTCGCTCACATAAAGTCCAGTGATTGAAGTTGGCACCCTCCAGTCGCTTTCGTAGTACTGAGGATCCGAGCATGTAAGCCTCGTGCCCCTGTGCTGATCATCTAAGTCTCGCTCATATAAAGTCCAGTGACTGAAGCTGGCACCCTCAGGTCACTTCCATAGTACTGAGGATCCGAGCATGTAAGCCTCGCGCCCCTGTGCCGAGCATCTAAGTCTCGCTCATATAAAGTCCAATGACTGAAGCTGGCACCCTCAGGTCACTTCCGTAGTATTGAGGATCCGAGCATGTAAGCCTCGCACCCCTGTGCCGAGCATCTAAGTCTTGCTCATATAAAGTCCAGTGACTAAAGCTGGCACCCTCAGGTCGCTTCCGTAGTACTGAGGATCCGAGCATATAAGCCTCGCGCCCCTATGCTGAGCATCTAAGTCTTGCTCATATAAAGTCCAATGACTAAAGCTGGCACCCTCAGGTCGCTTCCGTAGTACTGAGGATCTGAGCATGTAAGCCTCGCGCCCCTGTGCCGAGCATCTAAGACGCTCACATAGTCCAGTGAATAAAGCTGGCACCCTCAGGTCGCTTCTGTAGTACTGAGGATCCAAGTATGTACCCCAGTTCTGCAGATTACGATTCGATGACAAATCAACCAAAAATACTCGGCACCAAGCTCTGCTTATTGCGATGAAGGTTGGCAACCTCAGCTTACTTTCATCTTATCACCTGTATAGAGGCACCACTGCATCTTACTCGGACACAATGGACATAAATATCCGCATACTTCAGGGGGGGACTCTTGATACCATCTAGAATGTTCCCACCTAATTAGGGGTCATCCACCACCCTAAATAGGAACACATGGACAAAAGAGAAGACACATTCGTCCAAGGAACTACCTTAAAGAGGAATCCTAACTGAAGTAGGAACACTCTCCCACAAGGATTCCTATTCCTCCCAAGTTTGAGTATCACTATATATAACACTATATACCCCTCATTAAAGGAGATCTCTCTCATCTCATTCACACATACTCAAGCTATCTTTCAGCCACTCGCTTTCTATTCTCTAACTTAGGCATCGGAGTATTTGTGAGGATTCCCCCCACCTCTCACCTTGCCCTCTGCTCAGTGCTTTGCAGGACGTTCAGCCCAGGAGTCCCGAAAACCAGTCATCAGGACTCAATAAAATAAAGAACACAATGATCCTCACGGTTGTTATTATAACTAAGATCACATTCGTAATCATGCCATCAAGGTCATGATTAAACCAAGCCTAATCGTGACCAATTTAGATGAGAAGAAGATTTAGTCCAATGACCCTAATGGTCTTGATCACGACCGTGACATATGTTACAAATGAGGATCACAAGCATGACTGAGAAGACCATGAAAATCAAAAGATATAGTAATCCTCATGGTCCCAGTCATAATCATGATTGAGTTTATGATGAAGCTCACAAGTAAAGCTCATGATTATGACTTAAAAATTCATAGAAGCTGAAAAATGTAGTGAGCCTCATGATTAGGATAACGATTGTGACCACACAATCACGATCCATGTGGTGGACCCAAAACTATCATAGTAAGTCTCCAATGGCTAGTTTAATTGATGCTCATGATCATGATAAAGAGTATTACGATTTGCGACTAGTGTATTTCCTACAAAAAGTTTTCTAACATTTAATGAAGATGAAGGTGGTTATAATTAAAGAAGTTGGTCTCTAACAACTAGTTTTCACCTCCAAGTGTATATACACTTCTTATAACATCATTTATGAGGTCATATGAAGTTTTTGTGAAAATTAATTGCTTAGCATTCATTATTCTAAAAAATTCTCAAAATTTTTATTAATTTGTAAAACCCTTTTGAGTGTGAGTTGAATGTTACAACTTAGGTTCTTCTTCTTCTAAATTATTGAGTTAAAGAAGGAAAGTGAGGAAGTAAGGTAAAAGGAATTAGTAAATGTTAACCATATAAAACACTAAAAATTTTGGTTTTAAGGGTGATTCAAGAAAATTTTTGATTGTAAGGTTTAAGTTGAGTTTAAAACTTAAAGTGTGTAACCTCTAATCTAATGAATAGATTAATGTGGGTTTAATAATCTAAATTTGGGGATAAGTTAAGTGGAAACGTAAGTTTGTTTAAAAACTGAACTCCTTAAATTTTCTTTAAACCCTAATCTCCTTTCAATTTTCTTTTAATTCTTAAAAATTTTCATTAGGCCCATTCACTCTCTTTAGGACATTATCAAAGGTAAAATTGACTTTTTTTTGTAAGATGTTAGACCATCTCCAACCACACAGTAAATTTGTTGTTTTGGTGTTGAATTTGGTGTGAAGTTGCTCCAATCCAATGCAAATAAGCAAATTTGGTATTGAATTTGGTGTGAAGTTGCTCCAATATATATATAACTTTATTAACTTATAATATAATATATTAATATTATATTCAAAAATAATCTACACCACATGTTAAAAATATCAACCCAATATTTATATACATATACATATATATAATACATATTAATTTAATAAAAATATATAATATATACTTAATTAAAATAAACCATAATTATTAAATATGTATATATATATATATATATATATATATATATATATATATGCATGTATATGTATATATATTAATATGATAATTAAAATCATGCATGGACTCATGCCAATACTTAAAACGGACTAACATAATTAATAAATATTTATTTAGGTTTTAATTTTCTCAAAAAATAAAATTCTCAGGAAAATTTTACGTAAGAAACTTAAAATAGATAAAAATAACTTTAATAATTTAACAACTAATTAAATAATCAAATATATTTATCAAAATTATTAACATTGTATATCCCGATGCAGTTTAAAAATATTTAAAATATCGGGATATTACAGGAACCTAGATGAATGACTTAATCACACAACCAAACTATCACCTTTAATTATCAATAATCATTAGTTTTAAAGATTTAAATAGGAAGCCTTGGTATAATTCATACGACAAATCTACTACTCCTATATGATGATATGATATGGCGTTGTTTACTCAAGTTAAATTTATTTTGTAGAAGAATTGTAAGGAAAACTCTCACGGTGACAACTTTATATAACCACCTCAATATATATATACATATATATATAGTCATTATGACTAATAGAAAGTGGAGTAAGGTGTGAAGCTTGTTTTGTTAATAGGAGAAACCTTGATATATCTAATAATTAATTTTGGGCTTATTCATAATTATAAGCCCAATAGGAATTGCTTTTTCTTCATCCAAGGCATCAACTAGGTATGGAAAGTATTGAAGAATTTCTAATGTTTGAGAATCCAAAAGTAAAGCAATACATGTTGAGAATGAGTTTGAGTTCAAAGAACAACTTACTGAATCTTTTTATGGCACACTTGGCATTAAATTCTGGATTTTTGCTATGAAGGCTAATAAAATTTGATAAAGTGGTATTGTCAAAGTTTTCAAGAAAGTTACACCCAATGCTTTAAGGGCATATGTTAAGGACAAAGCTTATCTAAGACTAGTTAAGTTTTGGGCATGTTATTTCATCAAAATTAGCTTATAGTCCTAGCTGTTAATAATTTCTTGAAAGCAAAGGCTTATCTATTGTCTTGTTTGGTACAAAAGTCAACAAAGTTACTTTAAAATAACTTCAAGTACATTACAAAAAATAATTGTAAGTTTTTAGCTTACAATAGCTCGATGATTTGCATATATGTTGATCCTTTTAATCAACTTCCCCTTTGGTAACCAATCCTCGCTCAAGCTGGAGCAAGATGCTAAGTCTTTATCATGCAAGTAGCATGATAAGGAGACATTGTACTCAAAGATGAATTCATAATGATGGAGGCACATTGACAAATCTTTGACCTTTGGACATATCATAGAAGGTGAAACAACAAGGAAAGTCTATTAAAAGCTAAGCATCCACCAAGCTCTAAGTACTGATCACCGAATACCGATATCATAATCACTCAAGCTCTGAGTACCGAGGAATCATGGAGCATAGGACATTTGATTCATCGAGCATTCATCTATCATCAAGCATTGAACATTGGGCACCTATAACCAAAGCCAAGTGAATCAAGAATTTGATTATGATTCTCATGAAAATCCATTTGTAGAAATAAGCACTAGACATCAGGCACCCATCAAGAGCCACCGAGCATTAAGTACTATGTACTGAAGTTAGTTGATGCTAAAGCTCCAAGATCATATGTATCTTACAAGCATCCATGCTGTCAAGGGGGCCTTGAGACAAACAAGTATACTCAGAGAAATAATTACCTCTCCTTAAGAATATAAGTATTGCAATTAAAGGGATTGGTTTATCAAATTCAGGACCATCTATTCACTACCTCTCACATTCAGTTTCTCTTCGTGGAATAAAAAATAATTACCTTTGAATCCCTTTTTGGTACTTTAAGATTCTCTCTTTATTAGTAGTAGTTATCTACTTATGCAGTGCTTCAACCAAAATCGTGGAAGTCTTGGTTCAATTCATGTGAATAGATTTGTCAATTTCAACATCATGTACCACCTGTAAATAAAGCTATGACATCACCAGATTTGCCAACTTTGCCATTAGAAGGCAGAGGAAATGATTGATAGCTTTTATTGAAGATAATTGAATCAAAAGGCATGGCTCTTTAGAAGCAAGAATTCAGTGGTTTGACAGAAAATCAGGAGTAACTTTATAATAATGTTCACCAATTGAAGAGTTTTACAAAGGTTGTTTTGAGGTTTTATCAATAACTACAAGGTGAACTTAGCATCAGAAACCTGAATTGAGCCATTAAAACAACTAGGGATAAAAAATGAAGGCAAGATCAAATAACTTGGTGGCAGAACCATTAATAAAATAAGATCCTAAACCTCTATCTTCATCTTTGTCTTTGTTTCCAATGGGTTCTCTTTTTCCTCAATCACCATTGCCAGCATTGATAATTTTGATTTACATGTTATAAAAATGCTGCCATGGATGCTTTACTTAGTAATGCCAAAAAAAATGGAATGCATGGGCAACCATTTTGATTTTTTAAAAAAGAAGCTCGAGCCACGACAATCACTAAGGAATTGGTTGCCTTTAGAGCATGGACTATATTACTGAATCAGAGCATCAATCTATGGGAAAGAAGGCGAGCTTTCAACGAAGCTTGAATTGAGAATTGAGCATTATAGCCTTGAATATTCGAGCATTAAATCTAAACAAACATTCACTATCGGACACTAACTTTATGGGCACTTAGGCTTCGAGCAATAAGAAATTACAAAGAGTTGGACATCCACTTTATAAGCATTCACCGAGCATCAATTGCCAAACATCGACTTCATAAGCATCTATTGAGCTCTGAACATCGAGCATCTACCACTAAAACTGAAAAATAAACTATCTGAGTAATGTTATTCTCAGCTATTATACACAAATAGAATCCTGGTAGAAGCAGTTTCAATAAAAAAGGTTCAAGACAGTATAAAAACATATAGACATAATTTACATGGGCTCGTTAGAGCCATCCTTCTTAAATATAAGCCATTACTTGGGCATGAGATGAACTATAAATAAATGACTCGGAATCAGATGTTATACTTGGTCAGCTGTATCACTCGACCATATAAGACTAGGAGGTAGATATGATACTTATAGACGACAGGGTTTAACGTGCGTCTAAAATTTTAGCAATTGCTACACTGTTTAAGCTCAAGGCTCTAGAGAACATACTACTATATCATAAAGACATAGCATGGAGATGAGGAGTTGCCACCTAGGGTAATAACTAGAATAATTCGAAAGTGGTGGTAACTCGATTCTCTAAAACAGAGTTAGCACCACAACCAGGAGATTCTGGATACGGAATCCTAACTTCTTTCAGTCTTGTGTTTATTTACAATTACCTTATTAATTACTAAATTATTCCTTATTTATATGCAATTTCATTTAAACCCTAATTTAGCATACATTTAACTCCAAAGGCAACTAGTCATGAAAAAACATATAAACAATGCATTCATAAAACACAACGTCCTTAAGTTAGTCTAATCTATATTAATTTTAATTAAATGGGCTAAATCTATAAGTTTTTATTTACAAGTGAAATAAAGATAAAGGTGAGCCTACATTTTAAGTTAATTAATGAACCTAAGTTTACTTATTTTAATTCTAAAAAGTAGGTCTAAATCTGTTGATTTTATGGATAATTGATTTGGATTGAATTAGATAGATTAGTGGGCCTAATTCTAATTTAATTTAAATTAAATGAAATGATCCTAAATCTATTTATTTTAAAGAAAAAGAAAAAGAAAAAATACTTTAATGGATTGGGCTATGTCTAAATTAATTTTAATAGCTAAAAAGGTGGGGCTAAGTCTAAATTAGACCAATGAGTCTAAATTGATTTTAAAGTTAATTAAATCTAAATCCAATTTTAAAAACCTATTAATTAATGAGTTAGAACCTAAACGTGGGCTTAGGCCCAAAATGCACAAAAATAAATAAAAAAGCCCAAACAATAAAATAAAACAACTAGTGAATAAAAAAACATACATTCAGTGATTTTTAATCCTAATTTTGATTACATGTAACCTAAATTAATCTAAAGTCACCATTGATTTTATTAGGGTTTTACCAAATTGAACCTAATTTGGGAATTAATTTTAATATAAAAAAATAAATATTCATTATTTCTACTATTGGGGTTATCACAATTTTTATGTACAAAGAATTAAAAAATTAATTAAATACATAATCCATTAAATCAAATAAATAAACAAAACATAGAATAATAAAAAACACAAGAACCATAAAATCTACGTGAAAATCATAACATGATTAAATCCATGGTATTTCTGGTATTTCATGGACTTTCAAGCGTATTTTGTCCATTCAATCACATTTTTCCCTTACACTTGCTCATCACTGAGGCCAAATCAACATAGGAAAAATGTATTTCATGGACTTTCAAGGGTATTTTGTCCATTCAATCACATTTTTCCCTTACACTTGTTCATCACTGAGGCCAAATCAACATAGGAAAACAAAAAAAATGATTAGAAAAATAAACAAATAAGAAAATAAATAAAACTAAAATAAAAACAAAGAAATAAACAAAGAAAAATATGTGATGCAAATGCTTATTTGATTACTCCTCAAAATGGGATTTGATTACAATTTGAATAGGTCTGTAGATTGATTTTTTTGTTTCTCAGGCTTAACTGCGTTCTTTAAGAAACTTAAGAACCATGTATAATTTTTTTTTTTTTGCCTTAAAAGCTTTTTGCTCTCTCTCTCTCTTTCTCTCTCCTTTTCTATGTGATTTTTTTTCAATAGCCTCCCTTTTTTTTAAAGCAGCATCTCTCCTTTTTTAATAAAAAATCTCCCCTTCCTAATCTCAGGAGTCTCAGCTCATGATAAATCATAATTGTTATTTTTAAAAAAATTTTGATAATGTAATCCAAATCCAAAACAAAACACAGGAAAACCCATAAAATAGGATAATTGTATTTATCAAAAAAATTATTTTTATTATTTTTTAACCAATCAGAAATTAAATAAATGGATTTTTCATAAAAATCAAATAAAAACTCCATTGATCGAAATACTACAATTTTGATCAAAATTGTATATTTTCGATCAGAATTCCATAATTCCGATTGAAAATATGTAATTTCGATTGGAATTTCATAATTCCAATTGATAATTTTTTTAAACATTTAATTACAAAAAGACTCCTGAAAGAATTAAAACTTTTTCAATTAGGTTCCTAAAAAAAACATTACAATTAAGTCCTTAAGAAGATTGCAATTAAGCCTTGAGATTGAAAAAATAAATATCCATAGACCTATTTGTAATAAATTTTCATAATTGAAGTCCTCTATCACATCCACACTCAATTATCCCAAAATTGGTTGCTTACAATAGTTGGTTTTTAATTAATCGAAGTCCCAATTTGAAGTTCTTGATCTTTTTCATAATACTTGGCAACAACTGAACTATTAATGAATATAAATATTCATTACTTCAAAGGAGGGACAAGATCACATCAGAGATAAATTTTCTTTTCTTTCTTAATTATTTATTTTTAAATTATTTATTTTCACAACTTAATCTCATAGAATAAATACAGCTTATTGCACAAACATGCTTACACATCTACACATAGATGCTCGTCCATAAATACATGATTATTATTCATTCAAAACATACATCAATCACATTAATATATTTATTACACAAGGATTGACCATTAAATGAAATTGATTAAAATAATCCTAAAATTATTGTTCTTTTATATATCATTACAGATGAAGATGCTACTTTAAGCACCCATCAGTCCAAACAATTGGGCACTCTGATCATCTTAATCAGCATCAACATTACACTCATGTGCAAAAATTATCAAAAGACATTAAACACATTACTAAGCAACACTAATGCGAATAAAGCACTCATTTGTGCTTAAACGACAAAGGGTGGTTCCTGCTCAAAGCCAAATCAAATAACACTCAAGTAAATCTTACTCTATAGTATACTTTGTTCATGAAAATTTCAGAAAATGTTTAGTAAGGAAAATTCAAGAATGGAGTCAAGTATATCTATTACACAGCCAAACAAATCAAAATGCAATTCTAAGACATCCTAGCTAGCATCACACAATATCCTTAATTTAAGAAGAGGGGCAATCTTGGCCTTCCATTTGAAATGCAATGCTCATCTTATGACTTGCATTGGGCAAGCCTAAATTTTGGTTTTTCAAAGCCCACATTTTATCATTTAAAAAACCCTCACTAAATTACTATCCCATATTATAGAGCTCTAATTAAAAGAACTCAAACTCGCTACCAAGATCATAAAATCCTTTCCCTTTGTAAAATAACAATGCTCAAAAAAATCAAACATCAATAACAATAATTTCCAAACTTAACACTAATCATTATTCCGACCAGGCAACTGCCATTAATAGAGTTATTAAAGTTCATAAACCAAGCAACATCTTTATTACCCTCAAGTTTCTTCGATAGTACTGAGGTTTGGCACTCAGGTTATGTTTTTAATGCACCGAGAATCTATAGCACTCGGACCGCACTTCAAGTGCATTGAGAATCTAAGTCTAGTGACTAAAGTTGGCACCCTCAGGTTGCTTTGATAGTACTGAGGCTTGGCACTCGGGTCGTGCTTCTAACGCACCAAGAATCTATAGCACTCAAGTAGCACTTTTAATGCACCGAGCATAAAAACTCAAATGATGGCTAGTCCCAACAATATTGGCAGTTAATCCCTCAGGCCGTTTCTATAACACTGAGCATCTTTTATTATAGGTTCTACACATCTAAGTCCAACTAGCACTTTATGATTATGATATTCTGATACAGTGATTCTAAGACTTAGTATACCGAGCATCTCAATGTTTAATAACTAAGGTTGGCCACCTCAGGTAATCTTTTAACAACACATGAGATTTCAAGCAAGGTTCTTATCTCAGCACATCAGTCATCTTAGTGTGATTCTTGGAAATCTAGAAATCTCAGACATAAATATCATAACAGACTTTTAGGGAGGACTCTTGATACCTCATATCAGTATCCTATTCTAATAAAGGTTGTAATCCCTAAAGAGGAAGAATACTTAAATAAGAAGAAAGCTTAAGCTTAATAAAGGAGTTTATTCTCTCCTAAACAAGACAATCCTATAAGTACAAGAAATTATATTCCTAAGAGCTTTAAATAATACCTTTTCTCCTATAAATACATCTTATGACATCTCATATCATTCACTCACTCATCTCCTCATTCTTATCATTCAACATCATCACATCATTCTACATCAAGCCATCACTTCCTTATTATACAAGCAATTATCCTTTATTCTTTATTCTATTCCACTTATTCACTTTATTATATTTTTCTCTATACGAATACTAATTTAAACTTCAGAGTGTTTTTATGGGGGAAACGCCACCCCTTTACCCATTCTACTTGATGATGCAGACCCATAAGTAAAGATTCAATTCGAAGTTATTAATAGTTGTTATGCATTAATAGTTAAATACATTGTATTCAATGATTCGATGTGTAATGAAAAATACATATTTTATTTATGAAGTGTAAAATACTTAACTTATTAAATTACTAGATGTAATACTTTGCATATAAATTAACTATATATAATGAATTAATTTAAAAATATAAATGAAGTGTAGTTAATTTTTTAACATTATCATTTGCAAATAATTAATTAATCAATAAATTAAACACTAACATAGATTATAAATTAAATGAAAATAAAAATTATATGAATATTTTTAAAATAAAAAATGAATTAGTTTAAAATGTAAATTAACTTAAAATTTTTTAATTTATACAAACTTGAAAAATACCGTATAGACCCGAATTTTTAACCCAAACTTAACCCGCACATGATAATCAGTTCGGTAGAAATGGAAGCTCGGCTTAGTTTGGTTCGGTTGATGGGTTGGGATATTTTTGGATTTTGGTTCGGTGGAAATGATCTTCCACCCGAACTCGTTTGAATTCCTATATATATATATGTATACACGATGTCGTTTAGTTAAAATTATTATGAATTGGTACATAAACTTTTTAACTTATTGTAAATATATCCACAGTTAAAATAATATATATCCATGCTGCTGAAGTAGCATGCTGACTTGATATACATATGTAAGGGTGTGCAGAAACCGTATAGACTCAAATTTTTGACCCAAGCCTGACCCCGCACATGATAATCAATTCGGTAGAAATGGAAGCTCGATTTGGTTCTGTTAATGGGTTAGGATATTTTTGGATTTTGGTTCGGTGGAAGTGATCTTCCACTGAATTCATATACACACACACACACACACACAATGTCGTTTAGTAACTAATTAACCTTAATTCTAACCCTAAGTATAAATACATCTCTTTCACTCCTCTCCTTATTTCTCAACCGCTATACCCCACATCAAACCCTATTCTAAAATACTTTCTCTTTCTCTGCTTCCCTCGTTCTTTCTGCCTCCCTCCCTGGTTCTTGATAGTTACTAAATGACATCGTGAGTGTATATATATATATATATACACACACACACACACACAGAGGATGTCATTTAGTAACTAATTAACCTTAATTATAACCCTAGGTATAAATACATCTTTTTCACTCCTCTCCTTATTTCTCAACCGCCACGCCCCACATCAAACCCTATTCTAGAATACTCTCTCAACTTCCCTCGTTTTCTCCACCTCCCTCTATAGTTCTCGAATCTTCAGTAACCTTAATCTTTCAGTCTTCTATAGTCTTATGTCTACTTACCTTCCTTAATGTGTTTGATGCAATGATGCTTATGCTTTAGTCTCTGTCTTATCTTGCTTTCTTATGTTATGTGCTTCCTTATACTTGGTTATTTCTTTCTAGAATGGTGGAACCTTCAGTACTTCACTTAAAATGTAGATCTTGTTGGTTCCCTTCTTTCTACTAGAGCTATTATTATCACAAATCCTTTTATTTATATAAACAACAACCTAACTTCATTATTTCCCAAATTGTTGTTGGATTTTATTGAGTGTTGGTGTATATAGTTAATTGATTCTTTCTTTCCTATTAAAAATTTAAAGGGTTAGCAAAAAGGTAAATGCTAATCTTAGATCTATGAAAGCTATCAATTTTCATAGAGATTTTGATTTTGAAAAGTAAAAAGGAGTTAACTTTTATTGATTTTTTGTATTTACATGTTTGGATCTACGATTAAAATTGCATTCCTTTAAGGTGGTAGCGATAAATTTGATAGATCTAATCATCTATGCTTTACTGACCCTTCGATCTTGAGGGGAAAAAGAAATCAAAAATATATTTTGTTAATATTTATTAAATTTACAATTTTTGGTTGATAAAAAAGTTTTTGGTTAGCGATTAAATTCGATTGATCTAGTTTCTATGCAATATTGGCTTTCTATTTCAAAAGTTTTTGTGTTTTTTATTATTTACAAAACGTTTTTAAAACATTTTTAATATATAAGTAAATTAACAATTTAATTTAAATTATATTTTATAAATTAGATTTTAAAAAGTACTTTATAATATTTATTTTTTTTTAATTCTATATAATTTTTAATTTTCTTATAGTTAATAATATTAGTAAATTAATATTTTAATTTATATAATATAAGTTTAATTCTTTTAGAATAATATTCACAAAATTTTTTAAAACTTTTTACAATATTTTTAAAGCTTTTGTCCATATTAATATAATATTTCTAAAGTTTCTGTCCATATTAAGTAATTTTTTTATAAATATTTTATATTATTATAAATATATTTTCATATAGATATAACTTTTTTTATACAAATATTATATTTATTTATATAACTATATATAATATAAGTATAGGTATTAAAATATTAACTATATAATCAACCAATTGTTGCTACGAAATTAAATATTAATTTTTATTTTTGTTAATTTGTTAGCAACAACTGGTCGATTGTGTTTATTAATTTGTTATTATTTATTTGTGTTTATTAATTTGTTATTCCTCTTTATATATAGTTGGACCCTCTAAGTGATGCCAACGTCAGTAAAATTATTACTAGTGATCCTGTAAATATGGTGGAAGCATCCTAAAATACTCAGCAGCAACCTAATGCTTCTGTTGAATAATTAAATGTCACTGCTTTAAAGTAGACTGGTGGAAAAAAATGGAAGCAGATGGAAACCATATATGCAACTTGGGAGCATTTTGAACCATTAAAGGATGGTGAGATAGTTGTTAAAGCTAAATGCATACAAGGTGTTGCTACTTTTTGTGTTGAATAAAAGAAACATAGGACTTCATCCTTTAGGAACCATCTTCTTAGTTACACTAAAAACCTAACTGAAAAGTTAAGTAGGCAACAATTTTTAATTTTTCAACATGCACCCAATATTTCTGCTACTAATTTTGTATTTAATTTTGGGATTATGGGAACCTGGAAATTTGACTAAGAATTTATTAGACATGCATTAGTGAAAATGGTAGCCATATATAATTTGCCTGTAAGATTTGTGGAAGGGGATGACTTTATAAAATTCATGAGTGTTGTATACCTTTATTTCAAAATCCCCTCTAAGTGGATTTGCACTAGGGATATCTTCACTATTTATGTTAAAGAGAGGCTGAAATTCAAATACTTTTTCAAATCTAATTGCTAAAGAGTTTGTCTAACCATTGATTCTTAGACCTCTATCCAAAGAATCAATTATATGTGCATTACTGCACATTTTATAAACAATGAGTAGAAGCTTAATAAGAAAATAATTACATTGTGCCTCTTTCTTCATATCAGGGTGAGTATATTGCTAAGGCACTAGAGAACTTATTGCTTGAATGGGGATTGAAAAACATTTTCATTGTTACACTTGATAATGCTACTTCCAATGATAGTGCAATGTCATTTTTAAAAAAAAAATTATTGAGTTGGGGATTGAGTAACATTAAAGTGAAATATATGCATATTGGGTGGGTGGCTCATTTACTAAATATGGTTATTAATGAGGGCCTAAAAGAATTGAGCACATCTATAAAAAGGGTGAGGGAGGTTGTAAGATATATAAGAAATTCCTCATCTAGATTAAGAAAATTCAAAGAATTTTCTATTTTGCTTGGCATTGAAGCTAAGTTTACTCTGACACTTGATGTTCCAACCCATTGGAATTCCATTTGCCTTATGTTGAAATATACTTGCATTTATGATAACACTTTCAAAAAATATGAAAAGAATGAATTATCTCTTTGATATGATCTTGGTGATAATATGTCTAACTTTTATAATTGGAAGTGTGCCAACATTCTGGTTCAGTTTTTAAAGCATTTCTTTAAAATGACTTTGAGAATCTCAGGTTCTCATTATGTCACTTTAAATTCATTTTTTTTTCTGTCTCTTATACCTTCTCAATGATTTGAGGATTATTGATTATATGTTTGTGAGGTCGATTGGAGTAAATATGAAATCAAAATTTGATAAGTATTTAGCAGATATAGACAAAATGAACTTCCATATTTTTATTTCTAATTTTCTAGATCCATAATAGAAATTGGAATATCTAAAATTTTCTTTAAACACCATTTACGGTGATTTGATTAGTGGGAACTTATTCAATTCTGTTAAATATTCTTTATATGAATTGTATAATGATTTTGTGAGTGAGTTGCAATATGTTCATAACACTTCTACTCCAACAATTGTTGTTAATGTAATTAGTGGAAGTCAATCTACTGCTCTTGATGTGTAATCAAGTTACAAATTCATGTCAGTGTTAATAGTTAGATTTAATCAGAGCAAATTAGAGAGTGGTTTGGGTGGAAGTAAGAAAAGTGAACTTGAATCATATTTATCTGAGTCATGTGTTAAAATAGAAAAAAAAAGGAAAATTTGATATTTTGAAATGGTGGAGGTTAAATGCAGAAAGATTCCCAGTTCTTTCCAAAATGGCTAGTGATATTTGGCCATTCCTATTTTGACAGTTGCTTCATATTCTACTTTTAGCACCAGTAGATGAGTTCTTAATGCCTTTAGGAGTAGTTTAACTCCAATACTTGTTGAAGCATTGATTTATGTTCAGGATTGGATTAAAACTCCAAATGTTGATGTGTCTGTTGAAGAAAACATTGATGAATTATAAGTATTTGATAAAGATTAGTCACATATGTTAGTTTCTTTATTAATTTTTTTAATGAACTTGATTTTGCTTTTTATCTAATTCTCTTCTCTATTTTCTTCTCAGACCTCTCACCAATTAGAGGGGTAATCCCATCAACTGCAGCTTGATGCTGAATCAGTGATCTATCATGTCTCCTTTTTTGCTTAATGCTCAATAACACTTTTTAAACTTCAAATGACTTTCTGTTTCAACTGAATTGCTTACTGATTTATGGTTTGCTTGTTGTTGGCTATTGATCACTTGTAATTAATATTTGTTGCATTGTGTTCATGACTTCAATTTGTGACTAACTTCAATCTGTGACAATACCTGTGTGCCTTTTTTTATGTTGTGAACTTGTAATATCTTAAATTTATTTCCACAAGCTACCGGGGTTTTGATTATGCCATTTAAACGCTCAGGTGGCTTTTATGTTCTAATTTCAGTCTGTGATAATACTTGTGTGCCTTTTTTATGTTGCAATATCTTTTTATCTACTTCCTCAAATTACTACAGTTTTGATTATGCCATATAAACCCTCAAGTTGCTTATGTTAATGAGGCTTAGTAAGGTTAAGTTTTGCAACATAGAATTTAGTGCTTGTGTTTGTTGCAGCTTTCCACCATGTTATTTGACAATTGGTTGAATACACAACTTTGTGTTTCATAGGTAGCGAATGATTTGCAGTTTATTGCCAAGAAATTAAGTTTGCAATTATCCAATGACATGAAAAGTTAATTCTGAACCTCACTTGTTTACATTTAATGGACATTCAATTGTATGATTGATTAAATTTCTTATTTTATACTATAGTTGATTTGCCAATTTTTTTTTTTCAGATTCATCTACTTGCCTTTACTTGTTATCAATGTAATTGTGAAATGTGAATACATGTCTGCATGGATTTTTTGGTTTGTGCATACAACTCCATTAAGTGCTTATTGAGATATTGTAAAATTCTCCTTGTTTTTTGGCTGTCAAGGGAATTATATTTTGTAAATCGCTGAAAATATCAAACATTTGTATATTTAGTTTAGCATTACTTTTTGAATTAGGACTCTTAATTCAATATAACTATACATTAACTTATTGAATTAATACTCCTAATTATTATATTTAGCCATTTAGGAGCTCAAAAAGAAATGGGCTAAAGTAGACATAATTTTTTTTCGCGCCAAAGGCCTTGTACACAAATGCCAATATTAAAGATTGAATATTTAATTTTTTTATAATGGGTTCGACCCAATGTATTAAAATTATTTAATTTTTCAAGTTTTGAATATTTAGTTTAAGGTCCAACCCAAATTGGCCCAATCCGATTATTCGATCTGAACTATCTGATGTTTTTGGATTTTCAAATCGATTCTTTCTGTTTTTAAAGTTAGTCAGTTCGGTCCCAATAATTAGCCTTTCGAACTCAGTTGGTTTTTACTTTCATCCTAAACATATGCATTAAAAGTAAAGATATATTTAAAAACAAATAAATAAAAGTTAAGTAAAAAAAATTACTAATTGTTTGTTCTAATTTTTAGATTAACAAATAAATTTCTATATACTTATTATATTAATATATTATTTTAATCATGAATAAATTTATAAGAAAACGACAAATTTATATATCAATTTTTTCACAATTTTTAAAATAGGGGTATAGGATGCATGGTAACATTGTACAATAACCAATAAAAAAATAAATAATGATTAATTAAATCCTTTATTACTCTCATTTCCATTAATTTGTCCCTTATACTCTAGAGTCAATGTCCCACTGATAAGTCTTTGGAAATTGCAATTGCGCTTCTTCATAAAACAATTTGATTAGTGCGGCGGCGGCGGCGACGACGAAGACTTCTCCAAATTAATCACAAAAAAACAGCTACTGTTGCGACAACGACGACGATGACAAAGACGACGACGAAGATTTCTCCAAATTAATCACAAAAAAAAAGCATATAAGTCTACCTACTGCCGCTGCTACTACCTACTACAATCACATTTTACAAGCTTTTTTTTTTATATATAATGGACGATTATTCTTCACAGAAGTTGGAATCGGAGATGGAAGCGTTGCAATCCAGTGAAGGAGAGCGCGAGGAGTATGAGGAGACAGCGGCAGCGGCAGCGGCGCCGGAAGATTTGGAGAACGGCGAGGACATAGTGGAATCAAAAATCGGAGATGGAGATTGGAGAGAGACGATCAATAAGGTGGTCCCTGCCGTCGTTGACCTCCGTGTTACTGCTTGTCGCGCCTTCGACACTGAGCTTGCTTCCTCCGGCTGCGCTACTGGTTTTGTCGTTGATAAAAAACGCGGCATCATTCTCACTAACAGACATGTTGTTAAGCCTGGTACCTTCTATCATTTTTTTAGTTTCTGTAAAATATACATTTTGCCTATTGAAGTTTTATTCGATGTTCAAATTGGTGCAAAATAACTTTTTCTTTACAATTTAATCCAAAAAATTCACTTAATTTCTTATCTCAATTTTACATAAATATTTTTTTTAATAAGATTAGTGGAACAGTTTATTAAAAATAATATATAAATTTTATTGTAAAAAAAATTCCAAATAATAATAAATAAAATAAAATTTTTTCAATTTTAAAAATATATTTTAAATATAATTGTGAAATTCTGGCAAAAAAATTTTTTTTGTGAAATTATGTGTTAAAAAGTGAAAATTTGTACTTGCACAATTGGAATTGATATTGTCTGTAAAATAAATGTTTTAAAGGGCAATTTTGAGAATTACCAGGATTTATGAATTGTTGCTTTTAAAAGAAAACGTTAAACAAAAGAGTCTGTTGTTGACAAAACGCGGGAAAACTGGAAAATTTACGGTTTTACCCTTTTATATTCCACCAGGGTCTTTTTTTTTTCCTTTACGTTTGATAACCATTTTCATTATTGTGGTGTGATAGGGCCAGTAGTTGCACAAGCAATATTTGCAAATCGTGAAGAAATTTCTGTGTATCCTATATACAGAGATCCAGTGAGTTATCTATTTTTATTTTCATTTGCATTTGCGTTGTAAAATATGTATTTCTTTTTTTGAATGGAAGAAAAAAATTTAGTTTTGTTAGATTAAATTAAATGTCATGTAGCAGTAATAACCCCGCAAGGAGCATACATGATACATGCATGTCAATATATCACGTGCATTGTATTTATTCGCAGTCACTTATTTTATTTATTTATTATTATTTTTTTTTTTTGGGTTATTCTGTAGGTACATGATTTTGGGTTCTTTCGTTATGATCCTGGTGCAGTACAATTTCTGGACTATGAGGAGATTCCACTTGCCCCAGAGGCTGCTTGTGTTGGATTGGAAATTCGAGTTGTTGGTAATGATAGTCGTGAGAAGGTATTTACTTCTGATAGGTTTCTGAGAAACCTCAATGAAGTATTAAAAGTTCATTGGCGACAATCTTGGTTCATTGATTTCTGTTTTTGTCGTTTTGTTTCTTGCTTAATTTTACCTTCTTGCAGGAGAAATTCACTGATTGCATTTTGTAGTAGGTGTAATTGTGTAAGATGGATGTCAATAGTAAATTTTGCATATGTGCACCTTGTCCTGATAACTTTATTTGATGAAAAGAACCAATGTTTTCTTTTTGTTTACTAATGTGTTGTCATGGTTTAAACTGTTGGCCTTGGCACGACAGCTCTGTACCAGAATTTGCACTTTGTTCTTTTGGTTTAACCATTTAATACATGCCAAAGACCAAATCAGCAAATCCAACTTTCACTGGTTTGTGGGTTTTATGCACTGGATTTCCTCTCAAAATATATGAATTTCATTGACTAACTCTCTGATTGCTTGTGGTATCCTTTGTTTCACTTTATGTTCCTGGATCTGTCTGATTATGATGTTATTGAAAATTGGCTTGCTTGGTTATTCCAAGTTCTTCTGTCCAGTGATCTTGTTGATGTACTATTTTTTTCCTAATTCACAGATATCAATTTTGGCCGGCACTCTTGCTCGTTTGGACCGTGATGCTCCTAAATATAAAAAGTGCAGTATTTTAATAACTCCCTTTTACTTAGAATAAAATGTATATTTCAATAATATGAAGATGGTTATTTGTGCCATTTTAACATAAGTGATCATTATGAGGATTACGTGCAACTAGATAGTTCTTTTAATTATTTTTCTGTCATTAACTCAGTATGTGGAACCCAACCTTAAGGCATGGTTTTTGGTAATACCTCGATAAATTTCAAGTGTTCAATTTGTTATTTCTTAAAAAAGTCATTAGTATCTGATATGTAGAACACTTCTCTCTGCTAGCTATCAACTTTTCATACACATCATAATGGTTAACAACTCTACTATTTGGTACAGAGATGGTTATAACGACTTCAACACATTCTACATTCAAGTAAGTAGTTATTCTTTATGCTACTATTGGGGAACGTATAAAGGACATTTTTCATGGGCATGATAATTTGTTCAATCATGACTAGATTGAATTTGAGAATGCATAATTTCCTGTTTACAAAACAATTTTAGGTGAGGAATATAGATGCTTAGAATCATACTTCCATGGAAAAATTACATCAGATGTGTCATGGAGTGGAATTACACTCTGGATGAATAGCAATTATAGCTCAGAACAGTTATGGGCATAGGAAAAGGTAGGAAACGTATAATATCTCAAGGAGAACATTGTGGAGATCATCTTTTGAAAAAATTTAGTGTACATAGAATCCTCCGAAAATATGTATTCAAGTTTTCCATTGAAGAAGCAACTATGATTTAACACTAGTTGCCAATCGATCTTTTTTCTTTAAGCCTAGTAGCTGCAAAGACAAACACATTTGTCCTATAATGGCACAAGATTCTTTTCCAACCAGGACACCAAATCATAGCAAGGATAGCACAGGATCCCAGCCTTAGTGCATCCTTTCTCTTTCATATCCATTGAGTTCTATGAGTATCACAGCTTTCAGGTTGGAGAGGTAAGCCATTGCTTACCAGAAGTACCTAGAATCTGTTTTAAATAGAACATGAAAAGTAGCAACACAAAAGCGATCATGATTTTACTACTGTTCTGGAACGTAACATGCATAAAAGGAGTTACTGCTGTAATGTGTTTGGAACACCTACAGGTGACGTAGTTATTGTCCTTTGAAAACAAAAAAATCAGCAGAAGCATCCACCCTGAAATAAAATGTTAATATGAATTCTGGTTAGAACTTTTGTATATCCTTAGACAATTTTTTGCCCCTACATGTGATAGCTAAGTTCTAGGTAATATGATTTTCCTGGTTCTATTGCCATTGTTGCTTCATTATTGTCCCTTTTGCTGGCCCAGTCATCATTCTGCTTGACCAATATGTATTGTTCTTCTATTATGGATATGAGAATAGATTAAACTATTGTATTGGAATGTAATTTTTTTCTCATTTTTAGATGAAAGTACAAATTAAAAACGAAATTTTCAAAGGCAAAGAACTAGGCAATGTGGTTTGAAAAAACTTTCCAATAAAAATTGGCAAGCTGCTCAAAATTACAGCTTCAAATTCATAATTTTTATAGGTTTGCTTTAGTTTACAGAGGTGAGGTAATTTTAGATGCTCAAATATAAATGTTAGGAATTGTTTGTTTCATCTTTGGGTATACAATGACAAAATTAAGACTGATTTGGAAAAGCTGTTTTGCTTTGAGTTTCTTCCCCATTATATATAATTCAAGGCTTAATTACAAGAATCAAATCTCTTCAATCTAAGTACCTACCAAGAATAGATCTACCCTAAGAAAGGAAATAAAATATATAGTTAAAGTCATATTTACAGCATATAAAGAGCTAAATCAAATCCCTCAATTTCAACATATAATTCAGATGCTAGTCTGTCATAAGAGACAGTTAGCATTGACATCCCCCCTCAAATTGATGCTAGGACAGGAACCAGCAGCAATTTGCTCACTAAAAACTCATGTCGCGGCCTAGGCAAGGCCTTTGTGAAAATGTCAGCTACTTGTAAAAAACTGGAGACATGTGGCAAAGACATCTGTTGTCTATCAAAAGCTTCTCGTATAGACTGACAATCAACTTCAATATATTTAGGATGTTCATGATAGACCGGATTTGCTGCAATTTGTATGGAACTAGTGTTGTCTGCATGTAAAGGAGTTGGAATAGATTGAATGAATCCAAGTTCAGCAAGAAGGCCATGTAACCAAAGAATTTCAAAGCATGCTGCAGACATAGCTCGATATTTTGCTTCTGTAGATGATTTAAAAACCCTTTCTTGTTTCTTGCACTTCTAAGAGATCAAAGCATGGCCTAGATACATACACCACCTTGATGTTGACCGATGTGTGTTCGGGCATCCAGCCCAATCTGCATCGCTATAGGCAGCTAGAGTGAGATCAGATCCAGTGGGAAAAAAGAGTCCACAAGTGGGAGAGCTTAGAAGATACCGAATGATTCGGTGGACAGCAGTCATATGAAGTTGTCTATGTGAAGTCATAAATTGACTAACCTGATGTACAACATAAGAAATGTCTAGTCTAGTGACAGTTAATACACAAGACTACCAACTAGTTTGCAATACAAGGTGGGATCATGGAAAAGGTTACCTTCATCTCTTTTGTATTTAACATTCACCTCCAAAGGAGTATCAATAGGAGCAGAATTTGCCAACCCAGCCAAAGCAATGATGTCTTTAGTATATTTGTGTTGGTTTAAAAAAATGCCATCAGCAGATTTATGCACCTCTAATCCAAGAAAATAAGTGAGAGGACCGAGATCCTTCATTTTAAAAATAGCATGAAGAGACTCTTGAAGTTGAGTAATGAAAGATGAATCAAATCCAGTGATGATAATATCATCTACATAAACAAGAAGAATTACAATACCCATGGAAGTCTTATGCGGAAACATGGAGGTATCATATTGGCTTTGTGCGAAGGAAAGCCCAAGAATAGTTTGTCGGAATCTTTCAAACCAAACCCTTGGAGCTTGCTTTAACCCATAAAGAGACTTGTTCAATCGACACACATCGTTTGTAGAGATACTTGTCACTCCTGGAGGAAGATGCATATAACTTTCTTCCTTTAATTCCTCATGAAGGAATGCATTTTTCACATCCATTTGATGGATTGGCCAAGCTTTGGAGGCAGCTATAGCAAGAATTGTTCGAACAGAAGTCATTTTGGCCACGGGAGCAAATGTTTCTTCATAGTCCACTCCATATTCTTGACGATTTCCAAGAGCCACAAGCCTCGCCTTATATCTATCTAAAGACCCATCATATTGTAATTTTACAGTATACACCCATTTGTAGCCTATGGGTTTAATTCAAGGTGGACATTGAACTATATCCCATGTACCATTCAGCTCTAGAGCATTTAATTCTTCTTGCATTGCTTCCTACCAGCACTTATGTTTCATGGCTTGGGTATAATAAGAAGGTATAGAAATAGTAGATAAAGTAGCAGCCAAAGATGTAGCAGGATATCCATACCTATCAAGGGGTTTGGTTTGGCGAGCTGATTTGTGACGTGGTTGTGGTACTGATGTAGATGTAGGCTCAGGTGTTGGAGTTGATTCTTGCAAAGGGTCTACATGATGGGCACGCCTTTGATACACAAAACCTGGTTTTAACCTGGCTATAGAAGATGGTAAAGATGTAGTACTTGCATAAGAAAAATCTGGTAAAAAAGATGGTGAAGATACAGACGAGGGTTCACTTGGGAGCATAAAAAAATACTGATTTTCAAAGAATATGACATTTCTTAATACTCGTATCCTTTTAGTTGCAGGATCATAGCATTGATGAGGAGCATATCCAAGAAAAGCACACCTAACAGATTGGGCTGACAGTTTATGTCGTTCATGTGGAGGTAAATGGACAAAACAAACACAACCAAAAGTGTGGAGACCAAAATACTTAGATTGAGAATGATATAAGAAATAATACGGTGACTCATAGTTCAATTTAAGGGTTGGAAGACGATTGATTAAGTAAAATGCAGTACTAAGAGCTTCAATCCAAAACTGAGGTGGAACAAATGACTCAAGAAGCAAAGTTCTAACCATGTTAAGAAGATGATGGTTCTTTCTTTCAGCAACACCATCTTGTTGTGGAGTATATGGGCATGACTGTTGAGAAATAATGCCTTTGTGTTTGAGAAATTCTTGAAACTTATGAGACATGTATTCTCCACCTAAATCTGTTCTTAAAGTCTTGATGCAAGTGGAAAATTGGGTTTCAATGAATGCCAAGAAATTTTTAAAGACATCAAAGACTTCATTTTTGGATCAAAGAAAATAGATCCATGTGAACCTACTATGATCATCAATGAATGTCACGAAGTACTTGTATTGAGAGTGAGACACAACAGGTGCAATACCCTAAACATCACTATGAATAAGACCAAAACAATTGCTAGACAAAGAACTATGAGTAGGAAAAGGAAGAACTTTGCTTTTTCCCATTTTACAACTAGAACAATCAAACACAACATCTTTAGAGGAACATTGGATTTTATTGTCAAGTAAACCAGAATTTAGTACATGAAGCAAAACCTTTAAGTTTGGATGACCTAAACGATTATGCCACAACGGATTATGATTTTTGGCAATAAGACAAACCAAAGAAAACAAATTGGAATCATGAACAACAGCTGGTATGTGTAAAGGAAAGATGAACCCCCATTTAGGCCCCTTTGCGATCACCTTCCCCAACACTTGATTCTGTACAATACAACCATCACCAAAAAACAGAACATTACAATTATTCTCAATCAATTGCCCAACAGAGATAAGATTATGAGTCAAATCAGGAGACAAGAAAACATCTTTCAAAATAGGAGAGACATCACCAACGACTGTAATTGGTAAAGAATCCCCATCTGCTGTTTGGATTTCCATATTACCACTAGGTTTCTTGATATTAGAAAAACTCTTGGGAGCATATGTCATATGATTTGATGCTCCAGAATCAAAAAGCCAAAGATTTGAAGAAGATTTGTGGTTACCTGATAGTCCTAAAGCTGTAAAGGCAAAGAAAATAATCTGTTGCACCATTTCAGGTGTTACAGAATCTGGGACAGCAGCTGTAGATGAAGAAGTTTGTGCAGACATGGTAGTAACCTGATCAGAAATTCTGGATAGCAGCTTGAAAAGCTTTATGATTATTGTTTTGTGGCCGAATTGGGCATGTTGTGATAATATGCCCCTTGGCTTTGCAATAATTGCAAAACATCTTCAAACAATGAGTTGCAATGTGGCCAAATTCTTTGCAACTATAGCATTTGACATTCCTCATGTCTCGACCTCTTGGCCTCCCATTTGCTGCAAAAGCAATATTAGAAGATTCTACAGCAGTCCTCTGCTGTTCCATGGCTATTTTTGTAGGAGAACGTTGCTCCTCTCTTAGAAGCTCACCTAAACAAGTATCCAAGTATGGTGTTGGACATCTACTCATCAAATTAGAGCGAATAGTTTCAAAATCTGGATGTAGTTTCATCAAAAATTGGTCTCACTTGCTAGTTTCATGGACTGCTTGGATAACAGATAATGATTCTGTAGGGACTTTAGCATAAACAATAGCAGTGTTGTCAGTCCACATGTTGATAAAACCAGAATAGTATTCTTGAATGGACAAACTTCCTTGAGAGTAGTTGGCAATATCAAATTCTAATTGAAATCTTCTCACATCATTATCCGGGTAGTACATACGTTTCAAATAATCCCACATTTCTTTGGATGTTTTATATGGTCTAAGATTCAAAAGAATATGAGGCTCTACAGAACCTAAGATCCAACTCATGATACATGCATCCTTTACTTCCCAGTCATCCCCCTTTGTAACATCTCTAGGTTTAGAATCAGATCCATCAAGATGTCCCCACAATTCTTTCCCTTTGACATATGTTTGGAATTGAAATTCCCAAGCAAAATAATTCTTTCCCATAAAACGAGTGCAGAAATACTCAAATTTGTTAGAAGACATGATTGCTATAACAAATGATTATACTAAACAAGAAGTGACAAAACCCAACAGCCCACAACAACCCAAATAACCAATGAAAAAAAATACAATGACTGAAAACTGAAACCCAGATCAACTCAGAATCCTTAACCCAGAAATGACAGAACTAAATTTGAAACTTACAAGACAAAGAAAGCCATGTAATTCAAATTTTGATTACAGGCTCTGATACCATGACAAAATTAAGACTGATTTGGAAAAACTGTCATGCTTTGAGTTTCTTCCCCATTATATATAATTCAAGGCTTAATTACAAGAATCAAATCTCCTAATCTAAGTACCTACCAAGAATAGATCTACCCTAAGACAAGGAAATAGAATATACGGTTGAAGTCATATTTACAGCATATAAAGAGCTAAATCAGATCCCTAAATTTCAGCATATAATTCAGATGTTAGTCTGTCATAAGAGACAATTAGCATTGACATACAAGCAATGAAGAAAGGCCATGCTAGCATGCTATAAAGACTTCTACATGCAATTTCTGTTTTCACGTACATTATCTAAGTATGGCTTCTCTCTTTCTTGAATTCTGATTAAGGATGTACTTTCTTTGTTCTACACATTATTTTCAGGCAGCTTCTGGAACCAAGGGTGGTTCTAGTGGTTCACCAGTGATTGATCGGCAAGGCAGGGCTGTGGCCTTGAATGCTGGGGGGAAGTCATCAAATACATCATACTACTTACCTTTAGAGCGAGTAGTCATTTTATCTTTTATTTGCTCATTTCATATGATAATCTGGATCCCCTAAATTGTTCTAGTAATGAGTCGCATAGATGTTAGAGCAGAAACAAGATGTCCAGTTAATTTTTCTAACTTAAGAATTAAGCTTAACAAAATATCATTTTTTACTGGAAGTTTTGCTTGAGGTCAGCAGGAATATACAACACTTTAAGATTATAAATATGGTTTAGGTTCATGCATCTTAAATGTTTATCAAAAACAAGAGCACAAGGAACTTCAGTGGAAAAAAAAATGGTTTTAGGGACTCCTACAATGCTTTGAAGCTTATTAGAATTTTTATGACGTTGCTTATGCATTTGATTTTGGAATGGTTTTGAGGTGTGCTTTGTTTGAAGCCTTCAGTAAATGTGAAGCAAAAGAATTAAAGAATAATTACTTAGCTGAAGCATATGCCCTCTTAGATTGACCTCAGAAAGATAGATGTGTGTGTTTTCCATTACGATATAAGGACTTCCTTCATCAATCAAGTCAATGATTGAAATAATGATTGCTCATCAGCATGACATTGTACAACCATGAAATATTGCCATCAAAGAAACAAAAAAATTGTGCCTATTATTTTTGGAATCTAATTTTTTAACCTTTTATATATTAGAATATCTGAAGAGGTGAAGATGTTCATCAAAATTTATGCAGTCAAAAATGCATATGGCAATGGATCTATCTTCGTTTGCTGAGTGGTCTCAATTGTTGTTATTCTCTGTCTCAGTTTCATAGTGGATTGCTGTATAACAGTTTGTGTTTGTCCATAGATGATTCTATTATAATTTATTTTTTAATCTACTGATTAATATTTTCTGCTGAAGGTTTTTTCAAATGTATAGCCTTTAATTTCGACCAAATTCTTTTCCTTAACAAAATTTTTGGCTTTGGGGCATTGGGCTATCTGGGATATGATTTGCAGGTTGTTAGGGCACTGAGATTTATCCAGAATGGCAAGGATTCTAATATTAGCAAATGGGAAGTGGCTCCTATACCTCGTGGTACACTTCAGGTCTGTTATTATAGTTCATTTATGCATTCTTTCATACTAGAGAATAATATGAAAATTGACGATCATCAACAGGTATTATTATGAGGCTCTAGAGTTATCATTCTACTGACATGATTTATTAATATAATAATTTCTGAAAGATAGCGTCTTTGTTCACCTTGGAAGGTGGCCTTTTCACTCTGACTCTTTAAATGACTCATTGACTGTATCGATTAGTAATGATTGCCAATAAGCAAGGCTGTCAAAATAAAAAATTATGTTGCAGAATCAAGAATCAGTTAGAAAAGGCAAGTTTGGGAAACGACCTTGTTGATACCTCTCTTGTATTGAAGAAAATGACCATTAGTATTTTCTTGGAGTGACTGGAGTTGGAAACTTCTTTCCTACTTCTATTCAAAATCAAGAAGCAAGCATCTAGGTTCTGCTTTTACCAAAATAATGGTCAAGTAATGTGACAAGAGAAGCCACTTGAGAATCAGGATCTAAAAATATTGAGCAATGGTATTGGTATATTCCCAAAATACTCCATGGATCAAGATCTAAGTGTTGGCCTCATTTCACTTTAGAGTCAAACTGTCTTTATGCCTTTTATTTGGTCCTGCTATTATGATTATTGGTCTCCAATCTCATTGCTGAAAATAAATTAGTATTTATTTGAGTGTTTTTCAACTTGTACTAATTTTTTTATCTTAAATTATGCTAAGATAATATTGCCCAAAAAAAAAAAAATTATGCTAAGATAATCTCCTTGATTCATGTACAACTTAAAGATGGTTTTGGAACATCTCAGAAAATTTTTTTCAGTGATGATGGTGGTAAATGCTATGGATTTATTTAGTGTTAGATTATAGGTTTCAGTGGTGTGGATTCTTTGCTTACTTTTATCATCATTGTGCATTTTTGTAGCAATATTCTAGAATTTAATTTGTATGTCATGGCATTCATGATTCATAATCTAGGTTACATTTCAATATAAAGGATTTGAAAAGGCACGGCGTCTTGGTCTTCAAAGTGAAACAGAGCAGGTATCCAGTTTTTCCTCATTGATAACTTTTAATTAAAGTGTTTGGTGTCTTTGTCTTATTCTACTTCTTGGGCTGTATAGATGGTAAGGCGTGCTTCTCCACCAAGTGAAACTGGAATTCTTGTTGTTCACTCTGTGGTGAGCTCACATTTGCATTTTCATAGTCTCTGTTGTAATTAAACTTTCTTAGGTTTAATTTTTCTTTAAATTTTTCTCCACTCCCATGATATTGGCTTGTTCAGGTGCCAGGTGGTCCAGCTCATATGCAATTGGAGCCAGGGGATGTTTTAATATGCATGAATGGGGAAGTAAGTTTTTCCTTCAATCGCTTAACATTCTTGAATCATTACAACAAAAACTTCCTAGAGACCTGAATTGCAATTGCTGATCTAGCTGAATTCCATTCCCATTTTCTTCTCCTCCTTCTTTATCTCTCTTCTTTGTTTGTCCTTATCTGTCCATTTGCTGTTTAGCTTTTGTTAGTTCCGGAGTGGCCAAAATTTTGAAGGTATGATTTAGGGAGCAGCCTGCAGCATTTCACATGTTATGAAGATTGAGTTCTTTGTTTGGGTTCATGAAATCTTTGGGTTGTGCGTTCTGCTTATTCAACCGTTTGGTGGATCATGGTTGAAAGGTGACCTCCTTATGAGGTCACAAGCATATTGGTACTTAGTTAATAGCAATGAAAAATTTTCTCAGGTAGTGCTGGATATGTGCCTATGTGTTTACATATACAAATATGTATATGTACACTTGTGTGTGTGAGTGTGTACATACAAACAAAATTGTTCCAGCTTGTTAGTTTCTCAGCATCCCAAAGATAAGAGGATTTTTCAACACATTTACTATAACTTTTAATTATTCATAGTCACTTGAAATATTTAAGCAATAAATTATTACATCATATTTTCGAACGATTTGAGCTTAAAGTCCTTTAGCAATACAATACATTCATGTTTAAGTTGTGTACACCATTTAAAAAATTGTAATAACAAGGACTAATAATAAGAACCACTGTCAAAATTTTGTGATTGCAGAAATTACAATCAGCACAAAATGTACCAAGTACTGGAATTTTGTTTTTTGGTTTACAGGGAGTTGTTGACAACTGAATTACTCCATCTAACTGTGAAATTTATAAGCCTGCTTTGGATTTTGAATGATTACCAGAAGATCACTTGATTTTTTTGCCTTCTTTGTGCATACAAACTAAAGATTTTGCTTATGATCATAGTATAAGATGTTTCATGCCAAAATACTATATTTTTTTACCTGTTATCAGATTGGAGTATAGAATGTTAATAGTATTAATAAACTGCTCTAATGCAGGTAACTACGCGATTTTTGAAATTGGAGACATTACTTGATGATAGTGTTGGCCAGAAAGTTGAACTACAGATTGAAAGAGGTGGCAAGTCATTGACAGTAAACTTATTGGTAAGAATTTTCTAGGTTCTGTTTATCCTTTGTTAAAATCAACTCGGACTATCATTTATCTAATTTTATCTCTGGAAGATGGTACAAGTCATCTTTTGGGTTCTGCTTGCCAATTGTATGCACTGAACTTGATGCTGGATTGCTGGTATTTGATCATTTATGTTCAGCTTGCTGATTGTTATATTTCTATCATGCTATAGATCCACCAATGAAAAGGAATTATAAACATTCAAGTGTGAATATATAAATTCTTGTGAAAAATCTATCTTTGTACATCTACTTACCGATACTCCTTTTTGGGGTATGTTCAAAGTTCAATATATGAAATATCTGACATATCACTGAATATCTTTCAGGTTCAAGATTTGCATTCAATTACACCAAACCACTTTTTAGAAGTTAGTGGAGCAGTGATTCATTCTCTGTCTTATCAACAGGTGGGTCAGATTGGTTTATAGTATCAACTGTGATTTATTTTAAGGTGCCTAAAATTTACACTTGTTTGTGATTTCAAAAACCTCATGTGCAACTTTTGTTTGAAACAGGCTAGAAACTTTTGCTTCCATTGTGGGCTTGTATATGTTGCAGAACCTGGGTCAGTTAATATTTTTTACTCTTTAAAGTTCAATCTTGTTTGATATGATGTTCTGGCAAATATTGTGACTGGCTCAAAGTTATATAGTTTAAAGCAAGAAAAACCTTTCCCAGCTTTGTGATTTTTACGGAGAACTAATTACTTCTGGAGGAAATATACCGGAATCAAAACCTATATCCTTAAATTTTTGGCTGAAAAACAATTTGAGACATTCTGTTGACAGAAAATTTTCACATACATACTTGTCATATTAGTAATGGAGATGCAAGAAAGGTTATTTTGTTATATATTAGTGTTGGAGATGTGAATGAATCCAACATCTGAAATATATAAGAGTTCAAGTGGCATATAAATGGTGTAAATTGGGCCTAATATAAGCCCATTGGTTTTGTGTTACGTGGGTTCAACCCCATTTATGTGTCCACATGTCTATTTGTGGGCAAACACTCTCTAGGCCCATGGAGTTTCTAATAATTAGTTTGTAAATGCAGTCATAGATTTTTGGAATTTGTTATTAGAAAGGTGCCTTAATTGCAAAAGGCTTCCTTCCTTGGTGTGATTTATCATGGATTGTTGATTCTGATAAATTGGTGGATTATTCCTGTAAACTTTTGAGCCATAAGTATGACATTTAAAGAAAACTGGAACATCATGAAAAATAATATGGATGAGCATGAGAAACAAGCATAAGCATGTACTTTAAGTTTTAAATAGAGGGGAAAAAAAAAAGACACTTCGATATGCTTTTAAGCTTTAAATTGACCAAAAAAAAAAAGGCTAAAACATTGGATACAACAAAATATATGGTCTTATTTTCAAGGAATCAAGGAAAAAGAACCAGATTTTCTACTTGGATTTTAATAGCTTTATAAGGCCTATATAGACATGTCATAATTATCAACCTCTTGCAGATATATGCTATATAGAGCTGGAGTGCCTCGACATGCTATCATTAAGAAGTTTAATGATGTGGAGATATTACAACTTGAAGACATAATCACTGTTTTGTCTAAGTTGTCTAGGGGTGCTCGAGTGCCGTTAGAGTATATAACCCACCATGATCGCCATCGAAGGAAGGTATGCGAGAGGTCATAACATATTACTCATAGCATTTATTGTTTCAAGTTTTTTCAATATCAGAGCTTCAACGAATCATGTTCTACACATCATATCTTTGACATTGTCATATAAATTGGATGGTAGAAAAGAGGAGGTGCAGAATTCTGAAACTAAGTCTGTAGACACAGCTAAAAGTCAGAATGCACATATTCATGCATATTCACATATATATTTTTCTCATAAAAATTGTTGCAACTGACAATTGTATTTTCCTTTTAATTTCTGTGATGACTGCAGCCTGCCCTAGTCACAGTTGATCGCCATGAATGGTATGATGCTCCAAAGATATATACTCGTGATGATAATACTGGTTTATGGTGCATAAGACCTGCTATTCAGTCCGAGTCCCCACTGCTTTCATCTTTTGTTAGTGATATTGGACAAGTTTTAAAAACAGAAACATCTGAATTAAATAGTGAAACCACTCCTTTGAAACACATGCTGCAAACCAATGATCTGGAGTTAACTCTGCCTTTTACTAGCTTGGATGCCAGTAATGATCATGCTTCTACAGAAGAAAACTCAAACGATAAATGTGTTGTTGAAATAAATACACAAGTGCTTGGGGATTTGTCTAGAAATGGAATTGTTGATACTGACAGTACCTCTCATGAAGTTGGAGAAAATAAGTTGGATAATCCAATAATTGGGGAAAATACAAGTTCATGCCATAATGATGTTTCAACAGAAGCTGCTAATAGTGCTTCATTTCCAGAACGTTCCATAGAGCCTTCTCTTGTGGTGGTGGAGGTAATATATTAAAGTCTTAAGCCTTTTGAACTGCCTTCATAAGTTTATTATGATGAGATCAACTTTTCACTTCTATTCTAGCTCAATAAATTGACTTACAGAAAAAGTTCTCTCAATTTTAACTATTTTTTCATTGTTAGAGGTTTGTTGGTTAACTTCACTCCAAGTTGACATATGTGTGTATATAAATATATATTTCAATTCTAAGACCTGCTTGTGCTATTTTCTAATTTATATTTTCCTATGGTTGCATTACAGAATTGTTCTACTGAACTAATTCATATAAAAGAAAGAAAAAAGAGAGATGTAGCCAAAAAATGGTATCAAATAGTTGGATTGTTTCTATAGCTCTGCTAATTAAAATTATATGAAGTATCAAAGTAAAATAGTTCACAAAATAAGGCAACAGTCAACATCAAAATTGTGTCCTATCTTGTTGGCTGAGCACTGTTATTTTAGTTATAGCAAAGCTGTCCTAGTAACAGTTTTGGCTGATAAGAACATGATGATAGGAGCTGTATGTGACTACTGATACTTCAGCTTCTATGCTAGATCTGGCAACAGTTGATGCTTCTCTCTATGCCAGACACTACATTTTATTCTTTATTTATTCTAGTAATATGTTCTGGTTTATTGATGTTTTAGTCATTCATCTATAGCCATATTTTAATGTTTTAAGATTTTTTTTTTGGTTTGCTTGGCAATATTGTTTGCAATGATAGCAAGTTTAGCTTTCTTTTTTCTTCTCATAAGTTTATTTTCTTGTCAACTTATGTTATCAAGGTGATATATGCTTAATGACTTGAAAAATTATGGTGATTTACTGTTGAACCTGTTTTGTTATTGTCAACGAAATAAATGGTTTTTTTATACATGCAGGTTAATGTGCCTCCATCATGTTTGCTTGATGGTGAGCATTCACGACATTTTTGTGGAACTGGAGTCATTGTACACCATTCTGAAGGAATGGGCTTGGTTGCAGTTGACAGAAACACAGTTCCAATATCTGCATGTGATGTGATGCTATCCTTTGCCGCATTTCCCGTTGAAATTCCAGGCGAGGTAAACTTTTGAGATGCTAGAATTTTGAAAACTACTTTATGGTATTTGAATTTTTGCTATTTCATTGCAGGTGGTTTTCCTTCATCCTGTTTACAATTTTGCTCTTGTAGCATATGACCCCTCTGCTTTGGGAACCATTGGTGCTTCAATGGCCCGTGCCGCTGAACTCCATCCTGGTATGTTGACATTACAGTGGTCCCCGTTGTTTTTATTTTTTTTTGTTGTTAGAAAATATTATCAAGGAATGAAGAATAGAGATTTCATGCAACATGCTGGATTTTGTTGCTCATGTTTAAGGTTTCCTACTTACTTTTAATAGATGCATGTTCTCATCCCAGCCTTGGAATGAATGGGGAGGAATCAACGGGAATTTTGCCCAATAGAGCTGAATTCTAGGTCTCAGCTTTGTTATTTCAGAGCTCATATTCGTCCTACATTTACATATTTTATAGCATTTATCACTTAGCTCATTGGCCAAGATTGCTCAGGCTAGATTGGCTCATTCAGTGTATCAAGATCAGGTTGGTTCAGTTTTGACCAGGTCAATATGTCACAACATGTATTATTGCGATGTTCTACATCAATGCTTTGGAATTCAACCTGCCAGCAAATAGATAGGCTTGCTTTAACTGTGTTAAATGTGTGTCAGTATCAAAAGATCTTTGCTTCAAACAATAGGAAAAATGATTTTGAGGCACAAGAAGTTCTGCTTCTCTAAATAGAGAAGCTTCTCTCTCTGTTGTCTGTCCAATGTTGAATTACTGGAGATTCACTGTCTTTCCTATTTATGATCTTAAATAGAGCAGATTTGACCTCCAAAATTTGACTACTGCCATGTAATCCTGGTGATTGATGCCAACTGGTGAGGTTATATCCTGTCATGCATTGGAATTTCAGATCTTGAGCTCTTGTTCTTACTATTAGAATTATCAAGGTTCCTAGACAGCTACAATTCATTGCAGTCTTATATGTTTGGTCATGATACATGCATGTTTGCTTTTTCTATTTCCAGTTTTGTTCTTTAGTTTTTGTTTTTGAACTATTTTCGTACTTTTTGATCAGATCCTGCATTATGTCGTGGAGAATCAGTATATCTTGTGGGGCTTAGAACTCTACGAGCAATCTCTAGGAAATCTACAGTTACAAATTCATGTCTCTCATTACATCTCAATTCAGCTGATCCTCCATGTTATAAAGCAACAAATATGGAAGTGATTGAGCTTGATTCAGGTAAGGATCATAATTGAGCAAACTTGAATAATTGCATATATCTAAGTTTTCTTTTTCTGCTAAATTCTAAATTTTTGGTAATACATTTAGCATTCAGTTTTCTGATGATGTTAAATTCCAGATTTTGGTAATACATTTACTGGGGTTTTAAGTAATGATCATGGAAAAGTGCAAGCTTTGTGGGCAAGCTTTTCAGTAAAGGTTCTTATTGTTCATATAACTCTCCTATTTTTATTTGCCGTAGTATCCTGTGGAGAGAGACTTAAAACTTCATTTTCAGGTAAAATCGGCTGGCAGTACATCTCCTCAACTTGTTAAAGGTATTCCAATCTATATGATCAGTCAAATACTTGACAATATCATATCTGGTGCAAATGGACCATCTCTTTTAATTAATGGAGTCAAAAGGCCAACACCACTTGTTAGGGTTTTGGAGGTTGAGTTTATTACAAGATCACTTTCAAAAGCCCGGAGTTTTGGTTTGAGTGATGAATGGACCCAAGTATGTTTCTTTTTTCTTTTACAATGTCTATTTTTCCTTTCACTCTAGAAATGCATTTTCTTCTTAGTTGTGGCTCTTCTTTATGCTGATAGTTGTACATTATTGACTTGTAAATATAAATGATAAGAATGGAAACAAAAAAAAAAAAATCAATGGCTTCAACATAATATGTGATCTAGTTGGGAAAGTGTAACATCAACAAGTTTACGGGCCTTGAAAGTGCTGGCTCACGCACACACATGTGGACTTATAAATGGGGTTGATCTCATGTAATACAAAACCAATTAGCTTGTGTTAAAGTCCAATCTACACCACTGATAAGTCCTTTATTACTTTACACATTTTCGATATATAATATATTCTCCAACACTCTCCCTCAACCAATTACACTTGCCAAACACAAACAGGCTACACCTAACGACTCACATAGGAATGTGAGTATCAAATTCAAATGCCTAGTTACACTTGCCGAACACAGACGAGCTACACCCAACGAGTCACATAGGAATGTGAGTATCAAATTCAAACAGGTCGCATTCAATGACTCACATAGGAATGTGAGTATCAAATTCAAACAGGCTGCACCCAACAGGATGGGCCACACCCAACTGTAGGTATTAAACACGAACCTTAGATCACTGCTCTGATACCATGTCAATAAGTCCTTGGGCCTTGAGAATGCTGGCCCACACACACACATGTGGATTTATAAATGGGGTTTGAGCCCATGTAACATAAAACCAATTGACTTGTGTTAAGGTCCAATTTAAACAACTTATAAGCCTTTTATTACTTGCACATTTTCGATGTAGGATATATTCTCCAACATGTAACATCTTTCAATTTCATTTCTTTTAATTGAACGAGAACAACTATTTTAGCATTCAAGATTTCTTGTAAGCCTATAGAGTAGAACTCGAACAAACTCTAATCACATTTCATATACTCATTCAACCTGATGTTCTAATGTTTTTCATTTTTCATCATTTTATAATAACTTGTTAGTTCCTATTGACCAAGCTTTTTGTGAATCTATACAAACTTGTCTAATCTCAATTATTTTTCAACATAATTGCTCCTTTCTAAATTACACTTAGCTTAAAATGTAATATCATTGTGCAAGTGGAGGCCTGCTGATATTAGTAAATGATTACATTTAAAGATTGAGATATTAGTTTAGGTATTAAAAATAGTGTTGATATCCTCATGTTGAGAACACATATAATATGACCAGTTGAGTATCTCCTTTGTTGCTAAGGGAAGCATGACTCTTTGTAGATTTGGAATGTTGAATAATGCTCCTTTTTCCTGCCTAGGAAATAAAAATTTGAATTTAGGGGAAATCACATTATTTTCTATTTGTTAGATTAGAATAAGGAAACATTCATTTCCAACCATCATTGATTTATTATTATTTTTTTAAATTTCTATATTGTATAACTTTATTCAGATTAGTTGTTTTACATCAAATGTTAAAAGTATGTGTATAACATCAATACTTTCCATAGGTTTTTGTCAAGAAAGATTCAACAAGACGGCAAGTTTTACGTGTAAAAAGTTGTTTGGCTGGATCTAAAGCTGAATCCCTATTAAAAGAAGGTGACATGGTATTGGCAGTAAATAAAGAGCCTGTCACTTGTTTTCGTGACATAGAAAATGCTTGTAGAGCATTGGAGAAGTGTGCTGACAGTGATTGGAGGCTTAACATGACCATTTTCAGGCAGGTAGGTAGAAACATATTGAAATGCATACAACACTTTTTTTCCCCTCTTGATTGCAAAAGTGAATGCTTTCCAATATTTTGTTAACAATTAATTAATTTGATATTTTCTTCTGCATGGCTTGCTAGGGACGTGAAATTGATGTTCTTGTAGGTACAGATATTAGAGATGGGAATGGCACAACACGTATGATAAATTGGTGTGGTTGCATTGTTCAGTATCCACATCCGAGTGTGCGTGCTCTTGGGTTTCTTCCTCAAGAAGGATGCGGTATATATGTTGTAAGGTTAGAATCTCCCTCTTATCCCAGAAGTTGTAGGCTCTTTTGATGTTGAGATAACAATTGACATTAGAATGTTGGCATCAGCATGCTAGAATTTGTTTTGTTTGAATGTATTATATAGCCTTGAATAGACAATCTTACTCAGAATCATAGTAGTAGTTAAACACACTCAGGTACATATACCTTGATGTTGCAAAATTTTTGGTAAGCTATGAGGATTGGGCTGCATCTTCAGCTAAAATTGTTGGTAAGCTATACAAATTGGCTGCAGCCTGGAGCTAAGAATTGTAAAAGTTCGGACAGGATAACTTCTGTTGGTAAGTTCTGTAGGTCAAACATAGCTGACATGTAATGATTTGTCATTAACTTAGTATAACCAGCCCAAGAAATCTTAGGATGCGGTAACTTCCATAATCCTCCAAATATGAGTGGTAACTTCCATAACCATCCAAATGTGAGTGGATGGCCCTTCACTAAATGTCTTGTTTCTCCAAGCTTCACTTAAATGAGAATTAATTATATAAGATTGCTGAACTCAATAAACTTTGGCTGATTTTAATTTTATTAGGTCATTTCGTGGAAGTCCTGCAGATAGATACGGTTTAAATTCTCTGCAATGGATAGTTGAAATCAATGGAAAATCTACCACTAATTTGGATGAGTTTGTTACTGTGACGAAGGTAATAATTTTATACAATAATAGTATCAATTGTTTTTGATATCTCTGTATCTGTATGTCTTTCTTCTCTTATAGCATTATTGGAAATTCAGCAAAATTAGTTTTCATTTTTTTTCATCACTTTGTGGTTTTAGATATTTTGGTGTTGGTAGCCACTTCTTTATATCTTTCCCTCATATTGCTTTGTACATGTTACTTCTTTATGGACATTTGCATATTTTCAAGGAATTCGAAACACCTCTATTGGATTGTGTATGAATAATCTCACAGATTATTCAAGCAGAGCAAGAAATGAAATAGATTTCATGTTGTGGGACAAAGAACTGGTTGTCTCCTCAGGCTGCACGTTTAGTGCCTATGTGTAGGGGAGATCTCAAATTCAAGTTTCCGCTGTCACCAATATATGATGGAGTATATCACCTCTAGTGAAGTGTTTTGTAAGACAGAAAACTCTCTTATTATATAGTCTATAAATCTGATGATTGTCTCCCATTGTATAGCATAAATCCGAACCCATTAGGTCTCTAATGAATCAAAATTTTTCAAACAATTTTTTTAGATATATCATAGTGTAATATATGCACTTCTTTGTTTTTGTCAGGATTTGGGATGTGATGAATTTGTTCGCATAAAAACTATCAACTTGAAAGGAAAGCCACAAGTGCTAACACTGAAGCAAGACTTGCACTATTGGCCAACTTCGGAACTGAGATTTGATCCAGAAGTGGCAGTGTGGCGTAGACAGACAATCAAGGCAGTGTAAGAATGTATAGTGTAAGTGGAGTAATTTCTGTGCGCAAAAGGGGGAATTGAGCAAGGTAGTTTTTATATTGCCTATCGTAACAAAGGTGTTGTAAGTTGACAGTTCATTGAAATAATGTTTGCCTTTTTTCTTTGTTTATTCATAGAAAAGTTGTCAATGTCATCGTGGTTTATAGGGATAATAATTAATATCTCTTAAGGTTTGACCATATTTTACGAGTATCTTTATCAATTTGTCTCAATTTAAACAACCAATAATTTTTTTTTCTTATTTCAATCAAATTATGAATGAGATAATTAATTATATTTATTATTATTTTTTAAAATACGTAACACTAATAATAATTATGCGGAGTCTTGTCACTGTGACAAGTTTGTTACTCTTTTCTGCATGACGAGTTCCTTTTTCAATTCCTAGCCTTGTTGTTTCTTGGCCAAACACATGCTTAGCCCCTCAAATTTTAGCTTAAAGTTTAATCTTATAAACATTTTAATTTGTGAAATTTGAATCTTATAGACATCTCAATTTGTAAATTTTGTATTTTTTAAATACTTCCATGTTTTGCTCCTTAATCCCTATAACTTTTATAAATTATCATTTTGATTCTTTTTTTTTTTTCAACTTTTTTTATTATTTGAAGACATAATTATTATTAATATTATTAAATTATTTACACTTATATATTCTGATTATATTAAAATTAGAATAACAAATATATTTTTTAATTTTTTAATATTCAGATATTTAATTTTAAACTTAAAAATATTTTATTTACATACAGAGACTTTAATAATGTATATTTAAGAGAAATAAAAGCTTATATCCTTATATATAATTTTATTGATTATTTAGTTTATTTTTAAAATTTTTTAATTTAAAATATAAAGTTTATAATATTTATAAATATAATGTAGTTTTCAAATATTATTAATTTTATTTTTTTTATTTGTAGTTATAATTTAAAAATTATTAGATTATAAATAGTTTAATATGAGAAGTATCAATTCTACACATGTAAATAACAAACTGAAAATTCTACGCCGCTCACAAGCCCTGCTCAAGATTATAAGGCAGCTGCTCGGGATCGTGTGCATACACACCTCAACAACTCTCTGCAGCTCCAATGGATATTTTATTTGACCCTCATGATCTTGAAGGGGCACTCACGATCCTAAGTAGGCAAAATCCTACAAAAAGCTGAATTCTCATATAATGAAGATGGAAAAGTTTGGGGACGAATTTAATGATTCCCAACAACTAGTTTTCACTCTCAATCAATATATTTAAGCTCTGAAGCTTCATCTAACAAGTTCTTACATGTTGGTTGAGTATTGAATACTTTGAACATCTCATTGAGCTATATATTCTTTAAAATTCTCTTTGTAAAATTAAGTGTGGGTTGTCTGTTAGTATAGCTCTCTTCTTTTATTTCTTGGGTTGAAAAAAGGAAGTGAGGAATTTATACTAAGTAATTGAAGGTTAAGTGTGAGACTTAAACACTTGAAGCTCTTGTTGTGGTTAGAGTTTAGCCTAAAAAAGCTCATTGTATTGAAGAGTTAGAGTTAAGTTTTAAAATTCTTGTAAACACAATCTCAAGCAATAAGATTGGTGTGGGTGTTCAAAGCCCTAACTTGAGATAAATTAGGTAAAGATGATTAAACATGATCTTATGAAGAAGCTAATATGGATATCTATTAACCAGTCCATTTTTAGAGTAGAAATATTTGAATATGTTTGTTATGATTTTTCTTGTTGTCTCTTTTTTTTTTTTTTTGTGTATGACTATCTTCTGAGATGATATTTAGTATTATTTGTTTTTTGGTTCCTTGTTTAAATGCCTTTTAGAGAAGCAATTTTCTTCATGACTTTGTTTGAGCCATCATGACCACTCTGCCAAATAATTTTTTTTCTCTTGCCGCATCATATTTTATATGCTAAAATTTTGATATCATGGTTTGTGAATACATTCCATTCAATATCATCTGGCACTATTTTTTTTAACACATGAATCAGCCACTATTTAATCTTTTCTAAATGTAGTCAAGCTCCCCCTTTATCATCAGTGATACTATCCACATGCTTATCATCTTGATTTGCTTTATTCCCTAATACATGTCACTGCAATCTTATTTTATCTTAAAAATATTAGAGAGGATTTAATGTGGAACTTGTGCATTTTGATTCTGTTTGCTTGATATTGATTTATAGGGCCTTTGTAGAATGCTTTATGTTCTATTTTATCTTTCACTATAAGAAATCACATATTTTATAATAAATTCTCTTAAGACATATAATATTTTGTCACATTTTGTTAATTAAAAATTATAAAATTCATAATCATTATTATAACATTAACTTTTGTGATGTGACAATACATATTTTATGTCTTCATTAATATACATATTTCATGACGGTAAAAAAGAAATTTGTCATAGAACCTTTCAAAGGTAGAATTTTGCACAAAAAAATTAGAGGAAAATCTTTCAATGACAAATTGAAAGTAATTAATGACAATATTTGGTGTCACATAAATTTTTTTCATGACGATGTCATATTTTGTCATTAATTATTTGATCAAATTTGTGACAATATTATTTCGTCACTAATATTCATTTGTAGTGACAATATATACAGATGTGTCACCATTTTATTTGAAGGCAAAATATTGTGTCAAAAATTTTGGAGGCTAATATTTTAAGGACAATAAAATATGAATTTATGACAATTTTTACAGTCACAAATATTAAATTTTATATGACGCAGTAGTATTATTTTGTCAGTAACTAGCTGAATTGATAAGTAACGAAATTATTTTGTCTTCACTATTTATTTCTTGAGATGATGCATCCATTGTCATCATGATTTTATTTGGAGACAAATTTTAATGTCAAAACTATTGAGGTAAATTTTATAAAGATAAAAAAATAATAATTAATCACAATTTCACACATATCAAATTGTTGAGTGACGAAATACAATTTCGTCAATAATTAATTTACTGAATAAGTGACAATGTTGGTTCGTCACAACGATTTATATTTTGCAATGATTCATATAATTTTATCCTAATTAGTTAATAATACATGACAAAACAATTTTATCACAAATATTTATATTTAAAACTAACAAATGATACAATTGCATCACTAATTGGTTAAAAATGTAAGTGATGAAATCCTTTTGTCATGACTCATTTTATTATATGACAATAATAGTCAACTTGGTCATAAAAAAAGAATCTTCATATTTATAATTTTAAAAATTTTCCCAAAAAAAAGAGAATTTTAATTTTGTAAAATCACTCAATTTCATCCTAATAAAAATTTTATAAATATATTTATTTATGACTTATTCTATTATTTAACTTTTATAATAACTATTTAACTCACTAAAATAATTTCTTAAATTATTATTTTAGTACCAATGATAGATAAAATTAATTAAGTATTTTAATTGTTTTAAATATAAATTTTACTTAATATATCTTAGATGAATAAATTTTTTATACTTTGATAAACTCAATTAGTTTTGTCAATGTTATATTGTATAAATATTTCCTTAAATTAGGCTATTTTATAGAAAATATTTGGAGAATAATATATTTTAATTAATAATTTTATTTTTTATATAAAATAAAATTAATTTAAGATAAAAATAGATGAGCTTTTTGAAATATTTTTTAAATCATAATATTGATAAAACTAGATGAGCTTTTGCTTATAAAAAATATTTATTCATTTATGATATATTAATTGAAATTATATATTCCAAAATAGTTATGAATATTTAATTATTTTTATTTATCATTGCCAATATAACTAATAGTTTAAGAAAAATATTATTTTTATTTTTTTAAAAAAATTATTTTAGTGAATTATATAGTTATTATGAAGGTTAAATGATAAAAGAAGTAAAAAAATAAAAATAAAAAATTATTTATCTAAAATATCAAAAATGACATTTTTAAATAGTTTTAGGATTGAAATATAAAAAAAAAATTGATTTTAAGAGTTGATTAATGGAAAATTGTTTTAACTGATGAATAGAACTAACGAAAAGTCTTTTTAAAACTTATAGGACTTTATTGTAAAAAAAATTCTTGTAGAACTTAATTGTAAAAATGATATAACTTATAGGACTAACATTGTTGTTATTCCTATATTTATTTACTATGTTTAACTAATGCTTTATAATAATTTACTATTTTAAACTGATGATATATATCAATTAGGAATTTAGAACCATTAATGTTTTGATGGTTTATAAATTTACTATTTTTCTTTAAGTTATTTTTAATTATAAGAATATGTATATAAAGAAATGCTATTTCAATTAATGAAATCAAGCAAAACTTAGAACAGTTTCTTATATTCAATTTCTTTCTTTCTCTTCATCCTCTTTATTTAAAAAGAAATTTCTTTTAAAAAGAAGCATAAATTCTAATTCCTTCAAATAGGAATTTTAAGTTCTTTTATGTAGAAGTTTTGGATCAAATGGTATCAGAGCAATAGATCCAAATAGGAAGAAGGTGGTTTATAGTCCTAACTTACGACCAATACAAAACTTCAAGAGAAGAACTTAAAGGTCTTTTGCTCGTACATAGGAAGCCAAGGTCAAAGAAAGAATAAATGTCAGGAGAAATAAATGAGACAATTGATAATAATGATTGTATCGCCAAGCTTGAAGAATAAGTGCAATTATTATCAACATATATTTCTAAACTAGTGGAAAATTTAAAAGCCTCGAAACCTTCTCATGCATCCCCTTTAAAGAGAAAGGTCATGGATGATAGCAAGGATGAGGAAGATACCACCCAAAAAGACACTATCGAGGAAGAAGGAAATCAGAGAAATTTAAGTGCCTTAAAAATTAATTTTAAGGTTAAAATTCCTACTTACAATGGTGTTACAGATGTTGACAAATTAGATAATTATATCGACACACTAGAAACTTATTTTAATATACATAAGTATTTTAATGCTGAAAAATCCAAACTATTACATGGTGGAAGTCATACAAAAAATGGTACAATATTTTAAAGTTGACTTAGAGTAAATTTAATAAATTGTTAAGAAAATAATTTTATCCTATTAGCTATAAAGAAGAAAGGTGGTACAAATGGCAACACTTCAGTCAAAAGTTCAGTCAAATAGTACAAGACTATACCTCTGAATTCTATAACTAAGCTTTAAATTGGATACAAATGTTGAAGATTACAATGTCTTTATGAAATATATCGGAGGACTTGCCAACTACATAGGTAAAGAACTGAAATTGTTCATCATGGAATCGATTAAAGAAGCTATAATCAAAGTTATTGCCATTGAGGCCAAATACAAAAGACTTGACAAAAAGGACGATAAATATACAATTGTAAATAGATCTAATTGGAAGAATAAAGGAAAACAGATCAAGGATGGCTCAATATAGAAAAATTATTGTGATCACTGTAATTCCAGCAGACACGTTAAGAACAAGTGTTGGATACTTCATCCTGAGTTGAGATCTAAAAATCAAAGGAATAACCAGGGAACGAACGATAGGAAGGCCTTGTTAACAATGCAACAGGTAGAAGACCTTCCAGGGTTGAAGCAACTTAACACTACACTTGCCTTAATGACTTTACCAATAGATGCTGCAAATGCTTACAACTGTGAAAAGCTATTCAATTTGAACATTCAAGTAAAATAAAGTATTGTACAAGTAGTTGTCAATCCTAAAAGTTAAAAGAATCTAATTTCTAAGGCTCTAGTGAAAAAGGTAGGCTTAGAAACAATGTCTCATCCTAAGCCTTACCCACTAGGCTGGATTTAAAAGGACATTAACATGCAAATTACAAAGTAATGTACCTTCAAATTTGCAATAACTAATCGTTACATAGATGAAGTAACATGCGAGGTTATTTTATTGGATGTATGCCAAGTCATATTGGGAAGTCCATATCTATAGGATCATGATACAATTCATTATAGGAGGCTTCACAAGTATCATTTGGTGAAGGATGGAAAGGATTTCCATATTAAAGCTTGTAAGCCCCAAACTATGAAAAATTTGCTAACAGTTAACCAGATTAAGTGATTGATAAACTCTTATTAACAATTCATCTTATTGATGATTCAAACATAAGATCAATGTGTTGATGTTTTCACTTTATCAACTATGACTCTAATGTCTTCATAATGTTTCGATATTGGAAATTGCAAAAGGATTTTAAGGATCTTTTTTAGGATATGTAAGGATTACCATCGTAAAGAGCTGTAGAACATTAAATTTAGTTGGTAGGAGATTCACCTCTACCAAACTTGGATCTATATCACACCTCTCTAATGGAAAGTGAAGAAATCAAGAAGCAAATACAAGTACTTCTTGAACAATGAGTTATCAAACCCAATGGTCACTATGTGGCTTACTAGTGCTACTTATGCCCAAGAAAGATAGAGTATGGCATGTGTGCGTGGACTATAGAGCCTTTAGCAAAATCTCTATCAAGAATTGATATCCGCTACTGAGGATTAATTATCTCTTATATCAACCGCATAGTGCTTGCTTTTTTACCAAACTGAATATGAAATCAGGTTATCATCATGTATGCATCCATGAAGAAGATGCTTGGAAAATTGTTTTTAAGATGAAGCAGGGATTGTTTAATTGGTTGGTTATGCCATTCGAACTATGTAATGCTCCAGCTACCTTTATGCGGCTAATGAATGAAGTATTTTATCCTTTCTTTAATGACTTAATCATTATCTATCTAGATGATAGACTAATCTACAATGTCATATGGGAGGACCATCTCCAATATATTGCTCAGGTTATAGAGGTTTAACAAGTAAGTTAACTATAATTAAATGTGAAGAAATATGAATTTGAGAAGTAAGAGCTTTTCTACTTAGGGTCTCATTATTGGTGCAGGAAAGCTCAAAATAGATCCAGAGAAAACACAAGTTATCAATCAATGGCCCGTACCTCATTCACTAATTGAAGTTCAAAGCTTTATAAGTGCATGCCAATATTTGAGAAAGTTCATTAGACATTTTTCTCTAATTGCAGCACCATTACATTCTCTCATGAAGGCTAATCAAAAGTTTAAATGGTCAAAGAAACATAAAGAATCCTTCTAGTTATTAAAATAAAAGATTTTTGAGGCCCCAATGTTAGCATTGCCAAATTTACATTAAGCATTTGAAGCAAGAGTAAATGCATCTAATTATGCAATGAGAGTCATATTACTTCAAGATGACAAACCAAGTATATACCATTTTGATATGTTTAGTGGACCAGTATTGAACTATCTAACTTATGACAAGGAGCTATATGCCTTGCATCAAACAATGAAGCATTAAAGAGCTTACTTATTAAGAAAGGAAGTTATGGTACACTCAGATCATAAACCTATTCAGTATTTAACTACACAATCGAAGTTACAACAAGCTCAATATATAAAATGGATGTCTTACCTACAACAATTCAATATTGTCATTAAGTACAAGAAGGAATTGACTAATAAGTTAGTGGATATGTTATCTTGGCCCTCTACACTAGTAAGTTCTGCATTATTAGTGGCTATGTAAATCCAACCTATAATTCCTTTTGAGTACATGACACTAATTTTAGTTTAGCTCATGCTAAGCTATAATAAGGGAAGACTAATGAGTTTCAACTAAAGGATAGACTAATGTACATAGAAGCATAATTGTACATACCAAAAATAATGCAAGCATAGAAGAGCAAGCCCTTCAAGTCATGGAAAAATTTGATAATTTATGGTAGTGGCATTTTTCTAAATTTATGCAAGTTCCAAGTCACTAGCTTTACTTGTGATGTCCGTCGCTTTTTGGGCAATTCTATTATTTAGGCCCTAAAATGGGCAATTTTGTGTTTTTCCTATTTTAGGATTTGATTTTCTATTTCGTTTAGGGTTGTTTTTAGGGTTTTACTATTTAAGCTTTTATTTTCATTGTTAGATGACAGTTTTTAATAATAATTAATCTTTTCTTGAGTTCCAAAATTTTTATGAAAATTTTGATGCTTATAGCTTAGTTGGCCATAGAAAATTGATAATTAGTAGTCGTACACGATTCAATAATTGTCGATTGTTACTAATCCACTCTACCACTGCATCAAGAAGATAGTGATAGATTATAGTGGATTCATGGAGCTCATACTTCCAAATTGCAAGACATTTTAGAGTAGAGAAAACTTTATTGAATCTTTGTCAATATTTCTTTTGGCCAAAGATGCACCTAGATGTCTCTCGGTACATATGAGGTTATTTTCTATATAACACCTTGAAGCCTTCTAATAGGAAGTTAGGACTTTATCTTCCACTGCCAATACCTAACTGACCTTGGAAGAGCATTCTAATAGACTTTCTTGAAGGATTACTTAAAACTAATTTGGGAATGATTACGTGTTCGTGGTTTCATGCAAGAAGACTATCACTAAAGAAGGGGCAGCTAAATTATTTTCCAAAATGTTTGGATACATTTTGGCCTCTTCATATCAATTATATCAAATAGAGATAGTCGATTCTTAAGCTATTTCTAGAGGTCCTTATAGGAAATGATGGATACCAGGTTAAAGCGCAGTACTGCTTTTCATCTATAAACAAATGGACAAACAGAGGTTGTAAATTGGACTATAGTGCATTTATTAAGGGGTTACAATTCTAAGCATCCAAAAATATGGGATAAAAGTATCACTTACTTACAGTTTGCTTTTAATTGAGTAATTCATGGCTCTAAACTGAAATCTCCTTTCGATCTTGTTTAGACTACTTACCTTAAAGCCCTTTTGACATGACATTCACAATAGGTGATAAATTATTAAATGGAAAGGAAGAAGAAGGACATGTTCGAGCATATAAATTTCTCGAGTTAGAAAGATTCACTCAAAAGTAGAAGCACAATTGCAACATTCATAACAGCAGTATAAAAATCACCATAACAAACAACGCAAACCATGAAATTTTAAAGAAGGTGACCTAGTATGGCTACACCTTAATAAGAAGGGGTTATAAGAAGAAGGAAAGAAATTGAAGATTATCATATATGGACCATTCGCAATCATTATGAAAATTGGTGATAATGCCTTCCAGCTCAACCTACCACTATACATGCATATGTACTCAGTCATTAATGCCTAAAACTTGAAGCTCCTTGAACCATCTCTATTGGATGATGATCCTGATGAGGATGCTCATCTTCATTCAGTCGATGACTTGAAGAAAGAGCGAGAAGATCCTCTAAAGGACAAAAGGTTCATAAAACCAAATATAGAGAACAGGAGTATTTTTGCATTGGCTAAAAAGATTACCTTCCACTCAAATTAAAGTGGTATATCCGAGACAAAGTGATTTAAGAATTTTCTCATCTTAAATTTTAGCTTAACCAGAAGTCCAAACTACCTAAATGGGAGAGCCATGTCCAGGAGGATCTTTATTACTTATTATAATTTATTATATATATTATAATAAATTATAATATATTTATTTACTATTTTAAACTACTAGTTTATATCAATTAGGAATTTAAAACCATTAATGTTTTGATGGTTTACATCAATTTACTATTTTTCTTTAAGTTACTTTTAGTTATAAAAATATGTATATAAAGCGATGTTATTCGATTAATGAAATCAAGCAAAAATTAAAATAGTTTCTTAGCTTTGATTTCTTTCTTTCTTTTCTTCCTCTTCATTTCAAAAGTATCTTTTTTAAAAAAGAAGTATAAATTCAAATTCCTTCAAATAAGAATTCTAACTTCTTTTACCTATAAGTTTTCGATCAACTATTTTGGTGAGTTGATATTCAAGCCCTTTAATACTTTTTATAACAACACTAAAATGATATTTTTGATGTTGTTTTATAAGCCTGAATTGATGTATTAGAATGGTTTCAATTTAGCCTTGTTGATACTTAAATTACATGTTTAAATTTCAAGGTTTCAAGTTTATAAGTTGAATGTCTTATTACTATGTGTTTTGTTTTAGTAACCTAATTTGATATTATTTTAGTCACTTAATATTTGAGATCAACTTGGTTTCCTTACTTTGAATTATGATGAGAGATTTTTTGATTTTGGATACTTTGTTGAACAACAAATGTGATAAAAATGATTTGATTATTTATTTGATGCAAATAGTATTTGATTTGCATATTGCCACCTTATATGAGTTGTGTAAATGTGCTAATGTGATATATGCACATTTAAGATTGTGTTGGCTATTATTGCACAATAAATGATAGGACACTTAATTATAAGACAATTAAGGGTCGTTTTGTGCTAATGTAGTTGAAGGGTCAACTTCCAAGTGGACCTAGAGAGTGAGTTTGTGATGACCCATATATTATGGCCAGGTTGTGATACTTGTTATAGGGATGGTTAATACATATGAAAGGTTGTAATGTTTGCAAAGGCATATGTTTTACTTGGCTAAGCTTTGTATAAGTTTGAAAGCAAAAATGACTTTGATATTTCAAGTGAATTATAATTTGATTTTAAATATTCTAGTATTTTGATTTGAGAAGTTTATTGTGTTTGGTTTAACCAAACTATTTTTTGCTTGTAACATCTATTTAATAATATTTATGTACTCATTTTATTTTGTTTTCTTACTTTTCAAATAGCAAGGCTTATTAAAGGGTGCCCTAAGCTGAATGAGTGTAGATATAAGTTGAAAGTAAGGTTGCCCAACATCCTTGTCCAAGAAGCCTCGCATTTTTGCTTCTTAACCTTGTTTGTATAAGTATTGTAAAGGCAAATGTTCTAAAGTTAAATGGTGGCTAGGTTATATGTAAAGTCACTGTCCAAAAATATGTTGTATATTCTATTAATGATGTTTTCACCATTGTGTTTTTAGTTTACAAAGTTTAATATCAATATAGTTTATAAATGTGATTTTTTATATTACTCCATTACTTTATACAAATATCATTATTTATAAACACATATTATTGTAAAAGTTCATATTCTCTAAATGTAGCATATAAATAAAAACCAAACTTTTATATGAGATTTATTTCAATCCTTTTTGCAAATATAATGATATTTATGACATATTTAGACTAAATTAAATGGTTCGTTAAGTGATTGGTTTTAAATGTCCATCTCGAGCTATGTGAGATAAGGTGTGAAATTCTCTATGTATTCTATTAATTTTTTTATAAGCCTTTTTACTAAATTTGAGCATGATTTTGATTAGAGATACTTGTCATGTTTTCCTTAATATTATATGGACTACCATTTATTAATTAATGAGTTTATTTGTTTAATTATTACACATGTTACTCCCATTTATCATTGTTTTCTATTGTCATATTTGTGTGACTTGTTCAGGTTGCTTGTAACGGAGTTATTGAGCAATCCCATGTATATTGATTGTCACATTTGGTGTAGCCATACACTAGTGTGATGCTTTAGATTTTTTTTTCTAGTTGATTACTTCTTTCTCTCTTTGTTCATTTGTCTCTTCTTGAGGTCTTCAATTATTTATTTTGGACCATGCTGATGAATAATACTATTCAGAATGCTGCACTACATAGCCAAATGGTGGATTCTATCAAAATGATATGTTATTAATTTTGTCATATACTTAACCATTTAATGACGATCACATTAGCATCATATTAAAATAACTATTTTATGATGAACATTTATCTTTGTTTAAACCATTTTATTAGTAACGATAAAAAACATTTAGGTGAGAAAAGATTGACTTAAATATGACAAAGATTGGTGTTAAAAAAATTTAATAAATTTGGTCGAATGTCATGTTTCATTACTAAAATAGAGAATTCTGATTATGCGTAGTAAGTAGCAAGCAAGCTTATCTTAAATGATGGAAAATATTAAAAAAATTAAGGAACTTCTTGAAATTTACAACCAAATGAAGCTCATAAAGAGCAATAAGTGAAAATCCATACAAAAATTTCCAACATATGTAAGAAAACAATGTTACTTGATAGGCTAGGTAGCATATCATATAGAAAATTAATTTAAAGTTGCCAATAAAAAATCTGCTATGTTGTTAAACAATTTTAGGGAATCAAGTTATTGAATGTAAAGCAATGAAGGTAGTATAAAAGGAAGAAAGCAAATGCAAACATGCCATGAAGTAAGTTGTAAGCAAGCTCATCTTAAAATAATTGAAAAATATAAGAAAAGTCAGGAACTTCTCGACAATAAACAACCAAATGAAGCTCACAATTAGCAATAAGTGAAAACCCATAAGAATTTCCAACACATATTAAAAATCAAATGTTACTTATCAAGCTAGGTAGCATATTATGTGGAAAACTAATTCAAAGTTGCTAATGAAAAATTTGCTACATTGTTAAAAAATTTCAAGGAATTAGGTCGTTGAATGTGAAGCAATGAAGATGGTATAAAAAGGCGAAGAGCAAATGCAAACATGCCATGAAGTAAGCTATAAGCAAGCTTATCTTAAATGATGGAAAAACATTAGAAAAAGGTTAGAAACTTCACAAGGAGCAATAAGCGAAAATCCCTAAAAACTTCCAACGTATATTAAAAACCAAACATTACTTGTCATGCTAGGTAGCATATCATATAGAAAAACTAATTTAAAGTTGACAATAAAAATTGTTACATTGGAAAACAATTTTGGAGAATTAGGTCATTAAATATGAAGCAAGGAAGATGGTATAAAAGGTAGAGAACAAATGTAAACATGCCATGAAGTAAGTTGTAAGCAAACTCATTTTATATGATAGAAAAATCTAAAAAAAAGTTAGCAACTTTTTGGCAGTAAACAACCAAATGAAGCTCACAAGGAATAATAAGTGAAAACCCATAAAAATTTACAAGGCATATTGAAAACCAAATGTTACTTGTCAAACTAGGTACCATATCATATAGAAAACTTATTCAAAGTTACTAATACAAAATTTGCTACATTGTTAAACAATTTTAGGGAATCAGGTCATTACAATTATTTTTTGTCCTTAAAATAATAGTGTCATTGTTATAGGCATTTGATGTAACCAATTTATAATATATCAAATGCGATAAAATTTCAAACCAAGAACAAATAAAACACAAATAAATAAACAAACATGCTTATCATGTTTTGATTCCAATCAACCCTACAATTGTAGCAACTAATCCTATTAATCCACCCTATAATATAAATCCAAAATAAAAGGAACAATAATATAACAAATTACAAAATAAAAGGTTCATAATCATCGACGGAAAAAAGTTCAAATCATGAAATAAATCAAACAAACAATATACACTATTGAATCAACAAAACAAAAAGGAAACATTAAAATTGAGATCAAATACTTTACCTAAAATGTAAAAATGGATTCGGATCAAAGAAAAGAGAATGCAACATAAATGGTGGTGAGCTCATATTGAAAGGATGAAAAGAGATATTTAAAGAAAAATAATAAATAAATAATCATTGCAAAAGAGAAGCTAAGGGAAGAGAAAATATAGAATAGGGCTTTTCTATGGTATTCTCATCTATTAGGTTAAAGAAGCTTGATCACAAAAGAAAATTGACAAATCATATGACAATATTAAATTTTAATATTTTTTATCTTAATGTTGTTCGAAAAAAATGTTTTTAATATTATATTAGGTGAAATATTATAAATTTTTAAATTTAACACATAATCCAAAATGAGAAAATATCAAAATAAGAAAAAAATTAAGAGTTCAACATTTAATATATATTAGTCTTAAATTTGCACTTTGCGCGGGTAGTATATAATATATACTTTAATGTAATTAATTAAATAATTATAATAAATTAAAACTACAATTTAATTAAATATAAAATAGGAACTTAAAAAGCTATTGAAATAATTTTATTTTATTATTTTTTATTGAGAGTACATGTATATATTTTCAATAATAATAATAATAATAATAATAATAATAATAATAATTGAATAAATAAAAGAAAAGAAAAATAGAAAATAGTTGAACATAAGGATGATTTAGTTAAATAAAGAACATAATTTTTTATGGAAAGTAAAAGTAATATTTTATATGTAATAGAATCAGAGTATTTTAAATAGAATAAAACATATGTATTCTAAAATAAGATTTTTTATAGAAAAATATTATGATATTTAATAACTTAACACATAAGCTTTTAGGGATCAATACCAAATTATAAAGAAAGATATTTGTCAAATTTTAAACTTAATGACTTTATACCTCAATATTTAATATTTAACTAGTTGGCAATCCGCGCATGCAAATAATTAAATCTTCACAAAGCTCCAGTATATATATATATATATATACACACACACACACACACACACTAGAGCTTAGTGAAGATTTTTATATTTTTTATAGAAAAATATTGTGAATTTTAATAACTCAAGACCAAAGTTTTTAGAGAATAATGTTAAATTATAAAGAGGGACACTTGTTATATTTTAAACTTAATGACTTTAGACCTCTATATTTAATATTTAACTAGTTGGCAATCCACACATGCAAATAATAAAATCTTCACTAAGCTCCAAATATATATATATATATATATATATATTAAATAATTAAATCTTCACTAAGCTCTACTATCTATGGTTGAAAAACATGTAAAGGATCAGAGATGTACTTTCTTAACATGGGGACATGGAATGCTGGATGAATTTGTGATAACTCTGGTGGCAATATTAGTCTGTAAGCCACATCGCCAACTCTTGAGCGAATCTCAAAGTGTCCAATATACCTAGGAGCTAACTTGTCCTTCTTACTCTCTTAAATAGAGACACCTTGAGAAACACCATGTCTCCAATAGAAAATGATACATCTTTTCTCTTAGGATCAACATAGCTTTTCTATTAGCTAAAAGCTATTCTCAGTCTCTGTTAAATGAGAGTAACCTTTTCAGAATCACTTCCAATTCTAGGCTTGTCATATGTCTCTTTCCAACTTCTTAACACATAGGTGATCTACATTTTCTTCCATATAATGCTTTATATGGAGCCATTCCGATGCTTGCATGATAACTATTGTTATATGCAAATTCAATTAAAGGCAAATGTAAACCCCATTGAGCACCAAAGTTTGTCACACACATTCATAACATATCTTTAAATGTTTGAATCGTCCTTTCTTACTAACCATCCATTTGAGGATGAAACACCATATTGAAGTCAAGTCTCATGCCTAAAGCCTTATGCAACTCTTACTAAAAGATTAAAGTAAAAGTAGCTTCTCTGTCAAACACTATACTTTTTGGTACCCTATTGAGGCAAACAATTATGTTAATATATAACCTTGCTAACCTATCAGTAATGTATGTCTTTTTAATTAGCAAAAAGTTAGCTAACTTGGTTAGTCTATCAATTATCACCCAAATAGCATCATAACTCCAGCTATATAAGGTAATCCAGTCATGAGATTCATAGCAATTATATCTCACTACCATTATGGAATATGTAACTATTGCAATAATCCTAAAAGCCTCTAATGTTCTCATTTATCTGCTGATATATGAGTCATCTAGATACAAATTCTGCAGTGTCTCTTTTCATCCCATTCCACCAATGCGTATCTTTTAAATCACAATACATTTTGGTAAAACCTAGATGTACATTGTAAGCAAAAAATGAGCTTCCTCTATAATCTTCTTTCTTTGCTCATCTACATCTGGCACTCACAACCTAGTACCCAAATGCAATATGCCCTCACTATCAATTATAAAATCTCCGAATTAGCCTTATTATACCTTTAACATTATTTTCTGTAATTAGGAGTCCCTTATCTAAGCCACTTTAACTCTATCCAAATACACTTATCGTACTTTGAATTGAGCTAAAAGACATTTCTTAATTACCTTCCATTGTAACCCTTGATCAATTAGCTCATACAATTCTTTAATGATTATCCTCTTCTTTGAGCTAATGTGAGCAAGGCTTACTGTTGACTTCATGCTTAAAGCATTAACCACCACATTGGCTTTGCTTGGATGGTATAGGATAAAGCAATCATAGTCTTTCAAGAGTTCCATCCATCTTATCTACCTTAAGTTTAGATCTCTTTATTGGAAGATATACTTCAAACTTCTATGATCGGTGTATATTTCACAAGTTACACTGTATAAGTAATGACTCTAAATCTTTAATGCAAACACCACAGTGGCCATTTCTAAATCATGAGTAGGATAGTTATGCTCATGTTTCTTTACCTGACATAAAACATAAGTAGCTAGTCTCCTAATTTACATCAATACACACCCTAATCCTACTCAAGAAGCATTACAATACATTGTATACCCTTCGTTTCCTAAAGGTAAAGTCAACACTAGAGCTGAAGTTAACATGTCCTTGAGCAACTGAAAGTGCTCCTCACACTTGTATATCCATACAAACTTAGCATTTTTCTAGGTCAACCTTGTTAAAGGTGCGGCAATCTTGGAGAAATCCTTTAAAATCTTCTACAGTAGCCAGCTAAACCCAAAAAAACTCCTTACTTCCATAACTGTTGTGGGCTTTGGCCATTATGTAATGGCTTCAATCTTTTTAAGGTCCACTTGTGTACCATTTTTAGTTACTACATGGCCTAAGAATGCCTATTGACCTAACCAAAACTCACATTTTAAGAAATTTGGCATACAATTGGTGCTCTCTCAAAGTCTGAAGCACCATTCTCAAATGCATAGCATGCTCCACCTTACTCTTAGAATATACCAAAATATCATCAATAAATACTATCATAAATTGATCTAAGAATGGCCTAAACACCTGATTCATCAATTTTATAAAGGCTACTGGGGCATTAGTCAACCCAAAGGACATCACCAAAAACTCATAATGGCTATATCTTGTCTGAAATGCAGTCTTGGTTATATCCCTGCCTTTGATTCTCAATTGATGATGTCCTGACCTCAAATCAATTTTGGAAAAACATTGAGCTCCTTGAAGATGATCAAATAAATCACCAATCCTTGAGAGTGGATATTCGTTCTCGATAGTAACTTTGTTCAACTATCTATAGTCGATACAAAGTCAAAAACTACCATCTTTCTTCTTCATAAATAACATTGGAGCACCCTAAGGAGATGTGTTGGGTCTAATAAAACCCTTATTAAGCAACTCTTATAATTGCTTTTTAAACTTCTTTAATTTTACAGATGTCATTCTATAAGGTGGCGTAAAGATAGGATTTATACCAAGTACAATATTGATACAAAATTTTATCTCTCTTTTTTATGGTAAACCTGGTAACTCTTTAAGAAAGACATCCAAAAATTCACATATAACTAGCACATTCTCAACTGCCCCTTATCTACCTTTAAATCTTTAACCATAGCCAAGTAACCTTAACAACCCCTTCTAAGCATCTTTTTGGTTGTGATTGCAGAAATAAGATTCTAAGGCATTAAACTCTTATCACCTCTAAATCAAAATTCTATGTCATTCGAGATTCTAAAAATCACTTTATTCTCCCAATAATCCAAACTAGCATAGTGTTGAGCTAACCAATCCATTCCTAAAATTACATCAAAATCTATCACATCCAACAAAACTAGATTTGCAAGAAACCCTCTACCTTCCACCAACACTGGAAAAACTATATCTGTTTCTAACTCATCACTAACAGGAGTTGCTATAGATAATAGAATTAACAACTTGGATGGTTGTTATCTCATTTTTGAAGCAAAAATATAAGATATAAAAAAATACGATGCACCAGGATCAAATAAAATTCTAGCATTAAAATAACATATCAGAAGAGTACCTGCTATAATTGTATTGGATGCCTGAGCATCATGAGGAGTTAATGTAAAAACTCTAACATGTCCACAGCCTACCTATTGTGAAGTAAGTAGCTGTATAAATCCTCTACCACTAGATCTTCCTCCAAATCTACCTTTTAAACCACAGCCCTATTGGCTTATAAATTGAGTACCACTTTACTGAGTATACACTGGTGTATGAAATTAAGAGTACGTTGTACTGGCTGAGCAACTATAGATGATGAACCTTAAGGGTATGTCTACTGATAACCAAAATTTTGGCATAATCTAGCAAAGTGCCAATCTAACCGCACCTAAAACATGCTCCTGATCATATGTGATAAGGGCATTGATGTACTCTACCACAGTTAGGACATACATTGGGCCATAAGCTTGCACTATTATACCTAGAACTCTTACCACTACTACTGATGTTAGCCCCAGGCCTGAATCTAATATGTTTGCTACTTTATCAGTTATGTCTCCCACTCTTATGCCCATAGTGACCTATGTAGCCTTGTTGTAAAATACCAGTAGTTTGAACACCAACACTACCCATGTGAAACATTGGTTAGGGAGTCTTGTGAACACTAGCTTCCCTGTCATCTCCACTCTTGTAAGGGTCTAGGATTGTACCATACTTTATGTGTCATCTCTCCAATTGTCCAACCTCATCAATAACACTCTTTAAAGTCCAACCCTCTATACAAATTCCTACGTAAGATGGTCCTAATCTAGTCACATACAAACCCACTACTTTACACTTATCTCCCATCACGTCTACCGCATAATGTGATAATTTGAGGAACTCCCTCGTATAATCCTCAACTGATCTATCTCCCTTACTGATATGCAATAATTGCCATCTGTATGCATCCCTTGTAGTAGGTGGATAGAAAAACTATAAGAAGTGCCTCTTAAACTCTATCCAAGTGATAATGTCCATATTGGGTTGTATGAATAACATAAACTAATCTTGAGCTGCTGCTTAGACTGACAACTCAACAATAAGGATCCTTTGGTATTTTTTATACCCATTTCTAGTCCTAGACTCAATGGTATTAATAAAGTCTAATGCATTTCCAATGCTATCAAAAGAAATTCTACCAACTCTAGAGTATAAAAGAATAACATCAATATCTATTATCCCTTAGTTCCTTTGTTAGAACATTTGTTGCACCAATGACATGGCTTGATTAAGTGTAGTTAAACCTTGATTTATTCTTATTGTTCTAGCCACAAAGGCTGCAAGATCCACCTCTGGAGCTTCTGGTTCTACTTGTGGCTACTGCTCTTATCTTTGAGCTACTGCTGCCCTAGGTTTACCCTTGTTCTACCTTGTGGGGTAGGGGGAGAAGCTTTATCCTAAAAGGACTGCTCACCAACATCTGCTACTTCTGCAATATGAGCATTTCATTTTTGCCTCATTCTGAAAAGATATAAAAACTAATAAGATTCAAAACACAACAAAGGAATTGACGTATACATAAAATTCTAAAAATAAGGACGACAACAAATGACATTTATCAACCTACACACTACAGTAATTCTAAGAAATTAACCATTAGCTTTGATACCAACTTTGTCATGACTTGAACTCAAAGGGCACATGACCAGCACTAGGGAATAGAAAAGCATGAAGCTTTTGAAACCCATAGTAAGCCTCAAGAAAAATTTCACAATAAAATTTTTAACTTTAATTTTTTAAAGAAAATCCTATAGAGTTTCCTCTATACCAGGATAAAACCAAAACCTGAAAAATACAAATAATACTTCTAATATATTTTCCAATCAACACTACTTCATAATAATACCATAATCCATATTAAATCCACTATAAATACATATATCTCCAACATAATAAAATTCATAATAAAAATTATACAAGATATTCTACTATTGCGGTGTTTTAGAATTTAATTATACAGTACATATATCAAATAGACCAACATAAAATAGCTAAAGAAGAAGAAATTCGGCACAGACAACAACTAATATTAGACTGTCTGTGAGGTCCTAAAAAAAGATTGAGGGGAATCAAACCTCATTGAGTGAATTAATAATATAAAATGCATGTTGGTTTTAAAACATTTATTTAAAACCATTAAATAATTTAAATATTTAAATCCCTTTTTATTTTGATGAAAACTATTTTTATAAAATACCCCTTCAAAATCAGAAATATCTTTAATACAAAATCACTCATATGAAAATCATACAATTTAAAACCTTTGGTGGAAAACATGGTAAAACCCTATTTGGATTGTCATCCCGAAAGATCAAACTCAACCAAATTACATCTGAATTCTAGCCCGAGAGCACAAACTCCACCGAGCTCAATTCACATACTACCCGAGAGAACAAGCTCAATTGAGCCAATCTAAATATTTCTCATACTCAAGATATTAACAAGTGCGCACGTGGTTTTGGTGACATCTATTAAGTTGCACGTTCAACCATTTTAATCCAAAACATATTTATGGCATATATAAAATAAATAACATGAAATAAAATAAATAAATCATACATATGATAAGATTTATAACCTTAAATAAATCTATATATATTCAACTTTAATTTTATATTTACCACATACAAAAAAAAAATTCTAGTTTAAATATTCTCAACAAAAATTTTATAAAATTAACTCACTGTTAGAGTGTGTTGCCCAATGCGTCGTCAGCTGCCTATGCTCGGCACCTCCAACTCCCAAACTCTCTAGATAATTAAATATTTAATTAATAAATAGCTTTAAATAAATTCTTAAAAAATCTTAGAAAAATTATAAAAATAAACAAAAAGATCAAAATAACCTTAAAAACACTAAAATAATTAATTTTGAAGCTCAAAGAATACTTCTAAGGAATTAAACTAATTTATGTCAAAATAAATAATTTTCCCCCATAATCATTCTATAAATTTTATCTCAAAATCCATAGGGAATTGGATTTTGATCCAATTACAAAAATTGATCAACATAATTTATACTATTTATTAAAAATAAACTCAAAATTTTTCGGGCTAGTTATTATTCATCACAAAATTTGGGTGGAACCTATCGGATTCTCATTGGAAAACACAACACTCGACTAAACAGATTATACCAAAACATTCTCCATAATTTATAGAACATATATAACGCCTTAAAACAACCCATAATAGGCACTGAACAAAAAGATCGGAAAATAAAAGAGAAATTATCTAAAAATTCATAGAATATTCTAGAGATGGAGATCAGACATGGGGATCAGTGCCTACAGACTCCTGATAATGAGAGGAGCACAATGGAAGCAATCTTGGAAATTGAAAGTTGTCAGAATAGTAAGAAAGAGTGGAATTTAAGCCAACTATTCTTGGCCAAAACTAGACATTTTTTGGTTGATTTTTGCAAAATAAAAGCTACTATTGTATAGAAGAGAGTGAGAATAATCTATGGTTCAAATTTGGGTCATTTGTGTAGTTAATGGAGGAGAGAAAAAGTTCAAATATTAAAATGTAATTTACCACTCAAAACTCCATTAATCCCATTGTTGCCTTCTTTTCTCCCCATCTCTATTGACATTCCCCCTTATAATCATGGACACACACATGTTCATGTCCCACTTACCCTTTTTTTTTTATGTAATAATAAGAATAACTTATAATAATAATAATAAAAACAACAATAAGGGTAATAATAAAATAATAATAATAATAAGAAGAAGAAGAAGTAGTATTAGAATAATAATAATATTATTATTATTATGAATAAAAACATAAATTCGGGCTATTACATACATAATATAATAAAAACAATAAATAAATAATATAATTATATAGAAACACAAGTAAAACAGACCTTTATAATTCAATTATTGAGTTTTGAAATATAGTAGTAATAATTTCTGCATGTAAAAATAACAACAATAAAAAATAACTTAATTACTTAGGGTTCTCAAGTTTAAATTTGCATATACAAATAAAAAAAAAGAAAAAATAATTTTGTATCTCTTTTGTTTACACCACTTGAATCACGTATAACGTAGTAAAAACTCAAGAATTGGTAATGTATATATTTATTAGCATAAATGAATACATAAAATTATATATAAAATTATGGACTCTAAAATAATTTATCAAATAAATTAATTTAGTTTCAGTAGGGAATAAATTATTTTGTTGGATTTTTGAAAATAAACTCTAAGATAATTTATCAAATAATATTAAATAAGAATTTAACTTTTAATACGGAATGAATATGATTTTTTTAAAAAGTATTTAACTTTTAATAGGATTTTCAAGGCAAAAATATGATTTTTTTTTATAGTAATTCTTTACATAAAAATATTATGAATTTTAGTAATTCAACACATAAACATTTAGTAGTGAAAAATTAATTATGAAGAGAGACATTTGTCAAATTATACGGAATGAATATTATTTTTTAAAAGTATTTAACTTTTAATAGGATTTTCAAGGGGAAAATATAATTTTTTATAGTAAATTTTTACATAAAGTGAATTTTTATAATTTAATACATAAGCATTTAGTAGTGAATACTTAATTATGGAAAGAGAAACTTGTCAAATGATACGGAATGAATATGATTTTTTAAAACTATTTAACTTTTAATTGGATTTTCAAGGGGAAAATATGATTTTTTTTATAGTGATTCTTTACATTAAATATTCTAATTCTTTATATATAATATATATTATTTGTAATCCAAGCAAAATCTATTCATAATTAAACATTAGTAATTAATTTTTTGAAAACCATTTTTATTAGATATTATAAAAAAATGATTCAAATAGGTTCTTACTATGGTACAAACGTTTGTATATATATAAATGAAATTAAAAATGTTAGATTAATTTTTATTTAATTACAACCATTGATTATCTTTATGCATCAATGATTCTAAAAATTAATTTCATAAATTTAATATGAAAGAAAGAAATTAAAACTAAAAGGGTCTGTTTAGTTTTGAAAAATAAGGCTTGTTTTCTAGAAAACTAGAAAATAGAAATTGTTGTTTAGTCATGATATTTTCTAACTTTAGAAAACTAGAAAATTATTTTCCAAATTTTTCAAATTCTAAAAGGCTTTAGAAAACTAATAAAAAATGTTTTTTGAATTTTTCAATTAATATTTTAACATTTACTATAAACTTTACAACAACCATTACCATCACAACCTCCACTGCCACCTCCACCTCCTCCTCCACCTCTACCACCACCACTATTACAGTCTCATAACTTTTAATTGAAATTAATTAAATATGCATAATTTAAATTTTTTTTATAAAATAAATAAATTTTAGATTAAACATTATTATATGAATCATAATAATTATTATTACAGTTAACAATTATTTTGATAAATTACATCAAAAAATTATAAGAATATGAAAAATTGTGAAATGAAAAACAATAAACAAATTGTTTTATGTTCTTCTATTTTCTATTTTGAAAAAAAAAAAAGAAAAATGGAAAATATTTTTCAAAATAAAAAAAGGGAAGTACAGAAAACTACCCTGTGGTTTCACCGTTTTAGACTTTTAAGTACGTAATTTTTTTGTGACACTTTTAAGTACATGTTTTATGTCATTACACGTTTTTCAGTATATTTGTCTAACACGTTAAATTGATTCTACATGGTGCTGACATGGACATTATGGACCAATAGCTAAAGACACTTCATCCATTTAGTGGGCCCCATGAAGACAACTCATGAAAAAAATTCAAAAAATCAAAAACCAAAACATAAAGCATAAAATATAAAATATAAAAATTTCAACAAAAGAAAAATTTAATTCGTACATACAACACTAGAAAAATTCCTTCTCCCATTCTTTGTTTCCCCAATTTTTTCTTTAAAGTTTCTTGGGATTTTGATTTTGATTGGTTGATTTTGATTTTTTTTATTATTATTGTTGTTTTAGAGTGATTTTTTTTATTTTTATTTTGATTTTGGTTTAACAAAACATAGATGCTAAGCATTTGCCTTGAATCAATATGCAATAGTCGATCCTTCCTCCTCCACACCTTCTCTTGTTGTTTCTCCTTTATAGGTAGTCATTGTTGACCTACCAGAAGTTATGACCTATCAACCTGAACTAGCGGTGGTGGATAATAAAAAGGAAGAGGAGAAGAACATATCAATGCTGACATGCTCAAAACTGCAATCATGTACCCAAGGATTGTCTCTGCTATTTTCTTTATGCTAAATGCTCTCATTTGGGGCCAGAAATCATGTTGATCATCTTTATGGTTTGGAATTTCATTCCCACTTGTGTTTGTGGTTGTGCATAGTTACATCGTGTTCTAGTTAGATCAATGATTATCATTCTGTGGCCTATCGATATGTGACATGTAGATATAGGTTTATGACCAAGTTCGGACAATAAACCCTCACTCATGAATCTAGAAGTCCTAATTTAGAGATGTGTGATCGCATAATAAATGAGCACGAAACGTTTTTCTGGTCAGACCATACCGTATTGTGGGTGTTAAGAGAAAATTTTAAGATAGGTAAGTGTAGTTTTAGTGAGGCTTTATTTGACTTCTTTGGAGATTTTGGAAATGGTCAAAGCTCTAATGCAGTGGTAAAGTGCGGAGTTCATTTGTTATTTAACAACTATGGCAATAAGAATTGAAGTTCTTCAAGTAAATCAAGGTTGGGAGAAGGGAGGACAATGATCATGACAATGAAGTAAAAGCCAACACAACTTAAGCAGCAAGCCTTCTTTAACGAACAAAACAAGGAAGCATAACACATGATATGCATTTGGTAAGAGAAGAGGCCTCATTAAGTGTATGTGATCATTAGCTAGTGTTTTTATCTTAGTCATTATTAAGGCCTCCCACTTTATTATTACACTACAGATAAGCCTTGTTTGATTTGCTCTACTACCCAGGGTGTGGAGAAAGGCACGAAATGTTGATCCACAACAAAAAAAAAGAATCCATGGACGGATGAGATCCACCATTTCCCAGTAGACATTCCTAAATTTGTAGCTTTATTAGCCTTTTTTTTAGAATGCTTCGTTAACTATTTTCATTGTAATGGATGCACTAGTGTTTGATTTTCTTATACTAATTATTTTTTTTCTAAAATTTGATTTCATCGTGTCTTCATCTATTTTCTATTGATGAGTTATAAATGTAAAAAAGTGCTCGATGAAATGCTTCAACATGAGTTGAATTTTCATACTTATAATTTTACGGGAAATGGTGTTGAAATTGGGAAAATTTAACTGATAATTTCACTGGAAATGGTGTTGAAAGGAGGCGACGACGATTGATGATAGTGCCTATGGTGGTGGTGATTAATGATGGTGCTAACGGTGATGGTCAGAAATGGTGTAGGCGATGAATAAGAAGTTTTATTTTATGTTTTATGTTTTGATTTTTTGAAAGTTTTATTTCATCGGGCCCACTAAATGGATGAAGTGTCTTTAGCTATTGGATCATAATGTCTACGTCAATGCCATGTAGGACCGATTTAATGATGTTAGATAGATATATTGAAAAGCATATAATGACGTAAAAAACATACTTAAAAGTATTATAAAAAAAATATATTTAAAAATCTAAAACCGTAAAACTACATATTAATTTTCCATACTTTCCCCTAAAAAAAATCCCCCTCTTATTTCCAAAAAAAAAAAAAAACCTGTTGAAGTAAAACACCATTTGAACTAGGCCTTTTTAAGTGTCATATATAAAGGAGAAAAAATTGTAATTATTGATAGGAATAAGGTTCGATTTGGCCCTCGAACTTTTTGTGAAAGTTCAATTTGTCCCAAAATGACCTTTTTTAGCAATTCAGCCCAGTACTTATCGAAAATAAATCATTTAAACATATTTTTTAACATTCTTTTAGCATGTAAAACATGCGTTAAATTAATAATTAAAAAATAATAAATAAATAATATAAATTTTAAAAAAAGATTTTAATATCTCATTCCCTATTCAAAATCCCTAATTTTTAGACTCTTCCTCTATTTCCGATATTGCCTCTCTTCTTTTTCTCATCGATTCGGTGCGTTTCTCAGTAATCCATCAAAGATCCAGTGCATTTCTTAGTAGCCAAACAACTTTATAATTAGCTACTCTCCATTGTGTCTGTTCATCATAATCACCAGAAATCAACAACAACAGCAGGGTTAGCCACCACAATCGATGCATATACAGAGAAGGACTAGATTAGAAGAGCCACCTAATGATCATCTATAGAGTATTGTTGTTGAATCTGGGATTGATGAAGCAATTATGAAAAGTTAGAATTTAGATTCCCTCATTCGCTTCTTTTTATTGTTGATAAGGTCTGTCTTCTTCAGAAACTGCTGCATAAACTACGACTGTAAGTGCCATGAAAAGCAATGAAGAAAAAAAGGTTAAAATCATTTTATGCTATTTTGATTTGGATAAAATTTGAGATAATGTAGGATTTGAATCACTAATGTGGTGAGATTAAACCTAATCAAAGGAGGGAATTGAACCGTTGATTGGATGGGATTGAATTTGGAGGGTGATGCAGCGAATTTATAGGGAAGACAAAAAAGGTGTTCAATTTTTAAATCAAAATGGATTTTGAAGTTAAAAAATGATGGGCATGGGCAAATAACTTTGTGGTGTCAAAATTAAGGAGTGTGGAAGCTGAAATTTATGGTAAAGTTAGGATTTGCTCTGTTACAGCTGCGGAGCTATGAGGAGTGTGTAATGGTTTGATGCTTGTATGGGATTTTGGGTTTCGTAGGGTGATATTAAAAATGGACAACTTGAGTGCTTTTGGTGTAGTTTGGTTCCTGCTTTTGTTGCATTTTTTTACCCAAAAAAAAAAAATTGATGGGTGGTTTTTTCTCCATATATAACCACATATTTACCACCTGTTGAGGCATGAACACCACCACTACCAGTTTCTTACTTTCTAGAGATTGAATAATGAGTTAAGGAAATAGGGAATGGTTGAGATGACATGGAAAATAAGTAATATAATGTCTTTAGTCCCTCATGATCCAAGATAACCTATTAAGCATAGAGGTTCATCATAAAATTTAGTATCAAGTGCAAATCAGTTTATCAAAGATATATATAAAAAAGTGCTAACTACACATGAAGTTACAAATAGTGAAAAGAAATAACTCTTTAATGCAAGTGAAATCAAGGCTTTTAATGGCATTGGGTTGTTATTAACTGCCATAGACATAATGAGCATAAAATTTTTTTGGTAATCATACTAGCCCTTGTCTCTCTCTTGTTCATCACATTCACTATATCTACTCTTTCATTGAATAGTCATCTCTGAGCTTCTCTACTGAGCCATTATCATATCCAAGTTCGTCAAATGAGCACCTAGATGGACCTTCAAATAGGTTGGGTACAAGATTCAGATCTTCTTAAAGTTAGAAATGGACCTTTGAATGTGCATGGCAGTGGTAGGAGCTCTGGAAAGGAAACAGTTATTGTTATCCATGATGTGGTAGAGGAAAGATTTGGGTTTACATGTTAAAAATAGTTCCCATTTCAATTTTTTTTTAATGTACGATGTCCCCATTATACTGATAATTTAATTTTAATAATTGTGGACGCTCCTTTAAATGAACGTGTGTTACATGCTTCATAATCTAGCAAAAAGTAGGTTTAAATGATCCATTCTCGATAAGTATTAGGTTAAATTGTCAAAAAAAAGTCATTGTGGAGCAAATTGAACTTTCACGAAAAGTTTAAGGGCCAAATCGAACCTTATCCCATATTGATACTAAGAAAGCTAAAATACACATTTTCTTTTCCCCTTCACTTTCCCGAGAAAATCAATTTCCATCCCTCACCTTGCAACACGGAAAACTGTACGAAATGGGGGATCCGCTCGAGAGATTAGGATCAGAGACGACGATGTCAGGGCTGGAGTCGAGCATTAAGGAGGAGCTCTGCATGGAGATCGATCCTCCTTTTAAAGAAAACGCTGCTACTGCTGAGGATTGGCGTAAGGCTCTCAACAAGGTAGTCCCTGCTGTCGTTGTCTTGCGTACAACTGCTTGTCGCGCCTTCGATACTGAGTCTGCCGGCGCTAGTTACGCCACCGGTTTTGTTGTCGATAAACGCCGAGGGATTATTCTGACTAATCGCCACGTCGTCAAGCCTGGTACTTTTAATTGATGCATATTGATTAGGTAAAATTTTTTATTTGAAGTGGAAACTCAAAAATTTTTTGTATTTGAATTTTTGGTTTTGTAGGACCTGTAGTTGCAGAGGCAATGTTTCTGAATCGTGAAGAAATCCCTGTGTATCCTGTGTATCGTGATCCTGTAAGTGTAAATTTTATTTTGTTCTTATTGTTATTGTTACTGTCACTGTTTCACTAACCATGCACCTGGAATCATGGAAGTATAGTTATGGTAAGTGGAATAATCTAGCACACTGAAGGAGGGGGATAACATTAGATATACATATGAATGTATGAATTTTTTTTTTAAAACTTCTTTAATCCATCTTTCTCTTTGAAAGAAAATCAATTACTTGTAAGTAAACTGTTCGCATCAGGGTTGTAGAGTCTGCACAAAGTGTTGCTACAGCAGGACTTAGAATGTTGAGGAAGAAAAGGAGGGGTGAAACTAAAATTTAAAGATGAAAAACATTTTTATATGCCAAAATGCGCATGGGGAATTTAAATGTTGAAGAGATTTCTGGCTATGTAAAATAAGGCAGTAGAAGTCCCTCGATTTATATTGTCAAGTTTTCACATTTGGCTCTTTCAAAGGCTTCCAAAGGCTGTATTATTCTTTTACAACCAAACGCCATGTGCAATGCCAATAGTATTACCCTGAAGTCTGAACCAACATTAGGTATATTTTTTATCACCAGATTGTTCCAAACAAGACAACACTGCCTCAACAATTGTCTTTGTCATAAAAAAAAAAGAAACTGAACAAAGGTAGTAGCACAACTAAATTGGTCATGCAATAAGAGGCATCCACTGTCTATGCTGTTTGGATGCATGGACTTGTTGCTGTCCGTGCAACACTTTTGTTCTTAAAAGCTGTATGTGAATTTAAGTACGAAAGACCCTTCCTAGGCCAGGTGCAAATTTTATCTAAGACAAGACAGGGACACCTTTTCTTTTGCGGAAGTATGGAGCAAAATCAATTTTTTAACACATAAAGAAGGCCAAATACTTTATCCTTTTAGACTCCATGTACCCCATGCATGATAGCATAACCTTGATTCTAATTACCAATTCACAACTTTGTTACCGATAGATTTGCAATCATTACTTTCACATGTAATAGCATGTAAGTGTGAAGATGAATTTAAACTGTAGGCAGACTTGAAACTATTTATTGCTTTGAGTAAGATGCACTTATTTCGCAAGTTTGTGTATGGAAAGCCTTATGGCTTACATATCAAAAAAGAGAAAACAATGAAAGGAAAAAATGCTATGTATTTGCATTATTTTGGTGTTATGGATTTGCAATTTTTGGGACTTTCCTTGTAACTGGAGTATGAGTAGTGAGGCAGTAAAACAAAACTGGACTCATGTTTATATGTGTTGGCTGTTTCATTAATGTGCATATTCTGTAATGGCTTATGGTTTGGTTTTTAACATTTAATCATCTTATTTTTTCGTAGGTACATGATTTTGGCTTCTTTCGCTATGACCCTGGTGCAATTCAATTTCTGAGTTATGAGGAGATTCCTCTAGCTCCCGAGGCTGCTTGTGTTGGACTTGAAATCAGGGTTGTTGGTAATGACAGTGGTGAGAAGGTATCTGCTTACATTAAGTTTTTTTCTATCCTTATGATGCTTTGTAGACATGCAAAGGGTTGTAGCATGTGTATTTTTCCAACTAGGGAGGTTCAAGAATTTAATTAGTTTTTTTTAATTTAAAAATTGTCATTTTTATGTTTTAGTGGTAAATTACTGTGTTGGTTCCAATTTTTAGCTAAACGTTAGGTCTCTAAAATTTTCTGCGAAGTTTATTTTCTTGTGGGGGTTAAAATTTAATGTGACATTAGCAGTGTTGGCTTTCAGGTAATGTTGTTTCTGTGTTTTTTGAACTGGTGCTCAAAATAATGTTCTGTTTTGGTAATGTGTTTATTTGGAAATATGCTTATGAATTAATGCATGCATGTGTTAGAAATTTGGAAAATTTACCAAGAAGCTGTTCTAAATAAATGGTCTCTTATTTTGATTTCAGGAAAAAAATTAGGGTGATTTATAGCTGATCTGATATATTCTGGATTAATACCACGTAGAATATGCTCAATTGCATCCTTTGTCTCTGTTTTGTTCGTACTGTCTTCTAGAACTTTCAGACTGTTTATTATGGTACAAATAATTTAGGCATAACCAGTATAATAATAAATTACAAGCCTCATTTCTTCTAGAGATTTGTCCAAAATAAAGGAAATGGAAAAATTTGAGCATCATGCACCAAAATACTTACCTGGATATGAGGAAGCCTTGTCAGTTGTAAGGTCTGGTTCGCATCAGAATGTGTGCGAGGCTAACTCATAATTGAACCCTGGACAGAGAGATTATCCATTATTCTTCCAGTGTGCATTTCTTGTCATAATCACCAAATTAAGATAGTAATTAGCGTTGGCTTTTTTGAAATTTGCAACAGGGTAGCAATTTTTTAATCAGCATGTTATTTAAGATAATGAAGTTAGCTCTAATGACATGGATAGCTTGCTATTATTTTAATATGTTATTGTGTTATATCTTATGAGACGTTGCCTTCTGGTGGATTCAAGTTGATTTCTTTTATCATGTGACACAAATGACAGTTATAGTTCTTCTTACATTGCCACTGCACATATTCATCTTTATGTCCTCATGTAGCCCTGCCCATTTCCTCAAGGAATCCATGAAGAACCTTTTTCTTTGTGCCTCCAAATATAGGACTTCTTGTAAAATCTTTTATTTGACTGCGTATATTTCTTCCTCTCCTCAATATAGGACATCTTGTAAAATCTTTTATTTGACTGCGTATATTTCTTCCTCTCCTCTATCTTATTCATTTTTTTTTTTTTGAGTTTGCCCTTATTTTTGAGTGATGGATCTCTATTGTCATCTTTCCTAGGTGATGCCAAAATTAAATAAGGGGTGGTAATAAATAAAGATGTTTACTAATAACGTGCAAAATCTACCATTCATGTGCTTCTTTTGGTTACTTGTCTTTTATTATGTTTCTTTATGGCCTTAAATTGTTGGAATCCAGCTTGCTGCTTTGGATTTTTTTTTTTTCTATTTTATATCTTCTGTCAATTTTATTATGGGCATGCAGGTTTCCATCTTGGCTGGTACTCTTGCTCGTTTGGATAGGGATGCACCTCATTATAAAAAGTATGTGTTACATTCACTAATGTTGTTGTTGGAGTGCCCCATTCCTTGTAGGTGTAAATATGGAATAAGAAAATAATGAAATAGTTCTAAACGTCTAATGCTTTTACTTCCATCCATTAATGCGAATGGCATACATGGGATGCTTGTGGCTCTCTTTTCACTCTTTTTACGTTTTTGGACTGTGAAGTGGTCATTCATATTGGATTTTTTCAAATGGTTTTTAAAGGTTGATATTGATGAGTTTAATAACATGTTCATAATCTATAGGTACATGTTTGATTTGAAATATGATAGGGGATCATTTATATGATGTATGGGTGAATGCCAAACATATATTTTGACAATATGAATTAATTGAGTGAATCCTATTCTTACCTTGTTTTGGCTTCAAATGAGTGGATAATGTATTTTTTTTAATCATTTTATGCACTACAATCTACACTGGAGCCAACAAAAACAGAGTATATTGCATTTAATTATTTGGAATGGAATGGACAAAGTTTGGTTATTCTGGATGGTGTGGATGCTCAAATTTCTTGTTTCAGTTGCCTTGGCCTTACTATATATCTGAACAGAAAAAATTCAGGACTGTGTTAAAACATGCTGCATGAGATGGGGAAAAGGACATGGGTTTTTCACGTCTTGAAATATTAAGTCTATTGAAGGGGGAACTTTATATGCTCTGAGTTTGCATGTTGAAGGAATTTTTGGGTGAAGAAACTTGTACACTAGATTAGTGTGCAAAGATGAAGAAACTAAGATCGATGTGTTGAAATACAACGCAGAACTGGATTCAGATGAGTTCATCTATAGGAAGATATAAGTAGCCATTATTAAAGAAGAGTTGAGGGGAGGATGATTAAGATGGCATCATAAACTAATAGATGCATTGGTAAGAGACAAGCAGGTGAGGGGCATAGTTAGAATGATTTGCTTGAAAGTGGTCAGAAAGGGTTTATTAACTCTGGACCTTTCTGCAGATGTGGCCCTAAACCAGGTGGAGTGGAAGAAGATGATCCATATAGTCAGCCATGGTTAGATTGTACAACTGTGTTAAATTCAGTTGATTATCATTAGTCTTTGGACAATATTGTCAACTAGATAGATAAAGGATGGGGAAAAAATTTGTATTGTAACACATGCTCATGTCCAATTTAATTGTTTTACCCTTGCTTTGTAGTTATGTCCATGTAATTTCGTAGTGCTGCCTCACTAATCAAACCTAGCAGATTAAAATAATTTATTGTCAGAGTTGTTGATTATTGTTAGAACTTTGTTAACCATGATCATTTTTTGGTGTAGGGATGGGTATAATGACTTCAACACATTCTACATGCAAGTAAGTGTCTCAATTCTGGCTCTATGAATTGCAAATGGATAATTTTCAACAAACAACAGATGATGTATCTCAATTCTACATCCATGATTTTCATAGGACTTAAGTTTCTCATTGAGGTGCATCTTCTTGTTATTAGGGAATGAGCTAAATCTACTGTTTGTTTTTGTGAAATTGTCGTTCTTTATGTTTCTTTACTTTTATTGTCTGATAATGAATTCTAATTAATATCTTTCCTGGCTTTGATCTTTTTGGTAGATCTCTTTTTATCTTTATTTTTTTGAGAATTGATTTCTTTTTATTTTTGATGCTTTGCAATGTTAGAGTTCATAAGATAGTCTGTTACATTTTGTTACTTAAATTGACGTGTGTGTAGACTTGAATTTTATGTTAGATGGGTTTGAAATGCTAAATGGACGCTTATCTTGATTATGCTATTGGTGAAAGCATGTGCTTAAGGTTGTCAATAGTGGTAATTAATCTGGTATCTTGTATATTAGATGTTGCTATTTTTGAAATTTTCTTTGCTTATCTTTTAGGCTGCATCTGGGACTAAGGGTGGCTCAAGTGGTTCCCCAGTGATTGATTGGCAAGGCAGGGCGGTTGCCTTGAATGCTGGCAGCAAGTCCTCAAGTGCTTCTGCCTTTTTCTTACCTTTAGAACGAGTGAGTGCTTTTAGTATTTGTTATTTTGGTTGGTTCGCTTAACTCTTATGTGATGCTTTGAATTAGATTAAAAGAATGTAATCTATGTTTTGAGGTTCCTGAGGTTGTTAATATTTTTGGTAAAAAAATAATGAATATAGTAGAAGAACAAGAAGTTTTTGTTGCTTGAAGCAAGAGGAATAGTAAAATATTTCTGACAAAGTAGGTAGAGAAATTTAAGGGAGAGAGAGAGAGAGAGAGAGAGGAGGGAAGGGTAGAGGCAGAAAGTGTTAGAGAGATTGAAGTGCTGTCTGGATCAATGAATCAAGAACAATCATCTGCCTGCAAGCAACTTGTTGCTGGTGCCTTTCTTCTTCATATTCTTCTTAACCCTTCTCATGGTATAAGTAGACATTTAGATATGGAGTACATAATCATAAAATTAGAATGACTTTACATTGAATATACTTGGAGTTCACACATGATGGTGCACACTTTAACTTCATAAAATTAGAACAACTTTAATGACTATATCTAAGATTTCAAACATGATATGCACTCTTTGACATCTAAAAACCCTAAAATATAGGTTTGTAACTTGTTTGACTCAAGCATACATAAGTAGGTATGCCTTAGCTAAGGATGAAGGAAAACTTAGGCACTAGGATTTAGCTTGCTTCACAATTGTACCTTGGGCATATTTAATGTGCTATTGAATTGATTATTTACTTCAAGATATGAATTGTCAAGAGTTAAATTTTCACATCCACTAATTGAGTAATGATATGGTTTAATATGTGAGCATCATTATCTCATAAATGGAAACTTGAGATGCAAGTAGACACATATTTGTATCATGTGGTCATATGTGGTGAGGTTTGGCATGTGCTGTCAGCCATATGCATTATACTGGTGACTTTTAAGGTAGGATGCTATCTTTACTTTGATTCTTAATTTGCAGAAAATTAGCATCCCAATGCTCTGATTTCTATCTCTTGTGTGATTTGTGAATGGAAATGCATAGCTTCATTATTTTCCTTATTTAAATATTTTGGGTTAGTTTGACCTTGAGGAGCCACTATTTGAATTTTCTATGTTAATGGTAACATGCATTTGGTTCATGGAGAACCTAATACCCACCATCTGATACACTAGCCTCTCTAAGGTTATACAGAAGTTGTATCCAGTAGAATTCGGAGAATAGATTGTAGAAAGCTGTAAATTGAGCTAAGTGATGTTATATATTGAAACAATTAGCTGCAAAAAATTAAAAAAATGCCTTACATGTGGTTTTTTACTTAGTGATCCCTTCTGAAACCTTCAATTTATTGGCAGGTTGTTAGGGCACTTGGATTTCTTCAAAAGGGAAGAGATTCTTATACAAATAAATGGGAAGCAGTTGCAATACCTCGTGGTACGCTTCAGGTTTGTTGGTTATGTTATCCTTTTAGAGTTTTGGACAAATATATGATGCCTTCTATATTTATGATTGGTAATGTTGGTTATGCTAAGTAGGTGGTTCCATCATGGTTGTTGGGCCTATTGCTACTTTGTTTGATGGTAAATGACAATGCCCTTCTGGTTTAACACTTGCAATTTGCTGGAAGATCAACATAGATCCTCCACCTCTCTAAGTATGGGAGCAGTATTTTTATTGTGTTATCCTCAAGCGTGCATTTTGTTTATTTGTTGGAGCATTAGGGCCTTATTATTTAGCTATTTAACTAATTAAGCTATGGATTCTGTGAAAGAGTTTGGTTCTCTTTTCAAAGACTGGGAGAGGAATAGCAGAACCGCATTTAACTTGATTGGTAACAGTTGAAAAGGATTTGCTTGGAATTATGGCCCTAGCTTAGAGTTGTGGACATCAAGGGCTGTGAGATGTCCAAATTGTATGATTGATTGGTGGGTTATGGTTCCATGTTCCTAACCTATATTTAGCCAACAGCTTAAATTAACATGTGGGTGGAGAGGTCTATATGCTATATGATGATTGAGGAGGTACCAGAATTATTTATATGGATGCTTTGACTGGTATGGATACCTGACATGCCAGATTGAACTTAGTAGTGATTCCTTGCATTTAGGCATTTTTTTGGAATATGAGAGTGGCCAGTTGAATAGAAACTGCAATATTTGAAAGTGATGTAGATCTTTAATTCCGCTGCAGTAGTTTAAGTATTCGTCTGAATAATAAGGCACTTGAGTGTATGAAACTTAGCTAAATCCTGTTATTATTTTATAATAATAGTTTGCAGAGACTATTTCCCCTTTCAGTTTATACTTCGATTTCCTTCAAGGAATAACCTACCTACGGACCTGTTAGGCACACCAGTTCACCAATAGACTGGTATTGCATGTCAATGAAATTAAATAACAGCAACAGGTAAATTGGCTTTATGTTCATGTATGCCTTGCATGGAGCTACATTTATGGCTCTTCCATGGTTGCAGCAGAATTATTTTCATTTTCTCTTTTTCTGGTGAAAATGAAATCCTACTTTTCCCATTAGCCCAAGCAAATTTATGAGGGGAGTTCAGTGTATGCACACTCAAACATATTGCATGTGTTTGCATATAGTGATTGCTCGCAAAACACTTTCCATGTGAAAATAATTGTGATAATCAGTGGTGATTTTACTTGATGCTCTTTGTTGTTTGTGCACTGCACAATGCTGGAGGAACATTATTATATGATTTGGCTTTTCTTCTTCTTTTTCTTGTGTGTTTTATATAGGTGACATTTCTTCATAAAGGATTTGATGAGACACGCCGACTTGGTCTAAAAAGTGAAACTGAGCAGGTATCTAGTTCTTAAAAGTGATCTTCGTTCTTTTCGCTGCAATGAGTACACCTTATAGCAAACATGGTGGGTCCTAAATATCTTGTGATTTTGATTGCTTTAGCTGGTACGGCTTGCATCACCACCCACAGAAACTGGAATGCTTGTTGTTGACTCTGTGGTGAGCTCATGTGTTTCTGTAAGTTTTAAATAGTATGAGCTGGATAATAAATTAAAGTGTAAACAATATGTTCTGATATGTTTCAGGTGCCAGGAGGCCCAGCTCATAAACAGTTAGAACCAGGCGATGTGCTTGTTCGAGTGAATGGAGAAGTTAGTTTTGAATATATATTTACACTAAAGTGATTGTGCATTTGTAGATGACTGGAAGGGATTCTAATTACTCACCTTTCCAATAACCAATTTGTTTCATAACTGTAAAAGTTGCTAAGATAAAAAATTTTCCCGTTTCTCCTTTGTTGTTCTTGCAAGCTGTGCCTTAATTCTATAATTTTAATTTGAATCTTATTGCAGGTAACTACACAATTTCTGAAATTGGAGTGCTTACTTGATGACAGTGTTGACCAGAAGATTGAGTTACAGATTGAAAGGGGTGGCTCTTCCTTGACTGTGAACTTAGTGGTAAGACCTGTTCTCATTTTTCAGTTGTTTTTCTTTTCTTTTTCTGTTTTTTGGATCCCAATTTTACTGATTTTTCTTGCTTTTTTTTCCCCTAGAGGAAAGTATGTATCATAGTTCTTCAATTCATTTGGAATCCACTGACCTTAGATTTTGTCTGATCCTTGTGCAGTAGTATGATAATGATCTTTATTTCAGGCAAGTTGCAAGTGATAAATTTATTCCTAGTTTTTAGGATATTTACATTTTTAATTATCAAGCCTTGTCTGTCAGGGTAGCTTCGTAGCTGTACGTCCTGAACATTGTTGCAATACCTATTATAAGTAAAGAACTGAAGGTCATTAAATAAATCAATCACTAGTACTCAAGTCTACCATCACAGAACAGAGTGAGTGCTATACAGTGTCCATGTTATATGAATGAACAGAACTACTGATTGTTATTGATCATTATATGGCATCTCTGTCAGCATTTTCTGTATGCTTTGTTAGTGTCTGTTCTTGCTTGGCAGTATTCCTTTGCTTAAATAGCATGCCGTTTTCATTCTTAAGGTATGAATTTTTTTTTCTGTATTTTTAACGTATTTGTTCTTCAGGTTCAAGATTTACACTCCATAACTCCTGACTCTTTCTTAGAAGTAAGCGGTGCAGTAATACACCCGCTGTCTTACCAACAGGTATCTTGGATTATGTAGCCTTTCTGCATATTGAGGTGATAAAGCTTTTTAGATCACATAATATTTAAAAGCTTTCTCATTCCAGTCAAAAGCATTATGGTGGGTTGTGATTGTTTTCTATATTCAACTCGGTGTTCAATGGTTGAGGAGCTGATGTATTTTATGTGACCAAGATTAAGTATTGCATCCCTTTCTTGTATGTTTTGAAGTATTGTCATAGATATTGTCTATTATAAGGCCAAATAAAATTTTATCTGAACTCTAAAGTCATAGTTTACCTCTGTTGCATATGTGTAGGTTGTATCTTCCTGGGCTACAGTGGTACTTCTTGTAGCCTAGGTTTTCTCCCCTCTAAATTGTTTTTTTTTTTCCCTTGGACTGTTTGACACATTATTCCGCCAAATGTTGTTTTGGTTTGATTTTGGTCATTTAAGAGTATATTCTTCATACTGTAGCTTTTCTTTATTCATTGAAGCTTTCATATTTTGTTTTGCAGGCTAGAAATTTCCGTTTTCAGTGCGGTCTGGTTTATGTTTCAGAACCTGGGTAGGTCTATGGTTTGAAATATTGATTGTTGGATGTGCTATGTGCTGCATTTATAAAAAGTTGTGTGTGTATAGTAGACACTTATTTCTGCATCCTAAATTGTGTTTGTTCAGTGTACATTTTGACAAAGAATATCTATATTACATTTGACTTTCACAATAATCTCATATATGCGCAAAATAGATGATTGATTTACCAGAAAGAAGAATTCTGGTATGATGGATTAGTACATGTTTATTCATCAACTTGTTAATATCTTTTGAGATAAGAAATGACATTGAGCTGAAGTTGCAATGACAGCATCCTAACAACTCACAGAAAGCTTGACTGTAAGCAAACATAATACATAAAAGGGATCATTGTTGTAGCGAAATCTAATCTGACAAGAGGTCATAGTTTAAAATATTTGAAGTCTTTAGTTGAGTTTCTGTTTAATTGGTTTTGTGTGACATGACCAGCAGTTCCTTTTTATTGAATTAAACTGTTTTATTCACTTGTTGCAGATATATGCTGTTTAGAGCTGGAGTTCCTCGCCATGCAATCATTAAGAAGTTTGCTGGTGAAGAGATATCATGTCTTGATGAACTAATCTCTGTTCTATCGAAGCTTTCAAGGGGTGCTAGGGTCCCATTGGAGTATGTAAGCTACACAGATCGTCATCGAAGGAAGGTATATGGTGAATTTGCCTTGCCTCATGTGATATAACCCTGTACAGAAAACAATTTTTATTGATATCTTTCTTCGTCTGCCCTCTCTTTCTTTTTCTTTGGTTCATTTATTATCCTATGATGGGATTCCAATGCTAAATTTAGTGTGCTTGTAATGATACAAGTAACCAAGTTTTGGCTTCTCCTGATATTTTATGTTTGGCCAATGTGTATTTTGTAGCCTAAATACAACAGTTACGTTTTGACATTTGGTGTGGCCTATTGAGTTATGGTCCCTCTTCAATAATATCATCACATGCACTATTCTCTATTTCTGATGCGGTTGTGTGAACGTAATTTGGCTGATATTTGCCAATCCTTATGCTGCGTGCAGTCTGTCCTTGTTACTGTTGATCGCCATGAATGGTATGCCCCTCCCCAGATATACACTCGTGATGACAGTTCTGGTTTGTGGACAGCAAAGCCAGCTATTCAACCTGAATTTCTGCTAAAATTATCTCATAATGGACAAGGCTTAACTAGCCACACTGTTTCATTGAGTGGGGAGGCAATTCATGTGGAATATTTAAATCAAGGTGACCACTCCGAATTGACTGATGGGATTACCAGTATGGAAACCAGTAATGAACATTCTTCTGGGGAACTATATTCTCAGGATGAATCTGATATGGGGACCAAGAAACGAAGGGTATCAGATTTGTCTGCCAATGGCATTGCTGTTGCTGACCGTTCCTTACCGCTTGAAAGTGGAGATGTAAAGTTGGAGGATCCAAGTTCTGTTGAAAGTGATGTTTTAAGGGATTATCAGGGTGCAACAGCAGCAACAGCTAATGCTTCATTTGCGGAAAGTGTGATAGAGCCCACTCTTGTAATGTTTGAGGTAAAATTTGATAAGTGTGATATCACTACATTTCCAGTCTATTTTCCAATTTTGTTTATTGCCATGGTTTCTTCTGATAAGACCTCTGCTCTATTTTCCTCTATTATTTGGATTGGCATTATTTATTTTCATTGAAACATACTATGCTAGTAAACAAAAATTTCACCTCTATTTTTCAACTTCACTACTGATTAATTTAGTGAAGCTTTAGCTTTTAGAAAACATGTGGTGCCACCACATTTCAGAGAATTGGATGTATCTTGGCAAGCCCAAGACAAAATTGATGTTACATTTCCATGCCCCTGCTCTGACTCTGGTATTTTTTAATATTATTTTTATATGCTTTTATGTTTGCAAAATTTCTCTGTTCTGTTGACTTCATTTCAGCATGAAAATAAAATTATAGATAATGTTGCATGAAGGACAAATAGTAGCAATTCTACTGTCGTGGGACTGTGATTATGTTTGGTTCTGCTTGATATATTCACTGCGAAATCTGAAGCATGGCCAAGATTTATTTTAATATATTAACCACCTGTGAGGGACAAAGGCAAGGTTGCCTCTTTTTTTTTTGCATCTTGAATCTCATATTTATCTTTAGTTCTATTGTGTTGAAGTTTTAAGACCTTTTATTCTATTCCATCTCATGCAGTTAGGTATCCTCATTTCTGGTGAATTCATCTACTGTTTCTTATTTTCACGTTTTGCTTATAAGAGCCTACTTTACTTTCAAAAAAAAAAAAAGGATAGCATGAAGCATAAACAAATTGTTTCGTGTACTTCCAGGTTCATGTTCCTCCAACAATTATGCTTGATGGAGTCCATTCGCAACACTTTTTTGGGACGGGGGTTATTATTTATCATTCTAAAGATATGGGATTGGTTGCAGTAGACAGAAATACAGTCGCAATATCTGCATCAGATGTTATGCTGTCCTTTGCTGCTTTTCCAATTGAAATTCCAGGGGAGGTACATTTTTAAAAACTGAGTATTAATGTCTGAAAGAAGTCGCATAATGTTTCACTTAATCCCTACTTTTTATTCCAGGTGATTTTTCTCCATCCTGTACACAATTATGCTCTTGTTGCTTATGACCCTTCTGCCCTTGGAGCTGTTGGTGCCTCAATGGTTCGTGCTGCTGAATTGCTTCCTGGTAGAGTCAGCTTTCTGCAATTTGAACATTAATTCTGTCACTAAATTTGTAATGAGTGTTATATAACCTGATTAAAAAGGTGTTGTGTTTTTTGTTAGGATACAAATTTTCATCTCCATTTATTTATGATTTTCTTGTCATAAATTAATTATATGGAAATCAGTTTTCCTTCAGTGAGGGTCTTCTTGCTGATTTACATGATCACTTTCTATGTGTTTTCTTTTCAACCACTCAGATGGCTCTTTCTGTCAAAAATGTTGATGTTAAGGACTGATCAGTTTATTAATGTTTGACAGAGCCGACATTACGTCGAGGAGATTCGGTCTATCTTGTTGGATTAAGTAGAAGCCTACAAGCAACTTCTAGGAAATCCATTGTAACCAACCCCTGTGCTGCGCTGAACATTGGTTCAGCTGATTGTCCGCGTTACAGAGCAACAAATATGGAAGTGATTGAACTTGATACTGGTGAGTATTGCATCATAGTTGGCCAAAATGTATCATGGATAGTTTGTCTTAAAGTTTCATTTTATACTATCTTTCAGATTTTGGCAGTACATTTTCGGGTGTTCTAACTGACGAGCATGGAAGAGTTCAAGCTATCTGGGGAAGCTTTTCAACTCAGGTATTCCAACTACTATAATTTAATTTCCTATTATCTACTGTCTCTTGCGATATGTTTTAATTTTTTGCTCTTGATTCCAGTTGAAATATGGTTGCAATACATCAGAAGATCATCAATTTGTTAGGGGCATCCCTATTTACACAATTAGCCAAGTTCTTGAGAAAATTGTACATGGTGCAAATGGACCACCTCTTCTCATCAATAATGTCAGCAGGCCAATGCCACTTGTTAGGATATTGGAGGTTGAGCTTTATCCTACATTGCTTTCAAAGGCAAGGAGTTTTGGTTTGAGTGATAACTGGGTCCAGGTACGGTTTCTTCTAAGATTTTCTTCTTGTGTTCCCTCTCATCTGCATTTAACTTGCTCTTTATTTGCATGTGAAATGTGAATCTTTGTTCTCTTTGGATTGCACTAGAATACGTAAAAGAAAAAAAAAATATATTACATTTTTTTTTCTTTGTCGATGGATATGCATTATTAATTTACAGTACGTAAAAATGGAAATGATTATTGTTATCGTGATCATGGCATTGACTTCTCCTAAGACATGGAGTTTTAAATGGTTATAGCTGACATGTTCAAATATATATATTCATGCTTAATAACTAGGATGCATAGAGTGGTGTAATTGATTATTGAAAAAATTAGTAATGGAATTTATAAATTTTTTGGTAGTTGGTTAAATATCAATTTTGTAGTGTCATTTGTGCCCAACCACAAAAGGTTGAGTATGCTACAAGTGCATGTGCAACTCTTTTGATATTTGATTGTGGATGGACAATATATTTTCATTGTAAATTTGCAGCAGGTGGTTTTGCTTGTTTTGCGAGCACTATATACTATTAGAGCCTCTTATAAAGGTTTTTATTAACTATTCGTTTATTACTTCTTTTTAGTTTTAAGTGGGATTAACTGTTCTTGGAATTTCATTTACATATTTAGTAGAAAAGTAAGCTGCATCATCGTTATTTTTTGATTGATTGATGGTCAGTTTATCTTTTAGGCTCTTGTTAAGAAAGATCCAATTAGAAGACAAGTCTTACGTGTTAAAGGATGTTTGGCTGGATCAAAAGCTGAAAATTTTTTAGAACAAGGGGACATGGTTTTGGCAGTCAACAAAGAGCCAGTCACTTGCTTCCGTGACATAGAATATGCTTGCCAAGCTTTAGATGAAAGTGGGGACAATGATGGAAAACTCAACATGACAATTTTTCGACAGGTAATACACATGCTCTTATGCTGTTTCCTCCTATTTTCCAGCTGAATGAACATTTTGTGGTGATCTAGCTTATAAAGGTTTATGATATGACTTATTTTATGGATCTTTAGGGAAGTGAAATTGATCTTCTCGTGGGGACAGATGTTAGGGATGGGAATGGTACAACCCGTGTAATAAATTGGTGTGGTTGCATCGTTCAGGATCCACATCCAGCAGTGCGTGCTCTTGGATTTCTTCCTGAAGAAGGTCATGGTGTGTATGTGGCAAGGTAAGCATCTTGCTTCTGCTGCAAATAGTTCTGGCTTCCTTTGATTTGAAATGGCTGTTACAAAGCAAGAGAGTTTGGCATTACATGGTGGGATATGAAGGCACTCTTCTATTGCCTATATAGGATGTCTACTAGTTCACCACTTCTAGGCTGGGTTTAGCAGAGCTGCATTTGGATTTGGTTCCATATTACAGAAATGTGTTTGTTGAATTCAGCCAATTAAGCTTCAAGTTGTAGTTTGACTAGTAATAATATATTGAAGGATGCTGCAGTTCAACTTAACATTCATTTGCATGGCTTGCATAAAGAGTAAGCACAAGAAAGTGAGAATGAAAGTTGAATGGAAAGAAAATGATCATGAAACTGAAAAAGAGCAGCAAGGTCAAATAAAATGCTGATGAGTCATTATCACTTCTTTTTTTTTTCGAACATCTGTTAGTGAGTGCTGTTGAAAGCCATTATATCTTTCCAAATGGAGGGGCTGCATGATGAGTTTAAGACTGGACTAAGATTGAGAAAGACTGGCAATTAGGATGCAATTTTACAAATGGCCTCAAGTAGAGGCCGCTAACAACTGTTTGCTATGTCATTATGTATGTGTACTCCTTATTTTTATTTATTTATTTATTTACATTTGTTAGGAATGTCATATGTGCCATAATTTAGTAACAGGTCATTAGTTGTGCCTTGAAAAGATCAGATTGTTGAATATGTTTCTAACAGTCTGTTTACTTTAATAGGTGGTGCCATGGAAGTCCAGTAAATAGATATGGCTTATATGCTCTCCAGTGGATTGTTGAGATTAATGGGAAATCTACACCTGATTTAGATGCCTTCATCAGTGTGACAAAGGTGTACCTACTTGCTCTTTAGAAGTAACACCAGGAATTAACATCTTAAATATATGTTGGAGGCTTGGAGCAGGAGCCTTTTGCTTCCTTTTTTTTTTTTTTTTCCGTATTCCTTAATTCACATCTTATTGCCATTTTGAGGCAATATACATCAGTTATGTTAATGCTGCTATTATTTATCAGGAATTAGGACATGGGGAGTTTGTCCGCATAAGGACCGTCCACCTAAATGGGAAACCTCGAGTATTGACATTGAAGCAGGATCTCCATTATTGGCCTACCTGGGAGCTGAGATTTGACGCCAGAACTGCAATGTGGTGTAGAAAAACAATCAAAGCATTATACTGAATTCTATCCTGTCTTGAGTAAAGGATTTTTGTCAACTTACACATTTACTCTAGGAAAAAACAATCAGAGCTGAACAGGTATGCCAAGTTAGATGAGCTGGGTTTAGCTAGGTAATCAACAAATTTGGTTGCAGGTCTATAGTTTGCTGTGTTTTATTAATTGTTGTATCATATAATTGTCATAGTAAGAATGAATAACCTAAATATTGGAAAATAATTCAGTAATGGAGAAAACGATAATTAAATGTTAAGTTTTTTCCCCTGTTTTATTGGAGGTCTCCAAGTTCTCTCTTTTAGGATATCAGTATTTCCTCCTGACAAGTTGAGTTGCATTTTTTTCAGCAGCCACCCCATTCTTCCCACCCACCCCCTTTTCATCTGTTGATTCATCATGAAGATGACTTGGTGCAAATGTGACTTTGATGTCTCCTTCGACATTTTTCTCTACAAAAATTACACAGGCCTAGAGAATTAAAAAAAAAAAAAGTTCTCCTGATAGTTTTCCTATGTTATGTTTTTGTCATTTCTGGCTGTCGGAGAAAGGGTTAGGATGTTGGTGCTTTTGATAATTTATTTGTTGTATCGTTAACTGAATGCTAATATGCATTTACCCTTCATTATCTGTGTCATGCTATAATCAAAGGGTCTACTCTTCTACAATAACTAAGGTAAAGATTAATTCATCTACTGAGAATTTGTTAAGGAAACTATATCTTAATAGCATTATACCTGAAATCCCTCTCCTTTGTGGTGGCTTTTGATAAAGTGTTACTCTCTGGATAATTTTTCTTATCAAATTAATTGAGGACACAAAATTTGAAGCTTTATCTGAAAGAAAGTCTTTCTGAATGAACCAATAAGTTTGATAGTGGTCCCTTTCTCAATGTCAAGATATTTTTGTTTTTCTTTTTTCTTTGAAAAAAAATTAGTTAGTTAAATCCATGATTTTCATGTGATTGTTTGCGAGTGTGAAATGAACTTATCTCAGTGGTTTTATGTGAAGATTTTAGTAGAGTTCACCTTTGATGATTTCCATCACAAAATTTTAATAAAAACTTTGATATGTGGTAGGTTTAGTGAGTCATTTGTGCTACCATTTGAATAACTATACGTCGAGTGTGAATTTATTTCCTCCAAAACCCTAGAATTGTTGATTGAGAGAAATAAGCTAATTGAACAACTGTCCCAGAGTAGTGATGGAGTGAGAATTCAATGGTTTAACTTTAATGGCTTGGTTACCAAAGTGAATTTGTTACATGCTTTGTTTATGAATGTTCAGTTTTCTGGTTAAACCACAAAAGAAGACCTCTTTCCCTTTAATTTCTTGATGTTATAGACCACATCTGATCTAGGCTTAATAGGTGAATTTGTCAAAAATATTTGTTTCGCTTGTGACTTATTTGTTATAACCATACCTTTTTGAACCGGTTGCTCAGACAGATTTCTTTCAACCCACTAAGTTCTATAGCTGGGAAAGAAAAACAAACAGAAAGAAAGAACGAAATATACTGAGAATTTGTCATCATGTGTTAGGTGGCAAATCGTTGTTCGTAAAGTTGGAGAAATAACAAAGGAATCTAGTAGGGGACCACTAGACCTTGGGTTCAATTGGGGCGGGTTGGAATTGGCAGATGCTACACCGAAACTTGCACAATCCTTTCATATCAACAGCTTGAGAAGGAGCCAAAAGCTAGGGATAGAAGAAATCTCTGCTCTGTAGAATTTTACACCGACACTGAAAGATTTAACTTTGTGAGGAAGAACATTTTTGGAATGTAGCCATTGCACCTGCAAATCCAACTAACGGATTAAGCATAACTGAAGCTCTGGAGTAGTCGCCATGGTATTATCAGCTATTAAGCATTACTAGTTTATAGTTTTCAGCCATATATGTCCATGTTAAATCAATAAAACCTGGTATAGCATACATCGAATGTTAAAACTGAATTAACATAACTCCAACAATCTGTCTACTTCAACTACAGGTAAAGGGGTGGTGTTTAAAGATAAATTTGCTACAGAAAAATATCATTGTTGCTTAATAACACAAAATCCCAAAAAAAAAAAAGATTATGACCTACACAATAGGAATAGTTATTATTTTCCTATAATTTTTCATTCTTGCATAATAACACGTTCTAACTGAGACTTTCTTGACATTTCAAAAGCTCATTGTTGGGAAATTCCTTTGGAGATACCATAATGAAGTTCCTATGATTAGAATAATCTCATAACAATCCAACCCCAGTATTAGTTTCATAGTTGAGAGAGTTTGTTATTCTCCTTAATGATTTGAATTCAATTCTTGGTCTAACATTCGAAAAAAATCAAAATTTTGCTAAATCACCTGGGAAAGAAATAGTCAAATACCAATGTCTCAAAACGAAAATATGAAGTCATAAGTATCTTACCCTACAAAAAATGTACTCCGATAACAATCCAAAATAACAGTAATTTAACTAAGTACATTACAAGCGTAAAAAACCAAGAAGTTGTGCCTTCTTGCTACAATTTATGCTAAACGTTTTCATTTTCAGCATCACCAATGCTAATTCCAATTACAAGTTGAAAAACTTACTTCTTGATGCACTAAAAATTACTAGTTACACCGTAAGGAAAATAGTAATGCCGCTACTAAAGCCAAGCATGCAATGGTGATAAGCATTTCTCCCTCTGGACGTATTGCTAGTGAATATTCTGGTGGTGGCGGAGGATTCTTGTAATACCATGGCCAATAAGGCAGTATTGGGTTAGGAGGTGGGGGCGCATAGTTTGGAAATTGTGGTGGAAGCCAAATGGGAGGTGGTAGCCACGGCAGTGGTGGAGGCGGTGGCAGTGGCAGTGGCGGAGAAGGTGGAGGTGGGCATTTTGTAGTGGGAATGGGAGGTGGTTGACAAGAGTAAGGACAACCATCATAAGGTGGAGGGGGTGAAGAGTATGTTGTGGTTTGGGTAGGGAGTGTAGAAGTAGTAGTTGTTTGTGACATCAATTTTGATGGTGAACTCATCAATAACAATGCAATGACCAAAACAATTGCTTCAATGAAACTTTTGGCCATTGGGTCATAAGAGATGATAAGCAAAGAGTGAAGAGCAAATGGGTATGAGGTGTGTGGGGAGATAATGAAAGGGTTTTGAGGCTTTTGTCTAAAAAGAGCCAGTAGCTAGTGAATTTTGTAATTGATTAACAATTACTTGGGATCTTTGCAAGCAACATTTAAAAGCATAGGTTCAATTGTTTAAAGGAATAATGGCTACTTTTGAATTGCTTTCGGAGGTAATGAGTATGATCTATGGGAATTGGGAAGTACTAGCCAGCTTAGGGAGGATGTATTTAATTCCAATTTAAGATATAGTAAGATTATAATTTATTAATCATTTAATTCCAATATAATCATATTATATTTGGATATAAGAAATTATATTTGAATTTGAAATTGAATCAAATTCATTTATTAGGAAACTATAACAATTTAAATTAAGGAGCATTTGAAATAAATTTATAATAAATTTAAAAATATTTCTATTTGCGTGTTATTTAAAATTTTAATTTTTTATATCTTGAATTTTAAATTAAATGCTTGCATAATCTTAAATTTTAAATTCTTAAAATTCGTTTCGAATAATGCATATCAATTTATACAATATTTATCTTTTTTGGAACATATATAAATTAGTGAACATAGAAAGAAAACAAAAGCAGAAACAAATCATGGAAAATGACTAATGTGTCTCAATCATTGTCCTTCTGGCATATAATTACTTTATAAGGCAACCCTTTTTTTAATGATCAATATATGTAGAGAATCTCATATAGCCAGTAGTATCCTTAAAGATATAGGAGATATTCTTTCATTAATTAAAAAAATATACTATACATGTTGGGCAATTAATAAGTCTGAATTCATATTCCTCACCTATTTCTTTTTTTTTTTTTCCAAAAAAATATTTTAAATTAAAAAATTAGAATGTAATTCTATTTGTTTGAGTGTGCTTAGACATCAGATAAATTTTGAGTTCGGAATATGCCATTATCCCCTCAATAAAAAAAAGAACAACAGTATTACTTAACTGAATTTTTAATAAAAAAATTGCAACTATAATTCTTAAATTTTTTTTTTTTAGGAATTAAAGAATAAACACCCACACAAATATTTCCTTTTAGCTAAAGGGAAATATAATCTTAGGATACAAAAATTGTATATAAAATATAGAATGTAAATAAATTTCTAATTTTTTTTCAAAAAAAAAAAAATTTCTATTATAAGTTTTCATGCATAAATAAATTAAAATCATCATATTATTTATTTTCTTATATATTAAAAATATTTTGATGCAAATACTTTTTAATTAGTTAATTTATGTTGGAGAAAAAAGAAAGTTATTATATTATGAGCCCAACAGGCCAAGGGTCTGGTGCAGTTGGGCCCTTTTGGCAGTGTTGTGTTCAGATGAGGGGCCTCGTCTCTGCACTTGCTGATGCTTCCTAGTTGCTTCTGATGCTACATATGATTGGCAAGTGATTTAGCTTCATTTATCACCTTTCCTGCAGTAGCCAGCACTGACAGAAATCTGTCACAGATACGTTAATATAGTAAGTGCAACAAAGTTGGTTGATTTATAAATGCAGCAATTTGATTGCTACATCACACAATAAAAGCCGAAAAAGACTTTCGACCTATTCATTTGCTTGAAAATTTAAATGTCACACTTGCTAGCTAAATAAGAAATAACAATTATATTCGGAAGTAAATAATTTTCTTATAAATAAATCGTCATCATCTTATTGATTCAGGTATGATTTATGTCGGATCAACTTTCATTGATCAAATAATTAAATTTGACTGGTATTTATCGAATGAAATTGATTGACAAATTAGGTTTGATAATTAAGTATTATAGTATCAATTGGAAAGAAAAATTATTTTGGATTATATTTTTTCCTAAAAAAAAAAATTAATTAATTTAGGATTTCATTTTCATGAGAAATAAATATGGTGGTATAAGATGAACTAACCTTGGAGAAAGGTGTGGAGGAGGTTAATTTGCAAATTAAATGTGGAAGGGAAAGGAATACAAATGGAAGAGTAAAAGATGATCGAGGCAGCAAAAGAGAGAGTTCATGTGGATGTTGAACCTAACTCATCAATTATTGATGGCATTGGCAGCTCAAGGAATAAATAACAAACCTATAGGGAACTTCTACAAACGAAAGCAATTTAATTGTGAAATTAAATTCAACATGTCATGGCTTAGATGTGCAATTAACCATGTACTATTTGGCTGTAGGTCTACTGTAAATAATCACTGTTATATATCATATGGACTTCAATGATTGTATCTTATAAATATTAGAAAAAAGTTCATGTGTTTTTCACTTGTAGATGCATTTATATGCAATATGAATTAAATTTTTAGATTCAATAATGTTTAAATTTGTTTCCTTGTTTAATGGTAGAATCCCCAATATAAAGTGAAAAAAAATTTAAATTTTCTTAAATTAAATTTTACATTGGTATTTTATATATGAATACATAAATTTAAGAAGTATTTTTTGATTATATATATATATAGTAGTTAGTATTAATTTATTTTTTGTTCTCACTTTTTAGCTTAACAGCTTAGGTGATGAATTATAATATAAGGTCATAGGTTCAATCTCTTATTCCTTTTGTCCTTTTAGTTGTTTCAAAAAAACAAATATCAATTTTTTTAAAAAAAAAAAAAACAATTTATACTAGTGGATGACTTTGAAATATAAGCATGTAATTTTAATTCTAAACGCATTTTATTGTTACTTATAATTGAATATTCAAAGCTAAAATAAAAGTATTTTTTTTATGTTTATCCACACACTCGAGAACCAGAAGCAACATATATTTGATATTGCATGTGATGAGCAGCACATTAAAAATCTTAAGACTTTTAATTGTTTATTTATAGAATTAAAGTGAAAATTTGCGTAACATAAATAAAACTCTTTCTACAACATAACAAATTGAATTTGTGAAATTTTTATTGATAAATGTTCTAAAGAAAAAAAAAAAAAAAGGAAATTGACGTATGATTCTTCTATGTTGATATGAAATTGGAAATGACTTCATATTAGCTGCCTGGAATTTGGATATTAGTGGAAGAAAGTGTCAGCTTTTCTTTTGGTGTAGTTTTTCCAGTTAATTAGCTTCTCTTGAAGTGAACACGTTCCTTTTTTTTTTTTTTTTAGCCACTTTGCTTGATGGGGTTTTGATGTATGTCCATACAATCAACATATATAAAATATAATTAGAGGAAATTTAGTTCAAAAAAAAAAAAAAAAAGCACAATGACTTTCAAGTGAACTATCTTCCATCCATCAGCTTAAATGTCCTAACTTTCTTCACCTCTGTCAACTGTTTGAGAGTATGGAGCCCTTTTCTTTAATGGCTTATTTTAAGAAAAATTGTTGTGGTGGGTGTGCATTATAAGGGATGAATGATCTCTTTGTAACGCAATGAATGGTGAAAATTATAAAGATTTTGAATTCGAATTCTCATAGAATAATAAACCAATAACTATTTTTATTAAATAATAATCTTTGAATAAAATATTATATATATAATAATGTAAACTACCATAAAAATAATTTGTCCCCATTAATTTTATAAATAAATCTTATCTTCTTGCAGAGTAGGGTCATTTTCATTAGATTGATTTATTGTTTTAAAAGAAACAAATGCTATATAAAAATGTCCAATACAAGCGGTGAGTCTAACCTACTCTGGTAACAAATTTGGTCAGGAAGATAAATTGTATTAATGACATTAGATATGATCATTCATTAGCATGCAAATTATTATTGAAAATATATATAAACATATTTCTGATATTAAGACAATATTATGAGCTAAAACGTTTAAGAATGTACGTAGTAATTAAAATAAAGGTTCCATAGCAACTTAACACAAGATCACTAAATTATGATCATCAAGTGTAGAACTCCAAATCCAAAACCAACCAAAAGCAGCAACCATATGGTAACATCATTATGGGTAGTAGTAGTAGTAGTAGTAGCACCACTGAAATAGTTCCAATTCTCATAAGGATCAGTTACGTACAAATTCCCATCTCCAGGCAAACCAGTCACATAAATAAACCTTGGAGGAGGTGGTGCCACAGGATTACAGCACGCTATGTTTGGAGGAGGTAGTGCCACAGGAGTACAGGGCACTGGCTTTGGCGGTGGTGGAGGTGGCGGAGGGGGAGGCAGTATCTGAGCACATGGGTTGACACAAGGACATGATCCACACTTTATTCCAGCATCACCTGGCTCTTGAGGCACAAATTCTTGGTCTAGCTTCTTGGTTACACTAGTAGTAGTGGTGGTGGTGGTAGTAGTAGTAGGAGTAGAACTACTTGGAACGGCGAAGACCAAAATCAAGAAAAGAAAAGGCAACAAAAGAGAATTCATTTGATGATGAAGAAGCATCAAGAAATCAATAGAGAGGTTACATATATATAATAACTTGAATGTTTTTGAAGAGATGGAGATGATGGGAGTGGGCTGTAATATAAGGGGCAGTAGACGTAGTTGACTAAGGGTGCATGAACATATTGAATATAGTAGTAGTAATGGTGATCATTGAAACATTATTGGTACAAGTAAATAAATAAATAAATGGAAGCTTAGGTAATTTTAGTTCAATCAAGAAAATATTGCAAAAAGATGAATTTATTGTTGTGAGAATGATTTGAGAAGTGTTTGAAATGAGAGACTTTGTCAAATGGGGTTTAATGCAGTGTTTTGAAAGCGAATTCCATGTGGATGTTGTAAATATAGGGGGACCTTTTAATTTATATATATGTCATTCACCTATTTTGTTTTATCATGTAATTGTTAGATTCTAAGTGAGATTTTAAATTCAAATTTTATAATTTTTATAATAACTTTTAACAATGTTAAAATATTAAAATTTATACCAATGTCTATAATTTAAGTGATAATAAATTTGAATCTTCTTAAATAAAGTTTCATATTAGAAAATAAATACTGAAAGAATTTTATCTTCCTTATATATCACACCATTCGAATTCCAAAATAATCAAATTTTTATATAGCTATTCAATACTAAAACATTAAACACAAAAAAAAAATTATGAATTATGTATTGTGTATTTATTGTAATTCTGTAAATGTCTTTGAACTTTGTGAAATTCACATAAAATTACATTTAATTTAAAGGTTACAATCATTAAAATTTTGAAAAAAAAAAGTACAATAATGGAAAAAAGCCCAATTTTAGCATTATTAAATTGCAAGATTATCAAATATTACTCTTTTAGGGGGTTCAAGAGGAATAAATGCACAACTTAGTGTAGATCAAAACTTGAAAATATGTAGCAATGCCAACTTGGCTAAAATATGATTAGAAAAGTTGTGGCATAAAAATTATAATTAATAAACTAAAGTAACTAAAGAATATTAAACAAATAAAAAGAAAGACTGTAGAACTTGAGCTTACTTCACTTTTTAGGCTGGAATTATTCTTCTATTCCATTTTTTTTTTTGGGACAAATTCTTCTATTCCAATTCTACTTTGGCTTTGATCGCTTTAGTATACTACACTAATCTTTAAGCAATCTTCCATGGCTTTTTTTTCAAGTATCTAATTTTAATAATTATAATTTTTAAAATTGGAAAAATTATACTTTGAGAGTTTTGGAATCAAAGATAAAAACCAAAAAAATTTGGGTTGTTTTCTCAAAATTTTTTTCTCTACAATAATCTTTTCTTTTTTCAATAATCACGCTAAGCAAGAGTATAAAAATATAAGTGTTACAAAAATTTTGCTCTTTCTATGGAACACTAAATACTTGAGACATCAAATATAAAAAGAAATACATATGCATATTTTTGGAAAATATGTTGCTTATAATTTATGCTTTGGCCAATAAACAAATGAATATGTGCAAAATTGTGTCACTTCCCAGCCAACATAAGGAAGTGGAAGAGCAAAGTAAGAATCAATTAGTAGTGCAGTGCATTTTTGCCTGTTATAATCTTATATTCCATCAACACAACAAAGAGGAATTGGCTTATAAAAGAATTGGATTTGATGATCTGAAAGCTAATAACAGTACTTCTGGTCCTAAAAAGTACATTATATGACATGAATAGATAATTCTGTGCATTTGAACCTTTTTTTTCATAGGGAGAGAATCATATGCCCTGGCAAAAAAAGATCATGAAAGCAAAACTTTTTTTTTTTTCTCTTTTTTTTTGAAGGTGATGAACGATTCTTTATTGAAGAATGGATTCTCTCAGCCAAGTGATGATATTGGTGTACATGCCATCATAACATTACTTCGGAACCATGAATGATACAAGTAATTGTGTGCTTGAAAACTATCACTGAAAGGGCACATGTAATGAAATTTTAATGATCCCAATAACCTCACTTGACTATAGAAATGTAAATATTTTTATCTTTCAGAAGTTGGAAATATTATAAAAGAATAGAGTCTTAAGAATTAAACCCTGACATTGTTGTTGGGTCATTGGACAACTGTTGGAACAAGCTAGGAAAGACAAATCTAATGATATCAATAGGATGAAATTGAAAGTAGGGAAGCAGATGAGTGAACAAGAAGAATTGCCACAACTAATGCAGAAATACAGTATGCAAGCAATTGAGTATGTGTATATATATATATATATATATATATATATATATATATATACACATACTATATATATATATATGCTTGCAACTAATAAATGTTGTAAATTTTGGGTTAATTTTCATCAATAATAACAAATTCACCTTGAAAACTATTGCTAAGATGATTAGAATGTAAGTAATTATAATTAAAAATCACTTCAAGGTAGATTTTCAGAAAAGTATGATGGGATACAATGATTTACTTAAATATCAATATCCTAAATAGAATTTTACCCATACAAGTAATTTAATAACACAATAATTTATAACAACTATACCCGATAATAGCTATTAAAATAGATATAAAAGAGAACATCAAAATTTAACGAGATTCGACCAATTATGCTTACATCCTCAAACAATACCAAAATTATAATTCACTAATTGAGGAAATATTTACAAAAGAAAGATAAAGAATACAATTGCCTAAATATAGGGGAGAAGACAATTTTTAGATGGAAGGGATGGTTTTAACAGGAGGGGGGGGGGGGGGGGGGGGGGGGGGGTGGTGGAGGAGTCCTTTTATTGCCTAAGGACTCCTCCAATTTTTTCCAAAATTCCAATGTGGGAATTTTGACACGAAACCAACAAATCTTCACCTTGACAAAATTGCGTACAATTTTCTCATAACTCCAATCTTCAGTAATGTCTACAAATTCCAATTTTCAATTTTTAACAATATTGATCAAGTCTAAACAATGTTTAAACTTAACTGCAGTTACCACTTTTGTCATCATATTAGCAAGATTCTTAGTGGTTTTAATCTTCTGAATTATGACTCCACCTTTTTCCAGAATCTCCTATACAAAGTGATATCGAATATCGATATGCTTCATCCTTGCATGATAAACCTAGTTTTTTGCTAAATGAATAGCACTCTGACTATTACAATGCACTTTGATGTGCTTTTGCTCCATTCCCAATTCACCAAGCAACCCTTGAAGCTAAATTGTCTCTTTCACAGCCTTTGTAATTACCATATACTCTGCCTCTATGGTAGATAAAGCAACTGTTGACTATAAGGTGGACTTCCAACTGACTGATGCCTTTGCAAGTGTAAACATATAGCCAGTAGTTAATCAACACTTATCCATATCATCAACATAGTTAGAATCACAATACCCAACTACACATTGACCATTTGGCCTATCTTGCTGAAATACCAAACCAACATCTACGGTGTTCAAAATATACCGTAAAATCCATTTCACAACTTGCTAATGCTCCTTTCCAGGATCATGCATGTTCCTGCTCACAACCTCAACTACCTATGAAATATCAAGTCTCATACATACCATTGCATACATTAAGCTACCAGCAGCACTTGCATACACTACTTTTGACATGTATTCCCGTTTTACATCATTCTTTGGTGACATGGATGCACTAAGTTTGAAATGAGGAGTAAGAGATATACTAACTGGTTTTGACTTCTCATTCATGCCAAAATATTTTAGTACCTTCCTCAGATATTCTTTTTGAGATAAATAAAACCTCCTTAATTTTCTATCTCTAGTTATCTATATGCTAAGAATCTTCTTTGCTTCACCGAGATCCTTCATCTCAAACTCTTTATTCAATTGATTCTTTAATTTCTCAATTTCTATCTGACTCCTAAAAGCTATTAACATATCATCAATATAAAAAAGAAGATATATAAAGGATTTGTCTTGTTGCTTACGTAAATACACAAAATGATCATATTTGCTTCTTGTGTACTTTTGCCCTATCATAAACTTGTCAAATTGCTTGTACCACTGCCTCAAAGATTGCTTCAATCTATACAATGATTTTTCTAATTTGCATACCATCTTCTCTTTTCTAACAACTTTGAATCCATCTGGCTAAGTCATAGAGATTTCTTTATCTAAGTCTCTATGTAAAAATGCAATTTTTACATCCATCTGAACTAGTTTCAAATCCAATCGTGCTACCAAAGCCAATAAAATTCTAATGGAGGAATGCTTTACAACTGGAGAAAATACTTATTATAATTAACTCCGTCCATTTGAGTGTAGTCTTTAGCTACTAATTTTGCTTTATAGCAAACATTATCTTTGTTAGGAAATTCCTCTTTCTTTGTATATACCCATTTGTATCCAATTATCTTCTTTCCTTTCAGAAGATTAGCTAGTTTCCATATCTGATTCTTCTTAAAAGACTACATTTCTTTATTTATGGCAACCCTCCACTTATCCTTTTTTGAACTTTAGACTATTCATTATAAGTGGCAGGAATGCCATCAATTGCAATTGGTGATGCAGAAGCGACTATATTAGTATATCGAGCAGGTTGTCTAATTGTCCACTTTCCCTTTCTTATTGTAATTGGTTTATATTGTTGTGGAAGGTCTTGGGTCTGAACCTCTTCCTCATTTGGCTATGGAGGTTCTTGGATCAGAACCTCTTCTTCATTTGACTCTTCTTCTACCATAGGAGATTCATCATCAGTTTCTTCATTGGTTGGGACAATTCTTTTGCCATCAAACTCCACTTGTTTGGGAGTACCATCTTTACACTCTATCTTTTTCAGAAGTCACCTTTCTTAGCATGGCAGATTCATCAAAGGTAACATCCTTATTGAAGATTACTTTCTTTATTTTTGGACACTAAAGATGATAGCCTTTCACACCAGAAGTGATCCCAATAAAGATAACCTTTTTTTGCTTTTGGGTCTAACTTTGACTCCTTAACATGGTAATATGTAGTGGAACTAAACACATGTAAGGAATTATAATATATAGTAGGTTTTCCAAACCATTTCTCCAATGGCGTTTTACCACTAATAGTAGTCGATGGTAAGCGGTTGACAAGGTGGCAAACATATACTATAGCCTCAACCCATAATTCTTTGCCCAACCTAATATTAGACAACATACACCGAACCTTCTCTAACAATGTCTAGTTCATATGCTTTACTACCTTATTTTATTGTGGTGTATATCTAATGGTGAAGTGTCTAACAATACCTTCATCTTCACAGACTTTTAAAAATGGATTATTTTTTAACTCTCTACATTGTCTGTATAGAGACGTTTGACTTTTCTGTCTGTTTGAGTCTCTACCATCTTTTTCCATTTTAAAAAAAATTCCCAATACCTCATCCTTCATCTTCATTGTATACACCTAAACTTTCTGGGAAAAATCATCAACAAAGGTGACATAATAGTGTTTTTCTCCCAATGAAACAGTTTTAGAAGGCCCCCAAACATTTGAATGAACATAATCCAAAAAACACTCAGTATCATGGATTGTTGTTCTAAATTTTACTTTTATCTTCTTCCTTTTGATGCAATGCTTACAAAAATCCAATTTGCAAGCCCGTGCTCCTTTTAATAATCCTTTATTTATTAGCAATTTCAAGGATTTTTCTCTAGCATGCCCCAAGCACATATGCCATAACCTAGTTGCTTTTGAATCTTGATTATCAGTAGAAGTTACCATTGATGTTGTCCCAACAGTTGTAATACCTAGAAAGTAATACACATTATTTCTTTTTTAAATTCCTTTCATTATCACAAGTGCACCAGAGACAATTCTTATTACCTATCTTTCGCCCTTACTTCGAAACCTTTTGACTCTGAGGTTTCCATAAAGATAAGATTCTTCATCAAATTCGGCACATAATAAACACCTGTTAAGGTTTTGGTTGATCCATTTTAATTTCTTAAGCACATTGAACTGATCCTATGTATGAAAAAAGGGACATTTTTTACTGTGTAGACAATTCCACCTTTTAGTTCTTTAAAATCAAAGAACCATTCTCAATAAAGGGTCATATGGTGGCTATATGCTGAATCTAGAAACCATGAACTAGAACAACTAGTTGATGGTGTAACAACAATTAAGAGGTCTGAATCTACATCATCATACTCAGCTACATTTGAAATAACCATTCCAATTTTAGGTTTTCCTTTATTCTTTAGCTTAGTACAATGTTTTTCCTAGTGCCCTTTTTCTCAACAAAAGGCACATTGATCTTTGCTCAGTTTGGACTTTGACTTTGATCTTCCTTTTTTTTTTCTTTATTCTGACTCTGCGAACGACCTCTAACAACTAGAGTTTCTGCTTCTACACTTGTATTTTCATGCTTTTCTTTCTTTCTTAATTCATAACTACATAAGGCAACAGTTACTTTATTGAGAGACACAACAACCTTCCTATAAAGTAAAGTAGATTCAAAATACTCAAACTCATCAGGAAGTGATCCCACCAACATCAGAGTCAGATCTTCATATTTAAAATTCATGTCCATATTATCAAATTAGTTACCAACTGATTAGAGCTAGTAATGTAATAATTCATAATGGTATATAGAACATAATTGAAGTGAAATAAACTTTTTTTCATGTAGAGCTTATTTTGACTACTTTTCTTCAAAAAATTCTCCTCTAGTGCCTTCCATAATTTACTTGCAGAAGTTTCTTTTGAAAATGAATACTTCTACTATCTAGAAAGACACAATCAAATGGCATCGCATGCCAATCGATTGATTGTCTTCTATTCTTTCTCCTCAACACCATCTGGTTTCTCTTCTTCTGTAATATCCCGTGTTTTTAAATGTTTTAATGCTGTATCGGGATATGCAGTGTTAATAATTTTCATATGTATATTATATGATATTTTTACGAGTTGGTATGTATTTAAAACCTATTTTAATTATTGTGTATTGTTTACAGTACTTTACGTAAAATTTTCCCGGGACTTGCATTTTCAGGAAAATTTTCACGTAAATAATTTATTATTAATTATTTTAAATATATTTTCTGACTTGCATGAACTCATACATATTTTTAAAAATACTAAACACCGTGTATATGTGTACCTATTTATTTAATTAGGGTTTAGTATTTTACCCTAATATTTAATTAATTAATTAATTATTTTATTGTTATTTAATTATTTTTAATTAATATTAAATTTTAAAATATTAAATATTAAGTGTGTGGATGTGATTTTTTTCAAATATTTTATTAAAATTATTTTTTTTATTTTTTATTTTTTTATTTTTATTTTTATTTTTCTTTTTCTTTTCTTTTTCTTCTTCTTCCTTCTTCCTTCCCCGTGCCCGACCACTCCCTCACCACCAACCACCGTCTGTCACATCGTTCCCCTACCGTCGGTGTGCCTCCCGGCTTGCCACCTTTGTCCTCAGCCGTTCCCCGCCGCCAGCAGCCTTCTTCCCCGGTGCCGGCAACCTCTTTTCTTCCATTTTGGCCAAAATTCCTCTCCTCGCCGTTCACCAACTTTCCGACCACCATTTTCGACACCGCCGGTCTCTTTCTTCTCCTTGAGCTCTGGTGAGTGTGATTCTAGCTTTTTTTTGAGCTTAAATGGTCTTGATTTGCTTAGGTTTTGAATTTTCCATTTCGGCCATATTAGGGTTTTTGATTTTTTTGAGCTTTGAATTGATTGATTCATGAAAAATCCCTTCACAAATGTTGATCCTAGTAGCTTAATCTACATGTATGAATTTTTGTGGAATTTTTGGAGATTATTTTGATTTTGGGTATTTTTGAATATTTTAATATTATTTTCTAATTTTCGGAAATTAATTATTTAAATTATGAAATTGTGTTTTATGGTTAAATTAGGTGTTGAAATGAATTAGAGGAATTTATTTGGAATTTTTATGAATTTCTATGTATTTATTTTGAATTATTTAAGTTTATGTAATTTTGGAAAATTAGGGTTAATTGTGTTTTTAATTGAATTTAATTGGTAAATTGAGTTTAATTATTGATATTATTGATAAATATGTTGAGAAAATTAATTTTGGATAATTATACTATTTTTGGTGAATTTTTGAAGTAATTTTAGTATATTTATATATATAGGGGTATTTTGGTAATTTTACACAAAATTGGGTAAAAATGTAATTTAATTGGTTTTAATAGTTATTTAAGGTATAAAAATGATTTCTACAAATTATTTAGTATTTTTAATTAATTAAAACTATTTTTCGTGAATTATTTTCAATTATAAATATAATATACGATTTTACTAATAAAATGAGTTTTTATCGGTTTTTATTGTGTTTAAAGGTTAATTATGTAATTTTTACCTATAAAATGTATTTCTAGGTTATAAGGGTATTTTTGGTATTTCTGAATTGTTCTGTGTTTGTGGACCCCGGTCGATAGACTGTAGTTTGGAGTCCGACCGAGGGGTTGTGGATTTGTTGTTGTGCCTATTTTTCGAAGTGTGTTTCTTTGTAGGGTCGACTCTACTCTTTGAGTAGAGAGATGTCCGTTTTACAGGGGAGGTTCTGCCGAATTTTTGATAGAATTCTCGTAAAACGTGATATCCGGTCGAACCCTAATTTCGATTCTGTGTTTAATATTCTAGATCGAATTCTAGGATTTTCTGTTAGGCTTACTCTAATGTCGGTTATTTATTGATTGTTTAGTTGCACGAAGATCGAGGCCTAGTGGACCAGGCCCGTCGAATCCATCTCGTGGAGCGCACTAGGGTGAGTTACTATACTATATATATATGCTTTAGGATGCATGATTTAGAAATATATGTTTTATTTTGATTAAATACGCATAAATAATGTGATTTGTATTTAAGTATATTTTTGGTTTATTTTTGGTATATATTAAATTATATGCATGTTTTGTAAATAAAATATATTTAAAATGTTTCTAAATATATTTCTAGCTTATTTTACAATTTGATTGGATTTATTTGACGTATATATACTCGAAATATACCTAGTTTATTTTTGGTATATTTCTAGTATATATATGGTTTATATTGTTATTTTATTTAAATTCATGCATTATTTATTTGTGAATGGATGTTTTATATTTTTTAATGAAGGATATCGATAGAACGTGCTACTTAGTGGGCAGCACTAGGACCGAGTACGTACCGGTACGCCTATAGTATTTAGGCTATATTACTAACCTATTTATGGATATTGATTGATTATGATTATTGATGTGTGAGATGTGATTTGGGTGTGATTGCTGGAGCTCGGTTGACCAAGTGTCTCGGGGCCAATCACACTGGCAGTCAGACTGCTGGAGCTCGATTGACTTAGTGTCTCGGGGCTAGTCTACTGTCTAAATGGATTAAGTGGATATATTTGGATCAAGTGAGCCTTAGTGGCTAGAGTGTTGTCTAACACTGCTTTGAGGTTGCGATATTCTAGGGTTCTATGTGATCCTTCATAAACGATGATTTTCAATGAAACATATAAAATGATTTTATTGCATCTGTGTGTATTTGCCTGTATATATACATATTAGATATATATTGTTGACTGTATGCATTGTCATTTAGTGTGTATGTATATATATTATAGTAATTCACTCAGTGAGGTCTGACTCCCCTCCGTTGAAAATTTTTCAGGAGAGTCAACATCTTCAGACCTCAGTAGCAGGCCTGTACACCGGATTTCTTCCGCCCCGGCTTCTTTGTGTAAACTGCTTACTTGAGTCTTATTTTTATAATCTAGACACTGCAGTAGTTGTAAATTAATTTATGGGATTTTATGTATTTTATTTATGTGAGGTATTGTATCATGTGAACTGGATTTGTATTAAAAGATTTATATATATGAGATGAGATTTAATTTAAATCCAGTTGGTGAAAATAATATTGTGATAATTATGATATTTATGGTTTTTATTTCCGCTGCATTATATATTGCTACTATTATTGCATGTTTTATTTTATTTTTAGTCTTGCTACGGGTCCCGGATTCGAAAGAATTCCCGTTCCCTAGCGCCGGTTATGGCCCCTATTTTGGGTCGTGACATCTTTAATGGTAATGTTTAGACCCTGCTGAAAGACGACATCTAATACCTCACTTTTCCACATACCGAAATGACTGGTGCCATGAAATATCTTCATTGCAAATCTAGCATTTATCATAGCATTTCTTGCCAAAATTGAAGATGATGAAGTTGTCGATGTCGATGTGGATAATTGTGTGCAGTTTGCCATTTTTGCAGCAAATTCTATTTAATAGTTGTCAACGCAGAATGCCAATTAACCCAAGGATTTTTTTTTTATTGTGGAAGATCAACTTAAACTGCAACCACAAAGCATACTAAAATAAACCAAGAGCTCTTATACCAATTGTTGTGGAATTCGGGTTAATTTCTACCAATAATAACAAATTTACCTTGAAAACTATTGCTTAGATGACTAGAGTATAAATTATTGTACTAAAAAATTACTCCAAAGTAGATTCCCAAAAAAGTGTAGTGAGACACAATGATCCACTTAAATACTAACCTCCTAGACATAATTTTACAAAAACAAATAATTTAATAGCACGATAACTATACTCGACAATAGCTATTAAAATAGATATAAAAGAGAACACCAAAATTTAATGAGGTTCGGTTAATTATGCCTACATTTTCAGACACTACCAAAATAATACTTTACTAATTGAGGAAATGTTTACAAAATAAAGAGAAAAAAATACAATTGTCTAAATAAAGGAGAGAAGACAATTTTTAAATGGAAGGAATGATTTTAACAAGGGGGAGGAATCCTTTTATAGTCTAAAGACTCCTCCAATTTTTTTTTTGTTTTTTAATTCCAATGTGGAAATTTTGACATAAAACTAACAATAAGGAGAAGGGAGTAAAATTATTCCATCCAAGTCAAAACTTTGAGATTTCTTTTAAAAGGTGAGCAAGTAGGAGAAAATAATTTTTAATTAATAAAGTTTGAATTCAATTGGAGGAGCTGCCATAAGAACTTCATATTATTTTATTATAATAAAAATAACTCAGGCAAAATTTGTCACCTCTTTATTCTGAATTCTCAAATTGGGAAATAATCCAATTTTTCATGAGTAGAATTTGAATATATATAGCATATATAAACTGCTTATTACACTTATGTAAAAGTGGTCTAAAAAATTGTATGGTGTATTTGCAGCTATAAATAAGTTGAGCTGCTTATGAATTATTGAAAATTTGATCCATTAAAAGTTTGTTTGGATTCATAAAATGAAAATCACTTAATTAAGTTGAATTTAAGTTGTTCATAATTTGACTCAAGAAAGTTATGAATAAGCTCAATAAAAGATGATGAGCTAACCCATAATTTTAATGTAATAATAGTTTGTTATTAATTATAATAAAATTTAAAAATAATTTAAATAAAAATAAAGTTATAATTTTTATTAAATATATTATAACTTTAATGAATAACTTCAATTTATATTATAGTTTCTAAAATTAATCAGACACATAAACAGTTCGCAAATAATAAATAATAGTAAATTAGGTTTGATAATAAATAAACTAAATTTGAACTAATTAAAAATTGATTTGGGTCACTTCAGTTATACCTATTACCGACTTTCTTGATTTTACTTGGTTAATAATATTTTTTTGGTTGTGAATTATATTGAGATCATAGACAAAGACATTATTAGATCTTAGGCTGCTGTAATTTTATTTTATTCTAATAACATATTTTCTGAATTGCACAACAACAAACAAAAGACCAAAACATGGATTAGTCATGCGATCAACACACTTTTTCAAGAGTTGGTATTTTAATTTCAAAATAATCAACTTGCGAAAACAATTACTATATATAATAATAATAATAATAATAATAATAATAATAATAATAATAATAATTTTAATTTCCTACTCTCCATCAAAAGCATTGATTATGTAACATAATGTTTTCAATGATGGAAATGAACCTAAGTAGAGATGAGATTAAATCATTAAGATATTAATGATGGAAAATGTTAAACAAATAATATTAACAAATGTATATTGTAAATTGGGGAGTGTTATTTGCAATCCCTTATATATATATTAGTTTGTTATTAAGAAAATTCGAATGAGCCATTACACTCATCAGCCAGTGAGATTTAATCAATTCTTATCGGATTCATGTGTTACCTAAAAAATTAAATTCCTTGGCTGTGAACGGGAGGTATCTATATAAAGTTGTATATTTTTAATTTTATAAGGATGTACATTAGTCTCACTTGTAATTTATAAGTACTAATTATTCTAAGTAAATATCTATAGGTACTAAATTATAAAATAAAATTTCCCCTACACTATAACACCAATAATCTAATCTTCTAAACAAATAAATATTATATATAACACCAATAATCTAATCTTCTAAATAAATAAATATTATACTTCAAACTGACACCACATCCGCAAACAATCTCCGTAAAGAATATTAACGTAAATTACTTACAGATTAATTAATAAAATCATTTAATAATAAGATTGTATATACTATAATTTGATTACTGCAGAAAAAATATATTTCTATGAATGTAGGAATTTTACTATCAATTTAGTTTTGGATTAAATTTTTTATTTAGCAATTGTGTTAATTTATATTAATAAGAATTTATAATAAATTTAAAAAAATAATTAATAAATAATTTATAATAATTTATAATTACATATTATTTGAAATTATTATTTTTAGAATTTAATATTTAAAATTAAATATTTACTTTTAAAAGTAACGATTTTTTATTTATGAAATTCTAAAAACCTAAATTTTTTATCACTCATTAGATGTATTTTATGTTTTTTTTTTTAAGTTCCCTCCAATATTTTTATTATGATTTGCACCTTGTTTGAAATTTCTTCCATTTTTGCATCTTAAACAGAAAAAATGGTTTCAAGAAAGAAGTTTGCTTTTGAGAGAAATGTGTGTATATATATATATATATATATATATATATATATATATACACACGCGCGCGTGTGCGTGTGTTGGTCGCGCATATATCACTTATAAGTTATTTAGGACATGTGTCATTTAACAAAAGATACTGGATTTTATGAAAGTACAATAACCATACATTAGAGATTAAGTTCAGTAACCATACAATAAAAATTATGCTAAAAAACTGAATACAAATTTGATCCACCCAACTTGTATGATTTGTCTCCTTTAGTATTATTTTATTTTTAATTAATTTTCTTATTATACATCAATATATAATAATTTTATAATCATACAATCATATATTAGCAACATATGTGAACATCAAAAGAAGTAAAGAAGAAAATAATTAAAATTTCAAACATTATTTTATATATATATATATATATATATATCATACAAAGATAGAAGGGAAAGAATGAAATTACAATTCTTGTACACAATAAATAACAAAAAATTGTTATATTATAATAAATAAAAAAACCATTCACCCTTAATGTAAAATAATTAATAAATGAAATCAAGAATTAAATAAACATGCAAGTAATAATTATTATTATTAAATGTAATCTAAAAGTGTTAAAACTTATAAAAATAAATAATACCTAATTAAATAGAAACTAATAAAAATAAATTAATTTGATAAAAAGGAGAAAAATAATATGGATGAACTCAAAAACATTAGTCAAAATTAAATTAAACAATAATTTAGGTCAAATATGATTAAAGAATGTCAAAATTAACCAGAATTGGTCAAAACAGCTCAAATGATGTTATAATCACAAATAATGACAAATATGTATCATGGCTCTTTAGATCTTAAAAAATATCAATCTAATAATTAAAGTATAGGCTAAAGAAACAATTTAAACTTTTTACATGATTTTTATAGCAATATTTTCTTTCAATTCTTCACCATATTAGGTTTAAAAAATAAACCGATTTAAATATTTTTAACCAACAAGGATGTAGCTAAATATTTCGCGTTGCAATTATCATCCAAACATAGTAAGTTGTATGTTGTTGAGCAAGATTTGATCACTCTTTATTGGAAGTTGTTTGATATTGCATATAAAATGAGGATTGCCCTTAATGTTTACAGTTGCCCAACTTTCACTTATCTCTTTTGGGAAATTGAATTACCATAACTTAAAAGTTGTTCCAATTAGTATCATGGATGGCGATTTCTCAATCTCCGTACTATATCTCTATGATATGGTTACGTGCTCTTTAGAGCCTTGAATTCAAACAGTGTCGTAATTGCAAAAGACTTAGGCATACACTAAACCCCGCTGCCTACACTAATGGTATAAGTAGTGAAAGTAATAATGCATATATTGACAATTATATATTGGCAAAATACTTTTAAAAAATGACCGAATTGGTTTTCCTATAATTTTGTAAGGCTATACATACATTGGCAAACAACTTAAATAGTGATGTACAATAGTCATATATGACTTCATTTAAGGTTTTTGGTCAAAAATTAACTTCACACCAATAATAAATTTGATAACATATAGATTATTACCTAATATGCATAGAGCAATAAATGATACTTGATGTTCAAAATTCACCCACTCATCACAAGGCTGAAGCTAGATCTTAATTCATTAACATACTCATTCGAACATTCAGAAAATATCATCATCACTAGATTAATTTCTTCATGTTAACAAATTTATCCTATGATTTATCATATAATTCAACTCCCGACTCAGTAGCGAATTTAGCTGTATCCCATATTTTTTAAAATAGTTTATGAAATTTTTTTCAAAAGCTTTTTTTTTCTTTTCCTTTTGCTATGACCATCCAACTGCCTTAAATCTTGATCTCGTTGAAATTTAGTGATATTGGACACTATAACACAAGATATCTGTACAAATTCTTTGATGAATTACTTCAAATCACTTTTATCTCTATCAAAGCAACAAACTTTTCTCTATGTTGAAAGTTCTCACATTCATCCTGGCCTTAGAAATAGATATTGATTTCATCCATGCACTTTCCAAGCCATCAATTGATTCATTTCACTCTCCTTCTGAGCTTAAATAGAATTAACTGACCATAAATCAAGTTCCTAGATTTCTTGAACCTGTTTTACAAAACACTTTAACTACTCATATCTTTAAGTATATCTTTTGGGTACATTCTTTTAAGGACATCTTCTCATTTTTGCATGTGATATTCAAGCACTTTAAGCAATCCAAAAAGGTCGACATGCAAACTTTCAATTGAATTAGCTAAATCTTTCATTGAAATGATAGTACTATCCATATCAAAATTCTTTTTATCAAAACTACCCTACTATCATCTTCCTTATTAGCCATTGTTGGAGCCTTTTAAAATAAACTAAAAGGAAAAGAACAAATTATTGCCAGTGCAAAGAAACAAAGAAAAGAGAAGTTTGTAAAGATTTTTTTGGGTTTGATTTTAAAAGAAAGTAAAAAAAGAAAAAAAAGAGGTGCAAAATGTAGAGAAATCAGTTATTTCTTTTAATATAGGCACTAATCTTATCTATCAATAGAATATTTTTGACTCACACTACCCTCAATAAAAACTTCCCTTTTCTTTCCACAACCTCATTTAGATTGAGAAAGAAGAAAGAAGGAAAGAAATGAGAATGCCAAATATGATGTAATTTGGCTGTACCTTGTATATATTTCTTTCAAATCATACAGTTATTGATAATAAGAAAACTTTGTTAATAAAAACTACATGTCAAATAAACAATTAAAGATGATCTTGATTACACCAGAGCTTAAGTTAATAATGTTCTTTATGTGTACAATTCTTCTCCCTTTTTCAGGAATTTTCCCACCAGGCTTCAACTGTAAGGAAAATAATAGTAGCACTTATATAATGGAAAGAACATAAACAACATTCAAGTTGTGATGGGTCAGATAAATAGCCCAATGCCACTTGCTGCTCTGGAGTTTGCTTATAGAATTTAATACTCAAGCTCATATATGGGAATGGAGCAAACTCATGTGTCATAGTATCTTCATTCATAAGTTGAAAAGAGAAGGTGAAAACAAAAAGGACAAAAGTTGCACATAAATAAAACAAAAAAAATTATATTTTTCCTAAAAGCACAATATAGTCACCTATCACATCTCAGTAAAATAAGAATTGGAGAATTGAGATCATGAGAAATACTTTGATAGATCATAGAAGTCATGGGGAATTCAATCCTAACTTTTATAAACTCTTTAAAAGTTAAGGTGTATTCAATAATAACTTTTATAAACTTAAAAAAGTCTATAAAAGTTAAGGAGTATTTAATTAGGAGTTTTAAATAATTAATAAAAGTAAAATCATATTCAAAAAGTCATGAATTTTTCTACACAATGGAATTTTGTGGACTTTAAATGACTTTTTATAGGTTAATATAAATAGGAAATCTAAAAATTCTATTTCACCCTACCTCAGGAATTGAGCAGACTTTTCCTAGCATAAAAGTTGTTCTTTACTAATTGAAAAGAGAAGAAAAAGAGAAAAGTGACAATATGGTATTTCTTCTTTTTGATCTTACTATTGCACAATTCCATTAATTCTAACAATTATAAACAACTACGTTTTTCTTGTTCCTTTATCTGAGATTAATTGGATTATTTACTTGTATTAATTTTTTTTTCAATTGTGATATTCATAATAGAATTTTTGTTGTTGTTGGATCATTATTTTATATTGTTTAATTAGAAAAATCATTCTTTTATATATATTTTTATATATTTTGGTGTCTGATTGTTTGAAAAATTGAATGAACTACTAAAGCCCATCCAATCTATAAAATCTCCAAAGTTCATTCTTTAAAAAAAAAGAATATATAACTTGTTTAATATATATTTTATGTACGTGAATTTTGGTGCCTGATTCATTTATATTAATATATATTCTATTGATTCTCTAAATTCCAGTGTTTGATGGATAATATAATGCTATAATGTAACTTATTTGTTTGTTATAACGCTATAACTTGTTTATTTATTAGGCCTAGCTTAGGAAGTATTAAGGAGAGGTGAATTGTTTACATATACTTACTATGTATATAAAACAATTGTCAACATCATGTTGATTGGTTGGGAATAAAGACTTTTTAATATGTTATGGAATGAAATACCTTTAAAACATTTAAATGCCATTAACTTTTTAATAGCATCTGAATTTTTACTTAGCTTACAAAATTAATAGTTATAGAAATTCATGTTAAACACATGCTTTGAAATGACCCAATTAGTTGAGTTTTTAGACCTATGCCAAATATAATGTAGAGTAATATTACAAAAAAGAAATATTCTTATTTCATGTTATTATTAGTTTACTTATTCAATCTTGTTCTTTTATGTTATTTATATTTGTTTATTGCATGTATCATATAGTGACAAATAATATTATTTTGGGATGTTTATTAATTGGGTTTATTTTATGTTAGTTTTTATGAATGAATAATGGATTTGCTTTAGAACTTGTGTCTTATAACTTTCTAATAATTAATATATTTACACATAGACTTATTATTTTTCATCAAGTGATTCTATTTGTATGTCCTAAACATGAATGGAGATTATGAGGTAGAGAATCAAAGAATAGAAGAAGAATAAATGGAAGAACAATGGTATGAAACTTTTAAGCACTTGTTGGCGACAATTTAAGCAATTGTATGTGTCTTGAATAAGCTGATAACTAGTATGTCCTAAAATCGTGTCCAATATCCTTTATCCAGATGGCCAAAAACTTCACATAGATACCATTATATATATAAATTTTTAAATGAAGATCCAACAAAATTTTGAAAAGTATATAGAATGTACCCTAGCGTGTTTCTCAAATTATGCAGGATTATTAAAGAAAAAACACCCGTACAAAATACAAGGTTTATTTACATTGAAGAAATGCACCTTTCTACTCATTTTCGGTTAAAATGAAGATATTGCATAGTTCACAAAACATTTGCCCATTCACATTTCAATACTAGCCAAAATTTCAACAAAATTTTAAGACCATTAAATAAAATTGTAGTAGATATAATGACTAAACCAAGTTCCTCAGTTCTAGAAAAAAAAAGTACAAGGTTCAATCCTTACTTTAAAGTAAGTATGTTATCAATTTTTTTATAGTACTTTATTATTATTGCCACTTCTTCTACATTTTTTTTAGTAATATGATTATTGTTCTAATTAAACATTATATTTTATATTAACTCGGGATTGCATTGGAGCTCTCCCATTGTAATATCCCGTGTTTTTAAAATATTTTTACACTGTACCGGGATATGCAGTGTTAATAAATTTTGAATATATATGTGATATTTTTACGAGTTAATATGTATTTAAAACCTATTTTAAATACTGTGTATTATTTTCAGTGTTTTACGTAAAATTTTCCCGGGACTTGCATTTTCGGGAAAATTTTCACGTAAACAATGTATTATTAATTGTTTTAAATGTATTTACGGACTTGCATGAACTCATACATATTTTTAAATTATTAAATAAAGCCTTTGTGTGTATAATTATTTAATTAGGGTTTATTATTACCCTAATATTTTATTAAGTATTTATTTGTTTTATTGTTATTTAATTAATTTTATTTAGTATAAAGTATTAAAATATTAATATTTTATGTGTGTGGTGTATATTTGATGTGTGTAATTTAATATTATTTTAATATATAGTATAAAGTATATATATATACATATATTTGTCAAAAATCAAAAAGAATTGGAAAATTACATATTTGCCCCCGAGTCCTCTTCTTCTTCCCCGATTCTCCCTTCTCCATTTCCGGTCGCTGCTGTGCCGTTCCTTCACCGTGGGTGTGCCGTCCGGTGTGCCACCATCTTCCCCGACCAATTTCGCCGCATGAGGAGGCCGTTTCCGGCGTCTGGAGATCGATTTTGGCCGGAGAAGCCGAAAATCGATCCACCGTTGATCACGCCGATTCCGGCCACCGCTTTCGACACCGCCGGTCTATTTCTTCTCCTTGAGCTCCGGTGAGTGTGATTCTAGCTTTGGTTTGAGCTAAAATGGTTTAGATTTGCTTAGGTTTCGATTTTTCCAATTCGGTCATATTAGGGTTTTTGATTTTTTTGAGCTTCGAATTGGATGATTCATGGAAACTCCCTTCACAAATGTTGTTCCTAGTAGCTTAATATACATGTATGAATTTTTGTAGAATTTTTGGATTTTTGGGTATTTTTGAATATTTTAATATTATTTTCTAATTTTCGGAAATTAATTATTTAAATTATGAAATTGGAGTTTATGGTTGAATTAGGTGTTGAAATGAATTATAGGAATTTATTTGGAATTTTTATGAATTTCTAAGTATTTATTTTGAATTATTGAAGTTTATGGAATTTTGGAAAAATTAGGTTAAATGTGTTTTAAATTGAATTTAATTGGTTAATTGAGTTTAATTATTGATATTATGGATAAATATGTTGAGAAAATTAATTTTGGATAATTGTATGATTTTTGGTGAATTTTTGAAGTAATTTAAGTATATTTATATATATAGGGGTATTTTGGTAATTTTACCCTAAATTGGCTAAAAATGTAATTTAATTGGTTTTAATAGTTATTTAAGGTATAAAAATGATTTCTACAAAATATTTGGTATTTTTAACTAATTAAAACTATTTTTCGTGAATTATTTTCAATTATAAATATAATATACGGTTTTTCTAATAAAATGAGTTTTATCGGTTTTTACAGTGTTTTAAGGGTTAATTATGTAATTTCTACCTATGAAATGTATTTCTATGTTGTAAGGATATTTTCGGTATTTCTGAAATTATTCTGTGTTTGTGGACCCCGATCGGTGGACTGTAGTTTGGAGTCCGACCGTGGGATTTTGATTGTGTTGAGCTTATTTTTCGAAGTGTATTTTTTTTGCAGGGTCGGCTCTACTCTTTTGAGTAGAGAGATGTTCGTTTTACAGGGGAGATTCTGCCGAATTTTTGGTAGAATTCTCGTAAAACGTGATGTCTAGTCGAACCCTAATTCTGTTTTCGTATTTTAATACTCTAGATTGAATTCTAGGATTTCTGTTAGGTTTATTCTGATGTCAGTTAATTATTTCTTGTTTAGTTGCGTCGAGACCGAGGGCTAGTGGACCAGGCCCGTCGGACCTGTCTTGTGGAGCGCACTAGGTGAGTTACTATATTATATATATATGCTTAGGATGCATGATTTAGAAATGCATGTTTTATGTTTATTAAATATGCATAAATAATTTGATTATTTCTTAAGTTACATTAAGTATATTTTTGGTTTATTTTTGGTATATAATAAATTATATACATGTTTTATTAATAAAATATATTTAAAATGTTTTTAAATATATTTTTAGTTTAATTTATGATTTTGATTGGATTTATTTGATATATATATACTCGAAATATACCTGATTTACTTTTGGTATATTTCCGGTATATATATGGTTTATGTTGTTATTTTGTTGAAATTCATGCATCAATTATTATTGTGAATGAATGTTTTATATTTATTAATGAAGGATATCAATAGAACGTGCTACCTAGTGGGCAACACTAGGACCGAGTATGTACCGGTACGCCTATAGTATTTAGGCTATATTACTAGCTATTTGTGGATATTGATTTGATTATGATTATCGATATGTGAGATGTGGTTTGTGGCTGTGATTGCTGGAGCTCGGTTGACCAAGTGTCTCGGGGCCAATCACACTGGCAGTCAGACTGCTGGAGCTCGGTTGACTTAGTGTCTCGGGGCCAGTCTACTGTCCAAATGGATCAAGTGGATATATTTGGAATAAGTGAGCCTGTATGGCTTGAGTGTTGTTTAACACTATTTTCTGAGGTTGCGATATTCTAGGGTTCTATGTGATCCTTCATAAAAGATGATTTTCAATAAAACATATAAAAATGATTTTCTGCATTTGTGTGTATTTGCCTGTATATATATTAGATATATATATACTGTTGATTGTATGCATTATCATTTAGTGTGTATGTATATATATTATAGTAATTCACTCAGTGAGGTCTGACTCCCCTCCGTTGACTATTTTTTTCAGGAGAGTCAACATCCTCAGACCTCAATAGCAGGTCGATACGCCGGATTTCTTCCGCCCCGGCTTCTTTATGTAAATTGTCTACTTGAGTTTTATTTATTTTATCTAGACACTGCAGTAGTTGTGAATTAAAGTATTGGATTTCATGTATTTTATTTTAAAGAGATGTACTATATTGAAACTGGATTTGTATTAAAGATTATATATATGTGATGAGATGAGTTTTGAATTAAATCCAGTTGATATGGATGATATTATGATATTATGATTTTTATATTTCCGCTGCATATAATATTATTATTGTTATTATGGCATGATTTATTTTATTTTTAGGCTTGCTACGAGTTCCGGATTCGAAAGAATTCCCGTTCCCTAGCGCCAGTCATGGCCCCTGTTTTGGGTCGTGACACCCATCTTCACACCACAACTACCTTCCACCTTTCCTTCTTTTTCTTTTTCTTCTTATTTTTCCTTTGACTTTAAAATGAATTTCCTCTAACCCTAACACAATTTATTGTTTGCCATTGGTGTTGTTTTTCTAGCATTGGCTTCATAATAGTTTTAAATTTTTAATGGCATAATTGGAGGTGGTGGTTTCTTTTCAAACCAGGGTGCAGTCATTAAAGCAACAAGAATTAGACATAATAAAGTAGACTAACGATGCGGTGACTTTGCCCAAAGGGCAAATTTAGATGTATGGTCTAATAACTGGTGGTCTAAGTTTAGTGGTGCAGAGTAGAGCTATCTCGTAGCCTTATTTTTATTAGTGGGTAATGCTCTTGTATGTCTCTACCCTTCTTTGTGGAATTATCTTTCGTTTTGTCATAGCCTATAAAATCATTATGAAGCTTTCTAAATTGATGAATGATTTTTCCAAGAGACTTGAGTGTTTGGCTAAGGAAATAAAGACTTTTGAGACTAATCGAAATGGAACTGAGTATGGACAACATTCTAAAAAATAAAATACAAATGCTGAGTCTCAAATTGGATCTGATTCTTCTTTGATAGGACTTGCTGCACTTTCCATTATTGGATATGGTTTTGTTAGATCTGACTATTCTTTGATAGGACTTGCTACACCTCTTGGATGTGGGGATTTTATCGGAGCTCAAGGGGTGGGAGTTGCCAATAAAGAAGTTGAGGTTAAGTAAGCTGATTCTAGAGTTTGAACATCTACTTTTAAGAAGGATCCTACCAGTGAGCAAGTACAACCTTAATTTAGTAGTGAATAAGCCAATTCTGGAGTTCAAACTCCTTACATTTCTTCTAATGAGAAAATTCCAAAACTTGAACCTGTTGACCATGATCCTATGGTCCATATTGATCATTGCATTCAGTTCGATCATGTTGAACCTTAAAATGCATCTGAAAGATCTATAATGAACCTTTTGAATTCTTTGGTTGTTAAGGTGGCTGGGTTAGCTACTACCTTTAAAAGGCATTATTTGTTATTGTTGGCTTTCCATCATTTAAGTGGCTTGCTTTTTATAATTTTAATACCATTGCTTGTGCCTAGTCTTATCCAAGGGTTTATTTGGGCCCTATATTAACCTTATAAAAATAGGCCCAAAATCGGGCCTGAATCGGCCCGGAACCAGGGGAAGACTTGTTTCAATTCCCTTAAGCATATATATATTATTGTAATATCCCAAGTTTTTAAATATTTTTATATTGCATCAGGATATGTAGTGTTAATAACTTTTGTACATAATTATGATATTTTTATGAGTTGATATTTATTTAAAGCTTATTTTAATTATTTTATGTTATTTTAAGTGCTTTACATAAAATTTTTCCGAGAATTATATTTTTGGGGAAATTAACACGTAAATAATTTAATATTAATTATTTTAAACAATTTAATGAATTTACATGAACTCATATATATTTTTAAAGTACTAAAATAAAGTGTATATGTGTGTATATATTTAAATTAAACTAGGGTTTAATTAATTACCCTAATTTTTATTATTTATTATTTAGTTTTAATGTTATTTAATTATTTTTTTTGTATATAAATTATTAAATATATTAAAGTATGTGTGTGTGGAGTATATTTAATGTGTGTAAGAGTTTATGTTATTACATATATAGTGTGATTATATATAAATATACATATATACATAATATATAGTTTAAAAAAAAAATCAAACTTTGCTAAATTACCAAACTGCCCCCGATCCCTCTCCTTCTTCCCCATCACCTCCCATCGCCATTCCACCATCTGTCACACCATTTTCTTCCCATCGGTGTGCCTCCCGGCGTGCCACCTTCTTCCTCAGCCATTCCCGCCACCTGCAGCAACCGTTTCCAACGTCAGAGGAGCTCGTTTTGGCCGAAAAGCCGAAACTTCAAGCTACCATCGATAGACGTGATTCCGGCCACCATCTTTGACACCGCCAGTCTCTATCTTCTCCTTGAGCTCTAGTGAGTGTGATTCCAAGCTTTGTTTCACTTAAAATGGTTTAGATTTGCCTAGGTTTCGATTTTTCAATTTAAGCCTATTAGGGTTCTTGATTTTTTTAAGCTTCAATTTGATTGATTCATGAAAAATTCCTTCACAAAATTTGATACTAGTAGCTTAATATTCATGTGGGAATTTTTTTATAATTTTTGGAATTTATTTTGATTTTTGGGTGTTTTTAAATATTTTATTAATATTTTCTAATTTTCAAAAATTAATTAAATTAATTATGAAATTGTGTTTTATGGTAAATATAGGCATTGAAATGAATTATAGAAATTTATTTGGAATTTTTGTGAATTTTTATGTATTTATTTTGAAATTATTTATTTTATGTAATTTTGAGAAAATAGGGTTAATTATGTGTTTAATTGAAATTAATTGGTTAATTGAGTATATTTATTGATATTATTGAAATATATGTTGAGAAAATTAATTTTTGTGCAATTATATTATTTTTGGTGAATTTTTGGATTAATTTTAGTATATTTATATATATATAGGGGTATTTTGGTAATTTTACATTAAATTGGCTAAAAATATAATTAAATAAGCTTTAATAGATATTTAGGGTATAAAAATGATTTCTAAAAATTATTTAGTATTTTTAACTAATTACAACTATTTTTCATAAATTATTTTCAAATTATATATAATATACGATTTTTTCTAATAAAATGAGTTTTTATCGGTTTTTAATGTGTTTTAGGGTTAATTACGTAATTTATACTTATAAAATGAATTTTTATTATATAAGGGTATTTTTGGTATTTCTGTAGCATTCCGTGAATGGTGGACCTCGATCGGTGATTTGTAGTTTGGAGTCCGACCGAGGGATTATGGTTGTGTTTTATGTTTATTTTTGAAGTGTATTTCTTTGTAGGGCCGGCTCTACTCTTTGAGTAGAGAGATGTCCATTTTACAGGGGAGGTTCTGTCGGATTTTTGGTAGAATTCTCGTAAAATGTGATATCCGGTCGAATTCTGATTTAATTCCGTGTCTAATAATCTAGATCGAGTCTTTAGAACTTCTGTAGATGTATTCTGATGTTCTGTGATCTTTTGTTTGTTTAGTTGCGTTGAAACCGAGATCTAGTGGACCAGGCCCATCAGACCCATCTCAAGGAGCGTAATAATAGTGAGTTGCTATTTTATATATATGCTCTAGGGTGCATGATTTTCAAAATATATGTTTTATTTTGATTAAATATGTATAATAGTTTAATTAGTACTTAAGTTTAATTTTAGTTTACTTTTAGTTTATTTTTGGTTTATTTTCGGTATATGTTAAACTATATGCATGTTTTATTAATAAATTATGTTTAAAATATTTTTGAATATATTCATAGTTTATTTTATAATTTAATTGGATTTATTTGACATAAATATACTCGAAATATACTTGGTTTACTTTTGGTATATTTCTAGTTTATGTTGCCATTTTATTTAAATTCATGCATCATTTATTTTTATGAATGTATGTTTTATATTTTAATGAAGGATATCAATAGAACGTGCTACCTAGTGGGCAGCACTAGGACCGAATATGTATGGGTACACTTATAGCATTTAGGCTATATTACTAACCATTTGTGGATATTGATTGGATTTGATTATTTGATGTGTGAAATATGATTTGGGAGTGTGATTACTGGAGCTCGGTTGACCAAGTGTCTCGGGGCCAATCACACTGACAGTCAGACTACTGGAGCTCGGTTGACTTAGTGTCTTGGGACCAGTCTACTGTCCAAATGGAACAAGTGAATATATTTGGAATAAGTGAGCCTGTATGGCTAGAGTTTTGTCTAACACTGTTTTGAGGTTGCGATTTTCTAGGGTTCTATTTGATCCTTAATAAACTGTGATTTTCAATAAAAAAAAATATAAAATAATTTTTATTGCATCTGTGTGTATTTGCTTTTTATTATATATACTTTTGACTGTGTGCATTGACATTTAGTATGCTTGTATATATATTATAGTAATTCACTTAGTGAGGTCTGACTCCTCTCTGTTGACTATTTTTTTTAGGAAAGTCATCGTCTTCAGACCTCAGTAGCAGACCCTTACACCGGATTTCTTCTGCTCCGGCTTCTTTATGTAAACTGCTTACCTGAGTTATATTTTTATAATCTGGACACTGCAATAGTTATGGTCGATTGTGAGATTATTTTATTATATTTATATGAGATATGTACTTTAAATATATGAATTGGACTTGTATTAAAATTTTATTTATATATGAGATGAGTTGTTGATTTAAATCCCGTGGTGGATTATTATTTTTCAATATTTATGATTTTATTTCTGCTGTAAATTATATTATTATTATTATTGCATGTTTTTATTTATTTTAAGGCTTGCTACGGGTTCCGAATTCGAAAGAATTCTCGTTCCTTAGCGCCGGTCATGGCCCTTGTTTTGGGTCATGACAATTATATATCTATAACCAAGGGTTGATTTGAGCCCTATATCACTTGTGTCAAAATAGGCCCAAAACCGGGGGAAGACCTATTTGGATTGCTTAAAGTGCTTGAATATCACATGAACTGGTGTATATATATATATATATATATATATATATATATATATATATATATATATATATGAATTGTGAACTTGCCCTGAACTAGTCTTCCCTTAGTTCTAGTCCAGTTCAGGCTCAATTTTGATAGATACACACACATATATATCTATCAAAATTGGCCTGAAACTAGTTAAACTCGAAATCGGGCCTGAACCAGACTATAACTAGGGGGAAGACCAGTTCAGGGCCGGTTCAAATTTCTTTGAACTATGAACTAACGGTTCCTATATATATATATATATATATATATATATATATATATATATATATATATATATATATATATATATATATATATATATATATATATATATATATATATATATATATTGTTAGATTTTTTTTAAGTCACAATCATTTAATTTTATTTTTAAAAATAATGATTACCTAATGAAAATATTTGTCATGACCTGAACCCGAGGGCACGTGACCGGCACTGGGGAATGGGAAGGCATAAGGCCCCCGAAACTTGTAGTAAGCCTAAAAGAAAAGATAAACAACACCTTACAATTTAAAACTTTATTTTAAAATAGAACACATTATCAAACTGATTTTTCTAAAATTTAAATGTAACTAAATACATAATTAACATATTTCCAGCGTCATATATATAAATCAAACTTAAATCGTTATACATAAGCGTGGCCCATATAAATAAATTACACAAATATACTTAAATTATACAATTCTTAGTACATATACTACTGCAGCATCCTAGAATAATACAACAGTACAACTTACAATGACCTACATAAAATAGCTGATGATGAAGAAACCCGGCATGGAGGTAGTCTGAGGTCGAACTCCTAAGCTCCTGAAAAAAAATAAATAGAGGGGAATCAGACCTCACTTAGTAAGTCAATAAAAAGAGCTGTATGGTTTGAAAACCTTTTGAAAACTATATATTTATAGTGAAAATAATTTATAATGTATAGCTATAGCTTTTAAAAAATCTCGGTAGAACCCTAAACCCAAAAATCTAAATGGCCAATTGGGCCCACTTATTTCAACTAGACTACCGGTCCCCAAGAGCAAAGGCATCGATCGAGGCACCAAGTTGTAGCCATTCACTTGGTCCAATTATATGGCCCTGGCGGTCCCCGAGAGCATAGGCATCAATCGAGGCACCCATCCCAGTCCATTATTAACCTTACAATCACTAGCAGTCCCCGAGAGCATAGGCTTCCACCGAGGCACCCGTCCCAGTTTAACATTCACCAGTCATATATATATTTTGGATCCATCTCTCAATCTCTACCATGTGCACATAGTCCTGGTGAAGCCTACCAGGTAGCCCGTTATACCAAAATTTCTCAAAATTGACTTTTAAATAAATAAAATGCGTTTTAAATCTTAAATAATAGCATTAAATTAAATAAATCATATAATCAATATTAAAAATATGAGCACATGTATTTTTTAAGTAAACACATGCACAGATCATTCTATTGACTTACAAGATGAATGCGAAGGCTAACGACCACGGATCTGCCTCGATCTCACGGCTTTTGCTCCGATATGCTCTAGAAAGAAATTAACAAATCGATTTTTAAAACATGCCTATGAAATAAAAATTGAAAATCAACAAAACAACGAATTTGCAGGCTGACTCGAGGAAGACTAAACAAGACTCGATAGACAGGATAAAACCTAACTAACAGTAGAAATTATTACGAATATAACATTTTATGAGAAAATCTACCAAAATTTTGACAGAGTCTTCTCTGTAAAATGGACATCTCTCTACCAAAAGTAGAGCCAAACTTGCATAGAAAACGCACTTCTAATAACCACGGACATACACACTCGAGTCAGGCTTCCAAAACTACACTTAACCTCAATCGAGATCACAACTCAACAAAACATCACACAATTTAAATAATTTATTTTCTCTAGAAATACACATTACATATATGATTATCCAGTCAGAAAATCATCTCTCAAAATAGATTTAAAAGCAAAATTTCACAAACCAACATATATATATATATAGAAACAACACTCACAATTAATTTTGCTTAATAAAAATTACCTATTATTATTACATATGGAAAAATAAATATTTATAAACCTCTTAAATGTTAATAAAGCCAATTAATATATATTATAATTATAATTAGCGTAGAATTACATATTTATCCTAAAAATACACATAATATTCAAAATAATACCTAATATATATTATTAAAATAAATTTTGAGAAATTAGTGTTAATTGGTCTAAATTAATAGATAGTTTGTAAAACCCTTTTTTAATTCCCTTGATTATTATTAAAACCAACTAAAATTTATTGTTTTAACTGTATTTAACAAAATTACATTTCTACCCTTACAATATACAACTTATATAATACATCATTAATATATATAAAAAAATATTTGAAAATTATACAAATATCTAAAAATCATTTTCTCTACATTGACAACTTAATATAATTAAAACATATAAATGACTTCTAATTTCTTCTAAAAAAATAATTTAACCTAATAGTTCAATTTTTACATAAACTATAAAAATTCCTAAAAATTGTATAATTTTCTAAAAATTTATTTTCTTTACTCTAAAATTAATATTAACTCATAATAACACCAAAAATAACAAATTATATTTTAATAATTAATTTATGAAAATTCCTAAAATAATAATAAAATATTCAAAAATTCACAAACATTAAAATAAATTCCAAAAATCATACAAAAATTCATAGAGGTAGATTGAGATACTAGGAATCACATTTGTAAAGGGAGTTTGCATGAATCAAGCTAGATTGAGCTAAAAACAATTCAAAATCCTAGAGCTCAAAACTAACAATCAACCAAAACTCAACCAAATCAAGACCAAAGCTTAAACTATGCGTGGAATGGGTCTCACCGGTGCAAGAGGAGGGAATTGACATCGGAATGGCGTGAAATGGTGGTCGGACAGAGCTTGGCCGATAAAAATGGCAACTCTCGACTTCCTCTATATCTTGCTGTTCCGGCGACTTTGCTGGCGACCGGAGGCAAGGGAGAAGGTCGCAGGTGGTGGTCAGTGATGGGGGAGGCGCAGTGATGGTGGCAGTCGGGGATGTCGCACGGTGAGAGGGATGAAGGGGATGGTGCTACGGGTTGTTGTGTTTTTTGTATATATATATATATATAATAATAATAATAATAATAATAATAATAATAATAATAATAATAATAATAAACATTATATTATAATATCATATATAAATTCTCCACCACACATATATACACATTATACATATGTATGTTTATACATATATTCACACACACACAAGTATACTACATACGTATATACATACCTATACACAAAATAAAAAAAATTATTTTAATGTACACACATAAAATAATAGTTAAACCCTAATTATATATGTGTATGTATATATAAATATGTATATGCATGTACATAGTAACACATAAAATAACCATAAGGTTAATGTAGTTTAAAATAATAATAATAATAATAATAATAATAATAATAATAATAAATAAATAAATAAACAATGAAAATTTAAACAATAAATAAATAATACTCACGTATAATTCTTTCACAAATTAATAACCTTAAAATAATAGTAACATAAATATATCTCAATTAAATAGAAAAATAATTAATAGTTGTATAATATAATTCAAAAGTAATTATTAGTGACACAGTTTGGAAATTACTTTATTTAAATATAAATATAGGGTATTACAGTCTTCCCTCTTTATAAGAATTCGTCCCCGAATTCAAGAAAAGAAGAAATAGAAGAATTACAAGGCTAAGAGGGAAAGAGATACGGGAAAGAAACTCGCATCTCAGCTTCAGTTTCCCAAGTGCAATCCTCAGCAGAATGGTTACTCCATAGCACCTTTATCATCGGTATCTCCTTAGTCCGTAGCTATCGGATTTGGCGATCCATAATCGCCACTGGGTACTCCTCGTAAGTCAGATCGTCACTAAGCTCTACAGTCTGAGGTTACAACACATGAGATGGATCAGGAACGTATTTCCACAGCATGGACACATGAAATACAGGATGGATTCTCGACAGTTCTGGTGGTAACACTAGCCTATACGCCACTTCACCCACTCTAGACCGAATCTCAAACGGTCCAATGTATCTAGGAGCTAGCTTACCCTTCTTGCCAAATCTCATAACTCCTTTCATTAGAGACACCTTCAGGAACACCATGTCTTCAACCATGAAGGATACATCCTTCCTCCTAGGGTTAGCGTAGCTCTTCTATTTGTTGAAGGCTATTTTCAATCGCTGCTGTATAATGGAAACTTTCTCTGTAGTCACCTGCACTAACTCTAGACCTGTTAACTATCTTTCACCAATCTCCCAACACAATGGTGATCTACACTTTCTACCATATAGTGCCTCATACGGAGCCATCTCGATGCTAGCATGATAGTTGTTATTGTAAGCAAACTCAATAAGTGGCAAGTGCGAATCCCAATGTCCTCTAAAGTCCATTACACACATCCTCAATATATCTTCTAACGTCTGGATGGTCCTCTCTGACTGACCATCTGTTTGAGGGTGAAAGGCCGTACTGAAATCTAATCTGGTACCTAATGCCTTGTGTAATTCTTGCCAAAAGACTAAGGTGAATGTGGCTCCTCTATCCAACACTATGCTCACTGGTACTCCATTTAGACAAACAATCCTATTGACATAAAGTCTCGCTAGTCTATCAGTAGAGTACGTCTTCTTTATTGGTAGGAAGTGTGCTGACTTAGTTAGCCTATCAACAATCACCCATATTGCATCATAACCTCCGGTAGTGTCACGACCCAAAACAGGGGCCATGACCGGCGCTAGGGAATGGGAATTCTTTCGAATCCGGAATCCGTAGCAAGCCTAAAAAAAATAAAAAAAATATGCAATAATAATAATAACAGCTCTTAATGCAGTGGAAATAAAATCATAAATATCAAAATAATAATCCATCATGAAATTTAAATCAAATCCAAATCTCATATATAAATCTTTTAATACAAGTTTCAGTTCAAATATTCAAAGTACATATCTCTCACAGATATAATACATAAAACCTAATATTTATTACAACTACTGCAGTGTCTAGATTATAAAAATAAAACTCAAGACTCAGAGAAGCAGTTTACACAAAGAAGCCGGGGCGGAAGAAATCCGGCGTACAGGCCTGCTACTGAGGTCTGAAGATGATGACTCTCCTGAAAAATTAGTCAACGGAGGGGAGTCAGACCTCACTGAGTGAATTACTATAATATATATACATGCATACTAAATGACAATGTATACAATCAACAGTATATATCTAATATGTATATATACAGACAAATACACACAGATGCTGAAAAATCATTTAATATATACTTTACTGAAAATCATCATTTATGAAGGATCAAATAGAACCCTATGATATCGCAACCTCAAAAATAGTGTTAGACAACACTCTAGCCATACAGGCTCACTTATTCCAAATATATCCACTTAATCCATTTAGACAGTAGACTGGCCCCGAGACACTAAGTCGATCGAGCTCCAACAGTCTGACTGTCAGTGTGATTGGCCCCGAGACACTTGGTCAACCGAGCTCCAGCAATCACACTCCCACATCATATCTCACACATCAAATAATCAAATCCAATCAATATCCTCAAACTGGTTAGTAATGTAGCCTAAATGCTATAGGCGTACCGGTACGTACTCGGTCCTAGTGCTGCCCACTATGTAGCACGTTCTATCGATATCCTTCATTTATTAAATATAAAACATACATTCATAAATAAATGATGCATGAATTTGAATAAAATAGCATTATAAACCATATATATACTGGAAATATACCAAAAGTAAACCGGGTATATTTCGAGAATATATACGTCAAACAAATCCAATCAAATTATAAATTAAGCTAGAAATATATTTTAAAACATTTTAAACATAATTTATTAATAAAACATGCATATAATTTAATATATACCAAAAATAAACCAAAAATAAACTAAAAATATACTTAAATACAAATCACATTATTTATGCATATTTAATCAAAATAAAACATATATTTCTAGAATCATGCATCCTAAACACATATATATAAAATAATAACTCACACTTAGTGCACTCCACGAGATGGGTCCGACGGGCCTGGTCCATTAGCCCTCGGTCTCGGCGCAACTAGACAAACAATAACGATAGAAATCAGAATAAACCTAACAGAAAATCCTAGAACTCAATCTAGAATATTAAACATAGAATCAAAATTAGGGTTCGACTCGACATCACGTTTTACGAGAATTCTACCAAAAATTCGGCAGAACCTCCCCTGTAAAACAGACATCTCTCTACTCAAAGAGTAGAGCCGACCCTGCAAAGAAACACACTTCAAAAAACAGGCTCAACCACTCATCCGTAACCCCTCGGTCAGACTTCAAACTATAGTCTACCGACCGGGGTCCATAATCACAGAACAATTACAGAAAATACCAAAAATACCCTTATAACATAGGAATTCATTTTATAGGTAGAAATTACATAATTAACCTTTAAAAACAGTAAAAACCAATAAAAACTTATTTTATTAGTAAAATCGTATATTATATATATAATTGAAAATAATTCACGAAAAATAGTTTTAATTAGTTAAAAATACTAAATAATTTGTAGAAATCATTTTTATACCTTAAATAACTATTAAAACCAATTAAATTACATTTTTAGCCAATTTTGTGTAAAATTACCAAAATACCCCTATATATATAAATATACTATAATTACTTCAAAAATTCACCAAAAATAGTATAATTATCCAAAATTAATTTTTTCATCATATTTATCAATAATATCAATAATTAAACTCAATTAACCAATTAATTTCAATTAAAAACACAATTAACCCTATTTTTCAAAAATTCCATAAACTAATTAAATTCAAAATAAATATATAGAAATTCATAAAAATTCCAAATAAATTTCTATAATTCATTTTAACACCTATATTTATCATAAAACACAATTTCATAATTTAATTAATTAATTTCCAAAAATTAGAAAATAATATTAAAATATTCAAAAATACCCAAAAATCAAAATAATTCCCAAAAATTCATACATGTAGATTAAGCTAAGGGGAACAACATTTGTGAAGGAATTTTTCATGAATCAATCAAATTGAAGTCCAAAAAATTCAAGAACCCTAATAGGCCGAATTCGAAAAATTGAAACCTAAGCAAATCAAGACCATTTCAAGTGAAACAAAGCTTGGAATCACACTCAACGGAGCTCAAGGATAAGAAAGAGACTGGCGGTGTCAAAAATGGTGGTCGAAAATATCGTCATCGACGGTGAAGAAGAATTCGGCTTCTCTGGCCAAAATCGACCTCCAGACGCCGGAAACGGCTGCAACAGGCAGCGAGGAAGGCTGAGGAAGGTGGTGGCACGCCGGATGGCACACCAACGGCAAGAAATCGGTGTGACAGGCGGCGGAACGACGATAGGGATGGTCGGGGAAGAAGGAGATGCTCGGGGGCAATTCGGTAATTTTCTAAAAATTTGGTTTTTTGACATATTATATGTATATATATATACTTTATACTATATAATAAAATAATATTAAATTACACACATTAAATATACACCACACACTTAATATTTAATATTTTAAAATTTAATAATAAATAAAAATAATAATAAAATTAATAAACAAATAATAAAATATTAGGGTAATATTAATTAAACCCCAATTAGATAAATACGTACACATATACACATTATCTAGTATTTTAAAATATGTATGAGTTCATGCAAGTCTGTAAATCTATTTAAAATAATTAATAGTAAATTATTTACATGAAAATTTCCCCGAAAATACAAGTCTCGGGAAAATTTTACGTAAAGGACTTTAAATAATACACAATGATTAAAATAGGTTTTAAATACACATAAACTCGTAAAAATATCAATATATATATACAAAAAAATTATTAACACTGCATATCCCGATGCAGTATTAAAATATTTAAAAACACGGGATATTACAGGTAGTCTGAGGTAGCCCAGACATAAAGTCCATAGCTATCATGTCCCATTTCTATTCGGGAATTGGCATTGGCTGCAACAATCCCGAGGGTCTCTGATGTTCAAGCTTCACTTGTTGACAAGTCAGACATTTAGACATAAACTCCGCAATGTCCCTCTTCATTCCATTCCACCAATATATATCCTTCAAGTTATGATACATCTTGGTAAAACCTGGATGAACACTATATATAGAAAAATGTGCTTCTTCCATAATTTCCTTCCTCAAGTCATTAACATCTAGCACATAAATCCTAGTGCCTAACCACAACACACCTTCCCTGTCAATCATAAAATCCCTTGACTGCCCTTGTTGCACTTCATATATAATCCTCTGCAACTGTGGGTCTCTATTTTGAGCCGCCTTAACTCCATCCAAGTACACCGATCGTACCCTAAATTGAGCTAAAAGGCACTCTCGGGTAACTTCCATCTGCAACCCTTGATCAATTAACCCATGCAACTCCTTGATATTGGGCCTTCTTTCTATGCTGATGTGGGCAAGACTGCCTGCTAACTTCCTACTCAAAGCATCAACAACAACATTCGTCTTGCTTGGATGGTATAAAATGGAACAATCATAATCTTTAAGAAGTTCCATCCATCTTCTCTGTCTCAGATTCAAGTCCCTCTGCTGGAAGATATATTTCAAGCTCTTGTGATCAGTGTATATCTCACATGTCACCCCATACAAGTAATGCCTTCATATTTTCAAAGCAAACACAATGGCTGCCATCTCCAAGTCATGAGTAGGATAGTTTTGCTCGTGCTTCTTCAACTGCCTCGAAGCATAAGCAATTACTTGGCCATTTTGCATCAACACATAGCCCAATCCTACTCTGGAAGCATCATAATACACTGTATACCCTTCATTTCCAAAGGGCAAAGTTAGAATTGGAGCTGACGTCAACAAGTCCTTCAATAATTGGAAGTGCTCTTCGCATCTGTCTGTCCATACAAACTTAGCACTCTTCTGGGTCAACCTTGTCAAAGGTGCAGCAATTTTATAGAAGTCTTTCATGAATCTTCTGTAATAGCCTGCTAGACCCAGGAAACTCCGTACTTCTCTAACTGTAGTTGGCCTCGGCCACTCCGTAATAGCTTCTATCTTCTTAAGGTCCACTTGTATGCCATCCCTAGAAACCACGTGGCCTAAAAATGCCACTTGATTTAACCAGAACTCGCACTTTAAAAACTTGGCATACAACCTGTGCTCCCTTAAATTTTGAAGCACCCTTCTCAGATGTATAACATGCTCAGCTTCACTCTTAGAATAAACCAAGATATCATTAATGAAGAATATTACAAACTGATCCAAGTATGGCTTGAATACCCGATTCATCAAGTCCATAAAGGCTGCTGGAGCATTAGTCAACCCAAAGGACATTACTAAGAACTTATAATGGCTATATCTCGTCCGAAATGTTATCTTAGGCTCATCACCTCTTCTGATCCTTAACTGGTGATACCCATATCTCAAGTCTATCTTAGCGAAGCATGTAGCATCTTGAAGCTGATCAAACAGGTCATCGATCCTTGGAAGTGGATACTTATTCTTAATGGTGACCTTATTCAACTGCTTATAATTGATACAAAATCAAAGGCTACCATCTTTCTTCTTCACAAACAACACCAGAGCACCCCAAGGTAATGTACTGGGCCTTATGAAACCCTTGTCAAGTAACTCCTGCAACTACTCCTTCAACTCCTGTAATTCTTCTGGTGCCATTCAGTAGGGTGGCATAGAAATAGGATCTGTACTAGCTATGACATCGATACAGAACTCTATCTCTATGTCTGGAGATAATCCTGGTAATTCTTCAGGAAAGACATCCAGAAATTCACACACCACTGGCACCTATTCAATCACCCCATTCACTTATCAACATCTCTTACCACTGCCAAGTAACCCTGACAACCCCTTCTAATCATCTTCCTGGCTGTAATGGCAGAAATGAGATTACGAAACATGGAGCTCTTTTCACCTTTAAAATAAAATTCTTCTTCATTTGGAATTTTGAACACCACTTCTTTCTCTCGGCAGTTCACAGAGGCATAATACCTCGACAACCAATCCATACCCAAAATGACGTCAAATTCCAACACATCAAGCAACACTAAGTCTGCCAATAATTCTCTACCAACAACCAACACCGAACACAAAGGAAAGAAAATATCTGTCTCCAACTCATCATTAAGAGGAGTCGACACAGATAAAGGAAAGGACAACCTAAAAGGCTGCCACTCGATTCTCGAAGCAAACACGAGAGAAATGAATGAATGAGAAGCACCGAGGTCAAAAAATACTCTAGCATCACATGCACAGACTGAGAGAATACCTGAGAGAATACCTGAGAGAATACCTGCTACCACTGCATTCGAAGTCTGAGCATCCTGTGGTGTCAAAGTGAATACTTGAGCTTGACCACGACCTGCCTGCTGAGATGTCGAGGGCTGCACAAACCCGCAACCACTAGGCCTACCAACTGAACCTCGACCCTGCTGACCCATAAGCTGTGGCGGTCTCTACTGTGGCTGTACTAGTGCTCTATACTGCTGGGGCATCAGATAGTAGGGCTGAGCCACTGATGAAGATGAACCCTGAGCATACTATGGCTGATATCCTGAATGAGGACAAGCTCTGGCAAGATGACCAACCTGTCCACATCTGAAGCAAGCGCCCGACAATAAATGACATGGGCCCTGATGTAATCGTCCACAACTCGCACATGCACTGGCCCCAAACCCAGAACTACTCTGTCTGGAGCTCTGCCCACTACTACTGCTGCTGACTCCACTACTGAATTTATGACCCCTAACACTTCTCTTGTTTGTGGCATAACCATGGCGACCAACTCGGTGGGTCCTGGACCTCCTACCACCTTGCTGAGAACTACCCGCAACCTGCTGACTCGAACTACCAATGTGAAATGCTGGCTGCTGGTACCCGAAAGTTATACTATATCCACTACCACCAACTATTTAGGGATCTACCATGGTGCCCCGGCGAATATGTCGCCTCTCAATCAAACGGGCCTCCTTAATCACACTCTCTAGGGTGAAATCCTCCATACGCATACCAATAAAAGTGGGTCCCAATCCAGTAACATACAGCTCCACTGCTCTATAAGGGTCCCTCCTGATATCCTCCGCATGTCGGGACAGCCTATTAAACTCCTTGGTGTAGTCCTCCACTGATCTTTCCCCTCTAGTGATGTGGAGCAATTGCCACCTGTAGGCATCTCTGGTGGCTGGAGGATAGAAAAATCTCAAGAAGCGGTCCTTAAACTCTAGCCAAGTCAAATCGTGCATAGATGGCTGAATCGATTGCATAAACCAGTCTTGAGCTGTGGCTTGAACTGACAACTCCATAATCATTATTCTCTGATAATCCGTGTGTCCCGTCTTGGTACGTGCCTTAATAGCATTAATGAAGTCTAAGGCATCACCCGTACCGTTAAAAGAAACTCTACCAATCCATGAATAAAGAAGTGCTGCCTCAGTGTCTGTCATCCCCTGATTCCTCTGCTGTAGCATTTGCTGTACGAGGGGCATCACCTGATTCAGTGCTACAAGACCCTGATTAATCCCTGCCAGTCCCACTGCAAAGGCTGTAGGGTCAATGGTTGGGGCTTTAGGCTCGACTGGCTGCTGATCAGGAATCTCAACTGCAGCTATCCTGGCTCAACCTCTGCCTCTACCTTTGCCCCTACGGCATGGAGCAGGAGGGGGAGCCTCATCGTGCACAGACTGCTCATCAAGTTTGAGGGTTGGATTGGCGTCGGGGTCGGTGCGCACACGCCTCATTCTGAAAAAGATAAGGAAAATTGAATTCAAAATAGGGTAAGAATATTTAACGCAATGTAGAATTAGAAACAAGAACATCTCAAAGACAATTATCAACCCTAAAGTTGCAGTAGTTACACAGAAAGACAGACATGGATAATTAATCAAACTTATGCTCTGATACCAACTTTATCACGACCCGAACCTGAGGGCACGTGACCGGCACTAGGGAATGGGAAGGCATAAAGCCCCCGAAACCCGTAGTAAGCCTAAAAGAAAAGATAAACAACACCTTACAATTTAAAACTTTATTTTAAAATAGAACACATTATCAAACTGATTTTTCTAAAATTTAAACGTAACTGAATCCATAATTAACATATTTCCAGTGTCACATATATAAATCAAACTTAGATCGTTATGTATAAGCGTGGCCCATATAAATAAATTACACAAATATATTTAAACCATACAATTCTTAGTACATATGCTACTGTAGCATCCTAGAATAATACAACAGTACAGCTTACAACGACCTACATAAAATAGCCGGTGATGAAGAAACCCGACGTGGAGGTAGTCTGAGGTTGAACTCCTAAGCTCCTGAAAAAAATAAATTGAGGGGAATCAGACCTCACTGATTAAGTCAATAAAAAGAGCTATATAGTTTGAAAACCTTTTGAAAACTATATATTTATAGTGAAAATAATTTATAATGTATAGGTATAGCTTTTGAAAAATCTCAATAGAACCCTAAACCCAAAAATCTAAATGGCCAACTGGGCCCACTTATTCCAACTAGACTACCAGTCCCCGAGAGCAAAGGCATCGATCGAGGCACCAAGTCGTAGCCATTCACTTGGTCCAATTATATGGCCCTGGCGGTCCCCGAGAGCATAAGCATCAACCGAGGCACCCATCCCAGTCCATTATTAACTTTACAATCACTAGCGGTCCCCGAGAGCATAGGCTTCCACTGAGGCACCCGTCCCAGTTTAACATTCACCAGTCATATATATATTTCGAATCCATCTCTCAATCTCTACCATGTGCACATAGTCCTGGTGAAGCCCACCAGGTAGCCCGTTCTACCAAAATTTCTCAAAATTAACTTTTAAATAAATAAAATGCGTTTTAAATCTTAAATAATAGCATTAAATTAAATAAATCATATAATCAATATTAAAAATATGAGTGCATGTATTCTTTAAGTAAACACACACACAGATCGTTCTATTGACTTATAAGATGAATGCGAAGGCTGGCGGCCATGCGTCTGCCTCGATCTCATGGCTTTTGCTCCGATATACTCTAGAAAGAAATTAACAAATCAATTTTTAAAAACATGCCTATGAAATAAAAATCGAAAATCAACAAAACAACGAATTTCCAGGCTAACTCGAGGAAGACTAAACAAGACTCGATAGACAGGATAAAACCTAACTAACAGTAGAAATTATTACGAATATTACATTTTACGAGAAAATCTACCGAAATATATATATATATATATATATATATATATATAATACTTAATATTAAACATTATATTATAATATCATATATAAATTCTTCACCACACATATATACACATTATACATATGTATGTTTATACATATATTCACACACACACAAGTATACTACATACGTATATACATACCTATACACAAAATAAAAAAAATTATTTTAATGTACACAAATAAAATAATAGTTAAATCCTAATTATATATGTGTATGTATATATAAATATGTATATGCATGTACATAGTAACACATAAAATAACCATAAGGTTAATGTAGTTTAAAATAATAATAATAATAATAATAAAAATAATAAAAATAAACAATGAAAATTTAAACAATAAATAAATAATACTCACATATAATTCTTTCACAAATTAATAACCCTAAAATAATATTAACATAAATATATCTCAATTAAATATCAAAATAATTAACAGTTGTATAATATAATTCAAAAGTAATTATTAGTGACACAGTTTGGAAATTACTTTATTTAAATATAAATATAGGGTATTACAAGATTAGAGATAGATAATAATGAATATGTATGAAATATTTATTTTCAAGAAATTTATATTTGAAATCATTATCTTATAGAAGTATAACTAACTCAAATTAACCTCAATTAATGGATAACTTTATCCACATAAAACTTAAATATAATGGGTTAAAAACCGTCCACAACAGGAACAACTACACAAGAGGATTGTGTCTTTTTTTTTTTCTTATTATTCAAAGCTACTTATATTAATTTTATTGAAAGGTTATGAATTTGCACAATACATGTAGGTTGACTTTGATTACTCTAAACTCCAAGAGGATATGTGTAATATTCCGTATTTTTAAAATATTTTTACACTGTACCGGGATATGCAGTGTTAACAATTTCTATATATTAGATGATATTTTCATGAGTTGATATGTATTTAAAACCTATTTTAAATACTATGTATTATTTACAATGTTTTATGTAAAATTTTCCCGGGACTTGCATTTTCGGGAAAATTTTCACGTAAACAATGTATTATTAATTATTTTAAATGTATTTTCAGACTTGCATGAACTCATGCGTATTTTTAAATGACTAAATAAAGCCTATGTGTATATATTTATTTAATTAGGGTTTAATATATATTACCCTAATATTTTATTAATTATTTATTAATTTATTGTTATTTAATTATTTTATTTATTATTAAATTATTTTATTATTTTATTTTCTTTTTCTTTTTTTCTTTTTTCTTTCTTTCTTTTTCTTTTCTTTTTCTTTCTTTTTCTTTTCTTTCTTTTTTCTTTCTTCTTCTTCTTCTTCTTCTTCCTTCTTCCCGTGCTCGCCCGACCACCACCCCTCACCGTCTGCAACTCCGGTCACCTACTGTTGGTGTGCCTCCTGGCTTACCACCGCCGTTCCTAGCTGTCCCCCGCCGCCAGCAGCTCCCTTCCCCGGCGCCGGCAGCCCCTGTTTTCCTTTTTGGCCGAAAATCGTCCCTTTGCCGTTTCTCCCATTTTCGGCCACCGTTTTCGACACCGCTGGTCTCTTTCTTCTCCTTAAGCTCTGGTGAGTGTGATTCTAGCTTTGGTTTGAGCTAAAATGGTTTAAATTTGCTTAGGTTTTAATTTTTTGAATTTGGCCACATTAGGGTTTTTGATTTTTTTGAGCTTCGAATTGGTTGATTCATGGAAACTACCTTCACAAATATTGTTCCTAGTAGCTCAATATACATGTATGAATTTTTGTAGAAGTTTTGGAGATTTTTTGGATTTTTGGGTATTTTTGAATATTTAATATTATTTTCTAATTTTCGGAAATTAATTATTTAAATTATGAAATTGGGGTTTATGGTTAAATTAGGTGTTGAAATGAATTATAGGAATTTATTTGGAATTTTTATGAATTTTTATGTATTTATTTTGAATTATTGAAGTTTATGTAAATTTGAAAAATTAGGTTAAATGTGTTTTTAATTGAATTTAATTGGTTAATTGAGTTTAATTATTAATATTATTGATAAATATGTTGAGAAAATTAATTTGGGATAATTTTATAATTTTTGGTGAATTTTTGAAGTAATTTAAGTATATTTATATATATAGGGGTATTTTGGTAATTTTACCCTAAATTGTCTAAAAATGTAATTTAATCGGTTTTAATAGTTATTTAAGGTATAAAAATGATTTCTACAAATTATTTAGTATTTTTGACTTATTAAAACTATTTTTCGTGAATTATTTTCAATTATATATATAATATACGGTTTTTCTAATAAAATGAGTTTTTATCGGTTTTTACAGTGTTTTAAGGTTAATTATGTAATTTCTACTTATAAAATGAATTTCTATGTTGTAAGGATATTTTTGGTATTTTCGGAATTATTCTGTGTTTGTGGACCCCGGTCGGTGGACTGTAGTTTGGAGTCCGACCGTGGGATTTTGATTGTGCCTTGTGTAGTTTTTCGAAGTGTATTTCCTTGCAGGGTCGGCTCTACTCTTTTGAGTAGAGAGATGTCCGTTTTACAGGGGAGGTTCTGTCGGATTTTCGATAGAATTCTCGTAAAACGTGATGTCCAGTCAAACCCTAATTCTGTTTCCATATTTAAATACTCTAGATTGAATTCTAGGATTTCTGTTAGGATTTATTCTGATGTCTATTATTTATTGCTTGTTTAGTTACGCCGAGACCGAGGGCTAGTGGACCAGGCCCGTCGGACCCGTCTCGTGGAGCGCACTAAGTGAGTTACTATACTATATATATATGCTTAGGATGCATGATTTAGAAATGCATTTTTATGTTGATTAAATATGCATAAATAATTTGATTATTTCTTAAGTTTACATTAAGTATATTTTTGGTTTATTTTTGGTATATATTAAATTATATGCATGTTTTGTAAATAAAATATACTTAAAATGTTTTTAAATATATTTCCAACTTAATTTATAATTTGATTGAATTCATTTGACGTATATATACTCGAAATATACCTGGTTTACTTTTGGTATATTTCTGGTATATATATGGATTATATTGTTATTTCATTTACATTCATGCATCATTTATTTTTGTGAATGAATGTTTTATATTTAATGATGAAGGATATCGATAGAACATGCTACCTAGTGGGCAGCACTAGGACCGAGTACGTACCGGTACGCCTATAGTATTTAGGCTATAATACTAACTTATTTGTGGATATTGATTGGATATTATTTAATTGATGTGTGAGATATGGTTTGGAGGTGTGATTGCTGGAGCTCGGTTGACTAAGTGTCTCGGGGCCAATCACACTGGCAGTCAGACTGCTAGAGCTCGGTTGACTTAGTGTCTCAGGGCCAGTCTACTGTCCAAATGGATTAAGTGGATATATCTTGGAATAAGTGAGCCTGTATGGCTAAAGTGTTGTCTAATACTATTTTCGAGGTTGTAATATCTTAGGGTTCTATGTGATCCTTCATAAAAGATGATTTTCAGATAAAATATATAAAAATGATTTTATTGCATCTGTGTGTAATTGCCTGTATATATATATTAGATATATACTGTTGACTGTATGCATTATCGTTTAGTATGCATGTATATATATTATAGTAATTCACTCAGTGAGGTCTGACTCCCCTCCGTTGACTATTTTTCAGGAGAGTCAACTTCTTCAGACCTCAGTAGCAGGTCGATACGCCGGATTTCTTCCGCCCCAGCTTCTTTGTGTAAACTATTTACTTGAGTCTTATTTTTATTATAATCTAGACACTGCAGTAGTTGTGAATTAAAATGTGGGATTTCATGTATTTTATTTAAAGAGATGTATTATATTGAAACTGGATTTGTATTAAAAGGATTTATATATATGTGATGAGATGAGATTTGATTTAAATCCAGTGATGAAAATGTTATTATTATATTTATGATTTTTATTTCCGTTGCATATAATATTGTTATTGTTATTATTGCATGTTTTATTTTATTTTTAGGCTTGCTACGGGTTCCGGATTCGAAAGAATTCCCGTTCCCTAGCGCCGGTCATGGCCCCTGTTTTGGGTCGTGACAATATGTAAGTAACTTAATTTTTGGTTAGAAAATTTAGTTCAAGCTCTTTAATTTTTTATATTGTTTTCATCATTAATTTTAATTCATTTATTATATAAAATTTATTCACTTCAATTTTTAATTGCATTAGTTTTTTTACTTAATTTAAAAATTATTACAATATTTTAAATTATTTAAATATAAATATAAAATAAAAAAATAATAAAAATTTTAGAATCAAAATTCAGTTAGAACCGGAATCGGCCTTGAATCGTCCGTGGTACGGTTCCAATCCAGTTCCATAAAACATGGAATAGGAACCGTCCGGTTCCAAATTATGGTCAGGCCTACTTGTGCCTATAGCTTGGAATGCTATCATTAAACTTCATTGAACTTTTGAGAAGCTGCTCATTTTTGGGACTTAGAGACAACTTATGTTATTGAATGGTAATATTGAATGGTAATACTGACAGTGCCCTCAACAGGCTTTAGCAAAAGAAGAACGTTGAAGTCCACCAACAATAAGCTTGGTTAGAGTATGTTTCTTTGTTTTACTTAATTTTGAACAATGTTAGTTCAAGAAGAGAGAGTGTTACAACAGTGACTATTGTTATGCTTGTTTTAGTTATTTGTCAATAAAGGATTGCATTAGAGCTATTGATGGCACCCATATTCCTGCAATAATCACTTGATATGATATTAGTAGCTATCACAACCATCATGGAATAATTTTGAAAAATATTTTAGCTGCTTATAACTTTGATTTATAATTCATATATGTGCTTAGTAGGTGGGAAGGAATTGCACATGATTCAAAACTGTTAAATGATGCTCTATCAATGAGTAATGGACATAAAGTGCACCAAGGTATACTTATTGCTATTTCAATTTATTTTCACTTTTTTGTATGTTTTTTATTTTTTTTATCATTTTTTTTATCATATATATATATGTTAGGTAAATATTTTTTGATGGATTGTAGATCTCCAAATTGACTTCAGTTTTTAGCTCATTTTTCGAGGTGTTCACTATCATCTTCAAGATTCTCATAGTCAAGGGTCGTCATCCTAAAAATACAAATGATTTATTCAATCTTTGTCATGCTTCTTTGAGTAATAAAGTTGAGAGATTATTTGGTATCTTTAGGTCTTGGTTTATAATTTTTAAAATAGCTCTTCCATTTGCATATAGCATACAAGCATAGCTAGTGTTGGCATGTGCAAGATTGCACAACTTTCTTTGAAAAGAGTGTCGTGTGGATGAATTTTCAATTGAACCAAATAGTGAAATTTTATCATCTCCACATATACCAGTTAATCAAGATGATGATTTTGAACTATTTGTTAAGACTCAAGAGCAATAAAGAAATATTATCAATGAATGAAGGACTACTATAGGTACTAATATGTGGAATGATGTTGAGCATGTGGATAACAATGAACTTTAATTTTTTTTTGTTTTTAATATTGATTTAAGTTTTGTTATAGGGAGTTAGTTAGATTTTTAATGAAGAAGAAATCAAATTTTCACAATTTTTATGTTCAATTTGACACTTAAAATTTTCAGTTATTTTATTTTGGGTGTAAAAGAAAAATTTATTAGCTGAAATAACTTTTTGATATGTTTTTTATTTGTATCTTAATTATTTTTCAAAAAAAATAATTAAAAAAATGCACTTTTAATAATTATTTTAAAATTTTTTATTTTTATTATATGACAAAAAATTAATTTATCAAGTCAAAATATGTATATTAAAATCAATAAAAATTGTATAATGTCAATAAAAGTCATAAAAAATCTTTCAAAATAAAATCTATGAAAGTCATTAACAAATTTATAAATTCCATAAAAATCTTTCAAAATAAAATTTATAAAAGTCATTAAACTTTATAAAAATCTTTCACTTAAAAATGTCTATACATATCTTTAAAAAGTCCTAATTGAATACAACCCCTTAAGTTTAAATATTCGTTTTAGATAGATTTTTTTTACTATATTCATATTATTACAAATAATTGATTGAGCCAATCTATTTCGATATAATTGAATTAGATTTTGTGACTTAATATACATGTGTGTACAAGAACAGGCAAGGTTGCAAACTCATTTAGTTCTGCCTCTAATGAAGAACAATAAGACATATGCACAAGTAATGTATCAATTATATGTGCACCAATACTAAGAATAGCCACTACCCCACCAAGCGATCCAAATATTTGGAGAGAACTATCTAAATACCTTTCCAACTAAAAGTACCACATACAAAAAAAAAATATATCTCTATAATAAATCAATTTAACAGGTTCCTTAAGCAACTTTTGATTGCAATGTTAAACAATTATCACTATATTCTCTATATACTGCTTGTAAGTCAAAACAAATTTAAATTAATAAAAAAAAGTAATAATTAAAAAGTAAAATCACTTTGATAGTGTCATGTTTTGTGTCAATCTCTTCATTTAACTATAAATTACTGCTTCTGATCTATTACATTTATGGTTTTCACATTACCATCATCATCATCATGGCCTTCATCACCAGTTTGATCCTTTGATTTGAAAGAAAGGCGAGTGATAGTCCTTCTTTCACAGATTTAATTGCACATTGGACAAATGTACTCGTATTTTGAGAATCTTTCCATCCATGTTTGCAAGCTTTTGAGAATCGTGCTACCATTATAGGAGCAAACCAACACCCTTACAAGGAACAGAGGAAACTGCCGAAAGGTAGAGCAAAATCAAAGGATAAACAAGCTATCCTTGGCATGGGGCTACTCTATCAGTAACCACAGAAACTAGACTCTAAGTCTGAAAAACAACTAACCTAACAGATGGGTGGCCAAAACAGAACTTACAAAAGCTGAAAACAAACTAAGAAGATATATAGGAGTCACTAAAATTACTAACAACCTAAGAATTAAAAGTAATATCTATCACTCCTAAGACAAAATTAACATACTGCCTCCTTCACTCTACATCTGCATTTGAAGTGGAGGAGCTTTCTTTGTTAACTTCATGATCTTTAACCTGTTGTGGAGTTGAACGGGCCAAGTCCTTCATTTTGAATTTTCGGACCTTCCTCGAGTTAGCTCTAGTATTTCTGAATTTTTCAACAGACTTACTGCTTGTACCCATTAATGCATCCATAGTAAGCATAGTTAACTCCATCTTTGCCTACAGTCTTTTAGGAGGGCTAGGGTTGGCCTTTGGATTATCCTTATTACCAAGCTTCTCAACTTATTTAAACAACTTGGGTTTGGGCTAGGACTAGCATATCTTCGGCTTGGGTATGTGATTCTTCCTTGTTAGTTTCTCTTGCTTCATCTTTCCTCCTGCTTTGAGCCACACACTAGCAGTACTCTCCCCTATCTTGGCAGTCCCTATTCCGACTAAAGTCAGAGCTCGTAGTCTTTTGGGCATAGGGGTTAGGATAATGATTATCCTCGTCTGCTATCTCTTCCCCCCACAACATAGGCTTCTTCCCACACTCTCCTAGCGGCAGTTTAAGAGCACGTTCCGCCTAAGAACTTGGAGACAGGGAAAGACCGCCCAATCTGAAAGATAGTGCTGATGGATTCATCTTAGGACTTAATCATTGACTAACTTAGATAAAAGATGATTTCAGTGGACTAGCATATATCTAAAGACCATAATAAATATCGTTATTGACCTGATAGGTCATGGCCTATTGTGTTGTGAACCTGTAGCAATTCCTCGTATTATGATCAAAGTAGCCACAGATTTGGCAGATACTTGGTAACCTTTCATATTGAAACATAACCCAATGGCTTTTGGTTCCCTACTTATTCTGGGATCCCTTTGGTAGAGGCTTGTTAAGATCAACTCTGACTTTCAATCTCATTACATGATCGAAATCATCATCAGAGTATAAAGCATTATCCAGCTCTACCAATTGCATAAACATTGCTCTCGCAGTCTTCTTTGCATTTTCTGGGTTAATATAATTTAAAGGCAGTCCACTTACCTGTATCCATAAGCACTCTGATGAGAAATCAAGCTCCTCTGCTGACAAAACGGGATCCCATTCCTTCAAAACCATCAGATTCCTAAGTATATTCCAAGGGATTCCCTGTTTGACTTTGTCACAGTCTTCCTTTCTTGTGAATTTAAAAACTAACATATTCTTTTCTTTCATTTCCTGCACTTGAAACTCAACCGCAAATCCCCACACCTGGGCCAATATCTGTAAAACTGAGCTTGGAGAATATACCTTAGTGCTTAAATCCAAATTCAGTAGTCATGACTGTTATTAAAAAATAAAATTCACGTAAATTCAAAATTTATAGTAAATCTAAAACGTCAGTTTATAACAAACACAAACATGAATATATTAAAGAATTTTTCAAAGCATAAAAAATCTTTCTATATCATATTATAATAAAATATTTTATAAATATTTGAGAATATAACTACTGACAATTTAACATAATATATTACAATAGATACATCATACTACTGTGGTGTCTAATATATATATAAAAAATAATAATTTAAAATTTATGTAAATCAATTGATAAAAAAATGGTCTGATAAAGAGAATAACTGAGGAAGGTCTGTAAAAAAAAATTTTTAAAAAATAATTCAGGAGAATAAAATCTTACTAAATGAATTATTATTATTATTATTATTATTATTATTATATATATATATATATATATATATGCAATCTAAGCATAAAAGCAACCAAACACCAATATAATTTTTATATATTTATATTTATTTAATTTATACACATATTTATATGCAGACGCTCAAAAACAATTTTTATATCAATGCAATAAGTAAAAAAAAAATGGAGGATCGGAGCAGAACCTTAAGAATATCATAACCTCAATTACTATATCTCGCTAATGAATAGACTTTCTTGAATCTAAAAATATTTTTCTTTTGAAAGTGGACTGGCCCGGATACACAGAATAGTCAACAGAGCTACAATAGTCCCTCTGCCAGCATGACTGGTCCCGAGACATTACAGGTCAACCGAACTCCCACCACCACACCATTCTCTATCAACAAATCTCAATAATCATTTATCCATATATCAGACAATATAATCTCATATCAATTAGTATATCATAACATAGCTACTAGCGTACTGTTATGCAACAGTCATAATGTATCCCATTAGATAGCATGTTTTATGGCTATTCTCTAAAACATTATATCAAAAATAAAGTGATAAAACCATCTTAAAATATACACAATATCCAATAATCACAATTAATATTCACCTTTATATATTTGAAAAAAAAATATAATAATAATAACAATTAACATTTAATGCAATATAGTATAATAAAATTCATATCTATTCAAAATATGAATGTCAATAATATTTTATACATGTAATGTATGTATATAATAATAACTCACAGGTAAGATGCACTCCTTGATACTTACTCGATTGGCTCCGACCTAAAGGCCCTACTCTTGATGCAACTATAGGAAAATAATAAAAAGATAATTAGGATTAAAAATTCTAACCTTAAACTTCTAGGTTTCTAAGGAAAAACTTGATCTAAGACATGACTCTAATAAAACTCAAAACTCAACACAAATCCGATGTTACGTTTTACGAAAAATCAATAAAAAATTCGACAAAGTCTTATCTGTAAAACAGACATCTCTTTACTAAAAGTAGAGTCATTTCTGCACAAAACTGCACTTCAATACTACCCACAACTCGACATATTGGGTTGGGACCCCGAACTACACATTATGCTCAACCGATAATCAACACAATAACACAAATAAAAACAATATAATTTTTTCCTCAAATCCTGATATGTTATAAAAATTTAGTTTACTACCAAATTTTAATTTATTTATTTAATAAAAATATAAAAGAATTTATTTCCAAATAAATAATAAAAATTCTTGTTTATAACTAAAATATCGCTAATGGAAATCAAATTTTCATTTTCACAACCAAATTAACATTAATTATAAATAACTATTAAAATCACTCAATTATATCATAAAAATAATAAAAAATTCATTTAAGCTTGAAAATAATATATAAATTTATTATTCATTTATTTTTCCCAAAATTACTACTAATTAACTAATAATTGAAAATTAATTATAAAAAAATACCTTTCATACTTTTATTATTTAAAATAATCTAAAACAGAATAAATAACAATAATTTAATTAAAAATTAAATAATTTACTAATTTCTAATAATTTTTCCAAAAATACATATTTAAACATAAACTTTAAAAATTCATAACTTAAATTCCATAAAGAATTTCATAAAACTTTCTTCATAAAGTTTACTCTACATAATTAATATAATTTATTAAAAATATAAAAATTTTCCGAGCTCGAAACAATAACATAAACAGTAACCAAATGCCCAGAAAATTCCAAAAATACAGAAAAATAAATAAAAATCATATTTAGCAAGATCTCAACCTTAATGTCATTTCATATAATTACAACACACCTCAATTTAACTGAATTCAAACTCAATTTCAACAAATTAAACATAAAACCTTAAAATTAAATTACCCAAAATTGAAGTTGTTCTTGGTGTTACCCGGTCAACTTGGGGAAATGAAACCTAAGAGAAGAGAATTCAAATGACATCGGCGGCAAGTCCAGGGGTGGCCGGAGTCGACGCTGGCTAGCTCCTTCCCAATCTGGCAAAGAGGAAAACTGAGGAGGAAAAAGAAAGTAGGAGGAAGGAGGGGAGAGGAGGAGCTGAGCAACAACGTGAGCTGTCCGGCAATGGCTAATGGTGCTGGCAATGAAGGTGGCGGTGGTTCAGGTGGGGAAGGAAAGAAATGAAGAAAAAAAGAAGAAGAAAGCCACATTTTTTTAATGTACATATATAATAATAATAATAATAATAATAATAATAATAATAATAATAATAATAATAATAATAAAATTCCTCCCAAATATATATATATATACTCTTAACAATCAATAAATTTATTAAAATATTCATTTAACAATAATTTCATAAAAATAATATTTAACACTTTTAAAATCCTTATTAATTTAATAATTAAAATTATGGGTCATTATAATATCTTACCCACTAGTCGAGTTTTGAATTTCTCCAACTGAGCGTTCTCCATTGTGGTAAGTTCCAGTTTGCAGATTTCATCCTCATTAGCTACAAATAGCTCCTCATTATAAGGCTGTTGGTTGAAGCCATGGTGATTCGTGATTTAGATTGTTTACTAGGTAAGAAGACGAAATTTATGAGGGCGGTATTAACTCACAATTACAAATGGACATGAGTTCTACTGTAATAGAGAACACGAAAGGAACTCCAAAGGTTCCACCGTTTGCAAGCGATGGTTTAGAGTTTTTAGCAAAACAAATTCAATCAATCAATCAAATTAGAGTTATTGAAACACAAAAATTAATTGAACAATCCATTTGAATTTTTTTTTCTTTTTTTTTTTTTAAAAAAAAAAGCACTTACCATGTCTCATGGAAGACATGGCTACATGTGGCTATGGCTTTGACACATTAATTTATGGAGTTAAGATTTTGGTGGCAAATAGAGCACATAATTCTTAAACCTTTCTTGTTTTCTTCAGTTTTTGAAACTTTTTCACCTTCCTCCGCCATTGCTATGTTGTTGTGTATCTATTTGATATTTTTTTCCAGACATATCATTCTATTATTTTCCCCTATTTATAGGATTTTACTCGTTAATTTTGGGTTAACTAGGAAATCACTCCTCAATTTTACTTTAGGGTATTTTTTGTCCTTCTAATTGTATAAAATTTTATTTACAAAAATCCAAGTTTCATATGGTTTGTTTAAAAGAATATATCATAACTTTTATTTTGTTGTGAAATAAAGATTGAATTGCTTATTTTGTTATAGAACTAAACTTGAATTTAGTAGTATTCAATTAAAAGAAAAATATTCTATAGTAGAATGATATTAAGAGAATTTAGAGACAGTTTTGAGAGAATTTGGTGAACAATAATATTGAAAGAATTTGGAGAGTAATCTATTCTTTTTCTTCTTGTTCTTAACATTATCATTAATGAATTTCAATCCCTTTATATAGAGATTTTCTTTTCACTATTTGAGTACTATTCTCTCACAAGCAATATATTGTTCATTCACAAACAATATATTGTTCATTCACATTCATAATACTCCCCCTTGAATAACAATATTTTGCAACTGCCTCGTTAAAACCTTGCTAAATAAAACCCAGTGGGAAAAACTTTAGCTTAAGGAAAAAGAGTACAGTGCATGATTTTCTCCCCCTCAAGTTGATATGTATAATCTTCCTTCACATAGTATACAGATGTCACATTCCAATATCATGAACGTGCTTTCTAAAGATTATAGTTGGAAGTGCCTTTGTGAAAAGATCAGCTAAATTCTGGCTAAACTGAATATACTTGATATCTATATGATTGTCTTTTATTAGCTCTTGAGTGTATGAAAAGAATCTTGGAGGTATATGTTTGGTTTTATCACTTTTGATATATCCTTCCCTTAATTGTGCAATGCATGCTGCATTATCTTCATATAAAATTGTAGGACTTTTGTTGACTGGAAAACCATAAGATTCTTCAATATGATGTGTCATTGATCTAAGCCACACACACTCTCTACTTGCTTCATGTAGTGCAATAATTTCAGAATGATTTGAGGAAGTAGTGACAAGCGTTTGTTTCTGGGAACGCCAAGAAATTGCAGTTCCATTATTTGTGAACATATAGCCTGTTTGAGATTTTGCTTTATGAGGATAAGATAAATGCCCTGCATTTGCATAACCAATCAATTCTTGTTTTGAATTGTTAGAATAAAATAAACCCAAATCAACATTTCCTCGAAGGTATCGAAGAATATGTTTGACCCCTTTCCAATGCCTTTTTGTTGGAGCTGAATTGAACTTTGCTAATAAATTGACTGCAAAAGAAATATCAGGTCTAGTATAATTAGTAAGATACATTAGAGCTCCAATGGCACTGAGATATGGAAATTCAGGACCAAGAATTTCTTCATTTTCTTCACAGGGTCGAAATGGATCAGTTTCAATATTGAGTGATCTAACGACCATTGGAGTACTTAAAGGATTTGCTTTATCCATATTAAAGCGTTTCAAGATCTTTTATGTGTAATTTGATTGATGCACGAATATCCCATTGTACATTTGCTCAATTTGTAAACCAAGGCAATACTTGGTTTTTCCAAGATCTTTCAATTCAAATTCTTCTTTTAAGTATACTGTTGCTTCATGGATCTCATTTTTTGTTTCAATGATATTCAAATCATCAACATATACAGCTATAATCACAAATCCGGCTATTGTTTTCTTAATAAAAACGCATGGGCAGATAATATTACTGATATATCCTTTATTAATCAAATAATCACTTAAACGATTATACCACATGCGCCCAGACTGTTTTAACCCATATAAAGATCTCTGGAGCTTGATCGAATACATTTCTTTAGGTTTTGAATTTAATGCTTCAGGCATTTTAAATCCTTCAGGGATTTTCATATAAATGTCACTATCAAGTGATCCATACAAATAAGCAGTGACAACATCCATAAGACGCATTTCTAATTTCTTAGAAACTACTAGGCTAATCAAATACCTGAACGTAATTGCATCCATAACAGGAGAATACGTTTCATCATAATCAATTCTCGACCTTTGTGAAAAACCTTGAGCTACACGTCTAGCTTTGTACCTTATTATTTCATTTTTCTCATTTCTCTTTCGTACAAAGACCCACTTGTATCCTACAGGTTTCACAGTTTTAGGCATAGGAATAATTGGCCCAAAAATATTTCATTTGTTTAGTGAGTCCAATTCAGCCTGCATATCATCTTTCCATTTTATCCAATCATGCCTATTTTGACATTCCATGACTGATTTTGGTTCAGGATCATCTTTGTTATTTATGATTTCACATGCAACAGTATATGACAATGTTTCATGACTTTCTTTATTTTTTATTTCTTCAGGGATATTTTTCTCGCTATCAATATGATTACTTACTCCCTTTCTCTTTCGAGGATTTTTATCCTTAGAACCAATTGGTCTTCCAAGCTTCTGGCGTGTTTTAGACTCATGAGTGTCTTTATTCTCAGGTTTTATTTCTGGAATTTCAATACGAGCAGGAGCATTGGCTGCTGGTATGTATGATTTAGTCACTCTTTTTGTATCAGTAAATGCATCTGGCAATTGATTTGTAATTACTTGTAAGTGCACAATCTTTTGCACTTCTAATTCATATTATTTTGTGTGAGGATCCAGATGCAATAATGATGGTTCATTCCATGAAATATCCCTTTTCCCTTCTTTCTCCCCTTTTCCTAATGTTGGGAAAACAACCTCATTAAATTGGCAATCAGCAAAACGTGCTGTAAAAACATCACCAGTTAAAGGTTCAAGATATCTAATAATCGAGGGTGTTTCAAACCCAACATAAATTCTCAATCTTCGTTGAGGACCCATTTTGTGCACTGAGGTGGCGCAATGGGTACATATACTGCACAACCAAAAATTCTGAGATGGGAAATATTTGGCTCTTGACCAAATGCCAATTGTAGTGGGGAGTATTTATGATATGTACTAGGTCTGATGCGAATTAATGAAGCAGCATGTAGGATTGCATGACCCCAAACTGAAATGGGAAGCTTTGTTCTCATTATTAATGGTCTAGCAATAAGCTGAAGGCGTTTAATCAATGATTCAGCTAAACCATTTTGAGTATGTACATGGGCAACAGGATGCTCAACAATGATCCCAGTAGACATACAATAATCATTGAATGCTTGAGATGTAAATTCACTAGCATTATCAAGTCTTACCCTCTTGATTGTATAATCAGGGAATTGTGCTCATAATTTAATAATTTCAGCAAGCAACCTTGTAAATGCAACATTACGAGTTGACAATAGAAAAACATGTGACCATCTACTAGATGCATCAATTAATACCATAAAATATCTGAATGGTCCACATAGTGGGTGAATTGGCCCACATATATCACCTTGAATTCTTTCAAGAAACAAAGGTGATTCATTTTGAATTTTAGATGGTGAAGGTCTCAAGATTAATTTTCCAAGAGAATAAGTTGTACATGGCATTTCATTTGATTGAGGAATTCTTTGCCCCTTTAAGGGATGCCCATGTGAATTCTCAATTATCCTTCGCATCATTATTGATCCAGGATGACCTAATATGTCATGCCATAAATTTATTATTGAAGGATCATAAGATTTTTCTTTTACTGCCATATTTGATTCAATTACATGTATATGCATGTAATGCAATCCAGTAGGGAGTTTTGGCAGTCTTTCCAATACTTGTATTTTTCCTGATTCATAGGAAACTATATTTAAATATTTGTTACCATTTATAGTAATGGATTGCGTATCACACCCATTTCGATATATGTCATCAAAACTCAATAAATTTCTTGTTGATTTTGGTGAAAACAAAGCTTCATCAATTATAAACTTTTTTTCATTTGGTAATATAAATTTAGCTTTGCCAATTCCTTCAATCAGATCTATAGGACCTGATATTGTTTTTACAACTGCCTTTGTGGGCTTTATTTCAGAGAAATAATCTCTATTTTTCAAGATAGTATGTGTAGTACCACTATCTGGTATGCAAAGATCTCCAATATTATCTTTATGTTGAGTACAATCCATATTAAACTTCAAAATAGATAAATAAAAAATTAATCAATTAAGGTAAAAACGTAAAGTAAGACATTTTATTTAATTTGAAAATAACATATATAACAATAACATATTCTTCAGAATCAAATAAGTAATAACAATATATTTAAAATTATAGATGTCTCAATTTCCATTGTCAGTAAAATCATCAGTAAAATCAGAAACATCTAGATGAGTTGTATCATTAACATGAGTATGATGCTCATTGAAGTTTATTTCCTTTTCTTTACCTTTCAATGATGCCTTATAAAGTTGGCAAAGATGTGGTGGTGTTCGACAAACTCGTGATCAGTGTCCTTTACTACCACATCTGAAACATACAGTTTCATACTTATGTTGAGGCCTTTCTTGAACACCACTTATGACTGATTTTAACTTCTTTGGAGGTTGAGTCTGAGTTTGTTGTGGAGTATTATTATATTTATTTCCACGACCACGACCAAAGAATTGACCTCTTCCACGTCCACGACCTCTACCTCTCCCACGTCCATGGCTATTGTAATTTTTATATCTGGAATAATTTGTAGCATTTGCTTCTGGAAATGCTATTGAGCCAGTGGGACGGGGCTGATGATTTTTCATCAAGAGTTCATTATTTTTCTCAGCTACCAGTAGGCATGAAATTAGTTTAGAATATTTTTTAAATCTCTGCATCCTGTATTATTGTTGTAGTGTAACATTTGATGCATGAAATGTGGAGTAAGTTTTCTCCAGCATATCCTCATCTGTGACTATCTATCCACAGAATTTTAATTGTGATACTATTCTGAACATTGCAGAATTATAGTCACTCACTTTTTTAAAATCTTGAAAGCGTAAAGCTCTCCATTCATCAGTGACTACTAGTAGTATTACATCTCTTTGATGATCATATCTATCTTTTAGATCCTTCCAAAGAACACTTGGATCTTTGACAGTCAAATATTCACATTTTAATCCTTCATCAAGATGACGACGGAGAAAAATTATAGACTTGGCCTTATCTTGCAATGAGGTGTTATTATTTTCTTTTATGGTATCAATTAACCCCATTGATTGAAGATGCATCTCTACATCTAGAATCCAAGACATATAATTTTTTCCCGTGATGTCAAGAGCAACGAACTCAAGCTTTGCTAGATTTGTCATTATGATAACTAATAAAAAAAATATAACTCAATTAGAATTCATAAATTTGATGACTACTAAAAAAAATCAAACATAATCAGAATTTACTAATTAATTATATCATGAATGAATATTGCAAGAAATAATAGTGGTACAAAAAATGATACAATAATACTTAAAATTATATCAAATAGAAAATCATCTTCCATATGAATTATTCCTAAAACTATTATAATAGTCATGATCAAAACACAAATATAAATATACCAAATCATGTTTACAATTTAGAGTAAAAAGAGAAAGAGAAAATGTATGAATTTGTGTGAATAAATAAAATTTATAGCTCATCTATTTATAATGAAAAATATAGCCGTTTATTACCGTTATGTTACCGTTGGTAATAAAAATATAGTCGTTAGAATTTTTTTTTTAATATAATATATTGAGAAATAAATTATATAAGGTAAAATCAATAAATAATGTTGATATGATTATTTATAGCAAGTGAGTTAACATAACGATATGTATAAATATGGGGCAAAACCGTCCAATAATATAAAATGGGATATAGCCTTCCATTAACATAAATAATAAAAAAAATAAATGTGCATAAATATAAATTGGTAGGAGGCATAGTCATCCATAAGATTAGAACAATTTCTAGCAATATTTGCATCAATGGTGTAGTTAGTAAAACAAAATAAAAATAACAATTAATATAAAGTTAGATTGAAGAAATAAATATAAATATATAAATTAGTAGGAGGCATAACCATCCATGATAATATATAATCAAATAATATATTCATAAATATTAAATATTAAGAAATATGTACCTTATTATTTTGATCGAGAGCTCCTTGTGCTGATAACGTGTTGTGAAATAAAGATTGAATTACTTATTTTGTTATATAACTAAACTTGGATTTAGTAGTATTTAACTAAAAGAAAAATATTTTATAGTAGAATGATTTTGAGAGAATTTAGAGAGAGTTTGGAGAGAATTTAGAGAATTATAATATTGAAAGAATTTGGAGAGTAATCTATTTTTTCTTCTTCTTCTTAACATTCTCATTAATGAATTTCAATCCCTTTATATAGAGATTTTCTTTTCACTATTTGAGAACTATTCTCTCACAAATAATATATTGTTCATTCACAAGCAATATATTATTCATTTACATTCATAATTGGATTAATTTTTTTGGAAAACCAAAATAGTATAGATTTTTCCTATTTCAAACAATCTTCAAATATTTCAAATGAATGAATCCATATTAAAATTATAATTTTGATCCCCTAGAAAACAAATATATAATTATATTACTTAAAATTTAAAATTTGAACACATAAAAAAAAAGTAACAAATACTGAAAAGCATTACCTGATGATTTTGAGAGAATATATGAATGATCATGACTTTGATAGTAAATTGTTGTTCCCATCTTAAAAGAATCAATTATAGAAATTTTACTATTGCTATTGGGAGACAAGTTGATTAAATTCTTGGAGAAAAAATAACAAATTAAAAAAAATATATTGTTACCTAATTAAACAAAGCTTTTATATTGAATTTTTTTTAATTAGAATATAAGACATACTTTTAATTAAATTATAATTAATTAATTAAAGATAGAATAGAATGTAATAGAATTAGAAAAGGAAATATATTTTTAATAAAATTATAATTAATTTATTTTTTTATTATAGATAAAATAAAAGGTAAATAGAGATAAAATAGATGTCAATTTAATTAAAATAGAAAATATAATTTCAATTAAATTATAATTATTTAATTTAATTTAATTAAAAATAAAATAGAAGTTAACCAAATTAGATTAGAAAACATACTTTAAATTATATTATATTTATATTTTAATTTTATTTTATTGGAGATAAAATAAAAGGTAACTTTTTAGAGATAAAATATATGTTAACCTAATTAAAATAAAAAAAATACTTTCGATTAAATTAAAATTATATTTGAGTAAACTTATTAGAAATAAAAATAGATGTTAATCTAATTAGAATAATAAACATATTTTTAATTAAATTAAATTAAATTATAATTAATTAAATTACTAAAAAAAAATCCCATTCTTATTTAGTAATGAGTGAAGGCGTTTTAATAAATTTGTGCGTCCTCCTTTCTCATTATATATTTATATATACTAATAAGCAATCATGTGTTTCGTATGTGTTTAAAAAAATTTTAGACTCATAATAGTAAATAAATTATTAAATATATACTTTGATGTTGTTGTTGTTGTTATTATTATTATTATTATTAGTCAAAGTTTTAAAAATAATAGAAGTGTTATTTCTTTATATAACAATTTGATATTAACTTAATATAGTTATAATTAATTGCAATATTGATAAATTTTTTATTTAAATAATTATATGATATTCCTTTAATATTTTTTATAATTAATATTTTTTTTCAACTTTAGAGTTAATTTTATATATGAAAAAAATATTATGGTCATAATTAATCATAAGATAATAAAAAATTTTAAAAATAATAAAAATTATTTTTTATATTAAAATTTAAATATTACAACCTCATTAAACTTATAATCTATTATAATTTTAGTAATTTTTTATTTAAGTAGTGACACTTTATTTCTTCAATATTTTTAATATTAATATTTTTATTTACTCAAAAAGTAATTTAATGTAATTTTTTTTTAATTTTAACTTATAATTAAATGATAAATATTAATTAATTTAATTTTAACTTTTTTATTAATTTTTATAAAAATATCTAAAAATAATAATTATACTACTTTTTTTTATATATATAAATACTACTTTCAAACAAATTATATACTTTATTTTTAAATTACGACTACAGATACAAGAAAAATAATTTTTTTAATTAATTTAATTTTTATTAGACAAAAATAGAAGTTAACCTAATTAGAATAGGAAATATACTATCAATTAAATTAAAATTATATTTTAATTTAATTTTTATTAGTAAATAACTAAATTATCTAATTTTTATATAATAATGAGTAAATTTTTTTTTTCACTTTATGTGTCCCCTTTACCCTTCGTGTGTGTATATACATATATATTATGGATTATAGATTTTTCAAGTAATTAATTAAAATTACTTTATATAGTGTAATTCAAAAGAAATCAATATGTAAAAATTAAATTTGTTTTTGAATCTATACTTTTAAATGATGTATGATTTAAAATTTTTAATGCAGTGAAATAAAAGAAAAATGGGATATATATAGTTTTATAAATCAAAATATTAGAAAATTAACATTGAACGAAATAAAAACAAAAATGATATAATTGGTGATAGAAATGAGCTCCTAAAAAATAGCAACATCAAAACTTTTTACATTAAAAGCTGAAACCAAAATCTTCCCCACAACTAACTCAAATAGTAAAAGGTACATATATCTTGCTGAGGAAGTTATTGATCGAGCCCTCCATCCTCTTATTTTCTTCTCTTATGATATTGAGATTTAACCACTTAATTTAGTTGTTTAAAAAAAACTGAAAAAAATAATGACACGATTCATGCAATTCGGAGTATCTACAATAGTTTTTAAAGTTCCTCCAACATTTTTATATTATAATTGTTAGTTTCCTCCAACATTTCAATTTTAAAATAAATTTATTTTATGCGCTCAAAAATATTTTTAAGTTGTGTTGTTAAATTTCACCAAGAAATTTATTTTATTTCCAAATTAATTCTAAATGGAATTCATTTTCAAATGAATTTTTATTAATAAAGTATTTTTGGTTCAATTGAATAGCTTATGAAATTTACTTCAAATAAATTTCATAATTTGTTATATTGTATTTAGTATAAATCTAAATTCTTAAGTTTATTTTTAATTTTGGTTAAAAAATATCTCTTTAGATAGAAAGATACTTTTGAAAAAAAAAATAATGAGAGATATTTTGGTCATTTTATAAATATAAACTTAAAAATTGTAAAATTCATTTAAAAATTCCAACCATTTTGTTAAAATTTAATCTAATTTTAATCAATTCCTCAAAATTAAAAATTTGAAGTTGTAAATGAATTCTACAATATATTCATTTAACCCAAACAAATATTGTTCGGAATTGTAAATGCATAGCACAAAATGTTTGCTTTATTGCTTTTAGACATTTTTCAATTATGGGAATTATGTGACATTTTAAGTACAAATTAAGCATTTTTGTTCAGTCTAGCATGCATAAAATCATATGCTTGTATCGTGCTCAAATAATATATTGGATTATATGCATTTAGAATCATGCATATATTATTTCATTCATAATAACCAACATATACAAATAGGAATAGAAGCAACAAACCAATATCCAACCATTTAACTCTATCCAAATTCAAATTTATTCAATAATTCACTACCTGTATCAGCCCAAAATCTCATTAAAATTCTTCCCTCATTATTTATATCCATATAAAAAATCCTAATAAAAATATCCTTCACTTATCCATATTTGTTTAAAACCTATTTATTTTCTCATTGTTAAGTTTTTATATCTATTTTTATTTACATTAAATTATACAATTTTTTTAATGTAATTTGATGGAAAAAAAAAAGGTAAAAACCAAATTATAAGATGATACAATATTTTTTTTTATTTTTTACATTTACATAATATATATTTATACATTTATATAATATTTTAATATTCAGATTTAGATAGCTGATATCCTGGTGTATTTTCAATTGGTACTAGGGAGTTATGCAGCAACTATCCATTACAAAGTAAAACCAAAGATATAGCATTTCGTTTTGCTTCCATCATCTTGTCCATTATGAGTGCTAATAAAAGCATGAAGAGAGAGCCAACTGCACAGACAATATTAAAATTGAACAAGATTCTGAGATATCATTAATCATGTAACTTAACTGACACTAGCTACTGAGAACAGGCACCCAGTGGGAGCGCAACAATGTGTAGGTGCATGCCAAAGGATGATTTTGAGGAGGAAACTTCTCCAAAGTCTGATCTTCTGCAACTGAAAACTTCAAACCTATAAAAAAAAGGTGATAATAACATGCTAAATGACTGTGAATCCTATTGCTTGCATCAAGACGGTGTAGGTTTCTAATGATGGCAAATCATTATAAATAATGAATAATTCTTATGATTTATGACATAACACACATACCAAACACTTACCCACAAATCCATTATTTTGGATCTGAAGATTGTATCGTATGGCGCTTGAAGAATTCTCTGAATCCATAAGCACTGAGGTCATAGTTGAACTGTATAAATACGGAACAAGAAGAAATCAGATGGCAGTATGTCAAAGAAATTTTGTGCAACTATTTAATTCCAACTTTTCTAACAACTAGACTAGGTTTTAACTCTTCAAATGTGTATAATTCTCAAAATATCAAATTTTCAGTAAAAAGAACTTTCAATTATGAAGTTGCAATGCAAGATGCAATTTGCTAAATGTGCACAGCTCCACTACAATACAATGACTGCAGATGCAACCTTGATCAGCACTCAGCAAATCATTATAATTTTAGAAACATTCAGGTAAGCTAAGATTGTAAACATGATGTGATGATCTTATTTTTTGAAGAATAGTATAGGCATTGGTTAAACTACTAGAATTATAAATGCTAGACAAGGCCCAAGACTCACAGGTAGAACTTTTACTGAGTATTTTGTGACGCCAGGCTCAACCCTTCCTTGATTGCCTGCCTGCATCAGAGAAACATGTAAGACTAAGTGACAGCTCCAAAAACACATGGAAATGGCATTAATAAAATAAGCAGGTAGCCAAAAATGCACTGAAGTATCATCTAATCAAGGAAAACAAAGAGGACAGAAAAATTCTGTGGAACTAAAGGAGTCAAAAGATTGATTTCTTCCAAGTTCTTGATTTATGCTCTCGGAATAACATTCATTCACAACTATCATCACATGAAAACAACTTTGATGAAATAAGAACAAAAGTCAATCATTAGAGATGCAGGAGCTTATCGTACATGTTCAGGGCTGTGGAATATTTCAATGAAAGGATATTCCTTCTTCTGCCGCGTCATACAGAACCCAGGATATTTTGGACATTCAACCTGGAAAAAATAATAATAATGGTGAGAATCTTGAAAGATCAATGACATCACAGACTCAAGAACATTAAAGAAGACAAGAAGTTTTTAAAATGGTCCTTCAAAAAAGTTCACAAAAAAAAAAAAGAGAAGGTTGAATAAGGGGCTTACACATTATGAAAATTTATGAAAAACATTTCTCAACAGCAGACATAGCTTTAGACACAAAGAAACAATATATATGAGTAGCATTAGAGGCATTACAAAAAATTGGATCCCAAAAACTGGCATTACAAATCTTTAGGGACCTCCAGTAAGATACTGGATAAGATTTGAAATGGAACACATTTGGGACTGACTAAACTCCAATATATTTTTGCAAAGTGTCCTTATGGACAATTCTCCTCAAGAATTCCTTCCTCAAATTGACTATTTATCCTATGGAAGCATTATTTATCACTTATTTCTGAGAAAACTAAAAGATTTTGATATCTATCTAATGTTAGAGCTAAAAAAAATGTTTATTAGCATATATCTATATCAGAAGCATAGTTCATTTATGAGAAACAACTTACACGCACAAACTTTACATGTGGATAAAACTCAGCAGCAGCTTCCTCAAGTACTTTGTCAAGATGTTTGGTGTAATTACATCTGCATTACCCAAAAATAATAGTTGGGCATACAGTAATTATGTTGATGAATGGAATAGAAGAAGGGTAAGAAAATTCAATGCATATGTAACCTGATGGTAAAAGCAGCAGCCACAGGATGACCTTCATGAAGAAGCTGGACAAACTCACGCTCCGACGTAAAATGAATAACTCGTGATGGCCCAAGATCTTTAGGATATCCAGTATAATACCTTGAATTTCACATTAGTCAGACCCAGAACTCGACAACACTATTAAATATTAATAATGTCTAAAGAAATTCAATATCGAAAGAGGCAGCATTTCACAGTCACTTCAATTTTCGCATAAATTTCAAAATTCTTCAGCAGTATTGAAGCAGGTTAATTGATTACCTTATTGTCACAGAAGGAAAGTCAAACAAACATCCTAGACACGCTAGCTTTAGTGCTAAAACCAAAGCAATGAAGCTATGTATTACACAGAGCAAGGAAGTGTTCTCATAAAGACATCTTAACGATAAAAGGAGCTACGTACACTGACAATACTATGAGCAACCATTCGTGTAGGCAAAAAAAAAAAAATAATAATTGATAAATAAAATGAAACTTACTTGCACGATTTACGTAAATGGCTGATCATTCTATCAATAAACGATTGCTCCTCCATTTAATACAACAATGCAACTAATCTGCTTTAAATACCCTGCAAGATTATCAAGTTCTATTGCTTGCTTAAAAGCATCACTTAACTGTCAAAATTAGAAACTTACAGTAATTTATAAATAAATAAAAATGATAAAATGTTCGCTTTGAGGCCAGACCCAAATACAAAAAAGAACCAAAATAATTAAACATTAGAAATTTATCAAATTTTTAGCCAGCTAAAACGAACGTTCCTCTGAAGCATTCTATCGAGCACATAAGATGCATCCGCAAACAGTATAAGAAATCCCTATGAAAAATAGTTGCAAAATGATGAAGAAGAAAAAGAAGTCTTACTGAAGTTTGGAGAAACACCTTGCTAGTGATTTCTTTTTTTTTTTTTTTTTTTTTAAAAAAAGAAAAATTCTTTGGATTTTCTTGCTCTTTGCCAGCAAACAAACGGGGAATGTACCAGTCGAGAGGAGGACGTAATCAAATAAGTGAGAGAGAGAGAAAAGTTGAAAAAAAAAAAAAACAAATAAGTGAGAGAAAAAAGGCCCATTTAAATTAACTCGGACCAGCTCTGAAATCGGGCTATAGCCCAACAAAACCCGTATGAACACGTGTAAACACTGCTCGACACAGTAAGACACCACGTGTAGAGTTTCCATTTCTAACGGTAACACGTGTCACAAACCCATTTCACCGCCTATACAAATTCCAACTTTCACGGCTTTTTTCTGCTCTATAAAAAAAAACCTGAAGAACGTCACACCCTTTACAGACACAACCGAGATCTTCAAGCTTATCTCTTCAAATTTCACTAAGCAAGAGCTTTTCTTCTTAATCTTTCTGCAAATATTTTTTTTTGTATTGCATGATTCATCAACATTATAATGGCAGGAGTTCCGATATGCATCCAATGCGGGACTACAAGCAACCCTTGCAGGTGCAAGGTGGTGGGTCCGACACTTGGGTTCTTGGCGTTTGCGGCAGCGGCGGTGGTGGAATGGCCGATCGGTGCTTTTGTTTACCTGTTTAAACATAGAAAAGGTCGTAGAATTATGGCACATCCTGCCACTGTTGTGTATCCAAGAATTACCAATACTATACCTATTTGATGTAGGTTACCTTGTTGAATTTGTAATTTGATTTTGAGTTTACTAGTAGCAATAAGTTGAAGTTGTGGTTGGGTTCCTATTTTTCTTTCTTTCTTGGGAGAATCATGTATAATTAATTACTTATCAAATGTTTTTTAGGTGAAATATAATTTCTTGGAGAACTAAGATTACAAGAATAAATATATGACAATTATTTGAAAAGTTATTAATAAAAAAATATTTTTTATAATTTTGAAAAATACAAATAATTATTTATTAAATTACTAAAATTTTAAATTTAGTCTCTTTAATTATTATTTTTTCTTTTTATTTTGTGTGTGCTTCCTCTAGCATCATCATGATATAGTATCATTAGTTTTAATAACTGTTAAATTTATTTAAAATTGACAAAAATTTATAGCATGTAACAATAACTTTCTAATTTTATTTCCTAAAAAACATTTTACTTTTATTAGTTAAAGGTTGTATATATACAATTTTTGTATATTTTTTCAGTTTTAAGAAAATCATATTATCCTCTGCTATAATCTTCCTTTTCATTGCTACATCTTTCTTATTAATTTTTTTGTCAAGTTATTAGTTTTTTTCTATCAATTTGTTATTTTGTAAAAAAAAAAAAAGATATTTCAATTTAGAATTTACTTTTAGAAATTTGTTTCACATGTTTAATATTTAATGGAAAAAATCGTATGTCAGTTAATCATAAAAATTAATAATTTTTTAAGAGTTTAATAGTTGAATTTTTAAAATAATATTGTAGATATCCAATTTAATCGGCTTATGATAGAGTGCGAACCGTAGATGCTCGATTTGATCTACTCACAAATGAAGTCCGATGATGAGAAAATACAAATCTTGAATGTAAAAGAAACCAGATATCTTCTTGAAAATGGACCTTAAGAACTTAAAACCCCAAAATCCAAGCCCAAACTCATAAAGCAAGCTCAATCCGCTTGGCCCATTAGACCCAATGCAAGACTGGGCCAAAGAGGCGATGCCTTTTTGAAGAGACGATCACCTTTATGGCAGCAGGTCGATGAGGTGATCACTTCATCGTAGAGGTGCTGCCTTTGCAGTAGACACTTACCTCTGCATTAAATGCAAGGGCAGCAATGGTGACCAACTTGGTGGGCCTACCTTCGATTGGAAGTCAGTCCTTTGCGTGAGGAGAGAATTTTTGGGAGAAGGGGAGATCTAAAAAGTGTAATGATAGGGGCAAAAAGTGTAGGCTATAGACTAGGCATAAGATTAAAAAGAAGAAAAATGAGAGAGAAAAGGGGATTAGCAATTCCTAACAACCATTATCTACATTTGAAAAAAAAAAGAGAGGGGAAAGCTCTAGGATGAGAAGGAAAAACGTTCTTGAGTAAGGAAAGAAGGGATTAAGCTTAAGAAGATCACTTCTGTTGAAGGAAGAAGTTGAAGATCTTACATTCAAGTGAAGTTGAACACCCATATCCAACTTTGAGGGCCCACTATTTTTAGAAACGCTAATATTTTAGTAATGATTTTATTTTCTCTTCAATGTTAAAGTTATAGATTTACATAACCTCTTACTTACTTGCTTGTTTACTAATTTCTTGTGCTCATAGCTTATGTTATGCCATGTTCTTAACATGATCCACTAAGATTTTAAGTGTAGTTGTGAGTTTTGTTCACTTACATTAGTTGGTGCTTGAAGCTAAAATTTATTGCTTTTTGCAAGTTTCTATGCTTGTTACTACCATGAGGCAATTGCCTTATGGATATTGCAATCGCCTCATGGATAAGGCGTTCGCCACTATAACAGGGTCTTGCACAACCTTATTTTGATATTTCTTGTAAATTATGCATGATTCAAATTTCTATAAATTCCTATGCTTTTGTACTTTTAGTTTTTTTACATGATCATTTTTACTATTTTGTTTAGGGTTAATATTCAAGTATTTGCAATCTCTATTTGTATTGACTTAATGGCTCCTTTTTTAGGGTTTTAAATGTTTTGGGAGCTAATATTTTGTTTATCGTAGGGAATTTGAGTGATCATGATCATCCAATTTTAGCTCATGACCCTCTTGGGCTTTTATTTACATTTATGCGTAGTTTAATACTTGTTTACTTTTAGTTTATTTTTTGTTTATTATACTTTTATTTGTACAAAATGTTATAGTCCTTAATCCCTTCCCCATTTGATTTAAATGTATTTTGTAAGTTACTATTTGATGAATGTTGGGACCAAATGCATGACGTGAAATTAATGTGCAAATTCGGACTTCAATATAAAATTTGACAAATTGTTTGAAGATAATTGTAATTTGCATATTAATAAAGAATAATTGAATAATTAAAGTTAATAAATTACAAAATACAAACAACGGCCAACTGCAAGATTGGGTGGGCATTCAAAAGCCCATACCCAGTTTTTGAACCTGTTCTATGATGATTACTTTTGTGAACCTTCGTGGAATCCAGTTGCCGTATAAGTGTGTTCCAGCTTTTATCTGCATGACAACTCCATCTCTGATTAGACTTTAAGACCTATTTTGTATTTCCTAATGGCCTCAAGCCCACACAGTGTCATAGTTGCCAAACACTTGAGCACGCGTTAAATCCCGCCACCTACAAATATCATAGTAAAATTTTAATTATTAATGATTATTTGAAAAAAAATAAATTATTAATGATTAATTAGATAATGTATAAATGCGTATAAAAATACAAATTTTTTTTAAAAAAAATTGCATAACACTTTACCATAGGAAAAAAATCTAATTACTGCAAAATTTCTAATAACGATCTAAAATTAAAAAAACAAAGTTAATTATTCTAAAATTTGAAATGAAAATAAAATTATATTTAGAGAAAAAGATGAAACATTGATTCATTAAATGGAAAAATACATTCCAATGACTAAATAATATAATTAAAACTGCAATTAAGAAGTACCAATATAAATGGGTTTAGTTCACCGTTGGTATTATAACTTTGGGTCATGTTTCATTTTGGTACTAAATTTTTAATTTTTTTTTCGGTTCCAAAAATTCTATTTTTGTTTCAAGTTAAAGTATCTCGAATATATCTGATCAAATTTAACATACATGGCAACTGTAATAAGTATATTTTTAGTATATTCACTATATAAGCATTTCATTAAGCGGTATAATTACCTTGTGAGTTCCATAAAATAAATTTTGCTAAAATTTAATTTTATGGGGCCCACAAGCAAATTTTGTTTTATGGGGCCAATAAGATGATTAAATTGTTTACTGAGATACTTACAAGGTAAATATACTAAAAATATGTCTATTTCGGCTGCCATATATATTAAATTTGATTGGATATGTTCGAGGTACTTCAACTTGAAACAAAAATAGAATTTTTGGGATTGAAAAGAAAAAAATTAAAATTTTGGCACCAAAGTGAAACATGGTCCAAAGTTATGGTACCAATAGTGCAACAAACCCAATATAAATTTACACTTAACTATAAAATTATTTGTCGATTATTTAATTATGTTAATAAAGTTATTTTGATATGCAATTCATCGATCCATTCGACAATGTGTATGTTTCACTTTGATTAGCTATAAATTAACTTTTTGGTCTTTTTTTTTTGGTAAATTGAGAGGTCATATAATCTTAGTATCGATGGACCACACAACAGGGGGGTAGCCCTCTCCTTTTAAATTGACAACGACAGAAATCAAATCTTACACTTTAAGATGCCCTTGGAGAGGAATTAATACTTGACCACTCCCTCAATGACAACTTTTGATCTTTTAACTGAGTGGAATTGCATAAAACTTTATTACATAAAGGAATATAGAATCCATAAAGGATAAATACTATCATAAAGGGTACTGAAAACTCCACAAAGGAAGATTCAAAAATTTTAATTAAAAAACAAGAGATATGTATTTATTGCATGTAAAGAAATAAAAGAAATAAAAATTTGAAAATAATAGTGATAAATTATCACCAATCTAAGAGATGGTTGAAAATAATAAAAAATAAAAGTTTTTAATGAAGAAACTTTTTTTTTAAAAAGAAAAATAATTTCATTGATTCAAACTAGCAATATATCTATAGAAATACAAATACAGATTCACTAAAAACCATAGAGGATGAAACAACACTCAGTTTAATAGCATAATAAATCGGCTCAAAGCTTACAAATTTAATAATAATATATTGAGTAGAATATTTATTACTTTAGTTTTGCAATATACTAACAACCATCTGATTTGTAATCTTTATGTCTGTCTGATGAAATATGCTTGTTTAAACCACCTAAATACAAATAAAAGGCCACAATAAGATGACCGAAAACAAAACGTCATAACAAGATGACTAAAAACTAAATGCCGCAATATGACAACAAAATCACAAAAAACATAATAAATCTAGATCTATGTGGAATAACCACTTATTTAAGAAATAAACTGATAAAAAAGATATAGAGGGGTGATTTCAAATCAAGAATGGCCAAAAATCACCCCTCCTTGTTAAGGAGGATGAGTGACTATAAAAAAAGAAGAAGAGAATGTTAAGAGAAAAGTACGCTAGGATTTTAACTTTAATCAGTAATTGCTTTTCCTTATTATGTCACTATTTTAATGAAAAAACTTAGAAAAAATTAAAATTAATTTGATTACTAAATGAACAAATGTTTTTAAAAAAAAATGTTCAAATGCATAGAAACACCTCTAATATTTTGAACTAATCTTACATTCACCAGTAATATATTTCGAGGTGCATATACAATTTTTATCATTTTAAAAACTATATATTTGAGCCCTTCGTATAAATAATGTTAAGTCTAACTATTAGTGGAGTCCACAATTACTGGCATGCACAAAAAATATTAAATAAAGGTATATTTTTGCCCCTAATGAACAAATTTACCCTAAGAAAAATTAAGAATATATTAACACAATAATTTCTCAAAAAAATTTAAATTTTCATCCAATAAAAATATTAGATAACCATTTATTTTTTATACTCATGAAATCTACTAATACTAATACAATATTAAAATAATTTACAGTTGAGTTTTATTGAAATATTTTTACACTTGTCCCATTTAAAAACTAAAAATATTTAAATAAAAAATTCATTTCATTTTATATAAAATTGGTCCTTTTTTTATTCATTCTTAAAATAAAAATTAAATAGTGTCAAAATGTGTTGGTGGGTCGTCTTTGTGTCGAGTTGATACACTTTATTGATATGATTAGGGTCAACATGAACATGACCCATTTATTAATTGTGTCAAATATTTCAATCCTAATATGACATGAAAATTTAAGGGGTTACATGAATAAGACACATGTAACCCATTTATTTAAATGGGTTGTGCAGGTCGTAAAATTCAACACTACCTATTTAACGTGTATAACATTTATAATATATAAAAATATTATTTTTTTCAAAAAAAATAATGTTTATGATTTAGCAATTTGCATAATACAATTATAAAAATATAATTTTTATAAAAAATTTGCAATAAATGACTAATTCATTATTTAAAATCATAACAAATTATATGAATTTTAATGGGTTGTGTTGTGTTATGTTATGTCGAGTTGACAGGACCCAACATGACACATATAATTAAATAGGTAGGTTCACTTATCAACCCACAACATGATTTAGTTAAACCGTATTGTAACATCTTTGACCTTAACCATAAGCATTTCATTTAAATTTGTATACATTGCATATAATTCACTTGAACATATGCATCTTAAATCATTCCATTTAACTATGTGCATTTCACGTTCTTTTATATATTTCAAAGTGTTTTGCAATGGTATACTTGAGTATGTCTAATATAGGATGTATTGGGGGTATTATAAAATTGAAAGTTCAATAAATAAATAAATAAATAAATATGTAAGGAATTGGATATAGTTGACTTATTTACATGAGTAACCATTGGGATTAAATTGAGCTTTTGCGTAAAAGGAGGATCGATTTGAGCTTTCACTTGATAGTTGATTAAAAATATAATAATAAGAATAAAAAAATATCATAGTGGATATTTATAGGATTTGTCTTATGTAGGAAGACTAGAAATCTCTATACCCTTCTTAACTTTGAGCCATAGTTCAATTGCCATCTAAACTTAATATCCTTCTTTTTCTCTTAAGCCCTTAAATTTGATGATTTTAGCTACTAATTTAGTAAGTCAATTATTGTTGACCTTAGCAATAGTCAATCTTAATTTTAATCTTAACAAACTTAATTTTGAGCATTTAATACTTTTTATTTGAGTGTGATTATAAGCATAGGTACAATATTACTCTCAAAGAAAGCCAAGTCAAAATTTAGCTCAACAATAGGCTATGATAGAAGCAAGGCTACCATGGTAAGCTCAATAGTAAGCTATGAATGAAGTAAAGCTGCCATAGTGAGCTCAATATTAAGCTACGACTGAAGTAAGGCTAGTACGGTGATATAAAGCTAAGCTCAATAGTAGGCTGTGACTGAAGCTTTGCTTCTATGGTGATGGCCCAACAAATATATTTTTGAAATTAAAAAAAATGTTGGAGACATAATGTGAATAGTAGGCTGCGACTGAAGTAAGGCTACTATGGTGACAGAAAGCTTGTCTCAATAGTAGGTTGCAATTGAAGCCTTATTTTTATAGTGATAACAAACTTAAAAAATATCCAATGGATATATTTTTAAGTTATTTTGAAAAAAGAAAAGACATTGGAGATATAATCATTGGCTTTAACAACCATATTTTTTAAGCTTGATCTATATATATATATGCTCTGGAGTTATGATAATAAGAACACATATTGCATTACTCTTTGATTATAAAAAAACTCTCTAAGCATTCATTAAGCTTCATTTTTGTTTGTATCAATATTTTTTGTATTGATTAACCCTTATTATAGTTGGTTGTGTGATAGAAATAAGACTTCATCTTTATTTAATTCTTGGAATAAACTAGAAAGGAAGTGAGGTATATTTTTAGTGGAATTGGTTTAAGTGTTCAACAATTAAAACACTTGGGACTTGGTTTAAGAGTAAGCCTAGAAACTCTTGTTTGTTTGGTTGAAGAATTAGCGTTAAAACTCTTATTTATGTAAGGTTGAAGAGTGAGCCTCAAACTCTTGTAATCTCAATCTTGTGAATAAATTGTGGGTATTAAAAATCCTAACTTAGGGATAAGTTAGGTGGAGACGTAGGATTGTTGAGAATTTAAACTCCTTAAATTTATGTGTTCATTATTCTTCTTATAATATTCTCTTTCAATTCTTATTCATTCTAAATTCATTTTAATTTTTCTAAAATCCTTCATTAGCCTTATTCACCCCCCCTGTAAGGCACTTTCATTTGGTATTAGAGCTTGAATTCTAGGTACTTAGAATGCAAGATCATAGGAAGTGAATCTTAAAGTATTTTTTCTCGTAGACCATTCTTTAATGGTAGTGACTATTCTCATTGAAAGTTTAAAATGGAGCTATATCTAGATTGTGATTCCATAAAACTTTGGGATATTATTCTAAGAGGTTGGCAACCACCCCAAGCTACCATTGATGGTGTGAAAACTATTCTAGTAAGAAGTCAATAGAACAGTGATCAAAAGGAGGAGAATTATAAAAATAAAAAGGATATGATCACTCTAGTCTCTAGGAGACAAGCTTCAACATTGTATTTTGGATAATGAAATGTTGTACACCATAGAAAACCATTATGAAGGTCATATGTAAGTTAAAAATAAGAAAGTTTAACTTCATATGTATAAGTATAAACTCTTCAAAATAAAGCCTCAAGAATCAATCACAGTGATGACAAATCGTCTTAATGCTCTTATCATAACCCTTAAGAAACTTGGAAAATATTTCTCTATAGAAGAGGTGACCAATAAGATTCTAGGAATCCTACTTAAGAAGGATGTAGAATCTTGAGTTACTTCAATTGAGGAAGCTCAAGACCTTTATACACTTTTAATCAACGTGCTTATTGGAAAGCTCTTAAACTATGAGCTTACAATAAAGTAAAAAGGTGAAGAGCTAGATGGGAAGGAAGAAAAAAAGAATAACATTACATTAAAAGTTTTATAAGATGATAGTGAAGAGGAAAAGATTGAAGGTTCTAGTAATGAAGATGGTAAAATTGCCATGCTCACTAAGAAATTTAAGAAGTTCTTGAAAAAGAAAAATTCATCAAGAATAAGAGACTTCAATAAGAAGTGTGAGGGAGAAAGTACAAAGAAATCAAAAGAAGTTACTTGCTATGAATACAAAAATCGGGTCACGCATGAGTGCCTTAAACTCAAAAACAAGAGCAAAGGAGCAAAGGAGAAAAGGAAGGCTTTTAAAGCTATATGGGATGACTTTTCTAAATAAAAAAATGGAAAAGGAGCAACAAGAAGTAGACAACCTTTGCTTCATGGCTCTTGAGGATGAAAATGAGGGACCATCTACTTCTAACTCTTCTTGTGATGATTACTATAAATATGATGATGATGATGATGATAAATGCTTTACTGTGAGCAAACTCTTGTTTAAATACAAAAACTTACTTATTAAGATGAAGCATTATAAGCATGAGTTAACTAGCTTAACCAAGGAATTCAAAAAATTAAAAAATGAATTTTCTAATCTTATGAAATCAAATTATAAACTAGCTAACGATTTAAAAACTTCAAATTCCTTGGAAGACTAACTTAAGAAAGCAAGTGATGAAAATCATAAACTTTCTAAAGGAGTCTTAAAGCTAAAGCATTCCATTTCCAAATTCAAGAAAGGAAAAGAAAGTTTAGATAACCTTTTTGAATCTTAAAAACTCCATGGAAATACTCATACAATAAGATATGTAAATGGAATGCCTTCTTCCTCATCATCATCACATGTCTATTTGGTTAAAGCATTATGCAATTCCACTCCTTCTACCTTTAAACCGATTGAGACTAAAGCTTATAAAATAACAAGTCTCATGTGTCAAATATTAAAGCAAAGTCTCATAAGACTCAATCCTATATTACACAAAGAGGTAAATCTCATACTAGAAAAGCACAGCCCAAATATGCTTACTTGTAAACTAAACACAACACTCCTAAACATGCTACACAACACTATTCTCATAAACATGTAGCACAAACCTATCAAAATACACATTGTCATTGTCAATGCATGTCTCACACTATGACTTAAAATAATTTTAAAAGACACTCACCACCACAACATAAAAATCATGTTTCATGCACTAGGAAACCATATCATCCAAGGAGAAATAAATTTGAAAATATTTTACGTTCATATTTCATAATTAAAGGACACACCAATAATATGTGCTTCTATAGAAGATTACACATGAACTTGCTTCCTTTGGATTATCTTAAGACTAATTAACCTAGACTAAAAAAGGTTTGGGCTTAAAAGAACATTAAATTATTTTATGTAGGTGTTATTAAAATCCACAAGAATAAAAAGTAAGTGGTATCTCAATAGTGGATGTTCAAGACACATGACAGGAGACAATAAGCAATTCAATAAGCTTAATGCAAAGGATGGAGGACATGTCACATTCGGGGATAATGTAGAAGGAAAGATTTTTGGCATTAGAGACATTGGTAATTCTCAATCCTTGTCTATACACCATGTATTGCTTGTTGATGGTCATAAACATAATTTACTAAGTCAATTATGTGACATGAGAAATGAAGTCACTTTCTATCTTAGAAATTTCTTTGTTAGTAGTCTTGAAAAAGGCAAAGAAATTTTTAGTGGTGAAAGAGTAGACAATGTTTATATTATTGATAATAAAGAGATAAAATGCTCAATGTCTATCTCCTATGATATATGGACATAACATAGATGATTAGGACATGCAAATTTTAAAATTTTGAATGATCTTTGTAAATAAGAATTTATGATTAGTTTACCTAAGATTAAATTCATGAAGGATAAACCTTGTGATGCTTGCCAAAAGGAAAAATAATCCAAGTACTCATTTATAGTAAAAAAATATAGTGTTTACCTTTAGGCCACTTGAACTTATACATATGAATTTGTTTGAACCAACTAGAATTGGTAGTCTCGGTGGAATGCATTATGCATATGTACTGGTTGATGATTACTCTAGATTTACTTAGGTGTGTTTTCTTGCTCATAAGAATGATGCTTTTAAAGCATTTAAAAGTTTTTCAAAAAGAGTTCAAAGAGAAAAAGGTTTTTGCATTTCATTTATTAGGAGTGATCATGGAACTAAATTTAAAAATGAATTCTTTTGCAATGAAAGTGGTATTTCATATACATTTTTTATCCTAGAACTCCTCAATAAAATGGGTAGTTAAAATGAAAAATAGAACTCTAATGGAAATGGCTAGAACCATACTTTATGAGTATAATTTACCTCTATATTTTTGGGCGGAAGTCGTTAACACATCTTGCTATATTGCAGATATAGTATTTAAAAGACCAATTTAAAAAAAAACTTCTTATGAGCTTTGAAACAATAGAAAATGCAAAATTTTAAATCTTAGATTATTTGGATGCAAGTGTTTTATATTGAACACCAAGGATAATCTTAGGAAATTTGATTTTAAAGTTGATGAAAGAATTTTCCTAGGCTATACCACCATTAGTAAAGCATATAAAGTCTTTAACAAATGAACTCTAGTAGTTGAAGAGTCAATGCATGTTGTATTTGATGAATCAAACTCACTTAATCCTAGAAAAGATGTTTGTAGTGTTGATGATTTTGTAGATGAGCATATGAATGTGAACACTCAATAAGAAAATACTACTAAGCCTTTAAAACTTGAAGGTCTAAGCAAAGAGGACAATGGGGAGATGTTTAAACCTACCTTAAAGGATGAACTTCCAAAGGATTGTCAATTTAAGAAAGTACATCCTGAAGACCTCATCATAGGTGACACTACAAAAGGGGTAACTATTATATCTCAACTTAAGTCGATTGTTAATTTAGCCTTTATATCTCAAATTGAACTTAAAAATATTGATGATGCATTGAGTGATGAATTTTGGGTCCTTGCTATGCAAGAAGAGTTAAATCAATTTGAGATAAACAAGGTTTGGACCTTAGTTCCTAGACCTAAACATCATCCTATTATGGGCACCAAATAAGTGTTTAGAAATAAGATGAATGAACAAGATGTCATATCTAGGAACAAAGCTAGACTAGTAGCTAAAGGTTATAATCAAGAGGAAGACATTGAATATGATAAAACCTTTACTCCCGTTGCAAGGTTAAAAGTTATTAGAATGCTACTTGCATTTGCATCATTCATGGATTTCAAATTTTATCAAATGGATGTTAAAAGTGCATTTTTAAATGGTTTCATTGAAAAGGAGGTATATATTGAACAACCTCTGGGTTTTAAAAGTTTTGATTTTCCTAGGCATGTATTTAAACTTTCAAAAGCATTATATCGATTAAAATAAGCTCCTAGAGCTTGGTATGAAAGGTTAAGTAACTTTTTATTAAAGAAATCTTTCTTTAAAAGAAAAGTTGATACAACTCAATTCATAAAGAAATCTAACTATAACTTATTAATTGTTCGAATTTATGTTGATGATATTATTCTCCATTGCTTATGTGAGGAATTGCCAAGTTGATGTAAGGAGAATTTGAGATGAGCATGATGGGTGAGCTCAAATTCTTTCTTGGAATTCAAATCAAGTAATGCAAAGATGAGATTTTCATCAATCAAACTAAATAAGCTGGGAAATTCTTAAGAAGTTTGACATGGACGGAGCTAAATCAACCAAAACTCCTTTGAGTACCACCACCAAACTCAACAAAGACGAGAATGGTAAACTAGTTGATGAAAAGTATTTTAAAGGTATGATTGGATCCTTTCTTTATTAAACTGTAAGTAGACCGAATATCATATTTGCTACTTTCTTGTGTGCTAGATTTCAATCAAATCCTAGAGAGTCTTATTTGAATGCAATCAAAAGAATTTTCAAATATCTTTATAGAACAATGCATTTAAGACTTTGGTATTTAGGAGTTTCTCCTTTGACTTGATTAGTTATTCGGATGTGAACTTTGTCGGTAGTTTACTAAATAGAAAGAGCAATTCTGGAACTTGTCAATTTTTAGGACAATGTTTAGTTTCTTGGTTTAGCAAGAAATAAGTTTCAGTTGCCTTGTCCATTGGAAAGCTGAATATATTGCAGCAAGTCTTTGTTGTTCATAAGTCTAGTTGCAAAAACTACAATTGTTGGACTATGGTATAAAACTTAATCATATTCCAATCAAATGTGATAATACAAGTGTTATAAACCTTAGCAAGAATCTAATTCAGCATTCTAGAGCTAAACATATAGACATTAGACATCATTTCTTACGTGATCATATGTAAAATGGTGATATCTCACTTGAATTTGTTGATACAAATAATCAACTTACAGATATCTTCACCAAAATTCTTAATGAAGAGAGATTGAATTTCATTAAATATGATTTTGGAATGATTAATGGTTCTAGTTTGTCTTGATTTTATAAGTAATTAATGATTGGATTGCTTTCATATCAAAATCATGTTGTGCTTATTGATTACTTTGATTTTAATTATTTTGTTTTTGATCTTAACAATTTAAAAAAATTGCTATTTAATAATTAATTATTGAAGTTATTTCAATAAATTAATTATTCAAATCTAGCATTTTGATTATAATTTTCATGCATTTATATATATTTAAATATGTATTATGATTTTTTTAAAAAATTTCACCTCCTCCTCAATAAGACTAGATTTGTAAGTTTTTTTTATTGGTTTTTGTTAGATTTTATTTTATTTATTTTCAGTATTTTTGTATCTAAACTTTGAGTTGTTAGTTTGTTTTTATGGTTATTTTGTGTCACTTTAGGTTCAGTTTATGTTCTGGATATTTTTTGAATATAAGCCATGAGCTGTTAGTTTTAGATCTTTTTATATTTCTCTTTAGTTTACAACTAGTATTTTAATATCATTGTAACTCTATCCTTTTCATTAATGTAATTTTTATTTTATTAAAATTTTTTTTCATGTTTTGACAAAGGGGGAGAAATATTTGAGTTTAAATTAAAATTTTTATGCATAGTTGTTTGAATTTGTTTTACATAATTTTTTTTATGCATGCGTCATTATAAATATGGCTAGTTTTGTCATATTTTTATATGTGATAAAAAGTCTTATTTTGCTTTCTTTATTTATATGTATATATATGTGATACTTGGCTAAATGGACATGCTTTGACTAGATGGACATAATTTTTTTAAGATTTAGTCAATCTTTGTTTTCATTGTTTTAGTTTTTGGTTTTTGGTTTCCTTTAGAGTGAAGCTCAACATGATCATGTGATAGTTAAGTTTGTCAAGCTTCAACACAAATGCTATATGTACTATATTTGCGATATGTTAAGTAGTACTACATGCATTGTGTTGACCATTTGCATTATCAAACTCCTAATTTTAGATTTTGATAAATAATTTAAATTCTAATGATTTCCATTAAGTGTGTAGCTGATTGATTATAAAAAAATAATTGTTTCAAGATTGGAGACAATGAAATACTCCTTGAAAGAGTATAAATATGCATTTCGATGATGTATCTTAATCTATACAAGTTACCAATCTTTGAGAAACAATTATATACCAAAAATATACAAATTTGGACTTACAATGGTCTACTCATGAGCATCTCATGAGTCCTTCATAAGCTGACCTTATATAGTGCCTTAAGAGTTCATTTTTGAAAAAATGGTAAGTGCTCCTCACGATCATTAGGAGTAGAGATCAACTTGTGAGGACAGTCTTGACAGCATTCAACAGACATTTTTTAATACAACAGTCCTCAAATTGATGTTCATGAGCTAGGATTTTCTCCTCATGAGCGACATTCTGATAGAAATAAGTCTAAGATGATTCAAAAATAAACAAGAGATATTAGAGATATAATCAATGCATCCAATAGCCATAATCTAAGTTTTAAATTTATATAAATAACTTATAGAGTCAAATTTAAGGTTTAAGAAACTTATTTACTCATTATACTCTCTTAAGCATTCAATTCAACTCTTTAAACTCTCTTTAATTTCATTTCATATTTGTATAAATTTATTAGAGTTGGTGATATTAGAATAGATATTCTTATTTTTTTATTTTCTAAGATTAAGAAAATAGGAAGTAAGACTCTATTATAGTGGAACTGGTATAAGTGTTTACCATTGAAACATTTGGGATTTGACTTTTGAGTGAGCCTTGTAAAACTTAAGTTGTAAGGTTAAAAAAGTGAGCTTAAACTCTTATGTAATTTCAAATCTTGTGAATAAGATTGTGGGAACTAAAAATCCTAATTTGGGAAGTTAAATGGAAATATAGGATTATTGAGAATCCGAACTCCTTAAATTTTTATGTTCATCATTCTTCCTTCTCAATTTTCTTTCAATTCTTGTAAAGAATTCTTTTAATTTCCATTTTTTATTTAAATGCCTTATTCACCCCACCTTTAAGGCATTTTCCTTTGGTATTAGAGCTTGAATTTTAGGAACTTCATTGCTATAATACAAGGTCATAAGGAGTGAATCATAAAAATTTCTTCACTTAGACCATTCTTCAATGGTAGTGACTATCCTCATTGAAAGCTCAAAATGGAGCTATACCTCTATTATGATTCCATCAAACTTTTGGATATTATCCTAAAAGGTTGGGAACCACCTACAGCTACCATTAATAGTGTGGTAACTACTCTTTCAATATGCTAATAAAATAATGAACAAAAGGAGGAAAATCATAAAAATAAAAGGGCTATGATCATTTTAGTCTCTTCTATGACAAGAGAAGAAGGAGACAAGATTCAACATTGCATTTCAGCCAAGGAAATATAGGAGACCTTGGAGAACCATTATAAAGGCAATGTACAAGTAAAATGCAAAAAGGTTCAACTTCATATATCTGAATATGAACTCTTTAAAATAAAGCCTTAAGACTCAATCACGGAGATGACAAACTATCTCAATGCTTTCCTCACAATCCTCAAGAAACTTAGAAAAGATTTCTCTAAGGAAGAGGTGAACAATAAGATTTGAAGAATCCTACCTAAGAAGGATTGGGAATCTTGAGTCACTTTAATTGAGAAAGCTTAAGACCTCTTTACCCTCTCAACCAATGTGCTTATTAGCAAGCTTTTGACACATGGGCTCATAATTAAGCAAAGAGATGAAGAGTAAGAAGAGAAGGAAGAGAAGAAAAAGAGCATAGTATTGAATATTTTATAAGAAGAAAGTGAAAATAAAAATATTAAAGATTTTAATGATGAAGATGGTGATATTGCCATGCTTACTAGGAACTTCAAGAAGTTTTTGAGAAAGAAAAATTTCTCAAGAACAAGAGACTTTAATAAGAAGTATAAAGAGGAAGGTAAGAAGAAAACTAAAGAAGTTACTTGCTATGAATGCAAGAAACCGGGTCACATTCAAAGTGAGTGCCCCAAACTCAAATTCAAAAATAAAATAGCAAAGGATAAAAGAAAGGCCATCAAAACTACTTGGGATGACTCCTTGAAATCCAAAAAGGAAGAGGAACAATAAGAAATTGCTAACCTTTGCTTCATGGCTCTTGAAAATGAAGAGGTACTATCTATTTCTTATTCTTCCTTTGATGATTATAATGATTATTGTGATAATGATGATGATGATGAGAGCTCTATTATGAGCAAATTATTAGTTAAATGCAAAAGCTTACTTTCTAAGAAGAAGCTTTACAAGCACGAGCTATCTAGCTTAACTAATGAATTTGATATCTTAAAAAATGATTTTGATAAACTTGTTGAATCAAATGAAAAGATTGTTATTAATGCAAAATCTTCTAATTCCTTGGAAGATCAACTCAAAAAAGCAAGTGATTAAAATCATAAGCTTTCTAAGGAGTTCTTAAAATTAAAGAATTCCATTGCTAAATTCAAGAGAGGAAAAGAAACTTTAGATAGTCTTCTTAATTCTAAAAAATTCATAGAGATAACCATAAAATTGGATATTAAAATGGAATGGCTTCATTATCCTCACACATTAATTTTCTTAAAGCCTCACATGATTCCACTCCTTTTACCTCCAAACTAAATGAGACTCAAGCTTTTAAAGCTAAAAAGTCTCATGTGTCAAATGTCAATGGACAATCTCATAAGACTCAACCTCTATTAGCACAAAGAGGTAAGACACATGTTAAAAGACCACAACCCAAACATGCTTATATGTACACTAGACATAACATTCCTAAACATGTTGCACAAACCTACAAAAATACACTTTGTTATTGTCAATGAATGTCTCATATTATGACTCAAAATAATAGGAGATACATACCACCTCAACACTAAAGACATGTCTCATTTTATAAGTAATCATATACACCTAGAAGACATAGGTTTGCAAATGTTGAATGTTCATATTGCATGATCAAGGGACATATTAATAATGTATGTTTCTATAGAAGACTACACATGAATTTACTTCATTTGGATTATTTTGAAACTAACTAACCTAGATAAAAAAAAAAGGTTTGGGTTTAAAATAACATTTAAATTTTTTTGTTTAGGTGTGCTTAAAATCCACAAGAATAAAAAGAAAGTGGTATCTCGATAGTGGACGTTCAAGGCACATGATGAGAGATAAGGAGCAATTCAACAAGCTTGATGCTAAAGATGAAGGACATGTCACATTTATAGACAATGCCAAAGGAAAATTTATAGGCATTATAGAAATTAGTAATCCTCAATCCTTATCTATACATCATGTATTGCTTGTTAATGGTATTAAGCATAATTTACTTAGTATAAGTCAATTATGTGACATAAGAAATAAAGTAACTTTTTATCCTAGAAATTGCTTTATTAGTAGTCTTAAAGAAGATAAAGTAATTTTTAGTGGTGAAAGAGAATATAATATTTATGTTATTGATTTGAATAAGATTGATAACAAAGACATTAAATACTTAATGTATATTTTCCATGACATATGGACATGGCATAGGAGGTTAAGACATGCAAATTTTGAGTTTTTGAATGATCTTTATAAACATGAACTTATAATTGGTTTACTTAAGCTTGAATTCACTAAGGATAAATCTTGTAATGCTTGCCAAAAGGGAAAACAATTCAAGTCTTCATTTAAGCTCAAGAATGTAGTGTCCACCTCTAGGCCACTTGAACTTATATACATGGATTTTTTTTAGACTAACTAGAGTTCCTAGTCTTAGTGGAATGCATAATGCAAATGTATTGGTTAATGATTACTCTAAATTTACTTGGGTATGCTTTCTTGCTCATAATAATGATGCATTTAAAGCTTTTAAAAATTTTGCAAAAAGAGTTCAAAAAGAAAAAGGATTTTGTATTTCTTCTATTAGAAGTGATCATATTAGAAATGATCATGAAACCGAATTTGAAAATGAATTTTTCAAAACCTATTACAATGAAAATGTATTTCATATATGTTTTCTTCTCGTAGAAATCCTTAACAAAATAGGGTAGTTGAAAGAAAAAATAGAACTTTTATGGAAATTATTATAACAATGCTTTATGAGTATAATTTGTTTATATACTTTTAGGTGAAAACTATTAACACGTCTTGTCATATTTCAAATAGAGATTTCAAAAAACCAATTTTAAATTAAACTTCTTATGAGTTATGGAACAATAGAAAATCCAAAATCTCATATCTAAGAGTATTTTAATGCAAGTGCTTTATATTGAATACCAACGATAATTGAAAAATTTGACTCTAAAGCAGATAAAGCCATTTTCCTAAGTTTTTCTACTTATAGCAAAGCATATAGAGTCTTTATTTGATAGGTATAAGAGAACTCTAGTAGTTGAAGAGTTAATGCATATTGTATTTGATAAATCAAACTCACTTGATCTTAGAAAGGATGTTTATATTATTGATGATTTTGTAGATAAGCATGTGGATGTGATCACTCAAGAAGAAAATACTAGTAAGGCATTGGAACTTGAAAGTCCAAGTAAATAGGAAAATGAGGAGACATCTCAACCTACCTTGAAGGATGAGCTTCCAAAGGATTGGCAATTCAAGAAAACTCATGCTCAAGATCTTATCATACGTGACACCACAAAATGGGTAACTACTAGTCTAAACTTAAGACTACTGTAAATTTAGCCGTCATTTCTCAAATTGAGCCCAAGAATGTTGATGATGCATTGAGTGATGAATTTTGGTTCCTAGTTATGTAAGAAGAGTTAGATCAATTTGAGAGAAACAAGATTTGGACCTTAGTTCCTAAACCTAAACACCATCCTATTATAGGCACCAAATGGGTGCTTAGAAATAAGATGAATGAACAAGGTGACATAACTAGGAACAAAGCTAAATTAGTAACTAAAGGTTATAATCAAGAGGAAGGCATTGATTATGATGAAACCTTTGCTCCCGTTGCAAGGTTAGAAGCTATTGTAATGCTACTTGCATTTGCATCATTCATTGATTTCAAACTTTATCAAATGGATGTTAAAAGTGCATTTTTAAATGATTTCATTGAAGAGGAGGTGTATGTTGAACAACCTTTAGGTTTTTATAGTTTTGATTTTCCTAATCATGTGTTTAAAATTTTAAAAGCATTATATATATTGAAATAAGATTGAGTAACTTTTTTTTGGAAAAAGGTTTTTCTAAAGGAAAAGTTGACATAACTCTTTTCATAAAAAAATCGAACCATATTTTATTAATTATTCAAATTTATGTTGATGGCATTATTTTCAGTGTTACTAACCATTTCTTGTGTGAGGAATTCTCTAAGTTAATGCAAGGAGAATTCGAGTTGAGTATGATGGGAGAACTCAAATTCCTCCTTGGACTACAAATCAAGCAATACAAAGATAAGACTTTCATCAATCAAACTAAAATCCACTAGGAACATTCTCAAGAAGTTTGGCATAAATGGAGCTAAATCAAGCAAGACACCTATGAGCACCATCACCCAACTCAACAAAGATGAGAATGATAAATCTGTTGATGAAAAGCGATTTAGAGGTATGATTAGATCCCTTCTTTATTTGACTACTAGTAGACTAGATATCATGTTTTCTACATGCTTGTGTGCTAGGTTTTAATCTAATCCTAAAGAGTCTCATTTGAATGCTATCAAAAAAATTTCAAATATATTTGTGAAACAATGCATTCAGGAATTTGGTATCCTAGGAATTCATCCTTTGACTTAATTAGTTATTCAGATGTTGACTTTGCCGATAGTTTACTAGATAGAAAGACTACTTTCGAAACTTATCAAATTTTAGGTAATTGCTTAGTTTCTTGATTTAGCAAGAAACAAATTGTAGTTGCCTTATCCACTACTGAAGCAGAATATATGGCAGCTAGCTATTGTTGTTCGCAAGTTTTATGGCAAAAACAACATGAGGACCATGGCATTAAACTTTCTATAACTAAGCAATACAAGTGTTATAAACCTTAGCAAGAATCTCATTCAACATTCTAGAACTAAACATATTGATATTAGAATCATTTCTTGTGTGATCACATGCAAAATGGTGATATTTTTCTTGAATTTATTGATACTAATCATCAATTAGCAGAAATTTTTACCAAACCTCTTTGTGAGGAAAGATTAAATTTTATTAATCATGAACTTGGTATGATTGATGGTTGAAGTTTGTCTTGACAGATTAATTAACTACTGTTTTGATGATTGGATTCGTGTGTTAATATGTATTTCACTTACCCTTGCATTCTGTTTATTTTTCGTATTTGATACCATTTTGTAGATTAATGCTAAATCATGATTTGTATGCTTTTGGTTTAGTTTTGGTATCTAATACTATGTCATAATTTTTCTTTTATTAAAAAATTAATTTTTGTAATTTATAATTTTTTTTATTTATTGATTAAATAATTAGTTCAATTTATTAATTATTTATTTCTTATACAAAAATTATTATATTGATTTCCCATTTGCATGATTTATTTTAATATATTTTATTAAAAATAATTATTTAAAAAATTAATAAAATAATTTGAAAAATAATTTCTTTTTCAATTTAAAATGTTTCATTTTGTTAATTATGATATTTATTGAAATAACATTTGATTTAATTGTTATTTAATATGTTTTGATGATTAAGGACTAATTTGAAATGTTTTTAGGATGTAATTATAAATTATTTGAAAGTTTAGGGGCCCTCCAGCATCTTTCATCACTAGTCGTTGAGCTTGCGACTAGTGGACCTCAATCTATCCAAAGTTGCTCACAAACGATGCTCACGAGTGGACCACTCATGAACCACTAGTCTAACAATCCAAAATCCTTATTTTACAAGGATTTGTTCTCTTTCTTGCATAAATTCTTTTTAAAAATGGTAACTTGCATTTATGCTTGACTTTTTAGCATATTTGTAATTTTTTTTAACCCTAATTGATGCCTATATAAACCTTATAAACTCTCCTTTTCATTCTCACATCATTTTTTTTTGTAGTTCAAACCTTTCTCCTCTTAAGAAAATTATCTCATCTTTTCTCTACTACTCCAAGTGCTATCTCCATGGCTCCTAAGAAGAAGATTACTCAAGATGTCACTTCCTCCTCTAGAAGAGCTACCAAAGATCAACCTAAGAAGCAACCTCCTCTCTTCTACACTTCAACTCAATTTAGGGAAAGGCTTGCTCAATTCAAGGAAAGGGAAATTATTTCCTCAAAATTTATGTCTCAAGCTAGATTAGGAAAAATGGGATGCTACAATGAGGTTAGAATATTGCTTCAAAATGTAGGTTTGTATGATTTTACATTCAATGCTTTTCCTACCTATCCCTCTTTGGTGCATGAATTTCTTTCTTCCAATTGCTTGAGAACCCACTTCTTTAATGAGCAAAACCCTATGAATAGCGTGAGATTTAAATTGAGTGGGAAAGATAAATTTCTTACCTCTGAAGAATTTGATGGTATCTTTAATTTTAGACAAGGGGGTTTAGCTTCTCCTATATCTTCTTAGCTACCTAATCCTTTTTTAACTCAACATGATAAACCTACTGCAAAACCTTTTGAAGCGAGACACACTAGAGCATCTAATTTTGCTTCAAAATCTCTTTGGTATGTGCATAGGTTTGTTACATATTCTCTTCATGCTAAGGGTTTGAGTAATAAAGCTATTTCCTTTTATGATCTTTTCCTTATTAAATTTCCTATTAAAGGTATAGATGTTAAGCTAAGAGGATGGATTCAATAGAAGTTTTGGTTAGCTAGCGATAGTGTTAGTGGTGCTTTATGCGTGGGAGGCTTCATGACTTTGGGATTAATTTGAACAATACTCTTTCCATTCCACCTTCTTTCCTTGATGATAACCTCTTAAAAAACACTAGGCAATTCAAGCTTGTTAGAAATTCTTGGGTTTGGAAAGATGAAGTAGGAGATGAAGATGTCTAGCATAAGACTTAAAAGATATTTAGCACACAGGTACTCTTAGACTTGAAGGTGTCCAAATTGAAGAAGAAATCCCTCAAGAGCATGCTTCTTCTGAATCTTAAAGAAAAAGAGCAAAAGGACCTTCCACTTCTCAAAGTGTTGAAGATCAACCTGCTTGGGTTGGTGGATTTTTTTATCAACTATCCATTGTTGAAACAAACTCCAACTATAGATTTGATCAAGTAGACACTAGACTTGATTAATTTCAGCATAGGATGGGTCATATGGAGTATGATATTCATCAATTGTATGTTTATCATAACATACAATGCACTTGGAATCCTCCTCCTCCTCCACAAGACTATATTTTCTTTGTTTTTCATCAATTTATGTTTGGTTTATTTATTGTTTATTTTTAATTTTTTTTAGCCTTAAGATGCTAGTTTATGTCTTGTCTTTTGTTTGTGTTTTTCATTTACAATTGATAATCCAGTATCATTGTAATTCTATCCTTTTATAATGCAATTTATATTTTGCTAAAATTTCCTTTTATAATTTGACAAAGGAGGAAAAATAATCGAGGTTGCATGTATATTTAGTTAATTTCTTTTTAAGGAAAGAATAATTTTTAAAGATGTATTTATGTTAGTGATATAACTATGTGAAATAGGAGGAGAAACTTTTATATATATATATATATATATATATTTAACATAGTTTTGTTTATGCATGCATAATAACATTGCTTATTTTATTTATTTATAAAGACCTTGATTTGCTTATTTTGTTTATGCATGACATAGATTTTATAAAAATTTGGTATATCTTTGTTTTCATTGTTTTAGTTCTTGGTCCTTCATTTCCTCTAGGATCTTTGTTTCCTTTTGGATTATCTCTCTCTTTTTTTTCTTTGACAAAAGGGGAGACAAAGTTATGGATAATTGTGTATGTGATATGCTAAGTGCTACATGATCATGTATGTTAGTTAGCTAAGCTCTATATGATCATGTAATATTTAAGTTTGTTAAGTTTCAAATACGTGCTATATGTACTATTTTTGTGATAGATTTTACGTAGCACTACATGCATATATATTTGAAATTATTTCCTTTATATTGCCTTACATTTTTTAAATAATCATGTTATCATGTTTTTAATGCATTTGTTATGTTAGGCCACATCTCTTTTTGTTCCTCAAGTTGAATTTTATTTTTTTTAACAAAAGGGGAATAAAATATTAAATTTATATTTCTTATCATGTCTATAAAAAGAGAGTAATAAAGAAATATATTTATACAAAGGATATTATTATTATTGTTTCTTCTTTACAATTATTTGTTATCCCTTATATGTGCCATGCTAATTCATTTTCTTTTATGCTTTGATACATGATGCATTTTATTGAAATAATGCATATATTAAGGGGGAGGAAAATATTCTTCATATTGTATCTATTTTATTTGAAAGGAGGAGCTATTTTGTATACTTATTTATGTTATTTATTATTGACACACACGCACCTTATTTATTTTGTTATCAAATTGGTTATTAAAGCCGAAAAGGGGGAGATGATTGACGATTTGCATGATCAAACTCCTAATTTTGAACTTTGACAAACAATTTAGATTCTAATGATTTCCTTAAAGTGTGTAGGAAGTTGATTGATTATCAAGAGTAATTGTTTAATAATTGGAGACAATGAAATACTCCTTCAAAGAGTATAAATATGCATTTCGATGAAATATCTCAATCTATGCAAGTCACTAATCTTTGAGAAATAATTATATACCAAAAATACATGAATTTGGACTTATAGCAGTTTGTTTATGAGCACCTCATGAGCTAACTTTATATAGTGCCTCAGGAGCTTATTTTTTACAAAATGGTCAGTGCTCCTCACGAGCTATCCTCATGATCATGAGGAGCAGAGTTAAGCTCATAAGGTCAGTCCTAATAGCATTCAATGGACATTTTTTAATGCAATGGTCCTCGAATTTATGCTCATGAGCCAAGGTTTGATCCTCATGACCATGAGCAGCATTCTAATAGAAATAAGTCTAAGATGCTTCAAATCAGCAAGAGACATTAGTGACATAATTAATGCATCCAACAGTTATAATCTAAGTTGTTTATCTATATAAACAGCTCCTGGAGTTAAATTGAAAGTTTAAGAAGCTTGTTTACTCATTATAATCTTTTAAGCATTCAATTAAACTCTCAAAACTCTATTTAATTTCATTTTATATTTGTATAACTCTTATGAGAGTTTGTGAGCATTAGAATAGATATTCTTATTCTTTATTTTTTAGGATTAAGAAAATAGGAAGTGAGATTCTATTCTAGTGGAATTGGTTTAAGTGTTTACCATTGAAACACTTGGCATTTGGTTTTTGCACGAACCTTGTAAAACTCTTGTGTAATCTTAAATCTTGTAAATAAGATTGTGGGAATTGAAAATCCTAACTTGGGGATAAATTAGATGAGGACATAAGATTGTTGAGAATCAATTCTTAATTCTTCCTCCTCAACTTTCTTTCAATTCTTACAAAGAATTCTTTTAATTTCCATTTATTGTTCAATTACCTTATTCACCCCCCCCCCCCCAAAGGCATTTTCACAGTGCAAGTGCTACTAGTTTTATTTATTTTAATATATTTGAAATTATTTCCCTAATATTGCCAAACATTTATTCAAATGATCATGCTATCATGTTTTTTTTTATGGTTTTAACACATTTGTCATGTTAGGCAATATTTTTATGTTCCTCATGTTATATTTTATGTTGTTTCCATTTTTGTCAAAGGGGATGATTTATAAATTTATAGTTCTTATTATATTCAAAATGGAGAATTATAAAAAAATATATTAAATATTTTAATTGGTATCTTTTTCAATTGAAATGTTTTTTTAAGAGTTATTCAATTGATATTTGTATAACATAAAGGGGGAAATTCTTAAAATTTCATTATTTTTAAAATTGATATCATTCTCATTCCATTGATATTCTTTATTTATTTGAATTCCTTACTCCTTAGATTCATTATTTTTATAATATGCATAAATTAAAAGGGAGTATAATTCATATACTTTAATGGGATTCAAATCAACACACTTCACTGTATATTATCCTTTTCAAACTCAAAATAAGTTTATCAAAATAAAAAAGGGAGAGATTGCTGACCTTAGCAATAATCAATCTTAATTTTGATCTTAACAAACTTAATTTTAACCATTTAATATATTTTATTTGAGTGTGATTATAAGCATAGGTACAAAATTTAGCTCAATAATAGGCTGCGGTTGAAGCAAGGTTGCCATGGTAAGCTCAATAGTAAGTTGTAATTGAAACAAGGTGTCATGACCCAAATCGGGAGCTATGACCGGCAATAGGAAATGAGAATTCTTTCGAATTCGGAACTCGTAGCAAGCCTTAGAAAAATAAAACATGCAATAAATAAATATATAAATACAATTGAATTAAAATTTTTCTCAAAATCATTATATAAAATAGATATTCCAAATCCTTTCATAAATGAATATAGTCATACAATATTCAAATACAACTTTTAGAGTATAAGGTATCAAAACGAAGCAATACTCTTCTGATACAATGACACTACTACTGCAGTTTTTAGAATACAAATCAGAGTTCAAAATATACATCTACATAAAATAGCCATGACAGAAGAACACCGACGAAGACTCTACTACTATGGTCTGACGATATAGGATCTCTTGAAAAAAAAAATAATTGAGGGGGGTCAGACCTCACTGAGTGAATTATTATACTATATATACATGCAATCTAAACCATATCCAGTCAAGCATTTATGTGTGTGTATATATATATATACACACATTTCACACTAATGCCAAACTTTACTTTTGTAAACATAATAAATGTAGAAAATATTTATTTTAATACATGAAGGATCAAATAGAACCCTATTGATCATAACCTCAATCAATCATATTATCACTCTAGCCAAACAGACTCACTTAAATCCAAATAAATCACTTATTCCATTCTGGACAGTAGACTAACCCCAATACACTAAGTCAATCGAGCTCTAATAGTTTGACTGTCAGTGTGATTGGCCCCGAGACACTTGGTCAACTGAGCTCCAGCAATCACACTATCAATCAAACCATTATCAATCAAATTGTAATTACCACAATTAATTCCTCACTCAAACTTAAATCTATCACACCGGTATGTACACGATCCTAGTGTTGCCCACTAGGAAGCACATTCTATTGTTATCCTTCATTTAAAATAAATCATTCATATGGATAATAAATAATGCAGAATAATAATCATAATGATAAAATAAACCATATATATACTAGAAATATATCTAAAATAAACTAAGTATATTTCGAGTGTATATATGTCTGATAAATTCAAATCAATTATAAAATATACTGAAAATAAACCATATATATATACTGGAAATATACCTAAAATAAACTAAGTATATTTCAAGTATATATATAAATGTAAAATAAATCTAAATAAATCATGAAATATACTAAAAAAAATAAAAATAAACCAATAGTATACTATAAACATGTTGAGTTTAAATCAATAATTAAATATGCATTTATTTAGAAGTATATTAAAATATAACGAGAATATACTTAAAAACAATTTAAGCATAAATCAATAATATGACATGCAATTATTTAAGAATATGCCTAAAATATACTAAAAATATGCCTAAAGTATACTAATAATTTAAATAACATTTATAAATAAATTTACATTTAGAACATGTATATGTTCTAAAATATACTAAAAATAAACCTAATTATCTAGCATGCATCTATCAAAAATAAATCATAAATATACCAAAGATATCGTAAATGTATATAGAAAATATGCAGATATATACATCAAAATATACTAAAAATAAACTAAAATTATACCAAATCATATTATAATTTAAATCACTTTTAAAAGCATATAATGAAAATGAAAAAATTCTAAGTCATGCATCCTATATGTAATGCATATATATACAATACAATAACTCACAGATTAACGCTCCACAAGTCAAACTCAACGGCGCAACTAGAAAAATAAAATAACAACAACTATCAGAACAAATTTCTAACTCTACGCTTTTAAGATTACTATAGAAAGACTCAATCAAAAATTCAAAACTAGACTCGAACCGGTTGTCACGTTTTACGAGAAATCTATCGAAATTTCAGCAGAATATCCTCTATAAAATGAACCCTACAAAAGTAGGGTCGATCCTGTATAGAAAATACACTTCTAAAATCTCAAAATACAACACCTCGGGTTGGGACTCCAAACTCCACAAATTCCCAACTGAAATTCACAATTCACAAATCAATAATATTAACAGTAAAATAATAAAAATCATTAAAAACCCATAAAAATATTTAAAAACTTTATCTTCCAACTAAAACATAAAAGTCTAATTTAAATGGTATTTGATAATAACATTTTTAAATGGAATAAAATTCCTATTTTACAATTAAATTAACATAGATTGTAAATAATATTTAAAATCACAATTTAACATCACAAAAATAATAAAATACGCTTTTTAGCCTCAAAATAATAAATACACTTATTATTTACATAATATTTTAAAATTATCACAATTAACTAATAAAATCTCTAACATTATATAATATTAATAAAAATTAAATTTTACAATTATTCAACATAACATAATAAAATTCATGTTTAATTGCATAAATAGTTTAATCATATAATAAAATTAGTATAAAACTCATTTTATTTCCAAAACAATATTTATAATATATTATTTGAAAACAATTTTTGAAAAATAGTATTAATTAGTTAAAAATAATAATTAATTTATAAAAATCATTTTATTACCTTAAATAATTATAAAATCAACTAAAATATAATATTTAGCTATAATTAACACAAAATTACACATTTACCCCTAATATCAAATATCCAACATACTAAATAATTCCTCAAAAAATTAGAAAATCATTAAAATTATTTAATCAACACATAATATACTAATATCAACCAAAACACATATTTAACCAATAATTTCAACAAAAATACTTATTTAACTTAATAATTCAAAATACACATAAATTATATAAAATTCCATAAAAATTATATAAATTCATAAAAATTATTTTTTTAAACAAATAATATTCCAATATCAACTAAAACATACAATTAACCTCCAATTTCAATTAAAATACACATTTAATTCAATATTCCAAATTGTACATAAACTAAAAATATTTATAAAAAATTTATAATAATCCCAAAAATTAATTTCTCAACACCACAATTAATAACAATATATAACAACAATAATTTAACCAAATTTATAGTTAACATAATTAATTAACCTAATTAACAAAAATTCAATATTTTAATAATAAAATAATCAAAATACCCATAAATAAAATAAATTCAAAAAAATTAACAAAAAATATAATTGAAAAGCTTCAATTCCATACATCATTATTTCAAAAAGAAATAAACACAAATCACACTCATTCAAGCCTTAAAAAAATGAAAATAAGTCACAAATAAAATATCAAACAAAACTAACCCTTAAATGAATTTGAGCTCGAATCATGCTTAGAATCATCCTCTCTGGAGCTCAAGGAATCGAACAAGCTAAGGAACACAAGCTCTCGCCGTCTAGAAGTCACTGGCGATGTTGAAGCTTGCTGCTGCCAATGCTGCTGCTCCAGCAGTTCTTGCTGGTTCCAGTGGCTTTTGCAACTCTTCCATGGTGGTGATGACGAGAAGAAGGGATGAGCAGATGATGGTGATGATGATTGAAGCCATGGTAGCTCCGACGTGAGGATGGAAAAAGCATAGTAATAGGGGAGGGTCGAGACATGTAGGAGGAAGAAGAAAAATGGGTTCTAAAATTTGTTTTGTATATATATATATATATTAAACTATAACTTTATAATATAATATAATAAACTTTAATTTAATTTAATCCCTACCACAAATAATACTCATATATATATATATATACACACACACACACACATATAATCTCACACACACATAAAAATAAACACATAAAATACCATTTAAAAATACCAATAATAAAAACCATAATTAATAAATAATTAATAATACAAATAATGTATATTTAATAAAATAAAAAAAAAAACCTTAGAAATAATAATGCACATAAAGTAGTATTATTAAAATGATAATAATGATAATAATAAAAATAATAACCATCGTAATGATAACACAACACAATTATTATTAAACAAATAATATTTATGAAATAATTTCATTATGCAATAATGTAAATCAATAAAAATAAAACAATAATGATGTTCTCAAAATATTAATAATACTTGAAGCACGTAAATTAATAAAATAAGGTTAGTACTTAAAAAGAATATTAAAATAACATGCACTAAGTTAACGTTATTAAAATAATAGTATTCGAAAATAATAAACATACATAATGGAATTTAGATGTCCAAAATAATAAATTCCAAATTACTATATTTACGTAGAAAATTCAATTAAACATAAAATAATGATAATAAATCACAAAATAATAAAATAAGTAAATATAACCTTTTAAATCTTATTAACACTGTATATCTCATAGTTTAATAAAATAATTTAAAAACTAGGGTTATTACACAAGGCTACCATTGTGAGCTCAATAGTAAGTTACGACTAAAGTAAGGCTGCTACAGCAATAGAAAGCTAAGTTCATGTAATATCCCGAGTTTTTAAATATTTTTGTACTGCATCGGGATATGCAGTGTTAATATGATATTTTTACGAGTTAATATGTATTTAAAACTTATTTTAATTATTGTATATTATTTTAAATGCTTTACATAAAATTTTTCCAAGAATGCTATTTTCGGGGAAATTTTTACATAAATTATTTATTATTAATTATATTAAATAGATTTCCGGACTTGCATGAACTCATATATATTTTTGAAGTACTAAATAACGTATATATGTGTATTTATCTATTTAATTAGGGTTTAATTAATTACCCTAATATTTTATTATTTATTAATTAGTTTTAACATTATTTAATTATTTTTAAGTGTATTAAATTTTAAAATATTAAATTATATGTGTGTGGTGTATATTTAATGTATGTGATTTTATATTATTTTAATATATAGTGTAAAGTATATATATACATATTATATGTCAAAAATCAAAACTTATTGCCAAATTACCGAATTCCCCCTCCCTCCTTCTCCTTCTCTCCCGACGCCCTACCCTCACCGCGCCTCCCGTTCCACCACGGCGGACCACCCTCTGTCGCCATCAGCTGCCGCCAACCTCCTCCCCCTTCCTTCCTTTTCCTATCCGATGTGACCAGGCCGCCGGAAGCCCGCTAGAACGCCCGAAATTCGCGGTGGCAGCAAGTGGAGCTCTTTGCCGTCGATCACGTTTTCGGCCACCATTTTTGACACCGCCAGTCTTCATCGACTCCTTGACCTCCGGTGGTCCCTATTCTAAGCTCCTTTTGGCCTGAAAATAAGTGGTTGATGAGGTTTGAGCTAAATCTTCAATTCGGCCATTTTAGTTTCTTGAATTTTTTGAACTTAAAATTGATTGATTCATGAAAAATACCTTAAAAATGTTTATCCTAGTAGCTTAATCTTCATGTGTGAATTTTTTTAGAATTTTTGGAGATTATTTTGATTTTTGGGTATTTTTGAATATTTTATTATTATTTTCTAATTTTCAAAAATTAATTAATTAAATTATGAAATTGTATTTTATGATAAATATAGGTGTTGAAATGAATTATAGAAATTTATTTGGAATTTTTATGAATTTCTATGTATTTATTTTGAATTTATTTAGGTTTATGTAATTTTGGAAAATTAGGTTAATTGTGTTTTAATTGAAATTAATTAGTTAATTGAGTTTAATTATTGATATTATTGATAAATATGTGAAGAAAATTAATTTTGGATAATTATACTATTTTTGGTGAATTTTTGGAGTAATTTTAGTATATTTATATATATAGGGGTATTTTGGTAATTTTACCCTAAATTGACTAAAAAAGTAATTAAATAGCTTTTAATAGTTATTTAAGGTATAAAAATGATTTCCACAAATTATTTAGTATTTTTGAGTAATTAAAACTATTTTTGGTGAATTATTTTCAATTATATATAAATATACGATTTTTCTAATAAAATGAGTTTTTATCGATTTTTAATGCATTTTAAGGTTAATTACATAATTTTTACTTATAAAATGTATTTCTATGATATAAGGGTATTTTTGGTATTTCTATATTATTTTATGAATTGTGGACCCCGGTCGGTAGACTGTAGTTTGGAGTTCGACCGAGGGGTTGTGGTTGTGTTTCTGTGTCTATTTTTTGAAGTGCGTTTCTTTGCAGGGCCGGCTCTACTCTTTGAGTAGAGAGATGTTCATTTTATAGGGGAGGTTCTGTCAAATTTTTGGTAGAATTCTCGTAAACGTGATGTCCGGTCAAACCCTAATTTCGATTCTGTGTCCAATATTCTAGATCGAGTTTCTAGGATTTTCTATTAGGTTTATTCTGATGTCTGTTATTTTTGTATGTTTAGTTGCGCCGAGACCGAGGCCTAGTGGACCAGGCCCGTCAGACCCATCTCGAGGAGCGCACTAAGTGTGAGTTACTATTTTATATATATGTGTGCTCTAGGGTGCATGATTTTAGAAATATATGTTTTATTTTGATAAAATATGCATTCATGGTTTAATAATTACTTAGGTTCATTTTGGTATGTTTTAAACTATATGCATGTTTAATTAATAAATTATTATTAAAATGTTTTTAGGTATATTCATGGTTTATTTCTAGTTTATTTTGTAAATAAATTGAATTTATTTAACGTGTATATACCTGAAATATACCTGGTTTACTTTTGGTATATTTCTAGTATATATATGGTTATTGTTGCTATTATATTTAAATTCATGCATCATTTACTTTTATGAATGTATGCTTTATATTTTAATGAAGGATATCAATAGAACGTGCTACCTAGTGGGCGGCACTAGGACCGAGCACGTACCGGTACGCTTATAGCATTTAGGCTATATTACTAACCAGATTGTGGATATTGATTGGATACGATTATTTGATGTGTGATATGATTTGGGAGTATGATTGTTAGAGCTCGATTGACCTAGTGTCTCAGGGCCAATCACACTGACAGTCAGACTGCTGGAGCTCGGTTGACTTAGTGTCTCGGGGCCAGTCTACTGTCTAAATGGAATAAGTGAATATTTTGGAATAAGTGAGCCTGTGTGGCTAGAGTGTTGTCTAACACTGTTTTGAGGTTGCGAATTTCTAGGGTTCTATTTGATCCTTCATAACCAGTGGTTTTAAGATAAAATATATAAAAAATGATTTTATTGCATCCGTGTGTATTTGCCTATATATATAATTATATATACTGTTGACTATGCATTTTCATTTAGTATGCATGTATATATATTATAGTAATTCACTCAGTGAGGTCTGACTCCCCTCCGTTGACTATTTTTTAGGAGAGTCATCTTTATCAGACCTCAGTAGCAGGCCTGTACGCCAGATTTCTTCTGCTTTGGCTTCTCTATATAAACTGCTCACTTGAGTTTTATTTTTATACTCTAGACACTGTAGTAGTTGTAATAAATATTGGGTTTTATGTTTTATATCTGTGAGAGATATGTACTTTGAATATTTGAACTGAAACTTGTATCAAAGGATTTATCTATATATGAGATATGGAGTTTTATTTTGGTAATTAAAATTTTATTTCCGCTGCATTAAGTGTGGTTATTATTATTACTGTATGTTTTATTTTATTTTAGGTTTCTACGGGTACCGGATTCGAAAGAATTCTCGTTCCCTAGCGCCGGTCATGGCCCCTATTTTGGGTTATGACAAAGTTGGTATCAGAGTGGAGTTTTATGTCAGGGCTTAGTTGTGTGAGTCGTGGCCCTAGTTTTCAAGTTGTGTTTTCTTTTGGTAACTACTGCAGTGAATTAGGTTCGAGTACGTCTTAATAAGTATTCCTTGCTTTAGTTTTCTACGTTATTCCTCCATTGTCTATTTTGTCTGAACCTTTCCGTTTGTCTTTTCAGAATGAGGAGGCGAGCGCATGTTGCTCCACCGATCATTGAGGCTAAGGATGATGAGTCCTTTCAGGATGAGGTTTTACCTCCTGAGAAACCAGTCAGACGTAGAGGTCGTGGCAGAGGTAGACCTCGAGGAGCGGCAGGTCACCATAGGCAGAGAGAGTTACAGGATGAGGAGCTTGTAGAGCCTGAGTTTGATGTTCCTGTGCCTCCAGTTGTTCAGCCTGTTCAACCTGCCTATCAACAGGGTATGTCTGACCCTGAGGTAGCTCTGTTCTATGCAAGAGTTGGCAAGATTGCATTTGATGGAACTTCTGATCCGTTAGACATTCTGCACATGATCGAGACTCAGACTCGGACTGCTCATACCGAGTATCAGCGAATTATGATCATTGAGTTATCTATCGAGGGACCAGCACTAGATTGGTTTATTCAGATGATCCAGCCTTATATAATGACGATGACCTGGGCTTAGTTTTGAGAGAGATTTATGAGGATATTCTGTCCAGAGCCTCTCCGTATGAGCTATCGTCTCCGATTGACCAGCATTTCTCATAGTGATCGATCAGTAGAGGAGTATACCCGAGAGTTTCTCCGGTTGGGTAGATATACAGAGGATCTGATGCGAGATCAGTATTTCACAGTCACTACCTACATTATCGAATTGGGTTCAGCATTTGTTGGTATGCCTACAGCAGGCCTTACTCTAGAGTCTATGATTGAGTTGGCCAAAGAGATTGAGCTGAGGCTAGTTAGGCAGGGAGCAATGCCTGATTATTACCAACTAGGAGTTCAATCGAGTGGATTGCAGACTACGTCATATTCTAGTGTTCATGTTAGTTCGAGTAGTCAACAACGAGGTTCGACTCAGCAGAGTTAGAGATAGCAGCAGCAAGTGCATCGGAGCAGTAGACATGGCTGTGGAGGTCAGTATAGACCATTCAGATTTAAGTCAGGTGCTTTGAGCAGCAGCAGTGGTCGTAGTTCTGGATCAGCTGCCAGTATTTGCCAGACTTGTGGTAGAGTCCATCAGGGACCGTATAACCTGACACTGCTGACATGCAGGCAGACAGGACATTTTGCCAGATCGTGTCCTTACTCGGGGTATTAGCAACCGCAGATTCCGCAATTCCCACAGTAGTCGATTGCTAGTGCTGCACCCATTCCATTTCAGTTACCTCCAGCCCAGCATCAGAGTTCCACTTAGCTTATTCCACAGCAGAGTCGTGGTAGAGGTACTAGAGGAGGTGCCAGAGGTGTTGGCCAAGCTTCTACTAGTCAGCAGGGAGGTCGAGGACAGGCCAGAGTCTTCCACCTCACTCAGCAGGATGCTCAGGCATCCAATGCAGTCGTGGCAGGTATTGTTTCTGTCTGTTACCTGGATGCATGGGTTTTGTTTGATCCGGGTGCCACGCATTCGTTCGTTTCTCTTATTTTTATTTCTAAGTCTTGTTGGCAAGCTTCGAGGATGGCTTTTCCTTTGTCTATTGCCACTCCTCTGAGCGATTCCTTGGATATTGATATTGTTCTTTCTGGTTGTCCAGTTCTCGTGGGAGGTAGAGAATTACCCGCTGATTTGATTATGTTGGATGTGATGGAGTTTGATGTTATTTTAGGAATGGATTGGTTATCTCAGCACTATGCCATGGTAGATTACAGGAATAAAGAGGTGACTTTTAGAATTCCTAGTGAAGAACATTTTAAGTTTGTGGGTGATAGGAGTTCAGCACCTCAAAATCTTATTTCTGCTATTACGGTTAGGAAGTTATTGAGGAAAGGTTGTCGGGGATATTTAGCATTGGTCAGGGATACTTTAGTGGAGAAGTTGTCATTCACAGATGTTCCTATTGCTTTTGAGTTTCCTGATGTTTTTCTTGAGGAGTTGCCAGGTTTACCACCTCATAAAGAGATTGAATTCTGTATAGATGTGGTTCCAGGTACTACTCCTATATCTATGCCACCCTACAGAATGGCTCCTGCAGAGTTGAAAGAGTTAAAGGAGCAGTTGCAAGAGTTGTTGGATAAGGGTTTTATCAGACCCAGTGTTTCTCCTTGGGGTGCACCAGTCCTATTTGTGAAGAAGAAGGATGGTACCCTGAGACTGTGCATTGACTACAGAGAGCTGAATAAGGTGATAGTAAAGAACAAGTATCCTCTCCCGAGGATAGATGACTTGTTTGATCAGCTACAGGGTGCACAGTTCTTTTCTAAGATTGACCTGAGGTCGGGTTATCATCAACTATGGATTAGTGAAGCCGATGTTCCTAAGATGGCATTTCGTACGCGATATGGCCATTATGAGTTTCTAGTGATGTCTTTTGGTTTGACTAATGCACCAGCAGCTTTTATGGACCTGATGAATAGGGTATTCAGACCATATGTGGATCAGTTTGTGGTAGTCTTCATTGATGATATACTGGTTTATTCGAGGAGTATGGAGGAACATGTATATCACTTGAGGATTGTACTGCAGACACTGAGAGATCATCAGCTTTATGATAAATTCTCAAAGTGTGACTTCTGGATGGAGAGTGTTTCTTTTCTTGGACACGTGGTGTCTAAAGAAGGTATCCAGGTTGATCCACAGAAGATTGAAGCAGTGTCTGAGTGGCCTAAACCGACTTCTGTTATAGAGATTCGGAGTTTTCTGGGTTTAGATGGGTATTATAGGCGGTTTGTGCAAGATTTTTCTAAAATTGCAGCCCCTATGACTTGCTTGACTCAAAAGAATGTTAGATTCGAGGGTCAGAAGCTTATGAGAACAGTTTCCAGTTGTTGAAGGAAAAATTGACCACAGCCCTAGTGTTAGCTTTGCCTAATAGTGTGGACAAGTTCACAGTTTATTGTGATGCCTCTAAAGTTGGCCTTGGTTGCGTGTTGATGCAGAATGGAAGGGTGATAGCCTATACTTCAAGGCAGTTGAAGAAGCATGAGCAGAATTATCCTACACATGACCTTGAAATGGCTGCAGTGATCTTTACTTTGAAGATCTGGAGACATTATCTGTATGGGGTGACTTGTGAGATATTTACTGATCATAAGAGCCTTAAGTACATTTTCCAGCAGAGAGATCTGAATCTGAGGTAGAGAAGATGGTTGGAATTATTGAAAGATTATGACTGTGAGATTTTATATCATCCGAGCAAGGCTAATGTGGTAGCAGATGCCTTAAGTAGGAAGTCCTCAAGCAGTCTTGCTCACATCAGTGTTGAGAGGAGACCGTTGATCCAGGAGTTGCATCTGTTGGTGGATCAAGGTCTGATGATGAAGATCAGCAGATCAGGTGGACTGCTAGCTCAATTTAAGGTGCGATCTGTACTGAGGGATAGGATTAAAGCAGCTCAGAGTCGAGATCCTATTCTAGAAGAGCTTGCAGAGAATGTCAGAGCAGGGAAGTTCACTAATTTCACACTTGATAATGATGGTGTGTTATGGATCAGTGGTAGATTGTGTGTTCCTGATGTAGATGACTTGAGAGAAGAGATCCTAGAGGAAGCACATTCTACAGCTTATAACGTACATCCGGGTGTCACTAAGATGTACCACAATATCAGAGATCTATACTGGTGGGATGGACTGAAGAAGGATATTGCTGATTATATTGCTAAGTGTCTGACATGTCAGCAAGTGAAAGCTGAACATCAGAAGACTTCTAGGAAGCTTCAGCCTCTTCCTATTCCTGAGTGGAAGTGGGAAAGGATAGCTATGGATTTTATGGTAGGTTTACCTCGTTCTAAGGATGGATATATTTCCATCTGGGTGATTATAGACAGGTTGATGAAGTCTGCACATTTCTTGCCTGTGAAAGCCACCTATTCTGTAGCTAGATTGGCGAAGCTATATGTGAAATATATCGTGTGCCTTCATGGAGTACCTGTGTCCATTGTGTCAGACAGAGGTTCAGTTTTTACCTCTCGTTTTTGGCAGAAGTTGCAACAAGCGATGGGCACTAGGTTGGATTTCAGTACTGCTTTTCATCCTCAGACAGATGGTCAATCTGAGAGGACGATCCAGACACTAGAAGATATGTTGAGGATGTTTGTCTTGGATTTGGGAGGTAGCAGGGATGATCATTTGCCACTCGTAAAGTTTGCATATAATAACAGCTACCATAGCAGTATTGGTATGGCACCGTATAAGGCTTTGTACGGAAGGAAGTGTAGATCCCCTCTGAGTTGGGATGAAATTGGTGAGAGAGCTTTGACTAGACCTGAGATGGTTCAGGATGCTACAGAGAAAGTCATCGTGATTAAGCGAAGATTAGAGACAGCAGTTAGCAGGCAAAAGAGCTATGCGGATCCTAGGCGTAGAGATGTGGAGTTTCAGGTCGAAGATTTTATTTTTCTGAAAGTATCTCCAATGAAGGGTGTGATGAGATTTGGCAGGAAGGGTAAGTTAGCACCGAGATATATCGAACCGTTTGAGATTCTGGAGAGAGTTAGCACTGTTGCATATCGGTTGGATTTGCCTCCGAGTATGTCACAAGTGCATCCGGTGTTTCATATCTCGATGCTAAGGAAGTATATCTTAGACCCTTCACACGTGTTGCAGCCATACAGTGTAGAAGTAAGTGAAGATTTGACGTTTGTGGAAGAACCTGTGGCGATCGTAGATTATCAAGTTCGACAGTTGCGATCGAAGCAGATTCCGATGGTCGAGGTTCTGTGGCGTAGCAACAGAGTTGAGGAGCATACGTGGGAGACTGAAGTTGAGATGCGAGCTTCTTACCCGTATCTCTTCCCTTCTTGATCTTATGATCATTTTCTTTCTAGAATTCGGGGACGAATTCTTGTAAGGGGGGGAGACTGTAATATCCTGAGTTTTTAAATATTTTTGTACTGCATCGGGATATTCAGTGTTAATAATTTTATGTATAATTATGATATTTTTACGAGTTAATATGTATTTAAAACTTATTTTAATTATTGTATATTATTTTAAGTGCTTTACGTAAAATTTTACCGAGAATGCTATTTTCGGGGAAATTTTTACGTAAATTATTTATTATTAATTATATTAAATAGATTTCCAGACTTGCATGAACTCATATATATTTTTGAAGTACTAAATAACGTACATATGTGTATTTATCTATTTAATTAGGGTTTAATTAATTACCCTAATATTTTATTATTTATTAATTAGTTTTAATATTATTTAATTATTTTGAAGTGTGTTAAATTTTAAAATATTAAATTATATGTGTGGTGTATATTTAATGTGTGTGATTTTATATTATTTTAATATATAGTGTAAATTATATATATATACATCTTATATGTCAAAAATCAAAACTTATTACCAAATTACCGAATTGCCCCTCCCTCCTTCTCCTTCTCTCCCGACGCCCTACCCTCACCGCGCCTCCCGTTCCACCACGCCGGACTGCCCTCCACCGCCATCAGCTGCCACCAACCTCCTCCCCCTTCCTCTTCCTCTCCGATGTGACCAGGCCACCGGAAGCCCGCTGGAATGCCCGAAATTCGCGGGTGGCAGCAAGTGGAGCTCCTCTCCGTCGATCACGTTTTCAGCCACCATTTTTGACACCTCCAGTCTTCATCGACTCCTTGAGCTCTGGTGGTCCCTATTCTAAGCTCCTTTTGGCCTGAAAACAAGTGGTTGATGAGGTTTAAGCTAAATCTTCAATTCGGCCATTTTAGTTTCTTGAATTTTTTGAACTTTAAATTGATTGATTCATGAAAAATACCTTAACAAATGTTGATCCTAGTAGCTTAATCTTCATGTGTGAATTTTTGTAGAATTTTTAGAGATTATTTTGATTTTTGGGTATTTTTGAATATTTTATTATTATTATTTTCTAATTTTCAAAAATTAATTAATTAAATTATGAAATTGTGTTTTATGATAAATATAGGTGTTGGAATGAATTATAGAAATTTATTTGGAATTTTTATGAATTTCTATGTATTTATTTTGAATTTATTTAGGTTTATGTAATTTTGGAAAATTAGGTTAATTGTGTTTTTAATTGAAATTAATTATTTAATTGAGTTTAATTATTGATATTATTGATAAATATGTGGAGAAAATTAATTTTGGATAATTATACTATTTTTGGTGAATTTTTGGAGTAATTTTAGTATATTTATATATATAGGGGTATTTTGGTAATTTTACCCTAAATTGACTAAAAATGTAATTAAATTGCTTTTAATAGTTATTTAAGGTATAAAAATGATTTCTACAAATTATTTAGTATTTTTGAGTAATTAAAACTATTTTTTGTGAATTATTTTTAATTATATATATAATATACGATTTTTCTAATAAAATGTGTTTTTATCGATTTTTAATACATTTTAAGGTTAATTACGTAATTTTTACTTATAAAATGTATTTCTATGATATAAGGGTATTTTCGGTATTTCTATATTATTTTGTGAATTGTGGACCCCGGTCGGTAGACTGTAGTTTGGAGTCCGACCGAGGGGTTGTGGGTGTGTTTCTGTGTCTATTTTTTAAAGTGTGTTTCTTTGTAGGGCTGGCTCTACTCTTTGAGTAGAGAGATGTCTGTTTTACAGGGGAGGTTCTGCCAAATTTTTGATAGAATTCTCGTAAAATGTGATGTCCAGTCAAACCCTAATTTCGATTCTGTGTCCAATATTCTAGATCGAGTTCCTAGGATTTTCTGTTAGGTTTATTCTGATGTCTGTTATTTTTGTATGTTTAGTTGCGTCGAGACCGAGGCCTAGTGGACCAGGCCCGTCGGACCCATCTCGAGGAGCGCACTAAGTATGGGTTACTATTTTATATATATGTGTGCTCTAGGGTGCATGATTTTAGAAATATATGTTTTATTTTGATAAAATATGCATTCATGGTTTAATAATTACTTAGGTTCATTTTGGTATGTTTTAAACTATATGCATGTTTAATTAATAAATTATTCTTAAAATGTTTTTAGATATATTCATGGTTTATTTCTAGTTTATTTTGTAAATAAATTGAATTTATTTGACGTGTATATACCTGAAATATACCTGATTTACTTTTGGTATATTTCTAGTATATATATGGTTATTTTTGCTATTATATTTAAATTCATGCATCATTTACTTTTATGAATGTATGCTTTATATTTTAATGAAGGATATCAATAGAACTAGTAGGCGGCACTAGGACCGAGTACGTACCGGTACGCTTATAGCATTTAGGCTATATTACTAATCAGATTGTGGATATTGATTGGATATGATTATTTGATGTGTGATATGATTTGGGAGTGTGATTGCTGGAGCTCGGTTGACCTAGTGTCTCGGGGCCAATCATATTGACAGTCAGACTGCTGGAGCTCGGTTGACTTAGTGTCTCGGGGCCAGTCTACTGTCTAAATGGAATAAGTGAATATTTTGGAATAAGTGAGCCTGTGTGGCTAGAGTGTTGTCTAACACTGTTTTGAGGTTGTGAATTTCTAGGGTTCTATTTGATCCTTCATAACCAGTGGTTTTCAGATAAAATATATAAAAAATGATTTTATTGCATTTGTGTGTATTTGCCTGTATATATAATTATATATACTGTTGACTGTGCATTTTTATTTAGTATGCATGTATATATATTATAGTAATTCACTCAGTGAGGTCTGACTCCCCTCCGTTGACTATTTTTCAGGAGAGTCATCTTCATCAGACCTCAATAGCAGGCCTGTACGCCGGATTTCTTCCGCTCTGGCTTCTCTATGTAAACTGCTCACTTGATTTTTATTTTTATACTTTATACACTGCAGTAGTTGTAATAAATATTGGGTTTTATGTATTATATCTGTGAGAGATATGTACTTTGAATATTTGAACTGAAACTTGTATCAAAGGATTTATCTATATATGAGATATGGAGTTTTATTTTGATAATTATAATTTTATTTCCGCTGCATTAAGTGTGGTTATTATTATTACTGTATGTTTTATTTTATTTTAGGCTTGCTACGGGTTCCGGATTCAAAAGAATTCCCGTTCCCTAGCGCCGGTCATGGCTCCTGTTTTGGGTCGTGACAGTTCAATTGTAGGCTATGACTGAAGCTTTGCTTCTATAGTGATGGCCTAACAAACATATTTCTAAAATTAAGAAAAGAGATGTTGGAGACATAATATGAACAGTAGGTTGGATTAAAACAAGGCTGCCATGGTGATAGAAAGCTTGTCTTAACAGTAGGCTATGATTGAAGCCTTCCATGGTGATAGCAAACTTCAAAAATATCCAACCGACATATTTTTGAATTTTTTGAAAAAAAGAGACATTGGAGACATAATCATTGGCTCCAGTAACCATATTTTTGAAGCTTAATCTATAGATATGTGCTTTAGAGTTGTAATAACATGAACACACATTAAATTACTTTTTGATTATAAAAAAACTCTCTATTGATTAACTCTTGTGAGAGTTGGTTATGTGATAGAAATAGAATTTCATCTTCATCTAATTCTTAGGATAGATTAGAAGGGAAGTGACATATATTTTTAATGGAATTGGTTTAAGTTTTTAGCCACTAAAATACTTAAGAATTGGTTTAAAAGTGAGCCTAGAAACTCTTATTTGTTTGGTTAAAGAGTTAGCCTTAAAACTCTTATTTGTGTAAGGTTGAAGAGTGAGCCTAGAAACTCTTGTTTGTTTAATTAAAGAGTTAGCCTTAAAACTCTTATTTGTGTAAGGTTAAAGAGTGAGCCTCAAACTCTTATGATCTCAATATTATGAATAAGATTGTGGGTATTGAAAATCCTAACTTGGAGATAATTTAGATGGAGATATAGGATTGTTGAGAATATGAACTCCTTAAATTTTTGTGTTCATTATTCTTCTTACTCTATTATCTTTCAATTCTTATTCATTCCTTAAATTTATTTTTAAAAATTTTTCTAAAATCCTTCATTAGCCTTATTCAACCCTCCCTAAGGCACTTTTAATTATTTTCTCTTTAAATTATATTTGAAATTAGGTAGTGATGATGTAAAAAAATGATTTTATAGCCTCTGAATTCTGTTTTAGGACTGAATTTTGCATCCTTATTTTCCTACCATAGAAGAAGAATTAGGAGAAATACAAAACATCAAACTTGTATATTTATATCTTATCTATATTCCTATAAAATTGTTTCATGAGATTTGGTGTGTGTAATGAGAAATTCATCTAATGAGACTGGTTTAAAATGTATCTACTATAGCTAGTTTGCTTTTGCCTAGTAAATATGAGACCCTTAGGGGCTGAATTAGGTAAATTGTTAAACATGATTTTTGTTCCTTTATATATTATTTAAAATTTTGTAAAATGGTTTGGTGAGATTGTTTGTGTAATTAAGAATCATCCTTGGAGTGTGGTTGGTTCTGCTTGTTATATCTGCAGGCAGTCTAGTGTTTCCCAATTAATATAAGGGCCTTTAAGGCTTAATTAGATGAAGTATATAGCATGAAAGTTGTTCCTTTATGTGTTAAAGAATTTTATAAAAAAGGTTTTTGTAATTGGACTTGTATAACTTGAGAAATTTGAAATTGAAAGTGACTTACTCAAGTTATTTTTGTGCAGAGCTTATATTATACTAATTTTTGGATATGTTATTGTCTTGTGTGTCTAGTTTTTTTATGAAAAAGAATCTAGTAATTTGGAGTTATGTTGCAAAATTTATTTACTCTCAGGTCTAGCAAGTTCAAGTTGTCCAATAAGGAAGAATATGCATAAATGTTAGGCTTACATGTATAGAACATATCCTAATTGCATACTAAGCATGAACACTCATTGTAGGCATATTCTTAATCAAATTTATGTCATATTTTAGGATCTCAAAGCATTGGTGAAGCTCGAGAAGGTGATACAAGTCATCCATAAAGTGTTTGACATATAAAAGGTGAGTATAACCATCAATTAAATTCTTGGGTGAAATTGTGTGTTTGAGATAGGTGTGAACATTTGATGAATAAGTTATACCTTGATTGACAGTGTGCATTCTATGAGATTTGAGGTGAATTACTTTTTGATTATTCAAATGTATATAGTTTTTATATTGATTGGTTATGTCTATACACAGGTGTTTACAAGTTAAATACAAATACTATGATCCTAATGACTATTTGTTATATAAATTTACACTTGAGCACTTGCATACGAGTATAAAAGGACATTGTGATTGGCTTGGAAAATACTTGCAAATCACATGGAAAATGCAAATGATCAAAGAAAATCACATGATTCATATATTATACGCTAGCCAGCAAAATCAAATGGCAATTGATTCACATGAATCCTAGGAGGAATATTTGTCTTGTCAACCCATAATAAAATCAATGAATAATACATTAGCACTTGCATTTGAATGAATTATATTTGTAATATGTTACAATATCATCTAATTGCTTTTGGTGCCTTTAAAATCTAATTGATATTTATATTCACTAAGACGTGACTCACCAAATTGCAATTATTTTTCCTAAATAGTGAAGCTTGAGGTGTGACCATTTTGAAGCATATAGCATTATAGATAAAGTATGGAGCAAAGGTCACCGACCGAACCCTCACTCTCTCTCTCCTTGTATCATAAGCATACATTTAATAGAAAGATATGTTTTGTTCTTATATGTAAACATAGCTCATATGTATTATATGAATGAAAATGTGATGATTTTTTATGTGTTTAAATAATATGTTGACTTTATTTAATTATGATATGGTTGCATTAATATGCTAAACCTTATGCCCTAAAAAAAATTCTAAACAAAGACTTAGGGGTATTTAAATAGTAAAGAGATAAGGTGTTGCACGTGTAATAAATAGGTTGACCCATTTCTGACACGAACCCATTTGACCTCAACACTAATACACTAATTTTACATGTTAGGAAAATCATGTTCGCATGTGATTATCCCTGAGTAAGAGAAAGCTATAGGCTTTATCTTGTCTTATCCTATTTCCTTTGAAGAGAAGAAAAAACAAGTTGTGTTGTGGCTTTAACTATTTGGGTTTCTTATTGATTTGCAACATTTCTACATGTGAAACTTTATCAAATAAGTGAAAAAAAAACTTATAAGGCAATATATATAGTTATTTTGCATTCTTATGATATATATAATTCAGTCTTGTTAGAAGCTTTCAGTATTGTAAATTTTTTATAGAGTGAAGCTAATTAAGGTAACTTCTCCTCCTCGTCCTTCTTTTACTTTTTCTTCATTTATTTTCATTAATGTTTGAACATTTTTGCTTTATTTTTTAGGCCTTTCACTTGTCTTCGCTCTTGTTGTTGTTGTTGCTGCTAGATTGCTTAGGATTTTCAAATCTCTATTCGTTCTACTTCCTTCAACTTTACTCTTCTATTCAAGTTTATAGCATTTGAACTCATCATTTTTAACTTCTGTAGGACAATTTGCACTTACTGCTATAGAAGTAAACCATACTCCACTTCATCTTCTCCAAAGAAAAATTAATTTTAAAATAAATTATTGAAGAAATTACTCATGATTTTACTTGCTTTGTTAATTTTAGGGTTTAGGACAATGTCCTCTATTTTTTTCAACAATGCACACAAATTAAATTCGATTACACGACATAAAGCACAACTGTCTTTAGAAGTCACACTGAAGTAGTTACTAAATTACGTTTTTATTAAACTTAAACTCTATAAATTGTGTTTTGATGATATTGTCAGTGAACAATTTTTGCTTTGTTTTATGGGCTTATCCCTTGTCTCCCCTCCTGTTGTTGTTGTTGAATTGCTTGGAATTAAGTGGGTTACATGAAAATTAAATGGATTACAAGAAAATTAAACATGTAACCCATTTATTTAAATGGGTAGTGCGGGTCGCAAAATTCAACACTACCCATTTTATTCTCTATAACATTTATAATATATAAAAATATTATTTTTCACAACAAAAAACTAATAATGTTTATAATTTAGCAATTTGCATAATACAATTATAAAAATATTATATTTATAAAAAATTTAAATAAATGACTAATTTATCATTTAAAATGATAACAAATTATATGAATTTTAATGAGTCGTATCGTGTCATGTTATATCAGGTTGACATAACCCAACATGATACGTATAATTAAACATGTCATAAACAGGTTCATGTGTCAACCTATGACACGATTTTTTTATTAAACCATGTAATAAATAGGTTGACCTATTTCTGACATGAATCCATTTCACCTCAACACTAATTCGCTAATTTTACATGATAGGTAAATTGTGTTTGTGTGTCATTACCCATTTTGACACCTCTAATTAAAAGAAAGTTGTAGGCTTCATCTTTTCTTATCCTATTTCATTTTGAAGAGAAGAAAAAGCAACTCGTGTGGTGGTTTTAACTATTTGGGTTTCTTATTGATTTTCAAGATTTCTACATGAGAAACTTCATCAAATAAGTAAAAAGGTAAAAAAAACAAAAAGAAACATGAAGCAATATATATATATATAGAAGATATATGTATTACACCTTGAAAAATTGTTAGTAGCAAATATGAGATTAGGCATGACGTTAAGGGTCCTTTTTTACCTTCTTCCTAAAAGAATTTATTTTATTGTTGATAAATTTATTTTGTATTGGGTATAATCTAACCGGTTTAAGTAAGAATCTTCTATCTAGGCATGTAAATGACTTGAGCCAATCCAAGCTAAGCCAAATTTTGACTAGCTCAGATTTTTTTTTTGTTTATAATCAAGTCAAGCTCAAGTCGAATCTTTTTATAATACTTGGTGATCACAAACTATTTACGAGTTTACATGAACCTAAACGAGTTAAAAAAAATTCAAAAATATAAATTTAAAATTTAAAATATTGATTAAAAAATTTAAAATATTTTTTTGTAAATAAGTTATCATAAAATAATAATTTTATTGTAACAATACTTTTAAAATATTTTTTCACATTTACTATAAATAATATTTATATATTATGTTATAAAATTAAATAATTGGTATAAAAAAAATTACAAACAAACTCATGAGCTCTTATTCAATTTTATATGTGAGTTTTGAAAGTTGAACTTTAAATAGTTTTTACTCGTTTATTAAATGAGTCTCAATCAAATAAAGTTTTACTGAATTAAATTTTGAACAATTTGCAAGGGGTTTGACTCATTTAGAGCGCTAATCCTATCTTCTAAAAGGTCTCATTTCTTCTTTTAATTAACAAGTAATCATATTATAATAAGGATTAGTCGATTCCATCTTTTACCAATTGTTATATTATGAACTCTTGTCCATATTGTAATTATCATATGAATCAGAGGTCCAAACACATGTGAACTTAAAAAGTTAAAATACTTTTTTTTTTTACGTTTAACACACCTTTTCATCAGTTATGAGAACTAAAACATAGTGCTTAAAGCATCAATAAGTTCGGCTATTCAGATATTATTCACGACAAAGGAAAGAAGCAAGTTGGTCTTTTTCAAATATAATACCATTCACATATGCATCTGAATTCAAGCTTGAGAGAAATTTTTCAACATATATAAGTATAATGAAATGAAAATTATTTCATTTTTAATTTTTTAATTATAATAAATAGAGTTTCACTTATAATTTTATTTTAGTTAAATAATGTAGATTTTTTACTTAAATAATGCATGTTTACAAGATAAATATGTAGGTTTCATTACTTAAATAATACATGTTCATTGATCCTCACCTCCGTGTTCATGAACTTTTGAACCTATATGTTTACGGGTCATTGGTCTTCACTTTTATATTCATTGACTTTCACATGCAGGTTAATTGACCTTCACTTGCAGTTTCATTTACCTTCACCTGTAAGTTCATAAATATTTTCCTTTCAACCTCATTAAAAAATTTAAAAGTATTTTTTATTTATCAAAAAAAAAATTTCTTTTTATTTTATTAATTACAGTGGTTGAATTTAATTTTTTATTCACAATTTTAGTCAAAATAAAATTTTTAATCATTAAAAAATTATTTAATTTTTTATTTTTTAATTATAATAAATAGAGTTTTACTTGTTTTTTTTTGTTTTAGTTAAATATTGTAGGTTTATTACTTAAATAATATAGGTTCATAAGATAAAACATGTATATTCATTAGATACAAAAACTAAACAAATGAATTTGACAAAAAAAAATTATAATTATAATTAACCTCCAATAAATAACAAATGAATCTCTTTGTTAAAACTAATGAACTTTTATGCACAAACTAATGAATCTTATTATAGTAGTTGAATTTAAGTAATGAAATCTACAAAATTTAATCTTTGAATCTCTATTTTTATTTATCAAAAAATTATTTTTTTATTTTATTAATTATAGTGGTTGTTTTTTATTTTTTATTCATAATTTTAATCAAAATAAAATTTTTATTCATTAAAGGTTATATATGGTTTAGTTATTGGCTTTAACATTGTTGTAATTTTTGAAGGAGAACCAAGACAAGAAAGATGCTTAATTTAGTGAGCCGTTCAAGCATTGTAATTCAAGTGTGGATGATCTAAGCTTTATTTGTTACTAGAAAAATTGTTGAGATACACATAAAATTGAACTCTAGACAAAATAATTTATAGTTCACATTCAATTATTAAACTTAAACTGTCTTTTTCAAAATATAGATTATAAAAAAAAAAAAAAACAAATTAACTTGTCCATATAACTCCTAGCAATGATAGCTCAACAAAGCACAACACAAAGTCATATATTTTAATATTTATATTTAGTGATAAAACAATTAATAATAATTCATGAGAGAGTTTTAGAGGGGGGTGAATAGGACTATCGAACAATAATAAGAGATTAAAAAGTTTAAGCAAGAATTAAAAGAAATGTTGACAAGGAAGAATGAAGAAAATAGTGATTTAAGGAGTTTGTATTCAGCAACAATCCTACGTCTTCACCTAACTTATCCCCAAGTTAGGATTTTCAATCACCCACAATCTTATTCATAAGATTGAGATTACACAAGAGTTTCATGACTTATTCTTACAACCTTACAACTTGAGTTTTCAAGGCTTACTTAAAAATCAAATTAGAAGTGTTTTCAAGGCTCACACTAAAACCGAATTCTCAAGTGTTTTAATGGCTAAACACTTAAACCAATTCCTTTATAATAAAATCTCACTTCCATTTTCCTAATCCCATAAAATAGAAGAACAAGAGTATTCATTCTAACACTCACCAACTCTCACAAGAGTACATAACAATAAAATAAATTTTGAAAGAGTTTAAAGAGCTTTATTGAATGCTTGAAAGTATAGAATGAATAAATAGGTTTCTTAACTTCAAAACAATCTTCGGAGGTCATATTTATACTTGAGCAATCAAATTATAACTGTTGGAAACAATAATTTATTCCCAATAAAAAACAAAGTCCATTTGAATGAAATTAAAACTTTTGAGCTGCATTTTGTCAAGTCCCAGTCGGGATATTATCTGTCCCGATCGGGACTAGCACCAAATAACTGTTATAAGTTATTGCATTTAAAAGAATGCCCTAATCCTGATTGGGATATTATAGTCTCGATTGGGAGTACCTTGTCACGTGCAATGTCCCGATCTGGACATAGGATTGGGATGGGTACTGCCCTTTTTGAGAATTTGCTCTTCTTTGGTCCTAGTCGGGACTAAGATAAAAATTGTAACTTTTTGTGTAATTTAGTCCTTACAATGAGTCTGGTTGAAGTAGTGCTTATGATCACTTTTTGGAATCATTTTTCTTTTATAGTTCATCATTACTTTGACTTCCAAATTGTTCCTAACTTATACACACTTGAAGTAAACACATTAGTTGTTCAAAATTAAGTTTGTTAAGATGAAAATCAAGATTGATAACTTGCTAAGGTCAACAATCTCCCCCTTTTCTATTTTGACAAACTTATTTTGAGTTGATAAAAGGATATAATGTAAAGTGAGTGATTAATGATAATTTTTGATAATAATGAAGATATGAAGTGAGATAAATATATTTCTTTATTTCTCCCCCTATGAATATGGACATGATAAGAAATATAAAATATTAATTTTAAATGACATATAATAAATCATGATAAAAAAATTATGGTCTTCCAAAAGTATAAAAGGAATATTTGACAATTTTGAAGGAAATAATTTTAAAACTATATTATGCATCACAAAATAGTACATACATAATCATATAGAGTTTAGCTAGTTAATTGATCATGTGACACTTAACATATTATAATCATGAACATTAAGCACAAATATTATATTATTTTTCCCCTTTCTTAAAAGATAAAGGAAGCAAAAGATCACAAACTAAAATAATAAAAAGCAAAGATACATAAAATCTTTATAAAATAATATGTCATTTAAGCAAGCAATTTTCTTACCTAAAAAAATGATATCAGGGACACACTTTCACATAGTTGTGTCACTTACATAAACACATCTTAAAAAAAAATTAACTAAGTATGCAAGCAAACTTAATTATTTCTAAACAAATATCAAAACAATTCCTAAGAGGGAATACTTACATAATTTGATTTTGAATGTATATAAAAAGAATTTCTCCCCCTATAAACTTAATTATTTCTCCCCCTTTTGTCAAAAATAAAAAAATGAAAGAAAAAAACAATAAACTTAAACAAACACTTCAAAGAAAAAGAAAATTTTCATTAATAAAAAGATTCAGTACAAAGATAAAATACTTAAATACTAAAAATAAAGGAAAAAGTAACTAAACATAAACAAGGATAGAATAAGCCTAAGAATGAACTAACATGTAGAGGCTCATATATGGAAAATAAACCAAACATAAATTGAAAAGAAAAGTAATAAAAAATACAAAAGAAATCTATTCTTGAAGAGGGAAAGGAGGAGGAGGATAGGTGCATGAGTAGCCTTATTGCTCATAAATATGATGAACATCATATTGAAGGTGAGCAATCTTGTCATCAATTTGATTAAAGCGTACATTAAAATTGGATTCAACTTCATCAAAATAGGAACTGAAATTGGATTCCATTAAGGATATGTGTTAAAAAATTTGGCCTACCCAAAAAGGTTTATCCTCTTGAGCTTGAGCACCTTGCCTTGATGTCCCTTCACTTCTTATTCTTTTTCTTAGAGGGGCAACTTGAGGTTGAGGTTCTTGTTCTTCTTCCCCTTGACCTTCTTGTTCTTCTAATTCTTAAAACATAACCTCAATGTTTTCACTAGCTTTAAGGTCATGTTTCCAAACCCAAACTTCATTGATAGAGGTGAATTGCTTAGAGTTTCAAATGAAAGAAGCATCAAGAAACAAGGTTTGGTAAAGGGTAAAGAGTCAATATTAATATTATAAAATTTTGATAATTTTGTGACAATTCCACCAATACAAATTGCACCAGTGTGACTATCACTTATTAGCTAAATTTTCCATTATTTCTAAAGCAATATTCTCATTATGATGAAGGCAATAGAGAATAAAAAGATCATCAAGAGAAATTTATTCATTAGAAAGAGCTCTACCATTAATGGAATAAGTAATGAAGTGATGAACATACTAAAGTGCTTTGGATTTGATGAAGGAAGCTTTAGTATGTCTGGCAAAAAATTAAGGAGCATTAGGAGCTTTGACTTCTTCCCAATAGGAAGAGGCAAGCTAATAAGGGTTAAATTGAATATGTCCCTCTTAAGAAAAACCAAAAAGAGTGTTAAACTCTTGTTAGGTCATAAAACGATCTCTCCCCCCTAATTTAAATCTTATTGAGAAATAAGGATTATCATCATCAAATTTAACAGATCAAAGAGTAAAAGATGAAAGAAATTCAATGATAAGAGAGGGGTAAAAAGGAAAAGGTGAAAAGGCAAAATCAAAAATCTCACCTTTAAGGAGAAGATCTTGGACTTCATCATAACATCTAATAGCTTTAAGATTAGGTTCATGCATAAACCTTGAAAGAATGAAAGCCCTCTTTAGAAATAGAGACATCATTTTCTTAATATCTTAAGAAGAATAAGAAAAAGGAGAATGATTTCTCTTAGGTTTATCATTTTTAAAAGAAGGAGGAGCTTAAGAAGATGAAGGAGCCTTACTTGGTTTCTTAGGAGCCATTAAAAGAGAATAGATGTAGAAAGTGTAGAGAAATAAAGACTTGATTTGAGATGAAAAATCAATAAGGAATAAAGTGGTATTTATAGGCAAGAGATTAAGGTTGAATATAGTATAGAATTTGAATTTGAACTAAATAGGAACCTAAAAATGTGTTCCTGATTTTAATTGAAGAGTAAAAAAGGTGAGAATTTTTTAAAACCTAATGTTGTCAATAGCAATGTCCTAGTCAGGATATGCTCCCATCCTGATCAGGACATGACGTCTCGAGTGATGTCCCTATTGGGACATCCGTTCGAGATCGGTTCTGTGTAAAAACATAGAATTGTTAGATCATGTCCCAATCAAGACATGATATGGTCCTGGGCAGGACCAGGGTCCCTTTATAAAATTTTTTTGAAAAGTTTACAATTAAGTCCTTGTGAAATTAATTTGCATTTATTGGATTAATTGAGAATTTTTGAAAAAAATAAATGAGTAAATGAAATAGACTCATTTAAGGAAGGATATATTTTGCTAAATATTAAAATAATTAATTTAATGAAGAGTTCATAAATTAATTATTAATTTTGGAAAAGAGGAATAAATTAAAAAGTCAAAAGAACATGTATCATATACCAAAAATAAAGATGAAAGAAACTTAAAGATTTATTAAAATCAAGACAAACTCGAACCATTAATCATGCTAAGTTCATGTTTAATGAAGTTCAGTCTCTCTTCATTGAGAGGTTTAGTGAAGATATCAACAAGTTGATTATTTGTATCAACAAAATCAAGTGAAATATCACTAAATTGAACATGATCACGTAGAAAATGATGTCGAATGTCTATACACTTAGTTATAGAATGTTGAATAAGATTCTTATAAAGGTTGATAGCACTTGTATTGTCACATTTGATAGGAATGTAATCAAGTTTTATACTATAGTCCATCAATTGTTGTTTTTGCCATAAGACTTGTGAACAACAAAGACTTGCTATAATGTATTCAACTTCAGCAGTGGACAAAGCAACCGAAACTTATTTCTTCTTAAACCAAAAAACTAAACATTGTCCTAAAAATTGACAAGTTTTGGAAGTGCTCTTTCTATCTAGTAAACTACTAGTAAAGTCTGTATCTAAATAACCAATTAAGTCAAATGAAGAACTCTTAGGGTACCAAAGTCCTAAATACATTGTTCCACAAAGATATTTAAAAATTTCTTTTGATAACATTTAAATGAGACACTCTGGGACTTTATTGAAATCTAGCATATAAGCAAGTAGCAAATATAATATGGAGTCTACTAGTAGTTAAATAAAGAAGGGATCTGATCATACCTCTAAATTGCTTTTCATCAACTAGTTTGCTATTCTCATCTTTATTAAGTTTGGTTGTCGTGCTCATTAGAGTTTTGCTTGTCTTAGTTCCATCCATTCCAAATTTCTTGAGAATGTCTCCTGCATATTTTGCTTGATTAATGAAAATCTCACCTTTGCATTGCTTAATTTAAAGTCCGAGAAAGAATTTGAGTTCTCCTATCATACTCATCTCAAATTCTCATTAATTTGGAGAATTCCTCACATAAGCAATGGTTAGGAGCATCAAAAATAATATTATCGACATATATTTGCACAATTAATAAATCATGTTTTGATTTCTTTATGAAGATAGTTATGTTAACCTTATCTTTAGATAAACCTGTTGACCATTTGCATGATCAAACTCCAAATTTTGGACATTGAAAAAAAAATTTATACTAATAATTTCAATTAAGTGTGTAGGGAATTATATACCATACATATACCAATCATATACACTTTTGGATAAATGGTGACTTTTCGGGCAAATTAAACCTCTAAGATTCAATAAGGCTTTCGACATATTTAAAGCTCTTAAATGAGAAAATAAGCTTCTTAAAATTTGAAGTAGACATCTTAAGCTTTCTGAATTGGGCTTATTTGTCAAAATCCAAGTTCATTTGGTTAGAAAAATTTTGAGTTGAAATCCACATATACGTCTGCTATCTCAGACTGCACATCTCTTGGTATTTTGGACATATCTCGAGTTACAGAAGTCCAATTAAGGTGATTAAAAATTATATGAAAATATAAGTCAAATATATAAAACTTTAATAAATAAAATATGGGAAAATTAAAATTTCTTCAGGAGCAGACTATGGCTTCAACTTATGTATAGTTGTTTGACAGTATTCTACATTTCAGATTGCACAACCCTTAGTAATTTGGACATATCCTGAGCTAAAAAAGTAAAATTTAGGTGATTCAAAATGATATGGAAATATAATTCAAATATATACAACTTTCATGAAGAAAGTATAGGAAAATTCAAATTTCTTCAGGAGCAAATCACAGCTTCAATTTGGGTATAGCTGTCTGACTGTAGTCTGCATTATAGATTGCACAACCCTTAGTATTTTGGACATATATTGAGCTAAAGAAGTAAAATTTAGGTTATTCAAATTGATATGGAAATTTAATTCAAATATCTACAGATTTTATGAAGAAAGTGTAGGCAAATTCAAACGTCTTGAGGAGCCAATTACAGTTTCAATCCATTAATAGTTGTCTGACAGCATCAGTCTCAATAATTCAAAATATAGACGTTGGAAACATCATTTGCACCTCAAAAAGACATATTTTTTTGTATAAATATGTCTAGAGCTGAATGGAATTTAAAAAAACTTATTTATCATTCATTATTTCTTAAGCTTTCATTGAGCTATCAAATTCTCTTAAACAATTCTTTATTTGTATAACTCTTGTGAGAGTTGGGTGTGTGTTAGAAATAGAATTTCTCTTCATCTTAAATCTTGGGTTAGATTAAAATGGAAGTGAGATTTATTTCTAAAGGAATTGATTTAAGTGTTGTCCATTGCAACACTTGGGTTTTGATTTTTTGAGTGAGCCTTGAAAACTCATATTGTAAGGTTATAAGAGTGAGCCATAAAACTATATAGTCTCAATCTTATGAATAAGATTGTGGGTGATTGAAAATCCTAACTTGGGGATAAGTTAAGTGGAGACGTCGGATTGTTATTGAATCCGAACTCCTTAAATCTTTGTGTTCTTCATTCTTCCTTCTCAACTTATATTTAATTCTTGTAAAGAATTCTTTTAATTCTTCATTTTTATTTGATAGTCCTATTCATGCCCCCCTCTAGGACTCTCTTTAAAACCTTTCTCTAGTAAAAAGTTACTCAATCTTTCATACCAAGCTCTTGGAGCTTATTTCAATCCATATAATGCTTTTGAAAGTTTAAAAACTTAATTTGGAGAATGAAAATTTTCAAAACCTGGAGGTTGTTTAACATACACCTCCTCTTCAATAAAACCATTTAGAAATGCACCTTTAACATCCATTTGATAAAGTCTAAAATCCATGAATGATGAAAATGCAAGTAGCATTCTAATAGCTTCTAACCTTGCAACGGGGTAAATGTGTCATCATAATCAATGTCTTCCTCTTGATTATAACCTTTAGCTACTAGTCTAGCTTTATTCCTAGTTATGACACTTTGTTCATTCATCTTATTTCTAAACACCCATTTAGTGCCTATAATAGGATAATTTTTTGGTCTAGGAACCAAGCTCTTAACCTTATTTCTCTCAAATTGATTCAATTCTTCTTGTATAGTAAGGACCCAAAACTCATCTTTTAATGCATTATCAACATTTTTTGGTTTAATTTAAGAAATGAAAGCTAGATTAATGATAGACTTGAGTTTAAATATAGTAGTTACCCCTTTTTAGTGTCACCTATGATGAGATCTTGAGGATGAGCTTTCTTGAATGACCAATCCTTTGGAAGTTCATCCTTCAAGGTAGGTTAAGATGTTTCCTTATTATCCTCCTTGTTTGGACCTTCAAGTTTCAAAGGCTTACTACTATTTTCTTTTTGAGTTTTCACAATCTCATTGTCGCCTACAAGATCATCAACACAACATATATCCTTTCTAAGATTAAATGAGTTTGATTCATCAAATACAACATGCATTGACTCTTTAACTACTACAATTCTCTTATTAAAGACTCTATATACTTTACTAGAAATAGAATAGCCTAGGAAAATTCCCTTATCGGCTTTAGAGCTAAATTTTCAAGATTATCCTTGGTGTTTAATATAAAGCACTTGTATTTAAATACTCTTAGATATGGGATTTTGGTTTTTCTATTGTTCTATAGCTTATAAGATGTTTTATCTAAAAATGGTCTTTTGAAAACTCAGTTTTAATATAAAAATATGTGTTAACGGCTTTTACCCAAAAATATAGAGGTAAATTATACTCATGAAGTATTGCTCTAGCCATTTTCATAAAAGTTCTATTTTTCCTTTCAATTACTCTAATTTATTTAGGAGATGAAAATGTATGTGAAATACCATTTTTATTACAAAATTTTTTGAAAAATTCATTTTCAAATTTAGTTCCATGATCACTTCTAATAGATGAAATACATAACACTTTTTCCTTTTGAACTCTTTTTGAAAAATTTTCAAAAACTTTAAGTGCATCATTCTTATGATCAAGAAAATATACCCAGGTAAATCTAGAGTAATCATCAACTAATACATATGCATTATGCATTCCACTGAGACTAGCATTCTAGTTAGTCTAAATAAATTCATATGTATAAGTTCAAGTGGTCTAGAAGTGGACACTACATTTTTTAGCTTAAATGAGGACTTGAATTATTTTCCCTTTTGACAAGCATCACAAAGTTTATCCTTACTGAATTCAAGCTTAGGTAAACCAATCACAAGTTTATGTTTACAGAGATCATTCAAAAGCCTAAAATTTGCATGTCCTAACCTTCTATGTCATGTCCATGTGTCATGGGAAAGAGACATTAAGTATATGATATCTTTGTTACCAACTTTGTTCAAATCAATAACATAAATATTATATACTCTTTCACCACTAAAAATAACTTTATTTTCATTAAGACTATTAACAAAACAATTTCTAGAATAGAAAATCACTTTATTTCCCATGTTATATAATTAACTTATACTAAGTAAATTATGTTTAAGACCATTAATAAAAAAACACATGATGTATAAATAAGGATTGAGGATTACCTATTTCCTCAATGCTAATAATTTTTCCTTTTACATTGTCTCCGAATGTAACATGTCCTTCATCCTTAGCATTAAGCTTGTTGAATTGCTTCTTGTCTCCTATTATGTACCTTGAACATCCACTATCGAGATACCACTTGCTTTTTATTCTTATGGATTTCAAACACACCTACACAAAACAATTAAGTATTCTTTTGAACCTAAACCTTTCTTAGTCTAGTTTGGTTAGTTTTAAAATAATCCAAAGGAAGAAATTTCATGTATAGTCTTTTATAGAAACATAAATTGTTAGTATGTCCTTTGATCATGCAATATGAGCATACAACATTTTCAAATTTGTTTCTCCTAGGATAATATGCTTTCTTGATGTGTAAGACATGCCTTTTGTGTTGCGATGGTATGTGTCTCTTTTTATTTTTAGTGTGAGACATACATTGGTAATAGCAATGTGTATTTTTATAGGTTTGTGCAGCATATTTAAGTGCATTGTGTTATGTAACATGCTTATGACTATTGTATCTAGTATATATGTAAGCATGCTTGGGTTGAGTCTATTTTGAGCCTTATCTCTTTATGTCATATAGGATTGAGTTTTATGAGACTTTCCTTTAATATTTAACACAAGAGGCTTATTAGCTTTAAAAGATTGAGTTTCAACCGGTTTTGAAGTAGAGGGAATAGAATTGCATATGCTTTAATAAGTTTAATAAATGATAATGATGAAGATGAGGCCATTCCATTAGTACATCCAATTCCATAAGTATTTCATGAAATTTTTTAGAGTCAAGTAAATTATCTAAACTCTTTTTTCCTCTTTGAAATTTCGATATAGAATTTTTTAGCTCAACTACCTCATTAGAAAGTTTATGATTTTCATCACTTACTTTCTTGAATCACTCCTCCAAGGAATTAAAAGATCTTAAATCACTAGAAAGTTTATCATTTGATTTAATAAGACTAGAGAATTCAATTTTTAACTTCTCAAATTCTTTGGTTAAGCTATTTAACTCATGCTTATAATGCTTCTTTTTAGAGAGCAAGTTTTTGTATTTAAGCAAGAGCTTGTTCACAATAGAACTCTCAACATCATCATCATCATTATCATTATATTTATTATAAACACAATATTCATCACAAAAAGAGTTAGAAGTATATGGTACCTCTTTTATATCTTCAAGAGCCATAAAGCAAATATTAACTACTTATTGTTTTTCCTTTTTCTCTTTAGATTCGGAAGATTTATCCTAAGTAACTTTAAAGGTCTTCTTTCTATCTTTACTCCCTTATTCTTGAATTTGAGTTTGAGACACTCACTTTGAATGTGTTCCGGTTTCTTGCATTTATATCAAGTAACTTCTTTAGTTTTCTTCTTACTATCTCCTTCGAACTTCTTATTGAAGTCCCTTATTTTTAAAAAATTTTTCTTTCTTAAAAACTTTTTAAAGTTCCTAGTGAGCATGGAAATGTCACCATCTTCATCACTAGAATCTTTAATGTTTTCCTCTTCACTATCTTCTTGAAGAGCTTTTAATACTATACTTTTTTTTCTTCTCTTTCTTCTCTTCTTGCTCATCATCTCTTTGTTTGATTGTAAGCTCATGTGTTAGGAGCTTTTTAATTAGCACATCAGTTGAGAGAGTGTAAAGGTTTTGGGCTTCTTCAATTAAAGTAACTCGAGATTCCTAATCCTTATTAGGTAGGATTTTTAGAACCGTATTCTTTACCTCTTCCTTGGTGAAATGTTTACCAAGTTTCTTGAGGATTATGAGAAGAGCATTAAGTTGATTTTTCATGTTCGTGATTGATTTTTAAGGCTTTATCTTGAAGAGTTCATATTCATACATGTGTAGTTGAACCTTTTGCTTTTAACTTGTATGTTTCCTTCATAATGATTTTTCATGGTCTCCCACATTTCCTTGGCCGACATACAGTGTTGAAGCTTGCCTCCTTCTTTTCTTGCAATAGAAGAGACTAGAGTAATCATAGTTTTTTTTATTTTTGTGATTTTCTTCCTTTTGTTTGATATTCCATTGCCTTCTTGAAAGAGTAGTTACCATACCATCAATGGTAGTTATATGTGGTTCCCAACCTTTTAGGACAATGTCCTAAAGTTTGATGGAATCATAATCAAGCTATAGCTCCATTTTGAACTTCTAATGAGAATAGTCACTACCATCGAAGAACGGTCTAAGTGAAGAAATGTTTTGTGATTCACTCCCCCATGATCTTGTATTGTAGCAATGAAGTTCCTAAAATTCAAGCTCTAATACCAATTAAAAGAGTCATAGAGGGGGGTGAATAGGACTATCAAACAATAATAAGAAATTAAATGGTTTGAGCAAGAATTAAAAGAAATGTTAAGAAGGAAGAATGAAGAACATAATGATTTAAGGAGTTCAGATTCAACAATAATCCTACATCTCCATTTAACTTGTTCCCAAGTTAGGATTTTTAGTCACCCACAATCTTATTTGTAAGATTGAGATCACACAAGAGTTTTATGACTCACTCTTACAACCTTACAACTTGAGTTTTCAAGGCTTACTCAAAAATCAAATTATAAGTGTTTTCAAGGCTCACACTAAAATTGAATTCCTAAGTATTTTAATAGCTAAACACTTAAATCAATTCCTTTAGAATAGAATCTCACCTCCTGTTTTATAATCCTAGAAAATAAAAGAGCAAGAGTGTCTATTCTAACACTCACCAACTCTCATAAGAGTATATAACAATAAAATGAATTTTAAAAGAGTTTAGAGAGCTTAATTGAATTCTTGAAAGTACAAAATCAATAAACATGTTTCTTAACCTCAAAACAATTTTCAGAGGCCATATTTATACTTGAGCAATTAAATTATAGCTGTTGGAAGCAATAATTTCGTTCCCAACAAAAAACAAAGTATATTTGAATGAAATTTGAACTTTTGAGTTGCATTTTGTGAGGTCCCGGTCAGGATATCATCCATCCCAGTTGGGACTAGCACCAAATAGCAGTTACGAGCCGTTGCATTTAAAAGAATGCCTTGATCCCGATCGGGATATCATGGTCCCGATCGGGCATACCTTGTCATAAGCAATGTCCCAATCTGAACATAGGATCGGGATGGTTACTGTCCTTTTAGAGAATTTGGTCTTCTTTGGCCCCAATCGGGATTAAGATAAAAATTACAACATTTTATGCAATTTAGTCCCTGCAATGAGTCTGATGGAAGTAGTGTTTGTGATGACTTTCTGGAATCATTTTTCTTTGATAGTTCATCATTACTTTGACTTCCAAATTATTACTAACTTATACACACTTGAAGCAAACACATTAGTTATTCAAAATTAAGTTTGTAAAGATTAAAATCAAGATTAATAACTTGTTAAGTTCAATAATTCATTTGTAAGGTTCATGTATTGACCAATATAAGCATATTTAAATTCTAAAATATATTTTAAATATATTATAATTTTTAAAAGAATTTCACACATATATATGCGCGTGCATGCACACTCAATTTTTTTAAATAAATTATTTAAATATTTTTTAATGTTTTTCTACCAATATAAGCATATTTAAATTCTAAAATATATTTTAAATATATTATAACTTCTAAAATATATATCCGCATGCACATACACTCAAATTTTTAAATAAAACATTTAAGTACGTTTTAATTTTTTTTCTATATCTTACTTTTTTTAGTTATATAAATTTTTAGCCTTTTACATTTTAAAAGAAATTTTTACATCATTTCATTTAAAAAATAATAATTTTTATTTAAATTGAGAATAAAATTTTGATTAAAATATAAATTCATGCGCAATGATATAAATTTTATACACAATTATTAAATTCTAAATTCAAGTTATCATTTTTCCCTTTCTAATATAATTAAAAAAATATTGATTTAAGGACTAAAATTCAACTATTTTAATGTACACATTTGGGGAATAAATTTTGTTGAGAATCAATTTATATTATTTAACTTTTATAAAAATAAGGACTCGAACGTGGACACTGCAAAGTAATTATGTAAATATATTTTATCTAGATGTTTTTTGAAATTAAAAAATAAAAAATTATTATTCAGATAGTACTTTACAATTATGTCTTAATACTTATAATTTTTAAAATTTTTCATAATTATCATCATATGATGAATATATAAATATCACAAATTATACTTAAAAATTAAAAAATTATTCAAAAGTTATTTGTTAATTATATCTCAGCCAAACATTTTATATAAATAAAAAAACAACTAAAATAAATTTGTTATAAAAATATAAAATAATATGTATTCAAAATTATAATTTAAATAAAAAAATTTACTATCACTATTAAAAAAAATTATTTCATTGAAATTTAGAACTATAACTTTTCTTTTTCTAAACAATCATATATTAGAGAGTTAGAGAAAATAGGAGCAGGAATTCGAAATCCCAACTTCAACTTGGTGTCAATTTTTACAATTGAATGGTAAACCATCGGCATAGGTTTGGAACTATAATTGTAAAGTACAAATTGTCCATTTGAAATTTCGTAAGGTCAAAAATTGGGCGATACAGATGAATTCCTTGCACTCACACCAGCTACAACACGTGGGAAGACTGATGAGTTTTGAACTTTTATTTGTGGCTAAAAAGCGAAATTGGAGATAACAAAAAAAAAACAACTAATTTTATATATTTGTCTGAAAAAAATAAAAAAATTGTTGTAGAATTATGATTGAATTGTTTAGTTTGTTACAAAACTAAACTTCAATTTAGTAATATTTAATTAGAAGAAAAATATTTTATAGTAGAATGATTTTAAGAGAATTTAGAAAGAGTTTGGAGAGAATTTGGAGAACTATAATATCGAAAAAATTTGAAGAATAATCTATCTTTTCATTAATGAATTTCAATCTATATATATAGAGATTTTCTTTTCACTATTTGAGAAATATTCTCTCACAAGCAATATATTGTTCATTCACAAGCAATATATTATTCATTCACATTCATAATAATCCCTCTTGAATAATAATATTTTGCAACTGCCTCGTTAAAACCTTACTAAATAAAACCCAGTGGAAAAAACTTTAGTTTAAGAAAAAAAAGTACAATACATAATTTTCTCCCCCTCAAGTTGATATGTATAATCTTCCTTCACATAGTATGCAGATGTCACATTCCAATATCGTGAATGTGTTTTCTAAATATTATAGTTGAAAGCGTCTTTGTGAAAAGATCAGCTGAATTCTTACTAGAATGAATTTACTTGATATCTATATGACTATCTTTTATTAGCTCATGAATGTATAAAAAGAATCTTGGAGGTATATGTTTGGTTCTATCACTTTTGATATATCCTTCCTTTAACTGTGCAATGCATGCTGCATTATCTTCATACAAAATTGTTGGACGTTTGTTGACTGGAAAATCATAAGATTCTTCAATATGATGTGTCATTGATCTAATCCACACACACTTTCTACTTGCTTCATGTAGTGTAATAATCTCATAATGATTTGAAGAAGTAACGACAAGCGTTTATTTCTAGGAACGCTAAGAAATTACAATTCCGTTATTTGTGAACATAGCTTGTGTGAGATTTCGCTTTATGAGGATCAGATAAATGCCCTGCATCTGCATAACCAATCAATTCTTGTTTTGAATTGTTAGAATAAAATAAACCCAAATCAACATTTCCTCGAATGTATCGAAGTATATGTTTGATCCCTTTCTAATGCCTTTTTATTGAAGTTGAACTGAACCTTGCTAATAAATTGATTGCAAAAGAAATGTCAGGTCTAATATAATTAGCAAGATACATTAGAGCTCCAATAGCACTGAGATATGAAAATTCAGAATCAAGAATTTTTTCATTTTCTTCACAGGGTATAAATGGATCAGTCTCAATATTGAGTGATTTGACGACCATTGGAGTACTTAAAGGATTTGCTTTGTCCATATTAAAGCATTTCAAGATCTTTTTTGTGTAATTTGATTGATGCACGAATATCCCATTGTGCATTTGCTCAATTTGTAAACCAAGGCAATACTTGGTTTTTCCAAGATCTTTCATTTCAAATTCTTCCTTTAAATATATTGTTGCTTTATGGATCTCATTTTCTGTTCCAATGATATTTAAATCATCAATATATACAACTATAATAACAAATTTGGATATTGTTTTCTTAATAAAAACGCATAAGCAGATAATATTACTCACATATCCTTTATTAATCAAATAATCGCTTAAACTATTATACCACATGCGTCCAAACTGTTTTAACCCGTATAAAGATCTCTAAAGCTTAATCGAATACATTTCTTTGGGTTTTGTACTTAATGCTTTAAGCATTTTAAATCCTTCAAGGATTTTCATACAAATGTCATTATCAAGTGATCCGTACAAATAAGCAGTTACAACATCCAGAAGACGCATTTCTAATTTCTTAGAAACTACTAGGCTAATCAGATATCTGAACGTAATTGTATCCATAACAGGATAATACATTTCATCATAATCAATTCTCGGCCTTTGTGAAAAACCTTGAGCTAAAAGTCTAGCTTTGTACCTTATTATTTCATTTTTCTTATTTCTCTTTCATACAAAGACTCACTTGTACCCTACAGGTTTCACAGTTTTAGGCATAGGAATAATTGGCCCAAAAACATTTTGCTTGTTTAGTGAGTCTAATTCAGTCTGCATAACATCTTTCCATTTTATCCAATCATGCCTATTTTGACATTCCATGACTGATTTTGGTTCAGGATCATCTTTGTCATTTATGATTTCACATGCAACTGTATATGAAAATATTTCATCAATACTTTTCACCTAATTTCTATTCAACAGTTTTCTTGTATTGGTATGATTTATTGAGATTTCTTGATTAATATCATTTATACCTTCCATTTGGGGACTTTCTTTATTTTCTATTTCTTTAGGGATATTTTCCTCACTATCAATATGATTATCTACTCTCTTCCTCTTTCGAGGATTTTTATCCTTAGAACCAATTGGTCTTCCATGCTTTTGGCATGTTTTAGACTCATGAGTGTCTTTATTCTTAGGTTTTATTTCTAGAATTTCAGTACGAGCAAGAGCATTGGCTGCTGGTATATATGATTTAGTCACTTTTTTTATATCAGCAAATGCATCTAGCAATTGATTTGCAATTGCTTGTAAGTGCACAATCTTTTGCACTTCTAATTCACATTGTTTTGTGTGAGGATCTAGATGCAATAATGATGGTTCATTCCATGAAATATCCTTTTTCCCTTCTTTCTCCTTTTTTCCTAATGTTGGGAAAAAAACCTCATTAAATTGGCAATCAACAAAATATGATGTAAAAACATCACCAGTTAAAGGTTCAAGATATATAATACTCGAGGGTGTTTTAAACCTAATATAAATTCCCATTCTTTGTTGAGGACCCATTTTTGTGCACTAAGGTGGCGCAATATGTACATATATTGCACAACCAAAAATTCTGAGATGAAAAATATTTGGCTCTTGACCAAATGCCAACTGTAGTGGGGAGTATTTATGATATGCACTAGGTTTGATGCGAATTAATGAAGCAACATGTAGGATTGCATAACCCCAAACTGAAATGGGAAGCTTTGTTCTGATTATTAATGGTCTAGTAATAAGCTGAAGGTGTTTAATCAATGATTCAGCTAAGCCATTTTGAGTATGTATATGGGCAACAAGATGCTTAACAATGATCCCAGTAGACATCCAATAATCATTGAATGCTTGAGATGTAAATTCACCAGCATTATCAAGTCTTATCCTTTTGATTGTATAATCAGGGAATTGTGCTCATAATTTAATAATTTCAGCTAGCAACCTTGCAAATGCAACATTATAAGTTGACAATAGACAAACATGTGACCATCTACTAGATGCATCAATTAATACCATAAAATATCATAATGGTCCACATGGTGGGTGAATTGGCCTACATATATCACCTTGAATTCTTTCAAGAAACATAGGTGATTCATTCTGAATTTTAAATGGTGAAGGCCTCAAGATTAATTTTCCAAGAGAATAAATTGTACATGACATTTCATTTGATTAAGGAATTGTTTGCCCTTTCAATTGATGCCCATGTGAATTCACAATTATCCTTCGCATCATTACTGATCCAGGATGACCTAATCTGTCATGCCATAAATTTATTGTTGAAAGATTATAAGATTTTTCTTTTACTGTCATATGTGATTAATGTATATACATGTAATGCAATCCAGTAGGGGGTTTTGGCAATCTTTCTTGGCAATCTTTCCAATTGTTGTATTTTTCCTGTTTCATAGGAAACTATATTTAAATATTTGTTACCGTTTATAGTAATGGATTGGGTATCACACCCATTTCGATATATGTCATCAAAACTCAACAAATTTCTTATTGATTTTGGTGAAAAAAAAACTTCATCAATTATAAATTTTGTTCCATTTGGTAACATAAATTTATTTTTGCAATTTCGTCAATCAGATCTACAGGACCTGATATTATTTTTACAACTGCCTTTGTGGGCTTTATTTTAGAGAAATAGTCTCTATTTTTCAAGATAGTATTGTAGTACCACTATCTGGTATGCAGAGATATCCAATATTGTCTTTATGTTGAGTACAATCCATATTAAACTTCAAAATAGATAAACACATAATTAATCAATTAAGGTAAAAACATAAAATAATTGTAAAGTAGGACTAATTTGAAAATAACATACATAACAATAACATATTCTTTAGAATCAAAAAATAAAATAGATAATAATAACATACTTAAAATTATAGTTGCCTCAATTTTCATTGTCAGTAAAATTATCAGTAAAATCAGAAACATCTAAATGAGTTGTATCATTAACAGGAGTATGATGCTCATTGAAGTTTATTTCCTTTTCTTTGTCTTTTAATGATGCCTTATAAAGTTGACAAAGATGTGGTGGTGTACGACAACTTATGCCCAGTGTCCTTTACTACCACATCTAAAACACACAGTTTCAGACTTATGTTGGGGCCTTTCTTGAACACCATTGATGACTAATTTTAACTACTCTTAAGGTTAAGTATGATTTTATTGTAGAGTATTATTATATTTATTTCCACGACCACGGCCAAAGAATTGACCTCTTCCACGTCCATAACCTCTACCTCTCCCACGTCCATGGCTATTGTAATTTTTATGTCTGGAATAATTTGTAGCATTTGCTTTTGGAAATGCTACTAAGCCAGTGGGATAGGACTGATGATTTTCATTAAGAGTTCATTATTTTTATCAGTTACCAGTAGGCATGAAATTAGTTCAGAATAATTTTTAAATCTCCGCATCCTATATTGTTCTTGCAGTATAACATTTGATGCATGAAATGTGGAGTAAGTTTTCTCCAGCATATCCTCGTCTATGACTGTTTATCCACAGAATTTTAATTGTGATATTATTCTGAACATTGCAGAATTATAGTCACTCACTTTTTTAAAATCTTGAAAGCGTAATGCTCTCCATTCATCAATGACTACTGGTAGTATTACATCTCTTTGATTATCATATTTGTCTTTTAGATCCTTCCAAAGAATGCTTGGATCTTTGACAGTCAAATATTCACATTTTAATCCTTCATCAAGATGACGACGAAGAAAAATTATAGACTTGGCTTTATTTTGCAATGAGATGTTATTATTTTCTTTTATGGTATCAATTAACCCCATTGATTAAAGATGCATTTCTACATCTAGAATCCAAGACATAATTTTTTCCCATGATGTCAAGAGCAACGAACTCAAGCTTTGCTAGATTTGTCATTATGATAACTAATAAAAAAAATATAATTCAATTAGAATTCATAAATTTGATGACTATTAAAAAAATCAAACATAATTAGAATTTACTAATTAATTATATCATGAATGAATATTACAAGAAATAATAGCGGCACAAAAAATAATACAATAATACTTAAATTTATATCAAATAGAAAATCATCTTCTATATGAATTATTCCTGTAATATCCCGAGTTTTTAAATATTTTTATACTGCATCGGGATATACAGTGTTAATAATTTTTGTATATATTTATGATATTTTATGAGTTTGTTGTTTGTTTAAAGCTAATTTTAATTATTTTATATTATTTTAAGTACTTTACGTAAAATTTTCCCAAGAATTGTATTTTCGAAAAAATTGACACGTAAATAATTTAATATTAATTATTTTGACTAGTTTTATGAATTTGCATGAACTCATACATAATTTTTAAATGCTAAAATAAAATGTATATATGTGTATTTATTTAAATTAATCAGAATTTAATTAATTACCTTAATTTTTATTATTTAGTTTTAATATTAATTAATTAATTTTAAGCGTATAAATTATTAAATATATTAAAATATTTGTGTGGTGAGTATTATTTGTGTGTGGGAATATATATAATATTATAATATAAGGTGGACATACATATATATATATACATATATACATTATTATTTATCAAAAATCAGAAGTTTACTTTATTTACAGTTTTACCACTATCTTCATCTTCTTCCCTCCCGATCAATTTTCCACCATTTCTGGCCACTGTGAACTCTTTTTCTTGCCTTCACTGTGCCCCTCAGCCTTTCTCCTCCCTTGCCAACCATTCCCGACGCCTGAAGCTCCCTTTTCCAGCGAGTTTTGATCGGTTTTTCTCAAAGAAGCCGAAAATCGATCAAGCTCTGATCGACGTGATTCCGGCCACTAAATTCGACACCACCAGTCTCTATCTTCTCCTTGATCTCCGGTAAGTGTGATTCCAAGCTTTTTTTCACTTAAAATGGTCTAGATTTTCCTAAGCTTCAATTTCTTCATTTCAGCCATTTAGGGTTTTGAATTTTTTTGAGCTTCAATTTGATAGATTCATGAAAACTCCCTTCACAAACTTTGATCCTGGAAGCTCAATATACATTCTGTAATTTTTGTAGAATTTTTGGAATTTATTTTGATTTTTGGGTATTTTTGATTATTTTATTATTATTTTCTAATTTTCGAAAATTAATTAATTAAATTATGAAATTGTGTTTTATGGTAATTATAGGTGTTAAAATGAATTATAGAAATTTATTTGTAATTTTTTTGAATTTTTATATATTTATTTGGAATTTATTAAGTTTATGTAATTTTGAAAAATAGGGTTAATTATGTGTTTAATTGAAATAAATTGGTAAATTGAGTATATTTATTGATATTATTGAATTATATGTTGAGAAAATTAATCTTGAGTAATTATATTATTTTTGGTGAATTTTTTTATTTATTTTAGTAAATATATATATATAGGGGTATTTTGGTAATTTTATATTGAATTGGCTAAAAATATAATTAAATTGGTTTTAATAGTTATTTAGGGTATAAAATTATTTCTACAAATTATTTAGTATTTTTAACTAATTAAAATTATTTTTCGTAAATTATTTTCAAATTATATGTATATTATACGATTTTTCTAAATAAATGAGTTTTTATCAGTTTTTAATAAGTTTTAGGGTTAATTATGTAATTTGAAATTATAAAATGTATTTTTATTATAAAAGGGCATTTTCAATATTTTGTAATTATTCTGTGAATTGTAAACCTCGGTCGATGAATTATAGTTTGGAGTTCGACCGAGGGATTGTGGTTGTGAATTTGGTGTTATTCCGAAGTGTGTTTTCTTTGCAGGACCGACTCTACTCTTTGAGTAGAGAGATGTCCATTTTACAGGGGAGGTTCTGCCGGATTTTTGATAGAATTCTAGTAAAACGTGATGTCCGATCAAATCCCTATTTTAATTCTGTGTCTAAAATTCTAGATCGAGTCTTTAGAATTTCCGTTAAATTTATTCTGATTTCATGTTGTCATTTATTTGTTTAGTTATGCCGAGACTAAGGCCTAACGGATCAGGCCTGCCGAGTTTGTCTCGTGGAACGCTAACATGTGAGTTATTATACTGTATATATATACATCGCATATAGGATGCATCACTTAAAGTTTTTTATTTTCATTTTATGTCTTTAAAGTGATTTAAGTTATAATATTTTTGGTATATCTAGGGTTGTACTTTTGTATATATATATGCATGTTAAATAATTATTGATGATATTTTGGTATATGCACATTAAACATTTAGGTTTATGTTTAATACATTTTAATATATATATATACATGTTTAAAACGTACATTTAGACATAATTATTTTATTAAATGATTAGTATACTTTAGGTATAGTTTCAGTAGATTTTAAGTTTATTCTTAAATAATTGCATGCTAAATTATAAACCTACACTTAAATTGTTTTTAAGTTTATTTTTGGTATATTTTTGGTATATTTCCCCAAATAAATGTATGTTTTATTATTAATTGAAACCTAAAACATTAGTGGTATACTTAGGGTTTAATTGTGATATATGCATGCTAGAAAATTAGGTTATTTTGGTAGAATGTGAATATATGTTAAACCTAAACACATATTTAAATGACATTTATACATAAATGTTTTATTAAATGATTTGTGTACTTAGGGCATATCTTTTGTATAATTAGGTATATTTTTAAGAAAATGCATGTTATATTATTGTTATACATTTAAATTATTTTTAACTATATTAATGATTTATCTTTAGTTTATTTCATATTTTATTTGACATATATATATATATATATATATATATATATATATATATATATATATATATATATATATATATATATATATATATATATACCCAAAATATACTGGATATATTTTTGGTGTATATATATATATATATATGGTTGGTTTTACTATTATGAATATTGTTCTACATTAATTATTTTCCAAATGAATGATTTATTTAAATGAAGGATATCAATAGAACGTGCTTCTTAGTGGGCAGCACTAGGACCGTGTACGTACCGATGCGATAGATAAGGGTTGAGTGAGAAATAATTATAGTGATTATAATTGATTTGATGGATTTGACTAAGATTAATGGTATGTTAAATAGTGTGATTGCTGTAGCTCGGTTGACTAGGGGTCTCGGGGTCAATCACACTGACAGTCAGATTGTTGGAGCTCGGTTGACTTAGTGTCTCAGGGCCAGTCTACTGTCCATAGTGGAATGAATGATCTGTTGGGTTAATAGAGATGTGAGGTGATAAATAGTGTGATTGCTGGAGCTTGGTTGACCAGGGGTCTCGGGGCCAATCACACTAACAGCCAGACTACTGGAGCTCGATCGACTTAATGTCTCGGGGCCAGTCTGTTGTCCAGTTTGGAATAAGTGTTCTATTTGGAATCAAGTGAGCATATAAGGCTAGAGTGATGATGGGGTTGATTGGGGTTGCTATTATTAGGGTTCAATGGTTTCTTCATGAATTTAAACAACCGTTTTCTGCATTTTGTATATTTATATAAGCAGAGTTTGGTATTCGTGTGAAATGTATGTATATATATATATATATATATATATATATATATATATATATATATATATATATATATATATATATATATATATATATATAAGAATGTCTTATTGTTATGGTTTAGATTGCATGTATATATAGTATAATAATTCACTCAGTGAGGTCTGACCCCCCTCATTTTTTTTTAGGAGATCCCATATCGTCAAACCTTAGTTGTAGAGTTCCTCGTCGGTGTTCTTCGGTTCTGGCCATTTTATGAAAACGTATATTTTGAACTTTGATTTGTATTCTAGAAATTGCAGTAGTAGTGTTATTGTATCAGAAAAGTATTATATTTTTTTGATATTATATACTCTGAAAATTTGTATTTGATTACTATACAAAGATATATTCATTGAGAAGGATTTGAAGTATTTATATTATATATTGATTCAAAAAATTTTAATTATGTCGTATTTTTATTTAATTATTGCATGATTTTATTTTCTAAGGCTTGCTACGGGTTCCGGATTCGAAAAAATTCCCGTTCCCTAGCGCTGGTCATGACTCCTAGTTTGGGTCGTGACAATTTCTAAAACTATTATAATAGTTATGATCAAAACACAAATAGAAATATACAAAATTAAGTTTAAAATTTAGAGTAAAGAGAGAAAGAGAAAATGTATGAATTTGTATGAATAAATAAAACTTATAACTTGCCTATTTATAATGAAAAATATAGTCGTTTGTTACCGTTATGTTACCGTTGGTAATAAAAATATAGCCATTAGAATTAATTTTTGTTAATATAATATGTAGAGAAATAAATTATATAAAGTAAAATTAATAAATAATGTTGATATGATTATTTATAATAAGTGAGTTAACATAACGATATGTATAAATATTGGAGCAAAACTACCCATTAATATAAAATGGGTATAGCCTTTAATTGACATAAATAAAAAAAATATAAATATGCATAAATATAAATTGATAGAAGGCATAGTCATCCATAAAGTTAGAACTATTTCTAGCAATTTTTGCATCAATGATGTAGTTAGTAAAATAAAATAAAAATTACAATTAATATAAAGTTAGATTGAAGAATTAAATATAAATATGAATAAATATAAATTAGTAAGAGACATAGTCATCCATGATAATATATAATCAAATAATATATTCATAAATATTAAATATTAAGAAATATATATCTTATTATTTTAATCGATAATTTTTTGTGCTGATAGCGTGTTATAGAATTAAAATTGAATTATTTAGTTTGTTATAGAACTAAACTTGAATTTAGTAGTATTTAATTAGAAGAAAAATATTTTATAGTAAAATGATTTTAAGAGAATCTATAAAGAGTTTAGAGAGAATTTGAAGAACAATAATATTAAAAGAATTTATAGAATAATTTATCTTTTCTCTATCTTCTCATTAATGAATTTTAATCTTTTTATATAGAGATTTTCTTTTCACTATTTAAGAACTATTCTCTCACAAATAATATATTATTCATTCACAAACAATATATTATTTATTCACATTCATAATACAAACAACTCAAATTCACGGTGGAGAAAGATAGAATAGCATTATTCGAAGAACTGTTGCGAAGGGCATACATGGAAAAGCAAAAAAGCGACGTCGTTTTGTTTCAGCGGTAGGGAGTATGGAAGGGCAAAATTGTATTTGTCCCTTACAGGAATTGGGGTGGCAAAATTGAAAATATGGGTTAAATTGGAGGGTGGAAATATACTGTAGTGCTACAAAGAAATTATATATATAAAGAGATATAGATTATACGAATGAAGCTTTAACTTAAGTACTCATTTGTTATGTTGGTGTTGTGGGACCTCCTAAAGCTCTGGATGAAGTAGAGGCTGAATTTCTTAATAAATTGGAGATCGTAAGAAAAACTGATCCTACGCGTAATAAATTTTGGGTCTATATTGCTATATCAACCTACGTTGATAGTATAATTTGCGTCTTTTACGGTCTAAAATTTTGGTCCATATTACTGTATCAACGTAGGTTGATAGTATAATTTGCCGTCTTCTACGATCTAAAATCGTATCAGCCCTATCAAAACAAAAAACTTCGTACGTCATTTCAATCTCCGTTATTTGGACCACCGCACCATGCCCACACGTCGAATTTTCGCTTTTGAAATGGTCCACATACCAATGTTAATAGTCTATGAATTTAATTCTAAAATAAAAATATTATTCTTTTTATTTTTAATAAAGAATATAAATAATAATGAAATAATTTTTAATAAATATATTTAAATTTGATTTATTGTACGTTCATTAAAATTAGCTAGCATTGTATCACTTAATAATTTTACTATTAAACATTCATATTATTTTAATAATAAATTATAAATTTTTAACAGTATTATTTAAAATGATATTAAAATTTAAAATTTATGGCACATATAATACTTAAGTGTTATAAAAAGACATTGCAATATTAATTTTATCACAAGTTGATATATATATATATATATGAAAATTCAAACCGAAAACTTATAATATTAGGACTTTAATTTTGATCATCAAATAAAAATTTCATTCACAATTTTATATATTAATTATAGTTGGCACAATAATAATAGGGTGATTAGATATAAGAAACAACAATTAATTCAATATTCAGAGTAGCATAATCTCATGTATATAGATATAGTACTAGTACCAATAATCCCTAACCCAAGTGGTAAGCGTGAGAAGATCATGAGTTCAAATTTTAGGTACCATGAAAAATAAGGTTCTTGGTCTTTATTTGTACACTAGGTCAAACACTCTCACACTCTATATACTACAAGAAAATGCTTGATTACTAACAAATATTTGTAACGGATATGTTCTGTTACAAATTTGCAAAGGATTTGTAGTAAAATATAAATTTAGTAACAAAACTTTTGTAATAGAATACTATCCATTACAACATAAAATTTGTAATGGATATATTTTTTTTAGTCAATTTGTTAAACAACATGTAGTAATGTAGTGCCAACTATTAATAACAATTATGTAACAGAAATATATGTTATAAATTTTATAACAAATTAATTTTGTTACAAATTTGTAACGGCTTACACATTTGTTACTAATTAGTAATATATTAGAAATTCATTACAAAATATTAACATACTTCTTTTATTTTTTTTAATAAATTTGTAATGAATTTTTAATCCATTATCAATTAGTAATGGAAATTTGTAATGGAATCTTAATCTGTTACTAATTTGTAATGGATTAAAAATCCGTCACAAAATATAAATATAGTTCTTTTATATTTTTGACAAATTTGTTACAGATTTTTAATTTGTTACTAAAATATTAACATAGTTCTTTTATATTTTTATACTTATGATAAAATTATAACAAATTATATTTTGTATAATCACAATATAAACTATATAAATTTAAGGTTATAAAATAATTAAATATTTAACTATATAATCACGTAATTTACAATTAGGTTGTAACGGATTGTTAATATATTACTAATTTGTAACAAAATTTTCGTTACAAATTGGTTAGAAATTTGTAATGGATTTTTTTTCTGTAACAAAATATTTGTAAGTATCAAAATTTTAACAACAAAATTTCCATTATTTTTGTAACTGATTTAGCTATTGCACACTCTTATATATATATATATAAATAAAAGAGAGTGTAACCCACGCTACTGTTGTTCAATATATATGGTACTCGTAGTAAAATATTTTGAATGGTTTTAAGTATTGTTGCTATGATCTTTGCTTAGAAGCCTCTCTAATGCTTCCTTCAAGCAAAGCTGACATTGGCCATAGAAATCATATAAATCCATAACCATAGAATATTGATCGGACTCTTTCTAGTCTAATCTATACTAACAAACAAAACCAAAGAATTGGTCAAAAAAAAAAAAAAACCAAAAAAAAAAGAAAAAGAATTAAAGTGGAGAGACTATAAAGCAGAAAACGTTCAAAGTCCACCCAATAAGTCATCCTACAGGTCAATTCTTAACTTGCATCAAACGTCGCCCATATAGCTAGCTAGCTAGTCCCACTCAATTCTATTGTATCCAATCAGCCATCGACATGTTGGCATCTATTGCCATGTCATCAATTGCAACGGTGACTTTTTCCTCCTAATTTTTCGTACGTATATTAATCTAAATATATAGTTATATTAGTTTTCAATTTAAAATTTTATATTATAGTTTTATAATTTATAGTTATAAAATAATATTTAAATATATCGACACCATATAAAAATTTAATTTTTAAATTATGTAATTGAATATATAAATTAATCAATCGAGACATATATATATATCGTTAATTTTTTAAGTTTAGTATGTTTTAAAAATATGATTAATTAATTTTAATTTTTCCACTCAATTTAATTTATTCTTTGTGCAACTAGCAAGTGGAGTCCAATTTGCTTGGTTCTACATATGCTGGTTGCCCACAATGCAATCGCTATCAAAACAGCTTAAACCCTCAATTAATTGTCATCGCTACTCCTCTTCTCTCCTTCACTTCCTCAGTTAAATCTTAGCATTTGACTGCGTCTATATATATCTGCACCTAATTGCCATGGCAAGGCCATTGTTATTCTTCACTCTCAGAAAACAAAACCAGCTCCCAATATTTCTACCCAATAACATCCCTATTTCCTTCTTTATTATCTTCATAACAATGATTAGTGTATTTTCTGTTGTAAGTTTTCTTTGTGCTTCTCATCACAAGACCAAGAAATCGCATACTTCTTCTTCTTCTTCATCTCAGTCACCAAATGATAAAAGGCTTCTCTCAAAGCTGAATAGTAATATTAGTAGTAAGGCTCTTTTGATGGTGAAGATGGTTTCTTGGAAGAAAAGTATGCATGAAGAAGAAGAAGGTGATGATGAAGCAGTTTGGAGGAAGACTATTATGATGGGTGAAAGGTGTCGTCCCCTCAGTTTTTCAGGGAAGATTGAGTATGATTGCGACGGAAATGTTGTGCCTGAATCATCATGTCGTCTTCATCAGAGTGGTAGAATTGTTTCTTCAAATTTTTTATGAAGTTTTTTTCCCCTTCTATGTTTCAATTTCTCAAGTGGGATTAAGCTTTCTTCAATTTTTTCTAAAAGCAAATTATATAGTCGAGTCAAGCTTGTGTATTGTATGTATCTTAATTTGTAAATTAAGAGCTATAATAATTTGATCTTATAAGAAAAAAATATTTGTAAAAAAATCATTTTGATATCTGCATAAGGCCAGGAGTTCTGAGTTGAATGCTTTTTGCATAAGTTTTGTGGACATGGTAATTGAAATTCATCTGCAAATTCAAGGTAGAGATTAAGAACACCAGGACCAGTCTCTTAAGTAGAGCATGTGGGCATGACTAAATTTAATAGAAGGAAATAAATAAAACCCAGTAACCAGTTAAGTAACACACAGCAGTGTGAATGTGACCAACAACAAACAATATTGAATTCATCAATATTTGCTTAAATTTCTGCTATCATCACTTGTGTACGTAGTAAGACCCATCTATGATCTGGCCTCACAAGATTGAACATGGAAGATTTTATTGTGTGTTTCTTGGAGTTTGTTTGAGAGTTATTAGCTTGTTTTGGAGTTGGGACTCCGGACAACAGACCACAATTGTTTTATACATTCTTACATTACAATAGCTTGATGCTATGTATCATATGTCTTTGTTATCTTACCACTCCCCCACACTCAAGAGCAAAGAAAGCTCATCGTTTAGGTTTGCTCTCTACTCTGATTGCCAATGAAGATTTCGCATCTCCAAAGCAATGATCAGTATGGAATGCACATTAATGCAAATAATTTATCCTTTTCTTAAAACATGCTAGTTTCTTAATTAGCCTTAATATATTTTTTAACATTGATATATAATAAAATTTTGTCGAGGCATCAATTTGATTTAGCGGCATAGAAAAAAATGTGTTTAAATCCCACATTTGCTCTCCTGTTCTTTCTCATCCCCTTAAATCTTAATATATTGTGTCTCTCTTATATAGTTTGGCGATCAAAACATGTGACATATGAAAGTTGAGGGTACAATTTTAAATCCCCACTTTTTTCCGCTTTCTCCTCGAAATAGTCACCAAGTCCAAAAAAAAAAATTCTTAATATATTGTTTAGCATTGGTAGCAAATGAAAGCTTGTACAGGCACCAATTTGATTTAAAGGCATTAGATCTTATAAAAAAAAAACATTTCTTGGAGTTTCAAAAATTAGGAGTGGATTTGAATTCCACCCTACTCCCATCCCCATCCCCATCCCACCTCCACCCCCTTTTCCATCTCTTTAATATATTCTGTAGCATTGATAGCAAATGAAGGTTTTTTGAGACACTAATTTGATATAGTAGCATTAGACATTAGAAAATAATATTTGGAGTGGAATCAAATTCCACCAGTACCTGCACTTTCATTCCGAGGTTTGAAAGAAAAAAAAAAAAAGATCTTTACAAAAAATTTCAAAAACTACTTTTATTTTTAATAAAAAACCACAACTTTTAATTTTTTTTTTAAAGACAAGTTAATTTTAAAAAAAAAAAACTAACCATATTAAATCTTAATATGAAATGATAAATGAATTATATATGCAAATTATAGAATTTTGGACGTACCATAGTGTCTGATAGATAGACATAATACATATTTACATTAAAGACATGCTCGAAAGCTCCATGTCATGGAATGACTATGCTTGTGACTAGAACAGCATGAGGTTAGGCTAAGAGTTTGGATCATTGAATCATACCTTCCATTCTGTATTACACTTAATTAACTTATATAGGATTATTGTCACATCATTTTCTCATTAGTAATAATAAAAAATGAAAACATTTTCTCAATTGCAAAAAATGTCCACCAGAAAGCCCATTAGGACAAAAAGAAAACATGCAAACTTACTTTTTTTTTTTTTGGAATATATTTTGGTATAATTAGTATCAAAGTTTTTATAATTAAAAGGATTTAGAGTTCTTTTATTTTTTATTTTTATGTAGAACGTTAAAAACATTAATAAAAAAAGATGGAAAGGAAAAAAGAAGCGAAGTATGGAAAAAATTTAAAAAATATAAAGAAAGAAAAGGAAAAAAAAAGTAAAAATAACTAAATAAATATATGTAATATTTTTCAAAAATATTAGGTACTTGTATTTTTTTTTAAAAAAAAATTAAACTTGTGGTAATTTTATAAAAATTTAAAATAATAGATAAATGGTGCAATTTTCTAAAAGAAAGAAAAAAAAATAAAAAGGAAGGAGAGAAAAATTAAAAAAAAAGGAAAAAAATATAAAAAATATAAATAAAAATGAAGGAGGAAAAAATAAGGAGAAAATTAAAAAAAAAAAGTTGAAGGAAAAAAGGAGAAAATAAAAATGAAAAAAGAGGGAAAGGAAAAAAGAGAGGAGGGATCAAATAAATAAAAATAAAAATAAAAAATAAAAAAAGAAAAGGAAAAAAGAAGAGGAGGAAAAAACAAGGAAAAATAAAAATAAAAAAGGAAGTAAATAAATATATGGGGTGTTTTTAAAATTTTTTAAGAATTTGTGGTATTTTAAAACTAATGAATTTTTTATAAAAAAATAGAAAAATAGTATAATTTCTTAAAAAAAAAAAAGTTTGTTTAGTCCTGTTGTGAAAATGCAAAGGTAAATTTAAAAAAAAAAAAAGTGCACTTTTTAAATGTTTCAATAAAAATACTTCAAGATTTAATTAATTACAAAACTATCCTATAATAATTATAAGAGTGCACTTTATATTTTTTAAATTGCATCTATATTTTTCTTTTTGATTTCTTTTTTAATTCTCTGCATTTTTTTTTTCATTTTTTTTATCAATTTCTTTTTTATTTTCATTATCATCTTTTTTTTTACTCTTTTTATAAATTTTTATTTTATCCTTTTTCTTATTTTTTCTCCTTCCTTTTTTATTTTATTCATTTTTCTTTTTCTTTTCCCTTTCTTTTTCCTTTTCCTCTTTGTGGATAAATTTTTATTTTATCTTTTTCTTCTTTTTAGTTTTTCTCATTTCCTTTGTTTTTTTTTTCTTTTTTTCTTTTTTATTTCTCTCTTTATTTTTTCTTTATTTTTAATTATTTTTCTTAATTTTTCTCTTCTTTTTTTTATTAGTGAAATATTAGCCAATATATTTTTTGAAATTTTTATTTGTAAATTTCTCAAGTGAGTTATAAGAATAAATAGAATGTGATAGTGAAAGTACAAGCAACTCACATGCAACAAATTTTTAATACATAATTGATTACTTAAGTTTTTAACGTGTAAAAGATGTAACATTCATTATAGTTGAACCAACATGACTATTTCCAAAAATTAACAATAGAACTTTAGAAAATAAAGTCATAACTTCAATTTCTAATGATTTTAAAATAGAATCAATTTTATCTATCCATTTCAAGCACCAAAAATATAATCTTCAGATTTTTAAGATTTCAAGTAGTCTAATGTGTTTGTAAAATACAAAATAATACCTTATAACTTCAAATTGAAGAACCAATCCTGAAACATAAATTTATGTAAAAGAAGTAACTTATCAACTACTAAAAATTAAGTGAGTTAAGTTTAAATCACTTTAAAAATTTTAAAAATAAAATTGTCACTCCATTTTCTTTTATATGAAATATCTTGAAGTTATATATATATGTTTTTGTTAATTTAGAATACTTTATGTTTATTTTACATTTTTGATACAATAATTTTTTTTTTGTCAGTTTGGAATATCTTCCATGTATTTGTAATAATAATATAGCAGCTATAGGAATTGGGTTAGTTTTGCTTATCTTGAAATAGATTATAATCTAATTTAATAATGTATTAGTAAATGAAAGATGAATATGAGTATAGTTCAGATAGTAGAGCACTTACTTAGCATGCGAGAGATACAAAAATCGATACCCCACATCTTCATTATATTATTAGGTAGTATGTATTTTTTTTTCTTTTTAGTTTACTTTTAGTGTCTGATAATGTTTTGAATGTGCAGGGAAAAGTAGAGGTTTTTTTTTTCTTTTACTTTTGGTTTAAGAGATGTTGTTAGTTCTGAAAATGGTGATAAAGATAAGGAAAGTGAATATAAAGACACTAAAGGTGGAGGGGTGTAATATCCCGAGTTTTTAAATAATTTTAAACTGCATCGGGATATGCAGTGTTAATAATTTATATATATTTATGATTATTTAATTAGTTTATTATTTATTAGAGTCATTTTAAATTATTTTAGGTTTCTTACGTAAAATTTTCCCGAGAGTTTTATTTTCGGGGAAATTAAGACGTAAATAAATAAATATTAATTATTTTAGACGGTTTTGTAAATTTGCATGAGTCCATGCATGATTTTTAAGTGTCGAATAAAAATATATACATATACATATACATACATATAAACGCATTTAAATTAAATTAGGGTTTATTTTAATTAAATTATATTATATTATATAGTTTTAATAATAATTAAATATGTGTGTATATATATATATATATATATATGTATAGTAATATTATTAAATATTTGTGTGGTGAATAATTATTGTGTATATAATATTTATATATTAAAATAACATAAACTATAGATATATATATACATATAATATATACCTAAAACTAAAGTTCACAATATTTACCAAACTGCCACTATCACCATCTTCCCCATCCCCGATCGTCCCTCACCCCTCCGGCCACTGTCACTTCCGTTTCTCACCATCAGTGTGCCTCTCAGCCTTCTCCTCCACCTCCAGCCCATCCCGTCATCCTTAGCTTCCTTTTTCGGTGAGTTTTGGCCTGTTTTTCTCAAAGAAACCGAAACTTGCCATTAACTCCGATCACAACGATTCCAGCCACCATTTGAAGTGCCACCAGTCTCTATCTCTTCCTTGAGCTCTCGTGAGTGCATTTATAAGCTTGGTTTCACTTGATTTGGTCTAAATTTCCCTAGGTTTTGAATTTTCAATTTCGGCCAACTTGTGTTCTTGAATTTTTTTGAGCTTCGATTTCAATGATTCAAGAAAACTTCCTTCACAAAGATTTATCCTAGTAGATCAATATACATGCTGTAATTTTTTTGGATTTTTTGGAAATTATTTTAATTTTTATGAATTTTTTATTATTTTATTAAAATTTTCTAATTTTCGTAAATTAATTAATTAAATTATGAAATTGTGATTTATCGTGTTTATAGGTGTCAAAATGCATTTTATAAATTTATTTTTAATTTTTATGATTTTTATATAATTATTATGAATTTATTTAGTTTATGTGATTTTTAGAAAATTAGGTTAATTATGTGTTTTATTGAAATTAATTGGTTAATTGAGTATAATTATTGATATTATTAAATTACATGTTGAGAAATTAATTTTTGAGTAATTATATTATTTTTAGTGAATTTTTGAATAATTATAGTGAATTTATATATAGTAGGGGTATTTTGGTAATTTGACACTAAATTAGCTAAAAATATAATTAAATTGGTTTTAATAGTTATTTGAGATATAAAAATGATTCCTACAAATTATTTAGTATTTTTAACTAATTAAAACTATTTTTCGTAAATTATTTTCAAATTATATATAATATATTATTTTTTTGAATAAATGAGTTTTTATTGATTTTTAATATGTTTTAAGGTTAATTAAGTAATTTGGATTTATAAAATGTATTTTGGTTAATATTTACAAATTTATCGAGAATTATGAATTTTTAATAATATTTTATTAAATTAGGGTTTTTATATATTTATCGGTAGAATAATTATTTTTAGCATTTAAATTTCTAATTTGCTATATTTTGAGTATTAAAGGGTATTTTTGGTATTTTTGGCATTTCAATGTGATATGTAATTATCTCGTGAATTGTGAACCTCGGTCGGTAGAATTGTAGTTTAGGAGTCCGACTGAGGGATTTTGTGATTGTATATTTTTGAAGTGTGTTTCTGTCACGACCCAAAATAGAGGTCATGACCGGCGCTAGGGAACGAGAATTCTTTCGAATCCAGAACCCGTAGCAAGCCTAAAAAAAATAAAATAAAAGCATGCAATAATAATAAAAATAAATATAAAATAAATTGCAGTGGAAATAAATCTCATATATAAAATAATCCTTTAATACAACTCCCAGTTCAAATTTTTAAAATACAAATCTCATATAAACATGATACATGAATATCCCAACTGACTACAACTATTGTAGTGTCTAGATTATAAAATAAAATTAAGTAAGCAATTTATATAGTGAAGCCGGGGCGAAAGAAATCTAGCATATGGGTCTGCTACTGAGGTCTGAAGATGTAGACTCTCTTGAAAAATAGTCAACGGAGGGGAGTCAGACCTCACTGAGTGAATTGTTATAATATATATACATGCATAACTAAATGACAATGCACACATTCAGTAGTATATATAATAAATATATATACAGGCAAAATCACACAGATGCAGAAAAATCATTTTATATAAATATTACGAAATACATCCGTATATGAAGGATCAAATAGAACCCTAGAAAATCGCAACCTCAAACAGTGTTAGACAACACTCTAGCCATACAGGCTCACTTATTCCAAATAAATTCACTTGTTCCATTTGGACAGTAGACTGACCTTGAGACACTTGGTCAATCGAGCTCCAACAGTCTGACTGTCAGTGTGATTGGCCTCGAGACACTTGATCAACTGAGCTCCAGCAATCACACTCTCAAATCACATCTCACATCAAATAATTCAATCCGATCATAATCCACAAATAGGTTAGCAATAAAGCCTACATGCTATCGGCGTACCAGTACATACTTGGTCCTAGTACTGCTGTCACGACCCAAAACAGGGGCTATGATCGGCGCTAGGGAACAGGAATTCTTTCGAATCCGGAACCCGTAGCAAGTCTAAAATAAATTAAAACATGCAATAATAATAATAACACAATTAAGTAAAATATTATGCAACGAAAATAAAATCATTAATATAAAAATAACATTTCCACCAAAAATAAAATTTAATCAAATCTTCATCTCCTATATATAAATAAACTTTTAATACAAGTTTCAGTTCAAATATTTAAAGTACATATCTCACGATTTTATATAACTACTGCAGTGTCTAGATTATAAAAACAAAACTCAAGTGAGCAATTTACATAATGAAGCCGGGGCGGAAGAAATCCGGTGTACAGGCATGCTACTGAGGTCTGAAGACAATGACTCTCCTGAAAAATAGTCAATGAAGGGGAGTCAGACCTCACTGAGTAAATTACTATAATATATATACATGCATACTAAATGACAATGCATACAGTCAACAGTATATATATCTAATATGTATATATACAAGCAAGTACACACAGATGCAATAAAATCATTTTATATATTTTTTTTATTTAAAATCACAATTTATGAAGGATCAAATAGAACCCTAGAAAATCGCAACCTCAAAACAGTGTTAAACAACACTTTAGCCAGACAGGCTCATTTATTCCAAATATATTAACTTGTTCTATTTGGACAGTAGACTGGCCCCGAGACACTAAGTCAACCGAGCTCCAGCAGTCTGACTGTCAGTGTGATTGGCCCCAAGACACTTGGTCAACAGAGCTCCAGCAATCACACTCCCAAATCATATCTCACACATCAAATAATCAAATCCAATCAATATCCTCAAACAGGTTAGTAATATAGCCTAAATGCTATAAGCATACCGGTACGTACTCGATCCTAGTGCTGCCTACTAGGTAGCACATTCTATTGATATCCTTCATTAAAATATAAAGCATACATTCATAAAAGTAAATGATGCATGAATTGAATAAAATAACAATATAAACTATATATACTAGAAATATACCAAAAGTAAACCAGGTATATTTTGAGTATATATACGTCAAATAAATCCAATATAATTGTAAAATGAACTAAATATATATTTAAAAACATTTTAAATATAAATATTTAATAAAACATGCATATAATTTAAAATATACCAAAAATAAACCAAAGATAAATCAAAAATAAACTTAAATACTAATTTAATTATTTATGCATAATTAATCAAAATAACATACATTTCTAAATCATGTACCCTAAAGGATATATATATAGAATAGTCACTCACAAATTATTGCGCTTCACGAGATGAATCTGATGGGCCTGGTCCACTAGGCCTCGGTCTCAGCACAACTAAACAAACAAATGATAATAGAAAATCAGAATAAACCTAACATAAATTCTAGAGACTCCATCCAGAATATTAGACACAGAATTAAAAATCAGAATTCGACCGGATATCACGTTTTACGAGAATTCTATCAAAAATCCGACAGAACCTCTCCTGTAAAATGGACATCTCTCTACTCAAAGAGTAGAGCCGGCCCTGTAAAGAAACGCACTTCGAAAAATAGACACAGAATTACAATCACAATCCCTCGGTTGGACTCCAAACTACAGTTTACCGACCAAGGTCCACAATTCACAGAACAATATAGAAATACCGAAAATACCCTTATATCATAGTAATACCTTTAATAAATAGAAATTATATAATTAACCCTAAAACACAGTAAAAACCGATAAAAACTCATTTTATTAGAAAAATCGTATATTATATATATAACTGAAAATAATTTACGAAAAATAGTTTTAATTAGTTAAAAATACTAAATAGTTTATAAAAATCATTTTTATACCTTAAATAACTATTAAAACTAATTTAATTACATTTTTAGCCAATTTAGGGTAAATTACCAAAATACACATATATATATAAACATACTAAAATTAATTCAAAAATTCACCAAAAATAATGTATTTGCAAAAAATTAATTTTCTCAACATATTTATCAATAATATCAATAAATAAACTCAATTAACTAATTAATTTCAATTAAAAACACAATTAACCCTATTTTATCAAAATTACATAAACTAAATAAATTCAAAATAAATACATAAAAATTCACAAAAATTCCAAATAAATTTCTATAATTCATTTCAACACCTATATTTATCATAACACACAATTTCATAATTTAATTAATTAATTTTATAAAATTAGATAATAATAATAAAATATTCAAAAATACCCAAAAATCAAAAAAATTTCCAAAAATTCTACAAAAATTCAAACATGTAGATTAATCTAAGGGCAGAAACTTTTGTGAAGTAATTTTTCATGAATCAATCAAATCAAAGTTCAAAAAAATCAAAAACCCTAATAGACCGAAATTGAAAAATTGAAATCTAAGCAAATCTAGACCATTTTAAGTGAAACAAAGCTTGGAATCATACTCACCAGAGCTCAAGGAGAAGAAAGAGACCGACGGTGTCGAAAATGGTGGCCGAAAACACTGTGAGCGATGATGGTTTCAAGTTTCGATCTTCCGGCCAAAACAGGCTTCAAACGGCGCCGGAGAAGGAAGAGAAGGCGGCGGAGCTGACTGAGGACAAAGGTGGCACGTCGGGAGGCACACCGACGGTGAAAAAATGGCGTGACAGACGGTGATTGGCGATGGGAGGTGATCAGGGAAGAAGGAGGAGTCGTGGGCAGAATTGTAATTTGCCAATAATTTGATTCTTTTACAATATTAAATGTATATATATATATATATATATATATATATATATATATATATATATATATTTACACTATATATTAAAATAATATAAACTCACACACATTAAATATACACCACACACATAATTTAATATATTAATAATTTATACACTAAAAATAATTAAATAATGTTAAAACTATATAATAAATAATAAAAAAATAATAAAATAATTAGGGTAATTAATTAAACCCTAGTTAAATTTAAATATACACACATATATACACTCTATTTAGTACTTTAAAAATATATATGAATTCATGCAAATGCAGAAATCTATTTAAAATAATTAATAATAAATTATTTACGTGTCAATTTTTCTGAAAATAGAATTCTCGGGAAAATTTTACGTAAAGCACTTAAAATAACATAAAATAATTAAAAATCAATTTTAATTAAATAACAACTCATAAAATATCAATATTATATACTAGAATTATTAACACTGCATATTCCGATGCAGTATAAAAATATTTAAAAATACGGGATATTACAACTGTCCACTAGGTGGTATGTTCTATTGATATCCTTCATTTTTATATAAAACATAAATTCATAAAATCAATGATGCATGATATTAAATAAAATCGCAACATAAACCATATATATATTAGAAATATACCAAAATAAATCAGGTATATTTCGAGTATATATACGTCAAATAAATTTAATTTATTTACAAAATAAACTATAAATACACTATAAATATACTTAAAAACATTTTAAGTATAAACTCATAATAAAACATGCATATAATTTACAATATATGAAAAATATACTGAAAATATACCAAAAGTAAACCCAAGATTGCATAATTTATAAAATAAATCATACATTTCTAAAACATGCATCCTAGAACACGTATATATAAAATAACAACTCACTGTTATTGCGCTCCACGAGATGGGTCCGACGGGCCTGATCCACTAGACCTCAGTCTCGATGCAATTAAACAAACAAATGACAACACAACATTAGAATAAATCTATCGAAAATTATAAAGACTCGATCTAGAATCTTAGACACATAATTAGAATAGGAATTCGACCGGACATCATGTTTTACGAGAATTCTACTGAAAATCCAGCAGAACCTCCCCTGTAAAACGGATATCTCTCTACTTAAAGAGTAGAGCCGGTCCTGTAAAGAAACACACTTCAAGAATAAACATAGTTCATAATCCCTCGGTCGGACTCCAAACTACAATTTCATCGACCGAGGTTCACAATTCACAAGATATTTATAGAACATATGAAAAATACCAAAAATGCCCTTTAATACTCAAAATATAGCAATTTAGATATTTAAGCTAAAAATAATTATTTACCGATAAATGCATAAAAATGCTAATTTTAATAAAATATTATTAAAAATCAATAATTCTCAATAATTTCATAAATATTGACCAAAATACATTTTATAAATCCAAATTACATAATTAACCCTAAAACGTACTAAAATCAATAAAAACTCATTTATTTAGAAAAATTGTATATTATATATAATTTGAAAATAATTTACGAAAAATAGTTTTAATTAGTTAAAAATACTAAATAATATGTAGAAATCATTTTTATACCTTAAATAACTATTAAAACCAATTTATTTATATTTTTAGCCAATTTAGTGGCAAATTACCAAAATACCCCTAGTTATGTAAATTCCCTAAAATTAATCAAAAATTCACCAAAAATAGTATAATTACTCAAAATTAAATTTCTCAACATATAATTCAATAATATCAATAAATATACTCAATTAACCAATAAATTTCAATAAAACACATAATTAACCTAATTTTCCCAAAATTACATAAACTAAATAAATTCAAAATAATTATATAAAATTCACAAAAATTAAAAATAAATTTCTAAAATGCATTTCAACACCTATAAACACCATAAAAAACAATTTCATAATTTAATTAATTAATTTTCAAAAATTAGAAAATATTAATAAAATAATAAAAAATTCACAAAAATCAAAATAATTCCCAAAAATTCCACAAAAATTCACAGAGTTAGATTAAGCTACAACGATCAATTTTTGTGAAGGAAGTTTGCATGAATCAACCAAATCGAATCTCAAAAAAATCAAAAATGCTAAATGGCCGAAAATGAAAAATTGAAGCCTATGGAAATCTAGACTATTTCAAGTGAAACAAAACTTGGAAATGCACTCACCGGAGCTCAAGGAAGAGATGGAGACCGGTGGGGCTCGAAATGGTGGCAAGAAAGTGCTTGATAGACGTTGAGTGTGACTTTCAGTAACTCTTTGTAATTCCGGCCAAACCATGCCGGAGAAGAAGGCTCTAGATGGCGAAAATGGCTGACAAGGGAGGTGGCACACCGGAGGGCATAGTAACGGTGAAGGAATGACGTGATCGTCACCGGATTTATGAAGAAGACGATCGGGAGGAAGGGGATGGCAGAATGGCACAAATGTAATTTTGAAGAACTTTATATTAGTTAATATATATATATCTTACCTATATTATTTTAATATATAAATTAATACACACAATAAATATCCACCACACACTTTAATAATAATATATATACACACATTTAATTAATTAATACTAAAACTATATAATATAATTTAATTTAATTAAATAACCCTAATTTAACTTAAATGCATGTACGTATATGTATTTTATTTGACACTTTAAAATCATACATGAACTCATGCAAATTTATAAAACCGTTTAAAATGGTTAATATTTAATTATTTACATCTTAATTTTCACGAAAATAAAATTTCCAAGAAAATTTTACGTAAATAACTTAAAATAATATAAAATAATTAAAAATAACTTTAATAAATAACAAACTCATTAAATAATCATAAATATATATAAAAATTATTAACACTACATATCTCGATACAGTTTAAAATTATCTAAAAACTCGGGATATTACAGTTTCTTTGCAGGACCGGCTCTACTTTATGAGTAGAGAGATGTCCATTTTACAGGGGAGGTTCTGCCAGATTTTCGGTAGAATTCTCGTAAAATGTGATATCCGGTCGAATTCCTATTTTTGTTTTGTGTCCGGTATTCTTAGATCGAGTCTCTAAAATGTTGATAGGCTTATTCTGATTTCGTATTGTCGTTTGTTTGTTTAGTTGCGCCAAGACTAAGGCCTAGTGAACCAAGCCCGTCGGACTCGTCTCGAGGAGCGCAATAACTATGAGTTGGTATCTTATATATACGTGTTTTAGGATGCATATTTTTTTTATAAATGTATGATTTATTTTATAAATTATGCATGTATGGTTTAACAATTGCTCAGGTTTATTTTTAGTATATTTTAAATTATATGCATGTTTTATTATGAATTTATACTTAAAATGTTTTTAAGTATATTTATAGTTTATTTTATAATTAAATTGAATTTATTCGACGTATATATACTCGAAATATACCTGGTTTATTTTTTGTATATTTCTAGTATATATATGGTTTATATTGTTATTTTAATTAATATCATGCATCATTTATTTTATGAATGTATGTTTTATATATAAATGAAGGATATCAATAGAACGTGCTACCTAGTGGGCAGCACTAGGACCGAATACGTACCGGTACGATGATAAAATTTAGGTTAAATTACTAACCTATTTGTGGATATTGATTGGATTGATATATTTGATGTGAGATGTGATTTAGGAGTGTGATTGCTGGAGCTCGGTTAACCAAGTGTCTCGGGGCCAATCACACTGACAGTCAAACTGCTGGAGCTCGGTTGACTTAGTGTCTCAAAGCCAGTCTACTGTCCAAATGGAACAAGTGAATTTATTTGGAATAAGTGAGCCTGTATGGCTAGAGTGTTATTTAATACTGTTTGAGGTTACGATCATCTAGGGTTCTATTTGATCTTTCATAATCGAATATTATTTTCAGTATTTATATAAAATGATTTTGTTGCATCTGTGTGCTTTTGCATGTATATATATTTATTATATATAGTATTGAATGTGTGCATTTGTCATTTAGCTATGCATGTATATATATTATAACAATTCACTCAGTGAGGTCTGACTCCCCTCCGTTGACTATTTTTCAGGAGAGTCTTCGTCTTTAGACCTCAGTAACAGACCTTTACGTCGGATTTCTTCTACCCCGGCTTTATTATATAATCTGCTTATTTGATTTTATTTTATAATCTAGACACTGTAGTAGTTGTAGTCAGTTGTGAGATTTATGTACTATGTTTGTATGAGATATGTATTCTAATGATTTGAGCTGAGATTGTATTAGAAGATTATTTATATATGAGATGAGCTTGTTTATTTAAACGAGTTAGTGGATTATACTTATTTTATTTATAAGATTTAATTTCCGCTGTAAAATATTTTATTTATGTTATTATTATTATTGCATGTTTTTATTTATTTTAAGGTTTGCTACGGGTTCCGGATTAGAAAGAATTTAGTAGTAGTAATAATAATAAATGAAAAAATAATGATACAATAATTTAATAATAGTAGTAATAATAAATGAAAAAATAATGAATTGAATAAAAGTATAAGATATTGTTTCATATACAAAAAAAATAAACTAAAAATACATTAAAATAGACAAAAAAATATTCAAAATTGAATACATATATGTTTCTTTTAAAATCAAGTGTAATTTTGTTGTGCCTGTAGGAAAAGCCCACTATATAGGCTGCCCATAGAACATGCTGGAAAATAAATTAAAAGTATTTTAAAATGAAAAAAAATATATATCTAGAATTTTGGGCTTTGCAATAAAATAAACAAAAATGATTCAAAATTAAATGAAATTGAAATATGAAACATGTAATTTCTTTCAATTATAATATATTATTATTATTCATAAATAAATATTATTGAATATATAAATAATTAATAAAATTATTTATTATTCTTCATAAAGTTGAATAAAAATGTATGAGATTGTTGGATATACAGAAAATAAACCAACAGTAAACAAAAAAATTTAATTATTAAATTTATTTTTGAAAGTATTATATTTAATTATTAATTTATAATATATACAAAATTATTGAGGTAATATTTTTTTAATATAAAAGATTTATCAAATAATTTATGAAAAAATATAAGTTATGTTAGAGATCCGATTTAAATAATAACTATAATGAAGTTATTATATCATAAACATAAAATATATAGAAAGTATTTAAAATTGATAAAAATATATGTGATTATTTTTATAAATTAGTTAAATTTTAATTATTAATTAATTTTTATTTTCATTAAAAAGGTTAAAAAAAGAGAATCTTGTGAGGGTGCAACAACAACAACAGCAATAATAATAATAATAATAATAATAACAATAATAATAATAATAAACAAAACAGAGCTTAAAATAATAAACAATAATAAAAAAAAAAAACAAAGGAAAGTTGGACATAAGTCCATCGGCTTTATGATGTTGTGTTATTCACTTTAATGTCAAATAAATAAATAAATAAAATGAGAGCTGGAACGTGGCTGTGAGGTGGCGTTGAGGAGGAGGAGAAGGGCATAGGATAAAGACCATGTAGGTTTGACAAATCAAACTTAATGAAAAAATTATAATTTGTCAATTTTTGTAATTTTCCATTTCAAGATCAAAGCTGTCGCTTTGTAATTTTCCCATTCCTTTGTCCAACTATTTTCCATCGACCGCTGCCTTCAATTTGCTTTTCGTCAAATTCTATTGATTATCTAGAAACCATTTATCAGGAAGCATTCCATCTGTTTTCTTGAGCATTGGAGGGACAGAGCATTTCTAGGAAATAAAGAGCTTTGTGTTGATGAAACTTCCAAAACATCATGAATTCAGAAATGAATCTATGCATATGAAAGCAGATATGTCTTGGTTATTGTCTTAGCTTGCTTACTTGTTAGGCGCAGGAACTTCATGCATGGTAAAGCAGATAGAGACAGGGATTTAGAAGGCGAGAAGGACCTGAAGTGAAACTTGCATCTTTTCACCGATTGGATATTGATGCTGATGAAATATGCAATCTGGAAGATGAAAACTTAATTGGGAGTGGCTGTACAGGAAAAGTGTATGCGATTTTTGGAGAAAAAGTTGAAGAGTGTCGGTGGCTAGAGCTTGGGGTAGGCGCGTAAATATTTTTGGCAAATGTGGCACGCGTGTAATTAATCGAAATTTAAGATATTTTTATTGTTTTGCTTATCTTTTAGGGTATTTATGAAAAGATTCTAATAATAAGTGCAAATTATTGTAATATGAAAAGTTACTGTCCCACAAAAACTTCAATGTAATTATCTATTTACCAATTCTATGTTGTTTAAAGCTAAAACTGAATTCATGTTCAACAAATCTTAAATTAAAGAAAATAATTCCAACATTAAGAATGAATACAAAATAGAATAAAAAAATATATAAATATGCAAGTTGCTAGGAATTAATTCCATCGCAATCATTTAATAAGTTTAGCTTAATAACTCTTTGATTATTGCACATTCAAAGTTCTCTTTAATTCTAGTTCAAATAATAATTAGGTTCAATTCATAACCATAATCAAATTACCCAAATCCAATTTTCATTGCAATTTAGGTAACCATAATTTTGAAATTACAACCCTAATTTTGAAATTACAAATCAAGTAGTTCTACCCAACTAAAGATTTTCCTTATTAATTTTGTCTCCAATTATTAACAAAAGAAATTCATGTTCATAGTTCAATTAAGTTATTATCAATAAGTCATTAGAATTAGAGAAAAACGCCCTCTATAAATGTGCACGAGCTGTGGTCGCCGAGTAGCTACGGTCCCAGGGTAGCTGCGACTGTGACTGTGGAACACGAGTACTGGAGTTGAAGACATGCTACAGTCGCAGGGAAGGCTGCAATCGTGACAATGAGGTAGTTTGATTCAAGCTTCCAGAGGTTGCAGTTGCAGGGCAGCTGCGACCATGACATTGAAGTATGCCATAGGTTTTGTAGCTGCGATGGCAACTTGTTTCAAACATGAAATGATCATTTTCTCTAATTTCTTCAACTTCACCTCCATTCCTACAAAAACGAAATATAAACATAAAAGTACTCTAATTCTAATGACAATATAACTAAAACACACTACAAACATGCATCAAAACAACCTAAAAAAACTATTATACCTAACATCTAATCAAGGCCCATTGGTCAGCCATATCCAACTAGTTCTCCAAAAATGGTGATTTTCACTAACATTGATGTTAATAGAAAAGAAAAGCAAGCAAGAAAGGTTTGCTGAGGCCCATTGGCTAGCCCTTAACTGTCAATGTTTAGAATTGAAAAAAATGATGTTCTTCGCAACAAAATCCAACAAACTACTGATCTCTCCTGTTGGCTACTTTATTGCAGCAGTGGTAGTGCTAGTATTAGCTTATTCTAGAGGTATTATGATTGAGTTGTTTCCAACTTCTGCTTTGTTTCGTTCCAAATTGCAATACGAATATATAATTATTATTAGGTTACTTATTAATTGAAAGAATTTTTTTAATGTGGTCATATTTTTATTTTTTAGTCTCAATTTAAATATCTTTCTTCACTTATGCAATTTTCTGCAACATTTTTTGTTTAATTGAGTGGCCCTAATGGGCATAAATAATTTGATGACGTATAACAACAATGAGAACGACAACATATAGAATTATTAATAATTCAGGTCCCATATTGTTTAATTAGTTGAAAACTATGTATGCATAATTAAAACTACTTCATACATAACATCATCTATTAATAGATGATGCATTTCCTATGAGATCTAAAGCATTTCCTAGTTTCAATTTAAATGGCTAGTTTTGTGCAATAAAAAATTTTGAATTAATAAGATGCATGAGAGGCAACTTTTCTTTAAAGTAATATAAAATATGCACATATAGTGAGGAAACGATTTAACAGTCATTTTTTTGTAAAAAGTATGTTATTATTAATTTTAAAATTAATTTTTCACTTAATTTAAAAATAAAAGATTATCTTATATTATAATTTTGATATCGTGATATTTTAGTCTCATGGTAAGAATTTGAGATTATTCTAGTAACATGCAACATAATTCAAATCTCATTAAATGTAAAATTTCTTTCTCACATTGGAGACAGAGCAGTTAATATGTATTAACTAGCTATTGCTATATACATCTATCAACAACTACATTAAAATTGCATTAGAATATAAGCAATTTTATAGGAAAATTTCTAATATTACAAGTGACACCAAAAGAAGAAGAAGAAAAAACAAATCTCTAGAGATTATTGTTCCTTCTCTTGAAGCTTTAGTCTTGTTGGTCATTACTAATGGGAGCCTACAGCTAACTGAATTTCCCCTTCATCTGCTACAAAACTCACTCGTTTCTGCAAATATATTTAATTGAATAAAGATATATTAGAAAATTAAAAATATCACAAAATATTAAAGAGAAAATGGCAAGAGTAAAAATCTTTCATATTCTTATATCTTGTTTAGCAAACTATTAATTTACTAAAATTTTATAATAATGTCTTGTCTTGATAACTAACAATTTATAATTTTTTCTTTAAATTGAGTTGTAGAAATATTATAAATTAAATGAAATTTTTATTTATATTCAAAATATTATACACAACCGTTAAATGAGTAACAATACTCTCTCTTTATATGTGTGTATATATATATAAGTGAGAATTTATTTACACATATGAATTATATAAAGTACATACATATTAAATCAGTAACAAAATACATTTCTTCATAAAGATGTGTAGATAATATATCAGATGATATAATCATAAGGTATAAAAAGATTTTTAAATTTTCGTATGAATATGGATATGATTGTGACATTGTCGAGGCCAACTATGAGTAAAATGTTTTTATTTGAGATCACGGGATGACCAAATGTTTGGTAGTTGTAACGGTAGAGAAATTTCAAATTTCTTAAGGGCATGTGACCCACTTGTGCCTAAGAAACTTGGCACAACGCCACTAATTGTGCCATAAATTAGCCCCATGTATTTGACTAATGACTGCTAATCTAGCAGTGGTTTGAAAGTGAGGCTCCTGTTCTGTGATGTTAGGAAGTATGTCATCTTTAACATTCAGAGAACAAAGTGAACTTGATATACTTTAGACACCATTGTTTGACCTCTTTCACTTTTCTTAAAGAGTACTTAAATAATTTTTTAAAAAATTTACTTTTAGTAAAGTTCGAAAGGCGTATGAACTCTAAGATTATATGATATGGATTGAGACTTTTGAGAGATTTCAAAATGGAACCTTTATTTTGGCCCAAAAAAATCGAACTTTATGATGTCATTAAGAATAATATTTGAATTATAATTGTAATAATACAGCTAAAGTCGTAATTTTAGAAAATTCTAATAAATGACATTGTCAATTTACAATTTTAATTTTATGGATACCGAATTCATCAGTTTTTTGTAGTTAAGAAATGCAATTTGGGTAAAGATTACAGAAAAAGATAAAATAATAATTCAATTAGCGTTCTTCTTACCTATTCAAATATCAGTCTTAATTTCTCAATTAATTAAATGTCTGATTCATAGTATAAAATATTAAAAATTTAATTCTCAATATGACTACATTTAAATATATTATATATTCAATGTTCATTATGAATTCGATGTAAATAAAAAAATTTCTATATATTTTAAATATTTTAACTATCAAAATAAAAGTTATTCATAATTTAATTTAATGTTAAAAAATTACAACTTAAAAAAAGTAAAATTAATTTAAATAAAATTTCAATTTTAAGATTTGTATAAAGAAAAATAGACGTTTTTCTCTTACAAAATTTACTTTTATTCAATTTAAATTAGTTATTGTTCAAAAAATTTTAAATTATTTAAATTCCTTATTACTATGAAATACCAAGATAATTATAAAAAAATATATACGATCCGAGTATATACAAATGATGACTAATATAAAAATTGATTAATTAAAATTCAAAAGAACAATACCTCTCTTGGCTTAAGATTCTCTCCAATGCTTCCGAGCTCCGGCTTCCACTGAACATATCTCGGGTTCCCATCACGGATACGGTCACCATTGGAATTTTCCATGAAAATATCAACAATTCTTTCAGCCATTTCTACATCATCTTTACTCTCTTCCGCCAATTTTTCCATTTGTGATTTAGGCAACCTCATTTTAACCCGAATCGGCCCTGAACCAGCCTCGACAGCAGGCGCATGATCATCAGGAGGCAACTGACCGGACAAGGGTCTAACAACAGTAAGATCAGAAACTGATCTCCTGCTTAGCATCAAGCATTCAAGCCTATCTTTTGCACTCATTTGTATTCCTGACCGTACCCTTCTTGCCCTGGGCTGTTGCTGCTGCTGTTTCTCTTCAGGAAACTTTGGCAATTCAACTAGAAAATATATTTTCCTTGGCCTCAGTTCTTCTTCAGGCTCTAATGGCTTTGCCCTGATACCAAAATGTTTGACAGCTTCTGATTCTAATAGCACATGCCCTGGATAGTCTTTGACTACGTCTCTTGCCCTCACCGGAGTCTTTAACTTGAACGTTTCACCGTCGATTTTCATCACCTTTGCTTTCTTGCCTCTCCCTATGCTGTTTCCCATCTCTATGCTGAGAAGTACCAATAATACGCTGAAAATAAGGAATATATATATAGTTAAGTTTTAATTGTTTGATATAGAGTGTGAAAAGGAGGAAATTCTCCTTTATTTGGCCTTGTAACAAAGTCCTAATGATCATGTGAAAACTACAAATATAAAGTGCAAAAATTCAAATTTAGTACAATAAAAAGATATATACTTTAATTAATTATTAGAGAATTTCATCATACTCGTTTTAATTAAATTAATTAAAATTTAATAGATTTTAATTATTAATAATCTAGATATTAAAAAATTGATGTTAAAAAAAATTTTTTTTTTCTTATAAATTATTTAACTTCAATTTTAAAATAAATATTAAATAAAAAATTAATTAAAAAGAAAATAAATGAAGTAAATAAATAAAGGCTTGTTGGTTTTTAATTTTTATTTTCATTTATTTATTTATCTTGTGCGGTGGTGTTAGTATTAACTTTTGCTATAGTGGCATTAAGCAAAGGTTTGATAATTAATACTTTCTATTATTTTTCCTATCTTTTCGGGCAAAAGCCAAGACATTGTGGGGCCACGATTGGTGTGTACATGCTTATTTGGACCATTGTTTCAACATCGGATAAGGGTTAAGGAAAAAGGGCGGGCTTTTACATCATTCCACCGTGATATCTCTGATCTCTATTTATACATTTCTCTAAAGTTCTTCACACATCTGAACTTTAATCTATTAATTCTGAAATTTTTTAAAATATCGTGAAATATATCAAGTAAATTCAGTTATTTGTTTTTTTGCCAAGTATAATTTGCAAAAGCGAGGAAGCTTTCACCATTAACTCAAACCTTTGCCAACAATTAAAATCAGCTACTTGTTTTTTTTTTTTCTTTTTTCTTTTTATAATTACAATTACAATAATTAAATTTGAACCGACTATTATCAATTGACTTAATTTGTAAATTTAAAAAATTAAGGATGAATCTTAAAAAAAATTAATTCTTAAGAGAGAAGGGAGATCTCAATTTTGAGACCTCCCATTCAAAATAGTTAAAAGCGATACAATAACATTCACCTCAATGGAACAAAGCAGCTACTTGTTGTGCCTTGTCAATTCGAGGAGGACATAATCCTTATCAGTAGGGGTGTACATTTGGTTGGTTCACGATTTTAAAGTTTTTTTTTCCTTCTATCAAATTAATTGAACTAAACCAAATTAGATTCAAATCAAACCAAATTAAACCGAACTGAATTAAAACAATTGAGATTGTTTTAAATAAAAATCGAACCAATTGAATTAAACCAAATTTTTATAAATTTTAATTTAACATCTTTTATTAAATTATTATACTATTTAAAATAGTAAAAAAATAAAAAATAATTTTCAGTTTGTTCAGTTATTTTAATTGAATTATTAAAATCCATCCTCTCAAGCACAATTTTCCAAGATATCAAAAAAAAAACAGAACTAGAAAAAGAGTAACAAAGCTTTTAGTCAATAGAGTATTTTACAGTGTTGATTCAGTTGACGTTTTAAAAGTGTGTTCAACATTTTTTTTGTTGTTGTTGTTGTAAAAATTACGTGGAAAAGGAATATTTGAGTTCATAGTTGAAATAAATCGTCGGTGCTACCAATTTAATGGCACCTAATTAATTGTAAGTGTTAGGCATGCACATGAATTTTTGAAGACTTATTGCATGGTTTGACATATATTACATTTTAATGTGGTCTATTATAGTATGAATCAATAAAGATTCCTTTTGCATAGTCTTAAACTTACGTTGTTATATATGGTGTGGTAAGATCACATGCAATGCAAGATGTGTAGTTGAATTTATGGACCTTTTTTGAGCTATATAGTTTTGTTTTGGGCACTTTTGGGCAAGAGTGGATGTCCAAACAGTTGTTTGTTTGGTCAAAGGATTTTTGCATGTGATCTTGGAACGTGAATTCAAATGCTAAGAAATCCCAAGGTCCTTCCATAATTTTATATAGCAAAAAACAAATTATTCTAAATCAATTCTTTACATTTTTTTCTCCAATAATCAAAGTAAATTTACCAACAAACTAGTTCAAAGAATTGGTCCAATGGTATAAGATTTTGCTGAATTTCTATACATTAACGTTTCATAATAAGAGATTTTGTGGAATTCTCTTAAATCAACCCTAAGCATATAAAACAAATAGAACTTAGATACACACCCGATACGAAGACACATTGCACCGGAAAATATGTTATCCACACACTTAAAAATTATTTCTTTTTTAATAATTTAATTTTTCTCTAAATTTATAGGTTATTAGCAATTACGCTGTTTAATTGTACTAATTTATGATCAATTAGCATTTAATAAATTAAAGAAATTCAATATTTGCACTAATACAAATTATAAACCATATACAGTTTTATCATTTGTTTTACTTTGAATTTAAATTTTTATTAAACAAGTTAATAACTAAAAATAATTAACGGAAATGTATGTAATTTATGTTTGATATTTTTTTTTTTAGAATAAATTGACTTCATTAAGAATCAAAAACAATAAAATCACTTACAACTGCATGAGCAGCACCAAAAGGGCTGAACCCTGAGTAAGAAAATCAGAATCTAACAACAAAACACCCTTAGCCAAACAATGTGCAACCATATTGCATTCATGGTGGGTGTCAACAACGGAGTTTAGCACGCGTTCAACATTTTAGCAACCGCGACACCGTTTGAACTCAGAATTCTAAAAAATACACTAACTACTGTCACAAAAACATGAATTAGAGATAATGAGTTATCACCCAGGATAATAATTGGAACAAATCAAAAAATGGTGGTACTTGATTCTTTAAAAAAAAGTCAACACCACAACCAAGAGATTCTGGATACGGAATATCAATTTCTTTCAATATTGCGTTCATTTAGAATTACCTTATTAATTACTATCTTACTCTCTATTTACATGCAATTTCATATAAACCTTTATTTAAACAATTAACTCTAGGTAAACTAGTCATGAAAAATACATATAAATAATGCATTTAAATACACAATCCCTAAGTTAGTATAATTTATATTGATTTTAATTAAATGGGCTAAATCTACATATTTTAATTTACAAGTGAGCCTAAAAACTAATGGATCTAATTCCTATTTAATTTTAATTAAGTGAACATAAATCTATTTATTTTAATTCTAAAAAGGCCATAAATCTACAAATTATGAAGTATTTTAAATTAGTGGGCCTAATTCTACATATTTTAATTATAAGCTGATCTTAAATCTATAAATTAGGGAAAATGCTTTAATTAATAGGCTAAGTTTAAATAATATTAATTATCCTAGGTGGAACTATGTCTAAATTAACTAAATGAGTGTAAATTATCTCTACCTTAAATCTAATTAATTTTGGGCCTAAAGATACATTCTTATTAAAAAAAACCTAAATTTATTTAAATGTATTTGAGTTTAATATGGACTTAAAGCCTAAAACACATAAAAGAAATAAACAAGCCCAAAACATATATGAAAATAACAAAAACAATCAAATAAAAGATCAAACAATCAATTACACTTATTATAAAAAACCCTAATTTAAAGTGACTTTAAACAAAAAATTAACAAGTAACCTTAATTTTATTCATTTTAATCTAATTCAATTTTAATTAAACAAACTCTACTTATTTCTATGACCATTAATTTTAATTAATTACCTAATTAAAACCCTAATTTTACTAATAGATTAATTAAAATAAAACACACAATCACACAAACATAATTTTATTATTCTCACTATTAGGGCTATTACAATGATCTACTGAAAATAATAAGAAAAAAAAATTAATACAATCCCAAAAATAATAAAAAAACAAAACAATAATAAACAACTAAAAAAACCTAGAAACTATATTTAGCTATAAAGTTTAATCCATGACATTCCATGGACCTTTATGAATTTTATTTTCTAAGTAAGATCATCATATAATCTCCTCCATAATCACCAACACAAAAGGATAAATAATGATTAGTGAATAAAATAACAATAAAAATTTAATAAAATTAAAATTTAATAAAATCAAAATAATAACATAAAAAATAGAAGAATGTAGGAAAGAAGATGATGATTATGGATGCAGTACGAGTTGGTCCCTTAGACTAATAAAAATCACCGTTGTTTGTTAAGTAGATTTTCAATATTTGTTGTTCTCCTTTCAAAAGCCTATTGCTCCTTACTCAAAAATAAATAAATCACAGAGAAATATTTTTTTATATACTGCTTAAGAACAAAAGGAAAAGCCTCTAAAAGTGCAAGAAAAAGAGAGAGCTAAGAGAGAGAGAGGTCTCCCTCTATGGGAGCTTAAGCTGGGTTTTTATAGAAAACCCCTAACTAAAAACGTATTCTATTGTGACTTATTTTTCTCTGAGTTTTGATTTTAAAAGGACTTTAATTTCTTGAAAATTCAGATAAATATTATTTGACCAATTAAAATTCAGGAAACCAAATTTTATTTACTAAAAAATTAAATTAAATTAAAAGCAAACAAAACATGCTAATTCCGACCGAAATTATGTAATTCTAATCGGAATTACAGAATTTCAATCGAAATTCTGTAATTCCGATCGGAGTTACAAAATTCCTATCTTTTTTTTAACTTTTAATTACAAAAAGACCCACCCCTGAAAGAATTTACACTTTTCATTTGGGTCCTTAAAAAAATCATAATTAAGTCCCTTAAAAAACCAATTAAACTCTTTTAGAAAAGTATTCAGACTTTTGAGGTTTCAAACTTCAAGTGTTGAAGACCTATTTATAATGTTTCATCATCGGAGTCCTCTATTACACCTACACTTAACTATCCCGAAATTAGGTGCTTACAGTTACCCCCTTTTGTCACTGTTTGCTTGACAAATTATGGCAGAGTAAATAAGCACACAATTTCTAAGTAAAGAGTTAGGATATTTACTTGTCATGTTGCAAAGCTTTTATCTATAACACTGAATTGTGTGATGTTGCTTTTGTCATTCTTTAATGTAGTCTTGATGCTGCTGCAATCTACAATTACTGGCAAGTTTTGAGTAGCTACAACCCTTTTGTTGTTTACTTTTAACGTTGTAGTCTGTAACTACTCATAACTTTTGATTTTTTTACGATCCTTTTATTGCTTATCGATGATTTTAGTCAACTACAACCTTTCATTACTTGTTGGCTTTAATTGACTACAACCCTCTTACTGCTCACCTTTTGAATTTGTAATCCGTAAATGCTCAAGGCTTTTGATCAGCTGTAATCTCTTCCTTACTCATTAATGATTTTAATCAACTCCAACCCTTTCATTGCTTGCTCTTGAAGCTACAATTCGTAATTGATCACAATTTTGATTAGCTGCAACCCTTTCATTGCTAGCCCTTGATGCTACAATATCTATAATTATTCATGGTTTAGCTACAACCCTTTCATTGCTTACTGATGATGTTGTAATCCATAATTGCTCGTTATTAGATGCAACCCTTTCATTGCTCACCGATGATGCTGCAATCCATAATTGCTCGTGATTAGCTGCAACCCTTTCATTACTCACTAATGATACTGCAATCCATAATTGTTTGTGATTAGCTGCAACCCTTTCATTGTTCACTGATGATGTTATAGTCTATAATTGCTTGTGATTAGCTATAACCCTTTCATTGCTTGCCTTTGATAATGCTACAGTCCATAATTGCTCCCGCTTAACTGCAACCCTTCCATTGCTTACTGATGATGCTGAAATCTATAATTGCTCACTTGGAACCCTTCCATTACTCGTCGATGATGTTGCAATCCATGATTGCTAACGATTAGCTGTAACCTTTTTATTACTCACTAATGATGCTACAATCCATAATTGCTTGCGATTAGCTGCAACCCTTCCATTGCTCTCCTTTGATGCTGTAATCCAAAATTGCTCACGATTAGTTGCAACCCTTTCATTGGTCACCGATGATGCTACTGTCCATAACTGCTCGCGATTAGCTACAACCCTTTCATTGCTCGTTAATGATGTTGCAATCCATAATTGCTTGCAAATTGACTATAATCCTTTCATTGCTCACCTTTGACGCTACAATCCATAATTACTTGTAAATTTATTGCAATCCTTTCATTGCTCACCTTTGATGCTACAGTCCATAACTGCTAGCAATTAGTTGTAACCTTTCCATTACTCGCCAATGATACTGTAATCTATAATTGCTTGCAAATTGATTGCAATCCTTTCATTGCTCACTTTTATAATGCTACAATACATAGCTTCTCACGATTAGCTGCAATCCGTTCATTGCTTGCTGATAAGTATAATTAAGTGCAACTCTTTCATTGCTCTCCCTTACTACTGCAATCCATAACTACTCATGATTTTTATCTTTAGTTATTTGAGTCGAATGCTTTGAATTCTTTGTGCTAACTGATTAGAATTTTCATTGCCGAACTTTGAATTTTATTGTATTGACTGATTAGAATTTCTTTGCTGACTAATTTTAATTCCATTATATTAACCAACTCTACAACTTGGATGCACTTCCTTTTGGATTTATAATTCCTACAGACTTATTGAAGTTAGTTTTAATCATGATGAATGTACAGAAGTACATTATAATATTGAAAATTAATAAGAAAATTCATCACTTTTTCACGAGATAGCATGCACTTAATGAATCTCACTATTTTTTATTTTCATGACTATTATTTATTTGCCATTTGCAAAGGTCAAAGGCATGGTTACCATCTTATACTAAGAGCATATCTTTTACCAAGTGAAGAGCTTACTTCTACACCTAATTTTATAGAGAATTTGCTAAACAAAACTCATGAAATTTGAGTATAAATAGTTCAAATTCTGAGTATTAAAATAGTCTTTGAGTTCATTTTGTGCTTTCCTTCCTTGTTCAAGTATTCCTCCGCCTTTCTAATATTACTTAGCGTGGATACTATTGAAAAGGTCCTTTGGATATTCATACTCTTACAAAGCATTGGAGTAAATAGAGTGGGTTTTTACATAGGTCCTATTTTAGTATTTCCTCGCCTTTCTTATATTACTCAGCATGGATACTACTAGAGGTTCACGTTGACACTCTTGCTCATTTTTTAGCATTGGAGTAAATTATGTTTGCTCTTATTTTGATTCTCCTCTTAGTATTCCTCTGCCTTTCTCGTATTACTCAGCACGGATACCATCAAAGGATTTTGTACTTGTACTCATTTTTGAGCATTAAAGTAGATTATATGCACATTTACTATTCAAAAGACTGAAAAGATACTCTAAAATTTAAACAATTTAAATCGTAAGTCCACATATTTTGTCTTTGCATTTTCTTCTCCTCATTTGGGTCCAATGCAACCATTAGATTGATTAGAGTTTATAAATGCTCAATATAAAGTCGTTAACTAATCATCTGAATTCCACAAGGCTAATAAAAAAGAGCCATTATGATCAAAGGTCATGAGATAGGCTTTTCGCACATGATCTTATGAAGTGGATGAATTTACTTTCAATTTATGAATTTTATGATTGAGATAGTTCTTTATTATAGAATCTAAAAAAATAGAGTTATGTTACTTCCCTTTATTATTTTGATGAGTGTTTAGCAAGTTGTTTGCCACGTAAAGTGATACTCTAATGAATGATTAGCATTTGCAATCTTACTCGATCTTGCTGATATATTGGCTCATTTCTCCTTTTTCATTCTCTTTTGTTTTTTCCTACATAAAATACCATAAGTTAGTATGGTCTATTTGCAAGTGAAGAGATTTTGTCAAAATGCAATGTTATTCTTTTTTTGCATTCTTCCCTTTTAATTATGATGATGATGTCTCTAATCACAAAAGTCATGATTCTCCACCATTGAAGTTGTGGCTTTAGGCTGCATTTGTATTTCTGCCATTCCATTAATGCTATGGTAGAGGGCTTCATTCCTTTTCTTGATATCTCTTTCAAAAAAAGTTTAGGAGTTAGAGATTTTATTACATGATCAAATAATTTTTCAGAGTGCATTCATTTTAGGTTTTGAGTGCATCCTTCCCTTTTATATGTTTGATGAATTTATTGATGACATTTTGGACCTTCTCATCACCATATTCCATACCCTACACTGGTTTAACTATTGTGGAGAGATATTCCAGATGATGCCCCAGATGAGACTATAGAGATGGACGTTGAATCTAAGGAGATGGGGCGTCTTATGCAACCTCTTGAGGTCACCAGGATGATGCTTTTACAAGTATCACTGTCGGTGATATTCCTTTACTGGATGAGTTGATGATTTATTAGGCTCCTGGGGCCTAAAGTCCCATCAAGCATTAGGTTCACCTTGATAGTGTTGCTCTTTCTATTTTACTTCTTCAGTTGCTTTATATGTGACTGCTCTGACTACTTTCCTGCACTTTTACAATACTAATTTTGAATACTAGTAGAGTATTTATATAATCTTGTTTGGGCTCAAGGACTTTATTATGCAAAGCAAGTATTTCACAACAAATGTATACAAGTGTATGCATGTTATGTATGACATGCATAATCCTAATAGGTCTTCTATTTAGAACAGAGCTATGTTCACAACTTGGAGTATGAGAATGAGGTGCCTCATCAATAACCTATAGGTTTGAGCATTGAATGTTTCGTTGTTGGTACTTCTGATGTTAGAGCTTTTAATACAGCTTGTCCAGCAGATGACCAGGTGGTGCTATATTGATGAATTATTGGTTTTTGCTTATGGTTTACTTTTTTATGCCCCCATAAACTCTTTCACTAACTTTAAAGCGCTAGTATTGTATTTACTATTTTGCCTCCTAATTTCCCCTAGAGTTACATTTTGCCCCGATTTCATTCTGAATTCATTCATGCTATTCTAAAGGTCTTTTTCTTCATGTGTGCAAGAAACTGAGTTTGTTCATTACTGTTGTTGATCCTTTGACTTACCAACCCCATTAGATACAATCTCATGCATTGAAGATGTAGAGGAGTGGGCAAACTAGCTGAAGTGAGTTCTTGAAGCTAAAATCAACTAGACTTGCTCTTTGAATAACTCTAGAGCCAAATATAAGGCTTGATGCTGATGCAATTATTGATGATAGTTATAAGGTATAGGTTGCAACGCGAGTCATTGAGCCACTTAAATTCCTTAAGTACAAGGGGACACTAAACTTGTACCATAAAAGACGATAAAAGAGAAAACATAACTAGAATAATGATCTCATAGGTTTGATTTTATCTTTCATTATGTATTGTCTTTTCATTCAAATACTTATGCAATATGATAGAGATAAATATGCTATATTTGAACAAAAATTTTAGATTCAATTTTACTCATTCATTAGGGCAAAAATGAGAATATTTATTATGTTACATGATACAACTCCTATTACTAATTAGTCCTTTTAGATTTTCTAAAATAATAATTTTCTTTTATTTTCACCTGACTATCCTTTTTTTCTTTTTTTCTCTTTTTTTTTCACTTTTCCTTTCTCGCAAATTTCTTATCCTCAGAAGTTACATCATGTGATATATGAATGTTCTTTAAATTTGCATTTATGCCCATAGTAAATGAATTTAATTAAATTAAATTTATGTTAAACATACAGATGCGATCAATATCATAATGCACAGTACGATTAGGATGTACATTACATAAGTAAACATGATCAGTATTTATATCATCGATCCCTAAAATAAAACAAGTTCTAAAGAAACTAAAATTTTATTCAAAGAAGAAAGTAAGAAAATTTATTTTGTATTCTAGATGTTAGGGATGTTGGGTCTTATAGTGGTTGTCCTTCAAGCGGTTGACATAACAACTATTCTCACATCTTTTTGGCAACTGCCTCCATGACTTCATTTTTTATGGATTTTTCTTTTTTGTCTAGCAGCTTCTCATCATCAAACTCATCATCCCATCCTGTAAGCACAATCTACTCGAAGGGTATGTCAAAAGAAGGTGGTTTAATTTAAAACACATTATAGTCAAACTTGCATGAAGGCTAACCTAATAAGTCTTATGCTCTTTCCACATCTTTAGGGGCATTAGGAGATTTCTCATTGGTTTTAAGGTCTAAGTCCTTAAAGGAGCTTAACACTTCTTCCTCACTAACTCCTGAGTTGATCATTATGGTAGCTAGGGGTGGTACATTTTAGTAGTTTAGGAAAGGATTATTTCTAGTGCTTGGATTTTCAGGGTCTGTGATCTTTTCAGAGTCTATAAGGTTTTGGATTTCATATTTGAGATGGATGTAGTTATCTATGGATTGTTAGAGGTTTTAATGGAATTTGCAGTGCTTGTTTGGGTTATAGCCTAGGGTGTTTGGGTTTGGATTAGGTAAAGGTTAAAGTAAGCCCTTTTGCATTAGGTGCTCTAGAACTTTTGATAAAGGTTGGTTAAAATTGGAGAATCTCTTTAGTTGTTAAACATTGTACACTTCTACAATCCAGCTAATGCTTCCTTGTTGTGTGCCCCCAATTGGGTAGTTTCTTGCGTTAGTAGTTCTAGAACTCTTATTTTCTCACTCTCAATTTCCTCAACTTGCAACCTATCATCATAAAGGTCTGTAAATGTCTTAGGGTCCATCATCTATAACCTCTCAACTAAATTAAGTGACACATTTTGAACAATCATCCTAACCTGATCCTTTTTAGCTAGCTTATTTTTCATTAATCCTCCTTTATTCATGAATCTAGTCAGAAAATCTGAAAATGATTCATTAGGCTTCTGCTTGGTCAATTCTAAATCCCCAATGGACACTTTAAGCCTGATATTATAGTCATATTGCTTTAGAAAAGTGGTACACAATTCTCTCCAATCCGCTTGGATAGACTTCTCCAACCCATGATACTAACTGACAGCCACACTCTCTAAGGATAGTACAAATCACTTGGTAACTACAAATAAGGAGCCTTAATAGTGCTCATAGTAGTTGTGTATTGACTAAGATGGATCCTTGAGTCTCCAATACCGTCAAACTTCTGTAATTGTGGCATCTTGAACTTATCAGGTAGCTTATCCTCCTCAAATTACATCATATTATCAAAGTTAAATGAGTATCCAATGCCTTGTCATCTCATCAATTCTTCCATTTTAGACATCTTCTAAGTCAATACTTTCATCTATTTAGATTCCAACTCTTGAACTTGCTTAAGTGATTCCCCTTTTGCCTTTTCAACTATGTAGCTCTTAACATCCTCCAATTTCATTTTCACAGTAGGTATATTCCTAGCATCACTGTCATTATTAGTAGGTAATGCACCCATAACAGGTGGATTGGCTACAATGGGAGGTGTAGCAGCAACAGGTGGTGGCATTAATCCAGCTAGAGCTGGTCCTAGTTCATCTTGCATCACTACTCTCATGTCCTCCATTAATGCTCCTTTAACATCCTCTAGGGTCCACTTTCCTCCCTTTCATTGTTTCATTTCTTCTACATGTTTAGCTTGTGCATCTTCTAGGTAAAGTGGATTGATGGGACTTTTTTTTAGTCTGCTAAGGATCTCTTTTACAATTGACTATGGGCTTAAATTGGTTCTCACTAGTCTGCCACCTTTTTGACTCCAAACACAGGAAAACCCAGATAAATCTATAATGGTTAAAAAATAAAGTGTTAGCATGATGCATGAAATGCATTTATGCATGATGCACGTGCTATGCAACAAGTAGCAGGTCAAGTAACAAGTCAAGTGTACATACATCCTTCCAACCTTATTCCTCCCACACATGTATTCAATGGCAAGTCTCTTTTTTTAGGATTTTTGGTCTTGGCCTTAATATCAACAGGGGATATCAAGAACCGACGCACATGCTAAATCTCTCAAAGCAGTAAAGCATAAAAATAGTATTTCTAGGTATAAAAGTATAGCCCAATCTTTATTAGTCTTGATGGGCTTTTAAAGTATGAGCTTGGGCTTTTATAGATAAAAATACCTTATGGAAACATTCACAAGTAATTTGGGTAATCCTAAGGAAAGTTACTAAGCCACTACGTGAGTTGAGTCTAGTTGAAAAGGTTAAAGTTCCTTTAGCAAGATGTACTCCTTTAAGACATGAGTTACAGGCCAAGGTCAAAGGGGCCCAACATCTCTACAAACTCAAGAGAACACTACCCCCCTTGAGGACTTAGGTTACAAACTCTAGTAAGATAAGTATGGTAATCTCTCTTGAACTGAGTTAAGCCTAAGAGTGATGGTTAGCGAATTTATAATCCCATGAAGCTAGTGGAATCATAGAACCATAAACTAATGCCATTGGTTAATAGGGACATGCAAAATGAATGCAAGAATAAAATAATTCTAAAGAACATAGGTAGAATCAGTATCTCTTATCCCTAGTGGAGTCGCCACTGTAGACAGTGGAGTTTAGCGTGTATCTAAGATTTTAGTAACCACGACACTGTTTAAGCTCAGGGCTCTAGAGAACACACTAACCACTATCACAAAGACATGGCATGGAGATGAGAAGTCACCACCCAGAGTAATAACTAGGACAAATAAAAAAATGGTAGTGCTCAATTCTCTAAAAGAAAGCCAGCACCATAACCAACAGATTCTGGATACGGAATACTAACTTCTTTCAGTCTTGTGTTCATTTAGAATTACTTTATGAATTACTACGTTACCCTCTATTTACATACAATTACATATAAATCCTTATTTAAAAAATTAACTCCAGCCAAACTAGTCATGAAAAATATATGTAAACAATGCATTTAAATTCGCAATCCCTAAGTTAGTCTAATTTACATTGATTTTAATTAAATGGGCTAAATCTACATGTTTTAATTTACAAGTGAGCCTAAAGACTAATGAGTCTAATTCCTATTTAGTTTTAATTAAGTGAACCTAAAACTATTTATTTTAAATCTAAAAGTGGGTCTAAATCTACAAATTATGAAGTAGTTAAATTAGTGGACCTAATTCTACATGTTTTAATTCTAACATGATCTTAAATTTACAAATTAGGGAAAATGCTTTAATTTAATGAGCTAAGTCTAAATAATGTTAATTATCCTATGTGGGCCTATGTCTAAATTAACTAAATGGATATAAGTTATATTTACCCTAAATCTAATTAATTATCGGCCTAAAGATACATTCTTATTAAATAAACATAAATTTATTTAAATAGATTAGAGTCTAATATAGGCTTAAAGCCTAAAACACATAAAAGAAATAAACAAACTCAAAACATATATAAAAATAACAAAACAATCAAATAAAAGATCAAACAATCAATTACACTTATTCTAAAAACCCTAATTTAAAGTGTCTTTAAACAAAAAATTAACAACCTTAATTCTATTCACTTAAATCTAATTAAATTTTAATTAAACAAACCCTACTTATTTCTATAGCCATTAATTTTAATTAATTTCGTAATTAAAACCCTAATTTTACTGGCCGATTAATTAAAATAAACACACAATCACACACATGATTTCATTATTTCCATTATTGGGGCTATTATAATTATCTACTAAAAATAATAAGAAAAGAAAGAATTAATACAATCCTAAAAATAATAAAAAAAATAAAACAAAAAAGAAAAACCTAGAAACTATATTTATCTACAAAGTTCAATCCATGGCATTCCATAGACCTTCATGGATTTTATTCTCTAAGTAAAATTGTCATGTAATCCCCTCCATAATCACCAACACAAAAGGATAAATAATGATTAGTGAATAAAATAACAATACAAATTTAATAAAATTAAAATTTAATAAAACCAAAATAATAACAGAAGAAATAGAAGAAGGTAGAAAAGAAGATGATGATTATGGATGCAGTATGGGTTGACCCCTCAGACTAGTAAAAACCACCATTATTTGTTAAGTAGGTCTTCAATATTTGTTATTCTCCTTTCAAAAGCCTATTGCTCTTTGCTTAAAAACAAATAAATTGCAAAGAAATATTTTTTTTGTGTACTGCTTAGGAACAAAAGAAAAAGCCTTTAAAAGTACAGGAAAAAGAGAGAGCTGAGAGAGAAAGGCCAGAGGGAGGTCCCCCTGTAAGAGATTTTAAGCTGGGTTTTTTTATAGAAAAACCCTAACTAAAAACGTATCCTATTGTGACTTGCTTTTCCCAGAGTTTTGATTTTAAAAGGACTTTAATTCCTTGAAAATTCAAATAAATATTATTTAACCAATCAAAATTCAGAAAACCAAATTTTATTTACTAAAAAATTAAATTAAAAGCAAACAGAATATGTCTAATTTTGATCGAAATTAGACATGTTCTATCTGCTTTTAATGATCGAAATTATGTAACTCCAATTAGAGTTATAGAATTATGATCCTTTTTTTTCAACTTTTAATTACAAAAAGACCTCTGAAAGAATTTCCACTTTTCAATTGGGTCCTTAAAAAAATTATAATTAAGTCCCTTAAAAAACCAATTAAACTTTTTGGAAAAGTATTTAAACTTTTGAGGTTTCAAACTTTAAGTGTTGAAGACCTATTTATAATATTTTCATCATTGGAGTCCTCTGTCACACCCACACTCAACTGTCCTACAATTGGGTGCTTACAGTGGGTAAAAGAATAAGAAAGTTATAGAAACTAACAACCATATGATGAATATCTTCATAGAGCAGATCATGAATGGAGTGTCCAAGGTTGAAAGTATTACGTCGTGTAATAGCAGACTGCGAGTCAGACTTTATGATAACACGCTGGAAGCTGAACTATATAGCAAAACACACACCATAGTGAAGAGCTTAAAGCTTTGCCACTTCCACATCAACATAATCATGAATGATCATACTTGTAGATAAAAGGACAACACTTGTACTGCATTTAATCACCATACCCAAGCCAACCTTAGAATTTGGCAAAGTGAAAGCAACATCTATATTAATTTTACCATAGGATCAAAGGGGGATGCCAATGAGCCACCGTAGCCTATACAAATATCTTTGAAGGAGAAGAAACTAAAGTGCTCTAAAATTCCAATTTCATTCAATCAACCATCAAACCTAAATGAATTGGATCTAGACTTGGTTTACCAAAAGCCAAATGATTCTGTTGATACCAAATTCCCTACTAGACATAAACCACAGAAGATAATAAATCCATGTCTTTATAAGCCGTAAGATCACATAACCAATCCCAAACAATTATAAAGTGTAGATTATTAAATCATAGCCCAATAAAAGATGTAACCAAACTCCTCATGTTTAAGGGTAATCTTGAAATAAATGTAATAAAGTTTCAGATTGTGTACCATAAAATAAATAGGCATTCACAATAGGTAAACCCCACTACTGCAAATTTTATTATATAGGAAGAGAGTCCTTGAGCACCCACCATAAGAACATACAAGTTTTTGGAGCAATAGGTAAATGCCAAACACACTTCCAGATAGAGAGATCAACATCAGAGGATGAACTAGCTTTTAACTATTAGTTACTCAATAATAAAGCCACCCAATAGCTAGATTTCACTAAATAAGATCCATATTTAGTGTGCAACCAAAACTGCACATCTTGAGGAAGGTGATAGTTGATTGCTAATTTCAAAATAGCATCTACTTTAAAGGGCAGAAATAGTTGGTGTAACAGATCAAACTGCCACCACCTTGTGTTTATATTTATTAATGAACTCACTTGGCCAATAATAGGCATTTGGTAATACACCGATGGCTTCATTCTAGGAATCCCCAATATCCATTTATCATTCTAAATGTTCACTGAAGAACCATTACCAATATGCCACTTAATTCCTTCTTATAAGATAGGCCTAGCCTGAATAACTCTTTGCTAAAACAACTTGGCCAATTCCCCGAGTGATGTAGGTAGAAAAGAGCTTCGAGAATAATATTTATATAACAAAACTTAGGCACATAACAAACTAGGATTCACTATTAGCCTCCACCCTTGCTTAGCAAGTAAAGCCATATTAAAATAATATTGAAATCCTAGTCCACTCTTTGCTTTGGATTTAACCAATTGGACACCCGATATCTAGTGTATTTTATAGTTAAAAGACACATCTCCCCACTAAAATGATTGATCATTTTTTTGCAAATCATCATTAAAAGTTTTAGGTAGTATAAAATAACCCATAATATACTGTGGAATGGCTTGTGCAACAGCTTTGATTAAGACTTCTTTCCCTACAAGACTAAGTAATTTATCTTTCCACCTTTTAAGTTTCTTCAACAACCGTTCTTTGAGAAAGTTGAAAATTAATTTCTTTGATCTCCTAATTAAAGCAGAGAGCCCAAGATATTTGGCATGGTGATCAATAAAAGACATATTGAGTTTACGACTAACTTGTTCTTGTTGTTCATTAGGAACATTACTACTAAATGAAATAGCATATTTTGCAAATTTCACCACTTGCCCTAATTCATATTCATATTACTATAATATATATTAAATAGCCTGACTTTTTGACAGTGTGGCTCTCGAAAATAAAAGGCAATCATTTGTAAAAAAAAATAGATGTGAAATTGGCGAACTATGCTTACTAACCTTAACTCAGTAAAGAACCCCTTGGGACACTAATTTCCTTATCATTGTTAAAAACCCTTCCGTAAAAATCATAAATAAATAGGGCAATATTAGATCACCTTGATAAATACCCTTATTTTGTTTAATATAACCTTCTGGATGCCCATTAATGAGAAATGAAAAGGAAGTAAATCGCAAGCAATTCGTAATTAAAGACACAATGCATAGGAAAATCCATTTTCAACATAACATGTTCAAGATAACCCCATTCCACCCAGATATACGCTTTACTCATATGCAATTTCATTGTCATAACACCCTTTTTACTATGAATACTATGCTTCACTGAGTAAAAAACTTCAAAACCAACTATGGCATTATCTGTAATTAGCCTACTCAATACAAAAGCACTTTGGGTTTCATGGATTAATGTAGGCAAAACTAGCTTAAGTCGTTAGCAATCACTTTAGAGGTGATTTTATAGACCATATTTCATAAACTAATCGACCTTAAGTCTATCACAGTAGTAAGGGATTTAACTTTCAGGATAAGGGTGACAAAAATATAATACAAGGTGTTAGGCATGACACCAAAATTAAGGAAATTGAGCACCATAGATGTAACATCACCACCCACAATATCCCAATGTTTTTTAAAATATAATGCATTCATATCGTTAGGGCCAGGAGCTTTACACGGATGAATCTGATGCAATGCAACATACACTTCTTTTGTTAAAAAGGGTAAGATAGTACCTCTTTATCATTATTTAACAAAACACGGTCAATGGCAAAGATAGATTAATCAAAAGAAGTAATCCTAGAGCTTCAGAATAACTCAGAGTAGTACTGTACAACCAGTGATGCAATCCCTAATTAACCCTTTCTCCAATTAGCACTATTAACCTGTAATTTTTGTAACCAATTATGTCTCTGACTTTTAGAAGCTTTACGGTGAAAGATATTTATATTTTGGTCACTATCTGGCATGAGACCTTTGACACCAGTACTCTTCATTCTGTGTTATCATTACATTAACCTCAATTTGGAGATTTTGCAAAAGGTTAATAGTATACATATAGTCATCACTTTGTTAAAAAGTTTGTATTTAATGCAAAGTGGCATTTATGCATTGAGGGATACATCCAGAATAATTGAAACTCCATTAACGCAAAGTTTGAGCACAAGTCAACAACTTCCCTTACAATTTACCAGAACTATTAATATGTTCACCCTAAGACTAGACTAAGGTAATAACATCTCGACATGTAAGTTCAGATGCCCACATTAATTCAAACTGAAAAACTTTAAGTCAATTACTTAACAAGTGAACCGGTTGAACAGTAATTAATATAATAGGCCAATGGTTAAAGATAAGTTTTGGTAAATGTTTCACTTTGTAATGAGGAAAAAGTGACAGCAATAAGTCATTACCGAAGAAATGATCAAATCATTCCCAGACATTATTAACACCCCGTCGTCCATTATTCCATGTAAAAGTACCATTAGAGAAGCCTAAATCAGAAAATCCATGTTGATCAACAACCCTCTGAAAAGTCTTACTACTTTGGACATTCACTTCCCTTCCACCCTTCTTTTTATAACTGAATAAAACTATATTAAAATCTCTAAAGAAAAACAAGGTGATTGAATAGATCGTAAAAGCTGATCCAACAATTCCTAAGTTTTATGTTTTTTATAACAGTCAGGAAAACCATAAACCCCATAACCCATCCATATCTGATTACATTTTATATCATGCATATTAACAATAATAGAATTAGCAGTAAAAGAGAGAATGGATACATCAATAAACTTCTTCCAAAATAAAATCAAGCCACATGATCTACTACAATTAGGAATGGAAAATACAAAATAATCCAAGAATGAATGCTTCATTCCATTAACACTAGAATTAGATAACTTTGATTCCATAATAAACATGACATTTAGGGAATGTTTCTTTAATAAGAAATGAAAAGAACATAATGTTTAACGATTCTCCAATCACCTAATGTTCCAAGTTAATAGCCTCATTTGGCCCGGTGAGACTGTATTAACAACAGCATGAGTGTGAGTAGTGGGCACAGAAGATTCTAAACTGTTCTTTAAAATCACGTCAGACTAAAAAAGCAAGAGTTGGGAAACACTCCATCCCTTTTTAAGGCTATGTCAACCTCCATTGCATTTCTTTGATTATCAACTTGTACCCCTTTCCTCTTTAAACCAAATGACCCTAACCAATTTGAAATCCTTTGATCATCAGTGTTGGGCTTTAGCACCCGACACATCTTCTTAAATTTTTTCAAGGACAATTTCTTCTTTAGATGTTGTTTCGACAAAGGAGAATGCACACTAGAGGCATCAACAGATGCTATAAAGGACAACAAAGTGTACACATGAAAAAGTGAGGATGATGGACAAAGTTCCCTTGACTAAGTGGTTGTGCTAAGCGAAGGATGGTTAGGATTTGTATTACAAGTAGAGATAGCAGTATCAAGGAGAATAGTAACATTACTTGGAGCAATGGTCGATCCCTGCGCTACTTTAGTAGTCATAGATGGCATGTCCAATTGTCGACAAACATTCATTTTACAAACATCAGAGGCAACACCACCCATATAACTATTGGCTTAGGCAGAATTCCAGAGCAAGACACAACTATTTTTAAATTGGAATGGTTATGGATAGGAAAATGTAATATCCCGTATTTTTAAATATTTTTACACTGTACCGGGATATGCAGTGTTAATAAATTTTGAATATATATTATGATATTTTTACGAGTTGATATGAATTTAAAACCTATTTTTATTATTGTGTATTATTTACAGTGCTTTACGTAAAATTTTCCCGGGACTTGCATTTTTGGGGAAATTTTTACGTAAATAATTTATTATTAATTATTTTAAATATATTTTCGGACTTGCATGAAATCATACGTATTTTTAAATTACTAAACACCGTGTATGTGTGTGCAATATTTATTTAATTAGGGTTTAATATATTACCCTAATATTTTATCATTTTATTATTAATTATTTATTTAAATTAATATAATAATATGTGGTGTGTATTTTTCCCACATATTTTATTTATACACTATATTTTAATATATACATATTATTTTATTATTTCTTTTTTTTTCTTTTTCTTTTCTTTTTCTTTCTTTTTCTTTTTCTTCTTCTTCTTCCTCCTTCCCCGTGCGCCCGACTCTCCTCCATTTCCCTCTCCCCCGCTGCTACCCCAATCACCAGCTGTCAGAGTGCCTCTCGGCTTGCCACCGCCGTTCCCAGTCATCCCCCGGCACCAGCAGGCTGCTTCCTCGGTGCCGACGAGCTATTTTTTCATTTTTGGTCGAAAGTTGCAATTTCTTCACACCTCGCGATTTCGTCCACCATTTTTGATACCGCTGATCTCTTTCTTCTCCTTGAGCTCCGGTGAGTGTGATTCTAGCTTTGGTTTGAGCTAAAATGGTCTAGATTTGCTTAGGTTTCGATTTTTCGAATTCGGCCATATTAGGGTTTTCGATTTTTTTGAGCTTTGAATTGATTGATTCATGGAAACTCCCTTCACAAATATTGTTCCTAGTAGCTTAATCTACATGTATGAATTGTTTTGGAATTTTTGGAGATTTTTTGGATTTTTGGGTATTTTTGAATATTTTAATATTATTTTCTAATTTTCGGAAATTAATTATTTAAATTATGAGATTGTGTTTTATGGTTAAATTAGGTGTTGAAATGAATTATAGGAATTTATTTGGAATTTTTATGAATTTCTAAGTATTTATTTTGAATTATTGAAGTTTATGTAATTTGGGAAATTAGGGTTAATTATGTTTTTAATTGAATTTAATTGGTTAATTGAGTGTAATTATTAATATTATTGATAAATATGTTGAGAAAATTAATTTTGGATAATTGTATAATTTTTGGTGAATTTTTGAAGTAATTATAGTATATTTATATATATAAGGGCATTTTGGTAATTTTATCCTAAATTGGCTAAAAATGTAATTTAAGTGGTTTTAATAGTTATTTAAAGTATAAAAATGATTTCTACAAATTATTTGGTATTTTTAACTAATTAAAACTATTTTTCGTGAATTATTTTCAATTATATATATAATATACGATTTTTCTAATAAAATGAATTTTTATCAGTTTTTATTGTGTTTTAAGATTAATAATGTAATTTCTACCTATAAAATGTATTTCTATGAGATAAGGGTATTTTTGGTATTTTCAAAATTATTCTGTGTTTGTGGACCCCGGTCAGTGGACTGTAGTTTGGAGTCCCACCGTGGGATTTTGATTGTGCTCTGTGTAGTTTTTCGAAGTGTATTTCCTTGCAGGGTCGGCTCTACTCTTTTGAGTAGAGAGATGTCCGTTTTACAAGGGAGGTTCTGTCGGATTTTCCATAGAATTCTCGTAAAACGTGATATCCGGTCGAACCCTAATTCTGTTTCTGTATTTAATACTCTAGATCGAATTCGAATTCTAGGATTTCTGTTAGGTTTATTCTGATATCGGTTATTTATTGCTTGTTTAGTTCTGCCGAGACCGAGGGCTAGTGGACCAGGCCCGTCGGACCCATCTTGTGGAGCGCACTAGGGTGAGTTGCTATTTTATATATATATGCTTAGGATGCATGTTTTATTTGGATTAAATATGCATAAATAATTTGATTATTTCTTAAGTTTATATTTAGTTTATTTTGGTTTATTTTTGATATATATTAAATTATATGCATGTTTTGTTAATAAATTATATTTAAAATATTTTTAAATATATTTCTAGCTTAATTTATAATTTGATTGGATTCATTTGATGTATATATACTCGAAATATACCTGATTTACTTTTGGTATATTTTCGGTATATATATGGTTTATATTGTTATTTTATTTAAATTCATGCATCATTTATTATGAATGAATGTTTTATATTTATTAATGAAGGATATCAATAGAACGTGCTACCTAGTGGGCAGCACTAAGACCGAGTACGTATCGGTGCGCTTATAGCAGATAGGCTATATTACTAACCATTTGTGGATATTGATTGAATATGATTATTTGATATGTGAGATGTGATTTGGGTGTGCTTGCTGGAGCTTGATTGACTAAGTGTCTCGGGGCCAATCACACTGGCAGTCAGACTGTTGGAGCTCGATTGACTTAGTGTCTCGGGGCCAGTCCACTGTCTAAATGGATTAAGTGGATATATTTGGATTAAGTGAGCCTATGTGGCTAGAGTGTTGTCTAACGCTGTTTTTGAGGTTGCGATATTCTAGGGTTCTATGTGATCCTTCATAAAAGATGATTTTTAATAAAATATATATATAAAATGATTTTATTCAATCTGTGTGTATTTGCCTGTATATATATTAGATATATATATATTGTTGATTGTATGCATTGTCATTTAGTGTGTATGTATATATATTATAGTAATTCACTCAGTGAGGTCTGACTCCCCTCCGTTGATAATTTTTCAGGAGAGTCAACATCTTCAGACCTCAGTAGCAAGCCTGTACGCTGAATTTCTTCCGCCCCGGCTTCCTTGTGTAAACTGCTTCTCTGAGTCTTGGGTTTATTTTATCTAGACACTGCAGTAGTCGTTAAATATTTAAAGAGATATTGTATTATATATTTGAACTGGATTTGTATTAAAAGATTTATATATATGAGATGAGATTTGACTTAAATCCAGTTGGTGAAAATAATATTATGATATTTATGATTTTTATTTTCGCTGCATTTGATATTGTTATTATTACTATTGCATGTTTTATTTTATTTTTAGGCTTGCTACGGGTTCCGGATTCGAAAGAATTCTCGTTCCCTAGTGCCGGTCATGGCCCCTGTTTTGGGTCGTGACAAAGTTGGTATCAGAGCGGAGTTCTGTGTCAGGGCTTAGTTGTGTGAGTTGTGGCCCTAGTTTTAAAGTTGTGTTTTCTGTTGAACTACTGCAGTGTATTAGGTTCGAGTATGTCTTGATAAGTTTTCCTTGTTGTAGTTTTCAGCGTTATTCCTCCATTGTCTGTTTTGTCTGAATCTTTCCGTTTGTCTTTTCAGAATGAGGAGGCGAGCGCGTGTCGCTCCACCGGTCGTTGAGGCCGAGGATGATGAGTCTTTTCAGGATGAGGTTTTACCTCCTGAGCAGCCAGTTAGACGTAGAGGTCGTGGCAGAGGTAGACCTCGAGGAGCGGCAGGTCGCCGTAGGCAGAGAGAGTTACAGGACGAGGAGCCTATTGAGCCTGAGTTTGATGTTCCTATTCCTCCAGTTGTTTAGCCTGCCTATCAGCAGGGTATGTCTGACCCTGAGGTAGCTTTGTTCTATGCCCGAGTTGGCAGGATTGCTTTTGATGGTACTTCCGATCCATTAGATTTTCTGCACGTGATTGAGACTAGGACTCGGACTGCTCATACCGAGTACCAGCGGATCATGATAGTTGAGTTGTCTGTCGAGGGACCAGCCTTAGATTGGTTCATTCAGATGATCCAGCCTTATATGATGACGATGACGTGGGCTCAGTTCCGAGAGCGATTTATGAGGAGATTTTATCCAGAACCTCTTCGTTTGAGCTATCATCTCCGGTTGACCAGTATTTCTCATGGAGATCGATCTGTAGAGGAGTATACCCGAGAGTTTCTTCGTCTGGGTAAATATGCTGAGGATCTGATGCGAGATCAGTATTTTGCGATCACTACGTATGTCACTGGTTTGGGTTCTGCTTTTACTGGTATGCCTACAGCAGGCCTTACTCTGGAGTCTGTGATTGAGTTAGCTAAGGAGATTGAGCTGAGGCTAGTTAGGCAGGGAGCGATGCCTGATTACTACCAGCTAGGAGTTCAGTCGAGTGGATTGCAGACTACACCGTACTCTAGTTTTCATGTTGGTTCGAGTAGTCAGCAGCGAGGTCCGACTCAGCAGAGTCAGAGACATCAGCAGCGAGTGCATCAGAGCAATAGACATAGCCGTGGAGGTCAGCGTAGATCATTCAGATTTAGATCAGGTGCTTCGAGCAGCAGTAGTGGTTGTAGTTCTGGATCAACGGCCAGTGTTTGTCAGACTTATGGTAGAGTCCATCAGGGACCGTGTTATCTGACACCACTGACATGCTTCAGATGTGGGCAAACAGGACATTTTTCCAGATCGTGTCCTTATTCCAGATATCAGCAGCCGCAGATTCCACGATTCCCACAGCAGTCGATTGCTAGTGCTGCACCCGTGCCATTTCAGTTACCACCAGTTCAGCATCAGAGTTCCACTCAGTTTGTTCCACAGCAGAGTCGTGGTAGAGGTACTAGAGGAGGTGCCAGAGGTGTTGGCCAGGCTTCTACCAGTCAGCAGGGAGGTCGAGATCAGGCCAGAGTCTTTCATCTTACTTAGCAGGATGCTCAGGCATCTAATGCAGTCGTGGCAGGTATTATTTCTGTTTGTTACCTGGATGCATGGGTTTTGTTTGATCCGGGTGCCACACATTCGTTTGTTTCTCCCATTTTTGCTTCTAAATCTTATTGGCAAGCTTTGAGGATGGCTTTTCCTTTGTCTGTTGCCACTCCTTTGAGCGATTCCTTGGACACCGATATTGTTCTTTCTGGTTGTCCAGTTCTCGTGGGAGATAGAGAATTACCCGCTGATTTGATTCTGTTGGATGTGATGGAGTTTGATGTTATTTTGGGAATGGATTGGTTATCTCAGCACTATGCCGTGGTAGATTGCAGGAATAAAGAGGTGACTTTCAGAATTCCTGGTGAAGAAGATTTTAAGTTTGTGGGTGATAGGAGTTCAGCACCTCAGAATCTTATTTCTGCTATTACGGCTAAGAAGTTGTTGAAGAAAGGATGTCAGGGATATTTGGCATTGGTCAGGGATACTTCAGTGGAGAAGTTGTCACTCACAGATGTTCCTATTGCTTGTGAGTTTCCTGATGTTTTTCCTGAGGAGTTGCTAGGTTTACCACCTCATAGAGAGATTGAGTTTTGTATAGATGTGGTCCCAGGTACTACTCCTATATTTATGCCACCCTACAGAATGGCTTCTGCAGAGTTGAAAGAGTTGAAGGAGCAGTTGCAAGAGTTGTTGGATAAAGGTTTCATAAGACCTAGTGTTTCTCCTTGGGGTGCACCAGTCCTATTTGTGAAGAAGAAGGATGGTACCCTGAGACTGTACATTGACTACAGAGAGCTGAATAAGGTAACAGTGAAGAACAAGTATCCTCTCCCGAGGATAGATGATTTGTTTGATCAGCTACAGGGTGCACAGTTCTTTTCTAAGGTTGATTTGAGGTCGGGTTATCATCAGCTGCGGATCAGTGAAGCTGATATTCCTAAGACAGCGTTCCGCACTCGATATGGCCATTATGAGTTTCTGGTGATGTCTTTTGGTTTGACTAATACACCAGCAGCTTTTATGGATCTGATGAACAGGGTATTCAGACCGTATGTGGATCAGTTTGTGGTAGTCTTCATTGATGATATACTGGTATATTCGAGGAGTATGGAAGAGCATGTATATCACTTGAGGATTGTACTGCAGACCCTAAGAGATCATCAGCTTTATGCTAAATTCTCGAAGTGTGATTTCTGGATGGAGAGTGTTTCTTTTCTTGGACACGTAGTGTCTAAGGAAGGTATTCAGGTTGATCCACAGAAGATTGAGGCAGTATCTGAGTGGCCTAGACCTACTTCTGTTACAGAGATTCGAAGTTTACTGGGTTTAGCCGGGTATTATAGGCGATTTGTGCAGGATTTTTCCAGAATAGCAGTCCCTATGACTCGCTTGACTCAGAAGAATGTTAGATTCGAGTGGTCAGAAGCTTGTGAGAATAGTTTTCAGTTGTTAAAGGAGAAGTTGACCACAGCGCCAGTATTAGCTTTGCCTAATAGTGTGGATAAGTTCACAGTTTACTGTGATGCCTCTAGAATTGGTCTTGGTTGTGTGTTGATGCAGAATGGTAGGGTGATAGCCTATGCTTCGAGGCAGTTAAAGAAGCATAAGCAGAACTATCCCACACATGACCTTGAGATGGCTGCAGTGATCTTTGCTTTGAAGATCTGGAGACATTATTTGTACGGGGTGACTTATGAGATATTTAATGATCACAAGAGCCTTAAGTACATTTTCCAGCAGCGAGATCTGAATCTGAGGCAGAGGAGATGGTTGGAATTGTTGAAGGATTATGATTGCGAGATCTTATATCATCCGGGTAAAGCTAATGTTGTAGCAGATGCCCTGAGTAGGAAGTCCTCAGGTAGTCTTGCTCACATCGGTGTTGAGAGGAGACCATTAATCTAGGAATTGCATTTGTTGGTAGATCAAGGTCTAATGATGAAGATCAGTAAATCAAGTGGACTGCTAACTCAGTTTAAAGTACGATCTGTACTGAGGGATAGGATTAAAGCAGCTCAGAGCCGAGATCCTATTCTAGAAGAGCTTGCAAAGAATGTTAGAGCAGGGAAGTTCACTGGTTTCACACTCGATGATGATGGTGTGTTGTGGATCAATGGTAGATTGTGTGTTCCTGATGTGGATGATTTGAGAGAAGAGATCCTAGAGGAAGCACATTCTACAGCTTACAACGTTCATCCAGGTGTTACTAAGATGTACCACAGTATCAGAGATCTATACTGGTGGGATGGATTGAAGAAGGATGTCGCTGATTATGTTGCTAAGTGTCTGACGTGTCAGCAAGTGAAAGCTAAACATCAGAAGCCTTCTGGGAAGCTTCAGCCTCTTCCTATTCCCGAGTGGAAGTGGGAAAGGATAGCTATGGATTTTGTGGTCGGTTTACCTCGTTCGAAGGATGGATACGACTCCATCTGGGTGATTGTAGATAGATTGATGAAGTTTGCACATTTCCTACCTGTGAAAGCCACATATTCAGTTGCTAGATTGGCGAAGTTGTATGTGAAGCATATTGTGTGCCTTCATGGAGTACCTGTGTCCATTGTGTCAGATAGAGGATCGGTGTTTACTTCTCGTTTTTGGCAGAAGTTACAGGAAGCGATGGGCACTAGGTTAGATTTCAGTACTGCTTTCCATCCTCAGACAGATGGTCAGTCTGAAAGGACGATCCAGACACTGGAAGATATGTTGAGGATGTGTGTCCTGGATTTGGGAGGTAGCTGGGATGATCATTTACCACTCGTTGAGTTTGCATATAATAACAGCTACCATAGCAGTATTGGTATAGCACCATATGAGGCGTTATATGGAAGGAAGTGTAGATCCCCTCTAAGTTGGGATGAGATTGGTGAGAGAGCTTTGACTGGACCTGAGATGGTTCAGGATGCTGCAGAGAAAGTCACCGTGATTAAGCGAAGATTAGAGACCGCAGTTAGTAAACAGAAGAGTTATGCGGATCCTAGGCGCAGAGATGTGGAGTTTCAGGTAGGAGATTTCATTTTTCTGAAAGTATCTCCGATGAAGGGTATGATGAGATTTGGCAGGAAGGGTAAGTTAGCACCGAGGTATATTGGACCATTTGAAATTCTAGAGAGAGTTGGCACTGTTGCATATCGGTTGGATTTGCCTCCGAGTATGTCACAGGTGCATCCAGTATTTCATATCTCGATGTTGAGGAAGTACATCTCAGACCCTTCACACGTGTTGCAGCCTGACAGTGTGGAAGTGAGTGAAGATTTGACGTTTGTGGAAGAACCTGTGGCGATTGTAGATTATCAAGTTCGACAGTTACGATCGAAGCAGATTCCGATGGTAAAGGTTCTGTGGCGTAGCGATAGAGTTGAGGAGCATACGTGGGAGACTGAAGCTGAGATGCGAGCTTCTTACCCGTATCTCTTTCCTTCTTGATCCTATTTTCTGGAATTCGGGGACGAATTCTTGTAAGGGGGGAAGACTGTAATATCCCGTATTTTTAAATATTTTTACACTGTACCGGGATATGCAGTGTTAATAAATTTTGAATATATATTACGATATTTTTACGAGTTGATATGAATTTAAAACCTATTTTTATTATTGTGTATTATTTACAGTACTTTACGTAAAATTTTTCCGGGACTTGTATTTTCGGGGAAATTTTTACGTAAATAATTTATTATTAATTATTTTAAATATATTTTCGGACTTACATGAACTCATACGTATTTTTAAATTACTAAACACCGTGTATGTGTGTGCAATATTTATTTAATTAGGGTTTAATATATTACCCTAATATTTTATCATTTTATTATTAATTGTTTATTTAAATTAATATAATAATATGCAGTGTGTATTTTTCCCACATATTTTATTTATACACTATATTTTAATATATACATATTATTTTATTATTTCTTTTTTTTTCTTTTTCTTTTTTTCTTTTTCTTTTTATTTTCTTTTTCTTTCTTTTTCTTTTTCTTCTTCTTCTTCCTCCTTCCCCGCGCGCCCAACTCTCCTCCATTTCCCTCTCCCCCGCTACTACCCCGATCACCAGCCGTCAGAGTGCCTCTCGGCTTGCCACCGCCGTTCCCAGCCATCCCCCGCCGCCAGCAGCCTCCTTCCCCGGCGCCGGCGAGCTATTTTTCCATTTTTGGCCGAAAGTTGCAATTTCTTCACACCTCGCGATTCCGGCCACCATTTTCGACACCGCCGGTCTCTTTCTTCTCCTTGAGCTCCGGTGAGTGTGATTCTAGCTTTGGTTTGAGCTAAAATGGTCTAGATTTGCTTAGGTTTCGATTTTTCGAATTCGGCCATATTAGGGTTTTCGATTTTTTTGAGCTTTGAATTGAATGATTCATGGAAACTCCCTTCATAAATGTTGTTCCTAGTAGCTTAATCTACATGTATGAATTGTTTTGGAATTTTTGGAGATTTTTTGGATTTTTGGGTATTTTTGAATATTTTAATATTATTTTCTAATTTTCGGAAATTAATTATTTAAATTATGAGATTGTGTTTTATGGTTAAATTAGGTGTTGAAATGAATTATAGGAATTTATTTGGAATTTTTATGAATTTCTAAGTATTTATTTTGAATTATTGAAGTTTATGTAATTTGGGAAATTAGGGTTAATTATGTTTTTAATTGAATTTAATTGGTTAATTGAGTGTAATTATTAATATTATTGATAAATATGTTGAGAAAATTAATTTTGGATAATTGTATAATTTTTGGTGAATTTTTGAAGTAATTATAGTATATTTATATATATAAGGGCATTTTGGTAATTTTATCCTAAATTGGCTAAAAATGTAATTTAAGTGGTTTTAATAGTTATTTAAAGTATAAAAATGATTTCTACAAATTATTTGGTATTTTTAACTAATTAAAACTATTTTTCATGAATTATTTTCAATTATATATATAATATACGGTTTTTCTAATAAAATGAGTTTTTATCGGTTTTTATTGTGTTTTAAGGTTAATAATGTAATTTCTACCTATAAAATGTATTTCTATGAGATAAGGGTATTTTTGGTATTTTTAGAATTATTTTGTGTTTGTGGACCCCGATCGGTGGACTGTAGTTTGGAGTCCGACCGTGGGATTTTGATTGTGCTCTGTGTAGTTTTTCAAAGTGTATTTCCTTGCAGGGTCGGCTCTACTCTTTTGAGTAGAGAGATGTCCGTTTTATAGGGGAGGTTCTGCCGGATTTTTGGTAGAATTCTCGTAAAACGTGATATCCGGTCGAACCCTAATTCTGTTTCTGTATTTAATACTCTAGATCGAATTCTAGGATTTCTGTTAGGTTTATTCTGATGTCGGTTATTTATTGCTTGTTTAGTTGCGCCGAGACCGAGGGCTAGTGGACCAGGCCCGTCGGACTCGTCTCGTGGAGCGCACTAGGGTGAGTTGCTATTTTATATATATATGCTTAGGATGCATGTTTTATTTGGATTAAATATGCATAAATAATTTGATTATTTCTTAAGTTTATATTTAGTTTATTTTGGTTTATTTTTGGTATATGTTAAATTATATGCATGTTTTGTTAATAAATTATATTTAAAATATTTTTAAATATATTTCTAGCTTAATTTATAATTTGATTGGATTCATTTGACGTATATATACTCGAAATATACCTGGTTTACTTTTGGTATATTTTCGGTATATATATGGTTTATATTGTTATTTTATTTAAATTCATGCATCATTTATTGTGAATGAATGTTTTATATTTATTAATGAAGGATATCAATAGAACGTGCTACCTAGTGGGCAGCACTAGGACCGAGTACGTATCGGTGCGCTTATAGCAGATAGGCTATATTACTAACCATTTGTGGATATTGATTGAATATGATTATTTGATATGTGAGATGTGATTTGGGTGTGATTGCTGGAGCTCGATTGACCAAGTGTCTCGGGGCCAATCACACTGGCAGTCAGACTACTGGAGCTCGGTTGACTTAGTGTCTCGGGGCCAGTCTACTGTCTAAATGGATTAAGTGGATATATTTGGATTAAGTGAGCCTGTGTGGCTAGAGTGTTGTCTAACACTGTTTTTGAGGTTGCGATATTCTAGGGTTCTATGTGATCCTTCATAAAAGATGATTTTTAATAAAATATATATATAAAATGATTTTATTGCATCTGTGTGTATTTGCCTGTATATATATTAGATATATATATACTGTTGATTGTATGCATTGTCATTTATTGTGTATGTATATATATTATAGTAATTCACTCAGTGAGGTCTGACTCCCCTCCGTTGATAATTTTTCAGGAGAGTCAACATCTTCAGACCTCAGTAGCAGGCCAGTACGCCGGATTTCTTCCGCCCCGGCTTCCTTGTGTAAACTGCTTCTTTGAGTCTTGCGTTTATTTTATCTAGACACTGCAGTAGTCGTTAAATATTTAAAGAGATGTTGTATTATATATTTGAACTGGATTTGTATTAAAAGATTTATATATATGAGATGAGATTTGACTTAAATCCAGTTGGTGAAAATAATATTATGATATTTATGATTTTTATTTCCGCTGCATTTGATATTATTATTATTACTATTGCATGTTTTATTTTATTTTTAGGCTTGCTACGGGTTCCGGATTCGAAAGAATTTCCGTTCCCTAGCGCCGGTCATGGCACCTGTTTTGGGTCGTGATAGAAAAGCACGTAGATGGGGACCATAGGGCCAATATGTAATAATGACAATTTCATGTTTGATTTTACATTCATCCTCCACATGCCCTAAATGACAACACCAATAACAATAGTTAGGTAACTTTTTATAATGAAAGTAAACCTAAATCCTATCCCCCTTATTATTAACAATCACAGTTCTCCATTTCAATGGTAGTGTAACATCTAGACACACCTAAACTCGAGCATATTTACCCTAAGAATTAACATCAGAGGGATTAATATCAACAACATCACCAATCTTCGATCCAACTTTAACAAGAGACATATGATCTCGACAATTCAATGGTAAGTTATAAATATGAACCCATAAAAAATAATGTGAAAGGCTAACATCAATGGGTTGTTCATCACCATTAATATCCCAAAAAATCACAAGTTGGCGATCATAATGTCAAGGACTATCTTATAAGACTTTCATTTTATCTACCCGGGATTGAAATTCACAAACAAATATATTAAACCCTACCCTTTCCAGCGTAAAGCCTTTCACCAAGCACCAAGCAGCATTGAATGCACTAGATAATGCCCTAAAATTAAATGGTTTTGAAGAAAGCACTCGACCCACTAATGAGCGGCTCTGTTTAGAATCATCCCCTATAGGAATGCTAAGATCCATTTCATCTTCTTCATCTTTAGTTAATGAAAAACTTTACCAAAGATTTTCCAATTCAACAACCAATTGAGATCGTAGTAGCCAACAGGAATTCAAAGAAGAAAAGAAAAGAAGAAAACAATCATACCTAGAAGTTACAATGTATAGAAATGAATAGAAGACTCAAACCAAAGTAGGAAACCTTACTTTGTTGAGAGGAAAATCCACAAGGAACTCGTAGAGAGAGGAATTTGATTTTGAAGAAATATGTTTGATTTTGAGCTTTTTATTATTTATCTTTTTAATGTGAATAACATTAGTTTATGGTATTATTATTAATACTACTGCTATTACGAAATGTATGTTTGCACGAGTTTATACAATTATTGCCACTCTAATAAATGAAATTGTGTATATATATCACTTATTTATTTATAAAAATACACACAATTATGTATTTATAATAAATAATTTTTAGAATAAATATTAATTTTGTCATTACTATCTGGGCTAGTATTTAAAAAAAAAAAAATTAATTAACTATACTTTTTCAACTTTTTTTCCTAGAAAATCATATTTTACTTTTAAAGATATCAAATTGCAAAACTAACTAAAAAAAACAGAAAAAAATAAATGGTAAAGTCAATACCGAACGAATCTTTTTGCATCCGAATTGAACCCAGCCATAGTTGAGCGGATCAACGCATAGCAACTTTTCTTCTCTAAAAAGACAAATACATGTGATTAGGGTTGGACTAAAACTCACATTAGAATAAATCAATCAAGGTTCTAGTAACAGGACTTAGATATTTTCTTTCTAATTCGAGATGTATTTTATATATTAAAATAGAATACTTGTCTTCTTTCTTCAGTGTGCGTATATATGTATACATATATAACTATAGCGATATTAATATTTGCAACACGTATAAATATAAAAAAATTAATTGATAATTAAAATTAAATAAAATTTAATTTAAGAATTTTTTTATTTTATTTATATAAATATACATATATCTACTATACGAAGAGCCATTAGATTTAATTTATATTTTATAGTCCTTTTCACCTTTCAAAATTTCCAAAACACCCAAATAATAAGAAATCTATCAATTTTGACCCATTCCATTACTAAAGGACCACAAGCAATAAGATGATTATAGTAAGTCCAAAATTGAAGTAGTTGAGAATAGGTCTAGCCACGGTTCATGAATCGCCGGTTCATAATTTCAGAGTTAGTGGAACCAGATTAAAATTGAAAATAGGACTGATTCAGGGTCAGTTCAAGGATTGATTAATTTTGATTTCAATTCCGGTTCTAGTTGGTATATTTTTTTTATAACATAAAGTTGAAATAAAAATTTATTATGATATTTTAATAAGTTATTTTTTAATTAAAAATAAAAAATTATATTTTACTTTCACTTTTTAACTTAAAATAAATTAACTAGTTAATTTTAGATAAAAAATTTAAAAAGATAGAAATAAAATTATATATATATATATATATATATATATATATATATATATATATATATATATATATATATATATATATATATATATATTATAAAAATATAAAACAAAATTTAAAATATATATACATAGCTTGAAAATATTTATATTATATATATATTTTAAAAAAATTTAAAGAGTTTGAATTAAAAATTAAATTATAAAAATAAATTAAAAATTATAACCTTGAAATTTTTCAAAAAAATTAAATGAGTATATATATATATATATATATTACCAGTTCAGAACCGGAACTTAAACTATTGGTTTGAAATTACTGATTCACGGTTCTATTTAGAGAGATATCGGTCCTTCCATGATTTCAAGTCAGTTTAGTCTCGATTTTAAATTTAATCGGTTTTGATCCAATTTTGATTGTGTCAGTTTTAATTCCAGTTCAGAATTTGAACCAGCCTGTGGCTAGGTCTACTTGAGAAGGTGTAATGAGTTTTTGTTTGATTATTTCAATTCCATGTGATGTGAATATGGTTTGAGAGAGTCCAGAACAAACAAATCTTAATCACTTGTAGTTGGGTGGAAACAAGGTTTGGTTATGGTGGACCAACAGTAGTTAGTTAGGATTGGACCTTGAAATTAGTACCGAAATTTTCTTCCATATACATTTCAACAAGGAGGATTTTCTTTCCTATTCATGCTTTCATCTTTCATCGATCATAATTTATAGTTATCTACTTTTAAGAACTATAATTCAAAGCTTTCATCATGCATATAATGGCAAAAACACATTAATTATGTTTACTTTTTTAGAGTGTACATTTAACCAATTCGGTTGATTTTGTATCTTTTTTTTTACTTTTTTACTGAACTAAATTAACCTAATAGAACTAAATCAAAATTTTGAATTGAAAAATCAAAATTTTTAAAGTAAAATCTGAACCAATCTAACCAAATTAAATTTTTACAAGCTAGATGCCAGTGAAAATATTGTAATAGCCTCTAATGACCCATTTTGTTAAATCAGCTTTAGAAATTAGATAATAATTTATATAATTAGTAATTATATGAATAATATTGTCCATAGAGATTGAAATTATTATTCACATCCTCTCCTCTTATTTGTATGCCTCCTATCTGTTTTTTTTGTTTTTTTTAAATTATTTTTTTTTAAAAAAACAAAAAAAAAAGAAATTAATGCCTATTATTGTCCAAATCACTTTGTGTCATGTCTCCTATCTGTATCTCGTGTTGTTCCAAAAAAAAATGCAAATGAAATGACTTTTTCATTTTCATTTCATACCCAATTGAAACCTCAATCAGATTCATTGTAAAAGTATGATCATTCAAGAGTTACAAGCACTCACTAAATGTAATTGTCATTAGTTCAAAACCTCATCGATCCTCAACTGCAATTCCAGAAGTAACCTTAGAAAAAAAAAATTGCCAAGAAATATATAGTTCGAGGAGAGAAATCTCATCTTTCAGCAGCGGAACTCAAGGCAGAAGTAGTCTATGTAATGTTCGAATTGTGGCTTTTCAGCAGCAGTCTATTTTCTTTGGCAACCTAGGAATAGTCACAAGTATTTACCAAAAAAAAAAAAAACTAAAAAAATTGCCAACAAATATGGCCGAAATAAAATTTTCATGCTATCTTGATAAATATTTACATTAAGAAAAAATCATATTTTGGAAGCATTTTCTCATGACAACATCTGATGCTTCACACAACAAGAATTGCCACTTTTCTCAGCTTACTCAATCACCTATTATATGTTTCAATATCAGAGTTGAACGTAATGTTTCACTAATCAACATGTAGAAGATTTTAACGTACCATGCAATTGGTAAAAGTACAAAAGTTGTTGCAGGAAATTCAGATAATTAAATCATAGAAATAATCGCACAACATAATTGACATGGGTTTTCTGCAACAGTCTGAAAAAGAAAGTGCAAATTACACATCCATCAAAACTCATTAGCTTCGAATTTAGAACTTTAAAATGCAAAGTGAAGTGAAACGAACAAAACATATGTGATTATTTAAAGCATGCCTCACCTTAGCAAATTTTAGTAAATACGAAGGTAGCAATAATAAACTCCACTGCTTAAAAGAAATGAGCTTCGGCATAGTAGTGCTAGGCTCATCTCCAGGGTTAAAGTTTCTATTCATTCCACTACCTTTGTCCATAGCTATTCAAGATATACAGTAGTGGCATTGTGGGCTGCCTCACAGAGTCTATGATTGTCAGTTGCCAGTAGTAATATATATTTTACTGGAGTGAGAGCTCAGTCCACCTCGAGTACCTTAGAAAGGGGTTAAATCTCCTTAAAGTCGTATCGAAATGGAGATCTCTCACACAATGAGTCCAAGCCTTACCATCCAGGCTGCGGGACCTGGTTAGAGTGTGAAATTAAAGATTACTTGGGAACGTTGTTATCAGGTAGGTATGCGTTACATTTCAGTTCGTAGTATGGATATTGGTATTTCAAATTTCAATGTTGATATGTACAATATTTCGGGGTAGACTTAATTAATTTGCTTTTTTGATACGTGGTACGTTAAATATATATTTTTGATAGTTTTAATAGAAAGAGAAGGACTGCAGATAAAAAAAAAAAATATGAAAAGTTGATAGAGAAAAAAAACAGATTATTAATATTTGAAATTTGAACTTTTTAATATTTGAATAATTGTTATAAATTAGGAATGAAAAATGATTTATTCTTTTTTATTAGCTTATTTTTTTAGTTTTTATTATTTATTTATATTGTATTTCTTCACAAAAAATTAGTACTTTACTTTTAAAAATTCAAATTGAGTACTAAAAAGATTTGGAATTCAAAAGCATTATATTTTAGCATTTGAATATTATTGTGATACTTGGAGGATGATGAGAGTTTCCAGTATCTATGCATGGAAACAATTCCCTCAGAAAATGATCACGCACATAATTGGACACCACTAACTTTCCCACCAACTGAGCTCAACCAGTGAATGTCTTGTTTAAAGAATTTCACCAATGGCTTCCTAAAAGAACTTCCTAAAAGATTTGACATGACATCACTAAAAACTTTTCTAGTACATGTCTTAAACTCCATACTTTATTTAAAATAATTTAAACCTTTTACCTATAAGATTAGCAAATATTGATCAATCATCCATATTTTCGTAGCACCAACATTTACACAATAGGAAGATTTTTCTTGATAGCCTGACGAAAGAAAAGCTTTCAATTACCAATATTTATCATCCAATGCCATCATCTGGGTGTCCATAGAAAATTATGAAGATCGAAGCATGTTATTCAAGAAAATTCTAACTTGAAAGCTAGCTGTGTATCCATATTCCATACCTGTGCAAGTGCCTCACTATCACTGAATTCCGTAGTACTGTTTCTCTTTATAATTCTATGCAAAATGCCGTTGGCATTATCACTCTACCCTCCCCAAAAAAATTGTTACAAGTTAGCAGAAAAGAGAAAAATCCAGAATTTTTTAGATTAATTAATTGCTATAATAATAGCATAATAAACTGCTTCATCCTTTTTTAATTTATTTTTCATTTTATAAGATTATACTTTTTAATTTACGTGTTTAAAAACATTAATTTTTTTACTACTTTTATCCTTATTTTTATTTAATAATAATTATACACCAATTATTTAAGAAGTCAAATGATAAAAGAATAACTTATTTATTTGTATTCTTTCTAAAAGTAATGTTATTGAACAATTTTAATTATTGTACTGACATAGTATTTGTTCGTAAATTTAGCCTTAGATCACCTCTGACCTATATTTTAAAAATATAGTAAATTTTACTTTAAAATGCATTTGTTATAAAAAATTTATTTCAATCAATTACTGCATTTTCAACTCCAAAAAAAATATTTTTCACATATTTCTATCCAATACTAATATTATATTATTTATACATTTTACATATTACATCAATATTTTATTCAATATTTACTATATACACCCATATTTTTATTTATAATAAAAATTATTGTTTGAATATATTTTAAAAATAAATAATATATTTTAATAATAAATAATATAAATACATCCACATATTTTTAAAATTAAATAATATAATATATTAAAAGAACTAAAAGAAATTAAAATAAATTTACTAAAAATACATAAAATTACATCTGAAAATTAAAGTAGTCTATTACAAGTGCCAATTAATTTGAAAAATACAAATCACAATAGTAATAATTTAATCATTTGAATTAGAATATTTTGTCCACAAATGTTCAATTAATGCACTGCAAAGTGCAATATGAGTATATTTGTCCTTAATTCGTTTGTGACGAGCAAGAAATTGTTCAAATTGGGTGTTATCATCGATTATCATTTCAACATCTGCAGTTGGAGCTTCTATTGCATCAACAATTGGTTCATTTAAGTTACATTCATCGTCAATAATCATATTGTGGAAAATAATGCACGTTGTCATTATGTCATGCAAGTGTTCTTTTCTCCAGAAATGTGTTGGTCCGACTACAATTACAAAATGTGAGTGTAGAACTACAAAAGCACGCTTAACATTTTTTCTGCACGATTTTTATTTCATTGCAAAAAAAATTTTCTTTAGACTTCGAGTTTCATAAATGGTTTGAACAATATTGCTCCATTTTGTGTATGCACTATCAACTAAAAAGTAACATATATCATAATCTTTTCCTTCTATAACATAATATGCTGGGGGAGCAATACCTTATGCAAGATCAGAAATAACATGAGATGATTCTAAGACATTATGATACGAAGCAACAAGCCTTTGATTAAGTTTGTAGAACAATAGACAACATATATAATTTATTATTATTATTATTATTATTATTTGATTTTTATTCGTAGAATTTGGCTTTCCTATATTGTTAAAGATTTGATTTTCTACCTTAGTTAGAATTGTTTTTATTTTATTTCCTAATTAAAAAATAGGGTTAGGGTTGGTAGGGTTGTGCCACCCTATAAATATGTAAGCTTTAGGGCTATGTGAAGCAGTTTTTGTTGAATTGATAATCAAATTTCTATTTTCCTAATTTTTGGTATGTCTTTGTGTGAATCAACGAATATTGATGCCTATATCCTGGTATTTGTGCGCAAATCAATAGGTTGTAGAAGATTGATTTCTAGCATTCGTGCGTGAATCAATAGACTTCAATATTTATCCTTTGTTGTTTTTCAGCATTTGTGCGTAAATCAACGAATTACAATATTTAGCCCATTTATTATTTTATTTTATTTTATTTTTATTCTTATTTCTTTAAAGCTTCCGCTACATCAATTGGTATTAAAGCCGAACTGATCCATATTAATCATGCTAATAGAGTATTATAAAGAGAGCTTATTCTATGATACTGATGACAGTGAGGATAAAGATGTGTTTATTGGAGATGAGCCAATATTTGATGAAGAGGATGAGGGCAATGTTAAATAAATTGATTTCATTGGCAATAACAAAATTCTTTACTCTTGTGTTCCTTTAATTTCTATTTTGAAGGAATTACAAGTTGATGGTGATGGTGGATCTATGATGTTCTCTGCATTTGTGAGCAAATTTGTTTCACAATATTTGGGCAAATTTGTTTCACAATATTTGGGCAAATTTGTTTCACAATATTTGGGCAAAATTCGAGGATGAATTTTTTCTACACTAGAGGGAATGATGCAAAGCAACAAGCTTTTGAATGAGTTTGCAGAACAATGGACAATATATATAATTCATTATTATTATTATTATTATTATTTATTTTTATTCTTAGAATTTGACTTTCCTATATTGTTAAGGATTTGATTTCCTACCTTAGTTAGAATTGTCTTTATTTTATTTCTTAATTGAAAAATAGGGTTAGGGTTGGTAGGTTTATGCCACCTTATAAATATGTAAGCTTTAAGGCTTTATGAGGCAGTTTTTGTTGAATTGATAATCAGATTTCTATTTTCCCAATTTTTGGTATTCCTTTGTGTGAATTAACAAATATTGATGTTTATATCCTAGTATTTGTGTGCAAATCAATAGGTTGTAGAAGATTGATTTTTGCCATTCGTGTGCGAATTAATAAACTTCAATATTTATCCTTTATTATTTTTCAGTATTTGTGCGTAAATCAACGGACTATAATATTTATCCCATTTGTTCTTTCATTTTATTTTTATTTTATTTCTTTAAAGCTTATGCTACATCACATTAATATCATTATTAGTTTCAGACATACCAAAATAAGGATGTCATATCCAAAGATCATAGTCGGCAACAACTTCCAAAATTATTGTTGGTGATCCATTATGACTTACATACTGTCCAACCCATGCTGTTTGACAATTTTTCCACTTCCAATGCATACAATCCAAACTGTCCAACATTTCAAGAAAACCACATTTTTCACCAATATGGAGCAACTTATCAAATATCAGTACTATTAAGTCTTCTTAAATATTGCTGTGAAAAAATTTCCACAATAGTACAACAAAACTTCTTTAAGCTTTCAATCATCGTAGACTCACCAATTTTTACATATTCATTTGTTGCATCTATAGGTAGGCCATATGCCAACATTCGAAATGTTGTTGTTATTTTTTATAGAGGCGATAACCCAACTCTACCAAGAGCATTAGTTCGTTGTTTGAAATATAGGATATGACTTTTGACTTCACCAACTATACGAAGAAATAACTTTCGTGACATGCGAAATCGTCAGCGAAAAAAATCCTTCACTGTATCATGGATTATTAAAAAAATAATCATTGAATAAATTCTAGTGTGCAACTTCACAATCTCACCTTTCAACAATATGACATGGAATCGATCCATCATGTCAAGTGCTACAATTGTGTTGTTAATTTTGATAATATACGATCATCATATTATTAGTAGAGAGAATTTACAGCGTTGCTTGATATTCAACCCAAGTGAATTATCATCATTAGAAGATGAACTTAATGAGCTATGGACTGATGGACCAATAATATCAAAATTCATTTTGTGAAAAATTTTTAAGTATACAAAAAGAGTTTTTGTAAAGAGTTTTCTAGAGAGATTGTGATAAGATTTTCAGATAGTCTTTGAGTTTTTACATTCATTATGAATTACTTTTTATAAACTTAATTATTGTCCTACCTTTGTATTTTTTCAAAAACGATGATAAGATTTTCTATCTTTTTTATCCAATGATGAAGATGATCTTGTATACCATCCAACGGTTCAAATTAAAAGTAGAATATAATTATTGTCCTGTCTTTGTATTTTTTTAAAAAGATGATAAGATTTTCTATCTGTTCTATCCAATGACAGAGATAATCTTGCATACCATCCAACCATTCAAATTAAAAGCATAAGATAATTATTGTCCTTCCTGTAGGCAACGGGGTTTAGCGCGCGCCCAAGTGTTTGGCGACCATGGCACTGTGTGGGCTTGAGGCCCACTAGGAAATACGATATAGGTTTTGGGCCTATTCGGAGATGGAGTCGCCACCCGGATAAAAGCCGGGACACACTGTACAGCAACTGGATCCCACGGAGGTTCCCAGAAGCCGTCATCAGAGATCGAGTTCAAAAACTGGGTATGAGCGTTTGAATGCTCACCCAACCTTGCAGTTGGCCTCCATTTGTGTTTTGCATTTTATTACCATTTAATTATTTCCTCATTTACCACACGTAATGAAATTGCCTTCGGATAATTGCCAGATTTTATAATTAAGTCCGAGTTTGCACATTAGTTCAATTTCATGCCTTTAAGTCCTAACATTAAAAAAATGCAGTAAGTAAAATAAATAATAATTTACAACCATACATTCAAAATTAAAAGGGAAAGGGATTAAGAATTACAATGCTTTTTAGGCTAAATAAAAGAATAATATACAGAAAATAAACCAATAAAATAACATAAAAGTAGCAATGTACAAGGGATAACTAGCAAAAATGATTACTCAATGACAGAAATCATCAAGTAATTCCTGCAAATAACACATGGTTAGCCCTTCCATTCACAAAAAATGAAGTCACATGTAATGATACTTACAAGGAGACTCTATATATATATAAAAAAAGGTTTCACATTACGAACTAAAGAAACCATCAAATAGTCAAGATAATCACCATCATGCAATCATACAAACATATTTAAGGTCAAAAGGGGAAATATTAAAGTAGACGTCATAACAAACAAATAAAAAAACGAAGCAGGAAGCAGGTTAATCCTGTCAATGAGGCGGTCGCCTCATTGATGAGGCGACACCTCATCAACAGGGGCTCTAACAATTTCGAGGAAAAAAAGGAACACACACACAAAAGATAGACTCCCTAAAGGCCTGTCAATGGGATGATCACCTCATTGAAGAGGCGATCGCCTCATTGAGATGAGGCGACGCCTCTGTGATCACCAGGCCGGCTCTGACTCCCAAGACATATAGACTTCTACTCTAAGTAACCAAAACATGCATATACACACTCTACACTCATCATACTATGACTACATGTAAAAGTATTCAAACATCCATCAATAAAATAAGATATCAAGCATGACACACTAGAGATAAACTTAAAATGTACTAATGGCTCAGTTACACATAAGCAAGAACACACAAAATGATGAACATGTCAAGTTTAAGTGTAGATTTTATACCAAAATGAGAGGCCCTTAGAGCTATTTTGATTGAGATCCTTGCTAGGATGTGGTATCTAACTTTGACACAAGTTTCTCCCTTCTTATCTTATGGAGAAAGTGGACCTTTTTGCTTCAACCTTCCTCCCCTTTCTTGAGGAATTTTTTTTCTTTTCTTTTCCCTCTGTGTTTTTCTTTTTCAGAGCTCCTCCCTCCTTTTTTCCCAACCTCTTCCTTTTCTTCTCTTTTTTTTTCTTTTATTCCTCAGCTTTCCCATACCCCTAAGCCTCCTAGTCCATCATGAGCTCTCCTAACCTTTTTTCTTTCCCCAAAAATCTTTTCCTCATGCAAGAAAGAGGTTTGGAGAGTGGGGCCCACACCACTTAGTCATCATGATTGCAGCTGCAAGTGGGCTGCCATAGAGACAGTGCTTCATCGATGAGGCGATCACCTCTATGATGAGGTGATCACTTCATTACACTGAGGCGATGCCCTTTTGGCCCGGGCCTGCGCTGGGCCAAGCGGGCTTGGGCCAAATTTTGATAATTGAGCTCGATTTTAGGTTTTCAAGTCCACCTTCCACTAGAGATTCAGGCTTTATTCTCATGTCCAAGTTTCTCATTCTCATCATTGGGCTTGACAATGGGCCGGTCAAATCGAGCGCCCCTAATTCGTCCTCTAACACGGGCCGACCGAATCGGGTGTCTATAGTTTGCCCCCTGATTTTTCAAAAAAAAAAAAAACAAATGCATGCAATAACCATTTTTCAAAAAATCACATGCATAACAGCGAACAAATAATAAGATGAGCAATATACCTGACTCTCGAGTTTCACTCGAGAGATGAATCCTTTAATTTTAAAACGTGACCGTGATCCTCGAGTTTTTCTGGCCCGATCAGCCACTCATTAATATTTGATAGAGATATTTAAAAAATGTTAACCTCGGGTTTTCCTGGCCCGACCCTTCAAATATTGGAATTCGATGCTCGAGTTTTCCTGGCCCAGTCTTCATAACATTGAAACTTGATTCTTGAGTTTTCCTGGCCCGATCTTCATTAGGGACGTGGTTTTCAGATTTTTTTGGTCTGATTATCACTCCTCTGGGGACATAGACTTTCGGGTTTTCCTGGCCCAGTTGTCCTTCGCTTCTAACTTTGGGGATACTACCCAAACAGTCATCTCGATCCTTTGAGCTTCAGGGATTCAAACTCGAACAACCCTTCCTTTGAGCTTCGGGGATTCAAACCCGAACAGCCCTTTCTTTGAGCTTTGGGGATTCAAACCTGAATAGCCTTGTCCTTTGAGCTTTGGGGATTCAAACCCGAACAGCCCTTTCTTTGAGCTTTGGGGATTCAAACCCGAACAACCCTTCCTTTGTGATGTGGATTTTTCCCTGGCCCTTTTCTCTAGAAACTTCATCTCAAAAATTCATACTCTGAATTCCGCCTCCCTAGTATGCGACACTAATTTCCACCTATCATTTCATTTCATCATCATCATTTTTTTAGGGGAAAACCCTACATGAGGAAAACCCTACCTCTTTGCTTGCTATAAAAATAACTTCTTCCTTTTGTCCTTTCTTTCTTCTATATTTTTTTTGTCACCTTTTCTTTTCCTCTCTTTTTTTCTCGTTACGCTTCTTGTATTACTTGCATCTTCCCCCCTTTTACAATCAATGGAGAATGAGAGAACACCCCCTGTAACTGGGTGGGATCGCATCCCGCCTCTTGTTAATGCTTCTAGGAGCTTGGGATTGACCCGCGGAGACTCGATTCCTCTTTTGGCAGACCTAGGGTCCTATATTTGCTCGTCTGCATCCGGAGAGGTTAGTACCCTATAATTTCCTGTAAAATTACATTAGGCCAGTGATTAATCAAACTCAGAACATTAATTTATTAAGCAAATGATAAATCCATGTTTTGATCGCCAGGAATCGAGAACTATGCCCGTCCCACCTTACAGAGGCGACCGCCTTATTGTAGAGGCGATCGTCTCATTAATGAGGCAATCAGCTTCATCGATGAGACAATCAGCTTCTGGGAAGAGGCGATAACATATCACCCTTTCACAGAGCTGATTGCCTCTCCAATGATGCGATCACCTCTATGATGAGGCGATCGCTCTCTACGATGAGGCGATCGCTTCATCAATAGGGCAAACCGCACTGTCTAAAAGTCCATTCATTCTGAATTCCTTTTCTGAAACCATAACTTCCCTATCTATTGTTTATAGCATGATGCTCAAATGTTCAAGGGTGCCAAAATTTTCATAGAGCCCGGGTCTTCTTTAGTGACTTGACTGACGAGCAGAGGGACCAAATTCAGGAGACGGGGTTCGAGGACTTCATACTCTCACTTCCATCCAAGCAGGGGCGCACGGATTACCAACCACTGCATGCTCTGATGGAGAGGTGGTTTGATATGACCCACACCTTCCACCTCCTATTCGGTGAGCTTACTCTAGACCCGATATCATTTGCTACCATCACGGGGATTGCCTGTGCCGGGGATCCTATTCCCTTTGATGCGAGTCTATGTCAACTATCTCCAGATAAGGCCGCATATATTGAGTGACTTTTAGGGATGACCCCTGACATAAAGGGGACTTATACCCTTAAATTGGACTCCATTAGGAGCTTCTACACCCAGGATCGGGCCATAATGATGATCTCTCCCCTTGAGATTAACCAGGTGGTGAGGGCTTTTTTGCTTTACCTGCTCGGTACCACCTTCTTCACTGACACCGCCAGCTCCATCGATCTGATGTTGCTACCGGCCCTTCGGGATCTTGACCAGATTCCCACATTCGATTGGGGTTGCTGCGCCCTGGCATACTTGTACCAGAGCATGGATGAGGTGGTCTGAGGGGCTAGAAGGTTTTGCGGCTTTTAGCATGTTGTTCTGGTACGTCATGATACCCTTTTTCCTTTATCTTATTCTGACCCCCATTACTTACATCAGTCTTCTCAACTTCTCCTATTTTATTTTTTAGGTTTGGGCTCTAGAGCTAGAGTTGCTTGTGGGTGTTACCCGAATGGGAGACCATTTTCTGGCCCTCGATAGGTAAGGCGCTAACCGCGTCGTGAAGAGGCACTTTGCGCGAGTTCATATCCACAGACAACACTTGAACTCTCTAACATAGGATGCGGTACCTACAAAGCACAAACCTTCTTATTAGTAAATTATTCACATTCAATTTACTTACATATTGACATCTCCCTTTTTTCAGATCCGGAACGACTTGTAGGGGTTCAAGGACACTTGGACCATTGAGATGACTCGCTTCAGGCCCTTATCTCGGAAGAGGGTACTCTTTTGTGGCCTTGGGTATTGAGCTTGGTACTTGGGAGAGCGGGTCCTAAACTGGAGGGCAGGTGTTAGAGCTAGGCGGGTCCCTAGGTCTCCTCCAGAAAGTATACTTTAGGCCCATGAGCTGAAGGGTGACGATCTCATTCAGGCCGTTGCGGGCTCACCAACTGTGGATCACATAGTTTGTGTGAAGAGCCGATATACGGAGTTTATCCGTACCCACCTTCTACTGACGGTCCCCTTCTAGGCCGCTTCTACCTCTCAGGTAAATCCTTGTCGGTTCCCCTTTTCTTACAAATTCACTGCATTCTTAACATGTTCCTCCTGTTTTCATCTTCAAGCTGCACCTGTGAGGCTCGTGGCCCTGGTTAGGTCCCGAGTGCAGGAGAGAGAGCCCTTGAGGCATCGATTGGGTCCTGGCAGGGAGGAGACTTCTACGGCTGGCGAGGAAGCCAAGCCGACTACTGCCCCTGGTTCTAAGTTTATCCCAGGCAGCTTCATCCACGTCCCCGACCCTCTAGCTCAATGTTGGGTTCCCCCTAGAGAGTTATCGCACCAATTCTTGGCCTTGGACGAGGACCTGACCCCTGCATGCACCCCTGGTGGTGGTACTCACGTATGTTCTTTTACTGACCTGCTTTTCTCTATAATTCTCAAACCAAATGTTAGTTCTAACATTTATTTCAATAATGCAGATTCCGCTAGAGTAGGGCCTATATATGTATCGCATGATAGAGGCCCAGAGAGACTACATGTTGGAGGTCACCCAGCAGTGGAGGGTAAGAACCTCTTTATTTTCTACATGTATGCATGCTTGCATGGTTTACTAACCTGCAATTTTTCTAAATAGGATCAGGATGAGGCTAGTACGACGAGGATTATCACTCTTAAGTGTCAGATTGACATGTTTCAGATCGATGAGGATGAAGACAGGAGTGGCAGCGGTGCAGGAGGAGAGACTGACCCTTGAGGATACTGGATCGGATGCTTAATGTACCGGGGTTAAAACTTGTGTAGTCTTCGAATAGTGAACATAAAATTTTGATTTTTGATTTTTATGAACAGAATGCTTGCATAATTCAACATTTTCCTCGATAAATCCACTTGTTTTACTTTTCTCATTTCTTCATATGTGAGTTGATTTCATTGTTTGCATACATAATTGTCCCACCTGTTTAGACTGTGTGATTCGAAGAAGCACAAATGACTCATACTGTTGATGAGGCGATCGCCTTATTAGTCCCTGGTGAAGAGGTGATCACCTATTCATGTTGAGGCGATCGACTCATCGATATCGCCTCATCAATGAGGTGAATGCCTTAGCAACAGGAAGTCCTGCCCCTATAAAAACCCCCATTCTTGAGTTTGACCTAATTCTCGAGTTCCCTCCGTCCCTAACCTCTTATTTCTCTCTCTAGGCGCCTCTGAAAAGCCATAAACATGATGGAATAAAGTCTGAGGCCCCTATAGTTAATCTTGAAAGGTCTAGACAATAAATCTTAGGCCGGGTTAAAACCGTTTCATCTCGCGGTCTTCAAATCACTCCACACTAGGAGAATCAATTTCCCTTTTCTCCATGCCATGGTTCAATTTTGGGATCCCCATAAACACATTTTTTGGCTCAACACAATATAAATATGTCCCCTACTAGAGGAATTTGAGGCAATTCTCAGCCATCATACAGATTCTGCTTGCCAACTTGCGATCCCTGCTCTCGAAAACCTGGATTCTCGCTCCATTCAGCAACAAATGGCACGTATGTTCAATCTTCCACCCTGGTCTTCCTTCCATTGTATCTCCAGCTCAGAAATCAAATTAGAGCCCCTCCTTGAAGTCATTATGAATTTGGACAAAGGGGAAACTTATTGGCCCCACATGTTAGACCTTTGTTTGTATGCTCAATTTCTACTGGTTTCCCCCTCAGGGCACTACGATACGAAGATCCTCTCCATCCTCGATCAAGTGGAGTCAGGGCTCAACCCCTTCTCTCTTGTCTTAGTAGAAACTATCATTGGGTTGGATGACTTCACAAGGACGCAACAATTCTCAGGAAGCCCCTTCCTGCTAGAGGTAAGTTTCCCGTTGCCCCTCCTCTACTTCCAACTGCCAATACTGCCTGTACCTAAACATTTACAATCCCGAAGATGTGGTTTTATGAAAGTTGGGCTTGATCAAACCTCCCCAAGACATTAGGCATTACCAAGCCAAGCATTATTGAATAAGGAAACTACATCCCATCCCTGCAGACATTCATGGCTGGCTATCAACATTCCCTGATACACTGATCCACTGGATGTGCCCCTGGTGGGGGTTGCAACATGTGACCCTTCGGTCTTATACATATTGTGTCCCGACTGTCGGTCTCCATTTTGCCACTTTCTATAATCCAGCTTGCCTTTGTTGCCAATACGGTCATAAACAACTGATTATGGAGCATGTTCATGAGTTCGAGCTAGGGCCGCTTTCTCAAAATTTTTTGGATCACCTAGTGGTAACTTGACCTCAAAGAGCCATCGAAAGAAATTTAAGTTACGACGGTGATCAGACCACTGATGATCATTACAAAGCATGGGTTTGTTTGCAACAGATAGAAAGAGACGAATTTATTAAATATAAAAGGATAAGAGAATTATAAATGTTTCGTTCACAGGGTAGGTAATAAAAGAGAGAAAACAAAATTAGTTCATGAAATGAAGTCATCATTTCCCTTTTTGTTAGAAGTAATTTCCTTTTTGCACTAGTTAAACGGCCTGTAATGGACACTTTATGCAATGTTTAACGATAATTAAAGCAATCCATTTCATTTAATTTAAACATAAAAACGTATATACGTTTCACTTCTGGTAGATCTCATGTTACTAGTCGGCTTGCCCTTGCAAGTTTTCTGACTAATCATTTTGCACCTCTCTTTCCCTTTTATATGTCCTTAACTTTTGCATGAACTACCTCTTTCGAGGTTTTCAGTCCAACAAGACTTTTTTTTTCTTTTTAGTCTCTAACTTTTGCCTAGACAACCTCTTTTTGAGGTTTTCTCCCTAGCGAGACTTTTCACAGAAAGTATTTATTGAGCTTGTCTAGGTTGATGGGTTCTTTGAACTCATTTCCCTCCATGTCAGACAAAATGGTAGCGCCTTTCAAAAATAGCTTCTTTACTAGATACGGTCCCCCCCAGTTAGGCTTAAACTTTCCTCGAGGATCGTTCATAATTGATCTTGTAAGTTTCAACACCATATCCCCCTCTTGAATCTTGCCTAGCTTGATCCTCTTATTGTAGGCACGAGCTATTCTTTTCAGATATAACTGAGAATGATAAATAGCCTTCATCCTCTTTTCATTCAGCAATGTCAACTGAGCCAACTGAATTTTGACCCATTGATACTCAGGGAGTTTAGACTCCAGAAGGACTCTTAATGACCTTATCTCGACCTCTACGGGTAAAACGGCCTCACACCCGCAAACTAAAGAGTATGGAGTGACCCCTGTCGAAGTTCTAGTAGTGGTTCGGTACCCCCATAATGCAAATTATAAGTAATCAGCCCAATCTCGATAATTTTCTAGCGTCTTGGCCAAGATCTTTTTTACATTCTTATTTGCTGCTTCCACCACCCCATTTGCCTGTGGCCTATATGCAGATGATCTATGGTGCTCAATCTTATAGTCCTTTAGTAGTGTGGTCATCTCTGCTCAAAACTGAACACTATTGTCTGTAACTACATGGTGTGGCAGACCATATCTGTAGATTATGTTCTTTTCGATGAACCTCGACATTTGCCTCACCCCTACGATAGCATAAGATTCAGCCTCAACCTACTTAGAGAAGTAGTCAATGGCCACAATGATGTATCGATGGCCATTAGTTACTTTTGGCCTTACCTCCCCTATGATGTCAATTCCCTATACAGCAAATGACCAAGGAGAAGTCATTCCTTGAAGCTCCATAGATGATAGGTGGCTAACATCACCATATGTTTTGCAATTGTGACATTTCTTCATAAATCCAATACAATCTGCTTCCATGGTGAGCTAGAAGTACCCCTAGCGGGCTATTTTCTTTGCCAAGACAGTCCCATTCATGTGTGGTCCACACACCCCTTCATGAATTGCTTCCATAAGCTTCCAACCTTCATCCTTGTCGACACACCTGAGGTGTACCCTGACTGGCATTCTTTTGTATAACATCCCATCGTGGCTTATGAACTATTGAGACAACATTTACAGGGATATCCTTTCTTTCTTATCAACATCATCCAAAAATTGCCCAGTTTCTAGATACCTTTATAAATCATAGAACTAAGGTTTCTCAGTGGCATCAATTGGCGTTACTCTCACCTCTTCGTAATAGGGGCTCGAGACTTTGTGAGAATTAAGGGTTTGGCCTCTGGTTGATTCCCACTTTCCCACATGGAGGCTAGTGTGGCTAGGGCGTTAGCTACCTGGTTTCCTTCCCTTGGCAAATGGAGGAATTTACACTATGTGAAGGAGCACAGGATGGTGGTCAAGTATTCCCAGTACAACCATAATCTGTCTTTTTTTTATCTCTCATTCTTTGGTGGCTTATTTTATAACTAGCATGGAATCTCCATAGACAGTGACATTTTTCGCCCCTGTGCTATGCAATGCTTCTAAGCTAAAGATGCAGGCTTCATATTCTGCTTGGTTATTAGTTGCTTTAAACTCGAGCCTTTTTGCCATCGGGATCATTTCTCCTTCTGGCGCAACCAAAATTACTCCTATCCTGGCCCCTTTGTTATTGATAACTCCAATAAAGTACATTTCCCAGTCTTGTATCTCTATCGCCCCTAAATTCTTGTCGGGGAATTCCAGCTTTCACTCTTGGGCATCCCCCACCGGGCTTTGCGCCAAGAAATCTGCTACTGCTCTTCCTTTTACTGTCTTTTTAGCCACATACTCTATATCAAATTCTGTGAGCAAAACGAGCCACCTAGCCAATTTTCCTATAAGAGACGGGGTCTGTTGGAGGTGCCTGAGGGGATCATGTTTGGAAACTACATGCACTTTGTAAGACTGGAAGTAGTGTTGGAGCTTCCTCGTTGCCCAAATCATTGCTAGACAAGTTTTCTCTACTAAACTATAAGTAGCTTCGTAGGGTAGAAGCTTTTTACTCAAGTAATATACAACATGCTCTATCTTCCCTTCACCTTCCTGTGCTAGCATCGCCCCTATTGCATCTTTTTCAATTACCAGATACAGGATTAAGACTTTACCTGGTCTCAGCGGTTGTAAAACAAGGGGATTCATCAGATAATCCTTGATGGTTTCAAAAGCCTGTTGACACTCTCATTCCACACAATAGGTTGGTCTTTCTTCAGAAGCTTAAAGATAGGGTTACAGATGGCTATTAGTTTGGCTATGAATCTGCTGATATATTGTAAACGCCCCAGAAACCCTCGAACCTCTTTTTCATTCTTTGGTGCGGGCATATCCCTGATTGCTCTGATCTTATCTGGATCCATCTCTATTCCTTTCTGGCTGACAATGTGTCCCAACAGTTTCCTAGATGTGACCCTAAAAACACACTTCTTTGGGTTCAATATGAGATTATACTTTTCTGCTCTAGCCAGAAACTTGTCTAGTGCTTCAAAATGCCCTTCCCTGGTTGCAGATTTCACCATCATATCATCCACATACACTTCGACCTCTTTATGGATCATGTCATGCAGTAAGGCAGTCGCCATCCTCTGATAAGTGGCCCCTACATTCTTCAACCCGAAGGGCATCACTTGGTAATAGTATACGCCCCATTCGGTGATGAATGATGTCTTCAATCTATCCATTACTGCCATCATGATCTAATTGTATCCTGAAAATCCATCTATAAAAGAGTACATTGCATTGGAAGCTGCACTATCAATCAATGTATCGATATGTGGTAGGGGGAAGTCATTTTTAGGGCAGGCTTTATTTAAATCTGGGTAGTCCACACACACTTTGACCATTCCATCCTTCTTAGGAACTGGAACTATATTTGCTAACCACTGAGTGTCCTCTACCACTTCTAAAAACTTTATCTTCAGCTGCTTTTCGACTTCTTCCTTAACCAAGAGAGCCCATTCTGGCCTTAACCTCATTTGCTTCTGCTTTATTGGCGTTATGTGAGGGTATGTAGGGATTATGTGTTCTGAGATCTCTTTGTCAATTTCGAGCATGTCTTCATAACCCCAAGCAAATACTTTCTGTCTCTTTTTTAAGATTTCTTCCATTTTTCCTCTCTCACCATGAGTTAAACCAGAAGCAAACAATATATTTTTAGGATTATCATCTGTGCCTAAATTAAATGATTCAGTTTGCATGGAATTAATGTCAAACATATGCATGAAATAATCATCATAAACAAAATAACCATTAGGGAACACATCACACAAATAAGCAAATTCAAATTTCATTGCATTCACTTTTGAAAAGAAAAGGTCGTTAGTTTCAAACAGGGAAGTCAGGGAAACATCAAAGTCATTATAAAAGGTATCTATGATGGAATTAAGGATGTAGGTCTTAAAGTCTAGGTCTTTGTTATGATCATCAATGCCTTTCTACTTCGAAGTAGCTTCATCCTCTTTAGACTCCTCTTCAACCAGTACCAACTCCTCAGTAGGGGCCTTTTCGATAGTAGCTTCCTCGGTTTTGTTCACAAATTCAGCAAAAATCTCAAATCCTGAGATAACTTCCCCAGCCACTAGGAGAGGTTCCGGAGTCCCGCTATATGAATGCCCAGTGCCATCCTTTATAAAGATTTCCCATAGAGTCTTTTTTCTAGCCCTGGTTTCCTCATCCTTTTCTTCAGATCGGTCTGACATACCCATCTCTTTCCCAGCTTCGTCAACCTCTTTGAACCCTAACCCGTGCTTCAAATTAGGTACTTTATTTCCCATAAACCGTGAAGGTTCACTCTAATTTTTCCCTAATCCCATGCCGGGCAAAAATTTCGTATTGCGCATCATTCTTAGAACCCTTTCATCCATCTCATCTTCATAGATCACATAAACTTCAAAACTAGGGCTAAGGGAAATCTCCTTAGGGATCAACTTTAGTGCGGCTATGGTGACTTCAGTTTCGGTTGAGATGGTGACAACCCTTCCTTCATGTGGAAACTTAACCTTTTGATAAACAATGGATGGAACACCACCCAGGGGGTGAAACCATGGCCTCCCTAATAAAATGGCAAATGTCACTAGGATATCAATCACATGCAGGTCAGCCCAGACTTATATAGGCCCTATTCTGACTAATGCCCTGAAAGTTCCCTCTATAGATCTCTTGGTGTCATCATAAGCCTTGATAACTACCTCAGAAGGCTTTAGGTCGGCTACTGTCAGTCCTAGTTTTGATAGAATCTTCAGTGGATACACATTGATGGCAGAACCGTTATCAACCATCACACAGCAGGTCATCTTCCCTTTTACTTCGGCTTTGATAAACAGAGCTTTGTGGTGATCCCTCCCTTTTAGAGGCAGATCGTCATTGAAAACTATTATCATTCCTTAAGGAGTTTCTGTTAATGACTAGATCATCTGTTCTGGAGTGGAATTAGTAGAAATCTTTCTCTAATCTAGTGCCAGGACCAGAGCTTCCCTGTGATCCCTAGAATGCATGAATAACTCCCAAACACTGGAAATGGTCTCTCTGCTTTGTTCTACATCCTTTCCCTTCTCTACACATTATGCCTTTTTAGGCTCAGTCTTAGTAACCTCGGTTTCTTTTTTCTTTTCTTTGACCTTTCCCATATACTGATTTGGCTCACACCCCTCGTTGTCCCATATGTCATCTCATTCTCTGCTTTTATCATCAGAACTCCATATGTCTACGACTTGAACCTGTAACTCCATAGGTTGTTTGTTGGTTCTCAAGTTTTCAGGCTTAGCTTATTGGGAATTGGGAGAGACATCAATAAAGGAGTTTAGGACTTATTCTTCTGTTAGGCCAGAGTTAACCATCATAATGGATGAGTTAAGAGGTGGTACATTTCGGTAATTGGGTAATGGGTTGGTTTGAGTGTTTGGTTTTCTATTTTCTGGGTCAGTAATTTTGCCTGAGTCTATCAGATCTTGGATTTCATGCTTTAACCGAGCGCAGTTGTCTGTGTCATGTCCGATGGTCTGATGAAATTTATAGAAAAGCTTTGGGTTGGCTCCAGGCAAGGGTTGTTGCAAAGGCAAAGGTCGTAGCAAGTTCTTCTCAATAAGCTTATCGAGGACTTTGGATATAAGACGTCCCAGATTAGAAAATCTCTGGGGCTGTCTAGCTGCATTGACTTGTACATTACTGCTCGGTGATCGAATAGCATGAATCTGAACGTTACTGCTCGAGCTGACCCCCTCTTTACCCCCAGAACCTCTTTCAAATAATTTCTTCTCTTGAGCCAAATCTAATTCTTTTTGGACCCCAAATCTGTATAATTCTTCAAAATTCTTGATCCCTAGATCCCTCAATTTCTTAGACAATGCGGGAACACACCCTTCTATTTCCAGGACCAACTGGTCAGACTCAGCTGGCCTATGCCTCATCAAGGACGATTTTCCCCTCCAACGAGTCAGGTAATCAGCAAAAAGCTTATTAAAGTTCTGTTTGGTATTCTGTAGATCTCTCAGGGACACCTCTAGTTGAATGTTAAGACAATATTGCTTGACAAAAGCAGTGCACAATTCTTTCCAATCCGACTGAACATGTAGTTCCAAGGTGTAATACCAACGAATCGAAGTTCCTTCCAATGAAATAGGGAACTACTTAATAATTTGGCTCTTAGTTAGCTCAGTAGCCTTCATGTATGTTATATATTGCTTCAAATGCAAATGGGGATCCTCAGCACCAGTATACTTCTTCATGTCTAGGAATTTAAACTTACAAGGCAGAGGTTCATCACCCTTTTCCAAATTCAGATAGTAACCTAGGGGGGTGAGCATACCCTTCTCCTTCATCATCACCTACATCTGGTTCATCACTTTGGTCATATTCTTAGCTCACTCGGTCTGACCCACATCCTCGGCTGGAATGACATTTCTTTGATTCATCAGATTGGCCAATACCGTCACATCGTCTTCTTCCCTTCCTCTAATCGGTATTTCCTCATCAAGATCGACCAGATCGATTAGCGGTGCATTAGGTGGCTGTGTTGGCTGACTTTCTCTGATAAGCTTAGTAATCTCCCCCATCATTTCTCTCATCATAACCCAGGTTTCGGTTATTACTTCTTCTTTCCACCATGCCCCAAATGCTTCTGGATCGAACCCTCTTGCCATTCCTAATTCTGAATTTCTGACCAAACGACCTGAACTAGCTTGGACCCACCTTGCTGAGCTTGAGGGATCTATAGCGCTACAAAATAGCTGGTTAGAATGATGCATGACGTGTATGCATAATATGCAAGTTCGTTTTATTTAGAAACAAAAAGGTTGCACATAAAAAGATATACAAGATCAAAACATGGAACTTAAACATGCAAACTTCCACCCTTATTTCTCCTACACACGCATTCAATGGCGAGTATCTTATCCTAGGATTTTTGGCTTGGATTTTAATTATCAGCGGGGGATAATAAAACTGACGTATGTAAGAAAACTCTCAAAATGATTCAGATAAATAATGGTTCCTTTAAATAAAGCCCGAGTCCTCTTTCTATGAGCTAAGATCCATAGCACCATAAACTTGCTTGTCAAGGCCCGTTTGAAATGGGTTATAAGTAGGCATGAGAGGCCTCTGTTGACTAGCTTATTTATAATGGGCTTTTTGGTTGGACATTAGGGCCCATTTTATTTTGGACCGCTTATTGATGGGCTCGAGATTTATTTTAAGGGTCCATTATATGGCATAATACACATGCATGTGGGAAAATTCCTAAGGATAGTTGCTAAGTCATTACATGGGCTTGAGTCTTGCGTAAAAAGACTCCAGCTCCCACAACGATATACATCCATATACGTCTCCCCACTTAAGGGTCAAACAACGCAGATTAGTACGTGTCGTGAGTGACAATAATCAAATATTCCACCACTAGGTTTGAGTGAAATATAGGTAGCGAAGTACTGACTATTATCGGGTTTATTAGGGACTGAAGTGCTCATTGTGTGCAAAATGTGTAGTGAATGCATAAATACAGGAAGAAATAAGAAAATAATTAAAGATGATAAAACGCAAAACACTGGAATGAGTTTCTCTATCCCTAGTGGAGTCGCCACTGTAGGCAGCGGGGTTTAGCGCACGCCCAAGTGTTTGGCGACCACGGCACTGTGTGGGCTCGAGGCCCACTAGAAAATATGATATAGGTCTTGGGCCTATTCGAAGATGGAGTCGCCATCCGGATAAAAGTTGGGACACACTATACAGCAACTGGATCCGATGGAGGTTCCTAAAAGTCGTCATAAAAAATCGGGTTCGAAAACTAGATATAAGCGTTTGAATGCTCACCCAACCTTGCGGTTGGCCTTCGTTTGTGTTTTACATTGTATTACCATTTAATTATTTAATTATTTCCTCATTTACCACAAGTAATGAAATTGCCTTCGGATAATTACTAGATTTTATAATTAAGTCCGAGTTTGCACATCAGTCCAATTTCATGCCTTTAAGTCCTAACATTAAAAAAATACAGTAAGTAAAATAAATAATAATTTACAACCATACATTCAAAATTAAAAGGGAAAGGGATTAAGGATTACAATGCTTTTTAGGCTAAATAAAAGAATAATATATAGAAAATAAACCAATAAAATAACATAAAAGCGGCAATGTACAAGGGATAACTAGCAAAAGTGATTACTCAATGACAGAAATCATTAAGTAATTCCTGCAAATAACACACGGTTAGCCCTTCCTTTCACAAAAAATGAAGTCACATGTAACGATACTTACAAGGAGACTCTATATATATAAAAAAAAGGTTTTCATATTACGAACTAAAGAAACCATTAAATAGTCAAGATAATCACCATCATGCAATCATACAGACATATTTAAGGTCAAAAGGGGAAATATTAAAGTAGATGTCATAGCAAACAAATAAAAAAAAATAAAGCAGGAAGCGGGTTAACCCTATCAATGAGGCGGTCACCTTATTGAGATAAGGCGACGCCTCTGTGAAGAGGCATCGCTTGATCACCAGGCTGGCTCTGACTCCCAAGACGTACAGACTTCTACTCTAAGTAATCAAAACATGCATATACACACTCTACACTCATCATACTACGACTACATGTCAAAGTATTCAAAGATCCATCAATAAAATGAGATATTAAGCATGACACATTAGAGATAAACCTAAAATGTACTAATGGCTTAGTTACACATAAGCAAGAACACACAAAATGATGAACATGTCAAGTTTAAGTGCAGATTTTATACCAAAATGAGAGGCCCTCAGAGCTGTTTTGATTGAGATCCTTGCTAGGATGTGGTATCTACCTTTGACATAAGTTTCGCCCTTCTCCTCTTATGGAGAAAGTGGACCTATTTGCTTCAACCTTCCTCCCCTTTTTTGAGGACATTTTTTTTCTTTTCTTTTCCCTTTGTGTTTTTCTTTTTCAGAGCTCGTCCCTCCTTTTTCCTAACCTCTTCTTATTCTTCTCTCTTTTTTTTTTCTTTTATTCCTTAGCTTTCCCATACCCCTAAGCCTCCTAGCCCATTATGAGCTCTCCTAGTCTTTTTTCTTTCCCCAAAAATCTTTTTCTCATGCAAGAAAGAGGTCTAGAGAGTGAGGCTTGCACCACTTGGTCGTCATGATTGCAGCTGCATTAAATGCAGCTACAAGTGGGCTACCATAGAGGCGGCGCCTCATCGATGAGGCAATCGCCTCTGTGATGAGGCAATCACCTCATTAGCAGCTACCAAAGAGGCGATCGCCTCATTACACTAAGGTGATGCCCCTTTGGCGCAGGCCTACGCTGGGCCAGGCGGGCTTGGGCCAAATTTTAATAGTTGGGCTCGGTTTTGGGTTTTTAGGCTTTGGATTTTCAAGTCCACCTTCCACTAGAGATTCAAGCTTCATTCTCATGTCCAAGTTTCAAATTCTCATCATTGGGCTTGACAATGGGCCTGTTAAATCGAGCGCCCCTAATTTGTCCCCTAACACGGGCCGACCGAATCGGGTGTCTACACTATCTTTGTGTTTTTTCAAAAAGATGATAAGATTTTCTATTTTTTTATCCAACGATGGAGATCATCTTGCATTCCATCCAACAATTCAAATTAAAAGTAGAAGATAATTATTATCCTGTCTTTATATTTTTTTAAAAAGATGATAAGATTTTTTTTCTTTTTTATCCAACAATGGAGATGATATTGCATACCATCCAACAGTTCAAATTAAAACCAGAAAATAATTATTGTCCTGCCTTTATATTTTTTTAAAAATATGATAAAATTTTTTGTCTTTTTTATCTAATGGCGGAGATGATCATGCATACCATCCAATGGTTTAAATTAAAAGCAGAAGATAATTATTATCTTGCCTTTGTATTTTTTAAAAAAGATAATAAGATTTCTATCTTTTCTATCCAACAGTGAAAATGATCTTGCATACTATCCAATGGTTCAAATTAAAAGTAGAAGATAATTATTGTCTTGCTTTGTATTTTTTGAAAAAGATTATAAGATTTTTTGTCTTTTTTATGCAACGATTGAGATGAACTTGCATACCATCCAACGGTTTAAATTAAAAGCATAAAAATAAAGTAGAAGGGATTCCCTTTCTATAAATAAGTGTCATATCCATAAAAAAAAAATTCACAACTAATTACAACATATTTTGTAGAATTGCAAAACTCCAATTTAAGCACAAACACTTCAACAATTTGAAAATGTCAATTCGATCATCTGGATACACTTATGAAGAAGATGTGCTTTTATGTGAAGTTTTAAAAATTTCACAAGACCTAATTGTTGTTGTTTTTCAATCTTTGGATGGATTTTGGTCACGGGTAGAAGAAAAATATAAGGCAAAGAAAGATGCAAACTACAAAGGGCGTTCCAAGCACTTATTACAATGTTGCTACCAAACAATTGAGAAAGTTATAAGGAAATTAACTGGGTGCATCAGACAAATAGAAAATATGCATCTTAGTAGCGCTTTAAATGCACAAATTGTAAGTATTTCATTCTAATAATTATATTTTAATATTATTAATGTTATTTGTAATGTCTTATTCATCTGGATTATATTAATTCTAACAAGATTTTAATTAATTATTTTCAATTAATTCAATCAAAAACATTAAGACAGTAAGATATGCATTATAAAAAAGGTTTCAAATTTGATAACGTGTGACACAAAGTTAAAGATTTTAAAAAATTTAAAGATTATAGCCGCATTCAAGTTAATAGGATTGTGAATGAATCATCAGAATCAAAAACTCTTACTCCTGATTCTATAGTTTCATCGTCTCCTAGGCTTTCAAGATTTTTAATCGATTTGGATGCGTTTGATGTAGGTGGTTCTTTAACTGGACGTCCCATTGGCATGAAAAAAGCCAAATTGAAGAGAAGAAATGAGGAACAATTAAAGGAATAAAAAATGGAAGAAACAATGGTTCTTTTTCTGGAAGAAAATCAACAGGTTGTTGATTGGCTAAAAAAGGCTAACACTAGTTCAGAAAAAAAAGTTGGTCGTCTAGGAATTCAAAGAAGAAAATAAGATTTTATTTACATATCTTAATTCGGTTGAAGATCCTGAATTTCATGCATTTGTGGCAACTGAAAAGAGGAGGATTATGCATAAAAGAACTCAATAACATCAACCACCACCTCTTACATATAATGCTTTTGGTGAATGTTTCAATGATATTGGTGGATCTGACTTTGATTTATCAGATTATTAAATTATATGTTATTAAATGTATGGTTTCAAGTATTATTAATTTTAATGTTTTTGTTAATTATTTTCTTAAATTGATTGTTAAATTAATACAAATCTATGGTTGTTAAATTTTTTCTATCCAAATATTAATATCATTTAAGTAAATAAATTATTTAATTTAAAACTTTATATTATTTAACTAAAAAATCAATATTATTTTTAATGACAATAATAATATCATTTAAGTAAAAAAAATAATAATTAAATCAAATTTATATGCATTTGGTAATAATAAGATAAATATAATATAAATTTGGACTAAATTGAACAAAGTTATTTGGACTATAGTAAAATAAATGGTAAAAAATAATTGTTATTGAAATTTTAAAAAAAAAGTTAAAATGCATAAAGTGAAATTTGGGCGGCATATATGCATCAAAATAGTAATTTTATGCATATTGGAGTTAAAATTGCGCTGGGTTGGAGAAAAATAGGGTAGCATTTTGCAATTTTGCAGCAGGGTTGAAGAAGCCCTTACCAAAACATATGAGGAAGAAAAAATTATTTGAAATAATAAATAAATATGGTAATAATAAGGAACACCCATCAATTTAATATGGTTCGGTATAAATTTATGTCAACAGACAAAGAAGATAATAAACTCACTATATCAAAATAAAAGTTTAAGAAAATAATATAGAGATACTCTTCAAACTACTTATTCTCAATAATCTTATAAACTAAAAATTATTAACATATCTCAAACAAGATATTAATATAATCCAAAAGTTTATATTTAAAATATTATGATGGCAACTATGATACATATTTTATACGCCCAATACATGTAACTTTGACTCTATTTATAGAGTAACAAAATATCCTAATAATTAAAGATTCTCATCAATGGGTGAGAAGTGAGAACCATTTAATTTTTTAATAATAGTCAAATCCTTTTAATAAGATACCTAAAACATTGTGCCGTTTTGATACACCCAACACATTTAACTTTAGTAGAATACCCTAATAATTAGAAAAATTTACATATTTGAGCTCATTTCCTAACTTATTTATATTGATTTATTCTATATTTTAGATTCATTATATATGTGTCATTTTCCCTTTTCACGGGTGTTCTTTCTTATTTTATTTTCTTTTATACTCATTTTACTTCTTCTTTTATTCTTCTTTTTTTTTAGGTTTTTTTATTTAATTTTTATTTTTTTCTTTCTCTTTTTCCTTTCATTTTATTATTTTTATATTTTCTTTATTTAATTATTTGTTTTTGTTTTTCACTCCCCTTCTTTCAAAATTTTATTTTTTTCTCAATTTTTTTTATTTTCTATTATTCTTATTTTTTAATTTTAATTTTTTCTTATTTTCTGTTATCTCTATTTTTTTATTTTTAATTTTCTCTCTCTTTTTTATTTATTTTTATTTTCCTTATTTTTTTCTTATTTTTTTTATTCTTAATTTTTTAAATTTTGATTTTAGATGTATATATATATAGACAATGTACTTTATTTTAGATATTATAATTAATATATTTAAATTATAAAACAAATATTAATTTTAATAAATAATTAAAATTTCAGATATTCTAAAAAAATATTTTAAAAAAAGAATATATATATATATATTTTAGAGTGTTATTATTTTATTTATTTTATATATGAAAAATAAACTAAAATATACAAATAATAAAATAGAAATAAATGAAATTTTTTTTCAAATTTCATACATTTGAAAAAAAAAGATAGGCATTAAACTAGTGATTGAATCTGATACCCATTGGGCACTAAACTAGTGATTGAATCTAATTCCCTAACAACGGGTTGAAGCCATTAACGGTACGTTTAAAGTACTTGGAAATAGCAGTAAACTTGTCAGCTCTATTATCTGCAGCATTCAGGAAGCTTGGGAGGTTTGTTGCGTTTTCAAAGGACGAGAAGCCAATTCCTGTTCTGATTGGCTTTCGAGGGTAGGAGCTATGGCTAGCAGTGATGAGTTATCTGTGCTCCTTCCACCGTCGTATAACTTGAAGACTTTGCTCCATGCTAACTGGAATTTTGTAGTCAGTTAGCGTTTTGCTTTGTTTGTTTGTTTGTTTTGTTCGGGCATTTGCCCACTGTATTTACCAAAAAAAAAAAAAAAAATTGGAAATTGAATTTAAAATAATTAATATACATATATTAATTATTTTTATTTATTTATTTAATTGAATATAATTACATTTGAAATTTATTATTTAAGGCCAACTATTTCTTTGATAAATTTTTCTAACAATAAATATTTACTCAAATTATCATATTTAAATACTGTTTTAAGTTCTATATACGAATAATATTTGAAAATATATTTTTAGTTAAAAGAAAATATTTGAATAATATTTAGATAATATATTTTTTTAGTATCTAATACGATTTTAAAGTTTCACATATATATATTATTTAAAGAGTATACTGTATTTTATAAGTTTAAGATACTGTTTTTAATTTTTAAATATTATTTTAAGTTTTAGATACAAATAATATTAAAAAAATATAGTATTTTGATTGTATCATTTTTAAATAAATAACATTAAAAAAATATACTATTTTTAGGTATCATTTTTATTACTTTTTAAACTTGTTTTGTAACAAAAATTTTAATTAATAATTTTGTTAATTTTTAACACAATTAGACAATATAGACTCAATTTTTTTTTTGAAAAAAATATAACTTTCTATTTTTTCAATAATAATATATTGATCTAAAATATAAAAATGAACGTGCAAATATATATATATATATATATATATATATATATATATATATATATATAATTCCTTACAATTAAAATTTTCCACCATCAAATTCTTGCAATAATATTTTCAAATGACATTAATAGAAACAATAGAGTTTCCGAAAAAAAAAATCATAAAAGCAAACAAAAATTGAAAATTTGAAGTGTATAAAATTTTCCCTTTTCAAAAGAAAATTTGTACTGTATTCTATATTTGAACTGGTGTGGTGTGGTTTGGTGCCTACATTTAAGGGCCTTAATTGGGCTCCAACTATAGTATAGTATAAATGATCTTTGTATAATTCTCCTCTTTGTTTTAAACGAATAAATTATAATATTACACCAAACGAATCTAGCATAAGAGGAGTCTTGGCTACAGAGAAGGATGAATAACAACAATATACATATATAGATGCAGCTGCTGTTTTCTTATGCATTTATATGGTTTATAATCATGCCCATGTCTCTCTTATATTGATCTAATGATGCAGCAGAACCTGATCTTCACCAAGATCCATCAAGGGGTTATTCATTTGTAGGAAAAATTCATGATCAAACTAAGCCTCAACCAAGTGAAACTGCACTGCCTGATGAAACTAGCCATCTTCCTCCCTCAAATGTTGCTCCAACTTTCAATCAACATTCAATCAGTAGCAAAACCAACTATATCAACAATGCAAAAGAACTAAAATTCAAACAGAATCACAGAAAAATGCATTATTTTTTTCTTTTTTCAAAAAAAAAAAAAATTCTATATCCAAAAACCTAAATCAGAAATCAAGTCAAAAGAATGAAACGATGAAAAAAAAAACATATGAGGAGGAGGACAAAGATTAATAGGTAGATGAAAAAAGTAAAAAGTAATAGAGATCTAACAGGGTGTGAGATGATTACAGGAGCTGGGGTTTATGCATTTGCTCATCATAAATGTAAAGAAACAGAGATCTTTGAGATAATAGAGAAGAAGAAAGTGAAGAAGAAACCACGCATGAAGGCCCTGGTGCAGAAAACGAAAAAAATGCAAGGAAACGAAGAAGACGAAAGAGGGACACGCTTGTGAATTGTTAAAATACTTTCTGTTTTTTGGACATTTTCATAAAATTTCCAAATAGTTTAGGATTCTCTTCGAGAAGAAAGAACAAGGTAATTCTTAAATATAATTTGTTTGGATTAAATGAATTTTATAAAATTTATTTACAAGTCCAATTTAGCAAGTTTAGTTTAAATGAAATTTTATGAAATTTATTTTAAATTTTAACTTTTTAATTTTATGTAATTGTTTGAAACTAAATCAATTTTTATTAATAAAATATGTTTGATTTTAATGAATTTGAAATTCATTTTAAAAATAAAATAAATTTCTTGATGAAATTGAATCAAATAAAAGATAAAATTCAAATCATTCTAAAAAATGATTTTTTTTTATTTAGCCACCAAGAAAATCACAAATGCACTTGGACTTTCATAAAATACAACAAAAATACCTAAAACTTTTATCAGTTATATGCGTGTCCTGTTGCTAACTTTATTTACATGCGTGTCCCGTGGTCGTTCTTCTCCATTTTCTTCTTAATCTTGTTGATCTTCTCCATTTTCTTTTTATTCTCCCAACCATCAACCTTATTCAAACACCAAGTCATCTTCTCCTTCTTGATAAGTTTTCTTCATCTTTCTCTTCTTCCTGTTTGCTTGATGGTCTTGATTTCTTCTACTTAGATAGAACCAACCAGCCATTTCTTGCACCCAGAGGAAACTGAAACCAACCCCAATTTGAACAAAAATCCATAGCAAAAGAGAAGAATTAAAATAAGTTAATACCACCAACAAGTGGCGGATGGCTATTGAAATTTACAAGATCAATAGACAATTGAAAATTTGATGGTCATATTTAAATTTCAAGTGGGTTCTTTTGAATGAGAATTTGATGAGGATTGTTGCTCTTCTACTAATTTCTATTTTTAAGGTATTTTAAAAATAGCTGAATTTCTATTTTAATAAGAATTTGTAAAGTGGGTTCTATTTTTTTCAAAATTTTAATGTTATGCAGATACTGTTTGAATACCCCTCAGAATGAGATTTCACCGTTTTGAGAAAATTAACTCTGCACTTTCTTGATTTTTGGACTTTTAAAAAAAACGTATTTTGTTTCTTTTTTTAAAAAAAGGATTTTAAAATGACAGTATCAGGTTAGGTCTCTTCTTCTTTTTTTTTTTTCAATCAACCTCTATTGTCGTAGTTGATAAGGGTTTTTTTTTTACCCAGTTCCTCCCTTTCAACTCCTCTTCTTATCTGTCAATCTTTTCTTTTTATATCTCGTTCCTAAGCTAACCGCTTATGTGATCACAGGAGTTACGTGATCACATTAGCTCTGATCTCTCCCTTCCTAAAAAATAGGATAAGAATTTTAACTTCAAAAAAAGAAGATTATACACGTAAAAGATGCATACTAGACCGAGACCAAAACCTACAGATAAATACTCAAATCAATTTATTTATAAATGAAATTTGAACCAATCACAGTGAGAAAAAAAAAATTTTACTGAATTTTTTTTAGTGCCTCGACATTCTAAATGTTGACTATTCTATATAATGTCGATTGACATTATATGATACTGATTGGCATTGTGTAATGCCAATTGGCATTACATAATGCTGATCGACATTATGTAATGTCAATTGGCATTACATAATGCTAGTTGTATATTTCTAAATATACCCCTGCAAAAGTCAATTTTTTACAATTAAACCAAAAAAATGTTGCAATTTACTCCTTGAAATTGCAAAACTTAGCACTAGAGGTCAATTTTGTATTAAATTTTCATCGTATAGGCTTTCATCGCATTCATGCACAATTACATCTTGAAATTGGGTGCTTACAGTTGCCCCCCTTTGTCGCTATTCATTTGAAAAATTACAGTAAAGCAATAGAAACACACAATTTTGAAGGAAGAATTAGGGTACTTAATTGTATCCTAATTTATGGATTGATACTTAAATTGTTATGCAATTTTTAAGCAAGATGCTATGTTTAGCATGCTTCACTACATTTCCTGTAGAACATCTAGTGAGATGTATACAAATGAGTTTTGCTATATTTTCTGTGGGATGTTTAGCATTTCATGATTTGAGAACATGCTATAGCTCATATGGAACATCTAACAATAATACCATAACTATTATGTAGTGTCTGGTCAACTGCACTATATTCCTTTTAGGACGTTTAGTGATAATGGATTTTGTTATATTCCCTATGAGACATTTAACGAAATATATGTAATGATTCTCATTATATTCCTTGTGGGACATTTAGCGATTTATGATTTTTTTTTTAAAAAAAACATGTTATAGTTCCTATGGAACATCTAGCAATCTGTGATTTAAAATTTTACTATATTCCCTACGGGACGTTTAACGATTCGTGATTTGAAAAATGTACTATAGTTCATGTGGAACATCTACCAATGATACCATAACTATTGTGTAGTGTTTGGTAGATCAAAAGATTTAAAAATTCATGTTATAACTACTTTGTAGCATATAACATATTGAATCTGAAATTCATGTTATGACTATTGGGCAGTGCATAATAAAATAATATGAAATTTCTGTTACAACTACTGTGTAGCATCTAACAAAACAGATTTAAAATCCTTGACAAAAAATGATGATGCATGTAAAATGCAAAAATCAAATTCTGTAATTATATTCTGTATTTTGTACTTGATAAAGGAATTACAATTTTAATACAGACTAACTATGTAATTAATAATTCTGTGAATTATTAATTAATGATATGAATTTCATGAGTTAATTATGAATGGACCAAATTGTAAGGAAGAAATTTGGATTTGAATGTAAGCAAGTTTTGATGGATCAAAACAGATATTTTTCATTATATATACTTCATGTTTGCATGTCATGTTCCATTTCTCATTTCATCTTCATTTTCTTTTCCTTTCATTTTCTCTTTGCATTGATTTTTTCTTTCTTTGATTACTTTATCATCTGACGTCCGATTTGCAATCCATCAGATCCTACGGCTGACTCGCAATACAGACCACATAGAGGAGTAGAAATTCTAGTAGATATGATTATTCTATCTCTCCATTTTCCTCAGAACACTTTTAGAAAGCTCCACCATCCTTCCTCTGACTTACCTACATCTCCACAAGTGTACAAATGTGGGTAATGAGGTAATATTTTCTTATTTCTATAAATAAATTATTTATAAAGTTAGTAATCATAATCAATTTTAGAATGCAGATTAGTATGCACATTACTCAAATTATATTAGAAACTGGTAAAAAATGCATGAAATTTTGAAATTAAACCTTAAAAATATGAAAATTTTAGCTCAGGTTTGCTATATGTCCAATCAAATGTCTGGAATCCCGATCAGAAGTCTAGATTTTCAATTGCCATCCAAATTTTTGATTAACATTGCCTAATGTTGATCGGCATTACATAATGTCGATTGACATTCCATTTTGCAAACCAAAAAAATTTATTTTTTTATTCTTGAAGCTTATCCAATGACCGATGAAATTCACTGGCTGTTTTCACATAACTCAAGAATTATTTCATGGGCTGCTAGTGAATGTGGCACAGCTAATTTGGGCCTCAGGTTTTAGACAATCAATTATTGCGCTTCCGATAGTTCGGGGTCGATCTTACTACTATTCTCTATTTGCTTTAATTGAGAGGTGGATGGACACCACCTACACTTTTCACACTCGCATAGGGGAACTAACTATTTCTCTTATGAGCTTTTCTACCATCACTGGGGTTGCCTTCGAAGGAACTCCTGTTCCTTTCGACATTAGTTATTGCGGTCTTTATGAAGATGCATAAAGTTAGTACATGCATAACTTGATTGGGCTCATCCTAATATGGAAGAATCAAAAAAATGTTCTCCTTTTGTCTCTAGTCGAGGGATTCAAATGTTTGCCCACTACTACTCCCCATTAGATTGCTCAAAAGGTGAGGTGTCTCCTCCTTATACTGCTAGGCACGACTCTTTTCTGTGAAACTGGTCACGAGGTCAACATTGCTTTACTTGGCCCCCTTCAGGACTTAGGTCGAGTTGCTACTCTTGATTGGGGATCTACTACATTAGCCTATCTTTACTACAGACTAGATACTGTCTGTAGAGGTGTTGTCATGACGTGTGGCTTTTGGCACATCCTATATGTACATTTTTTTTGCATGATTTACTAATTTTTTTTCTAGATTTAGTGTATAAAGATTGGGCTGATCCAGGCTTTTGATGGTTCGTCCCATCTGGCTAGTGTTAGAAATATTCTTCAGACTTATTGTGATAAGATAAACTCCATTGAGTGGCACCTGGTAAGAAAATAAAATAATCAGTATTTTATAATGCAAGTTAAACTTAATTAACATAATTTGCAGATTAATTCTGATTGGATGGAGGGAGTTGATGATGTCTAGAGAAATAATTTTATGGCTAGAGCAGTATGTCTTGAGTCCATGAGGATTTTACTCCTTGGATATGGTTGTCAGATATGGTATCTGGGGGAACAAGTTTATCATTGGTTTTTTAGATGTTCATAATGTTGTATTCTTAAATTTTATCTAATGACCGATGAAATTCACAGGCTATTTTCACATAACTCGAGAATTATTTCACAGGCTGCTAATGAATATGGCATAGCTGATTTGGGCCTCAGGTTTTAGACAATTAATTTCCACACTTTTGATAGTTCAAGGTCGATCTGACTACTATTCTCTACTTGTTTTGATTGAGAGGTAGATGGATACCACCCACACTTTTCACACTCGTATAGAGGAACTAACTATTTCTCTTATGAGCTTTTCTACCATCACTAGGATTGCCTTTAGAGGAACTCCTGTTCCTTTTGACATTAATTATTGTGGTCTTTCTGAAGATGCACAGAGTTAGTACATGCGTAACTTGATTAGGTTCATCCCGATGTAGAAGAATTAGAAAAATGTTCTCCTTTCATCTCTATTAAAGGGATTCAGACGTCTGCCCACTACTACTCCCCATTAGATTACTTAGAAGGTGAAGTGTCTCCTCCTTATATTGCTAGGCACGACTCTTTTTTGTGAGATTGGTCACGAGGTCAACATTACTTTACTTGACCTCCTTCATGAATTACGTCGAGTTGCTACCCTTGATTGAGGATCTACTACATTAGCCTATCTTTACTACAGACTGAATACTATCTATAGAGGTGTTATCACGATGTGTGGCTTTTGGCACATCTTGTATATACATTTTTTTTTGCATGATTTACTGATTTATTTTTTCTTTTCCAAATTTAGAGTATAGAGATCTGGTTAATCCGGGCTTTCAATATTATCAGCTCCAACAGGAGTCTCCCTCTGATGCAGAGATGGGGTTTGTCCCATCTGGCTAGCGTTAGAAATATTCTTCAGACCTATCATGATAAAATAAACTCTATTGAGTGGCACCTGGTAGGAAAACAAAATCATTAGTATTTTATAATGCAAGTTAAACTTAATTAACAGAATTTGCAAATTAATTCTGATTGGCTGGAGGGAGGTGATGATGTCTAGCGATACAATTTTATGGCTAGAGCAGTACATTTTGAGTCCATGAGGATTTTACTCCCTGAATATGGTTGTCAAATGTGGTATCTAGGGGAATAAGTATATTGCTGGTCTTCTAGTCTTTCATAATGTTGTATTCCTTCTGATATCCCTCCTTCAATGTTACATAACTAACACCTGATAGGTTTAGAGCTGAGAGAGGCACTACAAGGATATGCTGCCTCAACTTTATTTGAGCGATCTTGCCATTACCTGTAATTCATTCATGAGAACCTCCTAGCGTAGATTCCTACTGACCATACTGAGGTAACTTCTGATAATTTCATTTATTCTTTTAGAACCCATAAATTACTCATTCTATTTCATAGTTTGAGGAGATTGGTTCCCTTGCTACCGAGGCGGTGAGGGTAGAGACCGAGACTACTTAAAGGATTTAGAGATCTGAGCCCAGACTTAGTCATACACACTATACTCAGCACATTGGAACTAGTTATGAGGGGGCTTTTATTGGTGCTATCCTTGGCGATGTCTCTCTTCTGGACAGATCTATGCTTTATTAGGCTCCTGCTATTTAGACTTTAGTTGAGCAGTATATGCACTTTAATGATGCTCAACTTCCTAGCTTTTCTCTGGTAGATACTTCTCATGTAAGCCTATATGACTTATTTCCTGCATGATCTATACACTTAACACAGATGTTAGTAGAAAATTTTATAAAATAGGTTCCCCAGACACAGGCAAAGTATTTGCACGGTCTAACCTCATCTTAGAGGTTATTTACTATGCAGGTCACAGATAGTTGGCGAGTAAGTATATACACTGAAAAATGCAAAGTGTAATATGACATTTCCCATATGTGCAGAGTTATTCCAATGGTCTAGAGCGTGAGAATGAGATGCTTCACCAACAGCTTGTAGACTTAGGCATTAATCCTCATTGTGCTAGGATTTCATCTGCTAGACCTTCAAATACTTATCAATATGATGATCTGATTAGAGGATGGAGGCCTTGGCCCAATTCGGGAGCTCATAATGACTTATTAAGACTATTTTTATTTTTAACTCTCAGCATGCTTGTATTTGACTATTTCTGTAGTACTATTACTTTTGGGATTCTGCACTGTTTTGAGTACTATTATGTATCATTCGAAATGGTAGCTGCTTTTGAGCAAACTTCTTCCATTAAAATCCTTCTAACAATGGATAATGCTGAATAATTAAATAAATAACTAATTAATTAAAAGGATAAATAATGAATATTATCCCTTTAATAATTGTTTATTTATCCTTATCTCTTTTATATTCCATCACCTCATCTTATCCATATTCCTTGAGCAAACAGAATCATTTTCTCATATGGACTCATTTTCCTTCTCTATATAAAGAATACACAAAAGGCATTATTCCTTATTCTCTACACTTTCAATCATAACTCAAGTATCTCTCCAATTAATGAAGAAATTCCTTAAGAGCCTTGATGGAAATGATTGGAACAACTTTCTCCCTTTTCATTGTAAGTCACTAAAATCCCTTCAGCATTTGAATATCGACAACAACCCTTTGCATGCTACTGTAACTTTTTAGGATGTTAAGGACCATGTGTTCAGATTTAATGGGCAAGAGTTATGCCTAATGATTCAAGAATTTGCTTGTATCTTGGGGTGCTCATTAAACTCAATTGCCATGATTGCTCTTCCTGATTTGATCATGTAGTTTCTTGATAAGCTAGTAGCGTTCTTTGATTTACCCCCAAATGACATATATCTATATTCTCACAACCCTAGGACCATCAATCTATCTTCTCTGATTATTGTCTATGAAACTAAAGATAAGAACAGTGTTGTTTGGACCAGAACCATTGCTTTTTGTTTTTATGCACAATTTTGCTAGTTTCATCTTATAGAAATGCTAACACACAGATTGTGAGTATTTTAGAGTAGGTACAAGCTAGAGCCGACCTTATACCCGTTATTCTTGCTGAAACTATTATAGGACTAGATAACTTTAAAACTCATAATCATCTTTTAAGTAGTTTACTTCTCCTTCAGGTGTCCTTTATTATTTTCTTTCTCTTTTATTTGCCTTAACTTTTGTCTAAGTCACCCTTTCGGGTTTTTAACTTAGCAGGTTTGCCCTAACTTTTGCCTAAGCTACCTTTTTGAGTTTCTAACTTAACAGGCTCTTTTTTTTAGATCTGGCTACAGGAAAAGCTGAGTTTGCTTATCATTCCTGCCAACCCTTTGGCTTATCAACCTCATCAGCTACAGTCTCGTCCATTGAAGATGAAGGATAAGCTTACTATAAACCAATGGGTTGATGTCATGACCCAAAATAAGGAGTTATGACTGGCGCTAGAGAACGAGAATTCTTTTGAATTCAGAACCTGTAGCAAGCCTTAAAATAAAAACACATACAAAAAGAACATAAAAATACACAAGAACTAAAAATTTAATTAATATAAAATAAATCTTTATATTGTAATAATAAAATATCTTCATACAATATTCAAATATAGGGTCTCTAATTAATACAACGCAATGCTACAATAATAAACACTACTATTGTAGCGATTACTAAAATACAAGAAAATGTATGGTTCAATATTTACATAAATCAGCTAGAGAGGAAAGAGTCCGACAAATAGTTTTACTAGGGAGATCTGAAGTAGAAGATCCTGAAAAAATATTGAGGGGAGTAGACTTCACTGAGTGAATTATTATAATATATGTAAATGCAACATAAAGCCATATACAATCAAGCATTAGTATAATATATATATATATATATATATATATATATGCATTTCATGCACATGCCAAAGAAAAAATTTTGGGTGAAGGATCGGAGCAGAACCCTAAAATATTCTGCAATCTTGATCACTAAACCTCACTAGTAAATAGGCTCACTTAATTCCAAAATATTTCTCTTCTCAATTTTTGGACAGTAGACTGGCTCCGAAACATTAAGTAAACCGAGCTCCCGCAGTCTTATTATCAGCATGATTGGCTCTGAGACACTAGGTCAACCGAGCTCCCGTAATTACACCACTCTCTTATCACAAATCTCAATAGTCAATTATTCATATCTCACATCAATAAATTCCATAATATAAATCCTAACATTTTAACGTACTAGTGCGCATACAGTTCTAGTGTAGCCCACTAGATAGCACGTTCTACTAATATCCTCCCAAATATTTTATCAAAAATAATTAAATGAATGAAATCATATTAAATATGTAAAGCACCCAATTTATACAAATAAATATTCAACTTAATATATATATATATATATATATATATATATATATTAACAATAACAATTAATTTTTAATGCAACATGGCATAAAAAATTTCATATTTTATTAACAACATAGATGCCAATAATTTCTCTATGTGCAATACATACATTATTTAAAATAATTATTCTCAATTATATATATATATATATATATATATATATATATATATATATATATATATATATATATATATATATATTAACAATAATAAATATCATTTAATGAAATGAGCATAATTAAATTCATAATTATTAAAAATAAGTGGACGCTCATAATATTTATCTACATGTAATGTATACATATAATAATAATTCACAATTTTGCGCTCCTCTAAAATGACTCAACTGGCCTGATCCTGTAGGTTTTGGTTTTGACACAACTACAGAAAAATAAATAAATAATAATAATAATAATAATAATAATAATAATAATAATAATATTATTATTATTATTATTATTATTATTATTATTATTATTATTAGAATTAAATCCCTAATTTTATACATCTAGAATTTCTAATGAACAACTCGATCTAGGACACAACTCGATAAAAAATCAAAACTCAGGACCGACCTAATGTCACGTTTTACGAGAATTCTACAAAAAATTTGATAAAGACTCCTCTGTAAAACAGACATCTCTACTAAAAGTAGAGTCAATCCTGCACGCAAGCACATTTTAAATATACATAAAATGCTTAACTTCTCGGGTTGGACCCTCGAACTACATAAATTGCCCAATTGAGAACCAATATACTCAAAATTAATAATAAAATAATAAATATTCATAATTCACTAAAATTCATAAAAATAATAAAATACCACAATTCATTTATTTAAATAATAAAAGCATCCAAGATATTTATTTTCAAAATAAAAAATAAAATCTCAAATAAAATTAAATAATATTAATAAAATCCATTTTTCAAATATTTGAAATTAAATAGCATAAATTACCAATAATTATTTAAATTGCTCAAATATATAATAAAAATAGTTAAAATTTCATTTAATCATAAAAATAATAAATAAAACTATTATTTCAATATATTTTTGGAAATTATTATTAATTAGCTAAAAATAGTAAATAATTCATAAAAATTATTTTAATACTATTTATTACTCAAAAATTATCCAAAACATAATAATTAACAATAATTTCAATTAAAATATAAATTTACTATTTTTTTCAAAAATCCAATTTTTACATAAACATTCAAAAATTTATAATAAAATTCGAAATACATTTCAATAATATTTCTTCACAAAATATGCTTAAAATAATTAGTATAATTTATTAAAAAAATAATTTTTCTGAGCTCGGAATAGTATATGAACAGTAACCCCAAGCTCGAAAATTCAAAATTTTTAGAAAAATAAATAAAAATCACATTTAGCTTTCTGACAACCTCTACAACAATTAATCTCAAAGCAACAATAGTTAATAAACTCAAATAAAGGCTTAAACTAACAAAAAACTCAAATATTAAAAAATGAATTATATAAAAACGGGATAGTTACCAGAGTTAAAACTCGAAACGGTTTGAAGATTTAGAAAGCTTTGAAGAGACCAATTTTACGTCCTGAGGCGGTGGTGGCATTGGGTGGGTGTAAGTTGAGCAGGGAAAGAAAGAAAAAAAAACAAGAAAAGAAAGAAAGAAAGAAGAAGGGGAAGAAGAAGAAGAAGCTGGTGAGGGAGCAAACTAATGGACGTTTTTTATCAAAATTTTTTTTTTTCAAAAGCATAAAAGACAAAATTTTAAAAAAATATTTAAAATATCCTCTCTCACTAATTTCATTTGTACAATATATATATATATATTTGACAATTAATTTAATTTAATAAAACTACACAAATAATAATCAATTAAATAATCAAATATTAATTAACACTAATTAATCTCAAATAATATTAAATAATATACAACAGTAAATTTAAGATTTTAATTTCAAATTAATAATAATGTTATAATGTAATAAAATAAATAATAACACTAGAATTTAATTTAATTTAATTTCACAAATAATAAAAATAAAAATATTAATAATATTAAAAAAATATTCAACACTAAATATTCAAATTTAATTTCACAAAATAATTAAATATTATAATTTAATAAAATAATTATTAACACTGCAAATCCTAGAATTAATTTAATAATTTATAAAATTTCAGGTTATAACAGTTGATTAGTTAAGGGGCATTGCAGATGCTAAGATCACATGGGTCTACCATTGGTGGAAATTGAAGTTCATAACCATTGAGCTATATGATCATAGTGTTCCTATTCATGGGCTACGTTTCTTTACTTTTTTCTCCTCTTCACGTCTTTGTCGTCAGTACGGTCGCCCACAGTTCATTCACTGTTCTTACTGACTTTGAAGGCTTCCCTTTGAGACAGGACTTTCTGGATAAGGTTAGGAGCTTGTGGCCTCATAGGAAGTTCGAGCGAAACATGCATTTGAATGCCAATGTGACTACTGATGATAACTAAAAAGCTTGGGTTATCATGCAAACTACAAGGCCACTCGGATTTGCTAAGTACAAAAGGACTCAAATGTTGGAGGATGAATCACAAAATAAGAAACCAAGACATATTTAGTGTAATGATCTCATAGATACGATTTTTTAGGCTTTTCATGCTTTATTTTTTCCCTTAAGTACTTATGCCTTATAATAAAGATAGGATATGCAATATTCAAAAAAAAATTCATTTCAATTTGCTTCATTAATTAGGGCCAAAATAAGTACATTTATTACATCACATGAGATAACTCCTATTATCAGATAGTCATTTCAAATTTTTTAACTAAATATTTTTCTCTCACTTTTATTTTCCTAATTTTTGCCTGACTAGTCCTTTGCAGGTTTTCTAATCAGCGAGATCACCTCTTTTCTTTTATTCCCTAATTTTTACCTGCTAGCCCTTTGTGAGTTTTCTGAACGATGAAAATGTCCTAATTTTTGCCTGACTAGCCTTTTCAGGTTTTCTAGCTAGCGGACTTTTTTTGTATACTATTATTATTTTCTCTTTTTTTAAAGATAGTATTTCTTAAGATGATCCAGGTTGATTGGCTCAATGAACTCATTCCTTTCAAGATATGATATTTTTGTAACTCCCTTAGGTAAAATTGACTTGATTAAATATGGTCCTTCCCAATTTGGTCTGAACTTTCCTCTTAGATCAAATACTACTACTCTAGACTGTTTTAACACCATGTCCCTAACCTTTATCTTCCCAAGCTTAACCTTCTTGTTAAATGATCTTGCTATCCTTCTATGATACATATAAGTATGAAATAAAGTATTCATCCTCTTTTCGTCAAGAGATACGAAATAGTCATATCTCTTTCGTGCCTATTCATTCTTAGGCATTTTAGCTTCCATAACCACTCATAAAGATTTGATCTCAGTTTCTATAGGCAAAACTGCTTCACAATGATACACTAAAGAGAATGGTGTTTGGCCCATGGTAGTTCTAGTTGTAGTCCTATACCCCCTACAAATCAGAAAGAAAAAAATCAGACCAATCCTTGTAAGTTTTGACTATTTTAGAGGGAATCTACTTAACATTTTTATTAGCTGCTACTATTGCTCCATTAGTCAGAGGGCGATAAGGTGAAGACTTATGATGTTCAATCCCATACTTCTATAGTAACTCTACCATTTCTGCCTGAAATTGGACACCATTATCTATCACAACATGGTGCAGGACCCTATACCTGCAAATAAGACTCTTCTCAATAAACCATGCCATTTGTTTTACTTTTAGAGTGTTGAAGGACTCAACCTCTACCCATTTGAAAAAGTAATCTATTGCCACAACTATATATTTATGCCCATTGGATGTTGTCAGCCTTATTTCTCCTATAATATCAATCCCCCACGTTGAAAAGGGCTAAGGAGATGACAAACTATTTAGCACCGTAGTAGGAAAATGATTAAGATTCATATCGATCTAGCACTTATGGCACTGTTTTACTATTTTGATACAATCTTTTTTCAAACTCATCCAATAATACCCTTGTTTGATTTTCTTCTTAGTTAAGATCATTCCATTCATGTGAGAACCACATACTCTTGCATCAATCTCTGTCATCACCTCTTCAACTTCATCTTTCTTGAGACATCTGAGCTGCATTCCATTCAGCATTCTTTTGAATAATACTCCATTGTGACTTGTATAATTACATGCGAGAACACAAAAAGCATATTTATCTTTTGAAATCGCTTCATCTGGATACTTCCTCTAAATGTCATAAAACCACGGCTTCTCTTTAGGCTCTATTTTAATACCCATAGTTTGTTCTCCTCCATAATATAGAGTTCTTGATTTTATGATTACCGAAGGCTTCATAGTCAATCCAGTCACATTATCCCACATCAAAGAGAGTATTGCCAATGCATCTGCCATCTGATTATCATCTCTTGACAAATGGATGAAGAGACATTTAGTGAAGTTCCTTATTAAAGTTTTCAAATAATAGATATAAGGCTTCAGCTTTTCCTCTTTCACCTCCTATTCTTCATTAGCCTAATTGTTGACCAACATTGAATCCCCATATACCAATAACTCTTTTGCTTCAGCTACTATTGCTACCTCCACTCCATGAATGCATGCCTCAGACTCAGCCATATTATTTGTTACCTTAAAATCTAACTTCTTGGCCATTGGTATGGTTTCTCCTTTTAGCATAACAAGAATCACTCTTAATTCGGCTCCTTTGTTATTTACAGCCCCATCAAAATAAAGCTTCCACTCCCGATGCTCTACGATTGCTAAGTTCTCATATGGAAACTCTAAATTCCACTGTTCATCCCCTTCTACTGCATTCTGAGCTAGGAATTTTGCTACTGCCCTTCCTTTGAGTATGAGCCATTGAGACATTTGTCTAATTAAAGCAGATACTTGAAATAGATATCTTAAAGGAACTTTCTTTAAAGTAGCCTGGACTTTATAGGACTAAAAATAATGCCTCAATTTTCTTATTGCCCATATTATTATCATACATGTCTTCTCTACTAAATTATACTTTTCCTTATATGGCAGAAACTTCTTACTAAGGTAATACATTGCATGTTCTCCTTAATCCAATCCTTCTTGTGCTAGCATTGCCCCTATTGCATTTTCCTCTAGAGCCAAGTATAGAATCAACAACTTAACTTGCCCTTACGGCTTTAATACAAGCGAATTAGCAAGATATTCCTATCAAAAGCCTTCTGAAAATTGTCATTCTACTTCTCAGGTTGGTCTTTCCTTAAAAGCTTGAAGATAAGGTCACAAATATTAGTAAGCTTTACAATTAACCTACTAATATACTGCAACCTACTAATGAATCCTCTTACTTCTTTCTCTATTTTTAGCACCGACATTTCCTGGATAGCTTTCACTTTATCTGAATCTACTTTAATTCCTTTGCTACTAACTATATGCCTTAGTAGTTTTCTTGAAGTAACCCAAAAAATTCATTTATTTGGGTTGAGCCTAAGAATGTACCTCTCAATTCAAGCTAAGAACTTATCTAAAGTTTCAAAGTATCCCTCTCTGGTCTCATACTTGACCATTATATTATCTACACATACTTCTACTTCTTTATGCATCATGTCATGGAAAAGAGCAGTAGTTGCCTTTTGATATGTTGCACCTGCATTCTTCAATCCAAAAGGCATAACCTTATAATAATATGTCCCCCATTCTGTAATAAAAGCTATTTTGATCTTGTCCATGACTGCCATCATTATCTAATTATATCTTGAAAACCCATCCATAAAAGAATATATTGTGCTCGACACCGTACTGTCCACTATCAATCAATGTGAGGTAAAGGAAAATCATCTTTTGGGCATGCTTTGTTTAGATCCCTAAAATCCACACACATTCATACTTTATTGTCTTTCTTAGGTACTAGTACTATGTTTATCAACCCTTGAGGATAATCTACCACTTTTAGAAAATTAGTTTGGATTTATTTAGCAATTTCCTCTTTTATCTTTTTAATCCATTATGGTTTTAGCCTGCATAGTTTCTATTTAACAGGTTTAATTTTTGGATAAGTTAGGATGTGATGTTCCATAATTTTCCTATCTAAACCCAACATATCTTCATAAGTCTAAGCAAATACTACTTTTCTTTTTGTTAATATTCTTTTAAAATTTTTTCTCTCTTTAGGAGTTACATCATGTGATATAAAAATATTCTTAGGATTATCATTTATGCCCATGTTTAATGAATCTAATTGAATGGATACAATGTTTAACAAGAACATACAATCAATATTAAAATGCACAGAACCATCAGGATGGACATTACACAAGTAAGTCAAACTAGAATTCATATCATTGACCATGGGAAAAATAAAGTCTTCACCCTTATAAAGGTTGAACGTTATTACATCAGTTTCTTTATAAAAAAACAGCACTAAAATTATTACTAATGATAGTAACTAAATCCTAGGGTGGCTCCTCTTCAGATGGCAAACATAGCAGCTCTTCAACAGTAGTATCACCCATCCTCTCAGCTACCTGCTTCATTACTTCCTCTTTGTTATCCTCTACCAAGTTCTCCATAATTTGCTCCTTAAAGATCTTGAACCCAGGAATGTCTTTTCCAGCAATATTAACATATTCCTTAGCACCCAAATAGTACTTTCCTTCCCCTGGCTCGATAAAATTCTCACTTATCGATTCAATTCACCCTAAGGGCTTATTTATCTTGGCTTTTCCCTTCTTCTTTCCTCTTTTCCTACTAGGTTCTGTCTCAATGCACCATAATCCCTTGGTGTCACCTTGACTTCTGAATTCTGGGGGTGTAAGGCTTCCTTGCTCATTCTTTCCCGACCGCTATCTAGGTTGATAATTCATACTCTCCATCATCCTCACAACTCTCGGATCCATCTCAGTTCCATCGAATATTCCAATAACTTGAAAATAGGGGAACACATACTTATTTTTATTTATCCTATATGGCTACCACAGCTACACTAGTTCCAACTTCTATAGTCATAAACTCTCCTTTATGAGGGAATTTTATCTTTTAGTGCACAATTGAGGGTACCCCTCCTAGAGCATGGAACCATGGCCTTCCTAAAAGCAAGGCATATATGATAGGGATGTCTAATATAATGAACTCAACAGTTAACTCTACAGGTCCAATTTTAACCAGAGCTTAGAATGTGCCCTCCATATTCTGAGTGCTATCATCATATACTCTAATTATAAGATTTGAACCTTTCAAATCATAAGCTTTCAAACCCAAATTAGGTAGGATTTTTAATGGACACATATTAATAGCAGAACCGTCATCTACCATTACAAAATTAGTTCTCTTTCCTCCTACTTCAGCTGGGATAAATAGTGCCTTATTATGATTTTTACCTTCTAAAGGCAAATCATCATCTGAGAACATTATCAAGCCATGATTCTTTTTCATGACCTTTACTACTATAGCCTCAGGTGTAGTTGTTATTTTGATACTCATATTTGACAGAGCCTTAATAAGAGCTCTTTAGTGGCTGCATGAATGCATCAATAATTCTCAAATGCTCACATTTGCCTTAACTTTCTTTAGTTGCTTTAAGATTAGGTCTTCTTTTTGCCCTTCCTCTACTTCTACATCCTTTGTCTCTTCTTTTTTTGTAACTCTCTTAATTTTCTTTTCTACTGCCTTATAACTCTTTCCATTTCTGGTGACATGGTTCATATTAGGATTATCACTCCATACATCAAGACCACAAAAGCTCTCTTCATAAGAGCCATACCAAATGTCAATAACCCTAATAATTTGATCCCTCATTCCATCTTTCCATACTTCCATTATGCATGTTTCTTTCCTTTTCAGCTCCTCCATGTTAAGTTTGCCCAAATGTTGGCTCAGTAGCTCTTCAACTCCCTCTTGAGACTGTTAAAAAGTAAAAGATCCATTGTTCTTTCCTTTTATGCCATCATCTTTGAACTCTTCACCCTATCCTAAGGGCACAATCTCCTCTACTGGTATATCATTTGAAGCACGCTTAGAGTAAAATACTCTATAGTTGAACTTACCTAAAGGTTGCCTAATAAACCTTCAACCCCTTTCAATGGATGCTTAGGAGTTTCATATTTTCTCTCTTCTTCCATCAGCTTATTATCAAACTCATCACCCTGTCCTGAGGGCACAATTGATTCAAAGGGAATATCAACAAAGGGTGGCTTTGAATAGAACACCTTAAAGTCAAATTTGCCTAAAGGTTGCCCTAATAAATCCTTTGCTCCTCTAGAGGCATTAAGAGATTTCTCACTCTCTGTAAGGTTTAAGTTTTCAAAGGAGTCCAACACTTCCTTTTCGCTAACTCCTAAGTTTATTATCATAGTGGCTAGTGGTGGAACATTTTGGTAGTCTGGGAAAAGGTTATTTCTAGTATTTATGTTACAATTAGACTTTTTAGGATCTGTGATTTTTTGGAGTCTATAAGGTTTTGGATTTCATGTTTTAAATGAATATAGGTGTCTGTGGAGTGGCCAGTTACTTAGTAAAATTTACAGTAGTTGTTTGGGTCATAGACTGGAACATTTGGGTTTGGTAGTTTGAAAAAGGTTAAGGGTCTAAGCAAGCCTTTTTGGATCAAATGATCTAAGACTTTGGAAAGTGGTTGGTTAAAATTGGAGAATCTCCTGGGCTGTTGAACTGTACGCACCTCCATAACTCGGCTAGTACTTTCCTGTTGTGTGCCCCTAGTTGGGTAATTTCAAGTTCTTGTACTTTAAAACTTTTCTTCTTCTCACTCTCAATCTCTTCGGCCTGTAAATCATCATTATACAGGTCTATAAATATTTTGGAATTCATTATTTGCAATCTTTTAACCAAATTAGGCAACACGTTATGGACTACCATCCTAACCTGATCTTTCTTAGCCAACTTATTTTTCATTAATCCTACCTTGTTCATAAATCTAGTTAAGAAATTAGAAAAGGATTCATTTTATTTTTGCTTAGTCAGTTCCAAATCCTTGATGGACACTTCTAATCTAGTATTACAGTCATACTATTTTAAAAAATAGTACACAATTCTTTCCAATCAGCCTTGACAGACTTTTCCAACCCATAGTACTAGTTTACAACCATTCCTTCTAAAGACAATACAAATAACCTAGTCATCACTGCTAATGGGGCCTTAGTAGTGCTTATAGTAGTTGTGTACTAACTGAGATGAATCCTAAGATCTCCAGTTCCATCAAACTTCTACAGCTGAGGCATTTTGAATTTCTTAGATAGCTTATTACCCTCTGTTAGCAGCATATCATCAAAGTCAAATGAATATCCCATGCCTTGTCCTCTAATAAGCTCTTCTATCTTGGACATTTTATGGGTTAGTGCTTATAACTACTTTAACTAATGGTCTTGTACCAATTCAAGTGATTCTCTCTTTGCCTTTTTTTATCATGTAGTTCTTAACATCCTTAAGCTGCACATCAATAGTAGGTGGGTTTCTAGCAACAGGTTGCCCCCAACATTATTGGCAATAGGTGGAGCATTTGCAGTAAGTGGGATAGTTGTAGCAATAAGTGGTTGATCAATTGTAGGTGGTGGTAAGACAGTAGCAGCAGGTTGCTTCAATCCAGATAAAGCTTGTCTCAGTTCATCTCGTATCATAACCCCCATGTCATCCATTAAAGCTCCCTTGATGTCTTCTAAGGTCCAGTTCCCTCCTTGTTGTTGTTTCATTTCTATACGCTTAGTTGGAGTTGGTTTAGCTTCCAAGTAAAGCGGATTAATAGGACTCTTCTCTAGTCTGTGAAGAATCTCTTTTGCTATGGCTAAGACTTAAATATGTTCTTCTTAGTCTGCCACATTTCCGTCCCCAAATACAAGAATACCTAGATGAATTTATGATGGCTGTAAAATAAAGTGTTAGTGTGATGGATGAAAAGTATGTATATATGATGCACGTGCTATGCAACAAGTAATAAGTAAAAATCAAGTGTACAATATCCTTCTAACCTTATTCCTCCCATACATGCATTCAATGGCATGTCTCTTTTCCTAGGATTTTTTGGTCTTAGCCTTAATATCAATAGGAGATATTAAGAACTGACGTGCATGTCATATCTCTCAAAGCAGTAAAAGCATAGAAATAGTATTTGTAGGTATAAAGATTAGCCCAATCTTTATTAACCCAAGTGGGCTTATAAAGTATGGGCTTGGACCTTTATGGCTCATGGCAACATTCATAAGCAATTTGGGTAATCCTAAAGGAAGTTATTAGGCCACTACATAAGCTGAGCCTGGTAAAAAGGCTAAGGTTCCCTTAGTAAGATGCCACTTTTAAGACTTAAGTCACAGGCCAAGGTCAGAGGGGCTTAACATACTTTACAAACTCAAGAGAAGACTACCCCCTTTTAGGACTTAGGTTACAGACTAAGCCCGATAATCTCTCTTGAACTGAGTTAAGGCTAAGAGTGATGGTTGGCCAATTTACAATCCTATAAAGCTAGTGGAATCATGGAACCATAAACCAATGTCATCGGTTAATAAGGATATATAGAATGAATGCAAAAATAAAAAAATTCTAAAGAACATAAGTAGAATCAGTATCTCTTATCCCCAGTGGAGTCGTCACTGTAGAGGCCAGGGTTTAGTATGCGCTTAAGATCTTAGCAACCGTAACACTGTTTAAGCTCAGGGCTCTAGAGAACACACTAACCATTATCACAAAGACATGGCGTGGGGATAAGGAGTTGCCACCTAGGGTAATAACTGGGACAAATCGAAAAAGGTAGTACTCGATTCTCCAAAAGAAAGCTAGCACCATAATTAGGAGATTCTGAATACAAAATACCAACTTCTTTAAGTCTTTTATTTATTTAGAAATACTTTATAAATTACTATCTTATTCTCTATTTACATGCAATTTCATATGATCCCTTATTTACAATAATTAAATCCAAGCAAACTAGTCATAAAAAATACATGTAAACAATGCAATCATTTAAATTCATAATCCCTAAGTTAGTCTAATCTACATTGATTTTAATTAAATGAGCTAAATATAAATATTTAATTTACAAGTGAGCTTAAAGACTAATGGGCCTAATTCCTATTTAATTTTAATTAAGTGAACCTAAGTCTATTTATTTTAATTCTCAAAGTGGGACTAAATCTACAAATTATGAAGTATTTTAATTCTCAAAGTGGGCCTAACTCTAAATTAACCTAAATGGGCCTAAATTGATTTTTAAATTAAAACTAAAAATCCAATTAAAAGACTATTTATTAAACGGGTTAGAGCCTAAACGTGGGCTTGGGGTCCAAAACACACAAAAATAAGCAAAAAAAAACCCAAAAACATAAAAAAATCAAAACAAACAAATAAAAAAGGGTAAACTATGTAATTAAATTATTTCTTCTAAAAAAACCTAATTTTAATTAACATACAACCTAAATTAATCTACTACCTCCATTGATTTTAATTAGGGTTTACCAAATTGAACTTAATTTACTAATTAATTTTTAAGAATAAGAGAACTAAATTTTCAGTATTCCCACTATCAGGGTTATTATAAAATCTACCAAAATAATAAAGAAAATAAAATTAAAATACAACCCTTAAGAAGACAAATTAAATAAATTGAAAACCTAAAAAATAAAATAAAATAAACAGAGCAAAATTAAATTAAATCAGGATCTTGACTCTTGGCTTTCATTCATGGATTCTCCATGAGTTTCCTTAGTTCAATCATGTATTTATCACCAGAATCATGAAACACAAAGAATCAAAAAAGAAAATAAGATTAGAATTAATGAACAAAGAAAACAAAATAATGAAAATAAAATCTGAATAAAAAAAACACAAAAATAATAAAATCAAAAATAATAAAAAGAAAATAATAATATAAAAGAAAGAACTAATAAAAAAGAGTAGAATATGAGTAATGTTGTGCATATGCTATTTGAATGCCCCTCAGAATATGATTTCACCGTTTTGAGAAAATTGACTTTGCGCTTTCTTGATTTCTAAACTTTTTAGAAGAATGTACTTTGTTTCTTTTAAAAAAAAGGGTTTTGAAATGATAGTATCAGGTTAGGTCTCTTTTTTTTTTTAATCAATCTCTATTGCAGTAGTTGATTAGAATTTTTTTCTTTTTTTTACCCAATTCCCCCCTCTCAGCTCCTTTTCTTCTCTATCAATATTTTCTTTTTATATCTCATTCTTAAGCTAATCGCTTAAGTGATCATAGGAGTTACATGATCAAAGCAGCTCTAATCTCTCCCTTCCCAAAAAATAAGATAAGAATTTTAACTTTAAAAAAGAAGATTACACGTGTAAAAGACAAGTATTGGACCAGGACCAAAACCTATAAATAAATAATCAAATCAATTTATTTATAAATTAAATTTGGACCAATCACGGTGAGAAAAAAAGAAGTTTACTAAATTTTTTTTTAGCGCTTCGACATTCCAAAATATCGATTGGCATTGTATAATATTGATTAGCATTGTGTAATGCCAATTGGCATTACATAATACCGATTGGCATCGCGTAATGCTGATAAGCATTGTGCCATGCTGATCATAATACCAGTCGGCATTACATAATACTGATCGACATTAGGTAATGTTGATTAGCATTGCGTAATGTCGATTGGCATTACATAATACTGGTTGCACATTTCTAAATATACCCCTACAAAAGTCAATTTTTAACAATTAAACCCAGAAAACATTGCAATTTAGTTCTTAAAATCATGAAACTAAACACTAGAGGTCAATTTTTAATTAAATTTTCATCATAGAAGCTTTCGTCGCATTCAAGCATTATTAAATCCTGAAATTGGGTGCTTACACAACTATTCATTTTTTTGGATAGGTGTAACATTTGTACCCTTAAGAGGATTATAATTAAGTGTGATTATAATTATAGAGATATTAAGATGCAAGATAAGGAAGTATTGGAAATTAAATTTCTTGGTATGAATAAATTTGAAGAAATTAGAGAGAGATGATTAACGAAAAGGAAGGCAATGAAGTTTGAGTAGTGAAATTGAGATTTAGAAAATGATTTGATTATAAAAAAGTTTTGATAATAATAATACTCGAGGAGTCAAGCTAAAAAAATAATTAAATTAATTATTTTAATTAAAGGATTAAAAAAAGTACATGTGTCATTTTTATAGTGGCTTAAGGCCATAACAATCTTTTTAAGATGTCAGACTTATCTTACGGGAGAAGAATAACTTCATTTGGAATTCATCTCTTAATAAGAAAAAAAATAAATTGAGAGAAAGAGGTGAAGGAGCTCTAGCAAGGTGAGTGGAATTCTCCTTCACTTTTCTTTGGATTCTTTTTATTTAACTGAACATCTATTTATTGGTAAGTGAAAATCAAGTTTCTACTTGTTTCCTAAAGTTTATTTCCTTGGAACTCTTTGTTTAACTGAGTTTTAATTCTTGAAAAATCCTAAAATTTAATGTTCCAAAACTACTTACTGAAGTTAATTGTTAAGTATGATTTGTGTGAAGGTTATGCAAATCTTGGTTTATACTTATTGAGAATTCATCTAGAAATAAAGAAGTTTCAGAAATTCGGTGCACCTGTGAAAAGCAAAAGTGTGTAAGCCATGTTTGAAGTTCTGTAACTCCAAATGAGATGAAATTTATGCCTATAGAAAACTAAAGTTGACCCCTACAAATTTATTAGAGATAAGAAAAACTCAATTATGCCATTTTAATGGTCTTTTAGAGCCACGCATTTTAGTACACACACTTTATAGATAGCTTGATCATGATTAATTAGTATTGATGTTACTCCTTTGATACACATCCAATTGGTGTAAAAAATATTTCAAACCACTCTAGATACACACAAATTTTAATCTAGAGAATTTTATATATAATATAAATCATAGAATATTTAATAAATTTTTTATTGCACCCTATGACTTTTGTCATGATGATAGTCTATTGAGTAGGAGTAATGAACTTCAAAAGACCATAACTTTAGCTATAAAACTCCAAATGAGGTGAATGTTGATTATATAGAAATTTGGAAATGCTATCTATAAATTTTTAGTTTTGAGCTATAGTTGATTTTGTCATGACCCAAACAAGGAGTCATGACCGACACTAATGAACGGGAATTCTTTCGAATTTGGAACCTGTAACAAGCCTTAGAAAATAAAAGCATGCAATAAATAAATAAAATACACCATAATTAAAAACTTAAATTGATATAAAATAAATACTCGATGTCATATCATAAAAATAAAATATTTCATACAATATTCAGAGAAAGGTCTCTGACATAAAAACAACATTATACAGATACTATTGCAGTTTTTTAGAGTACAATAAAAGTCATATGAGCAATTTACATAAACTAGCCGCGGCTGAAGAAGTCTGGTGCATGGGCCTACTACTGAGGTCTGAGAAAAAAGAATCTTCTATAAAATAAATAATTGAGAGGAGTCAGACCTCACTGAGTGAATTATTATATTATATATACATGCCCCTTCTAATGTCATATGAAATCAAGCATCAGTATATATAATAAATATATAAAGGCATTTCATACAAATTCTGAAATCACTTTTATATAATAAATGCTGAAAAACATTTATTTAGATGAAGGATCAAATAGAACCCTAATTAATTATAACCTTAAGAAAAAACATCTCTCTAGCCATACAGGCTCACTTGATTCCAAATTAATTCTCTTATTCTTTTTTGGACAGTAGACTGGTCTTGAGACACTAAGTCAACCGAGCTCCAGCAGTCTCACTATTAGTGTGATTGGGCCCGAGACACTAGGTCAACCAAGCTCCAGCAACCACACTAATTACTCATATCAAATCTTAAATAATCAATCAATCAAATAAATGTCACCTCAAGTGATTTAATAACTCAACCCTAAAATCTATAGCACCGGTACGTACACGGTCCTAGTATTGCCTACTAAGCAGCACATTCTATTGATATCCTTTAAATAAAATTCAATATACATATGGGAAATAAATAATGCATATTTAAACATAATAACATTCATAACAATGAAATAAACCATATATATACTAGAAATATATCGAAAATATACTAAGTATATTACAAGTATATATATGTTATATAAATCCAAAATCAACCATAAATATACCAAATATAAACCATGACTATACCAAAAATATTCTAAGTATATATTGAAAATATAACATGCATATATATTGAAATATACCAAAAATATACTGAAAATATACCTAACATATACTAAAATATTTAATAAAACAATTCATGAATAATTACATATTAAAATATGAATACTCAATATCATGCATCCTCTATGCGATGTATATATAAAATAATAACTCACGATTCTATGCTCCTCGAGACTAGTTTGACGGCCCGGTCCGATAGGCCTCGGACTCGGCGTAACTAGAAAATAATAATAGTAACAATCAGAATAAATCTAACTTATAATTTTAAAGAAGACTCAATCTAAAAATACAAAATCCAGACAAATATGAAAATTCAGACTTGACCCGACATCACGTTTTATGAGAATTCTACTGAGAATTCGACTGAATCTCTTCTGTAAAATGGATATCTCTCTACTAAAAACTAGAGCCGATCCTGCAAGAAAAATACACTTCTAACACAGATAACTCAACACCTCGGGTTGGGATCCCGAACTACACAATTCCCAACCGAGGCTCACAAATTCATCAAAAATACATTTAAAATAATAAATATAGTAAAAAACAATAAATTCCATAAATATCCTCAAAACACCAAAATATAATATATCTAAACAATAAAACACCAAATACAATTATTCTCACAATTATTAAATAAAAATCCCAAATAATAATATAATATTAATAAAAATCTAATTTTTCAATAATTACACATAAAATAGTAAAAATTCACTTTTATAAATTCAAATAGCTTTAATAGCCTCAATATGTATTAAAAGTAATTAAAAACCCGTTAAATCACCGAAATAGTAAATAATATATTATTTGAAATTAATTTCCAAAAATTAGTATTAATTAATTAAAAATAGTAAATAATTTATAAAAATCATTTTAATACCCTATATAATTCTAAAATCATTTAACACATATTATTTAACTATAATTTTCATAAAATTACACAATTAACTCAATAATACAAAATATACATAATATAATTAATAAAAAATTATACAAATTCACCAAAAATCATTTTAAATATTCTAAATTTATTAACTCACATTAAAAATGCAAATTTAACTAAATTTTCAATAAAAATAATTAATTAACATAATTATCAAAAATTCAATATTTAATATTAAAATAATAAAAAATTAACCAAAATTCAAATTAATTCAAAAAATATATTTGAGAAGCTTGAGCTACAAAAAACAACATTTGTGAAGCAAGTTTTCATGAATCAACCTAAATCAATTCAAAAAAATTAAAAACCCTAAAACACATAAACTAAAAATTAGAGATATCTAAAAATCTAGAGTTTTGAGCTCAAACGGAGCTTGGAAATGGACTCGCCGAATGAAAAGCTTTTGAAAGAGTCCAGTCTGACGAGCTAGGGTGGCCAAAATCCTCACCGGCGATGTGAAACTCAAGTTTCAGCCTCCTCTGTTTTCCAGCGATTTAGGTAGCTTTCCGGAGTGCTGAAGGCGGTAGACGGTAGCTGGAGGGAAGGGGAAGTGGCGGTGGTCATTGGTTGCAGGTGGGGTGGCTTGGCGATCTGTGATAGTGGTGACTGAGAGTGAGGGAGAAGAATAAGAAAAAAAAAAAGAAAAAGAAGGAAGAGGGAGGTGTTTACCCGATTTTGCACTACTTTTGACCTTTTTTTTATTATAAAATTTCAAAAATGCCCTTCACTCAATTTATTAATAATAATAATAATAATAATAATAATAATAACAATAATAATAATAATAATAATAATAATGTTAACAATAATAATAATAATAACAATAATGTTAACAATAATAACAATAATAATAATAATAATAACAACAACAACAACAACAACAATAATAATAATAATAACTTTAATATTGTCAATTAATCTCACATAAATAAATTATTTTTACGTATATAATTCCTTAGAATAAAATACGTAAATATTATCAGCAATTAACAATAATAATATATGAATAAAATTTAGAATTATTAATACTGTATATCCCAAAATAATATTATTTTATTTAAAATACTAGATCTTTACAGATTTAGATTGTATGATGGTCGAATGAAGCTATAGTTTTTAATGCTCAATCTATTAAAGTAATTGAGCTTATTATGATTTGAACTCTATAAATTTTTTTGTGGTTATCAAGTTGGTGTGAAATTTTTACGACACATACTAGACACATAGATCTAATATTTTATAAAATTTCAGCTTCCAAATCCTTCCTTACAATTCTCAAGAATTTTTAAAAGTTAGCCTTGCAAATATACCTTGGTAGAGTCATTATATCTAGTTCAATTGAGTTTTAATTAAGCAAATGGTAGAGTTAGGCTATGGAATCTTAAACACATGTTAATGGATCAGTGGTGATCATATAAAAATGAGACGAAACTAAAATTTAAGGATAATTGTGGGTCTCTAATTGGCGTGAAGTTCAAGTAGACAACGTACATGCAACTATGGACATGCATGTATATAAAGTATAATATTTTACGAAATGTAAAGTAAAATTTGTATACCCTTAGCACAAAGGTATACCTAAGGCGTTAATTAAGTATTCAAAATGTATACTTTCACTCCAAAGCATATGTGTTTAGATATGAAAAGTGGTTGAAATATTTTATTTTAAGGAATCTTTTAGAGTATACCTTATCTTAATATATTTGGTATACAAAAGGTTGATTTTAAGTATATTTTTGGAATATGTAAGAAGTATATTTTGTATATGAAAGGTGTATATAGTATTTATCAACAAGTAAATCATGATTATTTTTTAAGTAATAAGAGCAATGAATAGACATCATACGTTAGTGGCAATAAGACCATGTCTGGAATATGGTGGAGTTGGTAAATGTGTATAGTTGTTGCCTGAGGCCGGGTGCACATTTTACCTTGAAGATTGTCATGATCCAAACTAGGAGTTATGACCGGCGCTAGGGAACGGGAATTCTTTCGAATCCGGAACCTGTAGCAAGCCTTAGAAAATAAAATCATGCAATAATTAAATAAAAATACGACAGAATTAAAATTTTTTTAATCAATATATAATATAAATACTTCAAATCCTTCTCAATGAATACATCATCGTAGTAATCAAATACAAATTCTCATAATTTAAATATCCACAACAAAATAATACTCCTCATACATAATAACACTACTACTGCAGTTTCTAGAATACAAATCAGAGGTTCAGATTTTTACATTATATAAAATAGTCGGGAATGAAGAACACTGGCGAGGAACTCTACGACTAAGGTTTGATGACAAAGGATCTCCTGAAAAAAAATAATTGAGGGGGGTCAGACCTCACTGAGTGAATTATTATACTATATATACATGCAATCTAAACCATAACAATCAGGCATCATTATATATATATATATATATATATATATATATATATATATATATATATATATATATATATAATGCCAAACTCTGCTTTTATAAATATACAAAGTGTAGAAAAATCTTTAATTAAAGTCATGAAGGATCCATAGAACCCTAATAATAGCAATCCCAATCGACCCCATCATCACTCTAACCATACAGGCTCACTTGATTCCAAATAGAACACTTATTCCAAACTGGATAGCAGACTGACCCCGAGACACTAAGACAATTGAGCTCCAGCAGTCTGGCTGTCAGTGTGATTAGCCCCGAGACACTTGGTCAACTGAGCTCCAGAAATCACACTATTTATCACCTCACATCTCTATCAACCCAATAGATCATTCATTCCACTATGGACAGTAGACTGGCCCCGAGACACTAAGTTAACCGAGCTCCAGCAGTCTGACTATCAGTGTGATTGGCCCTGAGACCTCTGGTCAATCGAGATACATCAATCACACTATCTAACATACCATTAATCTTAGTCAAATCCATCAAATCAATTATAATCACCATAATTATTTCTCACTCAACCCTTATCTATCGCACCGGTACGTACACGGTCCTAATGCTGCCCACTAGGTTGCATGTTCTATTGATATCCTTCACTTAGAATAAATCATTTATTCTGAAAATAATTAATGTGGAACGATATTAAAATATGAAATAAACTAAAGATAAATCATTAATATGGTTAAAAATAATTTAAATGAGTAACAATAATATAACATGCATTTTCTTAAAAATATACTTAAATATACAAAAGATATGCCCTAAGTACACAAATCATTTAATAAAATATTTATGTATAAATGTTCATTTAAGTATGTGTTTAGGTTTAACATATATTCACATTCTACCAAAATAATCTAATTTTCTAGCATGCATAAATCACAATTAAACCCTAAGTATACCACTAATGTTTTAGGTTTCAATTAAAAATAAAACATACATTTATTTGGGAAAAATATATAAAAAAATATACCAAAAATAAACTTAAAAATAATTTAAGTGTAAGTTTATAATTTAGCATGCAATTATTTAAGAATAAACCTAAATTATACTAATCATTTAATAAAATAATTATGGTTCGATGTACATTTAAATCATGTATAGATATTAAATTATAACAAACATAAACCTAAATATCTAACATACATATATCAAAAATAAACTCTAAATATACCAGTGATATATTAAATATATATAGAAAATATACAAACATTTATATATCAAGATATACTAAAAATAAACCAAAAATATACCAAATCATATTTTAATTAAATTACTGTTTAAACATATAATGAAAATGAAAAAATCCTAAGTCATGCATCCTATATGCAATGCATATATATACAGTATAATAACTCACATGTTAGCGCTCCATGAGACAAACTCGGCGGGCCTGATCCGTTAGGCCTTGGTCTCGACACAACTAAATAAACAAACGACAACATGAAATCAGAACAAATTTAACAGAAATTCTAAAGACTTAATCTAGAATTTTAGACACAGAATTAGAATAGGGATTTGACCAGACATCACGTTTTACGAGAATTCTACCAAAAATCCGGCAGAACCTCCCCTGTAAAACGGACATCTCTCAACTCAAAGAGTAGAGCCGGTCCTGCAAAGAAAACACATTTAAGAATAACACTAAATTCACAACCACAATCCCTCGGTCGGACTCCAAACTACAATTCATCGACCGAGGTTCACAATTCACAGAATAATTATAAAATACCAAAAATGCCCTTTAACAATAAAAATACATTTTATAAGTCCAAATTATATAATTAACCCTAAAACACATTAAAAACCGATAAAAACACATTTATTAGAAAAATCATATAATATATATATAATTTGAAAATAATTTATGAAAAATAGTTTTAATTAGTTGAAAATACAAAATAATTTGTAGAAATCATTTTTTATACCCTAAATAACTATTAAAATCAATTTAATTACATTTTTAGCCAATTTAGTGTAAAATTACCAAAATACCCCTATATATATAAATTTACTAAAATAAATCCAAACAATTCACCAAAAATAATATAATTACTCAAAATTAATTTTATCAATATATATTTCAATAATATCAATAAATATACTTAATTAACCAATTTATTTCAATTAAACACATAATTAACCCTATTTTTCAAAATTACATAAACTTAATAAATTCCAAATAAATATATAAAAATTCACAAAAATTACAAATAAATTTATATAATTCATTTCAACACCTATAATCACCATAAAACACAATTTCATAATTTAATTAGTTAATTTTCAAAAATTACAAACTATTAATAAAATAATTAAAAATTCACAAAAATTAAAATAAATTCCAAAAATTCTACAAAAATTACAGCATGTAGATTAATCTTTCAGGAACAAAGTTTGTGAAGGAAGTTTTCATTAATCAATCAAATTGATGCTAAAAAAAAATTTGAAACCCTAAATGGCCGAAATGAAGAAATTGAAACCTAAACAATTCTAGACCAAATCAAGTGAAACAAAGCTTGGAATCACACTCACCAGAGCTCAAGGAGAAGATAGAGGCCAGTGGCATCAAATTTGATGGCCGAAAATGGCTTGATCGGAGTTGACTTCAATTTTCGGCCTCATTGAAAAATCCGGCCAAAACACCCCGAAAAAAGGGAGCTTCAGGTGGTGGAAATGGCTGGAGGTGGAGGAGGAAGGATGAGAGGCACAGTGACAGAAAAGAAATCAGCTGGAAATGGCTAGAAATGGTGAAAACCGTTTGGGAGGAAAAAATGAATGAGACAATGACATTTTGGTAAATAATGCAAACTTTATAATTTTGATAATAAATTATGTATATATGTATATATATATATATATATATATCCACACTTATATTATAATATTATATATATTCCCACACACAAATAATTCTCACCACATAAATATTTTATTATATTTAATAATTTATACACTTAAAATTAATTAATTAATATTAAAACTAAATAATAAAAATTAAGGTAATTAATTAAATCCTAATTAATTTAAATAAATCCACATATATTCATTTTATTTTAGCACTTAAAAATTATGTATAAGTTCATGCAAATTCGTAAAATTAGTCAAAATAATTAATATTAAATTATTTACGTGTCAATTCCCTGAAAATATAATTCCCAGAAAAATTTTACGTAAGTACTTAAAATAATATAAAATAATTAAAATTAGCTTTAAACAAACAACAAACTCATAAAATATCATAAATATATACGAAAATTATTAACACTGCATATCCCGATGTAGTATAAAAATATTTAAAAACTCGGGATATTACAAAGATGTAAAGCATGCCTAGAAAATATGTACAGTCATTGCCTAGGCCAGAAACATATTTTGAAGTGTGTATAGTCGGTGCCTGGGGCCAGATGCACATTTTATCTTATAAATGTAAGACTATGCCTAGAATATATGTATAGTTGTTACCTGGGGCTGGATATATATTTTTTCTATGGTTTAGCAATCGAGAGAAATTGATGAGAGTGAGATATATATATATATATAAGGAAATTGGATTGTACATGAGATTGAGCACGTGAATCTCCAAGGAAACCATGCTTCTTTAGTCATTCAGTAACTGCATCTTTAGAAATGTTTTACGAAATTTTATATGAGTTCCACCATTTTACTTTGAATCTCATTTGAAGAACAATAATATCTTCATTAATATAGAAGTCAATATACCATTGTGAGACCCAAGGTACAAAGAATTTCTTGATCTATTCCAATACTACTGGTATTAGAGCCTGGGGGGTTGAGTGATTGTCACAGTAATTGTTTGCACTGTAGACATAATGACCATAGGGTAGTCTTCCTTTCAAGTCCTTTGGTCACAGGTAGCCTAAGGTTGTAAGTCCCTGAGAGGCTATAAATCTATTGGCTTAGCTAGTGAGTTTGTAGGTTGGTAACCCATTTTGTTGTCATTATTTTTACCATATATCTAATTCTTGGAAGAACCACTTCTTCTTCCTCTTCCTTTACTTCCTTTTTTGCCAAAGCTCATAAGAACTTTGTCAGTAGTAATGAAATCACTATTGAAAACTTTGATAAATGCATAGATGACTTTAAACTTAAAGACTACAGTAAAGATCATGTCTATAAGACTCCTTGACTGAATCTCTTCAAGTCTGATTATGTTATCAAGACTGAAAAAAGGGATATTCAGTTGTCTAAAGCTCTAGATCTTATAAAGTTGTTCTCCCTTGCCTCTCTAGAAAAACATAAAGCTAAAGGTTTTTTATATATCCGTATAGGTCTTGTTCAGGTACGTATAAAACCCATTAACGAAGAAGGTTTAAATACCTCTATCTTAGCCGCTCTGAAAGATATGAGGTTTAAGAACTTCCAAGATTCCCTCTTAGGAACTATAGAATCCAGTCTTTGTAAAAGTCCTATATCATTTGATTGTTATCCTAACTTTACTATTTCTCTTAATGATGCAAATTTATTAAAGTCCCTAGTTTTATAGATCTAGACCCATAATTATCATATGGATGATGGATCTATTCTAGTTGCATTAATTTTTAAATTTCATGATAAATCCATGATGTTTGCTTTTGATACTAAGAGTTAGTTTTATAGTAAAAAGGGTGAAACTTTGCTTCTTCAAACAAACATGACAAAAGCCACTGTGGTAATCTCAAAACCTTTCCAATAGAACTATATAACACTTCCTCAAGAATGGATCCTTAAAGGAGCCACTAAGTTAAAACCTCAGAAAAAAGAAGAAACATTTGTTCTAAATACCTAAATAAAGCATGTAACCCAGTTTCAAAATAGTAAAGTAAAATTATGCTTTGATAGAACCTTCTCTAGCTCTAGATTTTTCTATACATCATCATTAGAATCCCTTAATCTGGAAAGGATATCCCAAATACCCTATATTATAAACCTTCCGTATCACAAAGAGCCACAAAATAGCCAAAGCCTAAATATACCAAGAACCATATATTTACTAGAAAATGACCAAGTAGATCTTCACCCAAAACTTCCTCCTATTATAAAACTACCATATACTGCTCCAGCTAGATATTCAACCTCAGATCTACCTTCTTCTTCTCTTAGAAATGTAGACCATAGCACCACTGTACCTAGACCAGTCTATACCGAGCCTACCTAAGAAGCCAAATCTCCCTCACCTCTTACTTCCCCCACTGCCTCAGTTATCACTAAAAATATGGCCCATGAATTAAATGTCTTAAATAAATATTTCACTCCTAATAAAGTTCTTTTGCACAAAGATTTTTATGTATCTTATAATCTAAAAAAAAGAACTTAATTTTTCAAATATTTTCTCAATAGTAGAGAAGTTATACAAAATCAATTCTATGATTTTATATAGCAAAGTAAAATCAACATATTGTTTTTTGAATGGTTTGAAATCTATGCTTCAGAAAATAATATTTCTTATCCTTTCAAAGTTTTAAATCCTATCACTTTGAGAAAAAAGGTAATAGTCTGGGAAACAGCCAATAGTCAAAATATAGAATATGAATATCCTCCTTTTAGGATGATTAAAATCTTTATAGGAAATAAGAATATTGATGCTAGTCCTTATAAAAAACCCTAGGATATTGATTCTCAAAACCTAAAAAATATAGTTTCTCGGAACAACATTACCAATGCCCATCTCAATAGCATAGGTAAATAGCTTACTAGATTGGAAAACTAATCCCAGAAGCCTGTAGAACCCTCAGGATCTATAGTGACTATTGAGAAAAAGTTAAAGCATCCCATGTTCAAGCCATACCAAATCTCTAATAATGCTCAACAAGAAATTAAGAGTAATAAAACTAAGTTCTTGCATGTTATTAAAGAACAACTGAGTAGACTTGATCCTTCTAGTTCTTCTAGAGAACCTATAGTCCTTGACACTCCATAATCTATAAACCAAAGTATTAGTGTCCTTGATAAAGATATAGACTCCACTTTTGAAAATAATGCATTCTAAGAACGGTCTACTGAAATTGCTAGACTTCACTGGCCTAAACTTGAACCTGATATTCAATCTAGTATTCTAGTTCAACCTAAATATAGTGCCAACTCCATATATGAATGGAATATAGATGGCATATCTAAATATCAAATCCTCAATTATCTATAAAAGATGACTATGGCATCTAATTCTTATAAAGCCCAAACTGGAACCACTAATAAGTCTATTGCAGAACTTATCATAATAGGTTTCTCTGGACAGTTAAAAGGTTGGTGGGATTATCATCTCACAAGAGACCAACAATAAAATATCTTGCATACTATCCAAACTGATGATGAAGGTCTACCCATTTTAGACCATATAGGAAACCCTATTCAAGATGTTGTTTCTACCTTGATATTGACATAACTCTACATTTTATAGGAGATTCCTCCCATCTAAAAGATAAAAATATTGATCTTCTTTCTAATCTTAGATGCAAGAAACTAAGTGATTTCTAATGGTATAGATTAACCTTCCTCATTAGGGTTATGCTTAGGGAAGATTCTAACCAATCTTTTTGGAAAGAAAAATTCCTTACAGGATTACCAACCCTCTTAGGTGAAAGAGTCAGGAATTCCCTAAGACAGTCCTCTGGAACCCATATCATTCCTTATGACCTGCTTACTTATGATGAGTTGATCAGTACCGCCCAACGTGAGGTCTTAAAATCTGTTAAGATTTAAAATTCCAAAAATACTTAAAATCAGAGTTGAGAAAGACCAAATAAGAACTAGGATCTTTATGTAAACAGTTTGACTATAGTCTCACCTACAATCCCTTTTACAAAGGAGATTGTAGTAAGAAATCTTCAAAACCTTCATCTAAGAAATATTCTAAGAAAAATAGAAAATTCTCTAAGAGAAAGGATCTTGAGGAAACTTACTATTGAAAACCTTATAAGAAAACCTCTAAGAAAAACAAAAGTGATAAAGTTAAGGAAACCAATATGAAAGATGTTACCTACTATAAATGTGGAAAAAAGGACACATCTCTAAATACTATAGGCTATCCAAGAAACTTCAAGAGTTAGATTTAGGAGAAGAAACCTTGAACAAGCTTATTTCCCTTCTTATAGAAACTTCTGATTTTGAAACCAATTTTGATGAATTCTTAGAAATAGGTTATCCTCGAATATATGATATAGCAACCAATTCCTCCTCTTCTTCTGACACAGGCTCTAGTATTAAAGGTAAAAAACTCAATATGCTTACTATAAAACAAACCTTGATCCTAGATGTCATCTAGCATATAGATAACCCTGATATTCAGAAGAAATATCTTAAACAACTTAAGTAATCTCTTAAAAATGAACCTAAAGTTACCAAGTTGCCTTCCACTAGTACAAGTATATTTGACCTTACTACCATTCTGAATAGCAAAAATCCTACTAAGAAACCTTTAGGTGATATCCAGGAACTTTAGGGAGAAATAAAGACCATTAAGACTGAGATAAAGTAATTAAAAAATAAGTAGCAGAAAGACTCTGACTTAATCTAGTTCCTTGTCACCAAACTTTTTGAAGAGTCTAGTGATAGTGATGAGACTAAGGATTTAGAACCTCAATCTTTAGCTAATCTTGATAAAGTTCCAGGTGATTTTCTTTGTGCTTTAAATCAAATTTCTACCAAAAAATATATTATAAAAAATTTCTATTATTTTTTATAAAGATTTTCTACTTGATACCATGGCATTATTTTATACAGGTGTTTATATGAGTTGTATAAAAACCAATATGGTCCTAAATCATTTTCAAGAACATACCATAAAAAAGCTTTCTTCTACTAATAGTTCAAAAATGCCTATAGATGGTAAAACAGAAGCCAGTTTTTTAAACAATGGAATTCTAATAAAGACTTCTTTTCTTTGGGTTTCTTATATAAGTTATATTGTGATTTTAGGGACGTCATTCATCAATTTGATAACTCCCTATTTAACCACTTATAACTCCATTGATTTCACAGATGATAAAGTTCATATATCTTTTCCATTTTTGAAAAAACGAAAAACCAAGACGCTTAACCTTATTAAAGCTCACTCCATTTATAAAAATGAGATCAATGCTTTAATACAAGAAAAAAAGGTTGATTTGCATGATTTAAAATAAAATGTTTAATTTTTAAAAAATTGAACAACAATTAAAGTCTAATTTGATAAAGTCAAATTTCTGAATTTCAAAATATAGTTAAAAAGGAAGTTTATTCTAATTTACCACATGCTTTTTGGAAAAGAAAATAGCATATAGTTTACTTGCCCTATGAACTAGGAATTGAGGAGAAAAATATTCCTACAAAAGCTAGACCAATTCAGATGAATGCTGAACTGGAATAACATTATAAGGAAGAAATCTAGGATCTTGAATTTAAACGATTAATCTCAAAATCTAGGTCTCTTTAGAGTTGCACAGCTTTCTATGTTAATAAGGCTTATGAAATAGAAAGAGGCACTCTCAGGTTTATGATTAATTATAAGCCCTTGAATAAAACTTCAAAATGGATTAGGTACCCCATTCCAAACAAAAAAGAAATCTTACAAAAGCTTCATTCTACATTCATATTTTTAAAATTTGACATGAAATCAGGATTTTGGCAAATACAAATTAATAAAGAGCACCGTTATAAAACAACTTTCACTTTCCCTTTTGGATAGTATTAATGGAATGCCATGCCCTTTGGATTGAAAAATGCACCCTCATAATTCCAGAGAATTATGAATGATATTTTCAATCCTTAATCTCAATTCTGTATTGTGTATATTAATGATGTCCTTATCTTTTCTAACTCTATTGAACAATACTTTAAGCATCTAAAGACTTTTCTTCATATAGTTAAAATCAATGGCCTTGTTGTCTTTGCTAAGAAAATATCCCTTTTTCAAACCAGAGTCAGATTCTTAGAACATTACATATGTTATGGTACTATTGTTCCTATTGAGAGATAATTAGAATTTAGAAACAAGTTTTCTAGCAAAATTCTTGATAAATTCCAATTGCAAAGGTTTTTAAGAAGTCTTAATTATGTGTTAGATTTTTGTCCTAATATCAATAGGATTGTTAAACCTCTGCATGACAAGTTAAAAAAAATCCAGTCCCTTAGACTGATAAGCACACTGAAGTTGTCAAATAGATGAAGTCTCATATCCTTAAAATTCCTTGCCTCTAGTTAGCTTACCCAAAACTCCCTAAGATTGTAGAAATAGATGCTAGTGAGTTAGTTTATGGTGGTATTCTAAAAGAAGTTTATGGTGGTAAAGAAGTGGTAATCTAGTACACCTTGGGTAACTGGAATGATACAGAAAAGAACTACTTTACTATAAAAAATGAAGTTTTTTCCATTATTACATACATATCAAAATTTTAATCAAATTTGTTAAATCAAAAGTTTTTACTCCATATTGATTGAAAATCTGTAAAAGAATTTTTACAAAAAGATGTTCAAAATATTGCATCAAAACATATTTTTACAAGATGGCAAGCTATTTTGGGTATCTTTGATTTTGATATAGAGTTTATTAAAGGAAATACAAATTCTCTATTAGACTTTCTGACTAGAGAATTTCTACAAAATAGATAAAGATGGTTTGAAAAAAGAAAGATAAAGATAAAGTTGAAACTCATGTTCCCCCTCCTCTTTCTGCTACCAAGCCAATAAAGACATGGTTCGATATAGTAAACCAAGAAGAATTTGATATAGTTGACATAGATAAAGAAATTCAAATCCAACAATGGATTGAATCAATCTCAAAAACCTCTGAACTTCTTAAAGCAATCCATAATACCTTACAACCTCCAAGCAATCCACCATTGATGGCAACAAAGGTATTTTAGGTAAAGTTCCTCAACTAATTTCTAAAATCGAGAAAGGAGAAACTTCCTCCTCTAAAACCCTTTCTCAAAATGATTTAACTCTTATGACTACCATATATATATATATATATATATATATATGGCTTAAGTGTTTATCACACTTAAGACATCATATGCATACTGACTTTATTATATTGCTTTCGGAATAATGCGTGTCTACACTATAACCAATATTATTATTATTATATGTGTGTAGTTTACTCTAGTAATGCTCTTATAATGAATTATTTCGTGAAGTTGCAACATTATATTGAAGTAAGTTATTTTATGATGATTAATGTTATTAAGATCACTTGAGATTTTGATGTTATAATGTTGTGGACTATTTTATATAAATGACTTGCTCCAAAATACTTTTGAGAAAATTGATATTATTTGTTTACAATACAAACTACAAGTGAATTGTGAGTATATATATGAAACCATGACCTGTGATATTTTTATTTTCCTATATTATTTATTACTTTCCTTTGTTATTCACTCACTAAGTATGTCCTTGAAAGTACTCACCCCTCTCCTAATATAATTTTTACATATTAGTCGTTAATGGCTTGAGCGTAAATGTGTCAAGACTTCAAATTGGGTGTTGGCAATTTAGTGAAAGTGAATGTAAGAATTAGTGTACGAGCTTTAAAAATACATTAATAAGTTTGGTTTCGTACCAAGTGTATTGTGGAGAAAGAGTAAGCTTTGTAATTTTTGTATTTTGGTAGTTTGGACAATATTATAATATGTATTTAAAGTTGGTATCTCTCTTTCCATCTTATGTAAATATTTTAAACTATTGTTAAAGAATTAGGCTTGTAAACTTGTGTATTACTAAACAATTATTTTTAAGTGATATCGTATCTATCATACCATTGAAGGTTAGTTTCAGGTAATGTTCCTCCCTATTAGTGCATTTGATGTGCTATTATACTGAGAAGGTGTCAAAAGAAAGAGGTGTTGCAATAAGGCCATTTGATTTTACTTTCAGTTTCTTATGTTATCTTTCACAACACCTTGAGCAAAAATAGCAATATATTTGAGTGAATTCAAAAGTCCTTTTCATTCTATGAACTTTATTTTATTGCTAAAAGATAAGGATTGACTTTGCTCCAAGGCCAAGTTCATCCAAAAGCATGAAAAGTGTATAATTTTCTCAGCATTTATAAATTCCAACTACACTTAATTTTTTTTCCATTTGATTTTATGACTGCTCATTCTCTGCCAAGCCCTCGGATCTAAAAATGTCCAATATAAACCTAAAGAGAAGAAATGAACTCTCAATTGACATCAAACTGAAAGCAAAAGGCAATTTATGCAAATTTAGTACACAGTTCTTTATTGTTGGTTCAAGCCACCTTGGCCTTGCCATTTGAAGTGAATCCATTAACAAAATTATTATCACCGCCAGAAGCACCACTGCAACATTCAACACCACTATCATCAACATCGCCTACCATCAATAATAGTAGTACTAATAAGACACAAACCCATCTCTACTATAAAACCACTAACAAAATCTAACCACAAATATAAATTCAAACCCACCTCATAACCCATCTACACTATAAAACCATCACAACTGACTAAAACCACCAACACAAACCCAAATCCACCATCATAACTAACCCAAAATCACTGCCAACATAACTCAAGAGGATCATTATCCTTGGCTCCTCTAAATCCTCAACAATAGAGGAATGAGGAAGGACAAGAAACACAAGAACAAAACTATGGAATTAGAAGGGAAGAAGAAGAAAATATAAAACTTCAAAATCTAAGTTGACAAAAACCTTCACCTCTTTACTTCTTCGAACTGGAGTTCAAGCAACTGGTTTCTTTAACCGAGTTGGGTTCATAGTAGGCTTAAGATCTAGGTGTGGCTAGGGGTTTTGAGCTACTTTGCCGGAAGTTATAGTGTTAGCCATAAATGTCAACACTGAATATGATTTTTCAGTGATCTTCATTTCTACTGCTGCTTCTCTACTTCATTGTTAGTACCATTGATGCTGCTTCTAATGTTGAAGTCACTGCTTATTTAAGAGTAGAATAGTAAGGTCATGTTTGTAGGTGTATATGAGAAATGAGTAAAAAAGGAGGTGACATTTATGATATAATTATAAATAAAACCCTCTACCACGTTAGAAAAATATTGTATGATGAGGTGATAATACCCTTTATCATGTCAGCAAATTTAACGATGTTAGCTGATTTGTCATGATTTGTTAACGGAATGAAACTCAGGGTACTAATTTATTAGGGTTGAAACCACATGATGAAAGTTGATTAGGGTTGAAACCACAGAGTATTTTTTTTTATTTTTCCTTAAAATTAATATATGTTAAACAACCTTTTAAAATGAAATAGAGGGAAGCATGTAATTTCGCATTGGGATGGAGGTACATAATTTTATCATTGATGGATGTGTAACTTTTTCATCACATTTTAATGTCTTTATAGAAACACCTATCTTCACTACTCTCACAAACTACTCATAAAATGGAGAGAAATGAGCAGCCTCACGAAATCGTTCCTTCTTGTATAAAAGCATTCTATTTTTAGTAATGTATTTGTACAACTTATTTCTATTTGTAGATGTGGTTAATTTGCTTGTTCTTAGGTTTGATAAATCTATATTTTTATTTTTATCTATAATATATATATAAATGTACGAGGCGGGACAAATAAAATTACATAAAAGTCTTCACTCATTGTTATATAATTTTAATTTGATAGAAAGTATATTTTATATTTTAATTAGGTTAACTTCTATTTTATTTCTAACAAAATTAAATTAAATGTAATTCTAATTTAATTGAAAGTATATTTCCTATTTTAATTAGGTTAACTTCTATTTTATCTCTAATAAAAATAAAATTAATTAACATATAATTCTAATTTAATGGAAAGTATGTTTGCTATTTTAATTATGTTAATTTTTATTTTATCTCTAAAAAAAATTAAATTAATTAAAATTTTACTGATAATTTTGTTAAAAATGTATATTTTTTTTTATTTTAAGTAGGTCTACTTATATTTTATCAAATATAAATCAAATTAGACAACATAATTTTATAAGTCTTATTATATTAAATTTAATAAGTAAATAATTAAAATCAAAATTAATAAATTTTATGAAAATAGGAAAAAGTATATAATTTTTTTTAAAAGTAGATATTTTTATAAAATTTAACCAAAAAGATTTAAAATTAAATTAATTAATTAATATTTATAATTTAATTATTAGTTGAACGCAAAAAAAATTACATCAAATTAATTTTTGTGTAAATGAAAGTATTAATATTAAAATTATTTAAGAAATAAAGTGTTATAACTCAAAAAAAAAGTTTACTAGAATTGTAATAAATTATAAGTTTAATAGGGTTGTAATATTTAAATTGTTATATAAAGAAAATATTATTTTTATTATTTTTAAATTTTTATTAACAAATAACTAATGATTTTTTATTATCTTGATTAATTATTATTATTATTATTATTATTATTATTATTATTATTATTATTATTATTATTATTATATTTTTTTTATATGAAATATGTTATAGAGTTGAGAAAAATGAATTATAAGAAATATTCAAGTAATATCATATAATTATTTAAATAAAATATTTATAACAATTTTAATGAATTATAACTATATTAAGTTAATATTAAATTGTTATATAAATAAATAACACTGTTATTATTTTAAAACTTATATTTACTACTATTACTTCTACTACTAATAATAATAATAATAAACTTAATTGTTTATTTACTATATATTACGAATCAAATAAATTTTTTGTTTATGTACAAAACACATGATTATTTACTAGTATTTTATAAAAGTATTACCATTTATATTTGAGTTCAAATCAATTGGTAACGCATGAATATATATTATATGTATTTTAAGAAATAAAAAAAACAAAATTCTGAAATTAATTTTTAATATATGCAATTTTAATTAAGGAGAACAAAATATCCAAACCCAAAAATACATGAAGCTATTAATTGGTACACATGATTGATACTTGATATACTCTTTTATGGTTGCTAGCTTTAGTCTCAAATATATTTATTGAGAAATTCTTACCTACACCAGCTAAATTTATGTAAACTCATCGTATAAACATTTGATGAGACTTACAGTACAAATTGAATACATTTATATTAGTATAGTCCATCCTGATCCTAAAACCGGTCCAGGTTTAGAAATTCCCATATTTAGGAGCATTTAGTGTTTTTTTTTTTTTTTTCCTCTCTTCCTCCCCTACGCTGTACAAATACAGATGAAGACACCCGTTATCTAGCATGAGCTAATTAACAGCTCTATTCTCTTTAAAAAGTCATAAAAAAAAAGTAACGACTGTTACTGTAATTAAACAGGTCTCCTCCTAATCAGTTAGCTATTTTTATGAATATTATTGTTTCATATGAAGAGAAGTAGGGTAGGCGATGCAGCACTTTCTACTTCACCGGTTGCAGCCGCGGTATTGCAACTTTCACCTCTGGTATTGAAAGTAGTAGTAGGAGCAGGAGAAGGAACAGCAATGGTGAGATCAAGATTTAGATCTGAAGAAGCAGAAGAAGTTTGGTCCTCTAAACAACTTGCTGCATCAGAAACCCTATCAGTATTATTTTTATGACCCTTTTTAGATTTCTTGGGCTTTTTGCATGTGCTAATGTCAACAGTAGCAGAAACAATGTCTGTTTGATGATGAGGAGGAGGAGAAGGAGGAGTAGAAGGACGAGGACGCGGAGGAATTTGGTTAAGCCGATGATTGTTAGGATCAATCCCCATGTTTATAAGCTTTTTCCTTATGTGAGAGTTCCAGTAATTCTTCACTTCATTATCTGTCCTTCCTGGCAGTCTTCCGGCTATCAGTGACCACCTAACAGCCCACAAACATTATTTTAGCGAATGCCTACACACATATGCATATCTATCTGAAAAGCCAGATATCTTTTTTTTTTTTTTTTTTAATTTTCTTGGGCTCTAACCCTTTGGAACTTGCAATTTTAAAGACAAGTTCAATACCCCGGATGAGTTTTAACAGTAGGGTCAGAGTATTCAATTGGTTTCATATTATGTATTTACACGGCGCGAAAGCACCAAGGCTCTCATGAATCATGAAGTTTCTACGGCCTAGACCCCAGGTAAAGAAAGAAAGTGGAGGAAGAGTACCTGTTGCCGAGGAGAGCATGGAGTTTAATGATGAGGTCTTCTTCATCTTGTGCAAAATTTCCGCGTTTGATGTCTGGCCTAAGATAGTTTATCCATCTAAGCCTACAACTCTTGCCACAGCGGTGAAGCCCTAGAATTACACCAAGAAGTTATTAGCTTATGTAACAATATATAAACCAAAAATTATATATACAAGAAACCAATTTCTAAAGCAAGCCCTACTTCTTTCATGTGATATATATATACATACAATATAAGTATATTTTAGCAGTATGTATATGTATGTACCTGCAGCCTGAGGGAGAGAACGCCAGCAACCTTCACCATTAGTTTTGATATAATCAATAAGCTTCTGGTCTTCTTGTTTAGACCAAGCTCCTTTGTTGTTGCCTTGTTTATCACAGCAAGGTTTTCTCATGTTCTTGCTTTGTTTCTTGTGTCTTTGAAGAAGCAGATCGGGTGAACAATATCCTCCAAGTATTGCAGAGACTCGCTAGCTAGCTCTCTACCTGATCTCCAAAATTAAGAAGCAATGGAAATCACAGAGGTAGTAGCTATATAGAGCAGAGAGATGACAGAAGAGAAGAAGCTAGCCCATTCAAAGAAAATGGAAGAGAACATTTATAGATGTAGTTGAGAAGTGTGGGTGTTGACTTGGACTGGTTGTTTTGGGTGTTTAGGTGAGGTTTGTGTCCCAAATGCAGCCCTACAGTAGTTCAAAAGATAGAGTGTGGATAAGGGTCTTTCCTTTCCTTGTAAATATGTAGTCTCTTTTTGTTGCTTACCGTTAAGTATATGTCTCTTTCTTAATTACCTATGTTTTTTTAATTATAATCACATATTTTATATGCAATAGGGTTACTTCAATTGGCAATTAAGGACATTATTTTTTAAATTTCTGTGAAGAATTTTCAATTTTATTTTTTATAATATTTTTGGTATTCAATAACATAAAAGCTGAATATAGATTTATGCATTCAATCAGTTCAAAAAAAGTAGTTCTGATGATTTGAATCGAAAACTTCATAAATCAATATATATATATATATATATATATATATATATATATATATATATATATATATTTAATTTCCATCAAATCAAATGTATTTACGTAAAATATTTGAACATTACATATATTTAAAAAATCTCGATCAAGTTGGTTTTAACCAAATTTTTTGGTTTTGAAAAATTGCAAACTAAACCAAACTAAAAAGTTTTTTAATTCGGTTCTTACTCACCTCTTACTACATATTTTTATAAATACATACTCGAATTTAAAATTTATATAAAGAAATTTAATTTTTTATTATTTAAACCAATAAATGTTGATTAAGAGAGAGTGCACCACATTAAAAAATATATTTTATATATATTTAATTTTTTTAATATGTTTAATAAAAAAAAATAACTTGTGTTATATAAATATACATTATTTTGCATATATAGATCATGAATATCTCCACTTAGACCATTTGATTCAAACTTTATTGATAAATAAATATAATATTTATATCAGTAATTAATTTAATAGATTATATATATATATATTATTTCTATGCATGTATAGATCATGAATATCTCCATTTAGACCATTTGATCCAAGCTTTATTGATAAATAAATACAATATTTATATCAGTAATTAATTTAATAGATTCTATATATATATATATATATATATATATATATATATATGTATGTTTGTATGTATTAACAGCGTGAAATATATGTGGTGCATATGCAAGTCATTTCCCTTTCGTGGCTTTCATTCCCAACATTTTCAGAGATGAGAAATCTGAGTTTTACCATGTAGCTACCAAGTCTACCAACAACTACTTCTTTATAGGGATGAAAATTTTTTTTAAGCCTTCAATAATAAAAAAAAAAAGTTATTATTATTTTTATTATATTAATATTTAAATAATATCAGCATAATAAATTATAACATATTTTTCACTATAAATAAAAATTCTAGTGAAAAACTATATATATATTACAACAAGCATAAAATCCTCTTTATAACTATACTTTTGAAACATATCTGCAAATACTCGTATATACGGCATATCTGAATGAGAGATAGGTTCTAAAACTAGAGCTGAGGTTGGTGCTCTTTATCATCTTTATTAAAATAATATAGAGTGGTTAGACCACCGTCTTCAAATTAAGGATTAAGCATAATTTACATTGACTATTTTTATTTTATTTTTTTAGAAAGTACCAACATAAATACTCGTGAAATTATTTGTCATTACTCTAAAATGATATTGATAGAATTATTTTAATTTACAATTCGGTGATCCATTCAATAATCTCTATGCAGCATTCCATGGCATTGACTAACTATAAATCAATATTCTCATTTTTAGTTGGGTCGAATTTCAAAATTATTAAATGATTAAGAATTCCATAAAGAAATATTTAAAAATTTCAAAAAAAATATTTCTCCGATTCAAAAAAAAGCAAACAAAATAGAAAAGAATAGTGAGTAACTACGTTATTAAAGAGATAATTGACGATGATAAAAAAAATGAAAATTTTTTGATAAACAAAATTAGAAAAAAAAAACAAAGAGAAGACGACTAAATTTTTTTTTATATACCTATTAGTTTAATTTAGTTTATGTGTTCATCTTAATCCTAAAGATTGAGCATATCTTTTTTTTTTTTTTTGTGAAAAGTGCATATTTTAATTTTAATTTGTCTATTTTGAATGTATTGCATTGATTAATAAATAACAATAATAAAATAAACATATAATGATAACTATTTGAAATATTTTTTATCTGTTTATAAATATTTAAGTATATAACACCTAAAATTAATATTATTTATTTAATTCTTAAATGCAACATAACTTGCATTTTAGTTACTTTTGGCATGCTAATTTATGGTAATAATTAAAAGCTTTAGATTTGTGAAAATTCTAAAAGTAAAAAAGGCTTTTCGGTGTAGTATTCTTTTCAAAAGACCCTTTCTGCAAAAGTGAAGTACATAATATATATATATATATATATATTCATAATTATTATAATATTGCTATAATTTTTTTTTTTTAATAATGAGAATTCAAGAGAATCCAATATATAATCTTATTTTATAATGTTAATTATCTAAACTATTAGATTATAAAGAATAACTTACTACGTTTGTTAAATTATTAATATAGAATAGTATATCATCAAATTATCATCAAATTATACATTAGTAAAGATGATATACTATTCATCTTTACTATTATTCAATTGGATATTTTTTCAAGGGTTTAGAAGTACTTAGGAAAATTAACATTAATATGTGTCAAAATTGAATTAAAAAATTAGTGTTTAAAATTTTTATTACATTTTTTTTAGTGTGTTATACTTAGTAAATAAATAAGTATTGATAAATTCATATTTTTATAAATAAAATAATATAATGCATTAAATGTATAAATATAAAATATAACATTTATTTCATAAATCCTTTATATAACATGTCATCATACTTCATACTTATTCCCTATCATCTCATTGCAAGTCGCATCTAACTTCTTTTTTCTTCTTCCACGTACGTTCTTCTTACTGACTAACTTACAACGCTAACATGTGGTAACAGAACATATGTATCTGTATCAACATCCCATCTACCTATATAATTTCGATGACAACCTTAATTAGCTCAGGAGACAACATACAAAGAGTTTGACTCTCACATTCCACGTATTTACAGACAATTCTTAGATCTTGCTCTGATTAGTAATTTGTAAAAAATATGAATTTATCTTTTTTAATTTTATATTTTTTTATAAAAATATCTAATTGAATAATCACCTTTTTTTATTATAATTTTAGAATGTGATTGGATAAATACATATATATATAGATGTTTAGCTTAGTGGTGGTGTGCATTTAAATCTTAAATGGAGGCTAGGGATTGAATCCGAGCCTCACAACATATTTTTTCAAGAATTTGTTAAAGAATTCTAGGAAAAAAAAAAGGAATTGAGTCTGTGACGCCCAATGATAATGCCTAATCACCTGCAATAGCTTATTTATTTTAAATTTTTTATTTTCTTTATATTAATATTGATTAATCGATTCTCTCCTTATAATTTAATAATTCAGATGATAAATGTTATAAAATAAAATTATAAATTCAATTTGTATTCTCTTGATCTTTTATTTGTTTAAAAAACCATATATCGTTTAACAAAAAATCAACTGTGAAACCGATTAACCCTCAATGTTACATCATCTACAAATCACAATTAACCGTACATTTATTAATAGGCCTATATATAATTTCATGAGAATTCTGAAAAATGAAGAGAAGACTGGCGGGTACACCCAAAAATGAAGAAGCATTAACCAAAAAAAAAAAAAAGAAAATGCAGAAGTTACTAAACTACAAACCTAGGAAATGTAAATACCTTAAAGTACAAAATGTTAATTATTTAAATCAATTCTAATTATGGCCTTGGAACTGCTGAATGCTGATTCCATTCATAACTGGACATTTATAAAATGTACAGGTACAAGAAGTTAATAACACAGAATCTAACATTAATATTTGGTTTTATTTTATTACATATATAAAATAATTAAAGAACATAAAGTAAACAATTTTCACTCTTAAAAACATTTGGTGGTAACCTTATTTACCACAACAAAAACTATGTGTGATTAGTGCCACTAAAAAAAAACTTACTAAATTACATATTGTACAGTTTCGCCGTAGATTCTTTACTTTGTTATATATATATACACACACACGTGTGTTTAATTAATATATAGAAGCTAATATGTGAACAATTACATCACAATTTTTAAAATTCTTAATTAGTATATTTTTATTTTTTAAAATTTTTTATATCCCAAAAAATAAAATAATAATTTTTACATGTTGTGTTAACACTGTTTACATTACAGTGTATGATGCAAAATATTATCTTTAACATATATATATATATATATATATATATATATAATTTTTTTTATTTTTGAACAATTTATATAAGTTTTACTGCCTGACTTTCAAACAGCTGTGTTGTAGAATTTCATTGACAATTAATTGGACAAAGGCTATTAGCTTGACAAATATGACAATGCCTCGGTGACTACTACTCTTTTAGACTGGTTGGTTTACGGAATTTTTTTTTTTTTTTTGGTCTCTGTCCGCTTTAAATATGTGAACCATCTAACAGTCATTCTTCGTAATGGTGATTAATTTGCACTTTCTCTCAATTGAATCTTGCAGTTTAAGCTGTTTTGCCAACATTTACTAATTAAATAACAGTTCATTATTAACCTGTAATCAATATGTAGCCTTCTTCCTACCTTCTAACATTATCAGTTATCTTGTAAAAGAGAGTATTATCATTTCTTTTTTCTTTAAGCGAATTTCATTTTTCTCAAAAAGAGGGTAGAATTAGAGTGTGTTTAGTATAAATGAATTCTATAAAATTTTATGCAATTCATTTGCAAATTTAAATTATATATTTTTGGTTTAAATGAATTTTGTATAAAATTTATTTGTAATTTTAAATTTTAAAATTTGTGAAATTGATTATAAATAAATCAAATTCTATTAAAATGGTTAGAATTTTCAAATAAATTCCACAAATTTTAAACCTATACTTTTAAATGACTAAAACACTAAAACACCCTTCCTTATTTTTATTTTCAAAAATATCTTTATATTTAAAATGGTATTTTTGACAAAAATTTGATTTCAAAATTTATAACAAATACAAAATGACAAAATATAGATTTCATTTCAAATGAATTTCATAAATTATTCATTTGAACCAAACACACTTTATTAATAAAAATTCATTTGCAAATGAATTACATTTGGAATTCATTTTCAAATAAAATGATTTTCTTGGTGAAATTGAATCAAACAAGAGTTTAGTTGAAATTGTAATTGGAAAAGTTACGGTAGCATGCAGTATACATATATAAGTTTTAGTTGTGGCAAAATAAAGAAGTTAAAAAATAGAAATTTTCAATATGGAGAAAATTATGAATAGAGAAAAAAAATCACATACTGTTTTATAGCATACATTATAGTCTTTATCATTCTCAATTAGTTGGTACCACTTTATCATTTGTTAGCTCCATCTTCGCTTTGTAAACTAGTATAGTTATCGAGTATATCTCTCTATACTTACATATGCAAGTGTCTTGTACTTAAAACAAATATACGAAAAATGTATTTGTTACCAAAGTATGACATGATATCAAAACCTTAAAATGGCTTATCAAATTATCCCAGCAACAATAACAACAACAACAATCCCCATGATCAATTATTCTTTTGCCATCAAACTTTCACCGCGTAATTACCTTGCATGGAAAACTCAATTCTCCCTTCTTTTTAATTATCATAATATTAATTCTTTGATTGATAGTTCTCCAATTCCACCTTCAACAATTCCATCAAATACAAATTCAACTCAAACTATTCCCAACCCAACTGATGCAGACCAAATAGGCTTATAATACATGAAGTGCATGGATAATGACAAAAGGCCTATGGTGTGCAACTATGCTTTCAGGGCCCATAACTTTTGACACTGGATGCATTACGGGGCATATAATAAATCAAATCGAACATTATTCAGAGATCTATACTTTCAATTAGGTTTGCCTATCACAACCTAGTTTCGAGCCCAAATTTGAATATTTAAAGCTTTGTTTTGGCCTTTAAAGTTTTTGTTCTTTTTTTTTAATTGTTTTAGTTTTTTGGTTGGCCTTTTTGCCCATTTGTTTTTAAGGTTTTTTCCTAGGAACTATTTATTCATATTGCTAATTTTAACATAGAACATTATTCTTAATTTTTGGTATTCATTCAAATTAATGAAATTGATGTCTATTTCTTGGTATTTTTTAATCAACGGGTTATAAAAGATTGGAATTCTAGTATGCTTATTGAATCAATAGATTTTCAACAATTACCCTTTTCTTTTATAGCTTCCGCTACATCACCAACTCATTCTTAATGGTTCAAACAAGATCAACTATTGTTATGATTGGTTTTTTCATCATTAAATGAAGAAATTTATTCCTATATTATTGGTTGCAAAACATCTTATAATGCACAGAAAGTAGTAGAAAGTACTTTTGGTTCTATATCTTATAACCGTCAACTAAAGTTGTATGTTGAACTTCAAGAATTTAAAAAGAATGATATGTCAATTGCTCAGTATCTTCATTAAGCTAAGTCTCTTGCTGATGAACTAGCTGCTGCCAAGCGACCCATTGTCTTTGTTGAATTCAATGTGATAATTTATCACAATATTGGTATCAAACTTCATCCTATTGTTTGTTGCATTAAATCTTTGTATTGAGCCTGTGTCTTTTTTTTAGCTTTACAATCAGCTTCTTTCTTATCAAATTTTGTTACAAAGCTATCATGTTGCTCCTTTGATAAATCTTATGATTTGGCCTTCTTCTTCACCGATGCCCAAATCAAAATCTGTTAGTATGTCCTATTGTGGCCAGAACCATACCAAATGTTAAATTTATAGCTACTCCAATCATACTGCTGATTGGTGTCGGCACTGATATGCTCCTCGTCATGTAACTGCTTGCCCTTATGCGAATGTCATTTGTAATAATGCTTACTCTCCCCCCCCCTTTCATGCTTGGTATTTTGCCACTTCACTAGCTGCCTAAAGTGCTCCATTTCCACCTTAATTTTTTGGCCCTTTTTTTAACTAGTGCACCACATGACATGGGTTTCAAATACTGGTGCAACACATCACATGACATTAAATTTTTATGCCATTTCTAATCTGCAAGCATCATAGGAAATGAACAAGTTACTGTGAGGAATGGACAATTTGTGCCTATTTCTCATTCAAGTACAACTTACTATCATTCAATACAAAATAAATGCTTAGTGCTCAAAGATACTCTTCATGTTCCTTATCTTTCTAAATCCTTATTATTTGATCATAAATTTGCAAAGGATAATCAATGTTTCTTTAAATTTTACCTATATTTTTTTGTTAAGGATTAGACGACTAAGGAAATCTTGTTGCAAGGCAAGAATAATGCCGGCCTGTATGAGCTCTCCTCCCCTACACCTATAGCTTTGATGACCACTTGTGTTCCTTTTAATGAGTGGCATGCTTGATTAAGGCATCCTCGGCTTCAAATTGTCTCAAAAATTATTCATGACCATAACTTGCCTTTCTCTGATAGCATTTCGCATTCTTTTCATTGTAGTTTGTGTATATTAGGAAAAATGGCTAAACTACCTTTTGCTTCATAAGAGCATACTAGTAGTTAGCCATTTGAAATAATTTATTTTGATGTATAGGGTCACGTCTTTAGTTTTTTGGGTTTTAGGTATTTTATTTTATTTTATTTGCTGATGATTTCTCTTATTTTATATGGATTACTCCATTATTAAATAAAAGTGATGCTTTTCGGTCTTTTAAAAATTTTAAGGGCTATGTTAATAGACAATACAACTCTTTCATTAAAGCTTTTCACTTAGATTGGGGTAGTGAGTACCGAAACTTGTATACATATTTTAAAACCCAAAGCATCACCCATCGCATTGCATGTCCTTACACTCATAAGCAAAATGGTTTATCCAAGCACAAAATATGTCATATCATTAACACTGGTCTCTCATTTTTATCTCATGCTTATGTTCCTTTTCAATTTTGGTCATATGCCTTTATTTATATTGTCAATCTTACTAATAATATACCTAGTAAAAGTATTAGCAATGAAATATCATATGAAGTTCTTTTTAAAAATAAACTATATTATTTAACTACTCTTTTTTTTATGCTGCATATCCTTATCTTCGGCCTTTCAATAAAAATAAATTTTCTTTTAAATCAGAGGAATGTGTGTATCTTAGAAATTCTCCTAATCCCAGTTGTCACCTTTGTTTGGATATAGATAAGGATAAAATTTTTATCATCAGACATGTTCATTTTAATAATCAAATTTTTACCTTTAAAACTTAACAACCAATTTTTATTCAATCCATTGCTCAACCCATTTCTCCTTCATGGCTTCATATGCAAGTACCAGCCAATGCTTTATAACTAGGTATGATTTTTTATTTATCTTCTTCTCTTTTTATCTTACTTCCATCCTCTCTCTAATCCACCACCATTATCCCGCAACCCTTAATTCACACCCAAACCCACGTCGCTCCATATCCGAGCTTTTCTTCTTCTCTTTTACTCAACCTACACATCATAAACTAGTTACCACTGCCATTACAAATTAGCTACAACAGACCTGCCTAATCACCACCACCTTACACAACCAGTTCCTCCTCGCCACTATCATCTTCTTCTTCTCGTAACTTTTCCACTATCTCTTAGACACCTCATGCTTAACTATCTTGTCCATCTACTCCCACTGGCCTTAACCTTATTGTCGACGTCACTGATTATCCACCAGTTACTAAGACTAATATCCCTTCTTTAAAACTTGCTCGCGTACACAATATGTAGCTCAAACCATCCACCATGGCCAAACGATAGGCCCACCTTATGGTTTATAAATTCACGTATGATTTTCTCACCCATAAACCATGCACATTTCACCAAGCCAATCAGTGTGTTGAATGGCAAAAAGCCATGTCTGATTAGATTAATGCATTAATTTGCAATAACATATAAAACTTAGTTCCAAAACCCGTGAATGCTAAGCTTATTTCAAATAAGTGGATTTATAAGATCAAAAGAAAATCAGATAGCACTATTGATAGGTACAAAACCCGGTTGGTCGCTAAAGGTTTCACTCAATAAGAGGGCATGGACTACAATAAAACTTTTAATTATGTTGTTAAAGCCACTACAATTTGGACTATGCTTTCTCTAGCAACTATACATCACTAGCCAATTCACCAACCGGATATCTCAAATGCCTTTTTATATGGTCACTTACAAGAGAATATATACATGACTCAACCGGTGGGATACATTGATGAGTTCAGACCTGATTTTATTTGCAAGTTAAATTGCTCACTATATGGTTTAAAACAAGTACCGTGGGCTTAGTTTTCTTACCTTGCAAATTTTTGGTTTAATAGTAATTCCATTCTTTTAAGTTAATAACTCTCTTTTTATATATTAAAAGGAAAACAATATTATCTACCTTCTTATTTATGTAGATGATATTATTATTACTACCTCTTCCTTTTGTTTAATTTTGCAAGTACTCCAAGCTTTGAGTAAGGAATTTCCTATTAAAGACTTTGGTGAATTGAATTATTTTCTTGGCATTGAAGCTTCCAAAACTATTGATGGACTATTGCTTACTCAAACTAAGCATGTACATGTTATTTTATCTCAAGTTGGCATGACAAATTTAAAGCATTACAAAATTACAATGGCAACCTCAACCATAACTCTCAAAACATCTCATTGATCCACCACAATAAGATGTCCAATATGTTAAAGTCATTACTAATAATGTTGGAATAACAAACTTAAAATATATTTTTAGTTTTTCTTTAAATAATATTTACTATATAAAACAATGGTTTATATTTATAATGAATTATAACCATTGAAATTTTTAATAAGAGGAACATTATAAATATTGTACCTTATAGTTTATAAAATGTGAGGTATTAAGTGAGTGAAAAATAAGTGAGAACAATTATGACTATATGTGATGTGAGTGAGTGTGTCGTGAGTGATACAAAGTGAGGTGTGTGTAGTAAAGAAAAATATGAGTGTGGTAGTGTGAGTGTTGTAATAAAGTATTGAGTGAAAGTAACTTATTTTATTTTTGTAATAGTGAAATATTTTAGTGAAAAATATTTATTGGTTCACTATTTTATTGTCCCATTTTTCATGTGCTAATAATTACTTTTATTGTTAATTTTTAATTTACTCCAACTTAACAAGTGATAACAGAGCCTACTCAATCGAGGGTCAGGCTACTGGCATTTTACATATAAAAGCAGTTGTTAGAGGGAGATTTTACATGTGCATAGTTTGGAACTGTGAAGCTTATTGCTTTGAAACTACACTTGCTTAGTGAAGAGTGAGGCTACTAAATCCAAGTCACTATGGTGGAATCCGGTAGTATCAGTGTTATTAAAAAATTAGATAATAATAGTTATAGCATGTGGAGGACTTGCATGAAGTCATACTTGCAAGGTCAAGACCTTTAAGAGGTTGTTGTTAGGACTGAGACTACATCACCACCACTAGATAATGATGCTAAAAATCTAAAAAATGGAGAATTAAAGCTAGGATGGTATGTTCTCTATTAGAATAACTATTGAAGAGGAGATGATGGAGCACATCAGAGATGCTATCATACCAAAGGAAGCTTGGGATTCTCTTATCAAAGAAGAATGATGCTAGACTTTAACAATTATAAAAAGAACTAATATCTATCTCACAAGAGGATATGATAACTAGTCATATTTAACCATGGTAAAGTCCTTATACCGAGAAATTATTGAGTTAGATAAGGTATCCAAAATAGATAATAATAGAATGAGGAGAATCATCATTCATGGACTATTACCTCAATACCACAATTTCATGGTTGTAGTTCAAGGTTGGCCCACCTAACCCTCTATTGAAGAGTTGGAAAATTTATTGGCAAGTTAAGAAGCTCTAGCAAAATAAATGGCGATCCTTCTTAAATACTAAAAAGGTGGTGCTCTTCATCAATAATAAGAAGAATCAACTGTATGGTAGGAATAAAGGGAAGACACAAGGCAATGTCCAATTAGAGGGGGCTTAATAGAAATAGCAACACAAAAATTAACAGTTTAAGAATTCTAGACATTAATATGGTGAGTGTTTTAATTATGGCAAGAAAGGACACTACGCCAGAGATTGTTAGTCTAAGAAGAGGACTATTCAGAGCAATATAGTAACAATAAGCAATCGCCACTAAGGTGAACCAGAGTGGGATACTAAAGCATTATTTGTGGAAGTAACACAAGTGGAAGAGTGCTTTAGTTTAGTGCAAGTGGCAACTAACTTGTCTAAACACACCACAATAAAATGGTGTTATAAAGAGAAAGAATAAGCATCCAGTAGAAATATGCAAGAGTATGCTACATGCCAAAAATGTCCCTAAGAGATTTTGGGTTGAATGCATGAGAATAATAACTCATATAAACAACACACTTCCTCAGTTAAAAAGGGAATTTATGTCTTTATTTGAGAAGTTATGGAATATAAAACCTATGGTAAGCCACTTTAAAGTATTTGGTTATGTGTGTTATGTATTTCTACTTGATAATCTACATAGCAGGTTTGATAAAAAGGTAATCAGATGTATCTTTGTGGGCTATAATGAGAATACAAAAGGATAAAGATGTTATGATTTTACAACTAGCAAATGTTACGTCTCATAAAATGTTATATTTAATGAGACATCAGCATGGTGAACATTAGAATATGTTGCACTTCCTCACTTCAATAATGTAGAATAATTGCACGAAAAGTGTGAGGAGCAATTAATAAAAATTTAGTAAAGTTCAAAGCCTATTATGTAGTCTTAACTTCAAGAAAGGCTATGGCAAACTGGTGCATATTAAAGAATAAATTATGAAGATCAACCAGTAACAAAGATGCTAGAAGAACAACCTGTAAAATATGAAACATTAGTAATACAATTAAGAATATCAACCAAGGTGAAAAAGAAAAATCCCAAATATGTGAATGTTGCAATGGTTGAAAAAGAAAAAACCAACATCCTTTGAGGAGGCATCATAAAAAGTTGAATGGATAAAAGCCATGGAAAAGGAGATCAAAGCCCTTATTGAAAATCAAACTTGGGACTTGGTGCCCAAACGTAGAGATGTAAAGTCCATTTCATGTAAATGGGTGTACAAGATCAAGACTCATCCAGATGATTCAATTGAGAGATACAATAGTAGTATGGATTAGACTATAATGAAACGTTTAGTCCAATGGTCAAGATTCCAACTGTTCATGTTTTGTTAGTACTCACTACAAGTAAATCTTATAACTTATGGCAGATGGAGGTCAAAAATGCCTTTCTAAATAGAGAGTTGGATTGATAAGTGTAAATGGAGCAATTTAAAGGATTTGAAAATAAGCTTAATCTCGAGTATGTTTGCAAATTGAAAAAGGCACTATATGGGTTGAAGCAAGCCCCCAAAGCTTAGTATGGCAAGATTATTGAGTTTCTCATCCGTAATGGCTTTAGAGTTGCACCAACTGATTTGATTTTATTTGTTAAAGCTCGAGAAGGGAAGCTACCAATAATTCTTATTTATGTTAATGATCTCATTATCACTAGAGACGATGTTAATGAGATCCACTAAACCAAGAAAAATCTATCAATCTGATTTTAAATAAAAGAACTTAGGGAGCTGAATCACTTTCTTGGATTTAAAGTGGAGCATACAAAGGAAGGATTATTCTTATGTTAAGAGAAATATGCAAGAAATCTTCTCCAAAAGTATGGAGTGCTTGACTGCAAACCTCTTACTCTTCCAATAGAGGTGAACTCCAAATTAAGCATTCCAAAAGGTAAAGATTTGGAAGGTTCAATGATGTATCGATAAATAGTTAGCAATTTGATCTATCTAACATTGACAAGGCCAGATATTGCATTTGCAGTTAGAGTAGTTAGTTGGTTTATGTAAACTCCAAAAAAGCCTCACTTGGAAGTAGTTCAGAGAATTTGAGGTATGTCAAAGGAACACTTAATCTCAGGTTATTTTATAAAAGTAAAATGACTTGAAAATTAGAAGGATATTGTGATGCTGATTATGCCATTGATTACAATACACGAAGATTAACTAATGGTTATGCATTTGGTTTAGGTTCTGAAGTTATTACTTAGTGTAGCAAAAGACAACCAACAGTATCACTCTCAATAATAGAGGCTGAGTATCGTGCAGCAATGATGGCAGCTTAAGAAAGTACATGGTTAATATAGTTATTGGAGAGTTTACATCAGCTCCGGTACCAATATATTATCATAATTAATTAACTATTTGTTAAGTTAAAAACCCAATGTTTCATGCTAGAACAAAGCATGTGGAGGTACAATATCATTTTATTCATAAAAAAGACTTAACAAGAAAGATCAAGGTAATCCAAGTGAAGACAGAAGAACAACTAGCAAATGTTTTCACTAAAAGACTTAATAATAAAAAATTAGAAATTTTTGTAAAGAACTTGGCATGACTCCAAGAAAAGGATTAAGGATATTAGTAATGAGGGGGAGTGTTGAAGTCATTTTTAATAATGTTGGAGTAACAAACTTAAAATATATTGTAAATTTTTCTTTAAATAACGTTTACTATATAAAACAAGGGTATATATTAATAATGAATTATAACCATTGAAATTTTTAGTAAGAGGAACATTATAAATATTGTACCTTGTAGTTTGTAAAATGTGTGGCATCAAAAGAGTAAAAAATAAGTGAGAACAACTATGAGTGTGTGTGCTATGAGTAAGTGTGTCATGAGTGATACAAAGTGAGGTGTGTTTAGTAGAGAAAAATATAAGTGTGGTAGTATGAGTGTTCTAATAAAGTTTTGAGTAAAAATAACTTGTTTTATTTTTGTAATAGTGAAATATTTTAGTGAAAAATATTTATTGTTCACTATATTATTGTCTCATTTTTCACATGCTAATAATTTTTTTTATTGTTAATTTTTAATCTACTCCAATTTAACACAATACAGATAATTAATTAGTGCTTTATGTTGCATGTAAACCGTAAGTGTATGGTGTCAACAAGTAGTATAAAAATATCATCCCACAGAGATTTTGAACCAATCACCTATTTACCAACCTCTTATTTTCTAACACTAATAATAAATGTATGTAAAATTAATCTAAATTGTGAATTCAAGAAATCTACTTCAAAGATATAGAAATAATTCAACAAAATTAATAAACAAATTATATTTATGAGAATTGCTAAGAATTAAATCACCTTACAATCACTAAACTACCCAAATTTACTATTCAATTAGCCACACATATCCCCAGTTTTCCTAAAAGATTAATCAATCTCTCTCAAGCATCAATTAATATAAATTCACAATTATCAATTAAGGTAATAAAGACCCAATTCTTATTGCAATCTAAACACCTAAACATCAAAATCATGAATTATAAAGCACAACTCAAAAGAAGTTTAATCAACTCAATTTATCTCTAATTTTGAGTTAAGTTAAACTTGTGTTTATAGACCCATTAGAATTACCATCTCTTAATACATAATTCCATTTAAAATCATGTTATTGGTGATCAAGCATTAATAAGCATTAAGAATAATAAACACAAAATGCAACAAACTAATAAGAATGTTAAATTGAAAGGCTATATCATATTTGAATTATTAATCCCTAACAAAGAAAAATTCAGCTTAACATAATGTTTTTAATCCCTAAAAATTCATAAAAGAAACCCATAATAAAAGTATAAGAAAGAGAAGAAGGAGAAGAAGATAATTATGATTAATCTTAAATCTTGAATCTTCACTTTCTTTTTGTTTGCTTGATCTTCTATGATCTTTTTTACATGTTTTTCAATGGTTTTCTCCTCTAAAATTTTGCTAAAAAATCCCCTAAATTTTTTTTAAATATCTCCCCATCAAGTTGCCCTAAAAATAACTTTCCTTAGTTATTTATCTTTGACATACATAGTTGTGCACTTTAATTTGCACTACTGTGCATATTGAAAATGAAAGAAAATTAAGGAATTAGGTATAGCTGTACATACTCATATGTATAGTCGTACATCAATAGGCTTGACTTTTTTGAATCAGGTACATTCATGCATGGTTCTTGCCATCTTCACTTTAACACACAGCCCTGCCAAGCAATTTATGTTTTAACTCTGACTTATAACCTAATTTTTGCACCAATGGAGATATAATTAGAGCCTAATCTATTCATGAAATTGTAGCTACAAAAGTAATCTTTCTAAAACATCTTGAATAATCTCAATTGAACCTCTATAGCTCAAGATATTGATGAAATACTAAGAGTTGCGCATCCTAGAATAAAATTGTATATGCTAACTTCAACTCAATATTAGAAAGCACAAATGAACTTGAATTTTAATAAGTAAGCTTAATTAGGAAAATTTAAAAAGTGCGCTTTAAATGTTTAGAAGACTACTTTCTAATTCTAAAACTTTAAAGATATCAAAAGTTTCACTAAGTCTTAAAGGTCGAATCAGCCTAACTCTGAAATTGCTCTTTAAGCTCTAATTTACTCCTAATTCACAAAAATCTACTAATGAGCTCATATTTTCATAAAAATAAATATTTAAATTAAATATAAATGAGCTAAAAATATGCAATATTTTACTCTCATCAAATACTCTCACACTTAAATATTTGCTTGTCCTCAAGTAAAACACATAAGAACACCTATCAACATAATGAATTCAACACATTGGAAAACTTTACTTAACTATCTAGAATAATCTTCAATTAATACAAAACTTATAATTACAAACTAAACTAATAACTCGAAGTCAAAGACATAAGAATTACCATATGGAGAGAAAACTTTTCAATTGAATTCTTGAAAATTTATAAGTTCACATCTAAGAAAAATGAAAGCAAATAAAACATTTGTCTCAACCTTAGCAACTCTAGAATCTAACATACAAGATGTAGCACTATTTATTTATATACTTTTGCTTTTTTTTTCCTTTTTTTTCTTCTCTTACCATTTTTCCCATTCTTAATATCCCTCGTCATTCCCATACTATTAAGCATGAATACTGCTGAATGAGTCTTTTAGATACTCATACTCTTTTTAAAGCATTGGAGTAGTTTTAGAGCATATAAAAATTTAAAAATTAATATTTTAGCTCTTTAATATAAGAGAATTTATTTTATCTTTTTTAAATTATAGAGCTACCATACTATGTGTCAAACCCAAAAAACAAACAAACGATCAAAATTTAGTTCTACTTACAAATATCTCTCTCAAACATCAAATCATAAAATTTAATCACTCAAAAATAAAAGTAAGCATTAAGTTCATTAAAATATCAAAATTACTTAACCACAAGTTATTAATCTAGCTTGAAAACCACAAATTAAGAACTAAAAGGAGATTATCACACATATTCAGAAAATCACATCCAAGTATCCAGCCTATCATAATGATAGATTGCAAAAATTCAAGTGTTTACATGCAACATTCAATAACTACACTTCCTAAAAATCCACCAATATAAATTGAAAAAAATTAAAGACAAAAATAAAATCTAACAAAATGCTAACCACATGCAAATGCTCAACCCTTCCTCCACACTTATTCTTCACGTTGTCCTCATTGTGAAAATCAAGCACGTCACACAAACAAACACAATATAATAAGGAAATAAATAAAACTAAACTAAATGAAATAAGAAAAAGACAACTCCCCTCAATGAGGTAATTCATGAGGCGATGGTGAAGGGATGTGATAACCCGAAAATAAAGTGAATTTCACTTGCTCGAGTTAGCTAAGCTGTAGTCTTTTCTTCCTCTTCTTCTTCTTCTTCTTGGGAAGGTATTGTAGGTGTGTGGGTATTGGATTGTCGCTTTTTAAGAAAATTGAAAGTTTTGTAAATGTCTTTTCTTGCTCACTTTCACAATTTTATCACTCACATTAACTTCTTTATTTGCCTCCCTTTTACAACTTACTTCCTTTATATACTTATCCATAACCTCAACCTTCATACATATCTCATCCTCTATAGGGTGCTTCATTAATTTAAACATTACAAATTATACACTTCCATCCCCATTAAAAGAGTCACTTAACCCTCATAGACATCTATAGGTGCCCTACCAGTGTTCAAAAATGGTCTCCCAAAAATTAAAGGACAATTGCTATCCTCCTCAAAATCCAACACGACAAAATCCACAAGAAAAATAAACTTATCTACTTTCATAAGCACATCCTCTATAACTCCATGAGGTTTCTTAATAGAGTGTGCTGCCAATTGTAAAGACATGTTGCTTCCCCAAGTCTAGGTCTCCTGAAAACATATAAAGATATTAAATTAATGCTTGCTCCTAAATTACATAAGCACCTAGGAAACTCACTAGCAATAATATAAGATATAGTTAAAACATATTTTTTTACTAAAGCATTACACATATAAAAGTGTTAGGGCCGCTATTGAATAAAACCTTCACACAAATTCTAATTTAATAAAATTATATATATATAATGAAAAAATAAGAAAATAATAACTTCATTAATTAAAATGTATATCTTGCACACTATACGGTTGTGTTTCAGTCCGTGTGCTAACTTATATATGGAACATGATTGTGTAGTTGTCTTTTTTTTTACCTCTTGATTAAAACTATAGTTTGGCTAAAACGATATCAAGGCAAACACGGCAAAAGATACACCCATATTTTTTATCGTGTTTCTCTTTGAAAAAAATTTTTACTGACTACTTGAGCGCTATATGGCTGTACAAGGATGAACACGACTGTTTTGTCTTCCAAACAAAATTTTCTTCAATAATAAAAATCTATACTCTAAGAACTTCACCCAGCTCACCCAATGGCATCAGCCTAATTCATTTGCTTTACTACTAGATTTTCGAAAAAAAAAAATCGATAATTTTGTTTTTATAAAAAAATGTCACTACAAATTTTATGAATTTTCATCAAATTAACTTCACAAACTCTAACAGCAAAAGAACAATTTTTTTAATTATTGATTAGACTTATGGTAAAATATATAATGTGGTATTCTTTTCATGATATATATCTTAATACCTTATAAATTAAATTGATAGCACTTTCATTTAAATTCACTCCTATTCATGATATAGCATCTGACGTGTTTATGAGTTTATAGATACTATCTTGAAATTCAGTTTTGATATCCAAGAAATTTATAGATTGTGACATGATCCAACTAGTCTTTTGACATGCATATGCATGCTAACACAATATTCGATATAGCATCCATGTTAGAGCAAACTAAATAGGATGAAGTACGAAACCAAAAATTATTGAAGCTAATTAAAATTTCAAACCAAAAAATATTAAAATTGTAATATATAAATTGAATAATTTTAATCCTAAATTGAATTGAATTAAATTTTATAAATAACTTAATATGGTATTGGATATTTATAAAAAATTAAATTGAGAACTATATCAAATCATACCAAAAATGTGTCTAACCTAAAATCAAATATAGTACCGAATATTAATTTAATAAATAATATATAAATATTATTAAATAGTATTGAATTTAATTATATCTTTTTTATTATATTATCTAGTAATATATATTAAGTAGCATAAGTATAATAACATATCATAAAAATTAATATGTTTTTTTATATAAAAAAATTATAATAAAGGCACCCTATGTTATTGCATTAAGTTAAAACTAACTAATAATAAACACAATTATCAACAAAATATTATTGTTGTTGTTGTTGTTGTAATTATTCAATTGACAAGTGAAAATATTAAATGTCTATTATATTACAATTTGAACTTACAATATGGAAATAAGAAAATTCACATTAAATAGTTTCAAATAATTTAATTGACAAATAAGAATGTTAAATGTCCATTACAATACAATTTAAATTTAAAATATGAGATATAAGAAAATTATTATTATTATCAACAAGTAAAAATGTGAAATACCTATTATATTTCAATTTAAATTTAAAATATAAAATAAGAAAATTAACATTATATAATTTTAATTTTTTTTGTAATTTACTAATTAAAATATATTATTATTATTATTATTTGATAACTTATTAATTATTATTTTTAGTAAGTAATATAGTGTTATCGATATTATTTAAAATTAACAAGCTAAATAATATCATTATATTTAATAACTTATTAGTTATTATTGTTATTAAGTAATATAATCTTATTGATATTATTTAAAATTAGTGGCAAATTAAGATAATATTATTATAATTATTATTTTTATTGCATATAATATGTATATACATATATTATAGATAACTAAAATGATGTAATTTTGCCTAAAATTATGCCGTTTTAATTAAAGTAAGTAGTGACCTTACAAAAGAAATAAGAGAAGATAGATTATTTTTATTAATTAAAATATATTGTTATTATTATATTTAATAACTTATTATTATTATTATTATTATTATTATTATTATTATTATTATTATTATTATTATTATTATTAATAAGTAACTTAATCTTATTGATATTATTTAAAATTAATGAGATGAATAATATTATTATAATTATTATTTTAATTGTATATTAATATATATATAGACATATATTATAGCTCTAGAATCTTCGATTGCTTACTGGCTTTCCGGCCGGTGATCCTGATTCGCCATGGACATCGTTAATCCCGTCTCTACCAAAACTTCCCCTCCTTCAGTGTCGGGGAATAGTTTCTATAACAACACACAAAAAAACCTTTGCTATTATGGTCACCAATCCATCTCTCCCTATTCTTGCTTTTGAGGCGGTGAATAAAGGAGAACTTATCTCCATCAAAATCAATCAGGACCTTTATGATCAATGATTATCATAGTGCAAATATGCATTGATAGGAAGAATGGTTCTACTTACGGGTGATTCTCCATGGAAAGTTTATGAGCTAAAAGAAAAATTATCAAAGGTTTGGGCTTAACTAGTGCTTTAAAGCTAATCTTCTTAGGAAAAGGGTTACTATCAAATTCTTTTAACATTTGAACATGAGAAGACTCTGGTAAAGGGACGTGGTTTGGTGTCTCTTAAGCAAAGAATTTTGCATCTTCAACATTGGACACTGGACTTTAATCCATTCGAACAAAAATCTACCATTACTCAACTTTGGGTTAAGTTATATAAATTGCTATGGGAATATTGGCATTAAGTTATTCTTGCTGATATAGCTAGGGGGATTATGAAACCTCTTCTTATTGACTATAAATAATGCTTTTGGCCATTATGCTAGAGTATTGGTTGAAGTTGATCTTTCTAATAAGCATCTTGATTCTCTTATTATTGAAAGAATAGGGAAAAGTTTTGTTTATTGACATTGTTTATGAAAATCTCCCTAATTTTTTTCATTATATTCAAATATTAGTCACCTTCTATCTAATTGCAGATTGAATAAAATTCATTTTAAAAGGGAGGAAATCAAACAGAGAAATACCAAAGAACCTAAAAAGTAATGGAAACCAAAGGAGTCTGCTGCTACAAGTCAGCATAGTGGTGCTGCACTTAATCCTTTAATGTATGATGGTATAACTCTTATGAGGTAGGACAATGCTTCTAAGCTTCCTGTGGCGGTGCATGGTGGCTCTCCAAAAAAGGACAATCAACAATCTCATAATAATTTTTTTATGGATGTTCCTTTACAGCATGATATATTAGATGATGATGATAATGTTATTCAACAGTATAGTGGTTATCAGATAGAAAAGCACTAGCGTGTTCATTTCAATCCAGACATTGATGATTGTTTACAACTGGACATTATGCCTAATAATGATGTAGCTATTCGGCATACTTTTAAGGGTGCTAATGATACGGTTAATATTGTAGCAGTAAGTAGGGATCAGGTTTCATGGGCTAATCAGGTGGAAAGTGAAGGTGCCTGACCATTGTCTCTCACTAAAAAAAAGGAATCAAAAGAGCAACCAAGAAACCACTTTGACTTAATTTATGGAGATTTTATTTTGGAATTATAAAGGTATTAGTAATCCCAATACATCAAGAATTTGGTTTCAATATTATATAGGCAACATTATCCAGATTTAGTATGTATTGCAGAACCCATGGTCCAATTTTAATCTATTTCTTATAGATTCTGGAATTCTTTGGGTTTGTTTTTAATAGCTTCAAATAATAGCCCTCTTCTTTTTATGTGAGTTTTTGGAAATTCAATCACTTTGGTTTCTTCTTGGATGTATATGTATACTCAATATATTAGCATGGACCTGTGCTTTAATAATCAGATGCAGCATATTAGCTTTGTTTATGGTAATGTGTAGAATAACAAGCAGGTTAAGCTTTGGTCTGATTTAATTTTAATGGCGGCTACTATTCCTAATTGTTAGATAATCAAAGGTGATTTTAATATTATTTTGGGATCTTATGAAAAAATGGGAAGAGCTCCTGCTATACGGCCTTGTAGAGAGTTTAAATATTTTATTAACTCCAATAATTTGAATGTTATTCCTATGCAAGGAGCTCATTACACATGGTGTAATGGTTGTTTGGGTTCAGATAGTGTGGAAAGTATTCTTAATAGATCTTTGGCTTCTCTCAGGTTCTTTACTTTTTGGCAATCAATTCAATGTTTGGCTCTTCCAAGACATCATTCTGATCATGCTCCATTATTGTTGACTTGTCCTAATAGGATGGTTCAATAACCAAGATTTAGGTTCCAGGCTATATGGATTATGGATAATTCTTTGTGAAATCTAGTGGTAATGAATTAGTCTCAAAAGATGTTAGGCTTACCCCCGATGCAGGCTTTATCTATCAAGCTTAAACATCTTTGTCAATTTTTAAGGCATTGGAATAAATCGGTGTTTGGTAATGTTGATCAAAATATTTCAAAAGCTCAAGATTCTCTTTCAAAAGTTCATAATTTAATTTCTCTCCATGGTATTTTGGATGACCTTCACCAGAAAGAATTAGAAGCTCATGCTACTTTAGAATCCTATCTTGTTCAATAAGAAATTTTTCTTAAAGAGAAAAGTAGAGTTATGTGATTGGAAGCAGGTGATAGAAATACTTTTTTTTTCTTAATCTAATAGCCAGATGTTAACCTTTGCAAGGCATTTATGCTTTGAAAATTGGTGATTCTATTTCTAAAGATTTAGTTGTTATTGAAGCTTATATAATGAATTTTTATAACAAGCTTTGTGGTCCTAATCTAGGTCTATCTTCTAATTAGACATTTATTAAAGATATCATTTCTTCTTTGGTTTTTGATAATGAGAATAATAAGCTTGTCTGATGTCCTTTATTTAAGGAGATTAATTAAAGTGTTTTCTTAATGGAACTACATAGTGCTCCAGGTCCTAATGGCTTTATTGGATTGTTTCTCATAACTTATTGGGATATAGTGGGAGTTGATGTTTGTAATGTTATTCAAAGTTTTTTTATTATAGGGAAACTTATTCCAGGTTTTAACTCTAATTTTATAGTTCTCGTTCCCAAGGTAGAGGCCATCATGATTAAGCAATTTCAATCCATCATTCTTAGTAGTTTTTGTTACAAAATTATTACTAAGATTATTGTTAATCGCCTGTCCTTTATTGCTAGAAATATTATTTCTGTTAATCAGTTTTGATTTATTAAAAATAGAAACATCTCTCATTGTATTGCTATAGTTTCAAAAAGAGTTAATTTTCTTGATAAATGTTATTTTGGTGGGAATTGGGCTCTAAAAATAAATATTCAAAAGGCCTTTGATACTATAGACTAGAACTTTATTCTGGATGTTTTAGAGGCATTTGGTTTTTCCTCTCAGTTTAGAGATTGGATTATTAAGATTTTTTCTTCTATTAAAATTTTTGTTATGTTTAATGGTGCTCCTAATAGATATTTTGCTTCTACCAGAGGTGTCACATAAGGAGATCCTTTGTCTCCTTTTCTATTTTACTTAGCTGGGAATTTTCTTAGTAGATGGATTTTAAAGGCTACTAGTGATAATCTTTTTTATAAGATGCATTACTCTAAACATTCCTTTTTCCTATCTCACTTTCTTTATGTTGATGATGTGCTTATTTTTGGCAAGGCTTCCACTAAAAATATTAATTTATTGGCTCATATTTTTTAAAATTTATTGGGATATTTCAAGGCAAAGAGTTAATTGGGGTAAATCTAATATTTTCTTTGGTAAAGCAGTTACCTTTTTATAAGCTCATTTGTTAAAGGAGATTATTAGGATAAAAGGGGATCTCTTCCTATTAATTATCTTAGGGTTCCTCTCTTTCAAGGTGCAATTAGAAGATTATGGCTACAACCTATAACAAACAAGATTATCAATAAATTTGATAATTAGAAGGGTTCTTCTTTGTCGATGGTAAGGAGGCTAATGTTAATTAATTTGGTAATTATGACTTCTTTTTTGCATTCTTTTTCTGTTTATAAATGGCCCAAAAACTTATGAAGAAATGTATTAGAAATTTCCTTCTAACTGGCTTTATTGCCTGTTAAAAATTAGTGGTTGTTCCTTAGTCCACTTGCTACCTAAATAAAAAGCATGGTGGCTTGGGAATTAATGATTTAGAGCAATTAAATTTGGCTCTTCTTAGGAAATTATCTTGGAGTTTGATTACTCAGAGTGTGTTTTCTCTTTCTCTTTTGCGAAGTTGGTTTCTCATAGCTTCAAGTGTTTCTAAGGCTATTCCAATCTCTTCTTCAGTTTGGAATTCAATTAAGTCCTCTTTCCTAAATATGAAATCTTCTATTAAGTGGTTGATTGGCTCTTCCTCTTCTTTGAAATTTTGGACTGATGAATGGATTCAACCTTCTTTAGTTAATAGACTTAATATTCCCCTTATGCAGCAGGCTAAGTTAGATGCTTTTATTTTAGAGTTCCTTGTCAATGGTGTTTGGCGTCTTCCATATGATCTTCCTTTGGATGTTAAAAATAATAGTCTTCAGATTCAACCACTAAAAGATAGCTTAGATGTTTGTCTCTGGCTTCCTTTAGATGATGGAATTTATTCAGTGAAAAATATGCTTGCTTTGCATTCTTATCCAATGGATTCTTGGTGTAGGTTCTTTTGGAAAGAATTTTTGTCGCCTTCATGATCTTTCTTAAGTTCATGTGCTTATCTTGGGTATCTACCAATTAAGGATAATTTAATCAATAAGGGCTTTCATATAGCTTCTTATGTTGTTTTTGTCACTCGACTTTAGAATTAGTGGATCACGTTTTCATTCATTGCCCCTTTGCTAATGAGATTTGGAAAGCTATTAGTGATACCTTTCAAAGGCCTCTTATTTATTCGAGATCTTTGATCTCTTTTGTTAAAAACGCTTTTGTTTGCAAATTTAGTTAACAAATTAAGGTACTTTGGATTACTACAATTATTAATGCCCTTTGGTTAATTTGGCATTATAGGAACTCTATTATTTTTTATAAAGATATGTCAGATATTTTCCTTTATCTTTGATCCCTATGGAAGATGATAAAGGAAAGTGCTTTTTTTCATTTTGGGATGATGTCTAATTAACTCAGTGAGTTGCATACCCTCTCCCTTCTTCATATTTCAACTATTCCTCCTAAAGCTCTTAAGTTCATCAGTGTCACTTAGTATCCTTCCATTTCGGGTTGGATAAAAGTGAATATGGATGGCTCAGCAGTTGGCACTCCAGGGTGTTCTGGTGCAAATGAAGTCTTCAGAAACTTAAGAGGTTATGTAGTTGGTGCCTTTGCTTTCAATACTATAATGGGATTTGCTTATATTGCTGAGTTGCGTGCTATTATGTTTGCGGTTAGGAAAGCTAAAGAATTAAGTTGGAATAACTTATGGTTAAAGTGTGATTCGTCATGGGTTGTGCACTTATTCCGTTTTTGTTCTATGGAGGTCCTTTAGGTTGTTTGTCAACAATGGAATTCTTGTTTGGATGATCTAAAGAGCATGAATTTTGTAGTCTCTCATATATTTTCGTAAAGGGAATGTGTTGTGGCAGATAAATTGGCTAAATATGGTGCTCAACAAGCTACTTCTCATTGGTGGAGCTCTCCTCCGATTTTTTGTTCACATATTCTTTTTGAAGATTTTAACTCTATTGAGCGTTTTCATTTTTGTTAATATTGGATTGTGGATTTGTATGAATACTCTTTTCTTTTTATTAATCAGATTTTGAGTCCTTTTATATGATGAGGGTGCTAAAATTGTGTCAATCTAATTGGAATACTTAGGTGCATCCACTCATATTAGGCCTCAACCTTTCACTAAAAAAAAAGACATATATTATAGATAACCAAACAACATTTATTTGTTAATATAATTTCTTAAACTATTTATTTGTTAATAGTAAATTTAAATTCAATTAATAATATAATTTTGTATATAACATAAATTTATGAATTTTCATTTTAAATTTATCATACTAATCCGTTTCAAATAAACCGAATCTCTGTATCGAACCATTCCAAAAAATTAGATGGAACCAGTATGGAAACTTTTAAATTTGATACTACTTTTGAAGATTTTACTTTTAAAATTTTTATAACTTTGTATGGTTTTGGAGATTTCAAATTTTTTGGGTTTTTTCAACCCATGATCAAATCAGTTTTTGTAAATAGTGTGAGTGTAGATTTGGCTATATCTGTAATTAACGGTTTAATTTACAAAGTATTAAAATATTAAAAAAATCATAAATCATAAATAAAATTTATAAAATAAAAGATTGTACATTTTTCAACTCCAAAATGTGAGGTTCTACTTTGGTTGTTTCACCTTTCGATTAACAAAATAATAAGAGTCTACTTGGTCAAAAATAAAATCACTTTAGAATCTCATAGACAAATTGTTGTTAGGTTAATTAATTGTTATTTAAAAAGTCTTCTTTTTATTTAATTATTTACAAAATGTAGCTACGTATGATTTTAATCCGTGGCCATGCATTACTCTACTGCCAAATGATTTTTTTTCCTCAATATTTTATTTAATTACAATAATTAATTAATTTTTATATATCAATATATGTAATATATATTAATAATTATAGTTAAATAAAAATTAATTTAATAATTTTAATTTTATTTATATAAATGAAAATAAATTCTAAATAAATTGAACCCATAATTTCAATAAATCCTTAACAAAATTTTATATTCTAAATTATTGAAAACTTTTTTTTTACCACTAAATTATTAAATTTTGGAGTGACATGACCATAGTTTTGAGAAAACAGTGGCCGCATATAAAGAAATGGACATGGGTAGAGTGAGTAGGCAATAGAGGAAAATAAGAGGGCATGCATCCATGTGCATAGACCAAACCTCCACTAACAATATTAACTGTCTTCAGTTTGACTAACAGTTGAGCTGTATATCTGAGAAGTAGTGTAATGCACCTAGTCTACGGTTCCTAATTAATCTATGTCCTCTTCTTTCTTGTTGGAAAGTTAATTCAAAAGTCAAATCATTAATGTATGACCGTTAATTTCAAGTTCAAAGCAGACGACATACATAGTACACTAGAATTGCCAGTCTGGTAATAAATTTAAATTTCTTGAGGCTGAAACCATTTTTTTAATTTATTTCAATATGTCCTTTTTTTTTATTTCCTTTAATTAGATCCTTAAACTTCAATTTTTATATACATCATATCCATTAACTTCTGTTAAATTGAACTCTTCTTTTTTTTTTTTTTAAGATAATAACTGAATAAGAGTTCCAGAGATGTAGAAAATGAATCCAACAAATCCTGACTGCTACATCAACTCATTAATGTCAAAATTTAAACAGCCCACTAAAACCAATTTTCTGAGAAAAATATTGAAATGTGACTTAAAAAAAAGACTTGTAATATTACACCCATAATAAGCTACCCTCAAGTCTGATGGTCCTTGCATCACTTCAACTTTCATTTTCCTTCTCTTCAAATTAATCTCATCATCTTTCTCCATTCCACCTTACCTTCACTTTCATCTGTTTCCTCTTTTTCTCCTGCGACTCTTTCTCTTCTCCTGATTTCCGACGCCATTTTAATTTCTCTCTCCGTTTGCTTCTGTTTCTTATTGCTGCTTTTGTTTCTGGGTTCTTATCTCTTGCCTCCGTCTGTGGCTGGGTCAATAATAGTAGCAATGGTAATGTGTTCTTTCATGGGTTTATCAATTTTGGCTTTGGATTGTTTTATGGCTTATTTTACCTTGACATGCAGCGTCCCGTTCTTCAGTTTTCTATTATTTAGGTATTTGTTTATCTTGTTATTTTCTTTCTAATCTCCAATCTAATTTCTATGACCTCTTGTTCTGGTCCCTATCATCATTTAGATAAATGGGTGGTTGAAAAAAGGTATTACTCTAAAATCCCAAACTTTAATTTCTGTGATCTCTTTCAATTGAAAGTTGCCATGCAAGCAAACATCTGAGCTAATAAAATTTTTTTATATTCAGTGCTTATTCCTTGAAATATAAAGCGAGCTACTTACATTATTGGATCCGCTTAATGTTTTGGCTAGAGTTCAGTCGTACGAGGAAAGGGCGATTGCAAGGCCAATACAAATTAGTTTGCAGTTCTTTTTTTTTTTTCTAAGTCACATATTACAGGTCACAAATTGATTAGGAGAGCTAGATCGATCGATTTAGAAATGAAAGGAGGTAGCAGAAGGAGGAGACGAAGTGGCAAGGAGATTGACGAAGCAAAAGCAGAGGATGAAGATGAACACGATGAAGAGAGCCAATTAAAGGAAATAACAACAATAAATAAAAAAGTTTATGTTTGATTCACATGAGTTTAACAGACAAAGCTTTAAGGATATAATGTTTATAAAAATTGAAGTTTAAAGACCCAATTAAAGGAAATAAAATAAATAAGGACCTATTGAAATAAAGTCAAAAAATTGAGGATCTAAAAATGGTTTCAACCATTTCTTTTAAGTCACGTTTTGAATTTAAAGTTTTATATGTGAAAAAATAATGTTAAAAAAAATTTATCATCTCATTAAGTTCATTCAACTCAAATTTTGAAATAATTATAATTACCAAATATCAAAAATATTAAATAAAAAATCAGATAAAAAAAATTATTGGTATTCCTTTTCTTTTTATTAGTTTCTTATTTTCTGAAGGAAAATAGAAGTTCTAATTTTGCTTAACTCGTTGGCAATGGTATGAACCCTAATAAGTTTTAGATTTGCATTACATTATGATAGGAAATTTAAATTAGATTCATAATATTATCGTACCAATTATAAATTCTATTACATATGCAGTCTTGAATTTATATTGTAAAATCAATTTAAATAGCGACATAATCATATCATAATATTGGTGAATAAAAGTTAAAAATAAAAATTATAATGGTGTGATATTTATATTTCAATAGGATTAAAATAAAAAATTTAATAGGATAAATATAAAATTACATAAAATTTTTAAGAAGTTTTTAAAACATTACACAAAGGCGTGCTCTATCTTAAAATTTAGATAAAATTTTCCTTCATAGTTGGTGTAAAGAATGGCAATTTATTTTTCTTTTTAACTGAAAAAAAAATCATCAAATAAAATAAATATATATACATAAAAATTAGACTAATCAAATCAGAACAGAAGTCATATATAGTGTCAAAATGTATGATAGCTCTACACCACACATCAGAACATCTGTAGTAAAACAAGTTTGTGTGGAAAGATAGAACATGAACACAGCAATTATTGTAGATTTGACAGTAAAATATTAGATTAGGAAAAGAGGTTTAATAAAAAAAAAAGAACAATAAAATATACAAAAATTATGCACAAATTAGGGAATAATAGATTTTTTTTCACATTCAAAATTCTTCGATATTTTATAAATGTTGATTAATTTAACAGACCATTGTATTTTTTTCTTATAAATTCGTCACTTTCCTTAAAACAATTTAAGTTTACATACATCTTATTAATAATTAGATTCGAAAAATTTGGCTTATACTAGAGTTTAAATATGAGGTTTGATAATATTAAAGATAATTATAGATTCTTCGATTACATCTTTTAATGATTAATACATTTTAGCAAGTATGTATCAATTATTTAATATAAAAAATATTGAAATATAAAATATTTAAAACATATGTTAGTTAATTATCAGTAATTATGTTTAGATTGAGTATTGGTAAAAAAAAATTCATTATATATTCAATGTGAAATTTCAAGTTTCTTTTCTTGAATTGGATAATAACTTTTGAATGAGATACAATTAAATAATATAAAAACTGTACAAACGTTTATATCTATATAAATAAATTTGAAATCGTTAAATTACTTTTTATTTAATTACAATAATTGATTATTCTTATATCTCAATATCCATAACCTACATCAAAAGTTATTATTAAATAAATATTAATCTACCGGTTATAATTTTATTTATATATACATACATTTACACTGAAAAATGGCTCAATAATAAATTCAACTTTTTGTTCCTTATTATCAGTATAAACAAACAAATTTACAACCTTTTATTTATTTTTTAATTTTCAAAACTAAAAAGTAAGACAAATTCCAATGGTAATTCTAATTTAATTAATATTGTAATGTTAATAATGAAAACTAAATGTTTATGCATAAAAAATAAAATAAAATAAAAAGCAAGAAGTGGGCAAGAACGCTGGTGGGTGGGTAAAGAAAAATGAGGCTGGAGGATGATCTCAGCACTTAGTACTAAGATTTCAAAAAAGAGAGGTGGGTGGGTAGACCACAAATCATTTTCACTGTCAAAACCCATTGCCTTTTGTTCCTTTTTGACATTAGCATACCCAGAACAAAATTACTGACACAGATATATATCATCCTCAGTCAGTAAGATTCTTTCTATATTTTTTTTTATTTTTAATTAAAATGCTTGGTATTCAAAAGGCAGCAAAAAGAGGTTGGGCTATAGGTGTTAACAATACAAAAAATCCACAACATCCTTTTCTTTCAATTTTTTTTTCTTTTTTTTCTTACAACTCATCTTCGAAGTAATAATATTTAGTAATATTTAACCTAAAATCATTCCACTATACTTTTTTTTATTGAATTATAAGTGGTTATTTCATATAAATATAAATTTTATTTTAATTTTTGTGATTTTATTATCGTATTGTGGATTTTAGTTTTCGTCGTCTTATTGCTGCATTTTATTTTTTATCATCTTATTACGACTTTTTATTTATGTATGAATAATTCAAACAGAAAAAACATATTTGATTAGGCGAAAAGACAACAAATCAAATTATAGTTATCAGTATATTGTAGAACTGAAGTTATAGGTATTATAGTCATTATAATATTATCAAATTTCTATCCTTTAAATTATTTTATTATATTATTAATCTGAGTGTTGTTTTCTCCTCTGTAATTTTTAACGATTTTGTATCCATATTTCTATTGATATATTGTTAGTTTGAATCAATAATATTATTTTTAAAAAAAAAATAAAATAAAATATTCTAACAATTAATTTAATGTCATTTATATTCATAACTCAAACTCTAATATTATTTAAACAAGATATATATATATATATGTTAGTCATAGAAATTATATTATTTTCTCAAAATCAAACTTTATTTTACATTTTAGTTGTAAAACTATAACAATGTCATTTTTGATATTTTAAATAAATAATATTATTTATTTATTTATTAGTGACTTATTTTATTATTTAAATTTTATGGTAACTATATAACTCACTAAAATAATTTCAAAAAAATTAAAATTAAAAATATATTTTCTCAAATTACTATTTTATTAACAATGATAAATAAAATTAAGAGTAAATTAGATTTACCTCCCTGAGATTAGGTATAACTAACATTTCAAAGCCTTTGTTTAAAAATCGAATATTTACCTCCCTAAATTTTTATATACTAACATTTGAGGACTTTCGGTAGTTTTTTTTTTTTTTTGAAGAAAATTATCATTATGTTCTTATTTTAACATGTGTTTTCTCTAATTTCATCACATCAAATCAGCAACATACATTTAAGAATAAAGAATTTAAATTTTTTTACATACATAATATTTTTTTTAAAAAAAAATTAAATTTATAGAAAATTTTAAAGTTCTTTAACAAATTATTGAGTGCATAAATTTTTAAAAATTTTTTTAAATATATATGGATTGATTGTAAAATTTTTAAAATTTTTTAAATGTATATTTTAAAAGTAATTTCAACAATTCTCATTGTTATTCAAATATAAACTTTGGGATAAATGCTAGGATTATATGTAACGAGATCAGAAAATACACATGTTTAATAAGGGTATAACAGTTATTTTTTAGAAAATAGCTAACAAAAGTCCTTAAGTGTTGGTATATAAAATTTTAAGGAGGTGAATATTCAATTTTGAAATAGGAATTTTTAAAATATTAATTATGTCTAACTTTAGGGAGATAAATATAATTGGTTCTAAAATATTAATTAAGCATTTAATTATTTTTAAATATAAATTTTAATTAATATATCTTAAATGAATAAATATTTTTTATACTTGTATAAACTCAATGAGTTTTGTCAATATTATAATTTATGTTATATTTCAATTAAGTTTTAACCTTAATTGTATCTCAATTAAGCAATTTAAAAGGTATTTCTTTAAATTTGGCTATCTTACAAAAAAATTTGAAGAATAACATATTTAAATTAATAATTTTATTTTTTTTATTACAAAATATAATTAATTTAAGATAAAATATATATAATATTTTATATATTTTATCTTAAATTAATTATATTTTCATTATAATAACTAAAATTATAGTAAAAATATACTAAATTATTTTATTGTTTAAATATTTATTATAAAATAGCTTAATTTAAAAAAAATTAAAATTTTTTTAATTCCAATTTGATTGAGTTTAAAATTTTTTTAAAATCTAACATAAATTATGATATTAACAAAACTAAATGAATTTTATCCTTATAAAACATATTTATTCATTTATAGTATATTAATTGAAATTATATATTTATAAATAATTAAGAATATTTAATTAGTTTTATTTAACATTGCCAACATAATTAATAATTTAAGAAAAATATAATTTTTTTATTTTTATTTTTAAAATTATTTTAGTAATTATATAGTTATTATGAAAGTTAAATAATAGAAGAAGTTATAAATAAAAATAAAAATATTATTTATTTAAAATGTTAAAAATAATAATTTTTTTAATATTTTTAGAATTAAAATGTTTAAAAAAATTGATTTTAACGATTGATTAATGAAAAGTCTTTTTAAAATTTAATTATAAAAAAAATTAATTTTAAGAGTTGACGAAAAACTTATAAAACTTAATTATAAAGAAAAAATTGTTGTAAGATTTAATTGAAAAATAATATAATTGATAGGCATAACAATGCTATGAGCTGGGTATAAGCAAGTGTGTGTGTATATATATATATATGATGTTACTATAACCTCAACTAGTTGATTATGAGTTAGTTTGTAATGATTTTATTCTATTTGTTTATTTATTTTTGAAGGCGATTAGTATTCTATTTAAGTTAAATATAAAATAATGCAATTTAATTAAATTGTAGACTTGGTTCATTTGATTTTTGTTGTTTCTACATTGATTGCAAATCAAAATTAATTATCAGAAATATATACCTATGAAATTCTTAAATGGAAACAAAATGCAGAAAAATAAATACATTGATCATAGAAGGCACACAATTCCTTATATAGTTTTCTTTTTTTTTTTTTTCCAATTTTGTACACATTTTATTTTCATCAATCGGTAGGTAAATAAAAAAATCCGAATTAAATAATACTCACTCACCCAAGTTTGTTTCACAGTCTTTTGTAAAAATGATCAAGAAAGCATTATTTTTATTTACTTATTGTAAATTCTTTATATATTAAAAAAAAACTCTCTGAAAATATTAAATTTGCATATTAATTTAAATAAATTTTTTATCTAAGGATTTTAAAAATATATTCCCATATATCCATCTAGGTATATTGTAAAATTAAATTTTAAGATATGATTCATGCAAATTAAATTATAACTAATAAATTACATAATTTTAGCAACGCAAACCTCCTCTAATCTAATTGATGACCCCTATAGGAGGGAGGGTTCAAATCCCCCACTTCTCTTTCCGGTCTGTAATTGTCAAAAAAAAAAAAAACATAGTTTTAGCAAATATTAATTTCATATCATTTATTGAGAGGGCAACTAGAGATCTAAAAATGGAGAATCGAATTAGCTTGGGGAAACCTGAAAACATTTGACTTGAAAGGAATGGAAAATATATCTATAAATAGCCATTAAACTTGTCACAAAATCTCATTTTTGAACTATATGTCTATCATCACATCTCTTTCCCAATCCAGAACCATTAGTTGTACAATAACTTGCAATTCAACTTTCTTCATGATTACCAGATAAAATAATTCTGCTCGTTTTATGAGCAAATTTAACTGCTTTTTTTTTTTTTTTTTCATCAAATTGTTTTAGTGATGAAATAATTTTTTTTTATTTGATTGACAAAAGAATATTTTATTTTGTATGTCAATATATATATATATATATATATATATATATATATATATATATATATATATATATATAATACATTTCAAAGGAAATGAATTTTTTTTTTTGAATAAATTTAGAATTCTATCTAATAATTTAGTTTTTCAAATATATCCGTTACAAATTTTGAGTTAAAATGTAAAAAATAAAACATACAAATTAAGGATGTCTTCATTATAATAAAAGAAAAGTTCTAAAAGTATGAAATTAAATTGAAACTTTATCAAAGTTGAATTAGTTATAACTAATTTTATGAATTTAATAGAATTTAATTTTAAATAATTTTTCATTTACAATTAGTCTATAAAATTAAATTTATAAATGATATTTTAAATAATTTATGCATAAATTATTTATATCAATACAACATTAAAATAAAAATGAAAGCTCTTCACATATTTTCTATATTCAAATGCAAGCTAATCATCAATTCCACTAAATTTGAAAAAAGTAAAAATAAATAACATTTTTATTTAAGTTTTAATTTTAGTAAATGAATTTTCTAATTTTTTTTTCTTTCAATTTATTTCAGTTTAAATTTTAATTTAAATTGTTATAAAAATTAATATGATTAAAAAAAATGAAAGAAGTGTATGTAACTTAATTTATTATTTAAAATAAGTCATATAAATATTTTAATATTTTAAATTTATTAAATGCATCATTTTAAATTTATTTGTCTAATTTAGATATGTAATTAATTGAGAAAAATTTTAAAAAAATTAAAAAGTTAAGACATTGGTCACCTAACAGGGGTATAATACAGTTTAGTTGAGTTGAAATTTAATTCGACTCAATTAAATAAGATATTTAGGGGGTGTTTGGTTTATTTGATTTAAGTAATTGATATAGATTTTTTTTCAATTAAGTAGAATTTAAATGTTTGATAAAACTTCAAAATCAACCGCTAATAGTTGATTTTATTTAAAATAGTTGTTGATTTAATAAGTTTTTTTTTTATTTGTATTTATTTTTTATTTAAACTATTTTACCCTTATTAAAAATAACTTATAACAAATAAATTTATTTAAATGTATCTAATTAATTTTTATAGTTCATAATTAAATAGATATTATTATAAATTATAATTAATAATTAAACAATTATAATATTTATACTTATAATTATTTTAAAGAAAATTATACAATAATATTTATATTTTAAACTTTATTTTTAAATAAATTCTAATAATTATTTTAATAATATATAAATTAAAGACATTAAATTATTATTTATTACTATATATATTTTAAAAAATTTATATAACTAAAAAATATTATAAAACGTATGTAAAATTATATTAACAAATAAATTATACCCTTAATAATTATTTGACATACTAACAGCAACATCTAATAAAATTTTACCAAACAGTTTACATTTATCCACTAACAACTATTATATGTCAGTTATCCGCTATTCGCAATAACTAGTAGCTATCAGCTACTATAAACTGTTAAACCAAACAAGCCATTAGAATTCTAATTTAACTCATTTATACAATTTTATATTCGAACTTGACCTAGTTTAACTTAGTGAATATAAATTTTTTAAAAAACATATAGATTTTAAAGAATTCAAGTTAATTAAAATAAAAATGAGTAAAATAGTAAATATATATAAGATAATCTTGATTTTAATCATACTTTGTCAAGTCAAATATTACAAGATCAAATTCAATCTTGATTTATCAGCCAACTTAAATAATTTGAGTTCAACCTGATTATTATTAAATTAATTTTAAAATCTTTTTCAAAATAATTTTGAATGTCTATTAGTCGGTTCGACTCGGATACATCCCTATGCCTAAGCCCTGCTAATACTATTTGGATGATGGATTGGGTTTTCTATCGGACCAAACCAATTCATTAGAAATTGGGCTCAATTTTGTATCATCCTTATTTGTCAAATAAGTGCCATGACTTTCCAATATTTCAAAACTTGCCATAACACTTTTCAAATCATAAAAATTATCCCCCAGAAGTGTTGAGTAAGTAAATATTTTTTTGTATATATTAGGAAGTAAATATTTGTATACAATTAGAAATAAAATTTTTATTTTATTTAAGATGTTATTCTATTCCTAGTTAGAATGTGATTATGATTCCTATGTGTATATATAAAGAATGTAACCCTTATTTGAAATATGTGGAAAAATATTTCCCTTAAATTTTCTCTCTTATCCTTTGAATTTTATTTTTCATGGTATCAGAGCATACCCATTGAAATCAAATTTTTATTGAATCCTTGAAATTATATTTTTTCCTCTTTTTTGAATCCTTTTAAATTTTTGAAACCATAACTATTGAAAATACATCCATCATATCTCATGGAACACCTAATTTTATTCAAACCCTCTAAGATAATTCTCCTTTTCCTGCAGGAATTGTTTTTTATGATACAAACTATACTCTATGGTCACAGCTCATGGAGATGCGAATTGGAGTTAGAAATAAATCTGGCTTTCTTAATGGCACTATACCAAAGCCACCAAAAGGAGATAAAGCTTTGGAGACTTGGCTTATTGATAATAATCGAGTTAAAAGTTGGTTGATTGATTCCATGAGTCCAACATGAATGCAAAGATTCATCTGTCTTCCAACAACAAAAAAGATATAGGATGTTGTTTTAAGAACCTTTTATGATAGATCTAATAAAACTCAGTTGTTTAAATTAAATCGGAAATCATTCACAACACGTAAGAATGGTAAGTCATTACCTGCATATTATAATTAACTGGTTAAAATATTTCAGAAAATTGATGCCCGAACGTGTGCACAAGGGGAGGATGTTAATGAAGTAGGATCACTCCATAAACATATTACTTGGCTTCAAGCACATATTTTCCTAGCCGGACTTAATTTAAAATTTAATAATGCTCGGAGTGAAATACTCCGAAAGGATCCACCTCTTAATCTCGAGTCTAGTTATACATATGTACGAAGGGATCATAAGCAGCGCCATACGATGAAAGAGCCGAAGATACTGCCGCACAATGTTGTACTTGTAGCAGTTCAGACTTGTTCCCAGTTCAAAGAGAAAATACCAAGCAAGTCCATCACATATACCTGTACTCATTATGGCGAAGTTGGACACTCCAAGGAATGGTGCTATGAAATTATGGGATTTTTGAAATGGTGGGATTTTAATAGAAAGCCTCATAAGAAGCTCAAAAAGGCTGCAATTGCCACCTCTAGTGGTACTAAACTAAGTGGTGATCTTGATGCAACATCAAGTATGATAAATCTTACTCGAAATAATACATGGATTATTGATACAGGTGCTACTGATCATATGACAAAACTCTATTCACCATCTTACATCCATCCGCCCATCAACCCAACAAAATATTCTGACTACTAATGGAGGCATAGCACCAGTCACTCATGAAGGATCAATCTCTAACTTCGACTATCTTAATCTAGATACTACTCTTATTATTCCATCTCTTTCTTGTAACCTACTATATGTTGGCCAAATCACTAAAACATTAAATTGCATTGTCAAATTTTGGCCTAATTATTATGTATTTCAGGACATTGCAATGTATCAGATTATTGGCTTTGGTGTTAAATATGGAAAGTTGTACTATCTTGAATTGCATGATGATTCAAGTCAGAAGTCAAGTCAAGTCAAGTCAATAAGGTTGGTAGAAGTTGCTCGACCAAAGACCAAGTAATCTTGTGGCATTATCGTTTTGGTCATCTTTCTTTTCATTATCTTAGATAAATAAAATTAGCATTATTTTTTAATACCATAGACTCAGAATTCAAGTGTGATATTTGTGAATTGGTAAAAAGCCTCTGAATCTCTTATGTACTAAGTTATAATAAAAATTCAATTCCATTTATGACTATTTATTCTGATGTATGAGGACCTGCTCGGATTTCTACTCTATTTGGTGCTCGATATTTTGTAATGTTTATTGATAAATTTACCCGGATGACCTGGGTATCACTACTTTCAAATAAGGGAGATGTGTGTTCCATATTTCGGGATCTGTACAAAATGGTGGCTACGTAATACTAAAGTAAAATCAAAGTCTTACAATCTGACAATGGTGGGAAGTATCTTAACTCAAATTTAAATGATTTCTGCCGCGAGCAGGGCATTCGCCACCAAACATCCTATGCCGACACTCCCCAATATAATGGTATAGCTGAACGAAAGAACCGACAATTATTGAAAGTCATATGAGCATCATTGTTTGACATGAATGTTCCTAAAGAATACTAGGGAGAGGCTGTGCGATCCACTGCATATCTCATAAATCAGACACAATTAAGAGTACTCAATTTCAAAATGCCTCTTCAGAAACTTCGAGAACTTGTCATACCTCCACCTCTCAATAATCTAGAGCCCCAAGTCTTTGGATGCTCGACATATATTCATCAGACACTTGGAAAATTAGATCATCGAGTTATCTGGTGTATCTTTATTTGCTATGCAGATCTACATAAAGGATATCGGTGTTATGATTCAAATGCAAAGAAGAAGTATGTAACTTGGGATGTTCGATTCCATGAAAATGCTAATTTCTTCTCTCACTCTGAGTGCTCTCTTTAGGGGGAGAAAAATTTGAACCTCTTTGAATTTGAAGATAGCATTCCGAGTGTTCTGAATGTTTCGGATCCGAGTATCTTAGATATCTTAAGTCTCCTAAATATTCTGAGTCTCCCGAGTATTTTGAGCATCTCACAAACATCTGATGTTCTGAGTCTGAGCATCTCACTTGGACAGATAATTGAAGATAATCCAAGTAATCAAGATAGTACATCTTCTCAACCCACACCAAAAGCTGAAGAAACTTCGGATGCAGATGTGCACACAAAGGTAAATTTATCTCCCTTAGTAACTATTAATATCGAGCCTTATTATCCTTCTAAAATCAATAGAGGGTTCCGAAAAAATAATATGATCCAAACCTTCATACCAAAGCTAAATATCATATCAACAACATCATATCAACCAACTGTTCATTTAACTCACATGCATTTACTATAAATCAATTATCTACTATATCTATTCCAAGTAATGTGCATGACGCTTTAGATGATCCGATTGGAAGAAAGCCATGAATGATGAAATGGAGGCATTGTAGAAGAATTGCATATGGGATCTTGTTCCTCTCTCTAAAAGAAAGAAAACGGTGGGGGTGCAGGTGAATAGTCACTGTCAAACTCAATTCATGTAGAAGTATAAATTGGTATAAAGCTCGATTGGTAACAAATGGATATACTCAAAAGCATGGAATTGAATATGAAGATACATTTGCTCCAGTAGCACAAATGAACACCATCCGAGTTCTTATTTCCTTAGCTGCCAACCTGGACTAGCCACTATGACAATTTGATGTGAAGAATGCATTTTTGAATGGAACCATAGATGAAAAAGTGTATATGGATCCACCATCGGGAACTAGATGTACTAACTAAGTATGCAAACTAAAAAGGGCATTGTATGGACTCAAGCAATCGCCTCAAGCATGGTTTGGACAACTCTCAACTTTCATGAGAAAGCTCAGATATAAGCAAAGTGATGCTGATCATACACTATTCATCAAATAGAAGTTAGGTAAATTCACCGCATTGATTGTATATGTTGATGATATGATGGTCATTGGGAATGATTCGAGTAAGACAACAATCTTGCAAAAACAGTTAGCATTCGAATTTAAACTTAAGGATTTGGGTAACTTGACGTATTTTTTAGGAATAGAAGTCGCAAGATCAACTCAAGGGATTTCCTCTGCCAATGAAAGTATGTAATGGACCTTCTAACAGAGACGAGCATACTTGATTGTAAGTCAGCTGAGACTTTAATTGAAATCAATCATGGACTTTCAGTCCTAAGAGATAAAGTCCTAACTGATAAAGATTAGTATTAAAGGCTAGTGGGAAGGTTGATTTACTTATCTCATACTCGGCTAGATATTACTTATGCAGTAAGTATTGTAAGTCAATTCATGCATTCTCCGAGTAAAGCACATATGGATGCAGTATACCGAGTATTAAAATATTTAAAGTCTTCTCCGAACAAAGGTTTATTCTTTGGGAGAAATAAACATTATGAAATTACTAGCTATACTAATGCTTATTGGGCTGGAGATCAGACCGATCGAAAATCAATATCCGGATACTTTACGTTTGTTAGACAAAATTTAATTACTTGGAGAAGTCAGAAATAAAAAATCGTAGTAAGGTCAAGTGTTGAAGCTGAGTTTAGAAGAATGACTTATGGAGTATGTGAGTTGCACTGGACAAGGTAAATTATTCAAGATGTGAGACTAAAACATCCGAAGCCTATATTGTTTCATTGTGATAATAAGACAGCCATAGCAATTGCAAATAATCCGGTTCAACATGATCGAACTAAACATATAAAGATTGACAAACATTTCATAAAAAATTATTTAAATCAATAAACAATTGATCTTTTATTTGTTTATTCTCAGACTTAACTAGCTAACATACTCACAAAGGTTATATCCAAAAAATAGTTTTACAACTTACTTGACAAGTTAAAAATTATTAACATATATCTATCAACTTGAAGAAAAATATTGAGAAAATAAATACATTTTTATATATATTAGAAAGTATATATATATATAACTAAAAATAAATTTTTTATTTTATTTAACATATTATTTTATTTTTATTAAAATATAATTATAATTCACATGTATATAACTCTTGAAAAAATACTATTTTCTCTTTCTCCTCTTAATTTTATTTTCAGAAAGGTCGCGCCCAAGATGTTTCTGGATTCTACTGCAGCAATCCAAAAAAAAATTGAAGCATAAAAACCTTTCAAATCCTTCATTTTGATCGCGAAGTAGAAACTATGGATCCTGGAACGGCTCTAGACGTTGCGGAGCAGGGAGCCGCACTTCTTCTCCTTGACGTTCCGCAGTACACTCTATTCGGCATTGACACTCAGGTAATCATTTGCATTGCTGTTTTCTCGAGAAAACAGAGAGAAATGTAAATTTTTGTTTTATTGCAGGTGTATACAGTAGGTCCTACCTTTAAAGGCGTCAAGATGATTCCACCGGGTCCGCATTTTGTGTTCTATAGCTCATGTAGCAGGTTTTTTTTTTTTCTTATTTTATTATAATAACGGAAGCTGTAGTTTTGCTTTCTCTGAATTTTTTTTTTTTGAGTTTATTGGATGTTTAGCTGAAGTGTTACTGGTGATTATTTTTGGAAAAAAAAAAAAACTGATCTCTGGCACCGGTGGCTTAATAGTCTTGCTAATTGTTGATTGCTATGTAAGAGGCGTTGTGTTATTTTTGGAAGTAGTGCAAAAAGATGGCCTTTTTCCTTACATAATTTTTGATGCATGCAGGGATGGCAAGGAGTTCTCACCTGTTATTGGCTTCTTTGTCAATGCTGGCCCTTCTGAGGTAACAATGTTAGGTCACTGAATAGGGTTTTCTCTAGGCTTTGAGACTTTTGAGTGCATCAACATCTGCAAACATGTCAACATAGTGATTGATTGTTTAAAGATCTTTAAGCTTGGGACTGATTTCCCCCTTTTTTCTAATTTATGAAACAGGTGATTGTTCGTAAATGGGTCCATCAAGAGGAAAGATTAGTGAAAGTCTCACAGGAAGAGGTTTGCTTTCTGTCCAATTTGCATACCCCTCCTTTTTTTTTTCTTTCCTTAATCAAGACAATATTTAATGGAGTTGATGTAATAGTTAATCTAAGAGCCAATAATTAGTGGTTTTTCTTATCCAAATTAATGGAATTATTTCAGTGGTTTCCAAATTAATATTCTATAACTGCTTCATAAAAATGCAATTATTTCAGTGGTTTCTGTCATTCCTACCTGTGTCTCTCTCACTCTTTCCTCTCTCATAGTACCCACTGCATTCACACTTGCAATTAGCCATGAACTTAATTATAAGTTGGAAAGTTGATTAGGCCTCCTAAATAATCCAACTTTCTCACCTGCCTCCTTATCTCTGCACTCTTCCACCATGCCCTTCTTTCTTCATTGTATGCTCTGTTAATTATGAGATGAATTCCCAATCCAAGTTTTTATCTATCAATTTTCTGCTCATTGCATTGGAGAATAACTCCAAACTTTTGACAAAATAATACAGGAAGTGGGGAATGAATGATGAATGAATGGATTTTTAGGTTGGCAGAAGGAAAAAGTTATTTAAGCCTGGAAATGAAAATATTTTTGTGATTTTCTTGTGTTTCCAAGATAAGTTTGACTTGATGTTGGTTTGTTGAAGTTAAAATTACTTTACAAATTCTTGCCTGGCTTAATAGCCACCTAGTTTCTTTTATCTCCCTTGATTATGGTTCGTCTATGTCATTTAGTTTGAACTTATGCTTTGATTTGAGGAGAACAAATCCAACTAGAGAAAGATGATTCACCTAATTTTATATACATTGTTCTTATTCAGATGCAAACATTATATGTTCTCTCTATCTTTGTTTCCTAGTTATGCATAAAGCATTGGCTTATTTTCTTGTGTGTTTGTTTTTGTCTTTTGCACACCAAGGAAGACAGATTTTCTCAAGCAGTTAAAAGCTTAGAGTTTGACAGGCATCTTGGTCCTTATGATCTCAATAAGCATGGTGAATGGAAAAGCTTGTCAAATTATGTTACAAAGAATGTTATTGATCGAATTGGTATCATAACTTCCTCAGCAGTTTCAATTTCACTGTTTAGTTATTTGCGGTCTATTCATTATATCTTTTTAATGCTTGGATGCTTGATTTCTTTTGATGCTCTGGTTATGTTTCCTACAATTGTTGCTGCTGCTTTAATTTATATTTGATTTTCTTATGTTGTTGTTGTTTTTTTTTTTTTTTTTTTTTTGCTGTTTGGAAATTGGACATGTTATGTACATTGATTAATTGGACCCTTTTATCAGTGTTCACAAAATTAGATGGGAAAGTCCAGCATTTGATATGTAGAATAGGTTGACTGCATTACTTTTATATGTAATTAAGCTTATGAAAGGAAGCCACTCTTTGTAATCATACTATAAGGCACTTTCTTAGAATGAGATTACTTGAGCTTGAAGCCAAAAATATGGCCAGGACATCTGTTAATTTTGCAAACCCTCCTAAAGAACTTCCATAGAATGAAGAGGAGAAAATGTAAAACATCCAGGGTACAATTTTGTTATGTGGAATGGAGAAAACAAATTCATTGCCAGCAATGTGTCAATACTTAATTTGGCTTCTATGTTTATTCTGTTCTATTGGTTTTCTTTATCAATTATTGTTGCAAGGAGAGCAGAATGTACATCTCTAACAATCAATTTATCACTATTTTTTCGATTTAAATGAAAATTTTGATTTGCAGAACCCATTGGGGGAGAAATTACAATTGAAAGTGAATCTGGGATAACTGAAAGGAGTCCTAAAACAGCAATGGAGAAAGCTCTAGAGAAGCAATTGAGGAACAGTAAGTGCTCATCATCTGCATCTGTTGATAAGTCAAAGAAGAGAGGGTGTTACTATACTTCAATCCCTCATGTTATCAAACACAGAGGAATGAATAGAGCAGAACTTACGTCCTTGAATATTGACAAGGTACATATTCATACATATATGTTTGGGATCATTAGTACTTGAGAATGTCTTGCTAATTTTTTTTGTTTATATTATATACATTTATTGAACTATCCAGACAGAACAATTAGAACGCATCGTGATGAAAGATTATGAGGGTTCTGAAGACTTGCTAATTGGGGAGCTGCAGTTTGCCTTTATTGCATTCTTGGTATGCTCAATCTGACATGTTCACACATTGACTCATATATCAGTTCCTAATTCTTTTTTTTTTTTTTTTCTTTTGAAAATTGTGCAGATGGGGCAATCACTTGAGTCATTTTTTCAGTGGAAATCTTTGGTTAGCCTTTTATTGGGTTGTACTGAAGCTGTAAGTAATGATCTGTGCTAGTTTTTTCTTGGTTAACCTATCCATTTTATTTCCTTTGTGTAATTTGTTTTCCTTGTTTACCTCTCCTCCTTTTTCTCTTTCTTGTTCTTACTTATCTACTAGATTCTTTTTGTTGCAACCTAAATCCTTCCATTTTGTTTTTTTATAGATGATTGCAAAAGCTCATGATTTTTATTCATTGATTTCGTCAACTGTACTTTAGTTTCATTTAGTAAAAGTATTTCAAGCTGTCCTCTAAAGCTTTTTTGGTGTATCATGAATGAATGGGTTGCAGTTAACAGAGAAATACATCACATACATTTTTCATGTCACCTTACAATAAATTAAAACCTCAATTCATAACATATTTCCATTCAGCTTTCCTCACTTTAATTGTCATCCTAGTCTTTTCTTGTTATTAGTTTTGGATAATCTTGTTGAGACACTATTCATAATTTTGAAATATAATCCAAGGATATAGCTACTATCCACATTGAAGGTGGCTTGATTGAAATGACCAGAGTAGTAGAGCTATTTGTGGCAAAATTCTGCATTATATTAGGAACTTCTATTGTCTTTTTCTTTTTTTTTTCCTAATAGAAAACAGTTTTTAACTTTTTCATGGCAATATTTTTTTTTATTATTTTGCTACTCTATTAGTAGATTGCAGGCCAATCCCAATAAACTTGTGACTAATGTCTAGTTGAGTTGATTGGAGTATAAGTTACATTACATATGCATCTCTATTGCTTTGATTCAACTTGATGTCCACGCTCTGTTATTTCTTATCTTTCTTTTCCCTTTTTTATTCCAGCCTTTTCATACAAGGAGCCAGCTATTTACAAAGGTAATATTCTAATATTGTAATTAGTAAAATGTTTATTCATTTTCTATTTAGTATTCTGTGGAATCTAGATACGCAAATAGTTTTTCACTATTTTATCAAAACTGAGCCATTTCATTCTTTTATCCTAGAGGCTTCAATTCCTCTTGTACAGTTTGATTTTAGTGCTTTCTCTTATACCCTAATTTAATTGACCTGTAGTTGTAGCGGTCATGTTATGTTAGGCTTGTTGTGTGATTCGTCCACTGGAAATATATACCTTTATACATCAGGCTCTGTGTAATCTTCTGTATGTTTAACATAAGACCAGAAAATGATAGCAAAAAAAAAAAAAAAAAAGAATCTTTAAGCTTAGAACTTGGAAATATGCCACAAGTAATGTATTCAGTCATTCCTCTTTCACTACTTACAAACATTGACCTCTATATGGTTGATAATGATGTAATAATCAACCAGGATCATAATCCTGCTAAGCTTCTGTAAATTGAGGGATCTATCTGTGACAAGAATGAATTCAATGGTCTATCAGCAAAGTTCAAGAAAATTTTCTTTTGTGTAATTTATCATGTTTATTTTACTGCTGTTCCTTTTCAGCAGAGTGCTAGTCAATGCATTTTTTTTCTCTGATGATTTATAAACTTGTTGCAGTTCATCAAGGTCCTGTACTATCAGCTGAAATATGGACTTCAGAAAGATAGAGCAGAAAATAATGGTGCAGGGCTAGGAGTATCAACATTGTTGGATGAGTCATGGTTTTCTTCCGACAGTTTTCTATACCGACTTTTGAAGGTAGCTTTTTGCAAGCAAGTAATGCAATCTATGATTCTGTTAACATGCAGTTAGAGGCTTTTTCACATAATTGAATGCAATTTCAGTGATTCAAATGTGTTCACGTGGCTATGAAGTTTTAGGGATTTCTTTGATTCTATGAATAGGCTAAATATTTTCAACCTGGCCAGCCTCTTTCTAGGAGGTCAAATATGGAAATAAGGGTGTCATTGAGTCAATATGGTGCCAAGCCTGATTGGCTTTGTTTTTATACTCGAGCTGTACTCATTTGGATATTGAAGATTTTAAACTCAGGTTGACGTAACTCAATCATTATTGTATTAAAATCAATAATTTATTACTACCAAAATGAAGCTTGACTAAGTAGCATGTATTGGCATTTTAAACATATTTGCATAGCATTTAATAGTAAATACAATAATTTTTTGAACTCAGTTAAGCTAGGACTTGATTTGAGCGCGGTAATACTTGAATTTGACTTGGTTTGTTACTTGCACTACTTGAGAAAATTTGCGTATGTTGCAAGCTGAGTTCAAGTAGCCTGAGTTGCTTATGCCCCTAAGTGCCTTTTTTTTTTTTTTTTTTCTAAATTGTAGGATTTCTTTTTGTTGGTGCAAGATGCTTCAGTGGTTGATGGAGATCTTTTAACATGGGTAATGTACATTGAGCCTCTAGCTCTCTGTGTTACGATTTATTAGTTGTTTATGCTTGTATCTTCATAGTGTCTACTTGTATTTTGTTAAGCTGGCATTAAGAGTTTGGTGGTGTTTGACATTAGACATTTTCCCTACAGTTGCAGTGGCTTTTGATTTAGTGATAATCCTTCTCTCTTTCTTATAATTAAAACAGCATCACAAAGTCAATTGAGTTCATATGATTATGCATGCAGCTCAGTTTATCTCTTACAACATGATAGTATTTGTTCCAAAATCTCTGGTTGATTGCATCCATGTGGTAATTTAATCATTATATTGATTGATTGCTACTTGCATTTTTCAAATAACAAGTTAATTTTTGTTGGTCTAAGAGATCATCACACTGTCATATAGCTGAGATTCATATGCTCTATCAAATATGACTTGCTTATGAATGTCAATTTTGGACGTAACACATATATAACTTTACAACTTTTGCTATGAGGTCTGTTTACATCAATTTACAGTTTTATTTTATCACTCACTTGGGGTTCCATGGATGGACAATCTGTTGCAGATTGAACTAAGAGGCAGTGTCTCTTTTCCAAATTTGCAGGTTAGGAAACTCAAAGAACTGCTTGAGAACAGTTTGGGATGGGAATTCCAGCAGAACAGTGCGGTGGATGGTATGTACTTTGATGAAGATGATGAGGTAAGTGTATTTAAAAAAAAACTTTTGTATGATGTGTATGACTTCAGATATTCAGAAAGTTTATTTAACAAATTTCAATTCTCTTCCAATTGTGGTTGTTACCTTATGCAGTTTGCTCCTGTAGTTGTGATGTTGGACGACACGAGCTATGGTGGTGAAGCCCAAGCAGATTCATCCACTTGAAAATAATAGCCCTTTTCCTCCAACTGTATTGGACAATTTCAGGATCAGATGAGTTGCTCCTATTACATGTCGAAATTGCAAGTCTAACATGCAGCTTGTGATTTGGAGGATCAGTTCATATTTTGTGTGCAAATTATCGATGTAATCAACTTGGTGGATTAGGGTCCTGTATATATTGTACATTTGTTTAGTTTCAGTTTTGGGATTGTCGAGCTCCATTTTTCAGTTTTTTTTTTATCAAAGATAAATATTTTAACAAACAAGCAGAGAACACAACCAGGAAACATTACAAGACTCCTATCCAGTCATTAAAGCCAGTCACTAATTTTACTTCTACTAACAAGGCTACTAACTGTAGAAATAAACAATTATGACTAACTATAAGCACAAAAGAAACGCAACATACAGAAGCTAAGTTTCCTACATTTCACTGGAAGAGTCCATAGATTTTGAAGAAGAATTTCCAATTGGCCAGGTAGATACTAGTCGATAAACCCTGCAATATGATTTGGGCCTTCTATAAACTTTGATACTTTTGCTTTAGGTGGAGAGATTTCTGCAATAGCTTGGGCTTCTTCACTTTTGTGGGCCACCAGCTCTTTCCTCTTAGTGTTAAGCCCACCTTAACCAAAGCAGCTCCTGCCATTTATTCCAGACTCTTTGACTGCTGCAGACTGATAGCTATTCGTAGGTCATCAATGGCCTTCACTTGAGACTCACGTCGCAACAAAAAGGCAGCGTCTTGACTCGCTCCAGACAGCAATTGAGGGAAACGTGCCATCGGTGAAGGAACCGCAGAACCAGCATTCAAAGACTGCTTTTGGATAGAATTTAAGAGGGTAGCAGTGGAGCACCTCTCATCCTTATACAACACAGTATGAAACATTATTCTGCACAGTGGTTTTGCACGAACCGCTTTCCTCATCGCCTCCAACAAGAGGATGTTTTGTAATCTCATGAAACAGAGCATCAAAACTTACCTTTGCATTTTCATAGTTTAGCTGAATCCAAGATAGACCCAGATCAAGAATCCATTGCTTGAAAGACTTGACCATGAGATCAAGTTGCAAGCTTTGATCCTGAAATTGGTAATCTGCAGTAAATCTCCATGGTAGAGTTGATAGCAAGTTAGCTAGGAGATGAAAGTGTTGGTAGCTAGAAAGAAAAATATGGTTGGCTGGATCGATTTGTGAATTGTAAAATAGCAAAAGGAGTAGTAAGAGCTGCACAGTTATACGGACTTTAGGTATGGCTAAGCTAGAGCACAAAAAACATATCAATTGCTATCACAAAGAGCATATCGGCTGCTATTAAAGACTATTTTTTAACGTGTTTTTTTTTTTAAATTATTACTGGTTATGTGTAGACGTGGCAAAATGGGTACCTACCCATTTATCCACTAAATTTTAAATGGGTACCTACCGTACCCATTTTAAATGGGTTTGGGTCATCATGATAATATATAAATTTTAAATGGGTTTCATATGAGTTGTAAAATTTAACCCTTCGTTAAATGGGTGCGGATTCTATGATATACGTATCCATAAAACCCTAACCTCATATATTACTGTCTAAATTTAATTCAAATTCATTCCTCAAAATAAAAAATATCACAAATTCGTTCTTTTTTTTAACTATCACCGTTGTCACCTTCGGTGTTAATTATTGCTAATATTTCTATTTTCAAATATTAAACAGACGGTGTGATCAGAGACTGAGGAATTGGTGGCTATTGAGAATAAAAGATACTGAGAGTAGTGCATATTCATATTTTTTAATGCAAAAATAATGCCTTTTTTTTTTTATAGTTGAAACCTATTTAAGATTTTATTGAAAGTGTTGGATCTTTACTTGTCTTTTTAAGTTGGATATTATATATGGTTTTGAGGCCATATTCGGTTTTTGGATCACATATATGCTTTCGGCTTGAAACTTTTCAAATTTCAACTTCATGATATTGAACTCATGGCTAGGACTTTGTTGTTTATATATATATGTATTGTTTATCTTTGTAATTGTATCTATCTGTTCTTGCAACTTTGATAGGACGTTTGTTATATCATTACTGAGTTTTGTATTCATTTTAGGTTCAAATTAGTGTTTAAATAACACCAATTAAGTGTCTTTAATAGGCAGCAATTTTTTCCGAAAATGAGGACAAATCTGAGTACAAATTCATTATTTATAAATTCATTTAAATTTTTCAAATTATGCTAAATAAAAATTTTAAAAAATTACAATTTCCTACATAAATTAAATATTACATTTTAGCATATTTAAATTTGAATATACACAAAAATTATATACAAAATATTTGAAATTAATATTTGTAATGCAAGGTTTAATCCAAATTTGAATTAAATTTGGATATATGCAAAAATTTAAATATAAATAAATGTATTTTAATGGGTAAATGAGTGGCTAAATTTTGTATGGGTGTAGATACCCGGTTCGATTGGCCCATTAATCAGGGGCAGACCGTGTGTGCTCGGTTTGATTGGCCCGCATCAAAGCCCAATGATGAGAATGCGAAGTTTGAATACAAGTATGAAGCCCAAATCTTTGATTGGAAATGGGCTTGAGAGCTTGGGGATCCAAAACCCTAGCCCAAAATTGTTTAAATCGGTCTAAATTTGCCTTCGCCCAACACAAGGCAAGGCCAAGAGCCTCGCCTCTATGAGAAAAGGTGATTGCCTATATGGCAAACCACTTACAACTGTATTTAATGCAGCTGCAACCATAGTGGTCAAGTAGGATGTGCTTCGTACCCTCAAGACCTGATTTTTGTATGAGGAAGAGATTTTTGGGGGAAAGAAAAAGATTACTGAGGCTCATGATGGTCTAAGAACCTAGGGGCATAGGTGAGATTTGAGATAAAAATGGGAAAAGAGAGAGAAGAAGAGGGGAGGTTACCAACATTATAAAGGGTTGGCACTAAGGGGACTTAACAAGAAAAAAAGCAAAAAAAGAAAGAGGAGAGAGAGGCTCTGAAACTAGGGTGGACGTTCTTGAGAAGAAGCAGAGGAGTTCAAGCTCAAAAGTCCATATCCTTAAGAAGAAGAAGGTAAAAGAAGCTTGTCATCAAGTATAGCTCACATCTAAGTAGAGTTCAACATCCAAAGCAACCATTGAGGGCCAACTACTTTGTCAAAAGCTCATACTTAAGTAAATCCTATCTATTTCCTTAGCATTTTGATGTTAGACTTATAAATGACTTAGTTAGTTTGTTTATTTAGTGTATATTTTGAGTTTATGCTACCTGTCATGCCATGTTATATATACGATATGCTAGGATATTGAACCTAGTAGTAAAATAGCAAGTTTCTGATTGTTTGTTTACATATCATTTGCTTAGAATAAAAGTTTAGCCATTTTTTAAGAGTTGGGTTGCTTGTTGATCACAGAGGCGTCACCTCTTTGCTCTGAGGCGATCGCTACTCAGACAGGGCGACCCACGCCTTTGTCTCGAGATTTTTATAATGTGTATGCATGATTTTGATTTCTAAAAATGTTTAGGTTCTTATACCTTATTTATTTGCATATGATTGCCTTTACCATGTCTTCTAGGTTAATTTACTTACTTTTTTTTAACTCTATTTGCATAAAATCATTTTGTAAATTGGTTTGAATGCTTTCTTTTGAGAGGTTTTGCATATTTTAGGATTAATATTTTGGCATTTATAGGATTCTTGAGACTGATCTCCTTAAATTGTTAATGGTTTATCCCTTAATTAGTTCTTGAGAGGTTTTTATGGGTTTAAGAACTAGTTTAACCTTGGTTTATCTTTGCTATGTTTTTTTAGTATATTTTTGGTTTATTATACTTGTACTTATGTAAAAATATTGTAATCTTTAATTCTTTCCCCCTTTTGAATTCTGATGTATTATTTTGATTTATTACTTTGATGAGTTTCGAGACTTTAAGGCATAATGAGTTAATGTGCAAACTTGGACTTAAGTGTAAAATTGAAAAATTGATTAAAGGCAATTCCAAATTGCATGTAAATAAAGGAATAATCAGATAATTAAAGGTAATAAAATATAAAATACAAATGGAGGCTGATTGCAAAGTCAGGTGGGCATTCAAAAGCCAATACTCAGTTTCTGAATCCATTTTCTGATAATGGCTTGTAGGAACCTCCGAGGGATCTAGTTGTTGTACAGTGTATCTCAACTTTTATCCGGGTGGTGATTCCATCTCCATTTAGGCTTTAAAGACTTAACATGTATTTTCTAGTGGGCTTTGAGCCCATATAATGTCATGGTTACTAACACTTGGGCGTGCACTAAATCCCACCGCCTACAGTGGTGACTCCACTGGGGATAGAGAAGCTGATTCTTATGTTTTGTAATTTATCTTCTTTAATTATTCCTTTATTTCTTTTGCATTCCTATTGCATTCACTGCACCTTTTGCACACAATGAGCACTTTAAGTCCCTAATTAACCTGATGATAGTTGTTATTTTGCTACCTATGTTTCACTCAAACCTGTTGGTAGAATATTTGATTATTATCACTCACGACATGTACCAATCCACGTTGTTTGACCCTTGAGTGGGGAGACATATATGGACATATATTGTTATGGGAGCCAAAGCCTAATGCTTGAGACTTAAGCCCATATAATGGCCTAACAATTTTCCTTAGGAATTCTCCCAAATGTGTGTGTATTTTGCCATATAATGGATCCTTAAAATAAATCCTAAGCCCATTAACAAATGACCCAAGATAAAATGGGCCTTTATGCCTAATCTAGGCTCGTTGTAAACAAACTATGTCAAGATGGGCCTTTTATGCCTATTTATAACCCATTTCAAATGGGCCTTAATAAAGTAAGCTTATGATGCTAGGACCTTAGCCCATTAAAGATGGACTTAGGATTTATTTAAAGGATTCATTACTTGTTTGAATCATTTTGAGAGTTATATGCATACGCCGATTTTATTATCCCTCGTTGATGATTAAAACCCATAAAAAAAATCCTAGAATGAGAAACTCACCAATGAACACGCGTGTGGAAGAAATAAGGGTGAAGGTTATCATTTTTCAGGTTCCATGTTTTGTTTCAGTGATGTGTGTAAATTAAGTGTGTTTATATTTTTTTTCTTGAAAACTTATTTTCCTTCTTCCTTGTTTTAAATAATAAAACACATTTGTATATCATGCATACACATCACGCACATTTTTGACCTATAGCCTTATAGTTATAGATCCTCCGAGCCCATCTGCTTGGATTCGCTCCACCTTTGGTTAACTAATAAGACATCCAAAAGTAGAAATGGAAGGAAAATTTGATCCTGAGGCATTCACAGTTAAAGGAGGAGGTGTTCACTAAAACTTGGTCTATGATGAGGCAAATGATGGGGGTGATAACCAAGCTCATTATAGAAAATCAGCCAACACTGCCACCTAATGCACAAGCAACCAATCCCATCAATCTTGATGAGGAAATCCTGATAAGAGAAAGGGAAAAAGATAATGTGATGATATTAGCTAACCCACCAAACTGAAGGGGTGTAAATTCGATTGAGGATGTGGAACAAATTGAGTGGGCTAAGAATGTGACCAACCCACCAAACTGAAGGGGTGTGAATTCGATTGAGGACATGGAACAAATTAAGTGGGCTAAGAATGTGACCAAGGGAATGATTCAAATGCATATAATGATGAAGGAGAAAGGCTTTAATGCCCCTTTGGACTATACTGATTTAAGCCTGGAAAAAGAAGATGATCCATTACCATAGAAGTTCAAATTCCTCGTTATGAGGAAGTTTCAAGGGACTAAGGACCCCCACTTGCATCTTAAGAAAAATGTGACCTACATGAAAGTAACTGAACTGACTATGGCCAAATAGTCAAATAATTCCCCATGTCGCTAGAAGGTATGCTGATTCAATGGTATTATACTTTAGAACCTTATGTCCAATATGATTCGAAGGAACTTTGTGATGTGTTCATAAAATAGTATAACCTTAATATGTAACTAGAGGTGTCTTAGAAAGATCTGCAAAATACTAAATAAAGGTTCAATTAGTCATTCATCGAATACTTGACCCGATGGAGAGGGAAGTTAGCTCAGATGAACCAGAGACCTATCGAATCAGACTAATTAGTAATAGCAATAGAAAGGTGTGTTCTAGCACTGTCTAAAAAGTTAAAAGACCTTGAGATTTAAAATTTTGAAGAGCTACATAGGTTTGGGGTCCATAAAGAATTAGATTTGGCCCAAGAAAAGAGATTTTTTGGTGGGAGGTCTGGGGTTAGAAATAAAGCTAGTTCAAGCAGCAACGCACAGATAAATGCTATCAGAAAACCAAGCAGTAATGCACAAGCTAGTGCTTTTCAATGACCTAAGTGATTCTCTAACCTTGGGACGTCGATGTCAAAGGTCTTTGAGACGCTAATTGAAAATAACCTTCTGTGACCTTTACCCTAAAGATCACACATACCAAATGCCAACCCTAAACTTATTACAAATTCCACTAAAACATCAGCCATCATACTGATGAGTGTATATAATTGAGGAATGAGATCCAAGACCTGATTGATGAAGGAAAAAATCACTGACCCAAACACTTAAAATAACCCTCTGCCTAATTACCATAACGTACCACCACTAAACCCAACTATCCTTATGATCAACACGAGATTGATAGAAGAGCAAGTCCTAAACTCTTTTGTCGATGCCACCCCTAACGCACTAAAATCTAAACCCAATAACCTGAACCAAAATGGACAACTCGTAGAACCTGCTATGAACATAATAGACATCTAGATTTTTGATGATGAAGATGAGAGTCCAATTGATTTATGGAATAATGAGGAGAATGAGGGGAACCAATCAGTTAAGGAAGTTGAGGAAAAAGGGAAAGAAGTTAAGACTGTGAAACCTGGATCAATGAAGGAAAGGGATTTGGAGAAAGAAGAGGGAGTGGAAGAAGTAAAGGAAGGAAGGATTATTGCTAATGTCTGGGAATTGTTAATGCATTCAAGAGATCATCGAGAAGCATTAGTCTTAGCTTTGGATTAGAAGAGGATTTCCACCAGTTGTACTCCTAAATAAATAATGAGCTCGCTAATGGAAACCCCTCGAGGAACTATTGTATTCTTTGATGACGATCTACCTTTAGAAAGAAAGGATCATTACAAGGCTTTATTCATTAAGGCTAAGGTAAAAGGAAAAATGACTTATTGTATGATGGTAAACAACAACTTCATTATTAATGTATGCCTACTGAAGATTCTGCCAAAGTTGGGATTGAGTGTAATAGACTTGAAGCCCTCTAAAGTAATCATCAAGGCCTATGATGACATAAAAAATCTAGTCAAAGGGACATTTAGAGTGTTGGTCCAAACTAGGCCTATTAAGACTTAGGTCAATCTGCATGTGATCGACATCCATACAACTTTTGCAATCTTGTTAGGAAGGTTGTGGTTCCATCCTCTAGGTGGTGTACCATCCATAGTCCATCAAAAAATCAAGTTCCCATACGAGGGTAAGGTTGTTATTATTTCAGCAGAAACTGAAGCCGTTGTTGCTGCATTGAAACTAGCCCCTATTAGCCCTAATTTTGAGGTATGAATGATCTACAAAGATGAGATGGATGAGAAGATCCTAAGCATGATGCGAAACATGAAATTCATGCTTAGTATGGGATTGGGAAAGGACTAGAGTGGACTATCAAGCTTTATGGAGCTCATAGTGCCAATTTTGAAGTATAGAGTAGGGTATGAAGGAGAAGATAATTCTGAGGGAGAATTGGATATTTAGGAACAACTCGATAATTCATAAAAGGAAGTTGCAACAGAGAATAAAAATTTATAAAAAACCTTTATAAGAAAAGGCACTAGCTATTCGTACATTGGAACTCATGAACCTCTACTAATGGCTAAAAAGTAATTCTAGGTGTTAAAATTTTTTCTGAATTAATGAATGGGGTATAGAAAGCTATTGTTGACAAAACTCTTATGGAGGAGCTTGTGTTGACCAAGGAAGAGGGACCTGAAGAGGACATTGCTACTCCGAACATGAAGGATACTGCTGATCAAGACGAGGCATGGGATCTTGAAACCTACATCCTGAATTTTATAATGGATTTATTTTATGATGATGATTTTGATGTTTCACTTTCTTCTTTGTTTGAGACTGATGACCTTTTCCTTACCAAAGTAAATGCAATAAAGTTTGACTTTACTTATTTGTATGATGTGTTTCCTAATGGTTATTCTGTTTATGATGATCATTTCATGCATATGTTTAACATTAATTCCATGTAAACTAAATCATTTAATCTAGGCACAAATAACAAACCTAAGGATATACTGCTTACTTTTGACTTAACTCATGATAATAGAGCAAAAATGAAAGAGATATTGACAAAAAGATAGAAAGTATTCACTTAGAGTTATGAGGATGTGCCCGATATCAATAGGGAGATTACAGAATAAAAAATCCTTATATATCCTCACATATCACTAATTAAGCAGAAACAGAGAAGGCTGAGGCCAGAATGGGCTCTTTTAATCAAGGAAGAAGTTAAGAAGCAACTAAAGGCAAAGTTTGTGGAAGTGGTAAAGGACACCAAATGGTTGGAAAAAATTGTACCTATACCAAAGAAGGATGGAAAGGTTAGAATGTGCGTGGATTATAGATACTTGAACAAAGTTTGCCCAAATGATGACTTTCCACTGCCATATATCGACACCCTGGTAGATAGTGTAGCTTCCAATGCAATGTATTCTTTTATGGATGGATTCTCAGGATACAATCAAATCATAATGACAATGATTGATAAGCTAAAAATGTCCTTCACTATAGAGTGGGTATCTATTGTTACACGATCATGCCATTTGGGCTTAAGAATGCAGAAGCTACTTACTGGAGGATGACCACCACTCTATTTCATGACATGATTCACAGGGAGATAGAGGTGTATATTGATAACATGATGCTAAAGTCCGCAAACATAAGGAATATTTTGAGGTACTGGATAAGTTCCTGGCAAGGGTAGAGAAGTACAATCTAAGGTTGAACCTGAAGAAGTGTATTTTCAGGGTGATGTCTGGTAAATTGCTAGGACATATCATCAGCCAAAAAGGGATAAAAGTGGACCTGGATAAAGTCAAAGTGATCAGGGAAATGCCTGTGCCAAAGAATAAGAAAGAAGTTAGAGGGTTTTTTGGATGGTTACACTACATCAGTAGATTTATAGCTAAGTTGACTATAATTTGCGAACCAATTCTCAAGCTGCTAAGAAAGAATCAGCCAGTGATCTAGGGTGATAAATGTCAATAAGCTTTTAAAGCTATCAAGAATTATCTAATGAATCCTTTAGTTCTATAACTGCCAAAGCTGAGAAAGCCCTTGATCCTTTATCTGGCCAATGAGAAAGATGCGATGTTAGCTTAAAAAAGCGAAGGGAAGATAGAGCAAGTTGTGTACTACTTGAGTAAGAAGCTTCTACAATACAAAAATAAGTTAATAGTCTTATAGAGAAGACATGTCTGGCCATGATTTGGGCAATGAAGAAGCTCCAACACTACTTCTAGTCCTACAGAGTACAAGTAGTCTTTAAACACGATCCCTTCAAATACCTCCAGTAGACCCCCATCCTTTATAGGAAAATTAGCTAGATGGCTAGTTTTGCTCATGGAGTTTGACATAGACTATGTAGCAAAAAAAAAGTGGTGAAAGGAAGAGTAGTAGCAGACTTTCTGGCTTAGAACCCAGTAGATGACGAACATGAGTGGGAATTGGAGTTTCTTGATGAACATTTAGGGGCAATAGAGGTGCAAGGTTGGTGAATGTACATCTATAGAGCCACAAATAGCAAAAGAGCTAGTATCGGTGTAAACTTGATCATGTTAGAGGGAGAAATGATCCCAATAGAAAAAAGACTCAAATTTGAAGTAACGAATAACCAAGCTGAGTATGAAGCATGCATTTTCAAATTAAAGGCATTGTGCAATGTAGGGGTAGAAGATGTCATTATTTATTGAGATTCTATATTGGTAGTGAGACAGGCTTCTCGAGAATGAGAGGTGAAAGAAGACAAACTATGATTGTACTAGGATTATTTGATTATTGTCTCGCTATCCTTTATTCGATACAAATTCATCCACCTATCGAGAGAAGAGAATTAGATGGCATATGCTCTAGTTGCATTAGCTTATATGTAGGAGAGTGGGAAGCAAGCAATAGTTAAGCCTTTAATTCTAGTCAAATCTCAAACTCCTTGCTATAAAGAGATAAGGGTAATGCCATTTGATACTGTCATCAAGAAGCCTTAGTTTTATGAATTATAAAAGTATTTAGAAATGGTGTAGTTTCCAGAGGATGTCAAAAAGAAAGAGGATGTCTCTGCAAATGCTATCTTGATAATTTATCAGTTACAATGGTATGTTGTATAAAAGAATTTCTACTAGGGTTCATTTGAGATGTGTTGATAAAGACGAAGCTTTGAGACTGAGAAGCATTATATAAAGGAGTTTGTGGGCCACATATGAATGAGATAGTCTTAGCAAAGAAAATAGCTAGTTAAGGTTACTTTTAGCTGACTATGGAGACAAATTATGTCAAGTTTATGAAAAGTACTATAACTGTCAGACTTATGGAGACATCAGTCATCTGCCTGCTATGGAACTTTAAGGAATGACTTCTTTATGGCCCTTTGCCATTTGGGGAATTGATAGTATATGAGACATAAGGCCAAAAACATTAAATAGTCATCGATACATTATAGTGGCAATTGATTATTTCTCCAAATGGGTTGAAGCTGAGTCCTATAATACTGTTGGCTCGAAAAAAATGGCAAGGTTCATAAAAAAGAATATAATTTGCAAATATAGGTTACCCTATCATGTCGTCACTAATAATGGTTGTTCATTTTCAGGCAGAGATGACTACCTTGTTAAAGGAATACAAGATTAAACATCACTGATCATCCCCATATAGGCCACAAGCGAATAGGGCAATAGAGGTTGCATATAACAACGTGAAGAGGATCCTGGCCAAGATGTTAGAGAATTATCGAGACTAGGCCGATTATTTATAATTCGCATTATAGGGGTACAAGACTACTACAAGGACATTAACTAATGTCACTCCATACTCCTTAGTATATGAGTGTGAGGTAGTATTGCCGACAGAAGTGGAGATTTGATCATTAAGGGTTCTTTTGGAATCCAAAATCCTGAAATATCAGTGGATGGAGAGCCGATTAGTGTAGCTGATATTGCTGGATGAGAAAAGATTGAAAGCAATGTATCACTCTCAGTTGTATTAAAAAAGGATGGCTCGAGCTTCTAACAAGAAGATTAAACTCGGAAAGATCAAAGAATGGAATTTAGTGTTAAAACTCAAGAAGCCAATCATGACTGATCCATGAGGAAAGTTCAAGCCAAATTAGGAAGGGCCGTATTTGGTGAAGAAGCTGTTTTCCAAGGATGCCACTATCTTATTAGACTTGGAAGGAACTGAATTTAGAAAGCCCATTAACTTGGACAAGCTCAAAAAATACCTTCTATAAAAGTCTTGCTAGGGAGAAAACCTCGTAAAGAGGCTACCTAGGTAAAAATTAGAGACAAAAATGAAAAAAATTAAAAAGTCTCACTGCGTTGATGTGATAACACTGGTTTTTAAATTATTTTATTAAATAATGAGATATGTAGTGTTAATAATTTTTAAAAGTTTAATTTAATTATTTTACTATTTTATGATTAATTATTATTATTTTATATTTAATTGAATTTTCTATGTAAATATATTATTTTGGAACTTATTATTTTGGACGTTTAAATTTCATTATGTATATTTATTATTTTCGAATACTATTATTTTAATAATGTTAATTTAGTACATGGTTATTTTAATATTATTTTTAAGTACTAACATTATTTTATTTTTTTATTGATTTACATTATTGCATTATTAAATTATTTCATAAATATTGTTTATATTATTGTTATTTTTAAATTTTTTGTGTGTTATTATTATCATGGTTATTATTTTCATTAATATTTTCATTAGTATTATTTTATTGTTTAATATTATTATGAATATTATTCTTATTATCCAATTATTTTATTAATGGTATTAATTTTAATTGTTGTTGATTTTATATTGTGTATATTATTATGCATGTGTGTGACATGTGTGTGTACCTATATATATATCTAAGCTTAGTTTAAGCTTTCATCACCTATTTCTTGAGTTTTGTTGATTTTTAGTTTATGGAGCTTTAGGGTTTTTGAATTTTTTAAAGCTTGATCTTGATTAATCTTGTAAACTCCTTTCACAAAAGTTGTTCCTGGAAGCTTAATCTACCTCTATGAATTTTTGTATGATTTTTGGAATTTATTTTAATTTTTGTGAATTTTTGAATATTTTATTAATTTATTTAATTATAAAATTTGTTGATTTAGTGTTTTTATGGGTTATTATTAATTATAGTGTTGAGATTATAATTTTTGTGATTTTTATGTAATTTTTATAAATATTTTTATATTATGTCAATATTGGATAATTAGCTTATAATTGGATTTTTATTGAAATTATTGTTTAATAATGTGTTTTAGTTAATAGTAGTAATATATATGTTGAGAAAATAATTTTTATGCATTTATATAATTTTTATAGAATTTTGGAATAATATTAGTATATTATGTGTATTTTTGAATTATAAGGGTAAATACTTAATTTTGTTAAGATTATAGTTAAATATTTGGTTTTAGTTGGTTTTATAATTATTTAAGGTACTAAAATGATTTTTACAAATTATTTACTATTTTTAACTAATTAAAAACTAATTTTCAAAAAATTATTTTCAAATAATATATTATATATTATTTTGATAAAATAATGGGTTTTTATAACTTCTTGTTATATTATTGGGTTAACTAAATTATTTGGATTTATAAAATAAATTTTTATTATTAATTGTGTAGTTATTGGAAAAATGGATTTTTAATAATATTATATTATTATTTAGAGTTTTTAAGTAATAATTGGGAAAATAATTATTTTTGACGTTTTAATGTTAAATATGTTGTATTTTGATATTTTGAGGGTATTATGTTATTTATTGATTTTAATATATTTTATTGTGTTATTGAACTTGTGTTGAACTGTGGACCTCGGTTGGGGAATTTCAGTAGTTTGGGATCCCAACCGAGGAATTGGGAGAATTTTGTATTCGAAGTGTGTTTTTTGTGCAGGATCGGCCCTACTTTTGTAGGGAGATGTCCGTTTTATAGAGGAGACTGTCAAAAATTTGATCGATTTCTCGTAAAACGTGACAACCGGTCCAAGTCTAATTTTGAATTCTTGATTGAATCTGTGTATAGTAATCCTAGAAGTATAGAGTTAGCAGTTATTCTGACGATTATTATTATTTTATTTTTCTAACTGCGTCGAGACCGAGGCCTAATGGATTAGGCCCGCCGAATTTGTCTCGTGGAGCGCTAACATGTGAGTTATTATACTGTATATATATGCATTGCATATACGATGCATCACTTAGGATTTTTCATTTTCATTATATGTTTTTTTTAAAGTGATTTAAATTATAATATATTTTGTATATCTAGGGTTGTATTATATATATATATATATATGCATGTTATTTTGATATATGCACGTTAAACAATTGAGTTTATATTTAATGCATTTTAATATATATACATATTTTAAAATGTACATTTAGTCATAATTATTTTATTGAATGATTGGTATACTTTAGGTATAGTTTCAGTATATTTTAGGTTTATTTTTAAATAATTGCATGTTATATTATAAATCTATACTTAAATTGTTTTTAAGTTTATTTTTGGTATATTTTTGATATATTTTCCAAATAAATGCATGTTTTATTATTAATTCAAACCTAACACATTAGTGGTATACTTAGGGTATATTTTTTGTATATTTAGGTATATTTATAAGTAAATGCATGTTATATTATTTTGAGGGTATTATGTTATTTATTGATTTTAATATATTTTATTGTGTTATTGAACTTGTGTTGAACTGTGGACCTCGGTTGGGGAATTTCAGTAGTTTGGGATCCCAACCGAGGAATTGGGAGAATTTTGTATTCGAAGTGTGTTTTTTGTGCAGGATCGGCCCTACTTTTGTAGGGAGATGTCCGTTTTATAGAGGAGACTGTCAAAAATTTGATCGATTTCTCGTAAAACGTGACAACCGGTCCAAGTCTAATTTTGAATTCTTGATTGAATCTGTGTATAGTAATCCTAGAAGTATAGAGTTAGCAGTTATTCTGACGATTATTATTATTTTATTTTTCTAACTGCGTCGAGACCGAGGCCTAATGGATTAGGCCCGCCGAATTTGTCTCGTGGAGCGCTAACATGTGAGTTATTATACTGTATATATATGCATTGCATATACGATGCATCACTTAGGATTTTTCATTTTCATTATATGTTTTTTTTAAAGTGATTTAAATTATAATATATTTTGTATATCTAGGGTTGTATTATATATATATATATATATGCATGTTATTTTGATATATGCACGTTAAACAATTGAGTTTATATTTAATGCATTTTAATATATATACATATTTTAAAATGTACATTTAGTCATAATTATTTTATTGAATGATTGGTATACTTTAGGTATAGTTTCAGTATATTTTAGGTTTATTTTTAAATAATTGCATGCTATATTATAAATCTATACTTAAATTGTTTTTAAGTTTATTTTTGGTATATTTTTGATATATTTTCCAAATAAATGCATGTTTTATTATTAATTCAAACCTAACACATTAGTGGTATACTTAGGGTATATTTTTTGTATATTTAGGTATATTTATAAGTAAATGCATGTTATATTATTGATACACACTTAATTTTTTTTTAACTATACTAATGGTTTACCTTTAGTATATTTCATACTTTATTTGGCATATATATATATATATCCGAAATATACTAGGTATATTTTAGGTATATTTTTGGTGTATATATATATATATACGGTTGATTTTACTATTATAAATATTGTTTTACATTAATTATTTTCAGAATGAATGATTTATGTGAATGAAGGATATCAATAGAATGTGCTTCTTAGTGGGCAGCACTAGGACCGTGTACGTACCAGTGCGATAAATAAAGGTTGAGTGAGAATTAATTTTGGTGATTATAATTAATTTGATTGATTTGACTAAGATTAATAGTATGTTAGATAGTGTGATTGCGGGGCCAATCACACTGACAGTTAGACTGTTGGAGCTCGGTTGACTATGTGTCTCGTCGCCAATCTACTGTCCATAGTGGAATGAATGATCTATTGGGTTAATTGAGATGTAAGGTAATAGATAGTGTGATTGCTGGAGCTCGGTTGACCAAGTGTCTCGGGGCCAATCACACTGATAGCCAGATCGCTGGAGCTCAGTCGACAAGTGTCTCGGGGCCAGTCTGCTGTCCAGATTGGAATAAGTGTTCTGTTTAGAATCAAGTGAGCCTGTATGGCTAGAGTGATGATGGGGTTGTTTGAGGTTGCTATTATTAGGGTTCTATGGATCCTTCATGAATTTAATTAAACGTTTTCTACATTTAGTACATTTATAAAAGCAGAGTTTGGCATTTGTGTGAATTGTGTGTATATACATATATATAATAGTGCCTGATTGTTATGGTTTAGATTGCATGTATATATAGTATAATAATTCACTCAATGAGGTCTAACCCCCCTCAATTATTTTTTTCAAAAGATCCTTTATCGTTAGACCTTAGTCGTAGAGTTCCTCGCCGGTGTTCTTCAGTCTCGGCTATTTTATGTAAATGTATATTCTGAACTTTGATTTGTATTCTAGAAACTGCAATAGTAGTGTTATTATATCGGAAAAGTATTATTTTGTTTTGATATTAAATACTCTGAGAATCTATATTTGAACAATGTACGAATATGTATTCATTTATGAAAGGATTTGGAGTATTTATGTTATATATCGATTCGAAAAATTTTAATTTTATCGTACTTTTAATTATTTATCATATGATTTTATTTTCTTAGGCTTGCTACGAGTTCCAGATTCGAAAGAATTTTCGTTCCCTAGCATCGGTCATGACTCCTAATTTGGGTCGTGACAGTTGAAAACTTTATAAAGAGGCAGTCTAGGCAAAAGTTAGGGACATGTAAAAGGAGAGAGAGGGAAGGAAAATAATTTATTAGGAAACTTACAGGGGTAAGTTAACCAACAACATAAGATATGTCAGAAGCAAAATGTATATGCATGTTGTGCTTGAGTTAAATGAAATAAGATTGCTGAAATTACTGTTAAACATTACATTAAGTGTCTATTACAAATCGTCTAACTGCCATAAAGGGAAACTCTATATAACAAAAGTGAAATAATGACTCAATTCATAAGCTAATTTTATTTCCTTTTCGTTTACTGAGCACCCTTGATACTGAATGCTTGTAACTCTATTACTCTTTTATTTATGATAAACTCATTTTTTTTATGTCTGTTGCATTGCAATTGTATCCACGCTTTGTATTGATTATCAGTAAATAAATCTTTATTATAGTTGATGTTTCTCTAAATGCTTCTCGTGGCCAAGTACTAACTAAGTTATCCAAAAAGTTTTAAGAAAGAGGTTTTACTTTAAATGCATGGACTAGTCCTACAATCAACTATTTTTAGCCATACTGATAGTAGAGACAAGCAGGGTAAAGGCCAGCTATTGGAACACATTGAGTATATAATTGGATAGTCACAAATTATAATCTCCACCACAAACACATCTAGTGAATAAGAGTATTGAGGAATGTTAATAGCCAGCTCTGGACATCTTCGGGGTTAGGATACAGCTTCCTGGTTCGACAATGTTTAGCCTTATAATGTATAATGTTCCCAAGAGGCTTGAGTAGCCTTAACTTTTTATGAAGCCACATTTGTGAAAGTAATGAGTAAATGAAAAATACCAAGAAAATAGAGGGTGACAATGAGAAAGAGAGAATTACCTCCAACAAAAATGGGCTTCCTAAGTATCACTTATTTGATGAAAGGTTATTTAGGCCAATAATGGTTTTTACCAAGATAAGGGGGAAGGGGTTGAGTCCATTTTCCACTTAGTCCAGGATATAAAGGATTTTGGCATAACAATTCATAGAAGTGGTAATGAGTAAGAATTAAGCATACAAATAGGGACCCATCATCTGAGGCCAACATACCTCATGTCTGTTTACACCCATAGTGATGTTGAGAAATGATTCCAATTCAACCTCTGAACCAAGGATATACTGTGATGAAAGTTGAGGTGGAAGGTTAAAAATTTGAGCCATTTGATACTAAATGAAGTGCATATTTGAGACTTCAAGGATAGTAATTGCAAGTTGATAAAAGGAGTTTGAGCTATAACAAAGGATAGCTTTGAATTCCTCAGGTAGAGGACAGATTTCTACTGTGCTAAACTAGAAGATGTGTTTGTAGGGATCCCAGAATTGAGGTACAACATGAAGAAATAAGAAGTTGATTTTCCTTCCATGAAAAGATTTGAAATGGGTTAAGTGAAAGGGCTCTAATTTTGCCCAAGAGCTACCATCCAAGCTCTTCAGGATAGTTTGCAAGTGTTTGAGGCATCTTTCAGTCATAGTTCAAGTTTTAGGTAATATTCAGATATTCATAATGTGTTTTGGGGCATTTTAAGAGGAGCAAGAGTTCTTAAATCATATTTGAAAAGTTGAATCGATCATAAACTGTCATTGAGGTGATGCCTCTTCACCTCTTCACAGAAGCGGCGCCTTATGCTAAGAGGTGATCGCCTTTTTAACAGGTGGCATAGTGGTGATCGGCTCTTCAACAAAAAAATAGATGTGCACTTAATGCAAAGTTATGTGACTTTAATTGGAAATGTGAGGCTAAATAGCTCAAATGTATTTATGTGGATGCAAATGAATGAATTAAATAGTAGAGGAAATGTAATCATCCAAACATTCAGCCAAAATAGAAAAATGAAATGCAAAGTTCTAAAAATTCCTAAAATGATAAACTGCCAACTCTGTCTAGGGCCTATCTCAACTATCCCTAGTCTAAGTATTAGATTCGTTGCCCTTAGGGTTACCTCTAGAGTTACCACCTCCTTTGGTCTTTTTATCATTACTTTTCTCATCAATCTGGAGCACCTTAATCTACCACTTAAGAGTAGCGATCATGGCCTGACTAACTTCATCGCAATCTAATTCAAAATAAACTTCAGGTTAGTAAATCATACAAACATGCATACGTATAGACGTAGGAGAGATTTTTACCCTCAATTGCTATGTGACAGCCATCATATGATCCCTCTGAGCCTTGATCATGAGATACATGTTCAACCTTTCATTCAGGGAAATCTATGTCATTAATAGGTGTTAGAGACTAATAAAGATAATTGAGAATAATCTAAGGTGCAGATTAAAAGTGAACTTACGTGGGTAGCACCCTTTAGGATGCAAGCTTGTGTGAGCTCATCATCTAAAGTCAGGAACTGATGGGATAGCTCTCCTGGATGAACCGAGTAATGAATTAGTGGATCAGGAGTGCGAGCAAAGTTGTCAGCAATGATCTCAAAGGTAGAAATAGTGGGAGGTCTCATATGCTTAGCTGTAGTTATGGTCCCCTCTTTGTGTGGATCTCTACAGGATCTCTAGGTCTCTCTCACACACACAGGAGGCTTAACATGAACTATCGATCTAGCAGGCGTAGCCTGAGAAGGAGGAATTATGTTAGAACGACACTATTGCATGACATGAGTTGAGCATTGAATGCTTACTTGAGAAGTGGATACATAAGATAAAGGTACTGTTTATAAGAGATGGGTCCAAACAAAATCTATATACCGGCACTTGATCTGCTTGGTCTAATCCACAGCTGATGAACCAGCGATAGCCTAGGTAAGATTGTCAACCTCTAGCTCATGTGTCTAAAGTATGCTACTGGGAGGAGACTTGGGTATGCGCTTGGCCCTGATGCCCCCACTTTAATTGAGGATTCACTCACCGAGGTACCAAACTCAACAACCTAGCCTGCACAGAAGGACCCTCCTTTAAGACAATGGCTTAATGGGTCATCTCCATATTCCACTAGTCTTTGCGACCCCACAAGTCATTCCAAATTTGCAAAAATACCAAAAAGTAAGCAATTTAAACTTATGAAAATTACTAACATAGTTAATCGATTATTTCAAGTACCACATCTTGTGTCAATGAGTTCAAGTATAGTCGATAGATATAAACTCGAGACAAGTTCTTCTTTAGGACACGGCTAGCACCCTATCTCCGAATGGTTGGAAGCTTGTCCGCTACATGAGTCACCTCAATGAGCAACTCTAACTCCATCGCCTAAACCTATAAGAGAAGTAGCATTAATAAAATTTTTAGAAAACTAATATAGAATTGAATCAGTCAAGAAAGAGGATGAAGATTACCAAAACAACATGCCAAAAGCCATAAAATCTCTTGGCTCTATGTACTGAATCATCTATGCTCTTATACAAATAAGCCAAGGCATAACTATCTCAATTATAAGAGGCCACTAGATCCAAATCTCGTAGGGGTGGTAGGAACATGAGGTCAATTGAACTGGTGGTGTCAACGAAGAGAGTGGTGCCGAGTAGGTAGACCAAGAAAGCCTGCACCATTTGATCCACCTAGCATGGAGTGATCATCTTTGTGATCCTCTCTCAAGTGTAGAAGCTTCGAATTGAGACCATACCAAGAAGACACTCGATAAAAGTGGCATTCTCAGGAGTCAGTTGATGTAGACTAGCATCAAAAGGGATGAAATCCCTAACATATGCTATCCCAGTGATGGTCACAAAGGAAATAGGATCCAAAGTAAGCTCTTCAAAGGGGAGGTGAAAGGTATGAGTCATCTCGAACCATCGCTCCATCAACGCATGGAGGGGTTAATAATTAGTCTGACCCTACTTTACAGGAAGTACAATAAAAAAATTATCAAACCCGGTCTCCTAGAGCTGGTCCTTTTGGCCTTCTATCAAGTCATTGAAGAAGACATGAGCCCTATGGAAATTCCTCGCACCCTTAAACATTTGGGCATTAATCTGTAAGAAATTAGGGATGTTAAAATAAATTACAGTCAAATTTATGTTATTTTCTAAAGAAAAATTAAAAATTTGAAAAGATAAGAAGCTAATCGCCTTGTCATAGAGGCATAATGCCTTAGCCATGAAGCGATCGCCTCATGGTTGTGGAAATCACCTCTATGAAAGAGGCAATCACCATTTCTTGCTCAAAGGTGAATCACCTCTAGGTGATGAAGAGATTGCCTCATTGCAGAGGCAAACACCTCTATGCAATGAAGAATAACAGGGAAATTTTTAATATTTGATTAATTTCATAAAATTCAATCATAATTTATCCTATTTTTAATCCTAGATAATAAACTATCATAAATAAGTGCTAACCTAATATAAATTGTAGGAAAAATGAGAAGATTCAGACATTAACCTCCCTAGTTGTGAGGAAGCAAATGTGGGTTTTCAAATCCGCTAGGAGAGGAATATGATTTCCCTAGATCAATCTGAAATTGTGAGGCACACTAGAGGAAAGTAGAATACGATCCCATCCGAGCACAGGAGGAGTCCTCTCATCATCCATTTTCAAATGAGTATGAGTGCAAGAAAGAGAAGAAAAAGAAAAGAGAAGGAGCAAGAAAGAAGAAAAGAAAAGAGAAAAAAGAGGAGAAGGGATCCTTTTATAGGTAAAAAAAGAGGAAATTAAAAATTGAAGAGAGATGACTAAATGATGATGACGAGTGAAGATGAAAATGGCGGATAATAATGACGGATGAATTTTTCATTTCAAATGAACTTGAAGCAGTTAACAAATGAAGGCTTTTGATTCTAGTTGAAGCATCAGTCAACAACACCTAGTTTGGCCAGCTTGTGCATCAAGTGCAAATCGTGTGTTTGGTTTGATTAGCCCGCATCTAGGGACAAGCTATGGAATTAGCAACACCTAGTTTGGTCGGCCCGTGCATCGGGGGCAAATCGTGCATTCATTTTGATTAGCCCGCATTTGGGGACAAGCTGTGGATTTTCTCTTATCAAAGCATTAGTAATAGAGATGACTGACTAGGTAATGAATTCCTGGAGTTTGCAATAAGCAAGTGAATGATCGGGCTAAGAAAACCCGTGAATCACATTTTAGACAAGAGATTGATCGGGTAATGAATTCTCAGAGTCTTCAATAAAGAAAATACTGACCAGGCAATGAATTCCTAGAGTTTGAAACATAGAAGTGATTGATCAGGCCAAAAAACCCGTGAATCACATTTTAGATGGGTGACTGATTGAGTTAAGAAAACTCGTGAATCATATTTCAGATGAGTGACTGATTGAGCTTGTAATATCCCGAGATTTTAAATAATTTTAAACAGCATCGGGATATATAGTGTTAATAATTTTAATATATATATATATATATTTGATTATTTAATTAGTTTGTTATTTATTAAAGTTATCTTTAATTATTTTAGATTTCTTACATAAAATTTTTCCGAAAATTTTATTTTTAGGAAAATTAAAACCTAAATAAATAATTATTAATTATGTTAGTCGGTTTTATATATTTGCATGAGTCCATGCATGATTTTAATTATTGTATTAATATATATACATATACATGCATATATATATTTACATATTTAATAATTAGGGTTTATTTTAATTAAGTATGTATTATATATTTTATTAAATTAATTTGTATTATATATATGTGTATATGTATATAAATATTGGGTTGATATTTTTAACATGTGGTGTAGATTATTTTGAATATAATATCAATATATTATAATAATATAAGTTAAGGTTATATATATATATATATATATATATATATATATATATATATACAATAATATAAAAGTTCATCAAATTTATGAATATTGCCATTGTCTTCTCCCTTTAACCCAACGCACTCCTCACCACCATTTCTATCGTTGTCAAGCTTTTCCCTTGCCGTCGAAGGTGGCTCCTGGACGTCCACCTTCTTTCCAAGCTTCCTCAACTACCTTCTTCTTTCATTTCCGGTGAATTTTGGCCGGTTTCCACTCGAGAAGCCGAATTTGTGCTCAATTCCTTTCAAGCCTTTTCCGACCACCATTTTGAACGCCACCGGTCTCTATCTTCTCCTTGAGCTCCGTTGAGTTCATTTCCAAGCTTAGTTTCGTGTGATTTGGTCTAGATTTCCCTTGGTTCTCAATTTTCATTTTCAGCCACTTTGTGTTCTTGATTTTTTTGAACTTCGATTCTAATGATTCAAGCTTACTTCCTTATAAAGATTGATCCTAGTAGCTTAATCTACATCCTGTAATTTTTGTGGAATTTTTGGAATTTATTTTGATTTTTGTGAATTTTTGATTATTTTATTAATTTTTTCTAATTTTTATAAATTAATTAAATGATTTATGAAATTATGATTTATAGTGTTTATAGAGGTTAAAATGAATTTTAGAATTTAATTTTTAATTTTTGTATAATTATTATGAATTTATTTAGTTTAGGTGATTTTTGGAAAATTAGGTTAAATGAGCATTTTGTTAAAATTAATGGGTTAATTGAGTATAATTATTGATTTTATTGAATTATATGTTGAGAAATTAATTTTTAAGTAATTATATTATTTTAGTGCATTTTTGAGTAATTATAGTACATTATGTGAATTTATATATAATTAGGGGTATTTTGGTAATAAATTGGTTAAAAATTAAATTAAATTGGTTTTAATGATTATTTGAGGTATAAAAATGAATTTTTACAAACTATTTAGTATTTTTAACTAATTAAAACTATTTTTCAAAAATTATTTTCAAAATATATAAAATATACTATTTTCGTACATAAATGAGTTTTTAATGATTTTTAATGCATTTTAGGGCTAATTATGTAATTTGGTATTATAAAATGAATTTTGGTTAATATTTGTGAATTTATCGAGAATTATAGATTTTTAATAATATTTTATTAAAATTAGGGTTTTAATTGTAATTATCGGTGAAATAATTATTTTCAGTGTTTTAAATATCTAATTTGTTATATTTTGATTTATAAAGGGTATTTTTGGTATTTTAATGTGTTTTGTGTTTATCTTGTGAATTATGAACCTCGATCGGTAGAATTGTAGTTTGGGAGTCTGACTGAGGGGTTGTGAGACTGTGTATTTTCGAAGTGTGTTTTCTTGCAGGACCGACTCTACTTTCTAAGTAGAGAGATGTCCATTTTACAAGGGAGGTTCTATCAAAATTTTGGTAGAATTCTCGTAAAATGTGATATCCGGTCAAATCCTTATTCCTAATTTATGTCCGGTATTCTAGAGATCTAGAATTTCTTTAGATTTATTCTGATTTCATATTGTTGTTTGTTTGTTTAGTTACGTCGAGACCGAGGCTAGTGGACCAGGCCCGTCGGACTCGTCTCGAGGAACGCATAACTGTGAGTTGTTATTTTATATATACATGTTTTAGGGTTGCATGTTTTAGAAATGTATGTTTAAATTTTATGAAATATGCATAAATGGTTTAATAATTGCTTAGGTATATTTTAGGTATATATTGGTATATTTTAAATTAAATGCATGTTTTATTATTGAATTATACTTAAAATGTTTTTAAGTATATATATAGTTTATTTCTAGTTTATTTTATAATTAAATTGAATTTATTTGACATATATATACTCGAAATATACTTGGTTTATTTTTGGTATATTTCTAGTATATATATGGTTTATATTGTTATTTTAATTAATGTCATGCATCATTTTATTTCATGAATGTATGGATTTATTTTAAAATGAAGGATATTAATAAAACGTGCTACCTAGTGGGCAGCACTAGGACCGAGTATGTATCGGTACGACGATAGATTGTGTCACGACCTAAAACAGGGGCCATGACCAGCGCTAGGGAACGAGAATTCTTTCGAATCCGAAACCCGTAGCAAGCATAAAAATAAAATCAAACATGCAATAGTAATAATAATATATAATGCAGCGGAAATAAAAATCATAAATATAATATTAACATATGCACCAACTGGATTTAAATCAAATCCTCATCATCACATATATATAAACTCTTTTAATACAAATCCAGTTCAAATATATAATACAACATCTCTTTAAATATTTAATGACTACTGCAGTGTCTAGATAAAATAAACCCAAGACTCAGATAAGCAGTTTACACAAAGAAGCCGGGGCGGAAGAAATCCGGCATACAGGCCTGCTACTGAGGTCTGAGGAAGATGACTCTCCTGAAAAATAGTCAACGGAGGGGAGTCAGACCTCACTGAGTGAATTACTATAATATATATACATGCATACTAAATGCCAATGCACACAGTCAAAAGTATATATAATATGTATATATACAGGCAAATACACACAGATGCAAGAAATTCATTTTATATATTTTACTAAAAATCATCGTTTATGAAGGATCAAATAGAACCCTATGATATCGAAACCTCAATCAATGTTAGACAACACTCTAGCCATACAGGCTCACTTATTCCAATATATTCACTTAATCCATTTAGACAGTAGACTGGCCCCGAGACACTAAGTCAACCGAGCTCCAGCAGTCTGACTACCAGTGTGATTGGCCCCGAGACACTTGGTCAACCGAGCTCCAGCAATCACACCCAATTCACATCTCACACATCAAATATTCATAACCAATCAATATTCACAAATAGGTTAGTAATATAGCCTATATGCTATAAGCGTACCGGTACGCACTCGGTCTTAGTGCTACCCACTAGGTAGCACGTTCTATTGATTCCTTCATTAATAAATATAAAACATTCATTCATAAAAGTAAATGATGCATGAATTGAATAAAATAGCAACATAAACCATATATATACTAGAAATATACCAAAAATAAACCAGGTATGTTTCGAGTATATATACGTCAAATAAATCCAATCAAATTATAAATTAAGCTAGAAATATATTTAAAAACATTTTAAATATAATTTATTAATAAAACATGCATATAATTTAATATATACCAAAAATATACTTAAATACTAATCACGTTATTTATGCATATTTAATCAAAATCAAACATATATTTCTAAATCATGCATCCTAAAGCATATATATATAAAATAGTAACTCACACTTAGTGCGCTCCACGAGATAGGTCCGACGGGTCTGGTCCACTAGCCCTCGGTCTCGGCGCAACTATACAAACAATAACGACAGAAATCAGAATAAACCTAACAGAAAATCCTAGAACTTGATCTAGAATATTAAACATAGAATCGAAATTAGGGTTCAATCGGACATCATGTTTTACGAGAATTCTACCAAAAATTCGGCAGAACCTCCCCTGTAAAACGGAAATCTCTCTACTCAAAGAGTAGAGCCGACCCTGCAAAGAAACACACTTCGAAAAAAATAGGCACAACAACTCATCCACAACCCCTCGGTCGGACTTCAAACTACAGTCTACCGACTGGGGTCCACAATCACAGAACAATTTCGGATATACCAAAAATACCCTTATATCATAGAAATTCATTTTTTAAGTAGAAATTACATAATTAACCTTAAAACACTGTAAAAATCGATAAAAACTCATTTTATTAGTAAAATCATATATTATATATATAATTGAAAATAATTCATGAAAAATAGTTTTAATTAGTTAAAAATACTAAATAATTTATGGAAATCATTTTTATACCTTAAATAACTATTAAAATCAATTAAATTACATTTTTAGCCAATTTTGTGCAAAATTACCAAAATGCCCTTATATATGTAAATATACTAAAATTCATTCAAAAATTCACCAAAAATAGTATAATTATCCAAAAATTAATTTTATCAACATATTTATCAATAATATTAATAATTAAACTCAATTAACCAATTAATTTCAATTTAAAACACAATTAACCCTAATTTTCCAAAATTACCTAAACTATGTAAATTCAAAATAAATACATGGAAATTCATAAAAATTCCAAATAAATTTCTATAATTCATTAAACACCTATAATTATCATAAAAAACAATTTCATAATTTAATTAATTAATTTTCGAAAATTAGAAAATAATATTAAAATATTCAAAAATACCCAAAAATCCAAATAATCTCCAAAAATTCCACAAAAATTCATACATGTAGATTAGGCTAAGGGGAACAACATTTTTGAAGGAATTTTTCATGAATCAATCCAATTGAAGTTCAAAAAATTCAAGAACCCTAACATAGTCGAAATCTAAAATTCGAAACCTAAGAAAATCAAGACCATTTAAGCTCAAACCAAAGCTATAATCACACTCACCAGAGCTCAAGGAGAAGAAAGAGACCAGCAGTGTCGAAAATGGTGACCGGAATCATCGTGATCGACGGTGAAGAAAAATTCGGCTTCTCCGGCCAAAACCGACCTCCAGACGCCGGAAACGGCTACAACAGGTGGCGAGGAAGGCTGAGGAACGTGGTGGCATGCCGGAAGGCACACCAACGGTAAGAAATCGATGTGACAGGCAGCGGAACGGCGATGGAGGCAATCGGGGAAGAAGGAGTTCGCTCGGGGGCAGAAATGAAATTTTCCAAAAGTTGATTTTTTGACATATTATATGTATATATATATACTTTATACTATATAATAAAATAATATTAAATTACACACATTAAATATACACCACACACTTAATATTAATATTTTAAAATTTAATAATAAATAAAATAATTACATAACAATAAAATAAATAAACAATTAATAAAATATTAGGGTAATATTACCTAATTGGATAAATAAGTACACATATATACGGTGTTTAGTATTTTAAAAATATGTATGAGCTCAAGCAAGTCCGTAAATATGTTTAAAATAATTAATAGTAAATTATTTACGTGAAAATTTCCCCGAAAATGCAAGTCCCGGAAAAATTTTATGTAAAGCACTTAAAATAATAATAAACAATTAAAAATTCAATTTTAATTAAATAAAAGCTCATAAAATATCAATATCATATTCAAGAATTATTAACACTGCATATCCTGATACAGTGTAAAAATATTTAAAAACACGGGATATTACAGATTGTAGGTTAAATTACTAACCTATTTATGAATATTGATTGGATTGATTGGATTGATGTGTGATGTGATTTGAGAGTGTGATTGCTGGAGCTCGATTGACCAAGTGTCTTGGGACCAATCACACTGACAGTCAGACTGCTGGAGATCGGTTGACTCAGTGTCTCGGGGTTAGTCCACTGTCCAAATGGAACAAGTAAATTTATTTGGAATAAATGAGCCTGTATGGCTAGAATGTTGTCTAACACTATCTGAGGTTGTGATCATTTAGGGCTCTATTTGATCCATCATAAACGGTTATTATTTTTAGAGTTATATAAAATGATTTTGTTGCATCCAAGTGTATTTGCCTGTATATATTTTTATTATATGTACTATTGAATGTGTGCATTTGTCATTTAGTTATGCATGTATATATATTATAACAATTCACTCAGTGAGATCTGACTCCCCTTCGTTGATTTATTTTTCAGGAGAGTCTTCATCCTCAGACCTCAATAGCAGACTCTTACGTCGGATTTCTTCTGCCCCGGCTTTACTATGTAAACTGCTTACTTGATTTTATTTTGTATTCTAGACACTGCAGTAGTTAAGTTTATGGGATGTTTATTTTATATATGTATGAGATTTGTATTTTAAAGAATTGAAACGAAAATTTGTATTAAAAGATATTATATATATGAGTTGAGTTTGTATTATTAATTTTGTTGGTGGATTATTATTTTATTTATGAGATTTAATTCCGCTGTATGATGTTTTACTTATTTTAATATATGTTGCATGCTTTTATTTTATTTTAAAGGCTTGCTACGGGTTCTGAATTCGAAAGAATTCTCGTTCCCTAGCACTGGTCATGGCCCTTATTTTGGGTCGTGACAAGGCCCAAAAAATCCATGAATCACATTTCAGATGAGTGACTGATCGGGCTAGAAATATCCATGAATCACATTTACTAAGTGGAAGGAGGGTCAGGAAAACCCAAGTTTCATGCCAAAGCTATAATGAGTGGCTGATCGAGCTAGGAAAATCTGAGGAACACGGTCACGTTTCGAGTCGAAGCACTCACCTCTTGAGCGAAGCTCGAGATTCAGGTACGTCACCTATCTTTGCTTTTGTTTGCATTGTGAATGTGATTTTCTTGAAAAACTACTTTGCATGTGTTTGGTTTTTTAAAAAATCAGGGGGTAAATTGTAAATACCCCGTTTAATCAACCCATGAATTGGGGCAGATTACGGGTGCTCAGTTTGATTGACCCGCATTAAAGTCTACTAATGAGAATATGAAGCTTGAATACAAGTATAAATAAATCTTTAGTTGGAAATGGACTTGAGAGCTCGAGGACCCAAATATCTAGCCCAAATTGTCTAAACCTAGCCCAAAATTATTTAAATTTGCCTAAATTTGACTTAGCCCACTTGGCCTAATGTAGGGTAAAGTCAAGAGGCACTGCCTCTATGAGAAGAGGTGATCGCCTCTAGGGCAGTAGCCGTAGAGGCGATTGCCTCATTGCAGTGGTGCTGCCTCTATGGCAAACCATTTGCAACTGTATTAAATGCAGCTGCAGCCATGGTGGTTAAGTGGGATGGGCCCTACACTCTCTAGACCTGGTTTTTGCATGAGAAAGAGATTTTTTGGGGAAAAAAAAGGCTATTGAGGCTCATGATGGTCTAAGAACCTAGGGGCATGGGTGAGATTTGAGATAAAAATGGGAAAAAAGAAAGAAGAAGAGAGGAGGTTACCAATATTGGAGGGGGTTGGCACTAGGGGGACTTAGCAAAAAAAAGCAAAGAAAAGAAAGAGGAGAGAGAGGCTCTGAAACTAAGGTGGACGCTCTTGAGAAGAAGAGTAGGAGTTCAAGCTCAAAAGTCTATATCCTTGAGAAAAAGAGGTGAAAGAAGTTTATCTTTAAGTGTAGCTCACATCCAAGTAGAATTCAACATTCAAAGCAACCTTTGAGGGCCAACTACTTTGTCAAAAGCTCATACTTAAGTAAATTCTATCTATTTCCTTGGCATTTTGATATTAGACTTGCATATGACTTAGTTTGTTTGTTTATTTAGTGTATATTTTGAGTTTATGCTACTTGTCATGCCATATTATTAATATGATATGCTAGGATGTTGAATCTAGTAGTAAAATAGCAAATTTCTAATTGTTTGTTTGCATAACATTTGCTTAGAATAAAAGTTTAGCCATTTTTTGAGAGTTAGGTTGCCTATTGATCACAGAAGTGTTGCCTCTTTGCCATGAGGCGATCGCCTCTTCACAGAGGTGATCGCCATTCAAACAGGGCGACCCATGCGTTGTGTCGAGATTTTTATAATATGTATGCATGATTTTGATTTCTAACCATTTTAGGTTCTTGTACCTTATTTATTTGTATATGACTGCCTCTACCATGTCTTATAAGTTAATTTACTTAGCCTTTAACCTTTATTTGCATAAACTCATTTTGTAAATTGATTTGAATGCTTTCTTTTGAGAGGTTTTGCATGTTTTGGGACTAATATTTTGGCATTTGCAAGATCCTTGAAACCAATCTCCTTGAATCATTAGGGATTTATCCTTTAATTAGTTCTTGAGAGGTTTTTATGGGTCTAAGAACTAGTTTAACCTTGGTTTATATTTGATATATTTTTAGTTTATTATACTTTTACTTGTGTAAAAATATTGTAATCCTTAATCCCTTCCCTCTTTTGAATTCTGATATATTATTTTGATGAGTTCGAGACTTTAAGGCATGACATTGAGTTAATGTGCAAACTTGGACTTAAGTGTAAAATTGAACAATTGATTGAAGGCAATTCCAAATTGCATGTAAATAAAAGAATAACCGGATAATTAAAGGTAATAAAATACAAAATATAAACAGAGACCAATTGTAAGGTCAGGTGGGCATTTAAAAGCCCATACCCCGTTTCCAAACCCTGATGACGCTTTTATCCGGGTGGCAATTCTATCTCCATTTGGGATTCAAAGACCTAATATGTATTTTTTAGTGGGTTTTGAGTTCACATAGTATCGTAATCGCCAACATTTAGACGCATGCAAAACTCCACCGCTTACAATGGGCTATATGAATTTAGATACCCATATAAATAATAAATTGATCATAAATGGATAAATGGTAATTAAGGGTTTTACCTATTTACATTCAACCCGCCCATTTTGCTGATTTTTTTTTTTTTTTTTGACTAAGTGGTAAACTGATATTAGTCATTAAACAAAGTGAGGTTAATTTATTTTATGGGTATTTCAACCTTATCGTGAATATATTGTAATTGTATGATTTGAAAAAAAAAATCATGCGTATATCTCAGTTTAGCTGACAATCACACGTTGTGCATTATTTTTCTTTCTTATAAGATTTTTGCTAGAATATGCTGCTTGCTGGGTCTTTTATTGTTCCCCATTTCTGTTTCCTATGTTCAAAATTGTGGGGAAAAAAAATTATTTGAGTAGTTCAAATTGAGGCATCAATATTATTCAAATTTTAGATTGAGAAACTATTATTTATAAAACAAATTCCTTTTGCATATTCAATTTCTCTTTTTCTTATGAAAATTGAACATGCTTAAAATTGAAAATTACAATATAATTCTTAATACTTTATGAAATAACAGTTATTATGTAATATATTTGAAATAAATAAAAATTTTGTCAAGTTAATAGCGAATTCAATTTGAAAAAAAAAATAAATAAATAAATCCAATAAAGAACTTAAAAAGAGAAAAACAGCCAACTGTTATTGGCGGTTTAAAAAGATACCAATTCAAACAATCTAAGTGGGTTGGCTAAGAGTGCACAAGGATGGCCGCGCGCTACTGTTGCCGCCTTTTGAGTGTCGCCAAGTCCAGCTTTCGGCTTTCAAATTCTCCGAGGTTTTTGCCTCTTCTTTTCTTCCTTCTGAACACACTTGTAAATGATTTTTTTTTTCAAAAAAAAAAAAGATTCTCGTTTTATTTTTTTAATGGACTCTGGCTATGAGCATTATTGAATAAAAATCCTCATTTTTGCTCTTTCTTTTTCCAGTTTAAAAGCGCTCTGTCATTCTGGTATCAAACATACAAGACCAAATTTTCAAGGTTAGAAGTTCATTCTACTTTGAATTGAATATCTCTTTTACATGCAAAATGTGAAAGAAATCATTTTTAAGTTGTCTAGTTTTCTTGCTGATCAGTTCAATTGTTTGTAGCATATGCAATCTATGTGTTTGTTGAAAGTCCTCGTTACAGCCCTTATTTGATTTGATTTTTTTGAATTGAACCCATTTTATTTTCTCTTCTGCAAGTCTTGATCTTTGTATCTGAATCTTTACCGGGGGTTAAGTGAACTCGGACCTTGGTTTAGAATGACTGACATAACAATTGTTGTAGGACAATGTAGTAATTCTGGTTGTAGTTTCCTTAGCACAGTAGGTTCTAGGCCTATTTTATAGTTAGCAACAGAGGCCGATGAATTGTTATGTCTTGAAACGTCGTCATTAGAATATAACATTTTTATCTGCAGCAGTGTTTAGGGACCAGCATTGGTGACTCTTTATTTCTTTACCAGCCTATATTGGATTATATTTATGTTTTTCTCATGCAAAATGACTCTACTAAGTCTGCATGCTGTTGCTCCTTTTCAAACATGATCCCCACAGCCTATATTGGATTTCTTGCAGCATCACGATCATATGCTCGTTCTAGGGGCAAACATTATGATCTATTCGGCAGTGTTAAACCTGGTGATGAGGAATTTAAGAAAGCATGGAAGAAAGAAATGGATGAAGATGACTGCCTATGGACTGGAAGTGAAGATGAAAATGAGGATGGAAATGATAATGATTCTGAAAAAGGTCAAAATTGTCTTGAAAAGGAGATTCGGAAAGTAAGACAGCAAGCCAAGGAGCATTCTCATCTTATTGATGCGGATGACAGTGATGAGTTGTATAGTGTTTGGTCGGGGAGTGATGAGGAAAAGACTCTATGGACTGGTAGCGAAGGTGATGATGACGATGATATTCCTACAGAACCATACCCAAATGAAGCTAGTGACAAATATATTGATAAATTGTTTGAATTTGATGAAAAACCCAAATATCGTACAATCTCAGAACTATTAAAATCAGAAAATGAACCAGAAGAGTTGTCTCCCGGCAAGCAAGCTCGGAAACTTGCTGTTGAGAATGCCTTAAAAAAATTGAAGAAAGGTCCAGATGGGCGCTACACCAATGTTTGGGAGGTTATGAGTGATATAGACATTCTAATAGGAGCCTTTGAAAATATTGTTTCTGGACCAGAGTACGAGGAGCTTAGACAGGGTGGGCCTAAACGATTGAATATGCAGTTTTTCAAAGATATACAAGCACGCATGAGAGATCCGAATTACAAGTTCTCACCTGAGTTAAAGTTGAAACCAAAAAGTAAACTGGTTCCAAGAAAGAAATGGCAGAAGGCAGAGTCTAGACGAAGGAAGGCACAGAAACGCTAGCTTATAGCCCTCTCCATTACAGCCAGACAGGTTACATATAAATTTTTGACCCGTGGTAGTATATGCTTCATGTACTGTTCCTCACATATTGCCATAAGTTTACATGTGACTATGATATTTTAGATCAGCATGGCTCTGATTATGACTCCTCAATCACCTTTGAAAGCCCACTTACTAGTTGAATCAGGGATGAATCTGTCTATAACTTGACATTATTTTGTAAACATATATACATTTTTTGGCGGCATATTGTTTGCTTCTTTTGGTTTGTTTTCTAATCTTCTTGGTGTATTTTGCAAGCAAAAATCATTTGCTCATGTTTCTAATGAAGTGTTCTTTTCTGATGATTCATTTGGGGCAGTTTTCAGTGGGGAATCGGGTCTTTTCTTTGATCATACACTGGTGGTTTTGTTTAAATAAGTGAGGTTTAATAACATTTGTAGTTAGGAAACTGAGTTCCTAGGTTAGCCTAGTGATTAGTATGGGAAAGCCGTTCATTGGGTATAATCACATTATAGGAACCTTGTTAAGCAATATACGTAGACAATGAAAACCCTTATATCTTGAAGCTATTCTGATGATTCAAAGCTAATCGACTAGGTTGACAATAAAGTACTTGGTAATTTATTCAGTATGAATCGTAGTAATATGAATTTACAACTCGCTAGATAGACCAACGGATCAGATGGGAATTTTGAAATTTAGTATGTTCAAAGATCTTGCTAGCATTTATCCAAACATCATCCAGATATTCAGCTTCTAATTAGATTTTGAGCAATGGAAAAAGTTTAAAGTAAAACCAACAACAAAGTAAACAGAATGTCAGAGGAAAACAAAAATTCCATAAGCTTTCATAAAAGAAATTCATATAATACCATACCTTATATCAATAGTAACACTATCCACTATCCATGTAGTAACTGTTTAGTAAAAGTACTAGTTATCAGTAGTAGGACTGTGGAGCAGCATAGGGATTACTGGACATTGAAAATGCATGATTTGTCACATAAGGTTGATGCATGAAAACATCATTTGTCATGTTATCATTGACATGCCCATCTTGCCTGTAAAGAAAATTCTTCTGCGCATATGGGTGGTTGTAGTGGTAACCTTGCTGCTGCCTGTGGGTCATTATCAGGGGTGGTAGATTATGCTTGTAATAACTTGGCATCCCATCAAATTCATACCCTCCTAACCCCCCACGCAGTCCACCACCATTATCCTGATAATCTGCATCACTTATCAAGGATGGCATATCATCATCATGTTCCAATCCATCATCACTAGCAAATATATCCTCATCCATATAGATATTTCCCATCCTTTTTGCTGATGTCAGATCATGATGATCAATCCCAGCATCAATAGCTTTCATTCCATCTGGAAAATTTTCGAAACTCCTCATATCTCCCATTTCATTCACATAGGATGCAGGAAACATATTCCTGGGGCCATTCAGGTCATTGGCTAGAAATTGGATTTGGTTTGTGTTGGCTTGTTCTAGCTTGTTTTTGGAACTTGGAGAGCAAAGCTCTGGCCTTTTACCAGATTTGACCAACTTCTTAAGTAAGGTAGATGGATCCACAGAACCTAACACCATCACCACCTGGTTTTCTGTATCTATCTCCACTGAATATACACCTGAATCCAATACAAAATGTGAAAAAAAAGAAAAAAAAAAATCTTACAACAGAAAGGAGAAAAATATTGGCAGAGAGGCACATAACATTGGGCAGCATACACAAGGTAAAACATAAAATTTTAGGTGGAAGTTATAGGTTTAACTTCCAAATAATTCCTCAAGAAAGAACAGTTTTAGTCTCATTGAAAAACAAAAACTCTATAAATGCATAAATCTTTTTTAAGAGCGTGTGCAACATTGCTTTAGAGAAAAAAAAAACAACAATTTGAAGGGCTTGCTGAACAAAAATTTATGACACAGCACGGTGAAAAAGTGGAGAGTACATGTAATAACATCATCACCTTCAATTTTTTTGAGGAGTTTCTTCACTTTTTCTTTGCAACCTTCACAGTTAATATGCACTCTAAGAACATGTGTCTTGCAAAAGAAAGAAAAGAAAAATAAATGAGAAGAGACATAGACACAGGTTAAAGTCTAAATGCAACCAAATTTAATGGCAGCTGAAAGGCAAAAGTAATGTTAGAAAATAACCAAAATAGCTAGGCAGACCTCAATCTTTAGGAGCTGATCATGACCATTCCTCCACATTTTGTAAGTTGAGAAATAAACTATGCACCACCAGATTCCTTTTTTCTTTTTTTTTTTTTTGGCTACTTCTCCTTCATTGCTTCCTTTAAATACCATCTGGAGAGAGCAAGAGAAAAAAAACACCAAAAAAACACTACACACACACACACACAAGAGACCTTCTATGAAAAATCTAGAACAGAGAGAGAGATGAGTGTAAGTGAAAAGTGCGTCTGAAAAGTGTGATTTGACTAAGCTGATAGAAATTGACAGGCGGAATCTGTGTGCCAATTTTTTCTTCTTTATCTCAGGCAGAGTGCACCATGTTCTCGTGATTTATAGTAAATTAGTTTGGTCATCAAAAGTACTTCAGTAACTAGCCACCATTTTGTTACAGTTTAGACTTGAACCATTCAGTTCATATTACAAACATATACTCTTATAAAATGCACATATTGTACTTTTAATAAGATTTTATTTTATGAAATGGATGTATGTTCTTTTAGTTACATAGCCAAATCAGATCCCCAGAACCATATCTCATATAAGAAGAAAAAAATCACAGTGAAAAAGTTTTCTGCTTATCTTGATGACCCAAAATGGTTCATGTGGCAAGAAATGCACAGTCCTATAGGGTGTTTTAGGATGATATCTTGAGTACTGTATTCAATATTCACTGGTACTATAATATGTAATGTAGAACTGTCGCAAGATTCTTTGCAGAGAGTTTCAAGATGAAAAATATATTTTTTTTTCCCAATGGAAAGATATTGGTTTGATCATATTGACTTTTCATAATTATTCTTGGTGCTTTTATTTGGAGTACAGGATCTTTGAATGAGCTAAGGAATATATATGTATATATATATATATATATATACAATTGAAATTAAGAGATGAGAGAAGAGGTTGGAATTCGAATTTGAATTTCTTAAATGTCAATAATTTAGTCGAAGGTGTGTTGGCAAGTAAAGAAAAATAGAATTGTCAAAACTAGTATTAATTTTCAAATTCTTATTAAATTTACCATCTTTTTTTCTAATATTGTTTCCGTTTAATTCTTAATTTATAGCAAAAAAGTATTATTTCCCATTGCCAGATTTTATAGTGAACTATGTTACAATGACGTTTTGACATATTCAAGTTACTAGAATTATTATTGTTTTTATTTTTATTAAGTGAGCTTATGAAAGACGATTATATTCTTTTTTGGTGCATCATTTTTTTTTCCTAAAAAAAGGTAAGAAAATAATGCAGTACATCCTACAAAACAGTGAACCTACAGATTCAGGCTAGAGGTGTGGAGATCACCTGATATGAAGGCGTCTATCTAAGAATAGACCCAATTTAGCTAAAAAATGCATCACCAAATTCAATTGGCCCTTCCATACGATAATATATGTATACAAGATAACTGGCCTATTTTTTTTCTTTTTGAAAGATCTCCACATAATCCAAGATTTCAGAAAAAGATAGTTGTGGTTTACATCCCCACAGCTACAAGCATCAATTTGACTGTTTCCTTGGAATCTAATTAGCAAATGACCTGTTCAAAAAGAGAAGAAGAAGAAGAAGAAAATACTTAGTATTACAAGGGTGCAAGGCCCATAAACCCTAATGGGCTGTTGCATTCTGTAACTTTGTGTAATGAAATGAATTTTGGTATGTTGTTGTTTTATTGCATTTGTTCTTTCAATGTCTTTTATTTCATTAAGAGGCCATGAATTGTCGGCTATGTAATGTACACTAGTCCTTTTATGTATGAAATTCTCATTATTCAAGAGTATATATTCGCAAAAATTAGTATTAACACATAGAAATATTTATATTTTTTAATTTAAAATTTCTTTATTGTTCACTCCACATTAAAAGCCAACTATGGTTGTGGGTTTCAGACAATGAAAAGTTCCAAGCTTTTCAAAAAGGTTTCTATTGCCCTTCAAAGAAAAAAAAAATTCTCTTTATTGTGTTAAAAGGGAGACAATCCCTAGGCAAATATTAGCTGGATTTAACAAACTTCAATCACACCATAATTTATTAGTCAGAAAGGTAATGGTGACTTGCTTTCTTTGATTAATACATATTCTATATGTTTTTTTTTTCATATTCTATATGTTTTTTTTTCTCCACTTCATTGAGAGACTTGTTGAATCTCTAGGTGTCCCCCTCCCATTATTATATTCTACTAACTCCGATTAATAAAATATAAATTATGAGTTCTCAGCGAGACATCCATAATTTAAAAGTTATAGATGTAAATTTTAAGATATTTATATTAAGATTATTGATTTTTATGTATTAATGGATAGAAAATGCCACACTCTATATATATAACTAATATAATAGTAATAATAATAATAATAGATTATAAAACAGATATATATAATATAAAAATATAGAATGTGTTTTTGTTGTAATATCCTGTTGCTCAACAAAAGTATGAGTTCGTAACTCATAATCTCCTAATATTGGTTTTACAGTTAAACTTCCTTCTATCTTTGTATTCGAGGGCTAATTTCCAAACTTTTGTATACCTCCATTACTTTTTGAGAAACCCAAACCTCATAGAAATTGTTTACCTCCCTATTGTTATATATATATATATATATATATATATATATATATAAAATCCTAATTATCCCAAGTAAATTAAGAGCCAACTATGTTTGATTATAAGAAAATTCCAATATTTGAAAGGAATTTTTTTAATTAATAAGGACTATTAATCACATTAATATTATCTTCTATATATCACATACAAATCACTTGATAACAAATTTTCAATAATGCAACAGATACTATAGATATGCCCCATGTGCGGGTTGAGCTCAAGAAATCCCAATAAATGTTTAGATTATGAACTATAATTTAAGTATTGAAAGTTTAATTGTATATATATTGACCCTTAAGAATTGTTTATTAACATAAGACCCTTTAATTTCTCAAACTTTAATAATTTTCACTAGTGGTTGTACAAGGACATATCAGGAAAAAAATTATATTTAAATGATTGACATATCATAGAGAATTTCAGTAATTCATCCTTCTTTTACATCTAGGAGAACTCTAAACGTATGTAATTTACACATCAATTCTTTATGGTGAAAAGAAAAATAAATGTATCATCACAAGAAACTTACAGTTTAACAACGGGTAATTTCCTTAAAATTCTTACTTTTGAATATATTTTAACCTAAGGACAGGGACTAGTAGAAAAATATGTCATCAAAATTAACAAATAATTATTTTATTTTGTCTAGAAATGAAAACATCAACAAACTCTGACCCAAAAGAAATCCAAGGAGATATATAAACTAGAAAAGGCAATCTTCATTACGCAAAGCTAGATACATAATGTTGTCAGAAATTTTTTTGGGTGAATTTTCAATGTTCATAATGTTTGATGAAAAATTTTGAAATTATTTGAACTAATTGAAATGGTTTAATTTTCCGTTATAAGGGGAAAATAAAAAGAGGACAAGACTTTGAATCTTACCTCACATTTATATGTTTACATTTTTCATCACTTGAATTATTTTACGAGAGATATTGAATATTTTTTTTAATTAGATAGAAAACTGCAATATATTTTTTTTAAATAGAGTTCAAGTGATTTTTTTTAAAGATGGTAATATGTAATTAATATATATTTTAATTGGTACGAAATTGTTGAGCATATTGTGAACTAGATATACTAAATGGGTAATCAAGGATGACATCCCTTTTATCAATTAATAAAGCCTTTTTGTTCATTTATTTGTTTTATGAAATTTTTATTTCTGTCTGTATCTAAATTCAAACTTAACAATTTTTTTAAATATGTTTTACATCCAAATTAATTAGGTTAAATTTTAAATATGGATATCAAACAATGTTCTAAAATTAAGTGTTTATCTTACAGTGTAAAACAAAGTTCTACAAATAATTAAAAAAAAAACTTACTGTACATTTAGAGTTTTTTAGGCAATTTTTAAATAATTTTAGCTTAATCAATGATAAAAGTGAAATTATATAAAAGTAGACATAAATATATATGCAAATTTCATAAAAATAATCCCCAATAATGAAAAAGAAAAAGATAGTGCATATTTCATATTTCTTTAGTAAAATCTATTCATAAATTTTGACTCAAATATCCAACGACTAAGAACTATATTTTTAAATATTTTTAGCTTAATCAATGATAAAAGTGAAACTATATAAAAGTGGACATAAATATATATTCAAATTTCATAAAAATAATCCCTCAATAATGAAAAAGAAAAACATAGTGAATATTTCATGTTTCTTTAGTAAAATTTATTCATAAATTTTGACTCAAATATCCAACGAATAAGAACTATATTTATAAATATTGTTAGCTTAATCAATGATAAAAGTGAAATTATATAAAAGTGGACATAAATATATATTCAAATTTCATAAAAATAATCCCTCAATAATGAAAAAGAAAAACATAGTGCATATTTCATATTTCTTTAGTAAAATTTATTCACAAAACTCATAAATATCCAACGAATAAGAAAACACAAATTAAATTATTCTCAATTTGACACAATTTCAAATAATCAATCAAACATTGAGCTGTGGCAGCTAGTTCAAATAACACGTGTAGAATTTTCTTAATGAGACACTAAAGTACCATACCATCCACCCATGTTGACTTTTAGTCAAATTTTGGATCTTCTAATTGCAAGGACCTTTGGTCAACAAATTTTCATGTATTAGAACTACGGTTGTGCATTAGGGGGGTCGGATGGGTACAACTGAAATTTGATTGGATGTGGGATGGTGAATATGACAATTGAACCAAGTTGAAAAGGATACAAAATCAATAGGTTCGGAAGACCGAATTTTGTTAGTTAAGGCAGGTCGAAAAAACGGATTTAAGTCAAATTAAACCAATTGGGTTGGGCTAAATTATTTAAATGAAATTAAAATTATGAGTAATAAAATTAAAATTATAAGCATTTCACATTTATTTTTTTACAATGTTCTATGTCAATGTACAACTACCTATTATATGCGCACGCGCGCGTGCACACACACACACACATATATATATATATATATGCATTTAACTATAAAAATAATGTCTCAATGTCAGTTAAAAAGATTAACTGACATATTGATGATTTTGCTATCTAAATTTACAAAATAACTCAATTTAAGTAAAAAAAAAAATTTAAATTGAGTTGTGTTGAGGCTGTAATGCTTGACTGGTTCAACATAAAATAACAGAATCAGTTTGGATCTACAAAAAATATGAACAAGTCCTACACATGAAATTAAATAATTAGTAAATATAATCAGTATAACTAATATAACAGAAATCCTAAGAAAAGAAAAATAAGAACAGATTAAGAGAGGCTCAGATTATAATGTTTTTAAGTCATATAAAAATGAAAGTCAGTGAATATTTCTAGCAATAAATAACTTGTCACCAAAGAAATACATGCTAAAACATTCTTAAGAACTCAACAACATTGGTGGAAACATCTCACAACCTCAAAGAACAACAATAATGACAAATTGGTTTTGTTAGAAAATGCACAGCCATATACACATTCAAATGTAAAAGGGCTCAAATGCTAAGTTTTGTATTCGAAGAAAAGAATGCGGCTTTATTTTTGGCAACGATAAAAAGATGGTCACCAATGAAATAAAGGCAAGCATTCTAACATAATAAAAAAGAATGGTGGAAGCATTATCACAACCATATGCATCAAGTATACAACAACACCATAGGCACACCAAAAGTTGTGTATCACAGACAGAAATAACAACTCAACAATAGCTAACAAACATTATATATATATATATATATATATATATATATATATATATATATATATGTTAGCATCATTCTGAGTTGTTGCAAACCAACTTGCAACACATCCAAACTTAGGCACACCAAGTAGTGGTCACAAAAGAATCCAACAGTTAATATGTAACAGGTTCTAAGAGGGTCATATGCAAAATTAAAATGAAATGTTCAATATAATTACTGAAGACAGGTTAGCAAAATGCAAGGAAAGTAGTTGCTGTAACTTTTAATTTACTTTTGTAAAGCAAGTATGCAATAACTGCCACCGCTAAGTATAGTTAGAATTATTTGGAACTTGATGATGCAACAATAGGTCCAATGCCTACTTAGGGTAAATTTGTGCATAAAATAGAAAAAGTTGAGTTATTAGTAAGCACTAAGCAGCCAGAAGTGAAAAGCAAATAAACAAAGACAACAAATGCAGTAATTATGTAAACAAGTAGTTCTTTCCATTGTGCAAGCAAGTAGCACTTTCCATTGTGCAAGCAAGATTGGTTGGATTAGCCTACTTTTTTGTAGGTCATATCTTCACTTATGCGGCTTTCTTGATTGCCTCTATATAAGGTAAATATGGTTAATTATTTTTGTATTGTATCTACATCTACAAATCTATAAAAATCTCATTTTTTTGATGGATAAAACTACTTTTTATATTTCTACATCTAGGAATGCAGTAATTGACTATTAGTACCCTTTTCCAAATTCTCTAAATCTTCTATTATTTCCTTAATGTTGATTGGCTGATTAGGCTTACTCAGCCAATCTTGTGTGCAAATTAAAGATTCTACAATTTTAAGAGTCAAAGAACTCCTAAACACATTAAGGACCACTGTAGACACCCAATTTCGGGATGATGAGTTATAGATACGACAGAAGACTCTAATGATGAAAATGTCATGAATAGGTCTTCAATATTTGAACTTTGAAACTTCAAGGATCTAATTGCATTTTTCAAAGAAATGATTTAATGTTTTCATGGACTAAATTGCAATGCTTTTTAGGGATCTAATTACAAAACTTAAATTCTTTTAAAAACCTTTTTGTAATTAAAAGTTAAAAAAAAATGATCGGAATTACGCTAATTTTAACCGAAATTATGAAATTCCAATTGGAATTATGAAATTCCAATTGGAATTATGTAATTAGACTCCTTCAGTAAATTCCTGTATTTTCTAGATAAATCTCTAATTTTCTAGATAAATTGAGTCCTAATTGGTTTGAAATTCTCCTAAATTTATTTTTCTAAGGAAATAGAAGTCTTTTAAGAACCAATTTATAACTAGGGTTTCAAGATGTATCCCTATATATAAGAGGAGAATAGGAAAGAAAAAAGAAAAACAGAAAAAAAAATCTGGGAGGAAGGTAACAACATATTTTTAGAAACTTTTAATTTTTCATTCGTTTTTCACACATAATTATTTTTTCATCATTCATTGATTGTTCTTGAAAAAAGCCTTTTTAATTTTATTCTTTTGTGAATTGCCTTTCTCTACAAAAAATCCCCTTTGATTTAATTGGTTAATTGAAGATCTTTGGAGAATTTTTGAAAAACAAGATTAGAAAACCTATTAAGAAGCGGTGATTTTACAAATATGAGGAGCATCTTATCACTCATAAGCATCATTATCTTCTTTTTTTTTTATTTGATTTGATTTGATTTATTTATTCTTCTTTTGATTTTATTGATTTTTAATTTTATTTTATTATTGTTATTATTTATTCACTAATCATAATTTTTTTTTTGTGATGATTATGGAGGAAAACACATGATGATCAAATTTGGAGAATCAAATCCATAAGAGGTCCATGGGATGCCATGGATAAGACCTTGTAGAGATATAGTTTCTAGGTTTTTTTTTATTATTATTATTTTATTGCTTTGTTTAATTTATTTATTTTTGAGGTTGTATTAATTATTTTATTATTATTTTCTATAGATTATTGTAATAGCCCTAATAGTGGGAATAGTAGAATTATGTGTGTGTGATTGCATGTTTATATTCATTAATTGATTAGTAAAATTAGGGTTTCAATTAAGTAACTAATTAAAATCAATGGAGGAAGTAAATTAATTTAGGTTGCATATTAATGAAAATTAGGGTTCTTAGAAGGAATTAATTTAATTAGTTGTTTGATCTTTAATTTAATTATTTTAATATGTTTTATTTGTTTTTGAGCTTGTTTATTTATTTTTATGTGTTTTGGGCCTTAAGCCCATATTAGATTTTAATTCATTTATATAAATTTAGGTTTTTTAGATTTAATTAATTAAAATGCATTTTAAGCCCATAATTAATTAGATTTTTAGGTTAGAGATAACTTAGGCCCGTTTAGTTAATTAGATATAGGCCCACCTAATTTAATTTAATTTAATTAATTAGACTTAGCCCATTTAATTAAAGCCTTTTTATAATTTACAGATTTAAAATCATTTTAGGATTAAAACATGTAGAATTAGGCCCATTAATTTAAATACCTTCATAATTTGTAGATTTAGGCCCATGTTTTAGAATTAAAATAAATAAATTTAGGTTCATTTAATTAAAATTAAAGGGAATTAGTCTTTAGCTCACTTGGAAATTAAAACATGTAGATTTAGCTCATTTAATTAAAATCCATGTATATTAGACTAACTTAGGGATTATATGTTTGAATGAATGCATTATTTACTTGTATTTTCATGACTAGTTTACCTTAGAGTTAATTGCTAGAATAAGGGTTTATATAAAATTGCATGTAAATAAAGGATAATATAGTAATTTATAAAGTAATTCTAAATGAACACGAGACTGAAAGAAGTTGGTATTTCGTATCCAGAATCTCCTGGTTGTGGTGATAGCTTTCTTTTAGGGAATTGAGTACCACCTTTTCGATTTGTCCTAATTATCACCCTGGGTGGTGACTCCTCATCTCCACGCCATGTCTTTGTGATAATGGTTAGTGTGTTCTCTAGAGCCTTGAGCTCAAACAGTGTCGCGATTGCTAAAATCTTAGACGTGGGCTAAACCCTGCTGTTTACAACCCTACCACCAATACTAAATGCAGATTCTAATACAACTGTGGAGATAGGTACAGCTAAAACATCACTGTGGGATAGGTATAGCTAAAACATCACGAGCCAATCTAGAAAGAATCGGGAACCTATATGCATTAACCTTCCACTACCAAAGCAAATCAAAAGGCCCCTCTTCCTCCAAAGTTGACTTACTCAAATAAATATCCAATTCAGACCGTTTGCTTCCACCTATTCCAAACTCCAATTTTTGCTTTTTAAATTGAGCTTTTAACAAAGACACCTTTGATGTACAAGAAACAACAATTATAGTCTCACTAGAAGTAGATAATGTGCAAGTTTGAGTAGCAGAATTAGTAAGAGTAGCAGATGTATAGAGTGCAACATAGTCATCAAACAATTCATAAACAGTAAATTTCACAGTAGAAAACAAGCTTCCACCAATTGATTGACCACATATTTTTCCCAATGAAAACTCCATAAATTCTAGTTTGTCTATAAGGTCTAGCACATTAGCAATAAAGATCAACATATTCATTTTTTTCAGATCACCCCAATACTTATCAAATTCACTTTTCATTGATAAACCCATTGACCTTTTATAAGGATCATAAGAGTTCATCCATTCATTCAAAACATAGAATAGATCATATATTTCAGAGAAGAAAGTGTTAGAAGTGACATATAAGGAACTAAAAATTCAGACGGTCATTTCATAAAAAAAACTCTTAAAAATGCAATAAGTCATTGAATAATAATCCAATTAAGATAGTCAGGAACTTCATCACCAAGATCAGCTTTGAAAGCTTATTCATATTCATCAAATTTTCAAAGACTTTTTCATATAAATAAGTAGCGTGCAGCATTAAATAAGTAGAGTTCCATCTTGTTGGCACATCTAGACACAAACCAGCCTTGTTTTCAATGCCAATTAACTCTGTAAATTCTTTAAATTTTTTCAACCTAGATAATGAATTTCTAATCCATCTAACTGCCCCTACTTACCCTTTTAACAAAAATGCTGGACTCCTTAAGCCCTTCACTAACTACAAGGTTTAGAATATATGCAATACATCCCATGTGTACATATTTGCATCTCATTGAACTTGTCCCCCAACTAAAAAGTTTATTTTTAAAAAAACTCATAATAGTGTCATTTGCAGAAGCATTGTCAAGTGTAATTGAAAAAAAATTTTTTTAGCCCCCACTCTAACAAATATGACCTAATTGCCTTAGTAATGTACTCCCCCTTATATGATGTGACCGGGACAAAAGATATAATTTTCTTATAAAACTTCCAATCATCATCAATTAAGTGTGTAGTTATGCACATATAGTTTATTCTCTGAATGCTAGTCTAAGAGTTAGTAGTAAGGCTCACTCTTTGGCAATGGTCTTTAAAAAACAATTTCAATTTAAACCTCTCATTAACAAAATGAGAATAGCAGTCCCTACTGATTGTATATCTAGATGGAATTTTAAATTTAGGATATGCAATTGCCATAAACCTTTTAAAACCATCACTTTCCACAAAATTAAATGGTAACTCATCAATAATTATCAATTATTGAGTGCATTCCTAATATCATTCTGATCAAATTTCCAAATACTATGTGCACCAACATTATCAGACAGATTAGAAGAAGATTGAAAAGTTAAAAGTTATTGCCTATTTTCTTTTGGGTGAGGGTTTTTTGTATAAGATAACATGTGATTTTTAATAGAAGAAGTGCCATACTTTTTAGAATTAGCAAAATTTTTTTAAAGCAACAGAGGCACCTAGCTTTCACAAATTTGCCCATCTCATCCTTAATTTTCTCAAAGTGCTCCCATGCCTTAGAACGGGGCTCAGTGTTCTTTCTTTTTTTTCACAGGAGCTTTAGGCTACTTATTTGCTTCCACCGTTGGCTATTAAGGTGGGTCAGCAACAGTGGCTATGGTGGTAGGGACATGGTTACCACTGCCACTACTAGAACCAATAGCAGTGTCCATTTACTACCATAAAAAAATACCATAGATCATTAATGGAGTTCCTATTCAATAGATAAGAGATTAATAAAAAAACAAAATAAAATATTATACACAAGCCAACAAAATCAATAGCAATACCTTTATAGAGATTGTTATTTGAACCAAAATTGAGTGATAGAAAAATTAGAGATCACCAATAGCGTCCACCTTCTAAAGTTTATATTAACAGGCAATAACTTCCACCTTAGATCTCGATTTGAGATCTACACTTTGAAAGGGTTCCATGCATGATGCAATCAACAAATGAACAACAAAACACAACACAATATAAGCATATAAAACTAAACAGAGAGCAATAATCAAAAAATAAATTATTTTATTTTGTAAATCAATTTTTTTTAAATAGATCTATCATCTATGAAATAAAAAAAATATTTGTTAAAAAAATATAAAATATCAAAGATAAATATAAAAAATATATTATTTATACAACTGAAAAATCTATAAAAATAAAATACAAAAGGAGGAATCAAATCAAAAGAAAAATCAACTAAAATGAAAAATCTATAAAATCTATAAAACGTATATTATTTATACAAATGAAAAATCAAATAAATAATAGAGTTTATTGTTATAAAAATATGAAATAGAAAAAATAGTAATAGTAATAGTAATACATTTTAAATAAAAAAAAATATGATTTTTTACATAGATAAGTTAAATATGAACATCGATACCGATCGATAAAAAAAATAAACCGATCTATAAAAAAGATAGTTCTTACCACTTACCAGATCACAGGCAAATGGTTCAAAGACTTTGCATGTTGATTTTATCTTTGCCAAGTGTCAAAGGAGTGGTTTATTGGCTTCCACTTTAAAATCTCACATCAGAAATGAGATTTATACACAGATTGAAGCTAAAAGTGTGAAAAAAAGAAAATTTTCACGCTACCTTTAATAAAATCAAAATAAAATCAACAATCGAATAAGATCTCTATCACTTAAGATCATAAAGTATGGAGATCTAGACAAATCTATGAAGAATATAGAAGATGAGACTAAAGGTTTAAACTCGTTTGACATGAGAGCCTCTGAGAGGCTAAGACTCAAAACAAGGAGGGAGAGAAGAGACGAAACAGGAAAAATTAGTTTTAGGTTTTGTTAAAGAGTGAAAACAAACTGAAGAAATTAGGTTTAGGGTTTACTATAAAGAACAGAGAGGAAGAAATGAGAGGGAAAGGAGAAGTCTCTACAGGGGTAGCGGCAGTGAGAGAGAGGGGGAAGGGAAGTGATTTAGAGTTAATGTTAATAAGGGGTTTATATATAATGCACCGTTTAATGTTCAAGGTTTTGAAAATTCAGACGGGTTGGATAACTGGATATCCACCCCAATTCGACCCTCTGAAATCCGAAATTTAGTCGCTCTTGAACCAAACTGCCCTCTTTGAATTTTGACAAATTGAATCATTAGTACAATTTCAATTTAGCTCGAATAGTTTATTCGATTTGGTTGGAAAATGCACACCCTTGATTAGAAGATGATATTACCAAGATTTGTCTGTGTCTTAAAAGAAATATGGGCAGTCCTTAGCATTATAATTCCCAATAACACACACACACATATATATATATATAATATTTCGTTTTAGGTTAGTGGGTTTAATTTAATATCAATTGAACTATAGGAAGAAGATTTAAAATGCATAAAAAGGTTGATGCAGAAGCTTCTTTTACAATAAAAAATGATCAAATCTTAATCAAGGACGGTGCTTCCAAAAATGATTGTCCTTCTTTAGGGACATAATAGCAATAAATTATGTTTGATGTTATTTCTTAATGATTATATTACAATACTTAGCCGCGACAAGCGGCTAGATGAAGAAATAATGGAGTAATTTGATAAGATTTTTATTTTTTCATTTAAATTATTGATATTTAAAGTTTATTAAATTTTAATTAATTTAGTTTAATTTGGATAAAATTATAAAAACGATTAAAATCTCTTAATAATTAATTTAATATAACTATATATATCATAAATTGAATATGAAACATTGTTTAAATGAGCATAACTCCTATTAATTCATCCCGATGGTGGTGGATAGATTTTTATTCATTTTTCAAGGGATTATTTAATTTTTTTATTTATTAGAAGATAAATGGATAAAAAAAAATTAGAAATTATGCAGTTTATGGTATTTATTTTACAAAACAAAACATTTACTTAAAAGGTTATGAATGAAAAATTTGAACTCAAAATTCTTTTACTTTTGAAGCTGAATAAGAATGTGAGAAGATCAATTAGATTAGATTTGATTAACATATATAGCATATTTAATTCACCAAAATAATTATTAAAGTAAGCAAGAGTAGGATTAAAAGGTGGGCTGTTATTGTCTCATTATGTGTTAATTATTAATTAATATGTTAAATAAATTGTTGGATAAGATTATTACCAATGTTTGGGGTGCAAAGATGAAGTTTGTCAAGTATGATTACTGTTTTCTTTATGTAGAAATACGTCATTCCACTACACCTAAAGCCTAAACTTGGGGGATTTTTGTTGAAATTTGGAGACTGACAAAAGAATTTATGGTGATTCCTTTTCAACATATACTTGCCTGGTTCTTTAATTTTTCTTGAAAAAAAAAAAAAAACAATATGAGATTACTCTCAAGTGCGGATAATTCCATAATTAAGTGGGTTTATTTTAATTTTGTTGACTAGAATTTGAAAAAAATCTTATTATTATTATTATTATTATTACCAATCACTTATTTTTTTGTATAAATTTTTATTTTTTAGTGTTTTTTCGTAAAATAGAAGAAATATATCATATGTATTTTTTATTGTATATTTTAGGATGATGAATTAATAAATATGTATGACACCTAGTTAATCATATCATTCTACAATGCAATGTAATTAATAGAAATGTTTTACATTTTTTAAAAAATAGAAATGTTCTACATAAACAAACTATTATTAGAGTTTAAAAACGAGAAAAAAAAACATATATTAAATAACAATAGAAATTAAAAAAAATGCATTTGTAAATGATGATGTTGTTCATCTACATACACCAATTGTTTGTTTTTTTTATATATATATTTAGAATCTATTAAATTCTAACTAATTTAGTTTAATTTAGACAGAACTAAAAGATAGTAAAAATTTTATGACAATTATTTAATGTGACTATATATATATATAATGATTCAAATTTAAAATATCAATTAAATGAGTATATATATACATCATGATTTGCTGATTTATATATATAACAAGTTTAAAATCATCAAAATGAAGTTTCTAATAAAAATTTCAGGAACTAGTTGTACTACATATCCTTGAATTACTAAATACCAAAGATACTTGTGGGATGTAAAAAGCCATGTCTGCAAATGAATGTTCAATTAGTTCCAAGTAGAAGCATGGCTTTTACATCCCAATATTTTTCTACCATCATCAAAATTATTGAAAAAGAAAATCATTATTATTATTATTATTATTATTTTTTGGGATTGCCATATATCAATTATTAACCCAGGAGCATCAATGATCAATGTTTATAAAAAGAATATTTACATGAGCCTATATGATATAGGTATCATTTGGTTAGAAATTGCATTAGCAATTCTTCAAAATAAAAAGAAGGGTGAAAAAGTGGACCGAAAATGGGAGAAGTGGTCTAATGGAATTGAAAGTTAAAGCATAATGAGAAAAAGAGTGTTGCAGCAACAGTAGTGATTATCATGGAGAAAAGTTAGATCATTGAACTATCGTATCCTCAATAGAAATATTATATATATATATATATATATATATATATTAGACTTCATTTAATTCAACTTGAATAGCTAAATGAATTTATTTTATCATTCGACTTAATGGAAAAATTTCACGAGAAATTAAATTTATAATCTTTTCACTTTCACATTTATAAAAAGTTAGACTCATAATCTCTAGAATTTTTATTATTTAACGACTCAATTACTTCATTTATTATTAATTTTTTAAAGTACAAAACTATATATATAATCAGAATTAATGCTACAATTGGAGGCTTTTTGGAGGAGTAGGTGCTTTAATTTTAAGGGAGAAATCAAGCGTGAGAAAAGCTTAAGCAAACAATCAGTCAATTTGATTAGATTCCATCTAATTTGGAGTCATTAGATTTCATTTTAATTACATTGCGTTATTCGTCTTCTTGTGGTGGGCAATGAGCACCTTATTATTCTTCAACTCTTCCTTCTCCAATAACCAAATTATAATGTTTGTCTAATTCCCTTTGAATATTTCACACCAATTGTGAATTCTCCAGAAATCTTCCCTTTTTTCTTTGACTATTTTATTGCCCTCTAAAAAATAATCTTCTATACTGCACTTCCCGCTGCAAAATAATGCAACCAACGATCTTAATTACACTTCCTTTTTTGCTTATTCGCCAAAAGGGGAGAAAAAAAAAAAGAAGGCATTGGAATTTTCTAATCAAAATTCTGATTAGATTGATGAATAATTAATTAATTAAGAAAATTTGCATACATAAGGTTTTTTGTTTTTTTTTTTGGTTTGATAATCTTCAGGGTAGTAATAATAATTTTTATAAATTTAAATTGGATGGATCTCATTAAGAGATAAAATATTTTCAATTTTTATTTTTTACTGTACAACACTCGAACTCGAAAATTTACTGTTAGAAAAGTGTCACATGTAATGAGTACTTCGTATTGAGTAATGGAAAATAAGAGAGTATCTGAATTTAATTTTATACATCTCATCAATTTATTATAAGAAGAGATATATTATAAATTTACTAGAAGAGAATTAATTCTCACCAATTTAATTAATTTTCATGTGCTTAATTTATAGAATTAATTTCTATTTGATTTAAAAATGATCAATTCTTTTAAAAGTGGTTCAGATTCCTCAGTCATTAATTTATAAAATAAATTTTTACTTAATTTAAAAAGAAAAGCTAGTTTTTATTATACAATTGATTATCAATTACAAATTTAAATTCAAATTGCAATCCCATAAATCGAAAATTTAGATTGAGCTTATAATGAATTAGTGTACTAATAAACATATATATTATAATTAAAGAGGTCTTTCTTAAAATAAAATAAAAAAGAAAGTAACCCATTACATGAAACTAGTGATTGAAATCATTAGTTTCTTTACATAATTGAACATGCATTGACATTGTCATCACTGAAGATAGAGACCATGTTGTCTTCAGGAGCATTTGAAGCTGGAAAAGCTTGAACAACATTCCTAACATAGCCTGCTGGTGCTCTCTTGTCATACGCCCCAGCTGCATATGGATAGTGAACTAAATGTTGAGGTATATATGGCCAAAATTCAGCCATCTTCCCTGTCCTCTTCACCCTCCTCAACACCTTGTTTGGATCAACATATCCACTTACCACTACCCTGCTCTGTTTTCTGTTCACTTCCACTGTCTTTACACCTGCATACATATATAAATATATATATTAAAGCAAACAAGGAATATAAAGGAAAATTGTTATATAATAGAAAAAGATATACAGTAAAGCTTGAATATTCTTTTTTTTTTTTGTTTTTGGGTTTTTATTGTTTTTCATATAAATATATATTACAACACTTCTCTGGCATGATTGAATGGTCAGTTGTCAAATTGTGAAAAAGATGAAATGTGAAAAGCTAAAAGAAGATGTTTTCTTTTATGGGTCACAACAGATTCGTTTGTTTCCAATTTGGAACATCAAAACAAAAGATGCTTTTGGTTTTTCTTAGAAATGTTAACATTTCTCTGTTTGATTACTTCTTTGATAGGTCACTGCCATGCAAATGATGATTCAAGGAGACAAAAGTTAATTAACTTAAATTATGTTGAAAGAACAAGAAGAGAAAAACTGCAATGATTAAGGGATCAAGCAAATGAAGGGAGCAAAGATAGATTGATATTAGAACCTTTCATGGTGGCAACAGCATTTTTAACTTTTCTTTCACAGCCATCACAGTCCATTTTCACTTTGATTTCAACTGTCTGCAGATAAACAAAACACAACCCATCTTTTAAACAAAAGACCACGCCATAGCTGAAGATGCAAATCAGGGAAAAGAAAGTATATGTTACTTTCGATTCTTCTGCATTATAAGACAGATGCTCGACCAATAAACTATGTAAAAAAAAAAAAAAAAATTCATTGTCCATTGTAAAGGAAGTTTTCAACTTCTAATGTAATAGCTATAGGGTTGCTCTTTCTTTTGTATAAAGGTCATGAACAGAGTTAAAAAAAAAAAAAAAGGTGGAAAAGGTTTGTTAGCTTATGAGTACCTGCATTGGTCTGCGTTTGCTTCTTGTGCTGGTGACAGTGCAAAAGTTGGAGAGGTAATCAAGTGCACCCATTTTTGCTTCTCTTTACCAGAAAGAAATTAGCTAGAAACCAGAGTATATGGTATAGGCTAAGAGTGAGAGATTCTGTAGGTGTGTATATATATATAAAGAGAAAAGGAGAAGGTTGCTTTGAGGGTATAAGAAGAGATTTGTGAACAAACTGTGTCTATAGAAAATTGAGTATTTTATATTTCAAAAGTTGGCTCAGTGTAAAGTTTCACTTAATTTTTATATAAAAATATTTTATAATGGAAGATCTAATATAAATTATTTGTTAAATTAGAAATTTTTGAATTCACAGCTAGAAATTGTATATAAAAATTAATTTTATATCCAATTTAGTATAATAATACCTCAATTCTATAAAAAAAATATAAAATATCTTATTGAAATGAATAACAAAATAAAATATATAAGTGGAAAATTTAATTGCTATTAGGTACAATAAAAAAGAAGCCCATAAACCATGCTAAAGGTGCCAAGAAATCATGAGAGAGCAACTGTGCTATTTGGTGGGTATTAATTAATGTGCATTAGGGTAATGGGAAAAAATACATTTGTAAAGTTCTTTTGTGTTAGCTTTCATTCTTGTTCAATGAGTGTGGCTTTGCTTTCTGGTTATCTATTTTAATAATGTCCAATAATTGATGATATTGGTTGATTCTATCCATATTATAATTTTGAATTTTCTTTTAATTTTTAGGAATAGAGAAATTCCCTCTTTCAATAATTCTCCAATTCTTTCAAATATGAATATCATTGTAAAAATCTTTTTTTTTTTATATTATTATTTTCTTCATTAAATATATCTCCAAAAAGTTTCATTTACACTGTAGTAAAATCAAATTTTCTTTTCCCAAAAAATTCCTTCTTTGAGTAATTCTCCAATTCATTCAAATATGAATATCATCGTAAATATCTTTTTCTTTTATTATTTTCTTCATTAAATATGCCTCCAAAAAGTTTCATTTACAGTGTATTAAAATTAATTCACAACCGTTCAGTTCAATTGGTATAAAATTGTTATTGTTTAAATTAAATTTTAAGTATGATTCTTAGTATATATAATTGTATTAAATTAGTTGTTAGGAGATATTTGCTATTCTTGTAGTCATATTTGAATCAAATTAGATTAATTAGAATTCAGTAGATTTTGAATACTGGTGGTTTAGACAAAAAATCAATTTAAATTGCCATAATTTTATGAAGGAGTATGTATTATCCTTGACCCATTTATCTATATTTTGTAAAATTCCAAAAATATAAGTGAATTCAAATCACACACGGAATTAGGTCTAAAAGTAAATTATAAAAGTATAAAATAAAGGCACAATACATACATAGTGATACCTTATATATTTATTTTTATTTTACTAAAAGTCTATTTTCCTATGTAGAGGTTGTTTGCAGATGAAGAATGACCAAACCAAATAGAAGAAAGATTCCCAATTAACGAGACTTCTGGACAAGAAGAAATACTCTTTAACTAGGCACATAACTTTCATAAAAAAATAATCTTATTCCTCTCAGGTTTGAGCATAATTATCCCTATTCAGGTTTGAGCATAATTATCCCTATAAATAGAACCTCATATCCATCATTCTCATTCATTTTGTTCTTTCACACTTATTACTCTCTTTATCTCTCTAAAAATCTCTCTCTACATTCTCTAATTTATTCATAAAGGGTTTGTGGGGATTCTCCCCACCTCTTACATTGCCCTTCTTTGATTCCTTATAGGGCTTCAACTCAAAAGTTCTAGAAACAAGTTATCAAGTGGGGCCGTTTGTGGGGACCTCTTAAGTTAAAAAGCCATTAAGCATCTACCGAACGAGATATTAGCATCATGACTTCCAGTCCACCAACAATCTCAACACTGTATATGCACATTAACCTATTAGCCCCTATCCTTCCCATCGACCCGTCAGCACCCTTTCAACCAATAATTTCATTAGCTCCCTTTCAACATATTAGATCCTCATCTCAGGCACCACTTGGAGCATACACTCTAATCGGTAACACTCATGGTTGGCTAACACTAGGCACCGACTTCCCTTATTATGTTCCTCTATAGTATAACAATAGATCCATACCTTTCATAACTTTTCCAAGCCTATTAGCAACCCCCGTCATAAACACATAAAACCTTAACACAGTAACCCAGACACTCAACCTACCTCCTATAAGCAAAGAAGTAATGATTCAAAACATCTAAACCTAAATGCACTTAATGCAACAATAGCTGAATGCCTTGATTAAAGGAGGTAATCCTGAAATGACTCACCCAAAAAATAATGTAGCACCACCAATAGCAGCTCAGAATATGTTTGGTGGAAATAAAAAAGGTCATAAAGCTCTGAAAGGATATTCTAGTTCAATAATCCCGGCCCTAGATGATTCAAAGATAGCTCAACAAGTTGAAAAGTCATATGTAAAGCTCGTTCTAGATTGAGGAAAGAAGGTAAATGTATTATAGAAGGAAAGACACCCTTTATTAGCAGAATAATTTTCACGAAAATCCTAACCAAGTTCAAAATGCCTCAGTTAGATAAGTTCGATGGAACCAGAGATCTAATCAACCATATATCATCATTTAGGACCAGGTTGTTACTTCAGAATGTAAACAATGGAATAATGTGCATGGTCTTTCCTAGTACACTCACTAAGAATGCTAAAAAATGGTTATATGGGCTTCCATAGAATTCTATGTCGTCCTTTAAAGAATTAGCTAAAAAATTTCAGACTCGATTCATCACCAATGTCCATTTTGCCAAAAACATCAATGATATTCAAATGTGCAAACAGAAGGCCACAAAACCATTGAGAAGCTATTTGAATCGATTCAACAAAGTAGCTATGCAAATTAAGAATTTAATTAATGAAGTAGCCATAGAGGCTTTAAAGAATAGGACCCAACTTAGGAAGATTAAAGACAAGATAATAACAAAAGAGCCTAGCACCTTCATTAAGGTAATGACTATGGCGATAAAAATAATAAAGATGGATGAAGATAGTAAGATGCACTGGGATGATGAGAGAGCATCTATCAGGAAAGATGAAAGGTCAGGACCAAGAAGGCTTAGTTTTTAATGAACAAGCTTTAAAAACCCAATGGAATGGTTTAAAAAGGAGGCAACGAAGTATACACCACTAAACACTTTTAGATCCAGAATCCTAATGTGGATTAAACAAAATGGCTTAGGCATAACCCAAATTAGAAGGTAGAGTCCTACCAGGAGAGCCATGCAAGATAGGAGGAAGTATTGTCAATACCACCAGGATTATAGTGATGTGATCCTAGTTCCAAAGAGAAAGATTTCAAGATTTGTTCATGCTAATAAGGCAACATTCATTCAAGAAAAGAGCAATTTATATAAATTCATATTTTGTGTAGCATATTTTAGTATTTTGGCCATAACTCACTTTAAAAAATTTGGATTAAGGTGATTCAAGAGGTTGTTGAAAGCTAAGAAAGAGATATACAACTTTAATGAAGACATATAGAGTTAATTCAGTCTTATACTTGAGCTAAAATTATAAAAGATTATCAGATCGTGAATTAAACTGGGCAGACTAAATATACATAAGTAAATAAGATATATCTCACTCAATATAGATCCAAATGAAGCAATTCAAGATGCTGCTAAAAGATAAAAATAAGAGCTACAACTTTTATATTTTGAGCTTGAGTCAATTCGGCATTCATCATGTTAAAAAGTGTGCTACAAAGTGCTGCATAAGTAAATCTGAATTTAACTAGGATTATATTTTTTTATTTAAGTAGAATTATATTTTCTTATTTAAGAAGGATTTTGTTTTATTGTTTAATTAGGATATTAATTAGGTTTTATTTAGTGTTTCTTTACACCTATATAAAGGCCTTATTTTATGTAACCTAGAAGATGTGCAATTATGGATGATTAATAAAATTTAGAGAGGATTCTCTTTGGTTACTTAGTGGTTAACTATGTGACAACCTTTGTGACTTATCAATCTATCTTTCAGATAGTAGATTATGGTATCTTTTTAATAACCTTTGTTGCTTGTTTGTTATTGTTCAAAAGGTTAAAGTTTTTATATAGCTTTGGTTATTTGGACTAACTAAACATAAGATGAAAGTTCTTTATGTATGAATTGGAACTTGATTTGAACTTTTCTTATGAGCGTGGGTTTGGGTTCATGTTGAACGGGTTCCTAAAGTAGGTCGTCTAGTGGGTTTATATCATATAGGCATAAAATGGAGGCATACTGAGAATTAAAGAATGCCATAGAAAGATTAAAACAGAATGGGAAACTTAATAATTTTACTGACACCACTAGAAGGAATAGAGATCTGAATGATCAAGACAGAGATAAGCTAGAGCCAAAAAAAGCTAAGAGTGAAGTGGTCGAAGTTATCAACATGATTATCGATGGAGAGGCGATTAAGAGAAAGCTTAAAAGATCTTAAAAGGAAGAAGGGTCCTCCTTAAAAAGAAATAAATTATCACATTTAGTCTAGAGGATGGGAAACATAATCAACATCCTCACAACAATGCCTTGGTGGTAAGTACTTTCATCAATAATTACTTGGTAACAAGATTGTTGCTTGATGATGGAAGCACTATCAATGCACTCTCTTGGAATACCTATAAAGCATTGAGAGGTTCTATCACTAATTTGAAAGCTATTCAAAATCTCATTACAAGCTTTTATGGAGGAACCACCTAACCAATGGGATTAATAAAATTGAGTTTAAAATTTAGCGATCGAAATACAGGGGATGTGAAAGATGTTTAAGCCCAGTATAATATAGTAGATCTTCCTTTCGCATACAATGGCATTATAGGCCGACCAATCCTCTATAAGATTACTGCAGTCACAAGTATCAGGAGTCTGACCATGAAGATTCCTTTGAAGGTTGGGTCCTAACAATTCATGGGGACTAGGACATGGCCAGGCAATGCTACTAGATGGTAGGCAAGCCCCAGATGGAAGTATTCCCTCTAGAATCATTGGAAGTGGAGAAATAAAGAGCCAATCTTGAATCGGTTAACTAGGTTTAGACTTTATAGATTGCTCAGGGAAAGGCAGTTAGAGTCAGTAATTAGCTCAATAATGAAGTTAAGCATGGAATAAGCAAGGTCCTCATAAAAAAATCACGTAGCTTTGTCTCTAAAGCATTTAAGATCATTGGAGTAGATCCTTAGATTCCTCGTATAGTCTAAACATCAAGCTAGGAGTTATATTAGTCGTTTAGAAAAAGAGGAACTTCGCATACGAGAAATATAAAGTGATTGCCAATGAAATAAAGAAATTACTGGAAGCTGAATTCATTAGAGAGATAACACACCCAGAATGGTTAGCCAATGTGGTGCTAGTAAAAAAGTCTAATGAAAAGTACAAAATGTGTGTAGATTACATTGATTTCAACAAGGCGTGACTTAAAGATAATTATCCATTGCCGATGATAGATCAACTAGTAGACTCATTGTCCTATCATAGCTTCTATAGCTTTGTGGATGCCGTTTAGGGGTATCATCAAAAATAAAGAAAGAAGTTTAGGAAAAGATGTTGTTTATCACTCATAAAGGTCTTTATTGCTACAAGGTTATGCCCTTTGAACTAAAGAATGTCGGTGCAATATACCAAAGGTTCATAAATCATGTGTTCTAAGATCAAATTAAGAAAAATGTAAAGGTATATTTAGATGAAATCATCATCAAGAGCCAATGTGTAGAGAAGCACTCCAATGACCTTGATCAAATCCTTTGACTATTAGACCAATACCAGATCAAGTTTAATTCAGAAAAGTGTGTTTTTGGGGTGAAGGCTGGAAAATTCCTGGCATTCATGATATCCCACAGAGGAATTAAAGCTAATTCAGAAAAGATGAAGGCCATACTTAAGATGAAAGCTCTAGCATCAATAAATAAGCTCCAAAAACTAAATGGCAGAATAACAGCCTTAGGGAGTTTCATTTTTTGTTCAACCAAATGATGTCTGCAATTGTTTTAAGCCTTAAAAAACTCTAAGAGGTTTATATAGAATGAAGAATATTAGACAACTTTTGAAGATATAAAAAAGCTCCTATCCTCACTGCCTGTACTCAGTAGGCCAATCCCTAAAGAAACACTGTACTTATATCTCTCTGTTGGACATGAGTCAATTGTATTGGTACTAGTTAGGGAAGAAGGAAGTCAGTAAAATTCAGTATACTACATCAACAAAATACTTAGAGGATTAAAAGTCTGGTATCTCAAACTTTTCAGGCTCACTCGATCATTGTAAGATCCATATTCCCACTAAGAAAAATCTTATAAAGACTTAAGACATATGGGAGACTAGTTCAATGATCAGTATTACTTGAAGAATTTGCATCAGTTATGAACTTTGGTAGCAAATCGAAGCCTAAACCCTAGGAAACTTCATCCAAGAGATGACGGTAGAAGATCTTGCTCCTTCTGAATGCTCAAAGTAGAAGTTATACATTGATAGAGCCTCATCCATATGAGGATCTAGTGCAAGAGTCATTCTCAAAGGGCTATACAAAGTCACTATTAAATATGCAGTTCAGATAAAATACAAATCCACTAATAATGCAGTAAAGTATGAAGCACTTATTACAAGATTGAAGTTAGCCACAGAGGTCAGAATCGAGCATCTTAAAATATACTTTGCTTTATAACTGGTGGTAAACCAAGTTAGAGGAACATACCAAATCAAGGATCCAAGCATTGCCAAATATGTTAAGAAAGTCAGACAATTAATAAAGAAGCTCGACCAGGATAATGGGAAATCATCCAAATCTCCAGAAGTGAGAACTCAGAAGTAGACTCATTAGCCAATTCAATAGTAGAAGATAATTAGATATTCAAAGTGCTCAAGCTTACAGAAGATTTAATGAAGCCAAGCATCGAGGAGGTAGAAATCATAGACATTTAGGAAGTAGCAGAAGGGGTGAAATTGATCATTTAGTATCTCGAGCATGGGGTACTCCTATAAGATAAGTTAAAAGCTTAGAAGATTAAATTAAAAGTTGTGCACTACTCCATGCACAATGGAAAACTCTATAGAAAACTCTACATATCCATAGTCTAAATGTGTATCACTAGAGGAAGGAAATTATGTGCTCAAAGAAATTCATGAAAGGATTTATAGGGCTTATGAATCTCATCATTCATTGATCAGAAAAGTATTGCTCCAGGGATACTATTGGCCCACCATGTCCTGAGATGCTTAAAAATTTATTTAAGAATGCCACAAGTGCCAACAATTTGCTCACCTCAGCCACAAGCCTTATAATGCTCAGCACCCAATTGGGAGTCCTTAGCCTTTTGTGGTATAGGGAATGAACATCCTGGGCTTATTTACTATTTTAATCTCCTAGAAAAAGTTCTTAATTGTGACTATAGATCACTTCACTAAATGGATAGAAGTAGAAGTTGTACCAACCATCATTGAGGCCCATATTCAACACTTTTTCTAAAAAGAAATCATTTACTGATTTGGTATACCACACACCCTGATAACAGATAATGGAAAGCATTTCAAGAATGAAAAATTTAAAAAGTTATATTTAGATATTAAAATAAAGCTTTGGTTTACTTCAGTAGCTTACTCATAAATAAATGGCTAAATAGAAGTCACTAACAAGATCATTATGCAAGGTCTAAAGAAAGGACTAGATAAAAAGAATGGAAACAAGATGGAAGAACTCAATAATGTCATATGGGCTTATAGAATAACTCCCAAAACTTCTACAGGGAAAACAACTTTCAGACTAACTTATGGGATGGATGTTGTAATCCTAGTGGAGATTGGATCAGTAAGCTACCAAGTAACTAAGAATTTAGATAAGGAAGTCAATAACAATAATACTTAAATATGCTTAGACCTACTTGAAGAAAGAAGAGAACAAACATCTATTATAGTATAAGCTCAAAAATAAAGGATCATGAAATATCATAATAGACACATTCGACCAAGGCAGTTCAAGGTTGGAGAGTGGGTACTCAAAAGAACTAACATTGGTAAAGGTTACTCTAGCATAGGCAAGCTCGAACCTAACTTGGAAGGACTTTATTAAGTCATCAATAAGATAACTAAGGGGGCATACAAGATCAAGGATGAACAAGGAAGAGAAATAGCTCGATATTGGAACTTAGACAGCCTTAGAAAATACTATCAATAAAGTGTATTTGAAGTATACTAAGATTGAGAAATAAAAAGAAGAATATATATACTTCATTCATCAATTGAAAATATTACAAGGATAAATATTGAGTTTGTAATTTACAATTCAGCCTTGAATCTAGGAGGCATAATCCTGTTATTTAAATGAAACCTAAACATCATCTGGAGACTGAGATTCAAGAATCAAAGCGGATTTAGCTCTATAAGAAGTAGTGCCAAAATTAGACCTCTCTATAATGACTTGAGGATCTTTTAGAATAGGCTCAGCATCAGCATCTTCAACTACAGCTAGCCACGCCAGATTATTTAAAGTGTTCTTGTCTAGATAAGAGAAATCTAAGTTTGAATGCTAAGCCATAATACCCTTCACACTCAGACTTGTAGGCTTTAAGAAATTCCTTTACCAACTTTTGATAAGTTCTCAAGTCGTCGCTTAAGATTTTTGTTCATTAGCTAGCTTTTTCCTTAAAGTCTCGAGCTCAGCATTCTGTGACTCAATCCTTGATGTGAGTTAAGCTTATGAATGCTTAAACTCTTGGACCTTCTTCAAGCTCGCCTCTATCTCTGACTTGAACTTCGCACTATCAGTCTCAGTGAGTTCTAGAGCACGCATCACTACATCTAGCTTTTTTTTATAGTCGATCGCGATGGTCCTAACCTTAGCCTCGTTGATGTTGTATTCACTCCAAAGGATGAAGTGATTATCCTTTGCCAACAGAAGCCCTTGAGCCAATTAAAAGAAAAACACAAAAATTAGAAAATAGATACATTTATGGAAATGATTATTACACCAAGAAATTTGAATACCTTTAAGGTGTGAATGAGTAGTGAGTTATGTAGCTCGCTCCTTCCCTCCTCCTGTAACCTTTGGATATCATCAAGCAACTGTAGGGACTCAGTGTAGTGATCCTTAACTTACGGGTTGGAGACTCTGGTAGGTTTCACCTTAGATAAGATCCACTTCTTCAGATCTAGATGTCCAGTAAGTTTGGGGTACTTAATAAATACCTCCTCCCTTAACTACTCCTCGTCATCCAACTCCTCACTCTAAGTGTGCTTCTTAGGAAGCTCAGACACTTCCTTTTAGGTTTTACTAAGCATAATTTTGCCTTTATTGCTCAAGCACTGATCAGCATGAGCATCTGAAGTCCCCATATCCCACACAGGTTGTTCAGTTGGGTGTGCAATATGCTCCTTTGACTCCTCATCTAAAAATATTTTGCCCACAAAATTGAAATAGTCAGCCATCTACAAATAAAAAGAAAAGAATAAAAGTCATAGTATATTGTTGGAATCTCAAAACTTACCACTGACATTTATGCATTTAGGGTAGGCTCTCCAGAGATATCTCTGAGATAAATTCTCAGCAGACGTTGCATCAACTATACTATAGAGATAAAACCTTATAACCATCTCAATATCTTTATCAGATAGCCTTGAAGGATGCCTCACTTTATGACATTTGTCAAACCACGTCCATCAAATGTTCATAAAATTCAAGGGATGTTCGATAATAAAAAACCTATGCCACCATTTCTTATAAAGATCCGAAAGTTTAATAAAGAGACTATGGTTTGGAATGGCTAACAAGGAGAACATCAACTATCCTTTTTATTATTTAGATTGTATATATACTGGAGGATGTCTAGATCTATATTTTTACCCTTTTCATGCATCAACTTTATAAACTTGATCAAGATCAGGTATCTGTTAAGATAAAGTTGGCCGGGAGCTATATTGTATTTATTCAGGAAGCTCCTAAAAAGGGATTTAAAGGAAACTTCAACCCCCCTTCTAATTGATTAAAGTATACCATTGATCTATCAAAATTTAATATAGAAGTGTAGGCCTTAAAGTTCTTATCTACGGTGTGCAAGACAAAATCTGCAGGAATGCTAAGACGTCTCCTATACCATTTTAGCATATTATCATCTACCTTAGAGAAAAAAAATATGAACTGACTTACTCTCATAGAGCCATGGATCCTATCAAATAAGAATAAAAAGGAAGAATATGAAAAAAAAAAAAACTTCACCTAGAAAGAAGAAAGTAAATCTGTAGAGAATGCGAAGGAGGATAATGCAAAGAATGCCCAAAAGGAAATTAAGCAAGAAATGAGGACAGGAGAAAAGCAAATGTAGTAAGCAAAAGGGACTAGCCTATTTAAGGAGAAGCAGAAGGTTCTGGAATGACTATTACTGCCCTTACGGTTATTCACGTCTCTTACACAACGTCAAGGGTATTTTGAGCAAAAGGAAAAGCTTACTAATTGAGTACTTATCATTATGGCAGCCGAAACATCTCATCTTTTGACACATGAATAAACATGACAGTTACACAATTCAAAATTCAAAGGAAAGTCAAAAGACGTGGCAGTTGATAATGTTGCTCACCTCACTGCCAGTTGTCCTTTTATCGGCACTTGGGCCATGCTTCTAATGCATTAAGATTCTAAGTCCGGTGGCTAAAGTTGGCATCCTCAAGTTGCTTTAATGGTACTAAGGTTCGACATTTAGGCCGCACTTCTAATGTACCGAGATTCTTAGTCCAGTGATTAAAGTTGGCACCCTCATGTCGCTTCGATAGTATTGAGGTTCGACACTCGGGCTGTGCTTCTAATGCACCAAAATTCTAAGTCCAATGACTAAAGCTGGCACCCTTAGGTCACTTCGATAGCACTGAGGTTCGGCAATCAGGCCGCGCTTCTAATGCACTGAGATTATGCAACACTCGAGCTGTACTTTTAATGCACCGAGCATCAAAACTCCAACAACGGCTGGTTCTATCAGATCGTTTCTATACTACTTATGGGTTAATCCCTCGGATTATTTCTATAACACTAAGCATCTATTATTATAGGTTTTGCACATTTAAGTCCAACTAACACTTCAATGATGTTTTGATATGGTAATTCTAAGACTCGGTACCAAACATCGTCTCTTTATTTGTGACTAAGGTTGGCCACCTCAATTCACCCTTCTACAGTGGATGCAATTTACATAAGTAGTTTTTCTCTAGTCATCAAAGTTAATTCTTGAAAATATTGATCATCAAACAGAACGCATCAGATATAAAAATTTGAATATACTTTCGAGAGGGACTTTTGATACCCCATATACATATTCCTATTTTACTAAAGGTTTATTTTCCTATATAGTGGTTGCTTGTAGATGAAGAATGGCCAAACCAAATAGGGGAAAGATTACCAATTAAGGAGATTCCCAGATAGGAAAAAATACTCTCCAAATAGGACAGAACTTTCATTAAAGAGGAATTTTATTCCTCTCAGGTTTGAGTATCACTATCCCTATAAATAGAACCCCATATCTATCATTCTCATTCATTCTATTCTCTTATTCTCATTGCTCTCTTTATCTCTCTAAAACTCTCTCTATCTACATTCTCTAACTTAGACATTGGAGGGTTTGTGGAGATCCTCCTTGTCACGACCCAAAACAGGGGCCATGACCGGCGCTAGGGAACGGGAATTCTTTCGAATCCGGAACCCGTAGCAAGCCTAAAAAAATAAAATAAAGCATGCCATAATAACAGTAACAGTATAATATAATATGCAGCGGAAATAAAAATCATAATATCATATTATTATCCATATCAACTGGATTTAATTCAAAACTCATCTCATCACATATATATAATCTTAATACAAATCCAGTTTCAATATAGTACATCTCTTTAAAATAAAGTACATGAAATCCAATACTTTAATTCACAACTACTGCAGTGTCTAGATAAAATAAATAAGACTCAAGTAGACAATTTACATAAAGAAGCCGGGGCGGAAGAAATCCGGCGTATCGACCTGCTACTGAGGTCTGAAGAAGTTGACTCTCCTGAAAAATAGTCAACGGAGGGGAGTCAGACCTCACTGAGTGAATTACTATAATATATATACATACACACTAAGTGATAATGCATACAGTCAACAGTATATATGTAATATGTATATATACAGGCAAATTCATACAGATGCAGAAAATCATTTTATATGTTTTATTGAAAATCATCTTTTATGAAGGATCACATAGAACCCTAGAATATCGCAACCTCAGAAATAGTGTTAAACAACACTCTGGCCATACAGGCTCACTTAATCCAAATATATCCACTTAATCCATTTGGACAGTAGACTGGCCCCGAGACACTAAGTCAACCGAGCTCCAGCAGTCTAACTGCCAGTGTGATTGGCCCCGAGACACTTGGTCAACCGAGCTCCAGCAATCATACCCAAATCACATCTCACATATCGATAATCATAATCAAATCAATATCCACAAATAAGTTAGTATTATAGCCTAAATACTATAGGCGTACCGGTACGTACTCGGTCATAGTGCTGCCCACTAGGTAGCACGTTCTATTGATATCCTTCATCATTAAATATAAAACATTCATTCACAAAAATAAATGATGCATGAATATAAATGAAATAACAATATAAACCATATATATACCAAAAATATACCAAAAGTAAACCAGGTATATTTCAAGTATATATATGTCAAATGAATTCAATCAAATTATAACTTAAGCTGGAAATATATTTAAAAACATTTTAAATATATTTTATTCACAAAATATGCATATAATTTATTATATACCAAAAATAAACCAAAAATATAATTAATGTAAACTTAAGAAATAATCAAATTATTTATGCATATTTAATCAACATAAAACATGCATTTCTAAATCATGCATCCTAAGCATATATATATAAAATAGTAACTCACCTAATGCGCTCCACGAGATAGGTCCGACGGGCCTGGTCCACTAGCCTTCGGTCTCGGCGCAACTAAACAAGCAATAAATAATCGACATCAGAATAAACCCTAACAGAAATCCTAGAATTCAATCTAGAGTATTTAACACAGAATCATAAATTAGGGTTCGACTGGATATCACGTTTTACGAGAATTCTACCGAAAATCCGGCAGAACCTCCCCTGTAAAACGGACATCTCTCTACTCAAAAGAGTAGAGCCGACCCTGCAAAGAAACACACTTCGAAATACAAGCTCAACAAAAATCCACAACCCCTCGGTCGGACTCCAGACTACAATCTGTCGACCGGGGTCCACAATCACAAAACAATTCCAGATATACCAAAAATATCCTTAAATCACAAAAATACATTTTATACGTAGAAATTACATAATTAGCCTTGAAACACTGTAAAAACCGAATAAAACTCATTTTATTAGAAAAATCGTATATTATATATTAAATTGAAAATAATTCACGAAAAATAGTTTTAATTAGTTAAAAATACCAAATATTTTGTAGAAATTATTTTTATACCTTAAATAAATATTAAAACCAATTAAATTACATTTTTAGGCAATTTAGGGTAAAATTACCAAAATACCCATATATATATAAATATACTTAAATTACTTCAAAAATTCACCAAAAATCATAAAATTATCCAAAATTAATTTTCTCAACATATTTATCAATAATATTAATAATTAAACTCAATTAACCAATTAAATTCAATTTAAAACACAATTAACCCTAATTTCTCAAAATCACATAAACTTCAATAATTCAAAATAAATACTTAGAAATTCATAAAAATTCCAAATAAATTCCTATAATTCATTTCAACACCTAATTTAACCATAAACTCAAATTTCATAATTTAAATAATTAATTTCCGAAAATTAGAAAATAATATTAAAATATTCAAAAATACCCAAAAATCCAAAAAATCTCCAAAAATTCTACAAAAATTCATACATGTAGATTAAGCTACTAGGAACAACATTTGTGAAGGGAGTTTTCATGAATCATCCAATTCGAAGCTCAAAAAAAATCGAAAACCCTAATAGGCCGAAATTGAAAAATCGAAACCTAAGCAATTCTAGACCATTTAAGCTCAAACCAAAGCTAGAATCACACTCACCGGAGCTCAAGGAGAAGAAAGAGACTGGTGGTGTCGAAAACGGTGGCCGGAATCGGTGTGATCGACGGTGGATCAATTTTCGGCTTCTCCGGCCAAAATCGATCTCCAGACGCCGGAAACGGCCTCCTCAGGCGGCGAAATTGGTCGGGGAAGACGGTGGCACACCGGACGGCACACCCACGGTGAAGAAACGGCACGGCAGCGACCGGAAATGGAGAAGGGAAGAATCGGGAGGAAGAAGGAGACTCAGGGGGCAAAATGGTAATTTTCCAAACTTTTTGATTTTTGACAAATATATGTATATATATATATACTTTATACTATATATTAAAATAATATTAAATTACACACATCAAATATACACCACACACATAAAAATATTAATATTTTAGTAATTTATACTAAATAAAATTAATTAAATAACAATAAAACAAATAAATACTTAATAAAATATTAGGGTAATAATAAACCCTAATTAAATAATTATACACACACAGGCTTTATTTAATAATTTAAAAATATGTATGAGTTCATGCAAGTCCGTAAATATATTTAAAATAATTAATAATACATTGTTTACGTGAAAATTTCCCCGAAAATACAAGTCCCGGGAAAATTTTACGTAAAGCACTGAAAATAATATACAGTAATTAAAATAGGTTTTAAATACATATTAACTCGTAAAAATATCACATATATATTCAAAATTTATTAACACTGCATATCCCGGTACAGTGTAAAAATATTTTAAAAACACGGGATATTACACTCCTTACCTCTTATCTTGCCCTTTTTTTATTCCTTATAGCTTAGGAGTTCTAGAAACAAGTTATCACCTAACCCCTCATACTTGTAGCGAAAATACCAACTCCTCCTTATACTTAAAGTTTGACCTCGTAGACACCTCAAGTTATAATGTTTTTATCTTTTAAACACCTCCATCTTTCTTTTTAGTCATCAAAATTTATGTAAATTATCATTTTAATCCTCTCACTTTTTTATTATTCTTTTATTATTTTTAGTCATAGTTTTTATTAATATTATTAATTTATTTACCATTTCTAATTATTTTAATTTGAAATGACAAGTATTTTTTTATTTTCACATAGTTGAGTTAAAGTTAAAAATATTTTTTTACATGCATACACTTGAATAATGTATATCAAAAAATAAAATAAAATACAATATTTTTATAAATAATATTTTTTGATCATGGAGGTGGAGAAGGGAACCCCCACCTCTTACCAGTGTCATATCCTATGACAAAATTGACAACCATCTTATCTTAAACTAGCCGACTATAAATAATATTTATTGGTTATTTAGTTTACTATTAAAATTTCATAATTTAAATTATAAAATTTTTAATATTTATAAATATAAAATATTGCAAACTTTATATTTAAAATCATAAATTTTAATAATCAATAAAAATGTTATTAATTACAATGATATGCGTTATTCAAATCTAACATATAAATAAAATGTTATTAATTTTAAAATACTGAAAATTAAAAAAATTAAAAGTATACTTATCATTGTAATTTTAAAATAATTAGAATATATACATGTGTAAACAAATTAATAATATTAATAAAAATTATGATTAAAAATAACAAAAATATATCAAAAAAGTGAGAGGATTAAAATGATAATTCATAAAAATTAAAAGGACTATAAGAAAATATAGAGGTGTTTAAAAGATACAAATATTATAAGTTGTGGTATTTATGAGGTCAAACCTTAAGTATAGGAAGGAGTTACAATTTTCACTACAAATTTAAGGGCTTATGTATGTATTGTGCCTAAAATAAAAGCATGCAGATAAAAAAAGAACATATTTTTTATAAGATAAAATTTTATACACAGTAACACGGATAATGATCTAGGTATGTATATATATTCTATAATAATAATAATAACATAAAAAAAATCAAGATTGTTCTAACTAAATTCTTCTAACTTTTGATTTGATATTAAATATATATATATAATAGACTAACAATATTTTATTAAAAAAATGTGAGAATAGGTTCGAAATCAAAATGAAGATATCAAACTTCAGCCCTTTAAAAGACAGGGTAGGCACCAACCATTATCTTAATGCCCCAAAATGAAAGCCAAAAGTTGGATGATAAAACCCTCTTTAATGTAGAAAATATACATATATTGCTTAACACAGAATTAAACCCATTCTTTCGATGAGACTAGTCCCCGAATCTTATCAACCATTGATGCACTTGGAAAAGCTACCAAAATATACAGAATATAAAATATATATATATATATATATATATATATATATATATATATATATATATATATATATATATATTTCAGTTATGTAATGCAAGATGATAAATACAAATCGAAAATTTCTTTTTTAAGATACTATGAATGCATTAAACGCTTCTTACTCACACTTGGAATACATATATATATGGTAACTAAACTTTATATTTGATTATAAATTTTAATTTATATCTTTTTAGTTACTAAAATTTTATTTAAATTTTGTATTTGGTCCATATAAAAGTTTTTAATATATAAGTAATCAAGTATTATTATTTTAGTCCAAAATTTAAAAATAATATATAAATAAGTCCATATATCATTCTTAAATTGTAGTAATAAATTATTTAAATACATTAATATTATACAAATATTTTATTATTAGTATATAGTTTATTATAAAAAATTAAAATGAAAATAAATATTGATATTGCTTAGTTCTCGAATCATATAATATTTTAGCATTATTTTAGGAAAAGGATATTTGTCCTTCGAAATAATTTTTAGTTTTTACATTAAATTTTATATGAATATAAAAAATATGGATTTATTTGTATGCTGTCTTCAATTTTTGAACTATAATAGTAATGTTAAATTGGTTATAGAGCAAAAGTTATTATAAAGACTACTCGTGAAACCTAAATAGAAATCTAGTAACTAAAAAAAAATACAAGTTAAAGTTTTGTAACCAAATTGCAATCAAACACAAAGTTTAATAACCATCATCTATAGAATTTCTATGGACACACACACCAAGGTATTGAAAGATGATAAAAAAAAATTAAAAATGGATGTTATCCCACATTAGTTAGAAAAGAAGGAATAAGGGAGTTAGTTGGTTATAAAAGTACTCATCCGCCTCCTTTGTTAGGTGTGTTAATCACCACAAATATTTAGTGTGTGTTAATCACTATGTAATATTTGGTGCACCATTGAGTGCTATTAGCTATACTAGTAGAGAATTTATGAAAAATTCTCTTGGGTATATTTAAGCTCTTGGGTATGTGTGAAAGTGTACCATTGAGAGCAATTAGCTATACTAGTAGAGAATTTATGAGAAATTATCTTGGGGTGTAATTGAACTTTTGGGTATGTGTGAGAGTTAAATATTTTGTAGTGTGGTTGTAATAATTTTTCACATAGTGAATATTTTTTCTCTTGGTTCTTTATAGACAACGCTCGTGGTTTTTCTTCATTTAGGAGTTTTCTACATTAAATTATTGTGTGTTTCTCTCTTTTATTTCTCAAGTATTTTTATTCATGTTGTAATTTAAAGTGGTGAAAGGTACTTGTTAGATTGCAAGGGGCCCATTTTCTCCAACAATTGGTATTAGAGTTGATGGTTCAGTAAGAGACAAGTTTGAAGGCGGCATATGAATTTTTTTTAAATTCTTAATATGTGTAGATGGCGGCGTTTAGCACATGTCCAAAATTTTAGCAACCGTGACACTATTTGAGCTTAGGGTTCTAGAGAACACACTAACCACTGTCACAAAAACATGGCGTGGAGATAAGGAGTTGTCACCTAGGGTAATAACTGGGACAAATCGAAAATGGTGGTACTTGATTCTCTAACAAAAAAAGCCAGCACTACAACCAAGAGATTCTGGATACGGAATAACAACTTCATTCAGTATTGTGTTCATTTAGAATTACTTTATGAATTACTATTTTACTCTCTATTTACATGCAATTTCATATAAACCCTTATTAAAATAATCAACTTCAGGCAAACTAGTCATGAAAAATACATGTAAATAATACACTTATTTAAGTTCACAATCCCTAAATTAGACTAATCTACATTGATTTTAATTAAATGAGCTAAATCTACATGTTTTAATTTACAAGGGAGCCTAAAGACTAATGGGTCTAATTCCTATTTAATTCTAATTAAGTGAACCTAAGTTTATTTATTTTAATTCTAAGAGTGGGCCTAAATCTACAAATTATGAAGCATTTAAATTAGTGGGTCTAATTCTACATGTTTGAATTCTATGGTGATCTTAATTTAAAAGTTATAGAAAAGACTTTTATTTAATAGGTTAAGTCTAAATTAATTGTAATTAACTTAAAATGGGCTTATGTCTAAATTACTAAATGAGCCTAAATTATCTCTAACATAAATCTAGTTAATTATGGGCCTAAAATGTATTCCAATTAAAATCTAGACCTATTAAATGAGATGGGCTAATAAAAAACTACTTAAACCTAAAATTATTTAAATAAGTTAAAGCTTAATATGGGCCTAGGACCCAAAATACATAAAAAAAATAAACAAACCCAAAAATTAAAAAAAATCAAAACAAACAAATAAAAAAGATCAACCATGCAATTAAATTATTTTATCTAAAAAAAAACCCTAATTTTAATTAACATGCAACCTAAATTAATCTACTTTCTTTATTGATTTTAATTAGGGTTTACCAAATTGAACCTAATTTACTAATTAATTTTTTTAAGAACAAGAGAACTAAATTTTCATTATTCCCACTATAGAGACTATTACAAAATCTACCAAAATAATAAAGAGAATAAATTAAAATACAACCCTTAAGAAGACAAATTAAACAAATTCAAAACCTAATAAAATAAACTAAACTAAACATAGCAAAATAAAATTAAATTGGGATCTTGACTCTTGGCTTTCGTTCATAGATTCTTTGTGAGTTTCCTTGGTTCAATTATGTATTCATCATCAGAATCATGAAACATAAAGAATAAAAAAATAAAATAAGATAAGAATTAATGAACAAAGAAAACAAAATAATGAAAATAAATCCTGAATAAAAAACATAGAAAAAATAAAATAAAATATAATAAAAAGAAAATAATGATATAAAAGAAAGAAATAATAAAAAGAAAGGAGTAGAAGATGAGTAATATTGTGCAAATGCTGTTTGAATACCCCTCAAAATAGGATTTCACCGTTTTGAGAAAATTGATTCTATGCTTTCTTGATTTTTGGACTTTTTAAAAAATCGTACTTTGTTTCTTTTTTTTTTTTTTTAAAAAAAGGGTTTTGAAATAACAGTATTAGGTTAGGTCTTCTCTCTTTTTTCTCAATCAACCTTTATTGCAGTAATTGATTAGGTTTATTTTTTTCTTTTTGTACCCAATCCCCCCTCTCTCTTTCTTTGCTAATCTTTTCTTTTTATATCTCATTCCTAAGCTAACCACTTACGTGATCACAGGAGTTACGTGATCACAGTAGCTTTAATCTCTTCCTTCCCAAAAAATAGAATAAGAATTTTAACTTAAAAAAAAAAAGAAGATTATATGCGTAAGAGACGCGTACTGGACTGAGACCAAAACTTACAAATAAATAATCAAATCAATTTATTTATAAATTAAATTTGGACTAATCATAGTGAGAAAAAAGATTTTTACTAAATTTTTTAGTTCCTCAACATTCCAAAATGTCGACCAGTATAGTGTACTGTCGATTGGTGTTGTGTAATGTCAGTTGGCATTACATAATGTTGATTAGTATTGTGTAATGTCAATTGACATTGCATAATGCCTATTGGCATTGCATAATGTTGATTGGCATAACATAATGTTGGTTGCACATTTCCAAATATACCATTGTAAAAGTCAATTTTTTATAATTAAACCCAAAAAATATTGCAATTTAGTCCTTAAAATTACGAAAATTAACACTAGAGGTCATTTTTTATTAAATTGTCATCATAGAGGCTTTCGTCATATTCATGCACAATTGTATCCTAAAATTGGGTGCTTATAGTTGTGCCCCTTTGTCGCTATTTGCTTGACAAATTCCAACAAAGCAATAGAAGCACACAATTTCAAAGGAAATAATTAAGGTACTTAATTGTATCCTAATTGATGGATTGATGCTTAAATTACTATGCAATTTTTAAGCAAGATGCTATGTTTAACATGCTTTGCTATATTTCCTATAAAACATCTAGTGAGATATATGCAAATGAGTTTTGCTATATTCATTGTAGGACATTTAACGTTCCATGATTTGAGAACATGCTATAGCTCTTGTGGAATGTTTAGTAATAATATCATAACTACTGTGTAGTGTCTAGTGAATTGCACTATATTCCCTTTGGGACGTTTAGTGACAATGGATTTTGTTATATTCCATGTGAGACATTTAACGAAATATATGTAATGATGCTCGCTATATTCCTTGTGGGACGTTTTATGATTTTTTTTAAAAAAAACATGCTATAGTTTCTGTGGAATGTCTAGCAATTTGTGATTTAAAATTTTGCTATATTCCTTACAGAATATTTAGTGATTCATGATTTGAAAAATATGCTATAGTTCATGTGGAACGTCTAGTAATGATACCATAGCTACTGTGTAGTGTCTGGTAGATCAAAAGATTTGAAAAATCATGTTATAACTACTTCATAGCATATAATATATTGAATTTGAAATTCATGCTATGACTACTAGGTAGTGCATAACGAAATAATTTAAAATTTCTGTTATAACTACTGTGTAGCCTATAACAAAATAGATTTAAAATCCTTGACAAAAATGATGATGCATGTAAAATGCAAAAATCAAAATTTGTAATTATATTCTATATTATATAATTGACAAAGGATTCAGAATTTTAATACACGCTAACTATATAATTAATAATTATGTGAATTATTAATTAATGATATGAATTTCATGAGTTAATTATAAATGGACCAAATTGTAAGGAAGAAATTTGGACTTGAATGCAAAAAAGTTTGAGTGGATCAAAATGGATATTTTCCATCCTGTATACTTCACTTTTACATGTCACTTTCCATTTCTCATTTCATCTTTATTTTCTTTTCCTTTCATTTTCTTTTTACATTGATTTTTTCTTTCTTTGATTACTTAACCATCTGTCATCCGATTTGTAATCCATCAGATCTTATGGCTACCCCGCGATACAAACCACATAGGGGAGCAAAAATTCCAACAGATTTGATTATTTTCTCTCCTCATTTTTCTCATAATAGTCTTGGACTTCAAGAAGGCTCCACCATTCTCCCTCTAACTTACCTACATCTCCACAGGTGTACAGATGCGGGTGATGAGGTAATATTTCCTCATTTATGTTTATTTCTATAAAAAAAATAATTATTTATAAATTTAGTAATTATAATCAATTTCACAATGCAAATTAGTATGCACATTATTCAAATTAGATTAGAAACTGGTAAAAATTACAAAAAGATTTGAAATTAGACTTTGAAAATTTGAAAATTTTAGCTCGAATTTGCTATATATCCAATCAAATATCTGAAATCTCGATCAGAAGTCCGAATTTTCAATCGCCATCCAAATTTTTGATCGACATTGCCCAATGTCAATCGGCATTATATAATGTTGATGGACATTACGTAATATCGATCGACATTATGTAATGTCGATTGACATTCCATTTTGTTGACCAAAAAATTTATTTACCTTTTTTTTATTCTTAAATTTCATCCAGTGACCGATGAAATTCACGGGTTGTTTTCATATAGCTTAAGAATTATTTCATGGGCTACCAACGAATGTGGTACAACTGATCTAGGCCTCAGGTTTCATACAATTCAACGTTGTGCTTCCGACAGTTCGGGGCCGATTTGACCGCTATTCTCTATTTACTTTGATTAAGGTGGATGGACACCACCCACACTTTTCACACTTGCATAGGGGAATTGAATATTCCTCCTATGAGCTTTTCTGCCATCACTAGGATTGTCTTTAAAGGAACTCCTATTCCTTTTAACATTAGTTATTGCAATCTTGATGAAGATGCACAGAGTCAGTACATGTGTAACTTGATTGGGTTCGTCTCGATATGGAAGAATCAGAAAAATGTTCTCCTTTCGTCTCTAGTCGAGGGATTTAAACGTCTGCCCACTGCTACTCCCCGTTTGATTGCTTAGAAGGTGGGGTGTCTCCTCCTTATATTGCTAGGCATGACTCTTTTTTGCAAGACTAATCACAAGGTCAGTATTACGTTACTCGGCCCCCTTTATGACTTAGGTCGAGTTGCTACCCTTGATTAGGGATCTGCTGCATTAGCCTATCTTTACTATAGACTGGATACTGTCTGTAAAGGTGTTGTCATGATGTGTGGCTTTTGGCATGTCCTAAATGTATGTTCTTTTTTCTTTTTTTATGATTTACTGATTTATTTTTTTCTTTTCCAGATTTGGAGTACAGAGATCGGGCCGATATAAGGTTTTGATACTATCAGCTCTGACATAAGTCTCCCTCTAATGCAAAGATGGGGTTCTTCCCATCTGGCTACTGTTAGAAATATTCTTTAGACATATCATGATTAGATAAACTCCATTGAGTGGCACCTGGTAAGAAAACAAAATCATCAGTATTTTATAATGCAAGTTAAACTTAATTACTATAATTTACAAATTAATTCCAATTATCTAGAGGGAGTTAATGATTTCTAGAGATACTATTTTATGGCTAGAGCAATACGTATTGAGTCCATGAGGATTTTACTTTATGAATATGGCTGTCAGATGTGGTATCTAAGGGAACGAGTATATCACTAGTCTTCTGAACCTTTACAACATCGTATTCCTTCTAATATCCCTCCTTTGATGTTACATAGCTCACACTTGATAGGTTCAAAGCTAAGAGAGGCGCTACGAGGATATGCTGCCTTGACTTTACTTGAGCGATCTCACCATTATTGGCAGTTCATTAATGAGAACCTCTTAGAGCAGATTCCTACTAACCATGCTAAGGTAACTTCTAATCATTTCATTTATTCTTTTAGAACCTATAAATTACTCATTCTTTTTCACAATTTGAGGAGATTGGTTCCCCTATTATCGAGGCAATAGGGGAAAAGACTAAGACTATTCAAAGGACTAAGATTGCTCCTAATACTAAGAGATCTGAGCCCAGACCTAGTCATACACACTGTACTCAACATGTTAGGACTAGTCATGAGGGGGCTTTTGTTGGTGCTATCCTTGGCGATGTCTCTCTTCTAGACAGGTCTATGCTTTATTGGGCTCCTGCTATTCAGACTCCAGTTGAGCAGTATGTGCACTTTAGTGATGCTCAACTTCTTAGCTTTTCTTCGGTAGATACTTCTCATGTGAGTCTATTTGACTTATTTCTTGCATGATCTATACACTTGACACAAATGTTAGTAGAAAATTTTACAAAATAGGTTCCCTAGACACAAGCAAAGTATTTGCATGGTCTTGCCTCGTCTTAGAGGTTATTTACTATACAGGTCACAAATAGTTGGCGACTAAGTATATACACTGAAAAATGCAAAGTGTATGCATGTTATGCATATGATATGACATTTCCCATATATGCAGAGTTATTCTAATGGTCTAGAGTGTGATAATAAGATGCTTCGCCAGCAGCTTGCAGACTTGGGCATTGATCCTTGTAGTGCTGGGACTTCATCTGCTAGACCTTTAAATACTTATCAGCATGATGATCTAACTGGAAGATAGAGGCCTTAGCTCGATTTAGGAGCTCATGATGATTGATTAAGACTATTTTTATTTTTGACTCTCAGCATGCTTGTATATGACTATTTCTGTAGTACTGTTACTTTATGGATTCTATATTGTTCTAAGTATTGTTATGTATCACTTGAACTATAGCTTCTTTTAAGTAAACTTTTTCCATAAAAATCCTTTTAACAATGGATAATACTGAATAATCAAATAAATAACTAATTAATTAAAAAGATAAATACTGAATATTATCCCTTTAATAATTATTTATTTATCCTTATCTCTTTTAGATTCCATCACCTCATTTTATCCATATTCCTTGAGCAAATAGAATCATTTTCTCATATGGAATCATTTTCCTTCTCTATATAAAGAACACACAATGGGCATTATTCCTCATTCTCTACACTTTCAATCATGACTCAAGCATCTCTCTAATTGAAGAAGAAATTCCTTAAGAGCCTTAATGGAAAATAATTGGAATAACTTTCTCCCTTTTCATTGTAACTCACTAAAATCCCTTTAGCATTTGAATAATTGGAATAACTTTTTGCATGCTACTGTAACTTTTTAGGATGCTAAGGTCCAAGTGTTTAGATTCAATGGGTAAGAGTTATGCCCCAATGATCGAAGAATTTGCTACTATCTTAGGGTGCTCATTAGACTCAGCTACCATGATTGCTCTTTTTGATCTGACCATGCAGTTTCCTGATAAGCTAGTAGCATTCTTTGATTTGCCCCTAGATGACATCTATTTGTATGCTCATAACCCTAGGACCATCAATTTATCTTCTCCGATTACTATTTTTAAAACTAAAGATAAGAACAGTATTGCTTAGACCATAACTGTTGCTTTTGTCTTTATGCATAGTTTTTGCTAGTTTCATCTCATGGAAATGCTAACACACAGATTGTGAGTATTTTAGAGCAGGTACAAGCTAGATTTGACCTTATGCCTATTAATCTTGCTGAAACTATTATAGGACTGGACAACTTCATAACTCAAAATCATCTTTCAGGAAGTTTACTTCTCCTCCAAGTGTGTAACCAAAATCCTTTATTGTTTTCTTTCTCTTTTATTTGCCTTAACTTTTGCCTAAGTCACCCTTTTGGGTTTTCAACTTAATAAGCTTGCCCTAACTTTTGCCTAAGCTACCCTTTTAGGTTTTCAACTTAACGAGCTTTTTTTTAGATTTGGCTATAAGAAAAGCTACATTTGCTTATCGTTCCTACTAACCCTTTGACTTATCAATCTCATAAGCTATAGTCTCATCTATTAAAGATAAATGATAAGCTTACTATAAACCAATGGGTTGACTAGTTGAGGGGCATTGTAAATGTTGAGATCATATAGGTTTGCCCTTGGTGGAAATTAAAGTTCATGACCATTGACCTATATGATTATAGTGTTCCTATTCTTGGGCTATGTTTCTCTACCTTTTTCTCCCCTTCACGTCTTTACCTCCAGTATGGTCACCCACAGTTCATTGTCATTATTCTTATTGACTTTGAAGGCTTCCCTTTTAAGACAGGACTTTCTAGACAAGGTTAGGAGCTTGTGGCCTTATAAGAACTTCGAGCAAAATATGCATTTGAATGCCAATGTGGCTACTGATGATAATTATAAAGCTTGGGTTATCATACAAACTACAGAGCCATCTGGATTTGCTAAGTACAAAAGGACTCAAGTGTTACAGGATGAATCATAAAAGAAGAAACTAAGACATATTTAGAGTAGTGATCTCATAGATCTGGTTTTTTAGGCTTTTCGTGCTTTGTTTTTGTCCTTTAAGTACTTATGCCTTATAATAAAAATAAGATATACAATATTCAAAAAAAATTTCATTTCAATTTGCTTCATTAATTAGGGCCAAAATGAGTCCATTTATTGTATCACATGATATAACTACTGTTATCAGCTAGTCCTTTTAGATTTTCTAACTGAATATTTTTCTCCCACTTTTATTTTCCTAATTTTTTCCTGACTAGCCCTTTACAGGTTTTCTAATTAGCAGGATCACCTCTTTTCTTTTATTCCCTAATTTTTTCCTGTCAGCCCTTTGCAAGTTTTCTGAACAGTAGGAATGTCCTAATTTTGCCTAACTAGCCTTTTCATGTTTTCTAGCTAGCGGACTTTTATTTATTTTATACTATTATTATTTTCTCTTTTATAAAATAGTATTTCTTGAGACGATCCAAGTTGATTGGCTTAGTGAACTCATTCCTTTTAAGATCTAATATTTTTTCAGCTCCCTTAGGTAGAATTGACCTGACTAAATACGGTCTTTCCCAATTTGGTCTGAACTTTCCTCTTGGATCAAATACTACTGCTCTAGACTGTTTAACACCATGTCCCTAACCTTTATCTTTCCAGGCTTAACCTTCTCTGATATATCTGAGTATGAAATAAAGTATTCATCCTCTTTTCATCCAGAGATACCAAATGATCATATCTCTTTTGTGCCCATTCATTCTCAGGTATTTTAGCTTTCATAACCACTCTCAAAGATTTGATCTCAGTTTCTATAGGCAAAACTTCTTCATAACCATACACTAAAGAGAATGGGGTTTGGCCCATGGTAGTTCTAGTTGTAGTCTTATACCCCACAAAGAAAAATAAAGAACCTCAGACCAATCTTTGTAAGTTTTGACCATTTTAGAAAGAATCCTTTTAACATTTTTATTAGCTGCTTCTACTGCTCCATTAGCCTGAGGGCGATAAGGTGAAGATTTATGATGTTCAATCCCATACTTATATAACAACTCTGCCATTTCTGCTTGAAATTAGACACCATTATCTATCACAACATGGTGTGGGACTCCATATCTGCAAATAAGACTCTTCTTAATAAATCGTGCCATTTTTTTTACTTTCAAAGCGTTAAAGGACTCAGCCTCTACCCATAAGGAAAAGTAATATGTTGCCACAACTATATACTTATGCCCATTGGATGATGTCGGCCTTATTTCTTTTATAATATTAATCCCCCACGTTGTATAGGGCCAAGAAGATAATAAACTATTTAGCACTATAAAAGAAAAATGGTTAAGATTCCTATATATCTAGCACTGATGGCACTATCTTACTATTTTGATATAATCTTTTTCCAAACTCATCCAATAATACCCCTATCTGATTATCTTCTTGGCCAAGATCATTCCATTCATGTGAGAACCATAAGCTCTTGCATGAATCTCTTTCATCACCTCTTCAGTTTCATCTTTCTTGAGACATCTGAGCTGCATTCCATTCAGCATTCTTTTGTATAATACTCCATCGTGACTTGCATAATTACGTGCGAGAACATAAAGAGCATATTTCTTTTTTGAAGACGCTTTATCTAGATACTTTCCTTCCTCAATAAACTTCTGAATGTCATAAAACCACGGCTTATCATTAAGCCCTATTTGAGTACCCATAGTTTGCTCTCCCCCATAATATGGAGCTCTTGATTTTATGATTAGCAAAGGCTTCATAGTCAATCCAGTCACATTATCCCACATGGAAGAGAGTGTTGCCAGTGCATTTGCCATCTAATTATCGTCTCTTGACAAATGGATGAAGAGTCATTTAGTGAAGTTCCTTATTAAAGGTTTCAAATAGCAGATCTAAGGCTTTAACTTTTCCTCTTTCACCTCATATTCTTCATTAGCCTAATTAACGACCAACATTGAATCCCCATATACCAACAACTCTTTTGCTTTAGCTGCTATTGCTGCCTCCACTCCATGAATGCATCCTTATACTCAATGATATTATTTGTTACCTTGAAATCTAACTTCTTGGCCATTGGTATGGTTTCTCCTTCTGGAATAACAATAATCACTCCTAATTCGGCTCCTTTTTTATTTACAGCCCTATCGAAATAAAGCTTCCACTCTGATGCTCTACGACTGCTAAGTTCTCATCTAGAAACTCTAAATTCCACTGTTCATTACCTTCTACTCATTCTGAGCTAGGAATTCTACTACTACCTTCCTTTGATAACCTTTGTGGTAATGTAGTCTATATCAAATTTAGTCCAGAGTATGAGCCATCATGACATTTTTCCAGTTAACGCAAATACGTAAAATAGATATCTTAAAGGATCTATCTTTGAAATAGCCTAAACTTTATAGGACTAAAAATAATGCCTCAATTTTCTTATTGCCCAGATTATTATCAGACATGTCTTCTCTATCAAATCATACTTTTCTTCGTATGGCAGAAAATTTTTACTAAGGTAATACACTGTATGTTCTACTTTTCTAGTCCTTCTTGTGCTAGCATTGTCCCCATTGCATTTTCCTTTAGAGCTAAGTACAGGATCAATGACTTACTTTGCTTTAGTGGCTTCAATATAAGTGGATTGGCAAGATATTCCTTAATACTATAAAAAGCCTTCTGACAATCATCGTTCCACTTCACAGGTTGATCTTTCCTTAAAAGCTTGAAGATAGGGTCACAAATATTAGTAGGCTTTGTAATGAATCTACTAATATACTGTAACCTGCCAATGAATCCTCTTACTTCTTTCTCTGTCTTTAACATTGGCATTTCTTGGATGGCTTTCACTTTATCTAGATATACTTTAATTCCTTTGCTACTAATTATATGCCCTAACAGTTTTCCTAAAGTAACCCCAAAAATGTATTTCTTTGGGTTGAGTCTCAAATTATACCTCTCAATTTGAGCCAATAACTTATCTAAAGCTTTAAAGTGTCCCTCTCTTGTCTCTAACTTGACCATCATGTCATCTACATATACTTCTACTTCTTTCTGCATCATGTCATAGAAAAGAGCAGTAGCTGCCCTTTGATATGTTGCACATGCATTCTTTAATCCAAAAGGCATAACCTTATAATAATACGTCCCCCAATTTATAATGAAAACTGGTTTTATATTGTCTATGACTGCCATCATTGTCTAATTATATCCTAAAAACCCATCTATAAAAGAATACATTGCGCTCGATGTCACACTGTCCACTATCACATCAATGTAAGGTAAAGGAAAATCATCTTTTGGGCATGCTTTGTTTAAATCCCTGAAATCCACACACATACATACTTTATCGTCTTTCTTAGGTACTGGTACTATGTTTTCCAACCATTGAGGATAATCTCCCAATTCTAGAAAATTAGCCTAGATTTGTTTAGCAATTTCCTTTCTTATCTTTTCAATCCACTCTGGTCTTAGCCTACGTAGTTTTTGTTTAACAGGTTTAATTTTTGGATAATTTGGGATGTGATGTTCTATAATTTCCTTGTCTAAACCTGGCATATCTTCATAAGTTCAAGCAAATACTACGTTTCTTTTTATTGATATTCTCTCAATTTTTTCCCTCTCTTCAGGAGTTACATCATGTGATATAGAAATGTTCTTAGGATTATCATTTGTGCCCATGTTTAATGAATCTAATTGAATGGAATTAATTTCTAACATGCACATATGATTAATATTAAAATGCACAGAACCATCAGGATGGACATCGCACAAGTAAGCCAAACCAGAATTCATATCATTGACTATAGAAAAAATAAAGTCTTCATCCTCATAAAGGCCAGACGTTATTACATCAATTTCTTCATAAAAAATGTCACTAAAACTATTACTAATGATAGTAGCTAAATCCTAGGGTGGCTCCTCTTCAGGTGGCAGACACAACAGCTCTTCAATAGCAGTATCACCCATCCTCTCAGCTACCTACTTCATCACTTCCTCTTTGTTATCCTTTACTAGGTTCTCCATAATCAACTCCTTGAAGATCTCAAACCCAAGAATGTATTTTCTAGCAACATTGATAGATTCCTTTACACCCAGATAGTACTTGTCTTCCCCTGGCTTGATAAAATTCTCACTAATTTGCCTAATCCTTCCCAATGACTTATTTATCTTGGCCTTTCCCTTCTTCCTTCCTCTTTTACTACTAGGTTCTATCTAAGTGCACCTTAATCCCTTGGTATCACCCTAACTTCTGAATTCTAGGGGTTTAGGGCTTCCTTGCACATTCTTTCCAAGCCCCTGTCTAGGTTGATAATTCATACTCTCCATCATCCTTACAACTCTTGGATCTATCTTAGTTCCATCAAATATTTTAGCAACTTGGAAACTAAGGGGAATATATACTTATTTTTATTTATCCTGTATGGTTGCCATAACTACACTGGTTCCAGCTTTTACAGTCATAACCTCTTCTTCATGAGGGAATTTTATCATCTGGTGCACAGTTGAGGGTACCCCTCCTAGAGCATGGAACCATGGGCTTCCCAAAAGCAAGGCATATATGACAGGGATGTCTAATACAATGAACTCAATAGTTAACTTTACAGGTCCTATTTTAACCAGAGCTTGGAATGTGCCCTCCACATTTTGGGTGCTATTATCATAGGCTCTGATTATAAGATTTGAATCTTTTAAATCATAAGCTTTTAAACCCAAATTAGATAGGATTTTTAATAGACACACATCACTAGTATAAATGTCATCTTTTATTACAAAATTGGTTCTCTGTCCCCTTACTTTAGTTGGGATAAATAGTGCCTTGTTATGATTTCTACCTTTTAAAGGCAAATCATCATCCGTGAATGTTATCAAGCCATACTTCTTTTTCATGACCTTTGCTACTATAGCCTCAAGTGTAATTGTTATTTCGATACTCATATTGATAGAGCCTTGACAAGAGCTCTTCAGTGGCTGCTTGAATGCATCAATAATTCCCAAATGCTCATATTTGCCTTAGCTTTCTTTAGCTGCTCTAAGATCAGGTCTTCTTTTTTCCCTTCCTCTACTTCTACATCCTATGTATCTTCTCTTTCTATAACTCTCTCAATTTTCTTTTCTACTGTCTTATAATTCTTTCCACTTATGTTGACATAGTTCACATTAGGATTATCACTCCATACATCAAGACCATCAAGGCTCTCTTCATCAGAGTCATACCAAATATCAATAACTCTAATAATCTGATCCCTCTTTCCATACTTTCATTATGCATGTTTCTTTCCCTTTCAATTCCTTAATGTTAAGTTTGCCTAAATGTTGGCTCAGTAACTCTTCAACTCCCTCTTGAGACTGTTAAGAAGTAAAAGATCTATTGTTCTTTCCTTTTACGTCATCATCTTTGAACTATTCACCCCATCCTGAAGGTGTAATCTCCTCTACTGGAATATCACTTGAAGCTGGTTTTGAGTAAAATACTCTTTTATTGAACTTACCTGAAGGTTGCCCCAATAAACCTTCAACCCCTCTCAATGGTTACTTAGAAGTTTCATATTCTCTCTCTTCTTCCATTGGCTCATTATCAAACTTATCACCTCATCCTGAGGGCACAATTGATTCAAAGGGAATATAAGTAGAGGGTCATTTTGAATAGAACACCTTAAAGTCAAATGGTTACCCCAATAAATCCTCTACTCCACTATAGGCTTCAGGAGATTTCTCACTATTTGTAAGGTTTAAGTTTTCAAAGGAGTGCAACACTTCCTCTTCACTAACTCCTGAGGTGATCATCATGGTGGCTGGTGGTGGAACATTTTGGTAGTCTGGGAAAGGGTTATTTCTAGTGTTTGAGTTAGAATTGGACTTTTCGGGGTCTATGATTTTTTTAGAGTCTATAATGTTTTGGATTTCATATTTTAAGTAGATACAGGTGTCTGTGGAGTGGCCAGCTGCTTAGTGAAATTTATAATAGCTGTTTAGGTCGTAGCCTGGAACATTTGGGTTTGGTGGTTTAGAAAAGGTTAAGGGTCTAAGCAAGCCTTTTTGGATCAAATAGTCTAAGATTTTGGAAGGTGGTTAATTAAAATTGAAGAATCTCCTAGGCTGCTAAACTGCATGCACCTCCACAGCTCGACTAGTACTTCCCTCTTGTGTGCCCCTCGTTGGATAATTTTAGGTTCTTATACTTCTAAAACTTTTCTTCTTCTCACTCTCATTCTCTTCAGCTTGTAAACCATCATCACACAGGTCTATAAATATTTTAGGATTTATCATTTACAATCTCTCAACCAAATTAGGTGCAACATTACTAACTATCATCCTAACCTGATCTTTCTTAGCCAACTTACTTTTTCTTAATTCTGCTTTATTTATAAATCTGGTTAAGAAATCATAAAATAATTCGTTTGATTTTTGTTTAGTCAGTTCTAAATCCCCGATGGACACTTCCAATCTAGTGTTATAATCATACTAATTCAAAAAAGTAGTACATAGTTCTTTCTAGTCAGCCCTGGCAGACTTTTCCAACCCATGATACCAGTTTATAGCCATTCCCTCTAAAGGTAGTACAAATAACCTAGTAATCACTGCTAATGGGCCTTAGTAGTGCTCATAGGTATTGTGTACTGACTGAGATGAATCCTAGGATCTCCAATTCCATTAAACTTCTATAGCTGAGGCATTTTGAACTTCTTAGGTAGCTTATTACCCTCCGTTAGTAACATATCATCAAAGTCAAATGAATATCCCATGCCTTGTCCTCTAATCAGCTTTTCCATCTTAGACATTTTCTGGGTTAATGCTTACATCTGCTTGGACTCATGGTCTTTTATCAGTTTGAGTGATTCTCTCTTTGCCTTTTCTATCATGTAGTTCTTAACATCCTCAAGCTTTACAACAACAGCAGTTGAGTTTCTAGCAACAGGTTGGTCCCCAACATTATTAGCAATAGGTGGACCATCTGTAGTAAATGGGATAGCTGCAACAACATGCGGTTGCTCAATTACAGGTAGTGGTATGATAATAGAAATAGGTTGCATCAATCTAGATAAAGCCTATCTCAGTTCATCTTGCATCATAGCCCTTATGTCATCCATCAAATCTCTCTTTATGTCTTCTAAGGTCCAATTCGCTCCTTGTTGTTATTCCATTTCTATATGCTCAATTAGAGTTGGTTCATCTTCTAAGTAAAGTGGATTAATAGAGTTGGTTCATCTTCCAAGTAAAGTGGATTAATAGGACTCTGCTCCAGTTTATGAAGGATCTTTTTTGCTATAGCTTTAGGACTTAAATATGTTCTTTTTAGTTTGCTACCTTTTTGTCCCCAAATATGAGAAGACCCAGATGAATCTATAATGGCTACAAAATAAAGTGTTAGTATGATGGAAGAAATGCATGTATGCATGATGCATGCACTATGCAACAAGTAGCAAATAACAAGTATCAATCAAGTGTACAATATTCATCCTTCCAATTTTATTCCTCCCACAGATGTGTTCAATGGTGAATCTCTTTTCTTAGGATTTTTTTGTCTTGGCCTTAATATCAATAGGGGCTATCAAGAACCGACACACATGCCAAATCTCTCTTAAAGCAATAAAAGCATGGAAACAATATTTTTAGGTACAAAGGTCTAGCCCAATCTTTATTAGCCCATATGGGCTCTTTAAAGTATAGGCTTAGGCTTTTATAGATAGAAATACCTTATGAGAATATACATAAGCAATTTGGGTAATTCTAGGGGAAATAATTAAGCCATTATATGTGGTTATGGTCCGGTGAAAAGTTAAGGTTCCCTTAATAAGATGCCCTTCTTTAAGACTTGAGTTACAAGCCAAGGTCAGAGGGGCCCAACATCCTTTAAAAACACAAGAGAAGACTAACCCCCCTTTAAGACTTGGGTTACATACTCTTGTCATATGAGCCCGATAATCTCTCTTGAACTGAGCTAAGGCTAAGAGTGACAGTTAACCAATTTACAACTCCATGAAGCTAATGAAATCGTGGAATCATAAACCAATGCCATCGGTTAATAAGGAAATGTAGAATGAATGCAAGAATAAAATAATAATTAAAAAAATAATTCTAAATAACATAAGTAGAATCAGTATCTCTTATCCCTAGTGGAGTCACCATTGTAAACGGTAGGGTTTAGCAAGTGTCCAAGATTTTAGCAACCGTGACACTATTTGAGCTCAGGGGTTTAGAGAACACACTAACCACTGTCACAAAGACATGGCATGGAGATGAGGAGTCACCACCCAGGGTAATAACTAGGAAATATTGAAAATGGTGGTACTTGATTCTCTAAAAGAAAGCCATTGCCACAACTAGGAGATACTAGATACAGAATACCAACTTCTTTTAGTTTTGTGTTCATTTAGAATTACTATCTTACCTTCTATTTACATGTAATTTTATATAAACCCTTATCAAAACAATCAACTCCAAGAAAATTAGTCATGAAAAATACATGTAAACAATGCACTTATTTAAGTTCACAATTCCTAAGTTAGACTAATCTACGTTGATTTTAATTAAATGAGCTAAATCTACATATTTTAATTTACAAGTGAGCCTAAAGACTAATGGGCCTAATTCCTATTTAATTTTAATTAAGTGAACCTAAGTCTATTTATTTTAATTCTAAGAGTGGGTCTAAATCTACAAATTATGAAGTATTTAAATTAGTGGGCATAATTCTACAAGTTATGGAAAATGTTTTAATTTTAAGGTGATCTTAAATCTACAAGTTATGAAAAATGCTTTTATTTAATGGGCTAAGTCTAAATTAATTGTAATTAACCTAAAATGAGCCTATGTCTAAATTACTAAATGAGCCTAAATTATCTTTAATCTAAATCTAGTTAATTATGGACCTAAAATGAATTTCAATTAAAATCTAGACCTATTAAATGAGATGGGCTAATAAAGAACTACTTAAACCTAAAATTATTTGAATGGGTTAGAGTCTAATATGGGCTTAAGGCCCAAAACACATAAAAAGAATAAATAAGCTTAAAAACAATAAAAAAAAATCAAAAAAAACAAACAAAAAAGATCAGCCATGCAATTAAATTATTTTATCTAAATAAAATCCTAATTTTAATTAACATGCAACCTAAATTAATTTACTTTTTCCATTGATTTTAATTAAGGTTACCAAATTGAACCTAATTTACTAATTAATTTTTTTAAGAATAAGAGAACTAAATTTTCATTATTCTCACTATTGGGGCTATTAGAAAATCTACCAAAATAATAAAGAGAATAAAATTAAAATACAACCCTTAAGAAGACAAATTAAACAAATTCAAAATCTAAATAAAATAAATAAACTAAACAAAGCAAAATGAAAATAAATTGGGATCTTGACTCTTGACTTTCGTTCATGGATTCTCTGTGAGTTTCCTTGGTTCAATCATGTATTCATCACCAAAATCATGAAACACAACGAATAAAAAAAATAAGATTAGAATTAATGAACAAAGAAAACAAAATAATGAAAATAAAACCTAAATAAAAAACACAGAAATAATAAAATAAAAAATAATAAAAAAATAATAATATAAAAGAAAGAACCAATAAAAAGAAAGGAGTAGAAGATGAGTAATGTTGTGCAGATGCTGTTTGAATGCCTCTCAGAATGAGATTTCACCGTTTTGAGAAAATTGACTATGCGCTTTCTTGATTTTTGGACTTTTTAAAAGAACATACTTTGTTTCTTTTTTTTTTTTTAAAAAAAGGGTTTTGAAATGACAATATCAGGTTAGGTCTTCTCTCTTTTTTCTCAATTAGCATCTATTGCAGTAGTTAATTAGGTTTTTTTTTCTTTTTTTCCCCAGTTCCTCCCTCTCTTATTCTCTGCTAATCTTTTCTTTTTCAATCCCATTCCTAAGCTAACTACTTACATGATCACATGAGTTACATGATCATAGTAGCTTTGATCTCTCCCTTCCTAAAAAACAGGATAAAAATTTTAACTTCAAAAAAAGAGAAGATTATACACGTAAGAGACGTGTATTGGATCGAGACAGAAACCTACAGATAAATACTCAAATCAATTTATTTATAAATTAAATTTGGACCAATCACAGTAAGAAAAAATATTTTTACTAAATTTTTTAGCGTATTGGCATTCCAAAATGTTGATCGACATTGTGTAATGTCGATCAACATTTTGTAATGCTATAATGCCGATCGGCATTGTGTAGTGCCGATTGGCATTATGTAATGTCAATCAACATTAACATTTTATAATTCTGATTGATATTATATAATGTCAATTGGCATTACATAATGTTGGTTGCACATTTCCAAATATATCCTTACAAAAGTCAATTTTTTACAATTAAACTCAAAAAATATTACAATTTAGTCCTTAAAATCGCGAAACTTAACACTAGAGGTAAATTTTTTATTAAATTGTCATCATAGTGGCTTTCTTCACATTCATGCACAATTGCATCCTAAAATTGGGTGCTTATAGTATGCTTTATGGCTGCGGTTTTATCCGATCTTCCACATCATAAAAGATTTTTTAAAAATTATTGTGATCTAACTAAAGGTCCTTTGTATTATGTTTATAGAGTGTGGTATTGTATAAATAAGTACAACTAAGAAAGTTTTATCACAAAGGCTATACTTGCCTAGGGAAGTTGGGACTTAAGTGGTACCATTTGTTTCCCCACAATCTCTCATGAAAACTTTTTTAGTGTATTTTATAGACATAATTGTTCACTCATTAATCACGAGTTAGGGCACTATAGCAGGAAGTACTGTTCAAGTATATGGAGGTACTATGCATTATTAAGCAAAAATGAGCTTGAGTTTGAAGTGGAGAAATTTGATGTGTATTGATATTGACTTATGGCGAGATGAAGTTAATGATAATCAATCTAGTTTACATAAGAATTTAAAGGTGTCAACAATCTTACCACCTAATGAAAAATTACCGGTGGAGTGAAGTTCGGCAAATTGCTCTAAAATCAGTAAATAGAAATATTGATATTGTCACTAGCGGTAGGTCTCTTTTCTCTATAAGAGACTGGATTATCCTTTTGGCATTTTATTGATCTTTAAGGTTTTCCATGGAAGAGGATGTGTTACTGCTAGCAAGTCCACAAGTTTGCACACTAGCATTGGTTGACAGTTGATGCAAGGTGTGTGGTGGAACTAATATTGATGGCTAATGAACTTCCTAGAAAAGTCAACACTGGAAGTTTCACTATAACTTATTAGCAGTTTTTTTACATGAACTGACTGAGGTGAAAATTCTTAGAGTTGGTGAATTCTAAGTATGTATACTCTTATGGTGGAATATGACAATTCTTTTTTTTCATAATTATGAGTGTCATAGCTAATGGTGAGGTAGTTATTGTTCTTTCAATTTTTTTTAATCATGGTGGAGATTATTGAAAGATGATAAAAAAAATTAAAAATGGATGTTATCCCACATTAGTTAGAAGAGAATGAATAAGGTAGTTAGTTGGTTATAAAAGGACTCCTCCACCTCCTTTGTTAAGTGTGTCAATCACCAAAAATATTTGGTGTGTGTTAATCACCATGTAATATTTGATGTACCATTGAGAGCTATTAGCTATACTAGTAGAAAATTCATAGGAAATTCTCTTGGGTATATTTGAGCTTTTGAGTATGTGTGAGATTGTACCATTAAGAGCTATTAGTTATACTAATAGAGAATTTATGGAAAATTCTCTTGGGGTGTACTTAAGCTTTTGGGTATATGTGAGAGTAAAATATTTTGCAGTGTGATTGTAATAATTTTGCACATAGTGAATATTTTTTTTCTCTTGGTTGTCTTTGACAAAACCCGTAGTTTTTCTCTATTTGGGAGTTTTTGATATTAAATTATTGTGTGTTTCTCTTTTTTATTTCTCAAGTATTTTTGTTTATGTTGTGATCTAAAGTGGTGAAAGGTACTTGTTGGATTGTAAGGGGCCCATTTTCCCCAACACAAGGATCCAAGGGGTAAGAGCAAGATTATGAAGTGCAAAATAAAGAATGCAAAATATGAGCATATTTTTTGGCCTCATGCTCTATAAAAAAAGTTATTGAACCAAAATGCACAATAAATTTTTCACAAAACTTTTGATATGGAAGATCCTTGTTCATGGAAAACACATAGCATACATTTTGTTACTTAAAGTATTGAAAATTTGAAAACAAAATTTAGAAAAGATGTAATTGTCTTTGAAAATATAATTTAGAAGAAACTTTATAAATTATCAAAACATACAAGTCCTTTTGGAGACGATTATAATGTTTTGTTTATAAGTGTTTTAAACTATGAAAAGTTTGCTCTCAAACTCTTAAAGTTTTCACACTCAAGTTTGAATGAGCCTCTGTAAGATGAGTTTTGTTCTTCAAATGCCAAGAGGTCCTCCTTTTACAATGGTCTTGAATGGCAAATTGGTAATCTTATCATTCCTTTCTAATTGATTTTCAGCTTGTAAGGCTTCTATAACTTTGCATGCTTAATAGGTTTGTGCCTGCTTTTTATTATAGTAGACATAAATAAATTGTACGTGATAAACAATTTGTGTCTACTTTTATTTGTCACAGATAAGTTTCTGCAAATAAGTGGAGATAATGATGTATCTTTTGCCTACATCAATCTACTTATTGAAAATGACTTTTTTTAGTTTGCTTTTTACAGGTGTCAATGGACCTTCAAAATAAATAGTTTATTTTGAATTGTACCTTGTTATTGGTGGTAGAATTCAAAAATAGTCATCTTCATTGTCATCTTCCAAGTCTATTATTGGTTTAGAAGAATTGGAACTTGAGGATGAATCCAATTCAAAAGCACTTAATTTTGAAGAAGATGTTCTATTGTCCATAATTGGTGAACAATTTGGTAAAAAGCTTCTTCTAATTGTGCTTTAATTAGCTTAGGTAAAGTAAAGGACTTTTGTGCCAGGACTATTATAATTTCTTTAAGGCATAGAAATAAATATTTTTCACTAGCTAATTTTAAACCACTGTTATGGTGATCTTGTCATTGTAGGCAAAAGCATCCTATCATATAGCTTTAAATCTTATGGTAAGAATACATTGGCCATCATGTGTATTATTATAGAAAGAGTATATATATATATATATATATATATATATATATATATATATATATATATATATATATATATATATATATATATATATATCTAAGGCAGAAAGAATTTGGAATAAAAAATAATAAAGGCTCAATTTTGAAAGGTTTGTAATTGGATTTGAAAAGTTCATAATAAGGTTTTACTTTAAGAATTAATGTTTTAGGAACATTATCGAAGTATTCTAGCATTTAGATGAATAAGAGTACAACCTTCAGGTTTACTGCCTCAGACTTACAACTGTACCGTCGCTTAATTGTTCACTCTTGATTTTACTATTTATCTTCCCTAGTGAATGTAGAAGATTATTTTATGCAAATGCATACTACACCCCAATGGCTTTAATACTAAGACACCCTTAGGATCCAAAAATGTATAAGCAAAATGATGGAGTGCAAAATGAAGAATGTAGAATGTGATCATATTGTTTATTTTCCTTTATCATTTAGAATAGGTGTTCCATCTTCAAAGGTTTGGATGACATTCAAAATCTGTAAATGTTCATAGGTAAGGTGATAATCCCACCAACCCTTGAGTTATCTTGAAAACCTTGTTCTAAAAAGTTCAACTATAGCTTTGTTTAAAGTTTCTATTTGGATTTTATAGGCATTTGCTACCAGTGTCATCTATTAGAGTAAACTAAGGATTTGGTATTCACTTATATCATCTAAGTTCCACTTATAAACAAAGGAGACAGTAAACCTGAATTAGGTTAAGGCATTAGTTCTTTCTTTTGACCTTAAATTTAGAGCAATACTACTAAGACCAATAATTAACTAATATAACTTATTTAGTTAAAGATAGGATTGATCTAGTAGAGTTTACTCTTCTTCATCAAAAGAATCTTTAGTTTGGTCAATATCACTAGTTGTCCTATTATGTGATTGAGAAGTGTCATGTTCTATTTGTTTAGAAGTTCCTGAGCTAGAAGCATGTTCTATCCTACTATGTTGATCTCTAATAGCTTGAACAAACTCAAGGGTACACATAAACTCAATATGAGTTTGTTTACAAATAAAAAATATTCAATGAAAATTTGTGAATGAAAAAAATTTAGCTCAATGACTTTTACATAATAATTTTGCTCCACAAAGTCTCTATTTATAATGGAGAAGCCATAATATAGTTGTTAGGACTTTAATTTTTATCCCCAACACTTCTCCTTCTTTATCTAATGTTTCTTTTCTCCTTCATTTAATGTTTCTTTCATTTTTTATAAGAGAAATAACACTCTTGATCATGAAGGGAGGTGTCACAATCATGATCTCCAATTTCATAGCCCTTGAAGCTCTGAAATAGCCATTATAAGAGTTGACAAGTTGTAATATCCCGTGTTTTTAAAATATTTTTACACTGTACCGGGATATGCAGTGTTAATAAATTTTGAATATATGTGCGATATTTTTACGAGTTAATATGTATTTAAAACCTATTTTAATTATTGTGTATTATTTTCAGTGTTTTACGTAAAATTTTTCCGGGACTTGCATTTTCGGGGAAATTTTCACGTAAACAATGTAATATTAATTATTTTGAATATATTTACGGACTTGCATGTACTCATGCGTATTTTTAAATTATTAAATAAAGCCGTGTGTGAATATTTATTTAATTAGGGTTTAATATATATAACCCTAATATTTTATTATTTATTTATTTATTTATTGTTATTTAATTATTTTATTTATTATTAAATTATTTAATTATTATTTTATTAATATTTAATTATTTTATTTTCTTTTTCTTTTTCTTTTTCTTTTTTCTTTTTCTTTTTTCTTTTTTCTTTTTCTTTCTTTTCTTTTCTTTCTTTTTCTTTTTCTTCTTCTTCTTCTTCTTTCCTTCTCTCCCGCGCGCCCGACCACCATCCCTCACCGTCTGCAACTCCGGCCACCTATCGTCAGTGTGCCTCCCGGCTTGCCACTGTCGTTCCCAGCCGTCCCCCGCCGCCAGCAGCTCTCTTCCCCGACACCGGCGAGCTAGTTTTCCTCTTTTGGCCGAAATCTTCCCTTCGCCGTTTCTCCCTCCTCCGGCCACCGTTTTCGACACCGCCGATCTTCATCGACTCCTTGAGGTCCGGTGAGTGTGATTCTAGCTTTGGTTTGAGCTAAAATGGTTTAGATTTGCTTAGGTTTCGAATTTTCAATTTCGGTCACATTAGGGTTTTTGATTTTTTTGAGCTTCTAATTGGATGATTCATGAAAACTCCCTTCACAAATGTTGTTCCTAGTAGCTTAATCTACATGTATGAATTTTTGTAGAATTTTTGGAGATTTTTTGGATTTTTGGGTATTTTTGAATATTTTAATATTATTTTCTAATTTTCGGAAATTAATTATTTAAAGTATTAAATTGGAGTTTATGGTTGAATTAGGTGTTGAAATGAATTATAGGAATTTATTTGGAATTTTTATGAATTTCTAAGTATTTATTTTGAATTATTGAAGTTTATGGAATTTTGGAAAAATTAGGTTAATTGTGTTTTTATTTGAATTTAATTGGTTAAATGAGTTTAATTATTGATATTATTGATAAATATGTTGAGAAAATTAATTTTGGATAATTGTATGATTTTTGGTGAATTTTTGAAGTAATTATAGTATATTTATATATATAGGGGTATTTTGGTAATTTTACCCTAAATTGGCTAAAAATGTAATTTAATTGGTTTTAATAGTTATTTAAGGTATAAAAATGATTTCTATAAATTATTTGGTATTTTTAACTAATTAAAACTATTTTTCGGGAATTATTTTCAATTATATATATAATATACGATTTTTCTAATAAAATGAGTTTTTATCGATTTTTACTGTGTTTTAAGGTTAATTATGTAATTTTTACCTATGAGATGTATTTCTAGGTTTTAAGGATATTTTTGGTATATCTGAAATTTATTCTGTGTTTGTGGACCCCGGTCGGTAGATTGTAGTCTGGAGTCCGACCGAGGGGTTGTGGATTGTGTTGAGCTTATTTTTCGAAGTGTATTTCTTTGCAGGGTCGGCTCTACTCTTTTGAGTAGAGAGATGTCCGTTTTACAAGGGAGGTTCTATCAAATTTTCGATAGAATTCTCGTAAAACGTGATATCCAGTCGAACCCTAATTCTCGATTCTGTGTTTAGTACTCTAGATTGAATTCTAGGATTTCTGTTAGGGTTTATTCTGATATCTATTATTTATTGTTTATTTAGTTGCGCCGAGACCGAGGGCTAGTGGACCAGGCCCGTCGGACCCGTCTCGTGGAGCGCATTAGGTGAGTTACTATACTATATATATATGCTTAGGATGCATGATTTAGAAATGCATGTTTTATGTTGATTAAATATGCATAAATAATTTGATTATTTCTTAAGTTTACATTAAGTATATTTTTGGTTTATTTTTGGTATATAATAAATTGTACACATGTTTTGTTAATAAAATATATTTAAAATGTTTTTAAATATATTTTTAGCTTAATGTATAATTTGATTGGATTTATTTGACGTATATATGCTCGAAATATACCTGGTTTACTTTTGGTATATTTTCGGTATATATATGGTTTATATTGTTATTTTATTTAAATTCATGCATCATTTATGGTGAATGAATGATTTATATTATTAATGAAGGATATCAATAGAACGTGCTACCTAGTGGGCAGCACTAGGACCGAGTACGTACTGGTACGCCTATAGTATTTAGGCTATAATACTAACTTATTTGTGGATATTAATTGAATGTGATTATTGATGTGTGAGATATGGATTGGAGGTGTGATTGCTGGAGCTCGGTTGACCAAGTGTCTCGGGGCCAATCACACTGGCAGTCAGACTGCTGGAGCTCGGTTGACTTAGTGTCTCGGGGCCAGTCTACTGTCCAAATGGATTAAGTGGATATATTTGGATTAAGTGAGCCTATATGGCTAGAGTGTTGTTTAATACTATTTTCTGAGGTTGCGATATTCTAGGGTTCTATGTGATCCTTCATAAAAGATGATTTTTAACGAAAATATATATAAAATGATTTTATTGCATCTGTGTGCAATTGCCTGTATATATACATATTATATATACTGTTGACTGTATGCATTATCACTTAGTGTGTATGTATATATATTATAGTAATTCACTCAGTGAGGTCTGACTCCCCTCCGTTGACTATTTTTCAGGAGAGTCAACTTCTTCAGACCTCAGTAGCAGGTCGATACGCCGGATTTCTTCCGCCCCGGCTTCTTTATGTAAATTATTTACTTGAGTCTTATTTATTTTATCTAGACACTGCAGTAGTTGTGAATTAAAGTATGGGATTTTATGTATTTTATTTTAAAGAGATGTATTATGTTGAAACTGGATTTGTATTAAAAGATTATATATTTATGAGATGGGATTTTGATTAAATCCAGTGATGAAAATGATATTATGATATTATGATTTTTATTTCCGCTGCATATTATATTGTTATTGTTATTATTGCATGTTTATTTTATTTTATTTTTAGGCTTGCTACGGGTTCCGGATTCAAAAGAATTCTCGTTCCCTAGCGCCAGTCATGGCCCCTGTTTTGGGTCGTGACACAAGTTGAGGCAGTGACACTTACAATCCTGCTTACAACCGTGAATGGTGCTATCACTTTTTTGCACTTGTATTTTTTTTACTTGGGGTTGTGATTAGGATGCTCGTGATTGTGAGGGTAATGCTCCCAACTGTAAGGGGAATTGTGAGGGCCAACACCATTTCATATGACATAAAATTGACCCCTCTTTGGCTTGTGATACTCCTCGGGATTATGACCAAAATCATGAGGAGCCTTGTGACTCCCAAATGGCTTTTTTTTGACTTTAAAACTTTAACAATTGGGCATGGACTTAAACCTAACTAAAATACACACTTAACACACATATTAGTAAACTAAAATTAATTATGAAAGTCAAAATCAAGGGTAATTAGAGATTGATTATGCAAAAGTCAACAAAATCCATCATAAGGATTAATATAAAACAATACTTATGGTTTCTTTTAGATAGAAGGAATAGAATGTTATACCTTTTGGGTTAAAAAATGCTCCTTTAGAATTTCAAAGGATTATGAATGATATATTCAATTCTTATTCCAAATTTTGCGTTGTCTATATTGATGATGTTCTTATTTTTTTCAAAATCAATTGATAAGCATTTTAAAGAATTACAAACATTTTTCCATATGTCTAAAAAAAAAAATTTAGTAGTCTCCAAATTCAAATTGTCTCTTTTCCAAACACGTTTTAGATTTTAAGAAACCATAATCCCCATTGATAGATCTATTGCAAATGCATTTAAGTTTCCAGATAGGATCTTAAAATTCAATTCAAATGCATTTAAGTTAGTTGCGTACAATTTTAATAATAATTACAAATAGCTATAATTGCATGATGTTTTTAAGAAAAGCTATATTGATGTGTCCATTTATTCTTTTTTTTTAAAAGAAAAATAATTTTATTAATTCAAACTAGCAATATATCGATAAAAACACAGACACAAATTCACTAAAAATCATAGAGGATGAAACAACACCTATGTTAATAGCATAATAAATCGACTCAAAGCCTACAAATTTCATAATACTATAATGATTAGCATACCTATGACTTCAGTTCTGCAACATACTGACAGTCATAATCTGATTCATTGTCCCTATTTGATAGAATATATTTTGCTTGTCTGAATCATTCACACAAAAAAGTCTCATCAAGATGTAAAACAAAATGTTGCAACAAAACAACAAAAATCAAACGTTGCAACAAAATGACAAAAACCAAATGCTGCAACAATATGATGAAATCACGAAAATAAAATAAAATCTGAATTTATGTGAAGTAACCACTTATTTAAAAATAAATCGATAAAAAATGTGTAAATGGGTGATTTTATGCCATTCTCCCCCTTGTTTAAGGAAAATGAGCTGCTATAAAAATAAATGAAAGTTTAGACAAACAGAGTTTCCTTTTATTCGATGTTCATGCCTCGGACTTGTATTCATAATTTATAAAATATAAGATAATAAAAAACAATGCCTTCAATTAAAGGCCAAGTAATCAATAACAAACTTTATATATACATGAATAATTATTGGGATTGGCTTCTAACAAATTTTTAAATCAATTATATATATATTGAATTGATTTTTAAAAAAAAAAGATCAATCAATTCTTTCTAAAGCAAGTACAGAAACTATCATTGCACACTTTCTGGAGTAGCAGAAGAGCGCCTTTGTAATCTTTTGAGCAAACATGAGAGAACTTTTATCATCTTTACCAATAAGAATAGACATACAAACTGTTAATGTTGCTCAAAACGTACAATCTTAAGAGCAATCTGCGTCTACTTCTGCTGAATTCCATATACAAACTTCCAATTCAACCTGCCCAGAAGCGCTTATAAAACGAAATGGAATCAAAAGAAAATCCATAGGAGGAAAACCTTCCACTCTGCCTGGAAAATACTCTGTCAACGATTTCAATCTAAGTGAGCTAATTCCTCTACATGCTACAATGTCATATAAGAACTTTTCCTTTGTTGAGCTTGGCCCTACGCATGTTATTGTGACTGTATTCCCAAAGCTTTCAGTGCTCCTGCTGAGAAGAAAAAGAACACCATCTTCTTCTGCTTGAAGAACAAGGAATTGTTCATTTGTCCCCAGTGAGATGGACAAAGGACTGTTGTATCTGAAACGCCGACCAGTGTCCCAATGCTTACTGCCGAAGTGCAGAGACAATTGTTCAGATGAACCGACGAATTTACAGTTCAGAAGGGGACATATGCAAGGTGAAAAAATGCATGTTTCTTCATGATCATCATTACTATCCAGGACACTTTCGCATCCATACTCATTGTTTCGGCAGTGTCTTCCAACTGGTTCAGTTAACACCACAGTTTCCCCGCATATTAGACTACTGCTTGTGACAATGTTGGGCATGTCTGTCTGCAGGAAGATGTATACAAAATTAATTGTTGCAAAGGAAACTTTTATTATCTAAAATTCATGCCAACAGATTGCAAAGAAGGGGCCATGTAAAAATGTTTTCTGTTTCTCACTAAAACATAAACAAAATCTATGTATTGCAGTCTTTGCATTCTTTAATCACATTAACAATGTTTAGTATAAATAAATTTCATAAGTTTTTATAGAGATTTTAAAAAATTTATTTGCAAATCCAAGTTCAGTCTATTTGGTGTAAATTAAAATTCATTTGGATTTCTAACTAATTAAACGCATGAAATTAGTTATAAGTCTATCAAATTTGATAGAATTTCCAAATGAATTCTACATTTATGTGGTCTTTTATTATGACAAAAACACATAATTTAAATATCATTTTTCATTTCCTTTTTCTACCTCTTGATTCAAAATATGCAAGGGGAAATTTTTGAAAAACCATAATATCAAATTGAAATGAAAATTTATTCCAAACACAATATTCATTCAATTTAAAACGAATTCTAAAGTTATTATTTAACTCACTAAATGTAAGAATTCATTTACAAATGAAATGAATTCTTCAATGGATTTAAATCAAACAATTATCTATGAATATGCAATCATCTAAATACAGATTCAACTTACTAAAAGCAACATAAAGAAGCACTATGAGAAGAAGCAGAGAATATATGTATATAGATATAGGCGTCTTTGTCAATTATGGATTTTGAATTCTCTTTTAGTTGGATTAGGCTTTTCTAACATCTATTATTTCCAATTCTGCAATCTTTGGAAAGGTAAGAATGCATTACAATTTTTTTCTCTCAGCATTAACTCCAAATTCTAAGTTTTAGCCAAGTCCAATTTTCTAACAGAATGGACACCCTATATTACATCTTATCACTACCACAACTCACATTCAGACCCAAACATACTGTGATTGAAGATAACACCAAAAAGGCCACATCAATAAACCAACCAAATGAAGGTTTATCATTCAAAGGCATTAAAAAAGAAAGGTCATGGCTCCTTTTAGTTTGGAGTCTCTGGGCAGGAATTGATCCAATACTGTTTCCTGAGGTCAAGCCTCAGAGCTTAAACCCAAACAGCATGTCATAGTTAATTGATATCAATGCATAGGTGGGAACATAAATCTTAGTTCTCACCTCCTCACCATTATCAAGTGCATGGCTGGTGAGGAGCAAGAAGAGATCCAAAAGCAATGTCAATACAAGAGGCAAAAAGACAGAATTAATTACCTCTTCTGCTGTAACCTCATTTAATATTTCTTTGTCAACCTACAAAAAAAGAGCATAGGATTGAGTACCTCTCCTGCAGTAATATTTCCTTGAACTTTCATCTTGTCAATAATCCAAAAGTGTTTGTAACATATATTGCCCAGTTAGCTTTCTGACAAAATGAATATACCAAAGACAAAAATAGCATTGGTATGACACTATAATGACTACCTTGTCTCTGTCCTGTTCAATGTCAGAGATATGCACAACACCAGTGCTTATATTCCCATTTACAATGCCATCTACATAGCTCCTGTTCCCTGATGACCTGACAACAATGCACCTATCCTTGCATATCACCTGAATAGGAGCACCAAACTTAGACAAATCCATATCTATTTCATATTGTTGCGGGTCGCAAACATTCAAGCAACCAATTTCAATTACCTCTCCAAGACCATATCTGCCAAGCTCTCTTTCTCGTTTTTCCCTTCCAGTAATCTCTTCCTCACCCCATGAAGATAAGCAGGGCACTGGAGCAGGATCTAAAGCACCAGATCCTTCAATTGAGATGGTCTCGTAATAAAAGAGCTGAGAAGCAATAGAACTTCAGAGATAATTTGGGATGCAGATAAATGCCTGAAGATGAGTACAAATGTAGTTCACCTGAAGGAACAACAGACAGCCACCCACTGCACGTTGCTTCCCTTGGCGAAAACGGGTCACCTCTCTAACTAGACGGTCAAGTAAGAACTTTCCCCAGTTATACTGATGGACAGTATCCATATTTATCAAGAAGTGAAGAAATGAAGGACTAACGTCCAACCTTGCGGTTGGAGATAAAAGTGTGCCGAGTGCATAGAGAACAAATGATCTCTTAAATTCCTCTCCTGCTTCTGGAACCTTCAACCGCTCTTCTAGAAGGCTAACTGAAATCCCACGATTTGAAGCATTATAGCTTCGACGTAGATCTGCGATCAAATCATCGGGTCCTGAATTAACCACATCCTTCCCGCTAGCTGTTAATCCCATTACAAACTCCACATCTTTTGGAGATAAAGGAATGTGGCTGCCACAAATCTCCAAGCTGCGGCCTGCAGTATTGAACCTCTGCAATAGCCAAAGGCACAAGCTGCGGCGCAAAGTCCGACATCTAAGACCAAGGAGGCTGCCGAATCCCATGTCCTTCACTGCATCCTTCTGCTCTAATGTAAGGCGCTGTAGCACATTGAATAAACGGCCAGGAGAGCATCTTGTCACTAGCTTAGTCTGCAATAGCAAACTGTCAAATTTATCTGATAAAATGCATATAATGGCAAAGCAGCACAAATATAAGCACAAACCTGTTTCCTTGGCTTGGGGGTACGAGCAGGAGCTGTGCTCAAGTAATTATCCCACACTTCACGAGCACGCTTAGTGTATTTTGCTTTCTCCTCTAGGTTCATTGATTTCCAAGCATCTGATGCTGCCTTTGTTGCCTGGATTGGAAAAGGAAATTGTATCTAATGCTGCCTCCAAAAGTATATTATAGGCATTGTCTATCAATTTTGAAAGGTAACAAGTGGCTCACAGCTTTAAGGCCGGATGACTCAGGATGTGAAGCACTGTACTCCTTGATAAACTCTCGGCTATTGCATTTTATGTAAAGATAAGTATGTATGCAGCCAAAAAAAAAAAACCAAAATATGAATCTGTCTTGAGAAAGTGTGCTTTACCTAAAATGCACCCATGAGCATGCAGGACGAGGAGTACCCAATTGGTTCTTTTTCTTTTTCCTTTTTCCCTCTAACTCAATTTTATCTTCAGCCTTTCTCTTTGCAATTGCAAAATCTCCATCACTCAGCACCTGATATTTGGATTTGAAAGAATTGCTGTACTTTAGAAATATTCAAAAGCAGTTTTCCCATGTTATATATGATTTAAAATGAACAAACTGTGTCTACTAAGTAGTGATAAGCATAATCAATATAGAAGCTCATGCTTTATTATAGCAGGTTGTTCAAATTCAAGTAGCACATGTACATTGGACAACCAAATCAGTTATAAATCAAAACCCACAAGGATGGGAAGCAATTATCACTACAAGCACATTCACTAAAAAAATATGTGAGGCCAAAAGAACAAGAACAGTTTTTGAGATCAATACAGCCATCATGAATCAAAGCAATACATACTGAAGTGCAAGAACATTCAAGAATATAGAGGTGGATCACACAGTTAACAAAGCGCTTCAGTCTAATTCTAAACAGAAACATAACTAGTCAAACAGAACCTCATTATGCAATCTCCAAAAGTCCTCACGCCATTCAAAGTTACAATTCCTGATCTTCTAAGTTATGTTACTTCAAGACTAGTCAACCTATGCTATGTTACACTAGAGGGCACCTAATGTTTCTCCAATAGGGCACAAAACCACTCTACCCAGATCCTGCAATGCAATTTTTCTTTCATATATCATCAATGCCATAGCAAACTGTTTTAAAAAAACACACACACGCACAAAAGCCCCTTTCTTTATTTCTGGGCAGCAAAACTCGCACAACATAGTTAAGAACAAAACCACTAAATGTTTAAAATACTCAATAAATTCAGTGCCTACAGCTAAATTATGCCATATTGATGTATAACAATGATGCCCAAATAAATGCAAAAATGGAACAACAAAAATTGATAAATAAAACAAGAGAAACAAAACCATTTCTCTTGCGTTCATCAGGAAGCGCCCAAAAGCTGATGAATTACGATTGTCGAGAAAAGGGCATTTAGGGTTTGAAAAATTGAAAGGAAATTTCAGCTACGGAGCTTTCGTTTGCATGGAATTTGCAGTGGTAGTTAAAAAATTGCAGAATCGTAGCGTAGCAATGGCGTCGTGCTGTTCTACTGTTGTACTTTCTCGTTTGATTATTGTGTTAGTTGGGTGTAACGCCCAAAAGCTTCACCAAAAGGGCTTCTTACCAATTTAGAGGGTGAAAAATAAAAGATTTTTTTTCCAATTTAGGTTGCTTTTGAAATTAATTTCCAATTTAGGTGAAGAATTAATTAAAAAAATATTTCACCATTAGGATCAGTAGTAAATTTACCATTTCTATTGGTGTAAATATTTTTATAAAAATAAATAAATAAATAAAGCTACTTCCGTTAAGTCAATTAAATATGTAAAAAGTGCAGTCTGTCAAACTAGCGGATTTCATTATTTAAATAAAAAAATAGAATTCCACCGAATTGATGGGCGGAATTCTATTTTTTTTTTATTAAAATAATGAAGTGAAAATGAGATCTGGTACATTTGCTCAAATAATGTTTTTTGTATTAATATAATGTTTTTGAGGGATTTGTTACATTTGTTGAAAATGGTGCCTCTCTCTACTTGGGCCATTCCTTTTCTATTTACTTTTTCCAAATTCGATTTTTTCTCGTAATCTTTTTTTTATTAGTATTTTAATGTTATTATTATATTTCATCAATATAATATAAAATATAGATTATATAATAATTTTAAATAATCATAATAATAATTCGACATCTTCTTGAACCAATAATAATAATATTATTATTATTATTATTATTCAACTATTTTAAAATATTTTACCTTAATGTCCTACTCAAATAGTTAGAACTCCAGCTCATCAGAATTTGAAAAAAAAAAAAAAAGTATAAAAACCCGTGTAGCTTGCATGCAAGACGTGACGATAGTCATATTTTTTTTAAAAAAATTATATTTTTATTATTAAATATTAATTTAATTATAAAAAATAGTAATATTATTTTCTATTATGTGCACCCCTTTAATAGGTGGAAGGACTTGGTTCAAAACTCAGTTCCAACATTTTTTTTATTTTCTTAGATTTTTTAATTTTTTATTACTTTTTTACTGTTATAATAATAATTATTATTATTATTAAATATCATTTAACTTATATAATTATTAAATTTATTAAGTATACTATTAATTAAATTTATAATTTTATTATATTCAGTATATATATATATGTAAACATCTGATTCGGTCGGCCTGTGTTAAGGGACAAATTAGGAATGCTCGGTTTAATCGACTTGTTGTTAAGCCCAATGATAAGAATGTGAAACTTGAACATAAGAACAAATCCTGAATCTCCAATTGAAAATTAACTTGAAAGCATAAAAGCCTCAAAAGCCCAAAACTTAACCTAATTGTCCAAAAATAACTCAGGCCCACTTAGTCCAGTACAGGCCCAGGCCAAAGAGGCGTCGCCTCAGTGCAATGAGGCGATCGCCTCTTTGGTAGCTGCTGCAGAGGCGATTGCCTCATCATAGAGGCGCCGCCTCTATGGCAGGCCACTTGCAACTGCATTTAATACAGCTGTAACCATCGTGGCCAAGTGATGCGGGACGCACACCCCAGACCTAATTTTGCGTAAGGAAGAGATTTTTAGGGATAAAAGAAAGGCTATAGCGATTCATGATGAGCTAGAAAGCCTAGAGGCATGGGCAAGGTAGGGGATAAAAGGGAAAAAAGAAGAGAGAAAGAGGGAGAGAGGAGAAAAAGAAAAGAAAAAGAACCACTGCAAAAACAAGGAAGGGGAGGACCTCTGAAAAACATAGAAAGACGTTCTTGAGAGAAGAGGAAGAATCTAAGTCAAAGCAAGTCCACATTCCTTAGGAGAGAAAGGAGAAAAGCTTATATCAAAGTGAAACTCATACCTAAGTGGAGATCACACTCAAAAGCACATCTCTAAGGGTCCATCACTTTGGTAAAATTTTACATCTAAATACTTTTTTATAACTTCATCATTTTTGTGTTTAGTTTGCATGTGACTAAGTTGTTAGTATACTTTAGGTATATTTTAGGTTTATTTCGCTTGCTAATCTACCTCATTGATATGATCCCTTAAACTATTGCATGTAGTTGTAATTTGGCACCTGTTGGATGTGTGTATGCAAGTATTTCTTGCTTAGAGTAGAAGTTTGATTATTTTGAAAGTCAAGAAGAGCCTGTTGATCAGAGGTGTCGCCCCTTGTCAATGAGGCGATCACCCCTTCACAGGATGACTGATACATGAACAGGACAACCAATTGTTTGGCTCTTCTCTCTGTATGAAATTCTGTATAATGTTTACTTCACATGCTCCTTCCGCCTTTATACGTAATTATTTCATTGCATAATGATGATTATCTTGGACGTTTGAGGGTTTTTTTAGCTTGTGATGTGAAAACCTTCCTTAGAACGTTATTTGTAAATATTATTATAGCTAATGTTGTGTTTTACAAGGGGAAGCTAACTATGTGTCTATTGCAGGAAATACTTGATGATTCACATCATTGAGCAATTACTTTGAGTAGCTAACTCCTTTAGTACTTTTTGTCCGTATAAGTAGTTTATTATTAGTTTACTTTTAGCATATATATGGTTTACTTTCTGTATATTATTCTTTTATTTTGCCCCAAAGCATTGTAATCCCTAATCCCTTTCCCCATTTGAGTCAAATGTATGGTTGTAAATTATTACTTATTTTATTTTTGTTGAATATTGGGACTTAAAAGCATGAAATTGAATTAATGTGCAAATTTGGACTTAACCATAAAACTTGAAAATTGGATGGAGGCAAGTGCAATTTTGAATGTAAATAAGGAAATAATTAAATAATTAAAGGAAATAAAAACAGAAAACACAAATGGAGGCCAACCGCAAGGTTGGGTGAGCATTCAAACGCTCATACCTAGTTTCTGAACCCAATATTTGATTACGGCTTTTGGGAACTTCTGTGGAATCCAGTTGTTGTACAATATGTCCCGATTTTTATCCAGGTGGCGAGCCCATCTCTAAATAGGCCCAAAACCTATATCATATTTCTAAGTGGGCCTTGAGCCCACACAGTGCCATGGTCACCAAACACTTAGGCGCACGCTAAACCCCGTCGCTTACAGTGGCGACTCCATTGGGATAGAGAAATTGATTCCAGTGTTTTGCATTTTATCATCTTTAATTATTTTCTTATTTCTTCCTGCATTTATGCATTCACTACATATTTTGCACACAATGAGCACTTCAGTCCCAAACAAACCCGATAATAGTTAATACTTCGCTACCTACATTTCACTCAAACATTTTGCATATAATGAGCACTTCAGTCCCAAATAAACCCGACAATAGTTAGTACTTCGCTGCCTACATTTCACTCAAACCTGTGGTGGAATATTTGATTATTGTCACTCACGACACGTACTAATCCGCATTGTTTAACCCTTAAGTAGGGAGACGTATATGGATGTATATCGTTGTGGGAGCCAAAGCCTTTTTACCCAAGACTCAAGCCTATGTAACGACCTAGTAACTATCCTTAAGAACTTTCCCCACATGCATGTGTGTTATGCCATATAATGGACCCTTAAAATAAGTCTTGAGCCCATCAATAAGCAATCCAAGGTAAAATGGGCCCTTGTGTCCATCCAAAGCCCATTATAAATAAACTAAGTCAATAAGGGCCTCTCATTCCTATCCATGACCCATTTCAAGTGGGCCTTAACAAGTGAGTTTATGGTGCTAAGGACCTTGGCTCATAGGAAAGGGACTCGGGCTTTATTTAAAGGACCCGTTACTTATCTAAATCATTTTAAGAGTTATCTTGCATACATCAGTTTTGTTATCCCCCGTTAATAATTAAAACCCAAGCTAAAAATCCTAGGGCAAGATACTCGCTATTGAATACATGTGTAGGAGAAATAAGGGCAAAAATTTGCACGTTTAAGCTTCGTATTTTGGTTTTGTGTATCTTCTTTTTTTATTTGTTTCTTAAGTTCCCTTAAAATAAAGTGGACTTGCATATCATGCATACACATCATGCATCATTCTAACATATAATTTTGCAGCATTATAAATCTTTCAAGCTCATCAAGGTGGGTCCGAATTAGTTTAGGTCATTTAGTCAAAAATCCAGAAGTGGGAATGGCAAGTGGTTTTGATCCAAAGGCATTTAAGGCACAATTAAAAGACAAAGTGCTTGTAGAAACCCGGTCTATGATAAGGGAGATAATGGGGGAAATTACTAAGCTCATTAAGGAGAATCAACCGGTACAGTCGTCCAATGTGCCACCAATCAATCTGATAGATCTCGATGAAGAGATCCCAATTAAGGAAAGGGAAGAAGATAATGTAACGATGTTGGCCAACCTATTAAACTAGAGAAATATGAACCCAACTGAAGATATAGGGCAAACTGAGTGGGCCAAGAGCATGACCAAGGCTATGAACCAAATGCAGATGATGATGAAGGAGAAGGGCATCGTCGCCCCTCTAGATTATGTCGATCTAAATCTGGAAAGGGAAGATGAACCGCTACCCTGTAAATTTAAATTTCCTGATATGAAAAAAAACTCTAGTGCCAAGGATCCTCATTTACACCTGAAGCAGTATGTGACTTATATAAAGGCCACTAAGTTGACTGAGAGCCAGATCATCAAGCAATTCCCTATATCACTAGAGGGAGCACCGATCCGCTGGTACTACACTTTGGAACCATATGTTCAATTAGATTGGAAGGAATTATGTGCCACTTTTATAAAGCAATATGGCTTCAATATTCAGTTAGAGGTGTCCCTAAAAGATCTGTAGAACACCAAGCAAAAATTTAATGAGTCCTTTATTGATTACTTGACTCATTGAAGGGGAAAGCTATCTTTGATGAGGCATAGGCCTGCTGAGTCAGATCAATTAGTCTTGTCAATAGAGGGGTATGTCCCAGTATTGTCTAGAAAGTTGAGAAATTTAGGGATTAGAAACTTTAAAGAATTGTACAGGTTTAGGGTCCAAAAAGAGTCAGATTTGGCTTAAGAGAAAAAATTCTTCAGAGGAAGGTCTGAGGGTAAGGAAGGAGCTGGCTCAAGTGGTAATGTTCATATCAATGCTATCTAACCACCAAGCAACAGTGTACAAGTTAATGCAGTTAAACAGGCTTAGATATTTTTGAATTTGGGACACCCTCTATCCAAGGTCCTTGACAAGCTTATTGAGAAAAACCTACTGCAGCCTTTACCTTCACAATAACCCTTACCCAGTGCTAACCCAAAGCTTTTCTATAAGTTTAACCAGACTATCGGACATGACATTGATAGTTATGATTGATTAAAGCATGAAATCTAAGACTCGATTAACTCAGGTAAAATTACTGACCCAGAAACCAGAAAGCCAAATACATAGACCAACCCCTTGCCTAACTACCAAAATATGCCGCCACCAAATACACCCATTTTGATGGTCAACATTGGTCTAATGAAGGATAAATTCCTAAATTCCTTCATGGATGTCATATATAACTCCATAAAAACTGAACCTGAGAACCTAAAACCAAGTAAATGATCCACGAAATTGCATGTGCACATATTGGATATATGGAGTTCCGATGATGAAAGCGAGGGACAGGTTAGCCTATGGGACAACAAAAGAAGTAGACCAGGTCAGTTTGTGGAGAAGGTTGAAGGAAAGAGGGAAGAACCTGAGATTGCCAAGTCTGAGCCTAAAAATATAGAAAGTTCAGAAAAAAGGAAAGAAGCAAAGCAAAGTAAGGAAACTATTGCTAGTGTCTAGGAGTTACTTAGGCATTCCAAGGATCATAAGGAGGCCCTAGTTTTGGCACTGGATTAGAAAAAGATCTCGACTAGTTGTACCCCAGAATAAATGGTCAGATCACTAATGGAAACCCCTCAAAGGACGATAACATTTTCTAATAACGACCTGCCTTTAGAGGGGAGGGACCACTATAAGGCTCTATTTATCAAGGCTGAGGTGATGGGAAAAATGACTTGTTGTGTGATGGTCGACAATGGTTCCATTATCGATGTGTGTCCATTGAAGATTCTGCCAAAGTTAAGGTTGACGGTGGCTGACTTAAAGCCTTATGAAGTAGTTATCAAAGCCTATGATGACACCAAGAGGTATGTAGAAGGAACATTCAGGGCATTGGTCAAAATGGGACCTATAGAAGCTTGGGTTGACTTGCATGTAATTGATATCCCAATGACATTTACCATTTTATTGGGAAGGCCATGGTTTCACCCCTTGGGCAACGTCCCACCTGTTGGGATTTCGTGATACAAACGTAGTAAAAAATTAAAATTTTATCACGTTCCCAAACCTAGATCCATGTAATTCGACTACTTGACTAAATCTAGAGTTTTAAGAATCTCACCAAAATGTAGAAGAGGCAAGATTTTCTGAAAGGATGAGAGGAGGTTCACACCGGTGACACTTTACCTCGAGCTTTTTGCTTTGGTTGTTCGGATCAAGATGTCTCCAAAAGGATGCGTCCTCTATAGGTATCCACACGAATAACCCTTCACAAAATGAATTGAAGTGTATGCTAGCAACTTTCTTGATTGTCTCACAAATCAAGAACAAAAGAAAAACTCTATGTTTATTTTCTAGGAAGAGAGAAAACCCTTTTTGGAGGCAAGGAAAAAATAACTATATTATACCTTAGAGAATATAACATATTTATAAACTCCAAATTAGGGTTTCACTGGTAATTTCCATTTATTACATTCTGATTTTGTTTTAAAAACAAATCAAAAATAATATCTTATTTATTTAAAATAACATTTATCTTAAATAAATAAATAAAACACTTTAATTATTTATTTCCATAGAGTTTATTTTGGGCTTATTAAACCCATAATCGTTTTGGGCTTGTTCTAAGTGTGTGACCATATAGGTTCACATAACATTGGCAGTGGGCCTAAATCTCTATTTAGGCCTACAATTCATAAGTGGCCTCTAGCAAGACATTATGACTACCTAAGTCATGTGAAGTCAATAATCCGACATAACCTAATTACAGTGAATTTTATTGTCCTTTTATCACATGATATCTTAATTGAACATAAGGCATAGAATGTCATCCTTACATAGTTCAACATTCTGACTTGATTCCACGTAGATTGAAAATGATAACTCTTTATCAATTCATTTCAGCATGGCCATGCATTTTCCTTCAGTCTATCTCATCAAGGGGCCCATAGATATCTTTCTCATATTAATAAGGGATAAATTCCTTTTAAATCACTCACATTCCTCACATAACTAATTTCATATCCAACAACATCCTATTTAATTGTTCGGTTAAAGGCAATGTTAGAATGTGTCAAAACATAAAATAGCTATGTAGAAATCCATGATGATTTCAAGGTCAAAGGACCAAAATAAAATTACTGTGATGAGAAATACTTATGACAATATTCTATGTAGTATTCTCATAGTGGGTCAACCCAATACATGATCTCTCATCATGTACCTATGAGTTTACTCAATATTTCATATTTATGATTAGTAAAACATAACCATCAGTCAACATCATACTAGCCTTAATACTTTAACATTTATATAATTAATAAATGGCTAGGGATAATTAGAATAGAACTTTTCTTTTAATCTAAGGGTTATACTATCAAGTCACATACTTGGTGGCCTTAGTAAGAATTAACCATTCATAAAATCAAATGATAATGAAATACCTCTTTATTAATAAAATAAGAAAGTCAATGCATAATCAAATGATTGACCTAGTGCATATCACTAACACCATCCACTATTCACTAGAAAATTAAGTTCCCTCATGAAGGAAGGGTTGTCACCATCTCCGCTAAAACTGAAGTCGTTGTAGCTACATTGAAGTTAACCCTCAAAAAGATCTCCATAAGCCCCAGTTTTGAGGTTTATATAATATACAAAGACGAGATGGATGAAAAGGTTTTGAAGATGATGCGTAGCATAAGGTTTATGCTCGGCATGAGGTTGGGAAGAGATCAGAGCGGACCTTCAGAATTTATGAAAAACAAGGTGCCTGTTTAAAGCATGAACTAGGATTCAAAGGCGTTGATGATACTAAGGGAAATATAGATATCTGGGGCCAGTCTGAAGAAAAGGAAGTGGAAAATATGGCTGAAAAGAATACTCTATAGGAGATCTTTATAAAGGAAAGCATCGAGTACCCATACAATGGAACTCCAGAACCTCTCCTGATGACTAAGGAAGTTATTCTAGGGTTTAAAATCTTTACCAAATTTATGAACAGAGACAAGGGTGTTGCTGTTGAAGAAGTCCCTACTAAGGAATTAGTGTTGGCTGAAGAAGAATTTAAAGGGAATGAAGCTACCTCAAAGTTGAAAGGCATTGATGATCAAAGCAAAAAGCTTAATTTTGAAGCCTACATTCTCAACTCTATTATAGATGTCTTTTATGATGACTATGATGTTTCTTTTGCTTCTCTATTTGAAATTGATGATCTTTTCTTTTCAAAAGTGAATGCAATGAAGTCTGAATTTGCTTATTTGTATGATGTGTTCCCTAATGGTTATTCTATTTGTAATGATCATTTCATGCATATATTTAACATTAATTCCATGCAAACTGAATCATTTAATTTAGGTACAAATGATAATCCTAAAAATATATTGCTTGCTTCTGGTTTAACTCATGATGAGAGTGAAAAAATGAAAGAAATCTTAATAAAGAGACATAAAGTATTTTCTTAGAGTTACGAGGACATGCCCAAAATTGACAAGGAGATCTCAAAATATAGGAACTTATATATCCCACATAGCACCAATAAAGCAAAAGCAAAGGAGGTTAAGGCCGAAATGGGCTCTCCTAGTCAAAGAAGAAGTCGAGAAACAGTTAAAGGCAAAGTTTCTAGAAGTGGTAGAGGACACCCAATGGTCAACAAACATAGTTCTTGTTCCTAAGAAAGATAGGAGGCTCAGAGTATGTGTGGACTGCCAAGATATAAATAAGGCCTGCCCCAAAGATGACTTTTTGCTACCACACATCGATACGCTAATTAATAGCGCAGCTTCCAACGTGATGTACTCTTTCATGGATGGATTTTTAGGATATAATCTGATCATGATGATGGTAATGAATAAGTTAAAGACATCCTTCATTACCTAATGAGGTGTATACTGTTACCAAGTGATGCCTTTTGGATTAAAGAACGCAGAGGCCACTTATTAGAGGATGATGACTACTTTGCTGTATGACATGATCCAAAAGGAGCTAGAAGTTTATATGGATGATATGATAGTGAAATCTACAACTAGGGAAGGACATTTCGAGGCACTAGACAAGTTTCTAGCAAGGGAAAAAAAGTACAATCTCAGTCTGAATCCAAAGAAGTGTGTTTTTGGGAAATTATTGGAACAAATTATCAGTCAGAAAGGGATAAAGGTGGATCTGAATAAGATTAAAGCAATCAGGGATATGCCCGCGCCAAGGAACGAAAAAGAGGTCCGAGGGATCTTGGGCGCTTATAGTATATCAGCAGATTTATAACTAAATTGATGACTGTCTGCAATCCCATCTTTAAGCTCCTAAAGAAAGATCAGCCCATGAAATGGCATGAAAGGTATCAGCAAACCTTTAAAGCTATCAAGGATTATCTAATGAATCCTCCTATTTTGCAACAGCCAAGGTTGGGTAAAGCCTTAATCCTATATCTGGCAATTGAAAAAGACACAATAAAGGCATTGTTGGCATATAAAGGCGAAGAGAAGATAGAGCATGCTATATATTACTTGTGTAAGAAGCTTCTGCCTTATAAAACTAGTTACAGCCTTATGGAGAAGACGTGCCTAGCAGTGATTTGGGCAACGAAAAAACTTCGACACTACTTTCAGTCTTACAAAGTGCAGGCAGTTTCCAAATATGATCCCTTAGGTATCTCCAATAGACCCCGTCTCTTATAGGAAAGTTGGCTAGGTGGCTCGTTCTACTCACAAAATTAGACATAAAATATATAGCCAAGAAAATGATAAAGAGGAGAGTGGTAGCAAGCTTTCTGGCATAGAGGCTAGTAGATGATGACCAAGAATGGAAGTTAGAGTTTCCTGACAAACATCTGGGGGCAATAGAGGTACAAGGTTGGGAAATGTATTTTGATGGAGCTATTAACAATAAAGGGGCAGGAATAGGTGTGATTTTGGTTATACAAGAGGGAGAGATAATCCTGATGGCAAAAAGACTTAAGTTTGAGGTAACCAATAACCAAGCAGAATGCGAGGCCTCCATTTTTTGTCTAGAGGCATTACGCGGTACAGGGGCAAAGAATTTTACCATGTACGGGGACTCCATATTAGTCATAAAATAAGCTACTGAAGAGTAGGAGATAAAGGAGGATAGATTGCATCTGTACTGGGAATATCTGGCTACTATCTTGTGCTCATTTACTCAGTGTAAGTTTATTCACTTGCTGAGAGAAGGAAACTAGATAGCTAATGCCTTAGCCATATTGGCCTCTATGTAGGAAAGTGGGAAATAGCTAAAGGCCAGACCCTTAATTCTGATAAAATCTCAAGGCCCTTGTTATAAAGAGGTGAGAGTGACTAGTCGACACTGCTGAGAAGACTTTATTTTATGACTTACAAAGATATCTAAAGACTAGGCAATTTATGGATGGCATTGATAAGAAAGAGAGGATATCCTTGCAAATGTTATCTCGACAGTTCATAAGCCACAATAGGATATTGTATAAAAGAATGTCAACTAGGGTACACCTCAGATGTATTGAAAAGGATGAATTTCGAAAGCTTATGAAAGTGATTCATAAAGCAGTATACGGGCTACACATGAATGGGACAGTCTTGGCAAAGAAAGTAGCTCGTCAGGGGTACTTTTGGCTCACTATGGAAGCAGATTGTGTTAGATTTGTAAAGAAATGTCACAACTGCTAAACTTATGGTGATGTTAGCCACTTACCATCTATGAAATTTTAGGGAATGACTTCTCCTTAGCCATTTTCCATATGGGGGATTGACATCATAAGAGAGATAAGGCCAAAAGCATCTAATGGTCATCGGTATATTATTATGGCTATCAATTACTTCTCCAAGTGGGTTGAGGCTGAATCTTATGCTATTGTGGGTTTAAAGAAAATGCTGAGGTTCATAAAAAAGAATATAATCTACAGGTATGGTTTACCGCGCCACATTATTACAGACAATGGGGTTCAATTTTGAGCAAACAGCTACACTGCTAAAAGATTACAAGATCGAGCACCATAGATCATCTCCATATAGGCCATAAGAAAATACGGCAGTGGAAGCAGCCAATAAGAATGTGAAAAAGATCCTGGCCAAAATATTAAAGAATTACTGAGATTAGGCGGAATACTTACAATTCGTATTGTGGGGGTATCGAACCACTACCAGAACCTTGACATGGGTCACTTCATACTCCGTGATTTATGGATGTGAGGCCATTTTGCCCGTGGAGGTTGAGATAAGGTCATTGAGAGTCCTGCTAGAATCTAAGCTCCCCGAGTATCAGTGGGTGGAGAGTCGATTGGCTTAATTAACATTGTTAGATGAAAAGAGGATGAAAGGTATGTATTATTCTTAGTTGTATAAAAAAAAGAATAGCCCAGGCCTACAATAAAAAGATCAAGCCAGGAAAGATTCAAGAAGGGGATTTGGTGTTGAAGCTTACAAAGTCGATCATGATCAACCCTCAAGGGAAATTCAAGCCCAATTGGAAAGGATCGTATCTAGTAAAGAAGTTATTTTCAACGGGTGCCACCATTTTATCTTATATAGAGGGGAATGAGTTCAAGGAGCCTGTCAACCTGGACAAACTCAAGAATACTTTCTATGAAAAATCTTGCTAAGGGGAAAACCTCAAAAAGAGGCTGTCTAGGAAAAAATTAGAGACCAAAGAAAAAAAAATAAAAAATAAAGGAAAAAGAAAAAAAAGAGTCTTGCTAGATTGAAAACCTCAAAAGAGGCAGTTCAGGAAAAAGTTAAGGACGTGTAAAAGTAGAGAGAGAGATGCAAAATGGTTAGTTGAAAAACTTGCAAGGGCAAGCCAACTAATAATATGAGATGTACCAGAAGCGAAATGTATATACATATTGTGCTTAAACTAAATGAAATAGATTGCTTCATGTCATGACCCAAGATAGGGGGCTATGACCAGCGCTAGGGAATGAAAATTTTTTTGAATCCGAAACCCGTAGCAAGCCTTTAAAGAAAATATAAAAGCATGCAATAATAATATAATTAATAAAATATCTTGTAGCAAAAATTAAAATCTCATAAGTAACAATATAACTCAACCACTGATTTAATAACACAAATCCATCTCATATATTAAAATCTTTTAATACAAATTCTCGATTTCAAACCTTTAAAATATAAATCTCAAACCTTTAAAATATAAATCTCAAACATATATAATACATACTGCTCACTAAAACAACTACTGCAGTGTCTAGAATACAAAATAAAATCAACTAAGCAGTTTACATAATAAAGCCGGGGCAGAAGAAATCCAACGTAAAGGTTGCTACTGAGGTCTGAGGACGAAGAATCTCCTAAAAAATAAATCAACTGAGGGGAGTCAGACCTCACTGAGTGAATTTTTATAATATTTATACATGCATAGCTAAATGAAAAATGCACATATTCAATAGTATATATAATAAATATATATACAGGCAAATACACACGGATGCAGCAAAAATCACTTTTATATAATACTGAAAATAATAACCGTTTATGAAGGATCAAATAGAACCCTAAATGATCACAACCTCAAACAGTGTTAGACAACACTCTAGCCATACAAGCTCACTTATTCTAAATAAATTCATATGTTCCATTTGGACAGTAGACTGGCCCCGAGACACTAAGTTAACTAAGCTCCAACAATCTGACTTTCAGTGTGATTGGCCCTGAGACACTTGGTTAACCAAACTCCAGCAATCACAATCTCAAATCACATCTCACATCAAACAAATCAGTCTGATCAATATCCATAAATAGTTTAGTAATTTAACTTAAATTCTATCGTCGTACCGGTACGTACTCAGTTCTAGTGCCGCCCACTAGGTAGCATGTTTTATTAATATCCTTCATTTAAAATAAATCCATACATTCATAAAATAAATGATGCATGACTTTAATTAAAATAACAATATAAACCATATATATACTAGAAATATACCAAAAAAAAAACCAAGTATATTTCGAGTATATATATGTCAAATAAATTCAGTTTAATTACAAAATAAACCAGAAATAAATTATTTATATATACTTAAAACATTTTAGGTATAATTCAATAATAAAACATGCATTTAATTTAAAATATACCAAAGATATACCAAAATATACCTAAAATATACCTAAGAAATTATTAAATTATTTATGCATATTTCATAACATTTAAACATCCATTTCTAAAATATGCAATCTTAATACACGTATATATAAAATAACAATTCACAGTTGTGCACTCCACGAGATGGATCCGACGGGCCTGGTCCACTAGGCCTCGGTCTCGATGCAACTAAACAAATAAACGACAACACGAAATTAGAATAAATCTAACAAAATTCTAGAGACTCGACCTAAAACACTGCACATAGATTAGGAATAAGGATTTGACCGGATGTCACATTTTACGAGAATTCTACAAAAAATTTGACAGAACCTCCCCTGTAAAACGGACATCTCTCTACTCAAAAAGTAGAGCCGGTCCTGCAAGAAAACACACTTCGAGTATATACAGTCACACAACCCCTCAGTCGAACTCCCAAACTACGACTCTACCGATCGAGGTTCACAATTCACAAGATATACACAGAATACATTAAAATTTCAAAAATACCGGAAATACCCTTAATATACCAAAATATAGCAATTTAGGTATTTAAACACTAAAAATAATTATTTTACCGATAATTACATAAAAATACTAATTTTAATAAAATATTATTAAAAATCCATAATTCCCGATAAATTCACAAATATTAACTGAAATTCATTTTCTAAATCCAAATTACACAATTAGCCCAAAAACATATTAAAAAAAATAAATAAAAACTCATTTATTTACAAAAATAGTATATTATATATATAATTTGAAAATAATTTTTGAAAAATAGTTTTAATTAGTTAAAAATAGTAAATAATTTGTAAAAATAATTTTTATACCTCAAATAATTATTAAAACCAATTTAACTTAATTTTCAACCAATTTATTATCAAATTACCAAAATACCCTTAACATATAAAAATTCACATAATATACTATAATCATTCAAAAATTCACTAAAAATTATACAATTGCTCAAAAATTAATTTATCAACATATAATTCAATAAAATCAATAATTATACTCAATTAACCAATTAATTTTAACAAAATACTCATTTAATGTAATTTTCCAAAATTCACCTAAACTAAATAAATTCATGATTATTACACAAAAATTAAAAATTAAATTATAAAATTAATTTCAACCTCTATAAACACCATAAATCACAATTTCATAAATTATTTAATTAATTTACGAAAATTAGAAAATATTAATAAAATAATAAAAAATTCACAAAAATCAAAATAAATTCCAAAAATTCTACACAAGTTACAAGATGTAGATTGGGCTACTAGGAGAAATTTTTGTAAAGGAAGTAAGTTTGAATCATCAAGATTGAAGTTCAAAAAATTAAAGAAACCAAAAATGGCCGAATTGGAAAAATTGATCACCAACAAAATCTAGACCAAAACAAGTGAAACCAAGCTTAGAAATGCACTCACTAGAGCTCAAGGAAGAGAATGAGACTAGCTATGTCCAATTTGGTGGCCGGAATCACAGTGAACAAAGTTGAAGTTAGATTTCGGCTTTCCAGCCAAGAAACGGCCAAACCACGCCAGAAATGGAGGAAGAGGGCGACAGAGCAAGCTGGAAGTGGAGGTGGCATGCCGGGAGGCACACCGACGATGAGAAAATGGGAGTTGCAGCAACGAAATGGGGAGGAAGGGCATCAGGTTTGGGGAGGAAGAAGAATGGCACGTTTGGTAAATTAACTAAAGTTTATATATATATATATATGCATGTATATGTATATACATATTAATATGATGATATGATCATGCATGGAATCATGCAATTTAATAAACCAGACTAACGTAAATAAATAAATAATTCTTTAGGTTTAATTTTTCCAAAAATATAATTCTTGAAAAAATTTTACGTAGGAAATTTAAAATAATTAAAAAATAACTTTAATAATTATCAAAATAATTAAATAGTCAAATATATTTATTAAAATTATTAACACTGCATATCCCGATGCAGTTTAAAAATATATAAAATCTCGAGATATTACACTTCAATTACTATTAAGCATTGCATAAATTGTCTATTACAAGTTGTTTAACTAACAAAAAGGGAAACTACATCTAACAAAAAGGAAAATAAAAACTTAATTTCATGAGCTAATTTGTCTTCTTTTCTTTTATTGGTCACCTCGAAAGCTCAACACTTGTAACTCTCTTGTTCTCTTATTTCTAATAAATCCATCTCTTTTTGTCTGTTGTCAGTAAACCCATGCTTTGTAATGATCATCAGTAGTCCGATCTCCATTGTAGTATAAGTTTCTCTCGATGATTCTTTGAGGCCAAGTTGCCACCAAGTGGTCCAGGATGTTTTGAGAAAGGGGTCCTAGTTCGAACTCATGAACTAATTCTACGATCAGTTATTTATGATTGTATTGATGACAGAAGTGAGTCGGATTGTAAAAGGTGGAAAATGAAGACCGACAGTCAAAACTCAATATGTATAGGATCATATAGTCATATGTTGCAATCCCCACCAAGGGCACATCCAGCGGATCAGAGTGTCAGGAAATGTTAATAGCCAATTGTGAACATTTACCAAAATGGGGTGTAGCTTCCTTGTTTGATAATGTTTGGCCTTATAATGCCTAACATCTTGAGGAGGTTCAAGTAGACTCAATTTTTTATAGAGCCACATATGTAAATTGACAAGTAATTAAGTGCAAATGATAGGTCAATTAAAAGTTAGCAATTGACACTAGAGAGCGTACCTCCAACAGGAAGGGACTTCCGGAGAATCATCGTGTTTTTATGAATCTATCCAATATGATGATAATTTTTACTAGAATGAGAGGGAAGGGATTAGACCTTGATTCCACTTGATCAAGAATGGAAAGGACCTTTGAATCATAGTATCTAGAGGAAGAAACCAGCAGAAACTAGGTGTACAAATGGAGAGCTATCATGTGGGGCCAGTAAGTTTCTTCTTTATCCACACCCATGGTAATCTCGAGGAAGGATTCTAATATGATTTCTGAACTGAGAATGTAGTAAGAAGAGGACCACGGTGGAAGGTTGAATATACGCACCATCTGGTATTAAATAGAGTGAGGGTCTGGGTTTTCAAAGGAACTGCAAGTCGACAAGTGGAATCTACATGGTGACCGAGAATTACTTCAAATTCCTCTGGTATGTGACATATTTCTACTATATTGAACCAGAAAATATGCTTCTGAGGATCCTATAACTGAGCCATGCTATGAAGGAAGGGAAAATTGATCCTCCTAGTATGTAGTGATTTGAAGACAGGAAGGTGAAATGGCTCTAACCTAGCCCAAGACCTGTTATCTAAACTTTTCAAGATTGGTTGTAGCAGTTTGAGACTCTGTTTAGTTTTGGTTCAAGCTTTCAAGGGTGCCTACAGAGAGCAATTAGAGGTTAGGGATGAAGGTGTCTTAAGAGCAAGGTTGGGCAAGGGTTTTGAGCTTTTAAAAGGGGCAGGACCGCTTGGTGATGAGGCGATTGCCTCATCAAAAAGGCATCACCTCAGCACCAAGAGGCGATCGCCTCTTCATCAAAAAGCCATAAGGCGATCGCCTTTTCAATAGCATCAGTTGTTAAGCTTCATCAAACTGTACAATCTCAACAAGTGTAAATCAGAGTGTAGTGGGGCAGACGCACACACATGTAATCATTGAAATCAATTTGCATGTAAAAAGAATAAATTTAATTGAGATAAAAAGTTGAATTCTATAAATAATTCATCCAAATAAACATAGAAAAGTGTATGTGTTCATTGTCTAAGCTAAATGAATCAATCAAAAGAGGGAAATAACAATTCGTAGGTCTTGATAAATTAAGTGTCTGATCTAGCACCCTCAGGGTCATCCCTTCCTCCAGCGCCACTGCCACTCCTGTCCTCATCCTCGTCATCTTCATCGATCTAGAACACATCAATCTGACACTCGAGAGTGGCAATCCTCACCCTACTAGTCTCATCACGGTCCTGCTTAAATAAATCATAGGTTAGTGAATCATGTAAGCATGTATAAATTTAAGGAATAGAAAGATTCTTACCCTCTACTACTAGGTGACCTATAGCATATAGTCTCTCTGAGCCTCTATTATACGATACATGTATAGGCCTTGCTCCAGAGAAATTTGTATTGTTGAATGAATGTTAGAACTAATAGATGGGTTGAGAATGATAGTGAAAGTAGGTCAAAGTGAACTTATATGAGTGGCACCATTAGGGGTGCATGAAGTTGTCAAATCCTTGTCCAAAGTTAAGAATTGGCGAGATAACTCTCCAGGAGGGACCTAACATCGAGCTAAGGGGTTAGGCACATGAATGAAGATGCCCAGAGTGAACTGAGAACTGGGGGTGGTAGGCGGCCTAGCCTGCTCTGTAGCCGCCGAAGTCTCATCCCTGCCTGGATCCAAATGACACCTCAAGGGCTCTCTCTCTCACACTCGAGACCTAGCCTGAGGCATAGGCCTAGTAGGTGCAGCCTAAAGATAAGAAAAGGAAAGTATATAAAAACACAACTAATTCTTAAAGTAGGAAAAAGGTGACAGGGATATACCTAGGAGGTAGAAGCAACATGGAAGGGGACTGTCAACAGAAGGTGAGCTTAAATGAACTCCATATATCGGCTCTTCACACGGACTGTGTGATCCACAACCGATGAGCATGCAACATCCTGAGCAAGGTCCTCACCCTCCGGTGCATGCCCAAAGCATGCTATCAGGAGGAGACTTGGGAACCCATCTTGCTCTAGCACCTCCCCTCTAGTTCAAAACCCACTCGCCAAAATACCAGGCCTGATATCTAGGACCACAAAGGATTACCCTCTTCCAGGCTAGGGGCTTAGAGTGAGTCATCTCGATATTCCAGCTATCCTCATGCCCCCACAAGTCTTTCTAGATTTGTAAAAGTTGGAAACATCAGTAAGTAAGTGGATTAAATTTGCATAAATTGTTAATGGAAAAGGTTGGGTTTTATAGGTACCGCATCCTACGTCAGGGAGTTCAAGTGCTGCCTATGGATATGCACTCGGGCAAGATGCCTCTTCAGGACACGACTGGCACCTTATCTGCTGATAGTTGGAAGGTGATCTCCCACTTGTTGTACACCTATGAGTAGCTCTAGTTCTAAAGCCTAGACCTATAAAAAAATTTGATTAGTCAATGTAAATAAGTGGAGACTAGAATAAGTCAAGAGAGGGGAGGGTTATGACTTACTAGGATGGCGTGCCAAAAGCCACAGAATCTCTTGGCCCCTTGGACCACCTCATCCATGCTTTGATACAAATACGCGAGAGTACAACTACCTCAGTCAAATGTGGATACCTTATCAAGATCTCAGAGAGCTAGTAGGAACATTAGGTCAATCAAGCTGGCAGTGTCGGCAAAAAAGGTGGTGCCGAACGAGTAGAGCAGGAAAGCCCTCACCACCTGATTAACCTCGCTAGGAATGACCATATCTGTAGCCCGCTCCTGAGTATAGAAGCTCCTAATCAGGTCGAGCTTGAGGGTATGAGTTCCCTTCATATCGAGAGTCATACCCAAAAGTCGCTCGATGTATGTGGCCTTGTCCGGAGATAGTTAGTGTAAGCTCACATCAAGAGGGATGGGGTCTCCAACACAGGCGATCCCTATAATAGCAGCAAAGGACACCGAATCCAGAGTGAGCTCACCAAATGGGAGGTGGAAAGTGTGGTTCGTGTCGAACCACCTCTCTATTAGTGCATGTAGTGGTTGGTAGTCTGTACGTCCCTACTTAGAAAGAAGTGAGAGTAAAAAGTCTTTGAATCTAGTCTCATAAATCTGATCTTTCTTATTGTCAGTCAGCTCGCCATAAAAGACTCGGGCCCCGTGGAAATTCCTAGCACCTTAAATGTTTGTGCATCGTGCTGCAAGAGGAATAAGTATATAACTAATGTGGATCGCCCTATTAATGAATAAGCATATAACTGACATGGATCACCCTGTTAATGAAGCGATCGCCTCATCACAGAGGCGATCGCCTCGTCAAAAAGGCTATAGCCTTTTAACCTTCAGGAGTGACCATCGCCTTTTTAGAAGAGACTTATCATCTCATCGATAAGGTGATCGCCTCATTGATGAGACGATCACCTCATCGAAGAGGCGATCACCTCTGTATAACACAGACAATAATTGTTCTTAATTTTTAACATCAAAATGGAAAAATTCATATTTATTTAACCTAATCATGCTCTATAATAATAAATGTATAAGAATAATCACTGACTCGATGTAATTTTATAGGAAAAATTCAGATACTAACCTCTCTGATGCAGATGAACATATATGGGACCTTAGATCTGCCAAGAGAGGAATCGAGCCTCCCTGAGTAAATCCAAGGCTCCAAGAAGCACTAGCAAAGGGTGGGATGCAATCCCACTTATGTACAAGAGGTGTCCTCTTATTTTTTATTATTTAGAAAAGGGAGAGAAGAACAAAAAGCATAAAGGAGAAAGAGAGAAGAGAAGAGACAAAAAAAAAGAAAAAAAGGGAAATAACAAAAAGTGGAAAAGAAGGGAAAGGAAAAAAAAGTTATCTTTTATAGTAGGTGGGAGTTTAGGGTTTTGAAAAAAAAAAGAGGGTGATTATTTACATGTGTTTAGAAGTCAAAGTTTAGAAATGAAAGTCGCCTAAGTGAAGTCTTAACAAGAATCGGGCCTAAAACCCGAGCTTCATGTTTTCAGCTGAACAAAATTAGGCTAAGAAAACCCAAATATTACGCTACGACAAAGACAGGGTTGTTTGGGTTTGAATCCCCGAAGCTCAAGGACAAGGCTATTCGGGTTTGAATCCTTGAAGCTCAAGGACAGGGCTGTTCAGGTTTGAATCCCGAAGCTTAAAGGCAGGGTTATTTGATTTTGAATCCCGAAGCTCAAGGACAGGGTTGTTTAGGTTTGAATCCCTGAAGCTTAAAGACAGGGTTGTTCGGGTTTAAATTCCCGAAGCTCAAAGATAAAGTTGTTCACGTTTGAATCCTCGAAGCTCAAAGATAGGGTTGTTCGGGTTTGAATCCTCGAAGCTCAAAGACAGGGTTGTTTGGGTTTAAATCCCCGAACCTCAAAGACAGGGCTATTCGGGTTTGAATCCCCAAAACTTAAAGACAGGGCTGTTCGGGTTTGAATCCTTGAAGCTCAAGGACAGGGCTGTTCAGGTTTGAATCACCGAAGCTTAAAGATTGAGATGGTTGTCTGAGTAGTATCCCCAAAGTCAAAAGTAAACGACAATCGGGCCAAGAAAACCCGAAAGTTTGTATCCTCAGAGAAGTGATAATCTGACCAGGAAAATTCGAGAATCACATCCCTAATAGTAATCGAGCTAGAAAAACTCAAAAACTGAAGTTAGTGTAGTAATGATTGAACTAGGAAAAATCAAAGTTTATACCCCCGGAGAAGTGATAATCGGACTAGTAAAATCTGAGAATCACATCCCCAATGGTAATCGAGCCAGGAAAACTCAAAAATTAAAGTCATTGTGGTGATGATCAAGCTAGAAAAACTCGAGATTTGAGTTTCAGTATGGTGATAATCGGGCTAGGAAAAATCGAGAGTCGAGTTTCAGTATAGTGATGATCGAACCAAGAAAATTTGAGAGTCGAGTTTCATTATTGCGATGATTGGGCTAGGAAAACCCAAGAGTCAAGTTTCAGTATGATAATGATCGGGCTAGGAAAACCCAAGAGTCAAGTTTCAGTATGGTGATGATCGAGCCAGGAAAACCTGAGAATCATGTTTCAAGTGGTTGATGGTATGGCCAGAAAACCCAGAAATCTATGTCCCCAGTAGAACTGTAATCGAGCCGGGAAAACCCAAGGTTAATTATCTTTGCATAACTTATCAAATATTAATGAGTGGCTAATCAAGCTAGGAAAACTAGAGGATTACGGTCACGTTCTAAAATTGAAGAACTCATCTCTTGAGTGAAACTCGAGAGCCAGGTATGTTACTAATCTTATTTATTTATTTGTTATTATGCATGTGATTTTTCAAAAAATGGTCATTGCATGCATTTGATTTTTTAAAACGTTAGGGGATAAACTGTAGACACCCGATTCGGTCGACCCGTGTTAGGGGACGAATGAGGGATGCTCGATTTGATCAGCCTGTTATTAAGCCCAATGATGAGAATGTGAAACTTGGACACAAGAACAAAACCTAAATCTCCAAATGGAAATTGACTTGAAAGCATAAAAGCCTCAAAAGCCTAAAACTTAACTTAATTATCCAAAAATAACCTAGGCCCACTTAGCCTAGCACAGACCTCGGCCAAAGAGGCATTGCCTCAGTGCAATGAGGCAATTGCCTCTTTTACAGCTGCTGCAGAAGCGATCACCTCATCATATAGGCGCCGCCTCTATGACAAGCCACTTGTAGCTACAGCCATGGTGGCCAAGTGATGCAGACCCCATAACTCAGACCTGATTTTGCTTAAGGAAGAGATTTTTTAGGATAAGAGAAAGGCTATAAAGATTCATGATGAGCTAAAAATCCTAAGGGCATGAGCAAGGTAGGGGAAAAAAGAAGAGAGAAAGAGGGAGAGAGGAGAAAAAGAAAAAAAAGAACCATTATAAAAACAAGGAAGGGGAGGACCTCTGAAAAACACAGAGAGACGTTCTTGAGAGAAGAGGAAGAATCCAAGCCAAAATAAGTCCACATTCCTTAGGAGAGAAAGGAGAAAAACTTATGTCAAAGTGAAACTCATACCCAAGTGGAGATCACACTCAAAAGCACATCTCTGAGGGTCCATCACTTTGGTAAAATTTTGCATCTAAATGCTTTTTTATAACTTCATCATTTTTATATTTAGTTTGCATGTGACTAAGTTGTTAGTATACTTTAGGTATATTTTGCTTACTACTCTACCTTATTGATATTATCCCTTAAACTATTATATGTAGTTGTAATTTGGCACCTGTTGGATGTGTGTGTGCATGTATTTCTTGCTTAGGGTAGAAGTTTGATTGTTTTAAAAGTCGAGAAGAGACTGTTGATCAGGCGATGCCTTTATGAAGTTAATGAGGTGATCGCCCCTTCACAGAGGCAATCGCCACATTGATAGGATGACCAATTGTTTGGCTCTTCTACCTGTATGAAATTCTACATAATGTTTACTTCACATGCTCCTTTTGCCTTTATACGTAATTATTTCATTGCATGATGATGATTATCTTGGATGTTTGAGGGTTTCTTTAGCTTGTGATGTGAAAAGCACTTCCTTAGAATGTTATTTGTAAATATTATTATAGGTAATGTTGTGTTTTGCAAGGGGAAGCTAACTATATGTCTATTGTAGGAAACACTTAATGATTTACATCATTGAGCAATTACTTTGAGTAGCTAACTCCTTTAGTACTTTTCGTCTGTATAAGTAGTTTATTATTAGTTTACTTTTAGTACATGTATGGTTTACTTTCTGCGTATTATTCTTTTATTTTGCCTCAAAGTATTGTAATCTCTAATCCCTTTCCCCATTTGAGTCGAATGTATGGTTGTAAATTATTACTTATTTTACTTTTGTTGAATGTTAGGACTTAAAAGCATGAAATTGAATTAATGTGCAAACTTGGGTTTAACCATAAAACTTGAAAATTAGATAGAGGCAAGTACAATTTTGAATGTAAATAAGGAAATAATTAAATAATTAAAGGTAATAAAAACACAAAACACAAACGGAGACCAACCGTAAGGTTGGGTGAGCATTCAAACGCTTATACCCAGTTTCCGAACCCGATCTCTGATGACGGCTTCTAGGAACCTTCGTGGAATCCAGTTGCTATACAGTGTGTCCCGATTTTATCCGAGGGTGACTCCATCTCCGAATAGGCTCAAGACCTATATCTTATTTTCAAATGGGTCTCAAATCTATATAGTACTGTAGTCACCAAACATTTGAGCGCGCGCTAAACCTCACCGTCTACAATATAATATAATGTTTATTAATATTATATGATATATAACTTTTTATTAATATATATTAGAATTGTCAATATAATTAATTCTTTTCAATATATAACAACATCAAAAAAATTAACCATATTTAGTCAACTTGCATGAATCATTTACACGAAACTTAGAAAATTATTAGCCATATGCTTGCATGAATTGTTAGCGATAAACGTTTTCATACATGAAATGGCCAACATAAACTTGCATGAATAACTTTAGAAAAACACAAAAGTGGCCCACATTAAAAATAAACATTGAATTGACAACTCTGCCATCCTCCGCGAATATGGACGGTGGAGTTGTCCTTGAAATAAAAAAAATAAATTATACATTATTAACGGTACTGTCATAATTGATGGAGTTGATAGATAAAAAAAAATTAAATACAGTACTACCTTTGGATTGTGGATGGCGGAAATGGTTTATCCGCTACTTCAACTGATGAGTTTCTAAATGTCATAAAATTTACCACAAATTAGTAATAATACCTTTTTAAACTGTCTTAAATTGGGAATTATTTTGAAAATCACCCCAAATTGAGGAAATTTTTTCTTTTTTACACCTAGGCGCCATGGGTTCAAATTAGGAAGAGAGAAATAGATGGCATCAATTAGGGTTAGATGAACTGGAAAATTTAGAAGAAATAGATAATTAGGAAGAGAGACATAAAGATGGTGAAAACAATAGTTGTTGAAAAAAATGACGGCGGCATAGTAAGCAGTGGACGGCCAAAGAGGCAACCCCATCTCTTGAAGATAGCATCAAACAAAAATGGATTGCCCCATTTGCTGGAAACCCTTTACCATTCCTATCTTTCAGGTTTTGCTTTTACCTTCTTTCTTGCTTTCTTTATGTGCACTTTTTCCTGGTATTTTTTTTTAAAAATTTTCAACTAGAGTTAGCTTGTTTCTTGAAGTTGCCATGCCAAACTTATATATAGATAATGGGATTCCATTGATTGAGCTAGCCTTGGGCTTGGAGGGTGGGAACTGAACCTGCAAATTTTCTGTTTAGATGTTGGGTGCTTTTTAACTATTTAAACTTAATGGGTATTCTGCTTGACTCTGCCTTATGTAAAGTTGACAGAGTATGATTAACATCTGGATTTGAAATCACTGCTTGTATACATAGTATTGGCCGTAATTCAAAGGAGGGAGAAGGGTTAAAGATTTACCTAGTGTAAGATATCTCATTATTGGAGGGATCTTGTTGAAGTAAAGGATCGTCAATAAGGGTATTCTAGTGTCTTGTAGATTCTTATCCAGGATCTGATCCTTTGGTTATAAGATTCATTCTCTTCATTAAAAAAAAATGTAAAATCGATAAAGATAAAAATTTCTTTTTCAATTCATACACTTATAAAGAAATATTTCAATTCCTAAATTGCGTTGAAATATATTTTTTTGCTTTGATAAATCAACACAATTTATAAGAATTGCTGATGTCAATTCAATTTCTGGCTTTTCAAATTGAGATGCCTGTTGACAGAAATCAAGAATTCTAGCTATTTCTTTTATGGGGTTCTGTGATGCATTATCTTCCATTTAAGGATTTTGAATGTTGCTTCAGCTTCAGTTGGCATATTCATTCCTAGTGCAGGATTCATTACATTACATGTACCTAATCTCATCAATTTATTTATTAAATTGCTTGCAACTGCAGTGTGAAAATGGGCACACCGCTTGCTCTTCCTGCTGCCAGCAGAATAAGAAAAAATGTCCATGTTGTGCATTTCCTGTTGGCTCCATTCGTTGCAGAGCAATTGAGATGGTCCTTGAATCAGTTAAATTCAAATGCCAAAATAGCACATATAACTGCCCTGAAACTTTTACTTATGGTGAGACCTTATTGGAGCATGAAAAGTTATGTGCATTTGCTCCATGTTCTTGCCCTATACCTGGATGCAAATTGACTTCTAATTCTGCAAGTTTATACCTTCATTGTGACTTATTGTATGCTGGTAGTGTGATAAAATTCCTATTTGATCATACTTTCAATATTTGCTTTACTAAAGATGACAAATTCCTTGTTCTTGGAGTGAAACCACACTGTGTTATTTCTACTGAACAATGGAGCAGAAAAATTTGGAAATGTGATCACAGTTAGTCATATAGCTCCCTCTTCATCGAAAGAAAGTTATTGTTATGATCTTGTAGCAAAAATTGAGGCAACCAATTGCACATTTCGTTCTTTTACAATGAACGTTCCAAGCAAGTTTGAAGATCAGGGCGCTCCTTCAGTTGGATTCTTTTTAGATTCTGCACGTGCAGTTGGTGATAATGGAAAGATCTCCTTGGACATCTGCATATGGGGTCTCGGTTCACATCCTGCAGCTATTCCAAGTAGCAGAAGTGCTTAGCGCAGTTAATTAATGCTCTGGACTTGTGGAGCACATATTTACTCAGGATGTTTAACCCTGTTTTGGTTGTGGAAATTAGGCTCTACTTCTGTTTGGGTAGGTTTTTGTTAGTTTTGATGAGCAAATATTGATGCTTCGATATGTGTTAGCAACATTGAATTGCTCAGTATGTTCAACAAACTCTACTATGAATATTGCTGTTGATATATTTATTTTGCTTTCTGTTTGGACTTTCTGTTATTTGCAATTGGTGAGAAAGAATGAAAATGAAAATATGTAAAACAGAAAGCTATGTAGAGGAATGGAGCAGATCTCCTTGAAACAGAGTAGATATTGGTCAGTTAAGTTGCTGGTGTATATGGTTTTGTTCTACCTATATATAAATTTATAGAATCAAATTAGCGCATGATCAAGTCAATTATTAACTAATTAGTATTATCACATAGTTATCAGTATAAACTGAATCAGGGCTTCGTTTAGTAGGAATTGAACTTTTCACCTAGCAGCAAACAAATCAATTATTAATACTAATTGATTATTTTGATTATAGGACTGGTCACACACAAGAGTAAAATCAATTTAGTCCAAAATTTATTACTAATCAAAAAATTCAATTTCTAGTACTAATCGATGCATTTTAATTAATATTTTGAATTACGCAAAATTTTGTTTTGTTTTATTTTTTTTTTTGGTTTGTACGTTGATTTAATTTTTAACCTGATGACTACAGAATTCATTATTTGTCATGGTTTTGCAATTTTGATCAAACTTTTTATTTATTTATTTTTTTCATTTCTAGCATAATTTCACATTTTAGTTGCAATTTTAATTACTAGGACAATTGATTTCAATTGCACATGTTATAGTTAATATTATGGTGGTGAAATTGAATATTATCAATATTATATTATCCTCATGGTGTTCAAGAATTACTGCGATTTTGTTGAATTAGATTAGGGATTTTAACATAAATGTCTTAAAAAGGATCCTATTTATCAAAATGCACCCGTTTTTTATTTTTTATACCTCTATATCTCCCTTCCTCCTTATTAGACGTAAATGAAGCAAAAAAAAAAAAATCCATGAATCTTGACCTTCCTTGAGCCACCATCACCATTACTTTCCTCATTCTTCTTCTCTCCTCAATTTGCTACAAGCTATTGCTTTTAGTGCTTAATTTGCTACATTCACTATCGTCATCTCCGGTTCCATTTTCCGATGACTCTCCATTGAATACAAAGATGAGGAGGTCGTCATTGTCGTAGTTGAAGCCGTCGTCACAGATAACACTAGTGGAATTTGCGTCGTTGATGTTAGGGATATCTTTAACTTTGATGTTGTGTGGATCGGTGACATTTTTTATTGGATTTATGTTGATACCTTAGGTTCTTGGATTAGTGATTGTCTACAATTTTAATTTTGATTTAGTTAAGACTTTAAGAGAAGGTTGAGGTTGTTTTGAATTTTGAACTACATTGTTGAATAATTTAATGCTAAAATCGGCTTCAATGGATTGAAGATCGGGGTTATCTTTTATAAGTGATGATCTCAATAGTTTAACAAGCAAAAGCTTATCTATGGAAGAGTTAATAGCATAATTTGTGGAAAGTTGTTTCCACTTGTCTCTGCCTTTGCCTGAACATCAGTGCTCACCCAGGACTCAAGAGTGCGGAGCAGAATGATTGGAACTTCATACAGTGCACAAAAATTAACAGAAAATTGTAGGCCTCGTGTCGAATGGGATTGTGATGGTACGACATATGAAATTGATTACTACTTGAAGCTTCTTGCAAGGATGTGCCGTGGCATGTACATGATAACCCCCAATTTGGGCATTTGACTTTCATTCTAATGTTGCTGCCATAAAAATCCAACCTGAAGGTCCTTTAAAAGACCTACAGCTCGACTATATTGCTCTGTATATTGTATGCTTTTGTACTTTTAAACTATTATGTACTCAAGTTTCTGGAAACACCAATATGATTTAGCAAAATCTAGGAGGATGGTTGTGAATATATCTTTAATTAAATATGTTGTTGTTGTTATTATTATTATTTTTATTATGTATAAAGTATTTTATATTGACAAAAAAACGTATAAAAAATTATTGCATAAGAAATATAAAATAAATAGAAAGTATTATAAATTATTGTATCAGCAACATAAAATAAATAAAAAGTATTCTAAATTGACAAAAAAATATATACAAAATTTCAAGGTATTCGATACAATAAAAAATGGGGTGACAATTTCATTTTTAAAATTTGTAAAATGATTGGAATACAAATTCTGAAAGTATGAAACATAGAATATTTTTTATTTATTTTTCATTTAGTTTATTTTAATTTATTTTTTGTATCTGATCAGTATATAATCCATACCTGATTCGTTTATGATCATATATAAGAAGTTAAAATTTAATAATTTATAAAAAATAAATTATTAATTTTATTCTTGACTTTTAATTTATGCTGATGCCCCATTAAAATAAGTTCTCTTTTCAGTTGGATGCTTCATCATGTGCATTTTTTTTTTCAATTCTATGTATGTTTGTTACTCTACTCAACAACAATAAGAATTCAGTAAAAGCAATGAACAAATTGTATGTTTTATTAAGAATGGAGTCCCTTTTGGTGATTTGATTTGCAAACCCTAAACCCTAAATAAAAAAAATAAGGATAACTAATAATCATAAAAAAAAATAAGAACAAAATAAAATAAATAAAAGAGAGAAAATAAAAATAATAGAGTATTTTCCGTATATGATCAGCATATTATCCATATATGAAACCATTTCTTACACTTTATTCATCTTCATGAAAAATACTAAATAATTTCATTATATTTTCCATTATCTTTACTTAAATATATTGTTAGCCTCATGACTGCTATGTTAGTGATTTTATTTATCATATCTAGAATATAAATTTCAAATTCATGAAATATTTTACTTTATTATTATTTTTTTTGTGTATCAAACCAATAACATAATATCAAATATATATATATATATATTTATTTATATTTCCAAATATTTATCTAGGATCATAAAACAAAAAAATTTACATATCTGAAAATTTAATTATTTATTAAAACTAATATGAGTTTTATAATGTAAATATGTTAATTATAATTTCTAAAATAGAGCACATTGCCTATATATATATATATCCAAAACCAAAACTAAAAACAAAAAATAAGAATAAGAAAAAAATTAAAAAATAAGGATAACAGATGATAAGAAAAAAATAAAAAAAAAAGAAAACTAAAAATAAAAATAAAGATAAAATAAAAATAAAAAAGAAAGAAATGAAAAAAAAAAGGAATAAAAAAAAGGATTACTGATAATAAGAAAGAATAAAAAATAAGAACAAAATAAAATAAATAAAAGAGAGAAAATAAAAGTAATAGAGTATTTTCCTATATGATCAAGATATTATCTGTATAATATTTGTATATTATCTGTATATAATCAATATATTATCCATATATGAAACCATTTCTTACACTTTATTTATCTTCATGAACAATACTAAATAATTTCATTATATTTTCCATTATCTTTGATTAAATATATTGTTAGCCTCATGAATGCTACGTTAGTAATTTTATTCATCATGTTTAGAATATAAATTTCAAATACATGAAACTTGAAAAAAATTTACTTTATTTTTTTGGTGTATCAAACCAATAACATAATATCAAACAATATATATATATATATATATATATATATATATATATATATATATATATATATATATAGAGAGAGAGAGAGAGAGAGAGAGAGAGAGAGGATCATAAAACAAAAAAATTTACATTTTTAAAATTTTAATTATTTATTAAAACTAATATGAGTTTTTATAATGTAAATATGTTAATTATAATCTCGAAAATAGAGTACACCGCCTATATAAATACCCAAAATCAAAACTAAAAACAAAAAATAAGAATAAGAAAAAATTAAAAATTAAAAAATAAGAATAACTGAGAATAAGAAAAATTAAAAATAAATAAAAAAGAAAACTAAAAATAAAAAATAAATTAAAAAAGAAGGGGAGAAAAAATAAAAATAAAATGAGGAAAAAATAAAAATAAATAAATAAGAGAGAAAAAATGAAATTAAAAAAATAAAAAAAAAAGAAGAGGAGAAAAAAAACAAGAAAAGAAAAAGAGAACGAAAAAAGAGTAAATAAAAGGGAGTAAAAAAGAAAATTAAAAATTAAAAAAAAATAGAAAGATTAAGGTAAAAGTATAATAAATAAAAATTATGTATATTTTACGTTAAAAAAAAAAAAAAGGGTATTTTTGATAAATTTCTCATTAGATTATGAACGCCCTTTTTCATTTGATGAGCGGCTGCCTGTTTGCCTGTTCCGCTTTATTTTATGGGCTTTTAGTTTGAAATATTATTGTAATAATAATGAATTATCATTAGTTTTTCTTTTTAAAATATATATTATTCTATTTTCTAGTATTAGTATTGATATTAAAACTTGTATATTTTTCAAAAAAAATATTACAACTTGCATTTTAGATGCCATGAATCAAAACTTAATTTAGTTTTCAAACTAAAAATGGATAAATTATTAAAATATCTAAAATATTTCACATAATAATTTGTTAAACTTTATATAAATGAAAATAAAATAATAATAATAATTTGATCTAGTTTGGTCGCCACGTAGTTATTGATGCATGATTGAAATCCATTATATTAAATTGGTCAAATTCATTATTAAAAAAAAATAATTATATTAGCATTATAAAGTAAAAAATTGGAAAAAAAAATGAAAGACACATGAAAAAATGTTTGATTTTTTTTTTTTTAAAATATAAGGTCAAGATCCTCAACAAAAAAAATTCCAATAATATATTTTGGAAATTTCCAATAATCAATCTAGCACAAGAAATAGGCTTGTAAGACCTATATCTAGAGCCCCTAGAAAATAGGGGGCCTAAGAGGGCCCTTATGATAATAGGGCTCCATGAATAGAGTCCTCTATATATAATTTTATATTAGTAATTTATAAATTTTATCCAAATATGTTAAAATAAATTTTTAATCCATTATATTTTGTAAAAAATTAATCATTTTATTTTACAGATAATTATTATTTAATATGTAAAATAAATTTTATTTAACAGTAAAAAAAGAAAAATATAAATAAAATCATAAAATAACAATTTTAATAAAAACTATGTTTTTTTATTATAAATTTATTAATTATATTCCTTAATTTAAAGAAAAAATTCTCAATTAATTTTGTAAAAATACAAATATTATATATTTAAATTTTTTATCTCTTATTTTTCTTAGTAATATCACCTTGTTTTTCTATTTTTTTAGACAAATTATTTGTTAGATAATTGTTTTTTAATTTTCAGTTTTCCTATCTTTTGATTTTCAATAAAAAAGTTTCACAAAAATTTGTTATATATTAATACTAAATTATTTTCTAATTTGTTGAATTTTAACACTGTTTTATTTTTAAAACAGTTAAAAATATTAAATTAAAAATTTGATTTTTTTTAAAACAATTGCCTAGGGTCCCAAATAATTTTAAGTCGGATATATATTAAATTGGCCAAATTTGTTATTAAAAAAATGACTTATATTAGCATTATAAAATAAAAATTGGAAAAAAAAATGAAAGACACATGGAAAAATGTTTGATTTTTTTTTTTTTAAAATTACAAGGTCAAGATCCCTTAAAAAAAAAATTCCAAAATATATATATATCCAAAACTAGCCTTACCTTGAAGTCTATTTGGAGTGCCAAGGTTCCTCAGAGGATGTGCACCCTTTTGTGGTTATCGGCTCATGGTAAGATTATGTCGAATTTGGAGAGGCATCGAAGGGGTTTTGTTGATAATGCAAGTTGTGGTTTCTGTCAAGCTTCTCACGAAACGGTTCTCCATATATCAAAGGACAGCTGCTTAGCTAAAGATTTTTGGGCAGCGTTTCTTGATAGCGCGGAGTGGACACATGATGCTCAACTCTCTTTGCATGATTGGTTTCGTTTTAACATGCAAACCCATAGACGATCAGGTTTTGATCTTGATTGGCCTTCATTTTTTGTTTATGGGGTTTGGTTTTTATGGAAATGGCGTAATAAACGCTTTTGTAAGGGCTGTATTGCTCCTCTGGATGTTCGAGTCGCCTGGATTAAAGCGCAAGTTGCTTTTGATTTGTCTGTTTGGCAACAACAGGAAAGTGTTATGCGAATTGTTACGCCTCGTCACAATTCCTTAATTGGATGGGAATGTCCTCCTCATGGATGGAGCAAGCTGAATACAGATGGGGCGTCTAGGGGGAATCCTGGTTTGTCGTGTGGAGGTGGTGTGCTTCGAACTCGAAATGGCAGATGGCAGATGGGATTCTCTCTGAATATTGGTTGTTGTACTTCAGTTATGGCTGAACTTTGGGCCGTCTTCAAAGGCTTGGAGCAGGTTTAGCAGTTGGGTTACAAGCATGTTGTCGTAGAAGTGATTTCGAAAGTGGTCCATGATTTGCTTTTGCTCGTTGTTCAGGACAGGGGCGGTATGGCGTGCTTCTGTCTTTGACAGATGAATTGGATATTAGAGTGCAGCATGTTTATAAAGAGGGTAATAGGGTGGTGGATTCTTTGGCCAATAAAGGGTCTTCTTTGTCTCCATGGTTTGCGGTTATGGAATAATCCTCCGGACGAGATTGGAAATCCTCTGCTTGATGATAGACTAAGGGTCTCTTGGCCGCATTCCATTGTTGTGTAATTTGGGTTGTTACACCCCACCTTTATTAAAAAAACTGTAAGGCTAGAGTATGGTCAATTAGCTCAGAAATTAACTATTTGGTCAATTTTCCACCCATTTGGCAAATTTGGCCAATTAGCCCAGATAATTTTTTAAAAAACTTCAATTTAGTCAAAAACAATTTTTCTTTTAACTAACCTCCACAATTTTATACATTTTACTAATTAGGTCCGATTTATTAAATTTTAAAATATATAAAATAAGAATTAGTAAATATAAATTTAAACTTTTTATTTTTTAAGAATTAATATTCAATTTAAAAAATAAATTAAAAATTAAAATATAAAAAATATAATTTTAGATTTTTACATCAATTTAAAAAATAAAGTTGCATCTATTTAACCTTTTAATTACTATCAAATAGTGCTCATGTATATAATTAAATAATTATGGATGTGGTTTTAAAAATTATTAAATTCAATTTTTAATTTTAGTTATATAGATATTAAGAGATATAAAAAGTTTGTGAGTGAAAAAAAAAGATTGAGAACATAAAAATCTTAACTATATGTAAATCATAAAATATATTTTTAAAATTTTGAATTTTTGAATTTAGTTAATTTAAATCATATATTCATCTTAAAGAAATAGAGAAAAAATTTAAAATAAATTTATAATTTATTTTTTTTTATTTTTAGCTAAAAATCATATCAAAGTTTATGAGTAAGAGTACTAGATTGACAACATTAAAATTTTAAACATATATAACGAAATATAGAAAAATTAAAAAAGATATTCTTATTTAAAAAATTTAATTAGTAAAATTATGCATCTTATATATTTTTAAATATGATATACATTGAATCTAATTACTACTTTTTAAAATATTTTGACCAAATTAGGTAAAAAAATTAACGATGGTAACTGTCCACATAAAAAATTGTGGGAGATGAGTTTTTTAATCAAATAATAAAACTAAATTTGATGAAAAATTATTATTTTTATTAATCCACCCAAAAAATTTATAAATTAATAATTAGGTTAAAAATATATAATACACATAATTTTAAAAATTAAACTGTCAATTTTTTAAAGAGACAATATTATTAATGGGCTTGATTTGACCCCTTTTCTTTTTTAGTATGCCTTTCTTTTGTCTTTTAAAATTGGTTTTTCATGTTTTTATTTATTGTACTTCCTCATTTTCCGGTTTTTTATTTTTTATTTTTATTTTTGGCCATTTTTTTTAAGCTTAAAAGCCACTTCATAACAAGAAGAAAGAACTAAGATACCATTGTTTCTTTTTCGGTTATATTCAAGTAGAGAGGAAAAGTCATAATTGTTATTTATTTATTTTTATTGACAAAGAAGAATCAACCAAAAAATTCTTTTTTTTTTTTGGCCTTTTTAAAATTCGGGCTCAAAGAAGACATATACATGAGGAAAAAAATATATATAATAGAAACAATAAGCAGAAAAGAGAGAAAAATTGGAGATATAGAGAAAATGAGAAACCTATGAATAATACAAACCTATTTCAAAAAAAAAAAAAAATGAACTAAAAGTATTTTTTTAGTTGTGTTGTTGTTGATCATATGTGTTTACTGTTGTTGTTATTTATTGTTCTTCAATTGTTGTTTTTTATTTTTTAGTAGTATTTTTAATGAGAAAAATTGTTTTTCAATTGTTTATTTTTGTTGTATGTTGTTTTTTCTGTTGTTTTTTTCTTGTTATTTTTTTTTGATTGTTGCTTTTTATTGGCTTTTTATTTTTTTTAATGTTGTTGCTGTTTTTTTTTGTATTATTGTTTTTTATGTTATTGCTTTTATTTTTTTTATTTTTTAAATTGATGCATAAGTGTATGAGTTTAAAAGACATCATTTTTATGAAAAGGAATAGTAACAACAGATATTATAAATCATATAAGTCGGTCCTCATATATATATATATATATATATATATATATATATATATATATTAAATTGGTCAAATTTGTTATTAAAAAATGACTTATATTAGCATTATAAAATAAAAATTGGAAAAAATTGAAAGACACATGGAAAAATGTTTGATTTTTTTTTTAAATTACAAGGTCAAGAACCCTAAAAAAAAAATTCCCAATATATATATCCAAAACTAGGCTTACCTTGAAGATATTCTTATTTAAAAAATTTAAGTAGTAAAATTATGCATCATATATATTTTTAAATATGATATACATTGAATCTAATTATTAATTTTTAAAATATTTTGAATAAATTAGGTAAAAAAAATAACGATATATGTTACCTGTCCACATAGAAAAGTGTGGGAGATGAGTTTTTTAATAAAATAATAAAACTAAATTTAATGAAAAATTATTATTTTTATTAGTTCACCCAAAAAAATTTATAAATTAGTAATTAGGTTAAAAATATATAAGACATATAATTTTAAAAATTAAATTGTCAATTTTTTAAAGAGAATATTACTAATGTGCCAGTGTTGACCCCTTTTCTTTTTTTGGTGTGCATTCCTTTTATCTTTCAAATTTGGTTTTTCGTGTTTTCATCATTGTATTTTGTCATTTTTAGTGTTTTTGTTTTTTCAAGCTTAAAAGCTAATTCATAACCAGACGAAATAGCTAAGATATCGGTGTTTCTTTTTTAGTTGCATTTAAGTAGGGAGAAGAATCCATAGTTGTTGATATTATTATTATTATTATTATTTTGGTTGACGAAAAAAAAAAAACCAAGAAACTCTCCCCTCTTTAAATTTTTTTTTTAATTTTTCTCAATTTTTAACTCAATGAAAACACATATAAAGAGGAGAAGAAAAATATATATGAAAAATAATAAGTAGAAAAGAGAGGAAAAATGGAGATTCAAAAAACGTGAGAAACTTATAAATAATACAAATCTATTTAAAAAAAAAGAGATGAACTAAAAGTATTTTTTTTGACATATATGTTTGTTGTTGCTGCTGCTGCTGCTGCTTTTTGGTTGTGTTGTTGATATGATCATGTGTATTTATTGTTGTTGTTTGTTTTTTTTTTATTATTTCTTTTTGTTGCTTTTTGATTGTTATTTTTTATTTTTTAATATTATTTTTAATGATAAAAGTTGTTTTTCAATTATTATTTTTGTTGTCTGATGTTTTCTAGTTTTTTTTGTTATTGTTGCTTTGTTTTATTTTTTGGTTGTTTTTTTCAATAATGTTGCTTTTTATTTTTTTTGTTATTTTTTAAAATGACGTCTAAGTGTATGAGGCTAAAAGACATCAGTTTTATGTAAAGGAAAAATAACAACAAATATTATTAATCATATCCTTATATATTATCTAAGTGTAATATGTTTAGAATCTTTATATCTTAACCCTTTAATTGTATCTATATAAATAACTGGTTACCTATTAAACAATAGTGTTATTTTACTATTTGGGGAACCACATTTATAATTTATAAAGTTTCCGACACAGAAGAAGCTATAAAGCTGCTGAAACGGTGAGGAAGGCAAAACTACTGTGCTATCACCCTCTAAACTGATCCTTTTTCTATTAGATAAAAAATAATAATAAAAAAACTAGCCCCTTTCTATTATATCAAAAAAATAATTAAAAAATCTGACCATTTGTCTAAAAAAAAAATTAAATAGAAAAAGTATACTAAATGTTGAGCAAAAAAGAAGATGAAAACAGTAAAAATACATTGAGTAAAAAATATTAAAAAAAAAAAAGATAAAGACATTAAAAAAATGTTGAGTAAAAATATTAAGAAAAAAAAGACAATACTCTAAAAATAAGGGAAGAAAGGAAAATGATTTATATTTGAAAAAAAAATTAGAAAAAATAGTTTTGAAATTTTTTTTTATCAATGAAAATATTTTTAATCAACGTGACTTTTGATAATATTTTTAATTTTTGGTCTATTTATGAAATAATTTTTTTTTTAAATTAAGAAAATTTTAAAATTTTTCTCTATTTCTTTGAGGTGAATATATTATTTAAATTTAACTATGAAAAATTTAAAACTTAAAAATTTTAAAAATAATATGTTCTAATTTACATATAGTTAATATTTTTTATGTCCTCAATCTTTTATATTTACTCACATACTTTTTATATCTCTTAATATCTATACATATAAAATAAAATAAAAAATTAATATTTTTTAAACCTACATTCGTATTCATTTAATTATATACATAAGCACTATTTGATCATAATTAAAAAGTTATATCACTATTTGATCATAATTAAAAAGTTATATAAATGAAACTTAATTTTTTAAAAAATAATTGATCATTTTAATTTAAATTTATATAAAAAGTTTAAAAATAAATTAGATTTTTCTATATTTTAATTTTTTGTTTTTAATTTATTTTTCAAACTGAATAGTAATTTCAAAAAAATAAAAATAAAAATAAAAATTTAATTTTTACTAAATTCATGTCTTACATATTTTAAAATTTGACAAACTGGATCTAATTAGTTGATGTATATAAGTGTGGGCGGCGGTGTTTAGGTTATGCATCTAAGTGAATAGTGACCACGGTACTGTGTGGACTCAAGGTCTACTAGAATTACTAAATGAGTTTTTAAGGTCTAAAAGGAGATGGAATCGCTACCTGGATGAAAATCGGGACACTTTATAGTAACTAAATTCCACAGAAATTCTCAGAAAGCCGTCATTAGAAATTCGGGTTTGGAAACTGGATATGGGCTTTGAATGCCTACCCAATATTGTGGTTGGCCTCCGTTTGTATTTTGCAATTTATTACTCGTGATTATTAAATTATTTTCTTATTATTGCGGTTTGCAAATGTTTCAAATTTTACAATTTAATTTGAGTTTGCACATTAATCCCTTTGCATGTTTATTGTCTTGGCATTCAAATCAAATATTGAGAATAAATTTACAAACATTCATTCCAAAAAAATGAAGAAGGGATTAGGGATTACAATAATCTGTACAATTATTACAATAATTAACCCAAATGAAACATCTCAAGAACTAATTAATTCATTAATTATATAGTGATTAAAAATCACCAAAACCTACAACAAATAATGGTTAGTTTCACATTCAAAAGAACAGTTTTATTTTCAAAATAATTCGAATTGCATTAATGTAAACATAGGCATGCAGGTTCATATAAACATAGATCGGTTATTCAACCGATCCTAAACGTATAGCATTCACATGTAATATCAAGAAAAAAGGGCAGCATATACGTATCATATACTAAAAATTTACTAAAAAGACACTAAAACGAAGCAGAATCGTGCAAGATTCTACACGGGAGGCAATCGCCACTAGGTTAAGAGGCGACATCCCTTTGAAGAGGCAATCGCCACTAGGTTAAGAGGCGACATCCCTTTGAAAAGGCGTCGCCTCTTTAACAGGCATAACAATATAAAAAAACTATAAGTTTTTTAAATCCTAAGCAACTCAAATATTCATGCAAATCAACATAAACTAGCAACTAAAAACTTAATAATTCACATATTGAGACCTTAGATACAATTCTAAGAAAGCAATAAACACAAAAAGATATAAAATGAAAAAATGAAATTTTCATACAAAGTAAAGAACTCAAAGCTTGAAAATAAGGATTGTTACTGATTTGGACTCATTTAATGCTCTTAACTGAAGCCCTCAGAGCTTGTTTGGTTCATTTTCGAAGTGTTGAATGCAAGAATCCCCTTCCTTCTTCTCAAGAAATGGATTCCTAGCTTCAAATTCTCTCTTTTCCTTTTTCTTCCTTCTTTTTTCTCAACAAATTTTTTCTTCTCTCTTTTGCTCTCCCTTTGGTCTTTTGAAAATGGCCCCCCTCTTCTTGAACAGCCAAAATTTCCTACCCTCTCTCTTTTCAATTTTCTCTAAAAAGTCAAAGTTACTTTCCACCTTGCATTTTCATCATTGCTACCCTTCTTTTCTCATCATTTCATGTCCTAAAAGTCCTGTGGTTTCCTTCAAAACTCCAGACTATAGGTAAAAAAGTCAAATTTTATGTTAAATGCAGCAATAAATAATATTTATTATTATATGGGACAGGTGTGAAGAAGTGACGCCTCTTTGGTGAGGTGTTGCCTCACCGATGCACAAGGTGAAGAGGCGATGCCTCTTTAGTGAGGTGTCGCCTTACCGATGGGCAAAGTGAAGAGGCGATCGGTGAGGTGACGTTTCTTTGAAGAGGCGATCGCCTCTTCACCAAGCCTATTGGGCCTTTGGGCCTAAAAGAACTGGTTTGGGCTTGACAAAGGGCTAATGAGCTTAGTGTTTTAGGTTTTGGCTAGATATGAAAGCTTTGGGATAGGTTTAATCTATCGAATTCATTTTAAAGAAGATCTTGAACTCTTCTTGCATTCAGAATTTGGATTATCTCATCACTGGACTTTCATTGTAGGCCGATCAAATCGAGGGTATCTACAATAAGTTTTGGAGTGAGATCATCACTTATAAAAGATAACCACGATCTTCAATCCATTGAAGCCAATTTTAGCATTAAATTTTTCAACAATGTAGCTCAAAATTCAAAACAACCTCAACCCTCTCTTAAAGTCTTAACTAAATCAAAATTAAAATTGTAGACAATCACTAATCCAACCTAAATCCAATAAAAAATGTCACTGATCCTCACAACATCAAAGTAAAAGATATCCCTAACATCAACGACGCAAATCCCACTAGTGTTATCTGTGACGACAGCTTCAACTATGACAACGACGACCTCCTCATCTTTGTATTCAATGGAGAGTCATCGAAAAATGGAAACGGAAATGACGGTAGTGAATGTAGCAAATTAAGCACTAAAAGCAATAGCTTGTAGCAAATTGAGGAGAGAAGAAGAACGAGGAGGAAGGTAATGGTGATGGTGGCTCAAGGAAGGTCAAGATGCATGGATTTTTTTTTTTTTTTTTTTGTTTCATTTACGTCTAATAAGGAGGAGGGGAGATACAGAGGTATAAAAAATAAAAAACGGGTGCATTTTGATAAATAGGATCCTTTTTGAGACATTTATGTTAAAATCCCTAATTTAATTCAACAAAATCGCAGTAATTTTTTAACACCATGAGGATAATATAATATTGATAATATTCAATTGCACCACCATAATATTAACTATAACATGTGCAATTGAAATCAATTGTCCTAGTAATTAAAATTGTAACTAAAATGTGACATTATGCTAGAAATGAAAAAAATAAATAAATAAAAAGTTTGATCAAAATTGCAAAACCATGACAAAGAATGAATTCTGTAAATGAATTTTGTAGTCATCAGGTTAAAAATTAAATCAACGTACAAACCAAAAAAAATAAAACAAAACAAAATTTTGCGTAATTCAAAATATTAATTAAAATGCATCGATTAGTACTAGAAATTGAATTTTTTGATTAGTAATAAATTTTGGACTAAATCGATTTTACTCGAGTGTGTGACTAATTTTTTGATTAGTAATAAAATAATCAATTAGTATTAATAATTGATTTGTTTGCTGCTAATTTTTATTACTTCTATAGGTGAAAAGTTCGATTGCTACTAAACTAAGCCCTGATTCAGTTTATACTGATAATTAAACTTTTGTGATAATACTAATTTGAATAGTGCTATGATTGAAATGTTTGATTAGCTCTAAAATTTGCCTTAATTAGATAATAATTGACTTGATCATGCACTAATTTGATTCTATAAATTTATATATAGGTAGAACAAAACCATATACACCAGCAACTTAACTGACCAATATCCATTCCTCTACATAGCTTTCTGTTGTACACATTTTCATTTTCATTCTTTCTCACCAATTTCAAATTACAGAAAGTCCAAACAGAAAGCAAAATAAATATATTAACGACAATATTCACAGTAGAGTTTTGTTGAACAGATTGAGCAATTCCATGTTGCTAACACATATCGAAGCATCAATATTTGCTTATCAAAACTAACAAAAACCTACCCAAACAGAAGTAGAGCATAATTTCCACAACCAAAACAGGGTTAAACATCCTGAGTAAATATGTGCTCCACAAGTCCAGAGCATTAATTAACTGCGCTAAGCACTTCTGCTACTTGGAATAGCTGCAGGATGTGAATCGAGACCCCATATGCAGATGTCCATGGAGATCTTTCCATTATCACCAACTGCACGTGCAGGATCTAAAAAGAATCCAACTGAAGGAGCGCCCTGATCTTCAAACTTGCTTGGAATGTTCATTGTAAAAGAACGAAATGTGCAATTGGTTGCCTCAATTTTTGCTACAAGATCATAACAATAACTTTCTTTCGATGAAGAGGGAGCTATATGACTAACTGTGATCACATTTCCAAATTTTTCTGCTCTATTGTTCAGTAGAAATACACAGTGTGGTGTCACTCCAAGAACAAGGAATTTGTCATCTTTAGTAAAGGAAATATTGAAAGTACGATCAAATAGGAATTTTATCACACAACCAGCATGCAATAAGTCACAATGAAGGTATAAACTTGCAGAATTAGAAGTCAATTTGCATCCAGGTATAGGGCAAGAACATGGAGCAAATGCACATAACTTTTCATGCGCCAATAAAGTCTCACCATAAGTAAAAGTTTCGTGGCAGTTATATGTGCTATTTTGGCATTTGAATTTAACTGATTCAAGGACCATCTCAATTGCTCTGCAACGAATGGAGCCAACAGGAAATGCACAAGATGGACATTTTTTCTTAATCTGCTGGCAGCAGGAAGAGCAAGCGGTGTGCCCATTTTCACACTGAAGTGGCAAGCAATTTAATAAATAAATTGATGAGATTAGGTACATGTAATGAATCCTGCACTAGGAATGAATATGCCAACTGAAGCTGAAGCAACATTCAAAATCCTTAAATGGAAGATAATGCTAGAATTCTTGATTTCTGTCAACACGCATCTCAATTTGAAAAGCCAGAAATTGAATTGACATCAGCAATTTTTATAAATTGTGTTGATTTATCAAAACAAAATAAAATATATTTCAACGCAATTTAGGAATTGAAATATTTCTTTATAAGTGTATGAATTGAAAAAGAAATTTTTATCTTTATCGATTTTACCTTTTTTTTTTTTTAAATGAAGAGAATGAATCTTATAACCAAAGGATCAGATCCTGGATAAGAATCTACAAGACACTAGAATACCCTTATTGACGATCCTTTACTTCAACAAGATCCCTCGAATAATGAGATATCTTACAGTAGGTAAATCTTTAACCCTTCTCCCTCCTTTGAATTATGGCCGATACTATGTATACAAGCAGTGATTTCAAATCCAGATGTTAATCATACTCTGGCAACTGTACATAAGGCAGAGTCAAGAAGAATACCCATTAAGTTTAAATAGTTTAAAAGCACCCAACTTCTAAACAAAAAATTTGCAGGTTCAGTTCCTACCCTCCAAGCCCAAGGCTAGCTCGATCAATGGAATCCAATTATCTATATATAAGTTTGGCATAGCAACTTCAAGAAACAAGCTAACTCTAATTGAAACTTAAAAAAAAAAAAAAAAATACCAGGAAAAAGTGCACATAAAGAAAGCAAGAGAGAAGGTAAAAGCAAAACCTGAAAGATAGGAACGGTAAAGGGTTTGCAGCAAATGGGGCAATCCAGCAGTTCAAGATCAAAAGAATCTGCCTTTCTTTGAGTTTACTGCCATTTTTGTTTGATGCTATCTTCAAGAGATGGGGTTGCCTCTTTGGCCGTCCACTGCATACTATGCCGCCGTCAGTTTTTTCAACAACTACTGTTTTCACCATCTTTGTTTCTCACTTCCTAATTATCTATTTCTTCTCAAGTTTCCAGTTCATCTAACCCTATTATAGGTGGCCATTGGGGGATAATTTGAACCCATGCTGCCTAGGTGTAAAAAAGAAAAAGTTTCCTCCACTTGGGGTGATTTTCAAAATAATTCCCAATTTAAGGCACTTTAAAAATTTATTACTAATTTAAGGTGAATTTTACTTAAGCGAATTAACATCAAAAAATTTACAAATTAAAATAGCAGATAAATCATTTTTGCCATGAATACTCTTAAAATGGTGTATTTTGTTAAAGATTATTATCCCTAACATATACTCAAAATATTTGAAACAATCAGGAATCAAAATGCATGTTTTTGGATTTATAGGTGGCTGCTCATGAGCTGCTCACGAGTAGCCGCCCCGAAGCCAAGTTTGGGTTTCTTTGAGTGAACTAGGCAGTGTTACTCACGAGTTGCTCACTCATGAGAGCTCCCAATGGGCATTTTCAAACTAAATTCAAATGCAATGGTTATTAAATTGCCTCTTATAAGTCAAAATTTACTTTTCAGAATCGTGAACAGCGTTTTAAGACATTTTCAATTGTATATTTTGAAATTCGGTAAATTGGACCTAATTAGTCAATGAATGAAAGTTTTACGCTGAATTAGTTTTTTTTTTCAATTTTTTTTTTGAGTTATCTTGGACTGAATTAATTTTTTCTAAAAAGCTAATATGGACTAATCGACCAAATTTTTCAAGTTGGAATAATTGGCTAAAAAGTTAATTTTTGAAATACTTGCCCAACATGTCCAAGTTTAGGGGCCAATTGTTACTTTGGCCGAATGTAAACTGTATGAAACTAACATGGTGGAACATAATTTCCTTTGAATTGATTGGATGTGTGTTTATTATTAAAACAAGTGATAAATACATAAATAGTGTTCCAACTTTTTCATTTTTGCTATTTTAGAGTCTGAACAATTTTTTTTTATTTTTTATTTATAGTTAGGTGTTTAAAAGCTGCAAAATTTTTCTAAAATGGTGTTTCTAATAGGTTTTATAAGTTAAAGTGTTTATATGTCTTATTTTAAATAGTAAATTGACTTAAATGCGATTTTTTATTATTAGATTCATTTTTATTTTCAATTTTAAAATTTATTATTTCACTTATATATATATGTTAAATTTGAAAGAAAAATATACTTAAAATTATTAAAATAAATAAAATAAAAATTAAACTACCATTATTAAAAATAAAAATAAAATAAAAATATTAAGTTATTTTAAAATTCACTTCAAAGAGTGGAAAAAAATTAACTAAAATAAAAATACCTATAAAATTTTATTTATTATAATTAAAATAGGAAATAAAATATTTTAATGAATAAAAATTTTATTTGACTAAAATAATGATAAATACTTAAATTTAAAAACTATAATTATTAAAATTAAAATAAAAATATTAAATATTAAATATTCAAATTTTCAGTTTAATATGATAAATGAAAAACACTTTTTCATTTATAATAAATTTAAAAATAATTAAAGTGAAAAAGAAAATAAAGTTTAATATAAATAAAAGTATTTAAGTCATTTTACTAATTAAAATAAGATATATAAACACTTTAACATATAAAACCTGCTAAAAATACCATTTTAGAAATTTCTTACAAGTTTAGACATCTAATTATAAAAACAATTGTTCTAATACCAAAATAATAAAATGGAAAAAAATTGGATACCATTTATACATTTATCCCAAGGGTCTCTCTCGCGGCTCCCATGTCGCCTGAACATTCACCATCCGGTCCTCCTCGCCGGTCATCTCCAAGCTCTTGTGATGTTTACTTTAGTCATTCTGACTTGTTCTCAGTTCAATGTTTTGCTGGCAACCATACAAATAATTTTCATACACCTCAGGTTGAGGATCTATCAAAGCTAAAATCTTATGCTGCTGTTGTAGCGGATGAGATTATTCTTCCAAAATTTTCAAAACAGACTACAAAACCTTATATGAATGCTAAATCTAGTTCCTTACAGGCTGTCAGGATTAATTATGAAGTGTATCATAAGCGCCTAGAATTATGCCAGCATTGTTTAATTGCCAGAGTCATCTTAGCAAAGGGCGATTTACCTTGGTTTCTCACCAAGCTGAAGGATAAGTTGTCTTCAATTTGGGCCATCAGGAATAACTGCCATTTAATCTCATTGAGAAGAGGTTTTTGTCATATTTTGCTGCATTCTGCTTAGGATAAGGAGGTGGTTCAGAGTTTTGGATCTTTATTTTTAAAACTAGGTACTCTTTGTCTTCAATAATGGTCACCTATTTTTGACATTTTAAAGAGAAAACATCATCAACTCATATTTGGATGTGTTTTTATCATCTGCCTTGGGAGTTGTGGGATTTTTAAATCCTATATGATATTACTAGCAATATTGGCACTCCTGTAAGAATAGATAAAGCCACTATTGAAGGCGACCTTGGCCACTTTGCCAGAATTCTTATTGAAGTTGATTTCTCTTACAATCTCTAATATAAATTGTTCTTGTATTGTCAGGGTCAAATCTTTGATATTGATATCTATTATAAGAATTTACCTTTGTTTTGTAGCATGTCCCATTCTATTGGGCATGAGATTGCTTTATGTCACTTGAACAAAGTTGCAGACGATCCATCTTCTTTTACCTTGAAAAAAGATCCTCCTTGAGCTAAAGCAACTCACCAATCTTGAGGACGATCATGTTCACATAAGATCTGAAAACCCAAAATCATATAAGATTTGAAGTAGCCTGTGCTAGATTCTTTTGTGCCTCCTGTCTTTACTCCGGTTATGGTTAATGACCCAGAAAATAATTTACAATTGGCTCTTCTAGATAATAGCCAGGAATTGCATGATAATGTTTCAATTTCCTCTCATGGCTCTTAGGAACCACTTATAAATGCTATTATGGAGCTTGAACAAATTAGAAAATGTTCTTGGGTAGATGATATTGATCAATATGATAATTGGAAAATGATTACTCGGAAGAAAGATACCAAAAAAGGCCAAAATCAGTAGCCATTAACTAGAAATTGACCCATTACAAGGGCAGTATCCTGAACCTCTCAATGAAAGTCCTTTTCTGGAATTATCAAGGCTTGGGGAATTCCGCAACCCAATGAACTCTTTTCAATTTTATTCAACATCATAAACCTGATTTTGTCTGTTTAGCTAAGCCTAAAATTGCTTTCAGTAGTGTCAATGATTCTTTTTGACACTCTCTTAATATGTCTTGATGAATAATGACTTAACCATTCCTTCTATTTGAATTCTTATTTCTAAATCTATTGGTGTAGGAAATATCTCCCTTATTTCGAGTTCTGATCAGCAAGTTACAGTCTCTTTTTATCATAATTCGGTGCAGACTTTTTTGACAGTTGTTTATGCCAATGTCCTTTCTTCTAAAAGAAGGTGTTTATGGTAGGATTTGAGTCATCTTCATTCCTTTATTTCTAGTGCCTGGTTTGTAATTGGGGATTTTAACTCCTGTTTCGGCTCTCATGAAAAAATAGGATGATCTCCTTCTCAACATGTTTGCTTAGATTTTATTTCTACTGTTGCTTGTTGTGAGCTGACTTGCCTTAATTTTAGAGGATCCTTCTATACTTGGACAAATAATAGTAAAGGTCCAACCATGTTGATATCATATCGGATAGGGCTTTATGTAATGTTTCGGCATTCCAATCTTAGTGTAGTATCTCTTATAATGCTTTGGATCGTCACCAATTAGATTATAATCCTTTCTTAATAAGTTATGTTCATGTGCCTTCAGTTACTATTTGGTCATTCAAGTTTCTTTATATGTGAGCTTCTTACAAGGAATTTCTTTCTGCCGTTGATAGTTTCTAGTCTTTATTTCATATCATAGGTCATCCCATGTTTGTGCTTTCTCACAAACTAAAAATGCTTTGCTCATGTCTTAGACTATGGAACAAACATGTTTTTGGTTAGTTGAGTTCTTCTATCTCTGTGGTTAAGTAGGACCTGTTGAAAGTTCAAGCTGAAATAGAGCATAATGGTTTTTCTGATGCCCTTCATTCTCAAGAATTACATTGTCATGGAAATCATTCTCAGTTTCATGGTGATTTTGTTCCTTTGTATGTTTTTATTTTCAAAATTTGCAAAGCGGTGGTTGATGCTTCTTTCTTCGAAATTGGGCATATGTTGAATACTTAAAGTGATTTGCTTATTCTTTGCCATTTTCGAGTTCATGGCCTGTTTAAGCAGCTCCCCTGCATTTTTAGAGTTTGATGGCTGCCCCCTCCTTCAAGCTGGCTCAAACTCAATACTGACAGGGCTGCTAAGGGTGACCAACATTTATGTTATTAATTTGTTGAGTGCTAGAAGTAATACTACCAGAAATAGTATTGTATTAAATTTTTTTTCTTTGTCAACTCCGTCAATTATAACAGTGGAGTTAATAATGTATAAATTTTTTTTAATTTCAAAGACAACTCCACAGTCCATATTCGTTCGCGGAGGATGGCATAGGTGTCGATTCAATGTTTATTTTTAATGTTGGCCACTTTTGTGTTTTTCTAAAGTTATTCATGCAAGTTTATGTTGGCCATTTCATGCAAGAAACCGTTTATGACTAATAATTCATGCAAGTATATGGCTAATAATTTTCTAAGTTTCGTGCAAATGATTCATTCAAGTTGACTAAATATGATTATTTTTTTATGTTGTTGTAGGCGGTGGTTTTAGTCGTGTGTCCAAGTGTTAGCGACTATGATACTATATAAACTTGGGACTCACTAAGAAATATATAGTAGGCTTGGAGCACAAAATGAAGATGGAATTGTCATCCGGATGAAAGTCGAAACACACTATACAACAACTGGATTCTACGGAGATTTCTACAATCCATCATCAGATATTGAGTTCGGAAACTGAGTATGAGCTTTTGGAATGCCCACCCAACCTTGCGGTTGGCCTCCGTGTGTGTTTGGTATTTTGTTACCTTTGATTATTAAATTATTCCCTTATTAACATACAATCATGAGTGCTTTCCAGTTTTATACTTTATTCCTAGTTTGCACATTAATCCCATTTCAGGCTTATATCCCCGACATTTAATCACAAATAAATAAATAAAACAAATAAAAATAATTTACAACTATTCACTCCAAATAAAAAGGGGAGAGGGATTAAGGATTACAACTTTTGGTGTAAATAAATATAAATATACTAAAAATAAACCATACATAAACCAACAATAAACCAAAAAAACTAATTAATTATACAAATTAAAACTCTAAAAATGATAAATAAAGCAAACATCTAGTGATTAAAAATCACCAAATAGTTCCTGTGATACATACAAGTTAATTTCATACAATAACAATAATAATATCTACAAATCATCAACACATAATATTCACAAAAGTAAATGAACATAAACTTATAAAATGATCCACTAAATAACAAAAAAAGGAAAATAACATAGAAACAATATTGATTGACATAGGAATTGTATATAATTGCAAGAAATATAACAAATTAAACAAGAAAATCACATTAAATATGCAAAATGCTAGTAAAAAATTAAAGCATAAAAGGCAGAGTTTTGTCAGAGGGGTGACCTGACCAAGAGGCGATGCCTCTATCGCCTCTTCAACAGAGGTAGGAATACTCTACATTTCTTAAATCCTAAGAAACGTGATGATCAAGCACGTGAATGAGAAATAGACATAAATATACAAGTACCAACAATCAATATTCAATATCTCATACAACCATGCTTCTCTATAACTTAAAATGAGTAATATGATTCAAGAAAACACACAAAGAGCAACCAATCAAGGCTTACAATAAAAGTAAGGAGTTTAAAACTTAGAAATGAGGGGTCTTACTATCTTGGACGAGTTGATGCTCCTAACTGAGCCCTTAGATCTTGGTTGATGGAGGGATGGCCTTGAATGGAAGGAGGTTCCCTCTTTTTCTTAAGAATTAAGTCCCTTAGTCCTCAAAGTCTCCTCCTTTCTTCTTCCTTTCTTTCTTTTTTTTCTCTTTCTCTTTCTCTGTGTTTTTTTTCTTTCAGGCCTTTCTTTTTTTAACAATTAGCCAACCTCCCTCTTTTGCCTCCCACATTCCCTTTTAAAGCCTCTCTTATTTTCTACTTTTTTAAATTCCTAAAAACCCATTCTCACCCTTTCCTCATTGCCTTTTTTCATTTCCTAGACTCTTTCTTGCCTTTTTCCCTTTTCTTTTATGTCTAAAAATGACCAAATCTTAACAGGTGAACTTTCAACCACTGCCATTAATGGCATTTAATGCTGCAGAGAGTGGGTGTGATGAGGCGACATCTCTTTGATGAGGCGTCACATCACTAATGCCTGGGGTAAAGAGGCGACGCCTCTTCATTGAGGTGATCGCCCTTTCACCTGGGCCAGGTCAAGGCCCGTGGGTCAAGAGGTGATGGGCTTAGGCTTTAGCTTAGTGTTTGGGCTTGGACATGGTTTTTGTGGGATTGGCTTAGTGTTTGGACCTTCAGAGTCAATTTTAGAGAAGTCTTGGGCTCCCCTTGCATTCAAAACTCAAACTTTCTTATCATCAGGCTTTTGTTGTGAGCCGATCAAACTGACAGTGTCCACAGTTTACCCCCTTAATTTTTTGAAAAATTAATTTTTTTTTAAAATAATTTTTTGAAAAAGCAATATGCACATCAAATAGAGAGTAAGAACAACATACATGACCTACGAGTTTCACTTGGGCCATTGGTCTTGGGAATTCAAACCAAGAGGTCAAGCTTCTTCTCTAAAATATGATAGTGTTCCTCAGGTTTTCTTGGCCCAATCAGTCACTCATTATAGTTTGGCGTGGATCTTGAGCATGGCCTAGTCTTTACTCAGTAAAGACAGAAGGGAAACATAGTCATAATCCTCGGGTTAAGCTAACTTAATCAGCTATTCATTATAAATTTGGCGTGATTCCTAAGTTTTCTTGGCTCGAGAAGTCACTTAGTAGAAAAGATGAAGCATAATCGTGTTCCTCGGGTTTTCTTGGCTCGATCAGTTACTCATTATAGTTTGGTGTGAATCTTAAGGATGGCCTAGTCTTTGCTTAGTAAAAAGAGATAAAATGTAACCATGTTTCTCGAATTTTCCTGGCCTGATTAGTTACTCATTATAGTTTGGCATGAATCTTGAGCATGGCCCAGTCTTCACTTAGGAGAGACAAAAGGATAATGTAGCCGTGATCATCGGGTTAAACTAACTCGTTCAACTACTCATTATAAATTTGGCATGATTCTCAAGTTTTCCTGACTTAAAAAGTCACTCAGTAGAAAAGATGAAGCGTAATCGTGTTCCTCGAGTTTTTTTGGTCCAATCAATTACTCATTATAGTTTAGCATGAATCTTGAGCATGACCCAGTCTTCACTTAGTAAAAAGAGATGAAACGTAACCATGTTCCTCGGGTTTTCCTGGTCCGACCAGACCCTAGATTTGCCCATGTGGGACCTAGTGATACCTATAGTGCATCCTTCTCGGAGTTTCGGGCTCAGTATCATAGACGAGATCCCTTTATTTACAGACTTATGATCTTATATCTGTGGGTTGGCCACCGAAGAGGTTAGTACCAATTTCTTTAATTTTTCCTGCAAATATCATCAAATAGGGTTACTGTTCATATATATATTTTATGAATTTAACTGAAATAAATCCAATTTTCTTGATAAAAAATTAAAATTTTAAATCATCCTGTCAGATTGTCGACACGAAGAGGCGTCGCCTCTTCGATGAGACAATCGTTTCTTCATGAAGAGGCGTTCACCTCTTTGAGTCAGGCTACTCTCAAAGAGCCGAATCACCTTTATATAAAGAGGTGTCACCTCATCACTGAGGCAGTCGCCTCAATGACAGGATCTAGCAAAAATTTTAAATTTTTATTATGTAAAATAATGATTTTACTCCCTTAGCTCGATGCCCACACCCTCAAGGGTGCTGGGAACTTTATATAGGAATTGTTTTATTGAATGTTTTAGTATATGTTAAGTATATTTTTAGTATATTTTTTGTATAATTCAATATAAATGCATGTTATATTTTCGATATATACTTAGAATGCTTTTAGCATATTTTTGATTTTTATTTGGTATATTTATGGTTGATTTTGGATTTATTTAGCATATATATACTTGAAATATACTTGGTATATTTTTGGTTTATTTCTGATATATATATGGTTTAATCTATTATTATGAATGCCATTGGTGATTTAATTATGCATTATTTATTTTTTCATATGTATATTGAATTTTATTTGAAGGATATCAATAGAACGTGCTACCTAGTGGGCAACTAGGACCGTGTACGTACTGATGCGATAGATTTAGGGTTGAGTTGTGAATCTCTTGAGGTGATATATGATTTGATTGATTGATTTGAGATTTGATGTGACTGAATAGTGTGGTTACTGGAGCTTGATTGACCTAGTGTTTTAGGGCCAATCACATTGATAATGAGACTGCTAGAGCTCGGTTGATTTAGTGTCTCGGGGCTAGTCTATTATCCAAAATGAAATAAGAGAATTAATTTTGAATTAAGTGAGCCTTTATGGCTAGAGAAGTATTATTGATTGAGGTCGCGATTAAATAGGGTTCTATTTGATCCTTCGCTAAAATAAATATTTCCCAGTATTTATTATATAAAGTGATTTCAGCATTTGTGTGAAATGCCTATATATATTTCTTATATATACTGATGATTGGTTGCATATGAAATTAGGAGATGCATGTATATATAATATAATAACTTACTCAGTGAGGTTTGACTCCCCTCAGTTGTTACTTTTTACAGTTGGGATGGTCCTAGATATGAAGGGGATCCACACAGTGAAGCTCAAGTCGATCAGGACTTTCCATACCTGTACTAGAGTTGAGGTGACCATTACACCCCTACAGATTGATAAGGTGGTGCGCACTCTCCTTGTTTATCTATTGGGTACTACTCTCTTCTCAGATACAACTAACTCTGTGGACTTGACCTTCTTGATGCCACTAAAGGGCCTAGACTTGGTGGCGACCTATAATTGGGGCAACTGCGCCTTAGCTTATCTTTACAGGAGCATGGATGAGCTGGTGCACAGAGCTAGACGGCTTTATGGTTTTTGGCATGCCATACTAGTATTTTATTTTCTCTTTTCTCCCTTCATATTCCATTCCAACTATCACTATTCAATCCTACTAACAATCCCTTATTTCTTTCATAGGATTGGGCTTTAGAGTTGGAGTTGATAGTAGGGATTACCAAGGTCATTGACACTCCCTTCCCTGCGATGGCGAGGTAGGGTCTGAGCTGAGCTTAGAGGAGCCTTATGGCTTGCATTCATATCCACCATAAGTGGTTGAACACGCTTACTTATGATGAGGTATGCACCTACAAATGTAATTGAAATTAGCAATAAACTCATTAATCGAATTCACCTACTTACTTATTTATTCTTGCAGCTATACCCAGACTTGTGGGGCCCTCAGATTAGGTGGATGCAGGCTATGGTTCGCTCCATCCCTCTATCTAGGAAGAGGGTTCTGCTCAGAGGCCCTAATTATAGAGTGAGGTTCTTTGGGGAGAGGATACATAGTGGTGGTCAGGTACGTGAGTGAGGCATCCACCTCTTGCTCCTCCTCGACATATCTTTTGGGTGCATGAGTTAAAGGGAGATGAGCTCGATCATGCCCTATAGGAAGAAGATGCTACAGACTATTATGAGAGGAGGAAGTCTCACTATGTGAACTTTACACGAGCTCATCTTTTACAGCGAGTGCCCCTTTTTAAGCCTACACTTTAGGTAAGCATTCAATGCTTTATTTTATTAATTATTTTATATTTACTTATAGATGCTATCTCTGACTTATTTTTCATCTTTCAGGAAACTACTAAGGCACCTGCTCCTCGCCCTAGGCCCTCTGCATAGGAGAGGCCTCATCAGTGCCCATGCATCATTCCCAGTAGTGAAGGTTCTTCTTCTAAAGCGCCATCCTTGATAGACCCCTCCAACTCTCGATCCTAGGTGGTGGTCCGTAGACTTACTGCCACTCCTGATCTGCTGACTCATTGCTGGATGCCTTATGGTGAGACCTCTTGTTAGTTTCTGATATTGGATATGACTTCAGAGCCATCATTCTTTCCGGAGGCTACTACCCATGTGAGTTTCTTTCTTCCTAAATAATGTTCTTAAGTTTTTTTTAACACTTAGTTAGTTCTAACATCATCAGCAGAACAGATACGTCAAGATCAGGGAGAGTATATGTACCGAGTGGTCGAGGCCCATAGGGACTCCCTGATGCAGGTGATGCAATAGTGGAAGGTACACATAGAATATGCTTTATTTTGATATATATGCATGCTTTCATGATTTTTTACCTATTATCGTGCTTCGATAGGATCGAGATGAGGCCAGCTAGGCTAGGATTACTGCCCTGGAGTGCCAGCTCGCCGCTCTTCAAGTCGAGGGTGATGAGGAGGAGGGGGCAGTCGACGAGGAGTTTAAGGATAGTAGCAAGGATGACGGGACTGATCCTCCTGATGCTTCTATAGATAAGCCAGCTGATAAAGAGGCCAACGAATCTAATAGTGATGAGTAGAGAGGACCCTCTATAGGTTTTTTTGTAGCATAGGGATGTCCTGTCTCGAAACATTGGATGCTTTACACTGTCATCCTTTTACTATCTGGATTGACTGATTAATTTGATTGAATTTTTTATGCCTTTATATTTTGCACTGAGGATTTTTTATGGAATTTTGAATGGATAAGGGCCTTTTATCTCTGAAACGCTTTGCTCTGACTTTACATATATAGCCTGAAGAATTTCCAGCAACATAAAGATCTGTTTTGCCTGTCGTAGAGGCGTTGCCTCTTTGAAGGGGCATCACCTCTATGTGAAGAGGCGACATATGATTTGCCTCTTCTCATAGAGGTGTCGCTTGATCATAGAGGCGAACGCCTCTACACGCCTTCCCTGTAGCTATAAGAACCCTCAAATCTTCTTCAAAATCCCTAATCTCTTCATTCACTACTTTCCCCTATTCTTCTTTCCCAGGCAACATTCCGACCCACAATCATGATTGAGAAAAGCTTGAAATAGCTACAACCAATTTTGAAAAATCTGGATGGTAGGTCATGGGCTAGAATGGATCCATTTCACCTATCCACCTTTCGATTTTTGCATGCTAAGAAGATCAACTTCTCATTTCTCCATGTTCTTGCTCGATTTTTGGGATCCTTAAAAACATGTTTTCCAATTCAACACAGTTGAGATCTACCCTCTACTAGAGGAATTTAAAGCTATCCTAGGCTCTCATGTAGATTTCGCTTGACAGATTGTTATTCCTCTAGTCGCAACCTCAGATTTGCACTCCATCCAATACCAAATGGCAAGATTGCTCAATATGTCCCCTCAATCCTCTCTTCGTCACATTTTAGGTAATAAAATCCAGTTTAGCCCTTTTGTAGAGACGGTAGCGACTATAGATAGCAGTGAGATTCCTTAGCCTCGAATGATGGCACTCTGCCTATATGTTCAGTTTTTGTTGGTCTACCCTTCTCGTAACTATGACTTGAAGATCCTGCATGTTCTGGACCAAGTGGAGAATGGACTGAACCCTTTCCCTTTTATTCTAGTTGAGACCATTATCGGACTTGATAACTTTTTTGAGACCAGGAGATTCTCTGGGAGTCCAATTCTACTAGAGGTGAGTCTCTTCTTTCTTTTTCCATTTTCTGCTTTCCATCATTCTTACCCATTTGTCAATTCCATAGGCTTGGTTGTAAGAGAAACTGAGATTGCTTAAACCGCTTAGAGACATTGCTCACTATAATGCCAAACACTATCGCACTAGGAGACTTCATCCTGTCCCGGAGGATATCCACAACTAGTTATCTACATTCCCTGATACTCTGATTCAGTAGATGTGCCCATGGTGGAGACTGCAATACGTGACCCTCTGGTTATATACCTACTGTGTTCCCTTAGCTGGCCTCCATTTTGCCACCTTCTATAATCCAACTCAGCTTTCCAGACAATATGGACAGAAACAACGAATTATAGAGCTTGTACATGAGTTTGAACCAGGGCCTCTTTCTCAAAATTTTTTTGGACAACCTGCTTGCTACTTGGCCTCAGAGGATTATCTAGAGGTTCATTGACAACAATGGAAATCAGTTTACTGATAACTAGTACAAGGCATGGATTCAACTACAACAAGTGGAAAATGATGAATTTATAAGAAATAGAAGGACAATGGCATTACAAGCATTGAGTGCCCAAGGGAGTCACAAGAGAAGAAAATGATGTTAGTTTAGTTTATGAAATTTAGTCTTTTTATGTATTTTCTTGTTGAATGAGATTTCCTTTTGAGTTAGACATAAGTGTAATAAGCATTTAATGTAATGTTTATAATAATAAAGACAATCCATTAAATTTAATTTAAGCACAATGTGATTATACAATTTTACTTCTTATATATCTCTTGTCGTTAATTAGCTTGCCCTTGCAAGTTTTCCAGCTAACTATTTTCTTTTCCTCTCACTCTCCTTTTACATGTCCTTTACTTTTGCCTGGATCGCCTTTTTAGATTTTTAATCTACCAGGACTATTTACTTTGTCCTTTTTCTGTCTCTAACTTTTGCCTAGGCAGCCTTTTTTGAGGTTTTCTCCCTAGTGAGACTTTACAGAAAGTATTTCTTAAGCTTGTCTATATTGATGGGCTCTCTAAATTCATTTCCCTCAAAGTTATAAAAAATAGCAGCCCTTTTTAAAAATAACTTCTTCACTTGATAAGGACCTTCCCAATTTGGCTTGAACTTCCCTCATGGATCAGTCATGATTGGCCTAGTGAGCTTTAAGACCAAGTTACCCTCTTTGATCTTGCCTGGCTTAATCTTCTTATTATAAGCTCGGGCTATACTTTTCTGGTACGACTAAGAGTGATATATAGCCTTAAATCTCTTTTCATCCAATAAAGTTAGCTGTGCCAATTGGCTTTCTACCCATTGGTACTTAGGGATTTTAAACTTTAGGAGAACCCTTAGTGACTGAATTTTGACCTCAACTGGCAATACAGCTTCACATCCATATACCAGAGAATATGGAGTGGCTCCTATTGATGTTATGGTAATGGTTCTGTATCCTTATAATGCAAACTATAGATAATTTGCCCAATCTTTGTAATTTTCCAGTACCTTGGCCAAAATTCTTTTCACATTCTTATTTGCTGCCTCTATGGCTGTGTTAACTTATGGTTTATAAGGGGATGATCTATGATGCTTAATCTTATATTCTTCCAATAGAGTGATTGTTTCTACCCTAAAATGAACACTATTATCAGTGATGACCTGATGAGGCAACCCATACTGGCAAATTATGTTCTTCTCTATGAACCTGGTCATTTTTTTTTCCCTTACAGTGGTGAATGATTCTACTTCTACCCAGTTAGAGAAATAGTCGATCGCCACTATGATATAACGATGTCTGTTGGATGCTTTTGGCCTTATCTCTCCAATAATGTCAATTCCCCATATTGCACATGGCCAAGGAGAGGTTAATACCTAAAGTTCCATAGAAGGCAGGTGGCTCACATCACCATATACTTGGCAGTTGTGCTAGTTCTTTACATACTTCACACAATCTGCTTCCATGGTTAGCCAGAAGTACCCTTGACGGGTTATCTTTTTAGTGAGGACTGTTCCATTCATATGCGGCCCATATACACCCTCATGAATTGCTTTTATAATCTTTTATGCCTTACTCTTATCGACGCACCTTAGGTGTACTCTAGCTGGCATCCTTTTATATAACATCTTGTTATGACTAATAAACTACCGTGATAACAAACTTTAGCGACATCCTTTCTTTTCTATTGGCTTCCTCAGGAAATTTCCCTGTCTTAAGATATCGTTGTAGATCATAAAACTAAGGCTTCTTCGTTGGGTCGATTGACATTATTCTGATTTCCTTATAGTAAGGAATTCGGGCCCTTACTAAGATAAGAGGCTTCATTTTCGCTTGTCTACCTCCTTCCTATATCAAAGCCAGGGTAGCCAACGCATCTACCATTTGATTCTCCTCTCGAGGCAATGTATGAATTTGTATTATGTAAAGGACAATAGGATCGCGGTTGAATAATCCCAATACGACTTTAGCTTATCTTCCCTTACTTTCCCTTCCTTGGCGATTTACTTTACTACTAGCATCGAATCCCCATACACTGTCACCTCTTGTGCCCCCACATTCCTGAGTGCTTCCAAAAAAAAAATGTAGGCTTCATATTCAACTTGGTTGTTAGTGACCTCAAATTCTAGCCTCTTTGCCATCAAGATTACTTCTCCTTCTAGTGAGACCAAAATCACTCCAATGCCTGCCCTCTACTATTCATTGCTCCATTAAAGTACATTTTCTAGGTCTGGATTTCTATTGCCCCTAGGTGTTCATCCAAAAATTCTAACTCCCATTCTTGTCCATCATTTATCGAATTTTGGGCCAAGAAGGCTGCCCCAGCTTTTCCTTTTATCACCTTTTTAGTAACATAGTCTATGTCAAATTCAGTGAGTAGGACTAACCATCTGGCTAATTTCCCTATCAGTGACGGAGTTTACTAGAGATATATAAGGAGATCATGCTTAGAAATTGCTTGAATCTTGTAGGATTGAAAGTAATAAATAGCTTTTTTATTGCCCAAATTACAGCTAAACAGGTTCTTTCTACTATACTATAATTGGTTTCATAGGGCAGAAGCTTCTTACTTAAATAATATATGGCATGCTCAATTGTCCCTTCTCTTTTTTGAGCCAACATTACACTAATCGCATATTTTTCTATAGCCAAATATAGAATGTTTCCCCAGTCTTGATGGCTACAAAACTGGAGGATTCATCAAATACTGCTTAATAGTTTCAAAGCCTTGCTGACACTTGTCATCCCTGATAATCGACTGATTCTTCTTTAAGAGCTTGAAGATCGGCTCACAAATGGTAGTCAGTTTGGCTATGAATCTGCTGATGTATTGTAGCCTTCTTATAAACCCTTTGACTTTTTTCTTATTCTTTAGTGCATGCATTTCTCCGATTGCTCTAACTTTGTTTGGATCCATGTTTATGCCTTTCTGACTGACAATGTGTCCTAATAGTTTTCTAGATGTCACCCTAAAAACACATTTCTTTGGATTCAGTTTGAGGTTATACTTTTCAGCTCTTGTCAGGAACTTGTCTAAGGCTTCAAAGTGCCCTTCTCTGGTCAAAGACTTCACTATCATGTCATCTACATACACCTCTATCTCTTTATGGATTAGGTAATGTAACAGTGTAGTAGCCATTCTTTGGTAAGTAGCCCCTACATTTGTCAATCCAAATGGCATAAATGTGTAATAGTAAACACCTCACTGAGTAATGAAAGAAGTATTGAACTTGTCAATCACTACCATCATGATCTGATTGTATCCTGAGAAGCCATCCATAAAGGAGTACATGGCGTTAGAAGCTGCACTGTCGATCAAGGTGTAAATATACGGTAAGGGAAAATCATCCTTAGGATAAGTCTTGTTCAAGTCTCTATAGTCCACACACATCCTGACTTTACCATCTTTCTTGGGAACTAGAACTATGTTAGCCAGCCACTGGGTGTCATCTACCACTTTTAGGAACTTTGCTTTTAGCCACTTTTCTACTTCTTCTTTGACTAGGAGGGCCTATTATGGTCTTAATCTTTTATTCTTCTGCTTTTATTAGAGTGATGTGAGAATATGTAGGAATCTTATGCTCTATAATCTCTCTATTGATCCTAAGCATATCCTCATAGCCCCAAGTAAATACTTTCTATCTTCTTTTAAGAGTTTCTTTCATTTTTTCTCTCTCATTAGGAGTTAAGTCAGCAACAATAATTATATTTTTAGGGTTATCACTTGTGCCTAGATTAAATGATTTAGTTTGTACTAAATTAATGTTAAACATATGCATGAAATGATCATCACACATAGCACAACCATTAGGAAACACATCGCACAAGTAAGCATAAAAAGACTTCATTACATTAACTTTAGAAAGAAAAATGTCATCAATCTCAAACAAATTAGAAACAAAAAAAGTCAATGTCATCATAGAAAACATCTATAATAGAATTAAGAACAACAATTTCAAAGTTGAATTCTTTTTCTTAGTCAGTGGCGTCCTTTAGCTCCACTGTAGGAATGTCCCCTTCTGATTCTAAAGTTAATACTAGCTCTTCTACCATGGGCTCTTCAACAACAGGCTTTTGGTTCCTATCCACATATTCAGTGAAGATTTCAAATCCAGGGACAAGTTTCTCAGTGATCATCAGGGGCTCCTTAGTAGGGGTAATTAGCACCTTCTTCCACAAATGTTTCCCAAAGGGTCTTCTTATTTGACTTAACCATAATTATGCTTTTCCTATACTTGCCCTTAGTTTCTTCCCTTTCATCAGGCTCATCCTCCCCTGAATATCCTAACTTGTGCTTCAGAATTGATACCTTGGGTTCAACGAATTCCAGTGGGCCCTGTTAATTCTTTTCGAGTTCCATCCGAGGCATGAACTGCATGCTCTTCATCATACTAACAATATTTGGGTTCAGCTCATCTTCATAAATCATGCAGAATTTAAAACTCGGGCTACTCGAGATCTCAATAGGAGCTAGTTTCAATGCAGCAACCGCGGCCTTTGTCTCAGCCATTATAGTAACCACCCTCCCCTCATGTGAAAATTTGATCTTTTGATGAATAGTGGATGATGCTTCCCCCAAAGGATGGAACCGTGGTCTTCCCAGAAGAATAGTAAAGGTGACTGGAATGTCTATTACATGAAGGTTAACCCAAACTTTAATAGCTCTAGTCTTGATTAAAGCCCGAAAGGTTCCTTTAACTAGCCTTTTCGTATCATTATAAGCCTTTATGACTACATTAAAGGGTTTCAAATCAGTTATCATCAAGCCCAGCTTCGGTAGGATCTTTAGAGGACACACATTGATGGCTGACCCATTATCGACCATGACACAACATGTCAACTTGCCTTTCACTTCAGCTTTAATAAACAGGGCTTTGCTGTGATCCCTTCCTTCTAAAGGTAAGTCATCATATGTGAACACAATTTCCCCTTGAGAACTTTCAGTTAGTGAGTTCACCATTTGCTCTAGAGTGTGTGTCGAAGGTATCTTTTTGTGATCGAGAGCAAAAACTAGTATTTCCCGATGGGCCCGGGAGTTCATAAGCTACTCATACATACTGGAAAGAGTTTTCTCATCACTTTTAGCCTCAATAATCTCTTTAGCTTTCTCATTTTTCTTTGATCCCACTTTTGATCTACTTCCCTCTTTCTCTGCCTCAGCCTTCTTCACTTCTTCCTCCCTCTCCTCTAATTTTTCAATGGATTGCACTACTCTCCTCTTATTATTCTTCCACAAATCAGCTGCTTCTCCCTCTTCATCATCAGAACTCCAGATATCAAGCACATTTACATAAGACTCAATATCCTGCTATCTCAGATTTAGGTTTTTGGTTGTGGTTTTGATGGGGTAGGTGTGACATAAAAAAAGGAATTAATAACTTATTCCTCTGTTAGGCCCGTATTGGTCATCAAAATACGGGGATTTGGTGGTGGTATATTTCGGTAGTTGGGTAAAGGGTTCTTTTGGGTATTTGGTTTTCTAGTTTTTAGGTCGGTTATGTTTCCTCAATCGATCAAATCTTGAATCTTGTGTTTCAGGCAAGTGTAGCTTTCTATATCATGCCCAATGTTCTGATGGTACTTGCAATATAGTTTTGGGTCGACATTTGGGAAAGGAGGTCATTTAGGTAAGGGTTGTAGAAGGTTATTCTCAATTAGCTTTTCCAGGACTTTAGAGAAGGGGTTTTCCCAAATTAGAACACCTTCAGGACTTCCTGACTGTGTTGATATGTATATTACTACTCAGCCTAACTCTACCGCTAGACCTAAACCCTTCTCTGTTTGTAAATCTTCCACTGAAGAACTTCTTTTCTTATGTTAGGTCAGATTCTTTCTGTACTCCAAACCTGTACAGCTCCTCAAAGTTTTGAATCCTTAAATCCCTCAGTTTCTTAGAGAGAGGGAGTATACACCCTTCCATAGCTATTACCAGCTGATCAGATTCCATGGGTCATTGCTTCATTTGTGCTAATTTTACTCTCCACTTGATCAAATAATGTGAAAAAGATTCATTGAATTTTTGCTTTAGGTTCTGCAAGTCTTTTAGGGAAGCCTTCATTTGAATGTTGAGACTATACTGCTTAATAAATGCAGTGCATAGTTCCTCCCAATCACCTTGAACATGGGATTCTAGCATATAATGCCATCTGATAGGTGCTCTTTCCAGGGATAGAGGGAACTGCTTCACAATATGTCCTTTAGTTAGTTCAGTCATCTTCATGTGGGTCATATATTGCTTTAAATAGAGTTGGGTTTCCTCTGTGCTAGTGAACTTCTTTATGTTAGGAAACTTGAAATTCCGTGGTAAGGGATCATCATCCTTATCCAAGCTCAACTTAAAATAGCTCATTGGGGCATTGATCCCTTTTTCCTTCACCATCAGTTGCATTTGAGCCATAGACTTGACAAGGTCTTTAGCCCAATTTGGCTTCTCTACATTGCCCGGGGCATCCTCTTTCTGTCAGATAATAGGTTCTACCAATATTGTTTGTTGATCATCTTCTACCTCTTGCCTTTTAAGAACCTCGTCATCCATATCAAAAGGTTGAGGTTGAGGTAATCGTGGTTGGGGCACTAGCGGCTGCAGTGCTGGTGGTTCCCCTCTAATTGTACCTATCATTTCTCCCATAATTTTTCTCATGATCGCTCGGGTTTGTTTAGTTATTTCACTTTCAATTGTTCCTTGAAGGCTTCAGCATCAAACTCTATCATTTTAATCCCTCTATAGATTCTAACTAGATGGCCTGTGTCAGATCGCTTCCAACTAGCAGACTGTTGTGGATCTATATCTGCAATCATTGAGGGTCAAAAACATGCATGGCATGTATGCATGAAATGCAAGCCTAATGGTAAGAAAGAAAAGAAAAAAAAATATATGCACGTATCAGAGGATAAAAAGCTCTCTAATGGTATCTCCGCCCTTATTTCTCCCACACACGTGCTCAATGGTGAGTTCCTTATCCTAGGATTTTTTTTCTAGGTTTTGATTATCAACAAGGGATAATAAAATTGACGGATGCAAGATAACTCTCAAGACAATGCAAACAAGTGGCACTTTCTCCAAATAATTCCAAAGTCCATTTTAAATGGGCCAAGAATGATATTAAAGGCACACCTTGTCAAGATCCCTTTTGAAATGCGCTAATAATAGGTGTGAAAGGCCTATCTTGTCAAGGCTTATTTTGTAATAGCCTTGGGCCTTATTTAGAGGATTAACATATGGCATAAAACACATGCATTTGGAAAAAAGAACCTAATGGAAATTGCTAGGTCATTACATGAGCTAAGTCTTGGGTAATAAGTTTTGGCTCCCACAGCTATATACATCCATTATGTCTCCCCACTCAAGGGTCCGTGTGACGTGGATAGGTACATGCTATGAGTGACAATAATTAAATACCTCACCACCAGGTTTGAATGAAACACATGCAGCAAAACAAAGATTATTGTCAATTTGTTTGGGACTTAGAGTGCATCGTGTGAAAATGTGTAGTGAATGCAAAATTTGCGAAGGGAATAAAGAAATAATCAAAGATGATAAATCACAAAACACTTAGAATGAGTTTCTCTATCCCTAGTGGAGTCACCACTGTAGGTGGCGATTTTAGTCATGCACCCAAGTGTTGGTGACCATGATACTGTGTGAGCTCGGGGCTCACTAGGAAATACATAATGGTCTTGGGGCCCTAAATGGAGATGGAGTCGTTACCCAAATGAAAGCTGAGACACACTATATAACAACTGGATTCCACGGAGGTTCCTAGAAGCCGTCATTAAAGATCAGATTCGAAAACTGGGTATGAGCTTTTAGAATGCCCACTCAACCTTACGGTTAGACTCTATCTGTGTTTTGTATTTTATTACCTTTGATTATTAAATTATTCCCTTATTAACATACAAATCGTGAGTGATTTTTAATTTTATATTTTATTTTCAGTTTGCACATTAGTCCCATTTCAGGCTTATATCCCCAACATTCAATCATAAATAAATAAATAAAATAAATAAAAATAATTTATAACCATTCATTCCAAATAAAAAGGGGAGAGGGATTAAGGATTACAACTTTTGGAGCAAATAAATATAAAAATACTAAAAATAAACCATACATAAATCATCAATAAGCCAAAAATAAACTAATTAATTATATAAATTAAAATGATAAATAAAGCAAACATCTAATGATTAAAAATCACCAAATAGTTCCTGCGACACATACAAGTTAATTCTTTACAATAACAACAATAATATTTACAAATCATCAACACATAATATTCATAAAAATAAATTAACATAAACTTATAAAATGATCCACTAAATAACAAAAAAGGGAAAATAACATAGAAATAATATTGATCGACATAGGAATCATATTTAATTGCAAGAAATATAACAAATTAAACAAGGAAATCATGTTAAACATGCAAAATACTAGTCGAAAATTAAGGCATAAAAGGTAGAGTTTTGTCAGAGGGGTGATGCCTCTTTAAAGAGGCATCACCTCTTGACCAAGAGGCGATGCCTTCATCACCTCTTCGTGAAGGGGCGACGCCTCAATGAAAAGACATCACCTCTTCAACAGAGGTAGGAACAATCTACATTTCTTAAATCCCAAGAAATGTGATGATCAAGCACGTGAATGAGAAACAGACACAAATATACAAGTACCAATAGTTAATATTCAATATCTCATGCAACCATACTTTTCTATAACTTAAAATGAGTAATATGATTCAAGAAAACACACAAAGAGCAACCAATCAAGGCTTATAATAAAAGTAAGGAGTTTAAAACTTAGAAATGAGAGGACTACTGTCTTGGACGAGTTGATGCTCCTAACTAAGCCATCAGAGCTTGGTTGATGGAGGGGTGGCCTTGAATGCAAGAAGGTTCTCTCTGCTTCTCAAGAATCAAGTCCCTTAGTCCTCAAAGTCTCCTCCCTTCTTCTTCATTTCTTTCTTTTTTTCTCTTTCTCTTTCTTTGTGTTTTTTTCTTTCAGGCCTTTCTTTTTTAACAATTAGCCAACCTCCCTCTTTTGCCTCACACATTCCCTTTTAAAGCCTTTCTTATTTTCTCCTTTTTTAAATTCCTATAAACCCATTCTCACCCTCTCCTCATTGCCTTTTTTCATTCCCTTGGCTCTTTCCTGCCTTTTTCTCTTTTCTTTTATGTCCAAAAATGACTAAATCTCAGCAGGTGGACTTCTAACCACTGTCATTAATGACATTTAATACTGTAGAGAGTGGATGTGATGAGGCAGCACCTCTTTAATGAGGCATTGCCTCACTGATGCCTGGGGTGAAGAGGCAATGCCTCTTCGTTGAGGCGATCACCTATTCACCTGGGCTAGGTTAAGGTGTCACAACCTGAACCCAGGGGCACGTGACCGACACTAGGGAATGGGAGAGCATAAAGCCACCGAAACCCATAGTAAGCCTTCAAGGAAAAATTCGCGGAATTTTTTTTTTACTTTGAATCCTTACAATAAATAATAAAATCTCAATGCATATTATCAAACTGATTTTTCTTAATATAATTTAAATCATAATATCAGTGAATGGGATAAAATAAGCAAACATTAATTATACAAATAATATCTTAATACATAAGTTATGAGTACATTAAATCTTGACTAAATATGCAGTTATACAATTTTCTTTACTGCGGTACACGAAAGTAAATACAATATAGCTAGATAGACCTACGTAGAATAGCCGGTGACGAAGCTACACGGCGAAGAGAAGTAGGCCTAATAGTAAACTCCCAAACTCATGAAAAATAAATTGAGGGGAGTCAGACCTCACTGAGCAAGTTAATAAAGAAAATGAATGTGATTTGAAAACCTCATTAAAATAAATTTTATGGAAATATAATATAGTATAATTTTATTTAACCATTGGTATACATATAATAAATCCTTTTTTTTTTTTTAAAAAGAAATAAATATTTAAATATCTTTTAAAATCATTTTAGTAGAACCCAATTTATAATTTTTTTTTTCAGTCCTATGACTCACTTATATCCAAGACTGCCGGATCTTGAGAGCAAGGCATCATCATGATACACAGTCGCAGTCATATCTCTTAATCCAATATCACTGGCGGTGTCCGAGAGCAAAGCATCACCAGACCATCGGCCCCAGTAATATAATTTGAATAATCACATATTTTACCGGTGCACACACGGTCCTGATGAAACCCATCAGGTAGCCCGTTCTACCATAGTTTATTTAAAAGATAAAAGAAAATAAATAAAACCATAAAATTACAATAAATAAAATAGGTAAATAAATAAAATACAACAAATCAACTATAAATTAAATCATGCAAGATCATATGAATAATGCTAACTAGAATCTCATAAAATTAAATTCATAAGAATTTAATATAATTTAAATCAAAAATCCGACACTCAAGTCAAATATTAACTTACAAGATAAAGGTGCTCCTCTGACACGTCGTGTCCGACCTCGACTGGTAGACGCGATTGGAGGGGCAGCTAAAAGACAGAAAAGGAAATGATAATCAGAAAATAGAAACCTAACTTCTAGAGTTTCTAAGGAAGACTCGATTCGTACTTAGAATAAAAATTTTAGGATTGACCAGGTGTCACGTTTTACGAGAAATCTATAAAAAATTCGGCATAGTTTTCTCTGTAAAATAGACATCCCTCTACCGAAGTAGAGTCAATCCTGCAAATAAACACACTTCAAAATACACAGTGGCACAACACCTCGGGTTGGGACCCCAAACTATACAATTCCCAACCGAGATTCACCAACATACAATAAGCAAATACTAAATATAATTTGTTTAGTTTTTAAAACACTAAATAAAATTATTTTCCATCATAATTTAATACAATTTCAAATAATAATATAATATTAATAACAATTTAACTTTCCAAATATCCAATATAAAAAAATAGACAATTCCAACTATAATTGCCCATCTAGATTAAATATACCAAAATATTAATTAAAAACTCATTCAAACCACAAAACAATAAATAATTTAATTTTGAATAAATTTTTAAAAAATGGTTAGTTTTAATTAACTAAAATAATAAATAATTTATAAAAATTATTTTAATGCCACATTTTCTCTCAACACAATTAAAACATAGTATTTATTTATCATATCTACAAAACACACCATTTATTCATTATATCAAAATTTACATAATATAATACTTTTCTAAAAGAAATATTAGATAAATTAACAAAATCATTTTATAACTACTAAAATCACTAACAAAATATATTAACACTAATTAACTCCAATAAGCAACCAAAAGTAGTTAGTTAATCACATTAATAAAATATACATAACACTAAAAAAATACTAATATATATATATATACTAAAATCCCATAATCTCAATCAACTAATCTAACTAATTTCTTATACACTCTTAACCAAATTTTACTTCAATAACTTAAACCAATTACTAAACATACATTAATCAACCAAAATTACCCCAAATAATTAAATTAAAATTTCTGCATAAACAACCAAACAATTTAGCATTAACAACATAAAAAATTAACCCAAAAACCCAAAAGAACCTAAAATTAACCAAATCAATTAACAAAAAACTAAATCTAACCTAAAGCTAACTAACTACTAATTCACTAACTTACTTTAAGCTCCAAAACAGAGCAAAGGAGAGCTGCCACAACAAGCTTGAGCTGCAGAATTTTCAGGTGACAGGAGGTTGGGGCAGTAGTTATACTGGTTGTCACTACAGAAGGAATGGAGGCTGCTGCCCTTGCTGCCGATCTGCCCTGCTGCTGCTTCTGCACGATGCTGGACCTGTTGCTGCTGCTGCTTCCTCTGCTCGTTTTGCTGCCTCACGCAACTGCTGTTGCTACCTTCTTTATGCTGCTGCCTTAAGAAGCTGCTGCTGCTGTTTTTTGGTCTTATTGCTACCTCATAAAGCTGCTATAGCTGCTGCCTCCTTCAAGCGCGCTGCAGGGACGACTCAGAAGGAAGAAGAAGTAGATGAAGAAGGGCAGGTAGCTGCTGGATCATGCGCACGAAGATGGGAAGAAAAAAAATGGCGTGAATGGGAAAGAAAGAAAAACAGAAAGAGAGAAAGAAGAAGAAAGGGAAGGAGTTGACTGATTTTCTGTTCTTACAAATCCTAAGCCACATATATGTATATATATATATATATATATATATATATATATAAAGTAGTTTAGATAGGATACAACCATGTGTATGTGAATATATATATATATGTGTATAGTAGATAATTTAAGTATATAATAATGTTAATAGTTTCCAATGGAATTCTTAAATTTAGTTCTTAAATATAATAATTTAATATATCAACTATAACAACATAAAATAAAAAAAATTTTATATTCTTGAAAATCTTAATATTTATATAAATAATTTAAAATATTTGGGTTATTACAATCTTCCCCCCTTATAGAAATTCGTCCATGAATTTCAAAAAGAAGCTAAGGATTACAAAGTCTACAGATGAAAAAGATAAGGATAGACAACTTGCATCTCAGATTCTACCTCCCACGTACAGTCTTCTACTGTGTGATTACTCCAAAGCACTTTCACCATCGGAATCTCCCGAGAGTGAAGCTGGCGAACCTGGCGATCCACAATCGCTACTGGATACTCCTTATAAGACAGATCTTCACTGAGCTCCACAGCTTGAGGCTGAAGTATGTGAGAAGGATCAGGAATATACTTCCTCAACATAGACACATGGAACACTGGGTGGATTCGAGATAACTCAGGTGGCAACACTAGTCTATAGGCCACTTCCCTAACTCGTGACTGTATTTCGAAAGGTCCAATGTATCTCGGAGCTAACTTACCCTTCTTACCAAACCTCATAACTCCCTTCATTGGAGATACCTTCAGAAACACCATATCTCCAACTAGAAAGGAAACATCCTTCCTTTTGGGATCAACATAACTCTTTTGCCTACTATATGCTGTCTTCAACCTCTGCTGAATGATAGGAACTTTTTCAAAAGTAATCTGCACTAACTCTGGACCTGTGAGCTGTCTCTCACCAATTTCCCAACACAAAGGTGATCTACACTTCCTACCATACAATGCTTCATACGGAGCCATCTCAATACTTACATGATAACTGTTGTTATAGGCAAATTCAATCAGTGGCAAATGATTATCCCATTGACCTCCAAAGTCCATCACACACATTCAGAGCATATCCTCTAAAGTCTAAATGGTCCTCTCAGACTGACCATCAGTCTGAGGATGGAATGTTATGCTGAAGTCAAGTCTAGTTCTCAATGCCTTATGCAACTCTTGCCAGAAAACTGATGTAAAGGTGACTCCTCTATCAGATATTATACTCACTGGAACTCCATTAAGACAAATAATCCTATTGACATACAACCGAGCCAACCTGTCAGTGGAGTATGTCTTTTTAACTGGCAGAAAGTGGGATGACTTAGTTAACCTGTCAATGATCACCCAAATAGCATCAAATCCATGTATCGTCCGAGGTAAACCAGTCATAAAATCCATAGCAATCATATACCACTTCCACTCTGGGATAGGCATGGGTTGTAACAATCCTGAGGGCCTCTGATGCTATAATTTCACCTGCTGACATGTAAGGCACTTGGATACAAATTCTGTAACATCTTTCTTCATTCCATTCCACCAGTATGTATCCCTCAAAATATGATACATCTTAGTAGAACCTGGGTGAATACTGTAAGTAGTAAAATGTGCCTCTTCTAAGATCTCTTTCCGTAGATCATCAACATTTGGCACACATAACCGAGTACCCAAGCGTAGAGCTCCCTCACTGTCAATCACAAACTCTCTGGAGTGACCCTGTTGCACATCAAACATAATTCTCTGTAACTGTGGATCCCTTCTTTGAGTTGCCTTAACTCTATCCAAGCACACAGACCGTACTTTGAACTGAGCAAAAAGGCTCTTCTTAGTCACTTTCCACTGTAAACCTTGATCAATCAGCTCGTGCAACTCCTGAATAATCGGTATTCTCTCAGTACCAATGTGGGCAAGACTACCTGCTGATTTTCTACTCAACGCATCAGCTACTAAATTCGCCTTGCCTGGATGGTAAAGAATCAAACAATCGTAGTCTTTCAGAAGTTCCATCCATCTTCTTTGCCTTAAATTCAAATCCCTCTACTCAAAGATATACTTTAAGCTCTTGTGGTCGATATAGATCTCACAAGTGACACCGTATAAATAATGCCTCCAGATCTTCAGTGCGAATACAACTGCAGCCATCTCTAGATCGTGAGTGGGGTAATTCTGCTCGTGCTTCTTCAACTGCCTCGAAGCATAAGCAACCACTTTGCCATTCTGCATTAGCACAATCCCAAAACTACACGGGAAGCATCACAATACACTGTATATCCATCATCACCAGAAGGTAATGTCAGTACTGGAGCTGAAGTCAATAAATACTTAAGCAACTGAAAATGCTCCTCACACCTATCAGTCCATACAAATCTAACATTCTTCTGGGTTAGTCTAGTCAAAGGTGCGAAAATCTTAGAGAAATCCTTCACAAATCTCCTGTAATAGCCCGCTAAACCCAGAAAACTTCTCACTTCAGTAACCGTTGTAGGTCTTAGCCATTCAGTAATTGCTTCTATCTTCCTGGGATCCACCTGAATGCCATCTTTAGACACCACATGGCCTAAGAATGCCATTTGGTCTAACAAAAATTCACATTTCGAAAATTTAGCATACAACTGGTGCTCTCTCAAAGTCTGTAGCACCAACCTCGGATGCATCGCATGCTCTGCCCTATTCTTTGAATAAACCAGAATATCATCAATAAAAATAATCACAAATCGGTCTAAGTATGGCCTAAACACCCTGTTCATCAAGTCCATAAAGGCTGTTAGGGCATTAGTCAACCCAAAGGACATCACTAAGAACTCATAGTGGCCATATCTAGTCCAAAATGTTGACTTAGGTACATCCTCCCTTCTAATTCTCAATTGATGATACCCAGATCTCAAGTCAATCTTAAAGAAATGTCGAGCTCCTTGTATCTGATCAAACAAATCATCAATCCTGGGGAGTGGATACTTATTCTTGATGGTAACCTTATTCAGCTGTCTGTAGTCAATACAGAGTCGAAGACTACCATCCTTCTTCTTTACAAAGAGAACCGGAGCACCCCAAAGAGATGTACTAGGTCGAATGAACCCCTTATCTAATAATTCATACAATTGCTCTTTTAACTCCTTTAGCTCCGCAGGTGCCATCCTATAAGGTGGCATAGAGATATGATCTGTACCTGGGACAACATCAATACAGAATTCTATCTCTCTATCCGGCGGTAATCCAAGTAATTCCTTTAGAAAAACATCTGTAAATTCACGTACCACCGGTACCCTCTCCACCAATCCCATTTCTGCTTGAACATCTCGAACTACAGCTAGATAGCCCTGACACCCTCTACTAAGCATCTTCCTAGCTGTAATGGCAGAAATAAGAATACGAAACATGGGACTCTCAGTACCTCTGAATCTAAATTCCTTATCACCAAGAATTCTGAAAATTACTTCCTTTGCTCGACAATCCATAGAAGCATAAAACTGGGACAACCAATCCATTCTAAGAATCACATCAAACTCGATCACATCCAAAAGGACCAAGTCTGCCAACAATTCTCTACCCTCTACTAACACAGGATAAGATGGGAAGAAAATGTCTATCTCCAACACATCACTAAGCGGAGTCGAAACAGACAGAGGAAAACTCATCTTGGAAGGAAGACAAGCCACTTTCGAAGCAAAACAAAGGAGATACAAATGAATATGTAGCACCCGGATCAAATAATACTCTAGCCTCAGAGCAACAGACTGAAATAATACCTGCTACCACAGCGTTGGATGCCTGCGCATCCTGAGTCAAAGTGAAGACCCTAACCTGACCACGTCCTGGCTGCTGTGAAGTGAATGGCTGAGTCTGTCCTCTACCTCGGCCCTGCTGACTCGTATATTGCATCGGCCGCTGCTGAGAGTACATGGGTGCCTGATATTGTTGAGGCACCTGTTGTAATGGCTGAACAACTGTAGGTGAAGATCCCTGAGCAAAAGATGTCTGGAATCCATAGTTTGGACAAACTCTAGCAAAATGTCCAAACTGACCACATCTAAAACATGCTCCTGGCGTCAAGTGACAAGGACCCTGATGCACTCGACCACAAATGGCACACACACTAGCTCCAGACCCAGAATTGCCATGCGCAGAGCTCTGCCCACTACTACTGCTGGCGCTACTACCAAACCTAGTAGCCCTACTGCTCTTGCGATCCTGAGTAAGGCGGTACCTGCCAGTCCGATGTGCCCTAAAATGTCTGCTCTGCTGAGAAGGGCCTGTTGATTGAGAAGTCAAGCTGCCTATATGAAATACTGGCTATTGCACCCTCTGGACAGGTTTGAAAGTGCCATTATTATAAGGGTCAGGTATGGTGCCGTGCCAGATGTGTCTGCGCTCCAGTTGTCTTGCCTCCTCTACCACACTCTCAAGATTACGACCCTCTGGTTGAATACCAATATAGGCTGGGCCTAATCTTGTCACATATAACTCTATTGCTCTGGCGACATCCTACCTCACATCCTCAGCATGCCTCATCAGTCTGTAGAACTCTCGAGTATAGTCCTCCACTGATCGATCTCTCCTATCAATGTTAACCAGCTGCCATCTGTAGTTCTCTCGCATGGATGAAGGACAGAAGAATCTCATGAATTGCTCCTTAAATCCCAACCATGTCATCATCGTCATGAAAGGCTGAATGGACTACATAAACCAGTCCTGAGCTGCTGCTGAGACTGATAGCTCCATGAACATAATCCTCTGGTAATCAGAATACCCAGATCTGGTCTTGGACTCGATGGTATTAATGAAATCCAACGCATCCCCAGTACCATCAAAGTGAACTCGCCCCACTCTAGAGTATAATAAAGTTGCATCAGCATTTGACATCCCCTGAGTTTGTCGCTGAAGCATTTGCTGCACAATGGGCATCGCTTGATTAAGAGCTGCCAAGCCCTAGTTAATACCCGCCATGCCAACTACAAAGACTGCAGGATCCTCTGCTGGAATCTGAGGCTCTACTGGAGGCTGATCTTGCCTCTGACCTGCTGCCACTCTGGCTCTACCCCTACCTCTACCTCTACCCCTACCTCTAGGTCGAGGGGCAGGAGGGAGAATCTCATCCTGAAATGACTACTCACCGTCATCAGGTTCTGCATCTACAACAGGGGCATTCCGAGCATGCCTTATTTTGAAAAGATAAGAAAACCAAGATTCAAGACAAGAATACAGACTCAGATACTGAAACCAAAAGACAAGAGATCAACAATGACGTTCAATGACCTAAGTATCGCAGTATTATGAGAAAAAAAGACAAACATTGACAGTCAAAAGCATGGAAAATGAGCCAAAGCTCTGATACCAACTTTGTCACAACCCGAACCCAGGGGAACATGATCGATACTAGGGAATGGGAAAGCATAAAGCCACCGAAACCCATAGTAAGCCTTTAAGGAAAAATTCGTGGAATTTTTTTTTTTACTTTGAATCCTTACAATAAATAATAAAATCTCAATGCATATTATCAAACTGATTTTTCTTAATATAATTTAAATCATAATATCAGTGAATGGGATAAAATAAGCAAACACCAATTATACAAATAGTATCTCAATACATAAGTTATGAGTACATTAAATCTTGACTAAATATGCAATTATATAATTTCATTTACTGTGGTACATGAAAGTAAATACAATATAGCTAGATAGACCTACGAAAAATAGCCAGTGACGAAGCTACACGGCGAAGAGAAGTAGGCCTAATAGTAAACTCCCAAACTCCTGAAAAATAAATTGAGGGGAGTCAGACTTTATTGAGCATGTTAATAAAGAAAATGAATGTGATTTGAAAACCTCATTAAAATAAATTTTATGGAAATATAATATAATATAATATAATTTTATTTAACCATTGGTATACATATAATAAATCCTTTTTTTTTAAAAAGAAATAAATATTTAAATATCTTTTAAAATCATTTTAGTATAAAAATTTGGTAGAACCTAATTTATAAATTTTTTTTTAGTCCTATGACTCACTTATATCCAAGACTGTTGGATCCTGAGAGCAAGGCATCACCAGGATACACAGCCGCAGTCATATCTCTTAATCCAATATCACTGGCGGTGTCCGAGAGTAAAGCATCACCAGACCATTGGCCCTAGTGATTTAATAATATAAATTAAAATTATACTGGCGGTGTCCGAGAGCAAAGCATCACCAGACCATCGGCCCCAGTAATATAATTTGAATAATCACATATTTTACCGGTGCGCACACGATCTTGATGAAACCCATTATGTAGCCCGTTCTACCGTGGTTTATTTAAAAGATAAAAGAAAATAAATAAAACCATAAAATTACAATAAATAAAATAGGTAAATAAATAAAATACAACAAATCAGCTATAAATTAAATCATGCAAGATCATATGAATAATGCTGACTAGAATCTCATAAAATTAAATTCATAAGAATTTAATATAATTTAAATCAAAAATCCGATACTCAAGTCAAATATTAACTTACAAGATAAAGGTGCTCCTCTGACACGTCGTGTCAGACCTCGACTGGTAGACGCGATTGGAGGGGCAGCTAAAAGACAGAAAAGGAAATGACAATCAGAAAATAGAAACCTAACTTCTAGAGTTTCTAAGGAAGACTCGATTCGTACTTATAATAAAAATTTTAGGATTGACTCGGTGTCACATTTTACGAGAAATCTATAAAAAATTCGGCATAGTTTTCTCTGTAAAACGGACATCCCTCTACCAAAGTAGAGTCAATCCTGCAAATAAACACACTTCAAAATACACAGTGGCACAACACCTCGGGTTGGGACCCCAGACTATACAATTCCCAACCGAGATTCACCAACATACAATAAGCAAATACTAAATATAATTTGTTTAGTTTTTAAAACACTAAATAAAATTATTTTCCACCATAATTTAATAAAATTTCAAATAATAACATAATATTAATAACAATTTAACTTTCCAAATATCCAATATAAAAAAAATAGACAATTCCAACTATAATTGCCCATCTAGATTAAATATACCAAAATATTAATTAAAAACTCATTCAAACCACAAAACAATAAATAATTTAATTTTGAATAAATTTTCAAAAATGGTTAGTATTAATTAACTAAAATAATAAATAATTTATAAAAATTATTTTAATGCCACATTTTGTCTCAAAACAATTAAAACATAGTATTTATTTATCATATCTACAAAACACACCATTTATTCATTATATCAAAATTTACATAATATAATACTTTTCTAAAAGAAATATTAGATAAATTAACAAAATCATTTTATAACTACTAAAATCACTAACAAAATATATTAACACTAATTAACTCCAATAAGCAACCAAAAGTAGTTAGTTAATCACATTAATAAAATATACATAACACTAAAAAAGTACTAATATATATATATATACTAAAATCCCATAATCTCAATCAACTAATCTAACTAATTTCTTATACACTCTTAACCAAATTTTACTTCAATAACTTAAACCAATTACTAAACATACATTAATCAACCAAAATTACCCCAAATAATTAAATTAAAATTTCTGCATAAACAACCAAACAATTTAGCATTACCAACATCAAAAATTAACCCAAAAACCCAAAACAACCTAAAATTAACCAAATCAATTAACAAACAACTAAATCTAACCTAAAGCTAACTAACTACTAATTCACTAACTTACTTCAAGCTCCAAAACAGTGCAAAGGAGAGCTGCCACAACAAGATTGAGCTGTAGAATTTTCAGGTGACAGGAGGTTGGGGTAGTAGTTATGCTGGTTGTCACTGTAGAAGGAATGGAGGCTGCTGCCCTTGCTGCCGATCTGCCCTGCTGCTGCTTCTGCACGATGCTGGACCTACTGCTGCTGCTTCCTTTGCTCATTTTGCTGCCTCACGCAACTGCTGTTGCTGCCTCACGAAGCTGCTGCTGCTATTTTCTGGTCTTGTTGCTGCCTCATGAAGCTGCTATAGCTGCTGCCTCCTTCAAGCGCGCTGAAGGGATGACTCAGAAGGAAGAAGAAGTAGATGAAGAAGGGCAGGTAGCTGCTGGATCATGCGCACAAAGATGGGAAGAAAAAAAAATGGCGTGAATAGGAAAGAAAGAAAAATAGAAAGAGAGAAAGAAGAAGAAAGGGAAGGAGTTGACTGATTTTCTGTTCTTACAAATCCTAAGCCACACACACACACACACACACACACACACACACACACACATATATATATATATATATATAAAGTAGTTTAGATAGGATACAACCATGTGTATGTGAATATATATATATATATATGTGTGTATAGTAGATAATTTAAGTATATAATAATGTTAATAGTTTCCAATGGAATTCTTAAATTTAGTTTTTAAATATAATAATTTAATATATCAACTATAACAACATAAAATAAAGAAAATTTTATATTCAAATATATATGAATTTTTTTTTTCAGATTTGGAAAAAGTTGTATAACTTTAGCATAAAAGGCTAATAAAATTTAATGGTTTAGCTAATGTGAATAATTAAAAACTTTCTAATTTATTGTTTTACAATATTTTATAGCATTCATTAGTTGTTGAATTGCTTCATAAAGATAGACAAATAAATAAAAATATATAGTTTTGGTCAATAGATGAAATGATAAAATCATCAATAAAGAAAAGATATCCAACTTTTTTTTTAATCTAGTTATTAGCATATAGAAGTAATCTTAAACATACCTTTTAAATTTCAAAATAAATAATATGCATTAAAAAATTAAATTGTTTTTATATTGAACTTAAATTACCTTAAAAAGTAAATTGTTTAGCTTATATTCATTATAAATTATATGTCACGAAACTTAAATGATACATTGTGTAAGTATGATCAAGTAAATTTTTTAATAAATTTATATTTTTATATAATTATTAATTAATAAATTCTTTAATAATATGTAAATTTATATTTTATTATTTTTTATTTATCAAATAAAATAATTGTGTACTTTACTTTATGAATTTTTATCTTCAAATAAAATAAAAAATTATGATATTATTTACTTTATTATTATTTTGATTATTAATAAAGTAGATGCAAGTATGTTTAAATAGTTATTTTTCTCAATTTATTAAAGTAAAAAAAGGATGCTTGTCCATGTTCTCATATTTAGTTATGATTTCTGTGAGCACATTATTTGAATCTTTACGACATGTTTCTTGCCCCATATATATATACACCAATTGAACTGCAAGCTTGTATATATATTTCTTCACAAAATTATCATAGGTAAAAGTGCATTTAATTTCATTGCTAGTACGACAAATTAGTTAGATTGCTTTAGAAAATAAATTAATTATGCAACATTCATTATAAATTATATATTCTGTGCATACATAAATGATACTTTATTTAAGTAAAATTGAATAAATTTTTATATCATGAGCAATTAATAAAATTTTTAATAAAATAAAATTTATATTTTATTAATGTTTTATATTTACTAAATAAAATAATTATACACTTCATGTTATGAATTTTTACGTTTAATTAAAATAAAAAAGAAAACAAAATTATATTATTTATTTTGTTATTGTTTTAATTATTAATAAAATAGATGTTATTAGAGTTTTTTGAACAAATTTATTATTTAATTGAGATTAATCACAAATTTATCACTTAATTGAGATTAACCACTTAAGAGATAAAATATTTTTTGAAAGTAATATATATCTACTATTGTTTTAAAAAAACTTGTTTAATAGGTAACTGATTATTTTTATAGATAAAATTAAAGGGTTGAGATTTAAAAAGCAAAATCTAACGGTTTATATTGGTATAATATCATGTTACCATGACACTATATAATGACCCGAATTGAAGAGACTCGAATTGAATAATTACTCAACTCATCCAGAATATTTGTTTAACTTTATTATTGTAAAAGAGATAATATGCTTTTTTATCTTTAGATATTATCTTCACAAAAGTAATATTTAGATCGTAATTGATTAATCTTTATTTTTAATAATTAACACGTAATTTTAATTACAATCTAAATTTTAAACCGGCCCTGATTTGTACCAAATATACACTAAATTTATTATATCTTATTGTAATATTTTTAATCAATATTCTATACTAAAATTAATAATTTTGAAATTAATTGCAGAAATTATAGCACATTTACCATTATGTTAGTCAATTTCCGCACGTGCATGATTCACAATAAGTAGTAAATTTCAAGTATCAAGTATCATTCCCACGAAGAGATTGATTCCAAGTATCAACCTTAATTATATTTCCACAAGCTAGCAAAATAATATTAATTGGAATGAAATAACAAAATTAACAAGAAAGAATAAAAATCCTAATCTTGAAATATTTATTTTAAAATTCAATAAATAAAAGACCAGAGCCTGAATTTACTTCACTAGCTACTACTTGAATTATAAGATTAATTCACAATTCAAATCATTAATATAGCAAGTGTAAATCACTCAGATTACTTAAAGTCTTTTTCGAGATCATTCAATCATACCAAAGTTAATTACAACCTATTTTCATGGTCACATCAATTAACTAAGGCCCATTAAGTTCTTTAGCGATTTATTACTACCTAAAAGATTCATCTACTTTTGTAATCGAGGTTCCTAAGTTTTACAAGTCTATGAGCTGATAAATCATGCAACTTTCATTGTCTTTGTAATACCCTACATACATATATATATATATATATATATATATATATATATATATATATATATATATATATAATTATTTTAATATTAAGGGACACATTTTTCTCGAGAAGTACTATTAATAGTTAATTTGCATTATATTAAAGTATAAAAATTTTGTTAACATTATATTTTAGGATAAATATTAATTTAAATATGCATATCTATTCACATGTGTATATATATATATAGATATATATATATATAATATAGTATAAAGCGTAATTATATACTTGTGTATATATATGTATACGTTTTCATGTAGTATATGGTAGCATACATATATATATATATATATATATATATATATATATATATATATATATATAAGTATAGGTACACTATTATACTTGAATATACATTGTGTATATATATATATGTGTGTATTTATATATGATATAAATATATATATATAGTATATATGTATATAGTCATAATGTAGTATAATAAGTATAGTATATATATATATATATATATATATATATATATATATATATATATATATATATATATATGTATGTATGAATATATATATATATATACATTAGTTTATATTATAGTATATATAAGTATATGTATATATATATATATATATATATATATATATATATATATATATATATATATATATATATATATATATATATATATATATGTATATGTATGTTTTTGAAGAGGAAGAAGGCAGAACCGAGCTCCCTCCTCCCCACCTTCGCGAATCCTTCGACCACCACCGTCACTGCGCCTCCCCCACCTCCGGTCGCCGTCTGCTACTCCCTCTTCCTTCTCCCTCGCCTCCGGCCACCTGCAGAGCCGCCAGAAGCTGCTGGGAAGGAGAAAGCCGAGAGTTTTGCTCTAACTCACCCAAGCTTCGTCCGGCCACCATTTTCCTCCATTCCGGTGCCAATCTCCTCCCCTTGCACCGGTGAGGCTTAATCTAACCTTTGTTTAAGCTTTGATCATGAATTGATTGAGTTTTGGTTGATTTTCAGTTTGTGAACTCTAGGGTTTCGAAATTTTTTTAACTTAATCTAGCTTGATTCATACAAACTCCCTTTACAAATGTGATTCCTAGTAGCTTAATCTACCTCTAGGAATTTTTGTATAATTTTTGGAATTTATTTTGATTTTTTGGTGAATTTTGGATATTTAAATAATTTTTTAGGAATTTTCGGGAATTAATTATAAAAATGGCAAATAATAATAATAATTGACATTTTGGTGATATTAAGTGTTGAAATTAATTTTAGGGTAAGGTAGATAATTTTAAGAAGATTATACAAATTTTCTAGGAATTTTTATGCTTTATGTCAAAATATAATAATTAGATTAATTTTGGAACTTTGGGTTAAATAGGTAATGAAATTTGATAAATGAGGTTATTAGTGAATAATATGAATTTTAGAACTCAAATCATAATTTTTGAGATTTTTATACTATTTTTATAAATATATTTGAGTTTATGCCAAAAATTGATTTTTAGGGTAAATAATATTTTTGGGAGAAAATTTGTTGGTTAATTAAATGTTTTAATTACATTAAGAAAATGTATTTTGAGAAAATGAATTTTTGACATGATTAAATAGTTTTTAGGAATTATTTTTAGTAGTAAAAGCTCATTATGTAAATTATGTATTTTAGGGGGGTAAAAATGTAATTTTACACTAAATTTGATAAATATATATTTTAATTAGTTTTATGAATAATTAAAGGGTTTAGATAATTTTTATAAATTAATTGACATAATTTCCTAAGTAATGTAAATTTTGAATATCAAATTCCCAATATATATATATATATATATATATATATATATATACATATAATACATTGCACTAGTTTTAATTTGGGCTATAATCATAATTTTAATATGGTTAGAATACAAATTTAATTTGCTCAATTTTGAATAATGGAGATTTTGTATAATTTTTATCTATTCTAATATGTATGTATGAGATATATGTATTTAAGAAACACATATTATTAAATTGTGATATTTTATTTGAGTTGTGATCTCGGTCGGGGCAAATTGTATTTTGGGAGCCCGACTCGAGTGTGAATGGTTTTGGAAATTAGAAGTGCATTTTCTATGCAGGTCTGGCTCTACCTTTGGTAGAGAGATGTCCGTTTTACAGAGGAGACTCTGCCGAAATTTTGGTAGATTTTCTCGTAAAACGTAATATCCGTAGAATGTCTATCGTTAATTAGGTTAAATCCTGTCTGTCGAGTCAGTTTGGAATTTCATTGCTTTGTTAATTTTTGGTTTCGGTTTCCATAGTCATATTTTAAAGGTCGATTATTATTTTCCTTTAGATCATTTCGGAGCAGAAGCCGTGAGGCCGAGGCAGACACGTGGTCGTCAGCCTTCACATTCATCCTGTAAGTCAGTAGAACGATCTGTGCGTGTGTTTATGTAAAAATGCATGCGCTCGTATTTTATTACATTGATTACATGATTTATTTAATTTAATGCTATTATTTAAGATTTAAACGCATTTTGTTTATTAAAAATCGATTTTGAGAAATTTTGGTAGAACGGGCTACCTGGTGGGCTTCACCAGGACTATGTGCACATGGTGGAGATTGAGAGATGGATCCGATATATATATGTTTGGTGAATGCTAAACTGGGACGGGTGCCTCGGTGGAAGCCTTTGCTCTCGGGGACCGCCAGTGATTTGTAAGGTTAAAATGGACTGGGATGGGTGCCTCGGTTGATGCCTTTGCTCTCGGGGATCGCCAGATCCATATATTTGGATTAAGTGAATGACTACGGCTTGGTGCCTCGGTTGATGCCCTTGCTCTCGGGGACCGGTAGTCTAGTTGGAATAAGTGGGCCCGGTTGGCCATTTAGACTTGGGTCTAGGGTTCTACCGAGATTTTTCAAAGCTATAGTTACATATATATTATAAATTATTTTCACTATAAAAATATATAGTTTTCAAAAAGGTTTTCAAACCGTACAGCTCTTTTATTGACTTACTCAGTGAGGTCTGATTCCCCTCAATTTATTTTTTTCAGGAGCTTGGGAGTTCGACCTCAGACTACCTCTACGCTGGATTTTTTCTTCACCGGCAATTTTATGTAGGTCATTGTAAGCTGTACTGTGTATTAATCTAGGATGCTGCAGTAGTATATGTATTGAGGATCTGTATGGTTTAAACTAAATTATGTAGTTTATTTGTACGAAATACATTTATGTATATGACATAAATTCAATTTATAATGTGAGAACTTGAATCATGTTTTTATTAAACACTTGAATTTGTGTAAAGTGAGAAAAAAAAATCAGTTTGATAATATGTTCTGTTTTTAATTAAAGTAAAAATATGAATGGTTTTATTTTCTTTTCCTTTAGGCTTACTACGGGTTTCGGTGGCCTTATGCCTACCCATTCCCTAGTGCCGGTCACGTGCCCTCGGGTTCGGGTTGTGAAAAAGTTGGTATCAGAGCATAAGTTCGATTAATTGTCCATGTCTGTCTTTCTGTGTAACTACTGCAGCTTTAGGGTTGATAATTGTCTTGAGATGTATGGTTTCTAATTCCGCGTTGCTTTAAATATTCTTACCCCGTTTTGAGTTCAATTTTTCTTGTCTTCCTTTCAGAATGAGGTGTGTGCGTACCGACCCAGATGCTGATCCGACCCTTAGGCTAGATGAACAGTCTGTGCATGATGAGGCTCCCCTTCCTGCTCCACGTCGTAGGGGCAGAGGTAGAGGTAGAGGTCGAGCCAGGGCAGCTGCGGCTGAGATTCCTGATCAGCAGCCAGTCGAGCCTGAAGCCCCAGCTGTCGACCCCACAGCCTTTGCAGCTGGACTGGCAGGAATTAATCAAGGTCTAGCAGCATTGAATCAGGCGATGCCCCTTGTACAGCAGATGCTTCAGCAGAGGAACCAGGGTATGTCAGACACTGAAGCAGCCCTTCTTTATTCTCGGATTGGTAGAGTTTCTTTCGACGGTACGGGTGATGCCTTAGACTTTATTAATGCGATTGAGGCACGCACCAGGACTGGGCACACGGATTATCAGAGGATTATGATTGTGGAGTTGTCGGTACAGGCGGCTGCTCAGGATTGGTTTATGCAGTCGATTCAGCCATCGATGCACGAGCTGACTTGGCCAGAATTTAAGGACCGCTTTTTGAGATTTTTCTGTCCTCCAGCCACCAGAGATGCCTACAGGTGGCAGCTACTCCACATCACTAGAGGTGATAGGTCAGTGGAGGATTATACCAGAGAGTTTAATAGACTGTCCCGACATGCAGAAGATATTAGGAGGGATCCTTACAGAGCAGTGGAGCTGTATGTTACTGGATTAGGACCCACTTTTGTTGGTATGCGTACCGAGGACCGCACCTTGGAGAGTGTGATTGAGGAGGCCCGTTTGATAGAGAGGCGACATATCCGCCAGGGCACTATGATAGATCCTTATATGATCGGGGGCAGTGGTCATGGTGTAGCTCCTGGGTACCAGCAGCCAGCATTTCACATCGGCAGTTCGAGTCAGCAGGCTGCGGGTAGTTCTCAGCAGAGTGGTAGGAGGTCCAGGACTCACCGAGTTGGTCGACATGGGTATGCTTCAAACAGGAGAACCAGCAGGAGTCACAGATTCGGTGCAGGAGTTAGTAGCAGTAGTAGTGGGCAGAGTACCGGGCAGAGTAGTTCTGGGTCTGGAGCTAGTGCTTGTGCGAGTTGTGGACGATTTCATCAGGGCCCGTGTCATATGTTGACGGGCGCTTGCTTTAGGTGTGGACAGGTTGGACACCTTGCCAGAGCTTGTCCCCACTCTGGATACCAGCCACAGTACGTTCAGGGTTCGTCTTCCTCAGTGGCTCAGCCCTACTATCCGATGCCTCAGCAGTATCGAGCACCCACACAGCCACAACAGAGACCGCCTCAGCATATGAATCAGCAAGGTCGAGGTTCAGTTGGTAGACCTAGTGGACGTGGTTTTGCGCAACCTTCGACTTCTCAGCAGGCAGGTCGTGGTCAGGCTCGAGTGTTCACTTTGACACCACAGGATGCTCAGACTTCGAATGCAGTGGTAGCAGGTATTCTCTCAGTCTGTGCATGCGATGCTAGAGTGTTGTTTGATCCCGGTGCTTCACATTCCTTCATTTCTCCTGTGTTCGCTTCGAGAATCGAGTGGCAGCCTTCTAGGTTGTCCTTTCTTTTATCTGTTTTGACTCCTCTGAGTGACGAGTTAGAGACAGATGTCTTCTTTCCTTCGTGTTCGGTGATGGTTGATGGTAGAGAACTATTGGCGGACTTAGTATTGCTCGACGTACTGGAATTCGATGTCATACTGGGCATGGACTGGTTGTCGATGTATTATGCCTTTGTGAATTGTAGAGAGAAAGAAGTGGTGTTCAGGATTCCAGGTGAAGAAGAATTCTGTTTCAAAGGTGAAAGGAGCTCCATGCCTCATAATCTCATTTCTGCCATTACAGCCCGGAAGATGCTTAGAAGGGGTTGTCAGGGTTACTTGGCAGTAGTAAGAGATGTTGAGAAGGAGAATGTGGCAATTGAGCAGGTGCTAGTGGTGTGTGAATTTCTGGATGTTTTTCCTGAAGAATTACCAGGATTACCACCAGACAGAGAGATAGAGTTCTGTATCGATGTCATACATGGTACGGATCCTATTTCTATGCCACCTTACAGAATGGCACCAGCTGAACTGTAGGAGTTGAAAGAGCAGTTGCAGGAGTTGCTTGATAAGGGTTTCATCAGACCCAGTACATCGCCTTGGGGTGCTCCGGTGTTGTTCGTGAAGAAGAAAGATGGTAGCCTTCGACTTTGTATCGACTACAGGCAGTTGAATAAGGTCACCATCAAGAACAAGTACCCACTTCCGAGGATCGATGATTTGTTTGATCAACTTCAAGGTGCTACATGCTTCTCTAAAATAGATTTGAGATCTGGGTATCACCAGTTGAGAATCAGAAGAGGTGATGAGTCCAAGACAGCTTTTCGAACAAGATATGGCCATTATGAGTTTTTAGTAATGTCCTTTGGGTTGACTAACGCTCCAGCAGCCTTTATGGACTTGATGAATCGGGTATTCAGGCCATACTTGGATCGATTTGTGATAGTTTTCATTGACGATATCTTGGTTTATTCCAAGAGTGAAGCTGAACATGTGATGCATCTGAGAAGAGTACTTCAGAGTTTAAGGGAGCACAGGTTGTATGCCAAATTCTCAAAGTGCGAGTTCTGGTTGAATCAAGTGGCATTTCTAGGCCACGTGGTTTCTCGAGATGGCATACAGGTGGACCCTAAGAAGATTGAGGCTATTACAGAATGGCCAAGGCCGACTACGGTTAGGGAAGTACGGAGTTTCCTGGGTCTAGCAGGCTATTATAGGAGATTTGTGAAGGACTTCTCTAGAATTGCTGCACCTTTGACAAGGTTGACTCAGAAGAATGTTAAGTTTGTATGGACGGACAAATGCGAAGAGCATTTTCAGTTACTGAAGGGCTTGTTGACATCGGCTCCAATTCTAACTTTGCCCTCTGGAACTGAAGGTTATACAGTGTATTGTGATGCTTCCAGAGTAGGATTGGGCTGTGTGTTGATGCAAAATGGCCAAGTGATTGCTTACGCTTCGAGGCAGTTGAAGAAGCACGAGCAGAACTATCCTACTCACGACTTAGAGATGGCAGCCGTGGTGTTTGCTTTAAAAATATGGAGGCATTACTTGTACGGAGTGTCATGTGAGATATACACAGATCATAAGAGCTTAAAATATATTTTCCAGCAGAGGGACTTGAATCTGAGGCAGAGGAGATGGATGGAACTTCTTAAGGATTATGATTGCTCCATTTTATACCATCCAGGCAAGGCGAATGTTGTTGCGGATGCCTTGAGTAGAAAATCAGCAGGCAGCCTTGCCCATATTAGCACAGAGAGAAGGCCCATTATCCAAGAGTTACATGGATTAATTGATCAGAGGTTGCAGATGAAAATTACCCGAAAGTGCCTTTTTGCTGAATTCAGTGTACGGTCAGTATACTTGGATCGGGTGAAGGCAGCTCAAAGCAGAGACCCCCAATTATAGAGAATCATGTATGAAGTGCAACAAGGGCAGTCACGGGACTTTGTAATTGACAAGGAAGGTATATTGTGGTTGGGCACTAGGATTTGTGTACCAGATGTTGATGACTTGAGAAAGGAGATCATAGAGGAAGCACATTATTCTGCATATAGTGTTCATCCGAGTTCTACCAAGATGTATCATAATCTGAAAGATACATATTGGTGGAATGGAATGAAGAAGGACATTGCAGAGTTTGTATCCAGGTGCCTGACTTGCCAGCAAGTAAAGCTTGAAGATCAGAGACCCTCGGGACTGTTGCAACCCATGCCAATTCCTGAATGGAAATGGGATATGATAGCCATGGATTTCGTGACTGGACTACCTCGAGCTACTGGAGGTTATGACGCTATTTGGGTGATTGTTGACAGGTTGACTAAGTCAGCACACTTTCTACCTATAAAGAAGATGTACTCTACTGATAGATTGGCAAGACTTTATGTCAATAGAATCGTTTGTCTACATGGGGTACCTGTGAGCATAGTGTCGGATAGAAGAGCCACCTTTACCTCAGTCTTTTGGCAAGAATTACACAAGGCCTTGGGTACCAGATTGGACTTCAGTACGGCTTTCCACCCTCAGACAGATGGTCAGTCAGAGAGGACTATCCAGACATTAGAAGATATGTTGAGGATGTGTGTAGTGGATTTTGGAGGACAATGGGATTCACACTTGCCACTGATTGAGTTTGCCTATAACAACAGCTATCATGCTAGCATTGAGATGGCTCCATATGAGGCACTATATGGTAGGAAGTGTAGATCACCTTTGTGTTGGGAGATTGGAGAGAGGCAGTTAACGGGACCAGAGTTAGTGCAGATCACATCAGAGAAAGTCCCCATTATACAGCAGAGATTGAAGATAGCCTTTAGTAGACAGAAGAGCTACGCTGACCCCAGAAGGAAGGATGTATCCTTCATGGTTGGAGACATGGTGTTCCTGAAGGTATCTCCAATGAAAGGAGTTATGAGATTTGGCAAGAAGGGTAAGCTAGCTCCTAGATACGTTGGACCGTTTAAGATTCGGTCTAGAGTGGGTGAAGTGGCATATAGGCTAGTATTACCACCAGAGCTATCGAGAATCCATCCTGTATTTCATGTTTCCATGTTGAGAAAATACATCCCTGATCCGTCTCACGTGTTGCAACCTCAAGCCGTAGAGCTTAGCGACGATTTGACTTACGAGGAGTACCCGGTGGCGATTGTGGATCGCCAAATCCGACAGCTGCGGACTAAGGAGATACCGATGGTGAAGGTGTTATGGAGTAACCATTCTGCAGAAGATTGCACCTGGGAAACTGAAGCTGAGATGCGAGTTTCGTTCCCGTATCTCTTTTCTTCTTAGCTTTGTAATTCCTCTTTTCTTTCTTTTCTTGAATTCGAGGACGAATTCATATAAGGAGGAGAGACTGTAATACCCTACATACATATATATATATATATATATATATATATATATATATAATTATTTTAATATTAAGGGACACATTTTTCTCGAGAAGTACTATTAATAGTTAATTTGCATTATATTAAAGTATAAAAATTTTGTTAACATTATATTTTAGGATAAATATTAATTTAAATGTGCATATCTATTCACATGTGTATATATATATATATAGATATATATATATATATATAATATAGTATAAAGCGTAATTATATACTTGTGTATATATATGTATACGTTTTCATGTAGTATATGGTAGCATACATATATATATATATATATATATATATATATATATATATATATATATATATATAAGTATAGGTACACTATTATACTTGAATATACATTGTGTATATATATATATGTGTGTATTTATATATGATATAAATATATATATATAGTATATATGTATATAGTCATAATGTAGTATAATAAGTATAGTATATATATATATATATATATATGTATGTATGAATATATATATATATACATTAGTTTATATTATAGTATATATAAGTATATGTATATATATATATATATATGTATATGTATGTTTTTGAAGAGGAAGAAGGCAGAACCGAGCTCCCTCCTCCCCACCTTCGCGAATCCTTCGACCACCACCGTCACTGCGCCTCCCCCACCTCCAGCCGCCGTCTGCTACTCCCTCTTCCTTCTCCCTCGCCTCCGGCCACCTGCAGAGCCGCCGGAAGCTGCTAGGAAGGAGAAAGCCGAGAGTTTTGCTCTAACTCACCCAAGCTTCGTCCGGCCACCATTTTCCTCCATTCCGATGCCAATCTCCTCCCCTTGCACCGGTGAGGCTTAATCTAACCTTTGTTTAAGCTTTGATCATGAATTGATTAAGTTTTGGTTGATTTTCAGTTTGTGAACTCTAGGGTTTCGAAATTTTTTTAACTTAATCTATCTTGATTCATACAAACTCCCTTTACAAATGTGATTCCTAGTAGCTTAATCTACCTCTAGGAATTTTTGTATAATTTTTGGAATTTATTTTGATTTTTTGGTGAATTTTGGATATTTAAATAATTTTTTAGGAATTTTCGGGAATTAATTATAAAAATGGCAAATAATAATAATAATTGACATTTTGGTGATATTAAGTGTTGAAATTAATTTTAGGGTAAGGTAGATAATTTTAAGAAGATTATACAAATTTTCTAGGAATTTTTATGCTTTATGTCAAAATATAATAATTAGATTAATTTTGGAACTTTGGGTTAAATAGGTAATGAAATTTGATAAATGAGGTTATTAGTGAATAATATGAATTTTAGAACTCAAATCATAATTTTTGAGATTTTTATACTATTTTTATAAATATATTTGAGTTTATGCCAAAAATTGATTTTTAGGGTAAATAATATTTTTGGGAGAAAATTTGTTGGTTAATTAAATGTTTTAATTACATTAAGAAAATGTATTTTGAGAAAATGAATTTTTGACATGATTAAATAGTTTTTAGGAATTATTTTTAGTAGTAAAAGCTCATTATGTAAATTATGTATTTTAGGGGGGTAAAAATGTAATTTTACACTAAATTTGATAAATATATATTTTAATTAGTTTTATGAATAATTAAAGGGTTTAGATAATTTTTATAAATTAATTGACATAATTTCCTAAGTAATGTAAATTTTGAATATCAAATTCCCAATATATATATATATATATATATATACATATAATACATTGCACTAGTTTTAATTTGGGCTATAATCATAATTTTAATATGGTTAGAATACAAATTTAATTTGCTCAATTTTGAATAATGGAGATTTTGTATAATTTTTATCTATTCTAATATGTATGTATGAGATATATGTATTTAAGAAACACATATTATTAAATTGTGATATTTTATTTGAGTTGTGATCTCGGTCGGGGCAAATTGTATTTTGGGAGCCCGACTCGAGTGTGAATGGTTTTGGAAATTAGAAGTGCATTTTCTATGCAGGTCTGGCTCTACCTTTGGTAGAGAGATGTCCGTTTTACAGAGGAGACTCTGCTGAAATTTTGGTAGATTTTCTCGTAAAACGTGATATCCGTAGAATGTCTATCGTTAATTAGGTTAAATCCTGTCTGTCGAGTCAGTTTGGAATTTCATTGCTTTGTTAATTTTTGGTTTTGGTTTCCATAGTCATATTTTAAAGGTCGATTATTATTTTCCTTTAGATCATTTCGGAGCAGAAGCCGTGAGGCCGAGGCAGACGCGTGGTCGTCAGCCTTCACATTCATCCTGTAAGTCAGTAGAACGATCTGTGCGTGTGTTTATGTAAAAATGCATGCGCTCGTATTTTATTACATTGATTACATGATTTATTTAATTTAATGCTATTATTTAAGATTTAAACGCATTTTGTTTATTAAAAATCGATTTTGAGAAATTTTGGTAGAACGGGCTACCTGGTGGGCTTCACCAGGATTATGTGCACATGGTAGAGATTGAGAGATGGATCCGATATATATATGTTTGGTGAATGCTAAACTGGGACGGGTGCCTCGGTGGAAGCCTTTGCTCTCGGGGACCGCCAGTGATTTGTAAGGTTAAAATGGACTGGGATGGGTGCCTCGGTTGATGCCTTTGCTCTCGGGGATCGCCAGATCCATATATTTGGATTAAGTGAATGACTACGGCTTGGTGCCTCGGTTGATGCCCTTGCTCTCGGGGACCGGTAGTCTAGTTGGAATAAGTGGGCCCGGTTGGCCATTTAGACTTGGGTCTAGGGTTCTACCGAGATTTTTCAAAGCTATAGTTACATATATATTATAAATTATTTTCACTATAAAAATATATAGTTTTCAAAAAGGTTTTCAAACCGTACAGCTCTTTTATTGACTTACTCAGTGAGGTCTGATTCCCCTCAATTTATTTTTTTCAGGAGCTTGGGAGTTCGACCTCAGACTACCTCTACGCCGGATTTTTTCTTCACCGGTAATTTTATGTAGGTCATTGTAAGCTGTATTGTGTATTAATCTAGGATGCTGCAGTAGTATATGTATTGAGGATCTGTATGGTTTAAACTAAATTATGTAGTTTATTTGTACGAAATACATTTATGTATATGACATAAATTCAATTTATAATGTGAGAACTTGAATCATGTTTTTATTAAACACTTGAATTTGTGTAAAGTGAGAAAAAAAAAATCAGTTTGATAATATGTTCTGTTTTTAATTAAAGTAAAAATATGAATGGTTTTATTTTCTTTTCCTTTAGGCTTACTACGGGTTTCGGTGGCCTTATGCCTACCCATTCCCTAGTGCTGGTCACGTGCCCTCGGGTTCGGGTCGTGACAGTCTTTAATCTACCCAAAAACATGCATTCAATCAGGCATAAAATTGAACACAAGACAATTAAGCACAACTTGTAAAATTGACTGATAATTAATTCATTGACAGGAAATAAAGATCCAAACAAGTAACAGACTAGCCACACAAATCCAAACCCTAAAAAGAGTTTAGCCACACATGGTTATGGCGATGAACATAAACAAAATAAAGAGAATATAATAGAATGGATATGAATGAATGAATGTATCTTCCTCAATACCCCTTCAAGATTAGGTATCTCTTCCTTATATATTCGCATCTTGCCCAAGGATTTCCAATGTTCTAATTATGAAATCTTCCATCTTAGAAATTTTCCAAATCAGTGAACCGCAACGAAAAAGGAAGAATTTCATGTTGCACAACTTAGGACATGGTTGTGTGGTAGAATGTGTGGAGTACACGGTGGCTTGCATAGGGTGTGTACAAGGGTGTGTGCGTTGGTGTGTGGGGAGATTTTCAACACACTTTGTTGCATGGCTTCTTCATCGGGCTTGATTTCAACTAGGTTAGTACACAGAAAGCGACATAGGCATGCAGTAGAATGTGCAGAACTCTTGATCGATACACAAGCATGCACTAGCTTATGTGTGCGATTGTGCATACCCTCTCATCATACATGGGCTAGGATATGGGTGTGCAATAATTCCAACTATAAAATATATAAAAATTAGACACTAAAACACAGTTAATTATCAAACAATTATGCAAATGAGATATTAAAATGCAATTTAATAACATTATGCTAAATGCAAGTGAAATAGACAATGATTAAATAAAACTAATATAAAAATGCTGTAAAATCTAATAAAAATGTTTTTAAAATTGTATGTATAAATGGCACACATCACATTCGCACCCGAAAAAAAAAAGGATAAATATATATATAAATGCATACACGGATTACGTAAAAAGGCAAAAGGGGGAGTGGGAGAGAACGGTGGAGTTTTTGTTTGATTGCATTTAGAATAAATTCTCCTTTCCATATTGTGTGCTCCTTTTCCCCCTCAAAGTCTTATGATTCTATTCCAAATATAGCCATGCAATTCTCTTCTTAGTTTGCTCCTTATAGAAAAAAAGAAAAAAGAAATACGCCAAGCAAGTGGTACTAATAATTTTTTTTTTGTCTAAAGTTATCATAAGAGATAAATCAAACGTATTAGTTGGAATATAGTATATTTTAAATATGAATTATTTAAACAAAAAAAGTATTTAATAACAAAAAAAGTATTATATTCTACTACCATCAACTTATATATATATATATATATATATATATATATAAAATAACTATTTCAATATTTTAATTTTTCATAATATAATTTATAATTATTTTTATTAGATTGTACGTATTTGTATTCTAACTTGTAAAGATATTATTTAAATATATATTTCATATAACGTAAAAAAAATTATTAATAATTTTTTATCTTTGATAAATTAAAATAGAAATATTTATTATGTATTCTATATGTTTTGACCTATTACATTATTTTATCCTGACATTTGAAAAAAATATTTATTTATTTTTAATATTTGAAAAATTATGTACTATTTCATTCATTAAAAAAAACTAATGAGTGTTAACTGTTGCAAATATCAGGAATGAATAAATATTTTTTCAAATATCAGGGATAAAGTAGTCTAATAGGCTAAAATATAAGAAGTTAAAATATTTAAATAGATAATTTATAAATTAAAAAGACACACAAAATACTACAGTCAAAAGACCATTAAATGTATTAGGCCGCTCACTAAATGAAGCCGCTGATTTGGATTGAATAGAATGTTGAAGCTTTTCTAGCCCATGACATACAGAATCGTATCCACGTTCCACACAGCATCTTCTTCTTTTCTATTTCTGCTGAAATGATGCATGGATTTGGCATCTCAGACCCATCCACTAACATTATTGTTATGGACCAAAAAAAAAAAAAAAAGTAAAATGCACCACTATAGATTGCCTTTATCCAACTATAAAAATGAGAGCAGTTCATGGAACTGATCATGATCAGTAGAGTTATACAAGTGAGTGAAATTGATCAAGGCATGTATGCATGCATACATGATTGGTTCTTGCCTAAGAATCGAGTCTTGCATGAAGAGATATGCAGTGAAGCTGAGCCAAGGACGACTTGCCGCGACCAACCAATTATGTAAGAATAATATTATATACTTGGCTTGAACAGGGTTATTGTGGCAAGCGTCCTTGGCTCTACCTTGGCTCTGTATTTTCTCATGCCAGACTCATGGCTTCTTATTAATTTCATCAATGGTGGAAACTTAACCTTTGAAGTTTCTTTGATTATTATTATAATTATTTGCAATTTCTCCTAACTAATTAATTGGTATGTTATATATATATTCAAATTCAAGTATTGCTCTTAATCGACAAATGTGAGATATGTTTTTGGAGTATTTTACATTTAATTAAAAGAGTATTTTGGAGTATATATATATATATATATATGTCACAAATTCATTGAATGCAATACATATAGTAATGAAAATTTTCTAATAGTTATAGAACTTTTATTTTAGCATAGTCTAAATTTTCTTTCTTATTAAGTTTTTTTTTTCGTTATATAAAATACAAATTAGACTCATTTCCTACCATGCATTTTATATATAGCTTTTGCAACCATAGTTCAAATTTTTGCTACTAGTTTAGGATAGTAACAAAACTAGCAATAGTTTTAACCTTTCTCATTTTTTTTATAAACTACTGATATTCAGAGTCTACTAGACTCTGACTAATTCGGTTCGATTTGGATATGAATATAAAGATAACAAAAGTCTTTTAACAACTAATTCAACTCATTTGTATACATTAATACTTGAAACAGATACCTCACTTAAGCGAAATTAATAACATACCAATTAATTTTAAAGGTTGTTGGTAACCCTTTTGATTCATTGATAATAATTTAGTAATTTAGTGTAGATAAGAATTTTCTAAAATGAAGAATAATATGCTTTATGATTCTGTTGCATTTTTAAGTCCAGGTTCAATGAGCCTTTCAATAAATTTTTTGCCTCTTTTCTATAAAGCGATATCGAATTCTAACAAATTTTTATTCAAAATTTGATATAATAAAATAAGATAATTCAAAATAACAAAGACGTCATCAATACTTAAAACTTTGGCTCTCACTTGATAGATCAAACTATAGTTAAGGTAGTTCTTTAGCTTTGGGAACATTATAAATATAAAATATATAAAGTGATGGCTTTGGGAAATTGAACCCATTTCATCCATGATCTATGTATCTGATTGTTCTTTTATTTACAAAGTGAAAAATAATAGTTCAAAAACTCCAAAAAAAAAAATAATAATAATGGTGCAAGAAATTTGGATAAATTCAACTATTTATATTTTAGATAATAATGAAAGAATAACCGTAAGCAAGGAAGATCATAATTAACACTGATACACGAATTAATTCTATTCATGACACTACAACAAAAAATGCTAATGTCATTTTATAGTGTCATAATGATATGGTATTGTGCAAAAGATAACTCTTGTATTTAGTGTTTTAAATCATAAACTGTAACCTATTAGAAAGGTTCATATTATATTTTAGGACAATAGTTAGATATGTATGTACATATGTAGATGGCGGGGTTAAATGTGCACACAAGTGTTCGGCGACTACGACATTGTATAAACTCGAGGTCTATTAAAAAATACAAAATAGCCTTGTAGCCAAAAATCGAAGGAATCGCCATCCGGATAAAAGTCAGGACACACTGTACAACAACTGAATTTCTTGAAGGTTCTTAGAAGTCGTCATTAGAGAACAAGTTCAGAAATTAGATATGAGTTTTTAGAATGCCCATCTAACCTTACAGTTGGCCTCCATTTGTCTTTCGTATTTTTTTACCTTTAATTATTCAATTATCTCCTTATTAACATGCAATAAAGATTTTCTTCAAACCGTTTCCACATTTTATAATTAAATCCATGTTTGCACATTAGTCCAATTCCATACTTACAAACCTGACATCTACTACAAGCAATAATTTATAAACATCCATAAAAGCAATAATAAATAAATAAATACACATGTAAAGAAATGAGGGGAGGAGAAATGAGTTACAACCCTTTTTACATGCAAGAGAAAGTATAAAATACTGAAAATAAACCAATAATAAACTGAAGATAAACTAAAGGAAAGGAAATAAACTGAAAATAAACTGGAATTAAACGTAATGAAAAGGAAGGTGAGCTAAAAGAACATGAACTAAGATCAAGTGATTTAATTCACCCCAAAGTCTTGTAATAAACAAAGTATTAGCCTTACAAACATGTAAAATCCTACAAAAGGGAATACAAGGTTAATTCATGGATCAAATTGATACAAATTGGGATACTGAACACTCAAACATTAATTAAATAAAATAGTGATATAATCACATTAGTATAACTGAAATATGGAAACATAAAAATACATGTAAACCTAAGAAAATGCATGAAACGAATAAGACAAAACAATATAAAAATACATGGTTATGTCGATGTGGCGACTGCCTCATCAGTGAGCTGTTGCCTCTTAGTCATAGAGGCGATTTCATTTTGCCTCAAGACTAAGAAGTGGTGCCTTTTTGGAGAGGAGTCGCTTGATTATCAGATAAAGCAACGAGTTTTAGACCTTTGATCCTTCATGCAAAATAACTTATCATGTAAATAAGTAAATATTAATGACTATATTCAGTAATTTAAATGATCATGCTATGAATATAACAAAATTCAAGTAGTAAATCTAAGACAAGTAAGTAAACTAATAAGACTTTTAAACTAACAAGACTTTTATAACTAAGTAAACTAACAAGACTTTTATAACTAAGTAAACTAACAAGACTTTTATAACTTTATAACTCAAGATAAAAAAAATGAAGATTATTACTGATTATGAAGCTTGTATTCCATAGTTGGCCCTCAGAAGTTGTTTTTAATATGAAGCTTCACTTAAATGCAAGATTTCCTCCTCCTTCCTTCAAGAAAACAGATCTTTAAGCGAACTTTTCTCTTTTTTTTTTCTCAAGAACATCCCTCCCTTCTCTTTTAGAGCTCTTTTTCCCTTTTTTTCACCTCAACTTGCTAAGAGTTGCTAATCTCATTTTCTCTCTCCAGTATCCCTTTTTAAGCCCCATTCTTAGACAAAACATTCACTTTTCATTCCCCATAATTACTCCTTTTTTTCTTACTTTTCCTTACTAAAAATGTCTCATTTTCATGCAACATTCAAGCCTATAAAGGTGTAGGGCCCTCAGACTAGACTACCATTGTCACCTTTACATTTAATGTAGATGTAAGTGGCTAGTGTAGAGGCAGCGTCTCTTCGATGAGGCATCGCCTTATCATGTAGAGGCAATGCCTCATCGTTGAGGTGTCACCTTATTGGCCCTGACCTAGAATTAAGCCTTTGGGCTAGAATGGGCTTGGGCTCTATAGGGATAGAAATTGGGGCTTTTAGGTCCATTTTCAAGGAGGTTTTAGGCTTCTTTTGCATTCAAGCTTTGCATGTACTCATCAGTGGGCTTCATTACAGGTCGATCAAATCGAGCATCTATAGTTCGCCCCCTATTACGGGCCTATTGAACCGGGTGTCTACAGTCTGCCCCCTTTAATTTTTTGAAAAACTAAACTCATGCAATCATTTTTTTTTTGAAAAAACAACATGCACAACATAAGTGATAATTAGTAAAAGATGTCCCTGACCTCTGAGGTTCACTTGAGAGGTGCATTCTTCAACTTGAAATGTGATTGTGATCCTCGAGAGTTCATCCTTATCAGCCACTCATTAATACTTGAATCGTGAATCCCAATTTTTTCAAACTAAGAAACCACTCATTAATACATTTGAAACGTGATCCTCGAGAATTCTATAAGCTTAATTGCTCACTGATTTGAAATGTGATCATCGAAAACTCTATTAAGCTCGATTGTTCACTCATCTGAAATGTGATCCTCGAGAACTCTATCAAGCTTGATTGCTTACTCATTTGAAATGTGATCCTCAAGAACTCTATAAAGCCTAATTGCTCACTCATCACAAATGGAAAAATCACGTTGTCGTCCTTAAGTATACAAACCTGAGAGGCAGTCCCTTAATTCTAATAATTTAATTAGAGAAAAGCCACAACTCACCCACAGCTGCAAGCTAATCAAACTGAGTGTCTACTATCTGCCTCCTACTACTGGCTGATCAAATCGGGAAATGAATTCTTTAATTTGAAACATGACCATGATCCTCTGGAATTCAAACCCGATCAATCACTCATTAATACTTTGATAAGATAACCTTCATCTTCTACACAATTAACTTTGGGACGCACCTAAGAAGTGAATAATAGTAAAAAAATTCTCATAATTTCAATTTTCAGGGTCAATTACATTTTCTCCTCTAGATTTTGTCACATTACTTTACTTTTTCATTGATATTTTAAAAAATATTTATTCATTCTTAACATTTACTTTTTTATGTGCTACTTCATCTATACATAAAGACTAATAAGTGCTAAAAAAAAAGCAAATGTTAGGGATGAATAAGTATTTTTTTAAATGTATGGTATGAAGTAGTGTAATGCGACAAAACACAGGGGAAAATGTAATTGAACTTTTTTTTATTCTCCTTCTCTTTTAAAATTCCCAAAAAGCCACTCTTTTCTAATAAGGACCTTCTTCTCCTTTTTATGTTCCCACTTCTCCAAGAGCTAGCTTTTTCAATAGCCCATTCTCTCAAAAGCCTGCTCTTTTCTTTTATTCTTATATAAAGAAAACTTATCCTTTTTTCCATTCTTTCACCATTCTCTCTTCTCTACTTTCTTTTCTTATTTTCATACTTTCTTTTTAAACTTTTCTATCATAGATGTCGCATGCACCCTAAATCTTCCAGAGTAGGACCTAGTACCCCTTTCGGTACATCCCCTACGTAACTTTGAACTCAACATTAGGGACGAGATTCCTCTTCTAGCAGATGTGCAATCTCAGATCTATGGACTGACTACTAAAGAGGTTAGTTCCTGATTTATTTAGTTTTTCTTGCAATAAGCATTAAATAACATCGGGTTATTGTTCATAGACATGTATTTATCATTGTATTTAAGAGAAAACTTGATTATTTGAACAAAATTAAAATATTTAAAACTTGAGTGTCAGATTGCCAATATAAAGAGGCGTCGCCCCCATAAAGAGGCGATTACCTCTCCGTTGGGGCGATCACTTTTTTGAAGAGGCATTTGCTTCATCGTGTGGAGGCTATCTGATAAAAATACGATTATAGGTACATGAAGAGGTGTCACCTCTTCGATGGGGTGGCTGCCTTTGCGTGTAAGGGTGGTCACCTCTTTGATGGGGTGGTCACCTCTGCATGTAGGGGCGATCACTTCTTAGATAGCATTTGGAAGTTTTCACACTTTATTCATATAAATTGATAATTCAACTCTCTGTTTATCTTATAGCTCAATGCCCACACTCTCAAGGGTGTTGAGAATTTTAGTAGGGTACGAGCTTGGTATAATGAGCTTATAAACGAGGTTAAGACTCGTATTTGAGACACTGGATTCTTAAATTTCATCCTTACACTTCTAGTGCAGCATGGGTGTATGGACTATCAACCTCTTTATGCTCTGATGGAGAGATGGTCTGACACCACTTAAACATTCCATTTGCCTTTCGGTGAGTTCACTTTGGAGCCGGTCTCCTTTATTGCTATCACGGACATTGCTTGTGCAGGAGATTTTATCCCTCTTAATACGAGTCTCCATCAACTATCTTCATACCATCTCACTTATATTGAGCGTCTACTTGGCATGGTTCTTAACATGAAAGGGACACACATTATGAAGTTTGATTATATCAAGAGCTATTATACTCGCGCTAGAGTTGAGGCAACTTCCAAGCCCCATAATATTGATAAAGTAGTGAGGGCCTTCTTGGTTTACTTATTGGGCACTACCCTCTTTGTGGACATAACCAGCTCCATATATCTTATCTTCTTGATGCCTTTAAGGGATCTCGACTTGGTGGCTTCATATGACTGGGGGAACTGTGCTCTAGCCTACTTATATAAGAGCATGGATAAGTTGGTTCATGGAGCTGAACGACATAACAGTTTCTAGCATGCTATTATGGTATTCTCTTCTTCTCCTTCATTTTATTGGGTTTATCTTGATCATCACTATCACGATTTGTTAATGATTTTTCTCTCTTTTACAGGATTGGGCCTTAAAGCTAGAGCTGATTGTTAGGATATCCCGTATTCATGACACTCCCTTTCATGCCATGGCTAGGGCCCTAGCCATTTTAGAGGAGGCCCATTGCCCACGTACACATCCATCGTGAGCTGCTGAACACTTTGATATAAAATGAGGTATGGTACCAGCAAACATAAACATCATCACTAACACATAATCTCATTAAATTCATGCGCTCACCGATGTGCTTGACAACTATGTCCAAACTTATGGGGTTTTCAGGCTAGATGGACCCAGGCCATGATACCCTCGATTCCATTATCTAGAAGAAAGGTCTTGCTCAAAGGACCTAACTACACAGTTTGGTACCTTTACGAGAGGATACATAATTGGCATCGAGGCACTTGGGTGAGACGACCACCTCTTTCTCCTCCTCAATCCATTTAATAGGCACACTTATTAGAGGGAGAAAAGCTTAACCAAGCCTTAGAGGGGGAAGATATAGAGGATTACTGTTAGAGGAGGAAGTCTCGATATATGGAGTTTGTACAGACTCAACTCTTATAGAGGGTGCCTCTACCTGCATCTACATCTTAGGTAAGCATTTCATTTTATTAAATATATAATTTCACATTCACATTTGTGAATACCATTTTCTTAACTTAGTCTCCTCCCTAAGCACCAGCTAAGGCATCAGCTGCTCATCCCAGGCCTATTGTATAGGAAAGACCTCCTCAACACCCACTTATCATGCCTAGTGGTAAGGGTACCTCCTCTAGTATGCCTTATACTCGAGAGCCCTCCAGCTCCAAGTCTCAGATAATGGTTGGTAGGCTTGCTACCCTTTCATACTTGCTGACATGATGTTGGGTGCCTTCAAGTGAGCTGTCTCATCAATTCCTAATGTTGGACATGAGCTTAGAGCCTGTAACGTTAAATATGTGAGTCCTTTTTTCTTTCTAGATTAACTTAACACAAGGTTATTCCTAACAATTAATTAATCATGTAGATTCCTGATGACTAAGGAGAATACATGTATACATGCTTTTCATGATGTATTACCTCTCATTATATCTTGACAGGACCAAGATAAGGCTAGTAAGGCCACAATTACTACACTCAAGTGCCAGCTCGCTACTTTTTATGTTGATGATGATGAGGAGGATGAGCATATCGAAGAGGAGGAGCATGCTGGATATGGTAGTGGAGATGATGAAGAGGATCATATTAATGATCCTACAGATGAGGGAGGTGATTAGGGAGATAACGAGATGAGTGATGATGCATAGGAGATCGTCATAGGTGTCTCTTAGAATAGGACCATTTTTATCCCCCTGAATTGTTGTTTTTCTGCTTTGCTTGGATATTTCAGAATTTCCTATATTGCACTGAAAGGATGATATAAAGTTTGAATTCATTTTGATTGCACAATTTTTTTTTATTATTATTAGAATTCTCTTCTTTGATAGTTGAATTTTGCACTTATAAAATATGCATTTTTCAATACTGTATAAAACATGTCCCCTAACTATTGAAGATGCGTTGTCTCTTCATGGAGGCATTGCCTCTTTATGAACAGACGATAAGACAATGCCTCAAGACATAGAGGCATCACCTCTTTGCTTAGGTGATTGCCTTTGCAAATTACTCTACAGTCATTAAAATTCCTAATCTGTCCATAAAATTCCCCAATTTATACCTATGCTTTCTCTCTCTATTTTCTCTCTTTGAATAGCATTTTATCCTCCTAACATGATTAAGAGAAGCCTCAAATAACTCCAACTAATCTTGAAAATCTTAGACAGGGAATCATAGGTAAAATTGGAGCCATTTCACTTATCAATCTTCAAATCTTTATATGCTAGGAGAATTAATTTTTCTTTCCTCCATGTTTTAACTCAATTCTAAGATCCTTAGAAACATGTCTTTCTATTCAATATGATAGAACTATGCCCCCTGCTAGAGGAATTCAAAGTTATTCCAAGCTATCACATGGATTCCACTTGTGAGATTGCAATCCCTCAAGTTAGAACCCCAAACTTGCACTTAGTTCAATTTCAAATGGCTAGGTTATTCAATCTTTCACCCCAGTCTTCCTTTTATCACATATTTAGTAATTAAGTACTAGTAGGTCCTTTCTTTGAGCTCATTATAACCACAGATAAGAAGGAGGTCTATCGGCCATGGATGCTTGCTCTTTACTTATATGCTCAATTCTTGCTCATTTCCTCTTCTGGAAATTGTGATTCAAAAGTACTCCATATCCTGGATCAAACGAAAGCTGGGCTCAATTCTTTCTCCCTCATCTTATCAGAAACTATCATCGGGCTAGACAACTTCACAACAACCAAGTGATTCTTTAGAAGTCCACTCGTGTTGGAGGTAAATTTCTCCTTTACTTATTCTCGTCTTCCACTTTTACGGCATTTTTACTTACTCGTCTCTTTTACAGATATGGTTTGATGAGAAATTAGGGTTGCTTGAGCCTCCCCGAGACATTACACACTACAAGGCCAAGCATTACCGAACCAGAAAGCTACAACCCATACCAGAAGGTGTTTAAAGTTGGCAATTGACATTCCCTTATACTCTAATTCGATGGATGTGCCCATGGTGCAGATTACAGTATGTGACCATTTAATCTTATACACACTATATTCCTATTGCTAGCCTTCATTTTGCTACTTTTTACAACCCTGCCTGTCTCTATCCTCAATACGGACAAAAATAACTAATTATGGGGTTGGTGTATGAATTTAAACTAGGACCCCTCTCTCAAAATTTCCTAGATAATTTGGTGGCTACCTGGCCTTACAAAACCATTCAAAGGAACATCAACCGCAATGGAGATCTAACCACCAATGATTAGTACAAGGCGTGGATCCAATTGCAACATGCAAAAAAAAAAAGAGTTCATTAGAAGCAAAAGCACAAGAGAGTTGCAAATGTTAAGTGCTCAAGATATTTAACAAAAGAAAAGGAAGTAAAATTAGTTTTTAAATTAAGTCATCATTTCCCTTTTGTTAGGTAGAATTTCCTTTTTAGTTAAACAGTTTATAATAGACACTTAATGCAACATTTAATAGTAATTAAGGAAATTGATTTCATTTAATTTAAGCACAATATGTATATACATTTTGCTTTTTCCATATATCATGTCATTAGTTGGCTTGCCCTTATAAGTTTTCTAGCTAAACATTTTTTTGTCTCTCCTTTTACACGTCCTTAAGTTTTTCCTAGACTGCCTCTTTCAAGGTTTTCAAACTAGCAGTACTTTTAATTTTAATTTTTTGTCTTTATTTTTTTCTTAGTCAACCTATTTTTGAGGTTTTCTCCCTAGCCAGACTTTTACAGAAAGTACTTATTGAGTTTGTCTAGGTTGATGGGTTCTTTGAACTCGTTCCCTTCCAAGTTAGACAAAATAGCAATGCCCTTAGAGAATAACTTCTTCACTATATATGGACCTTCCTAGTTTGGCTTAAACTTACCTTATGGGTCAATCATGATTGGCTTAGTGAGTTTCAACACTAAATCACCCTCTTTGATCTTTCCTGGCTTGATTTTCTTATTATAAGTCTGAGCCATTCTTTTATGATACTACTGATAGTGATACATAACTTTTATTCTCTTCTCATCCAATATCATCAATTATGCCAATCAGCTCTCTACCCACTGGTCCTCAAGGATTTTGGATTTTAAGAAAACCCTTAATAATCGAATCTCAACCTTTATTGGCAATACAACTTCACACCCATACACCAAGGAATATAGAGCGACCCCAGTTAATGTCCTAATAGTAGTCCTATATCCCCATAATGCAAATTGTAGATAAGCCACCTAATCCCAGTAATTCTTCATCTTTTTAGCTAGGATCTTCTTTATATTTTTGTTTGCAGCTTCCACTGCCCTATTTGCTTGTGGCCTATACAGAGATGACCTGTGGTGTTCAATTTTTTATTCTTTTAGTAATGCAGCTATCTCTGCCTAAAACTAAACCCCATTATCAGTGATAATATGACGAGGCAGTCCATATATGCAAATTATATTCTTCTCAATGAACCTTACAATTTGTTTAGAGCTAACAGTGGTATAAGATTTGGTTTCGACCCACTTAGAGAAATAATTAATTGCCACCATGATGTATCTTTGACCATTTGATGCTCTCGGCCTTATCTCCGCTATAATATTAATTCCCTAGACTATAAATGGCTAAGGAGAAGTCATTCCTTGAAGTTCCATAGATGGTAGATGATTGACATCCACATAAGCTTGGCAATTATGGCACTTCTTCATGAACTTGACACAATCTATCTCTATGGTCAACTAGAAGTAACCCTAATGAACTATTTTCTTTGCTAAAACTATCCCATTCATATGTGGCCTATATACTCCTTCATGAACTAATTCCATAAGTCTCTGGGCTTTATTTTTATCCACATATCCCAAGTCAAACCCCGTTGGCATTCTTTTGTACAACATGCCATTATAACTGATAAATTGTCAAGACAACATCCTTAAAGACATTCTTTCTTTCTTATTTGCATCTTCTAGAAATTTTCTTGCTTCTAAATATCATTATAAATTATAAAACTAGGGCTTTTCAGGAATATCAACCGATATCACCCTTTCTTTTCATAACAATGGTTCTAAGATTTTACTAAAATAAAGGGCTTGACACTTATTGGCTTTCCACTTTCCCCTACTAAAGCTAAAGTAGATAAAGCGTCAGCTAGTTAATTCTCATTATGTGGCAGATGAACAAACTTGCATTGGATAAAAGATAATAAAATAGTAGCCAAATAGTCTTAATTTATATGCAACTTATCTTTTTTTTACTTCTTATTCTTTAACAACTTACTTTACAACCAGCATAGAGTACCTATACACAGCGACATCTTCTGCCCCCACATTTTGAAGTGCTTCCAACCCAAAAATGCAGGCCTTATATTTAGCTTGATTGTTTGTCACCTCAAACTCTAGTCTTTTTTCCATTGGGACCATCTCTCCTTCTGGCATGATTAGAATTACATAAATGCCTGCTCCTCTATTGTTGATAGCTCCATCAAAATACATTTGCTATCCTTAGACCTCTATTGCCCCAAAATGTTCATTTGGAAACTCTAGCTCCTATTCATGTTTGTCATCTACTAGTGATGTGATCTTAAGCTCAAAACCAAGGTCTAATGATCCACAAAATCCATTGCAAGTTTAATAAGGCCTACTGGCAAGGTCAAAAACCAAGAAATTATAAGAAGCCTTATTAATCTTCATTCAAGGTGTTTGGAAAGCCCAAGAACTTCCAAGTAGAATCAAAATTAATAAGGAGGCCCAAATAGTCTTATTGACCACATCAAAACAAATGAATTTGGAGGGCTAATAGTTATTGGGATTTAAAGTGTAGGCCTTAAAGTGTGTTAGTGGATATTTATATAATTAAATATTAGTGGGATTTAAAGTGTGCGAGTGGGAATCTACATCATTAATGGCTATATTTATAAGTTAGTAGGGTGAGATTATCTTATGCTTTCATATTTAGAGTAGCAATATGAGCTTGATCTTGTATTTATATTAAAAAGACCTTATTTTATTGTAAGAGATATGTTGAATTTGAGTTATAAAATATTGAGTTTCTTTTGGTAAGAAATTTTGTTTAAAGTTCTTATATGAACTTTTTGACTTATCAAGCCTAGTGAGGTTTGTGGTGTCAAAATCTAAAATCTTTATCTTCTTATTCATCTTTCAAACTTGTTTCCACTTGTTTATATTAAAGACTTCAAAGTCTATTGAAGTTTTTATCAATTGTCTAAGGGTGTTAGTTCTTTCCATTGCAAGTTTATCATAGCTCTTTAGCTATTAAGGAGCTTGAATGAAGGGTTAATGATCTTATTCTAACATTCTAAAAATAGTTTTTCCTTATCTCATTCTTAAAGGATTCTATAACATAATTATGGAAGGTGATAAATTCTAATCATCAAGTTTATCATAGTATTGAAATTATAGGGGAGCTTGGGATATAAATCTATTGATTTCCATCATTTTATTCTCCCTTTCTTTAAGAGGATTCATCCTTGAATATGCTTCATCTTAATCACCTATATAAAATAAAGATAAATCACTAAAATTGAAAGTTGCACTTACATTACCATACTCACTTGGAAGCTTTAGCTTGTAGGCATTATTATTGATGCATTGAAGCACTTTGAAAGGTCCATCTCCTCTTGGCATTAGTTTGGACTTCCTTTGGTTAGCAAACCTTTCTTTTTTGAAGTACACCCATACCCAATCGCTGGCCTCAAATATTACTTGCTTTTGTCCTTTATTGTATTATTTCTCATATTGGAGTGTCTTCCTCTCAATTTGGGCCTTGACTTTCTCATATAGGTTTTTCATAAATTTAGCCCTTTATTTGCCTTCCAAATTTGCTTTCTCCATAGGTAATGGCACTAAGTCCATTGGTGTTAATGGATTAAAGCCACAAACTACTTTAAATGATGAATGGTTGATTGCTCCATGCACACTCCTATTGTAGGCAAACTCCATATGTAGTAGGCATTACTCCTAATTCTTCAAATTCCTTTGGATTAGCGCGCTCAAAAGTATTTTATTCACCACCTCCGTTTGTGGGTGACAAGTTATTGAATAGAGAAGCTTTGTTTCCATTTTCCCCGTAATGTCTTCCAAAAATGGCTTAGGAACTTGACATCATGATCACTCACTATGGTTCTTGGCACTCTATGTAGTCTCACCACTTCTTTGAAGAATATATTTACAATATGTGTTGCATCATCCATTTTATGACATGGAATAAAGTGTGCCATCTTGCTAAACCTATCCATAAAAATAAAAATACAGTCTCTCCCCCCCTTGGACCTAGGTAATCATAAAAGAAAGTCCATAGAAATGTCTACCCAAGGTTCATTTGGTATAGGTAGGGGTATGTACAAACCATAAGGCATTTCTTTGGATTTAGCTTGTTTGCAAGTGATGCATTTTTCATAAACTTTCTCAATATCCCTTTTAATGTGTGGCCAAAAGAAATAGTCACTTTGCACGTCTAAGGTCTTCTTAATCCCAAAATGCCCCATTAGACCTCCACTATATGCCTCTCTCATAAGTAACTCTCTCACAGAACTTTGTGGCACACATAACTTATTTTCTCTAAAAGAAAACCATTATGTTTATAGAACTTATCAAAACCCCCTTTCTCACATGCCCCATAAACATTAGCAAAATTATGGTCATTAGGATAAAGATCTTTTATATACCTAGATCTGAATAATTTTGCATCAAGTTTAGAGATTAAGGCATACCTTCTTGACAAAGCATCAACTACAATATTCTCTTTACCTTGCTTGTACTTGATGTTGTATGGAAAGGATTTAATGAACTCCACCCATTTGGCATGTCTTTTGCTTAACTTGCCTTGTCCTTTGAGGTACTTCAAGGACTCATGGCTGGTGTGAATAATGAACTTTTTGTAGCCAAGGTAATGTTGCCATGTTTTAAGGACTCTCACAAATGCATAGAATTCCTTGTCATAGGTTGGATAGTTTAGTCTAGCTCCATTTAGCTTCTTACTAAAATAAGCAATAGGCTTGCCTTCTTGCATCAAGACTCCACCAATACCTATGCCACTTGCATCACATTTAATTTCAAAAGGTTTAGTAAAATTGGGCAAAGATAATAAAGGTGCAATGCAAAGTTAAAAGCCTTATTTTACTTTTTTCCCCACTTGAAACCAACATTTTTCTTTATGCATTTAGTTAATGGTGAAGTTATTATAGAAAAATTCTTAATGAATCTATAATAAAAACTAGCTAAACCATGGAAACTCTTAACATCATGCATACTAGTGGGTGTTGGCCATTATTTAATTACTCTTACCTTTTCTTGGTCCACATGAATTACCTTGTCATTGACAATATACCCAAGAAATGTAATTTCATTAGTGCAAAACATGCATTTATTTAGATTTGCATACAACTTCTCTTTTCTTAAAACATCTAAAACATACTTCAAATGTTGGACATGCTTATTTAAAGTTTTGTTATAAACCAAGATATCATCAAAATACAGAACAACAAAATTTCCAATGAATGGTCTTAAAACATGATTCATTAGCCTCATAAAAGTGCTTGGTGCATTAGTTAAACTAAAAGGCATTATTAACCACTCATATAGGCCATGTTTAGTTTTAAAAGCTATTTTCCATTCATCTCCGTCTTTCATTCTTATTTGATGGTAACTGGATTTCAAATAAATTTTAAAAACAAACATGAACCATGCAGTTCATCTAGCATGTCATCTAGCCTAAGAATGGGATGTTTATACTTTACCATGATTTTATTGATGGCTTGACAATCAACATACATCCTCCAAGTTCCATATTTCTTAGGCACAAGTAAGACGGGCATCACACATGGACTCATGCTTTCATAAACATAACCCTTCTTTATAAGCTCACTCACTTGCTTTTAGATTTCCTTGGTTTCCTCCAGGTTGGTTCTATAGGCTAGTTTATTTGGAATGCTAGCTTCAGGTATGAAGTCTATTTAGTGTTCAACCTTTTTTGGGTGGCAAACCATTTGGATTTTCATCCGGAAAAAAAAATTCATAAACTTGTAATAAATCAACGACAAGACTAGGCAAACCATTAGTTATTTCATTAGAAATGATAAAAACATCCTTGCATAAGAGTACAAGTAAAGGGTAGCTCAACGACTTGACTTCCCTCATATCTCTCGTGGTAGCAAAAGCACTCATTTACTTTTATTTAAAACCTTCCTTGTTTTCTTTCCCCTTGGATTCCCATTTTGGTTAATTTTAAAAGGTTGTTGTTTAGGCTCACTTACCTCACCTTTTTCTTTTCTCTCAAGGGTTTCTGTTCCCAAAGAAAGTTCTTTATATTATTGCTTTATGCATTGTTGATCTTTGAAAATCTCCTTTGGTGTCAATGGTCCAAGATTAAATCTTTTTCCATCCATAATTAAGGAATATATATTTTTGAAACCATTATGATTTGGTCTCTTATCATATTACTAAAGTCTTCCTAATAACATATGGGCCACAGACATTAGTACAACATCACACAACACCTCATCCTTATATCTACCAACTGAAAAAGAAATTAAAACTTATTTTCTTACCTTCACCAAACGACTATCATTTAGCCAATGCAATTTGTATGGTTTTGGATGCTTGATAAAAGGCAACCTTAATTTCTCTACTAGTAAGGTGCTTGCAACATTAGTACAACTCCCTCCATCAACAATCATATTGCACAATTTATTATAAATAAAATAACGAGTATGAAATAAATTTTCCCTTTGTTCCCCATGGTCTTTTATTTTGTTTTGCACACTCAATGTTCTTTGTACAATTAGATTATTACCCTTGGCATACTCAATATCACTACAATCTTCTAAAGGTGGTATTTCATTATCACTCTCCTTCTCACTTTCGGATTCAAAATTACCATCCTTTAAAATCATATTTTTTCTATTTGGACATTCCTTAGCAATATGCTCATGCCCCAAACATTTAAAACATTAAATCTCCTTAGTTTGGGTTAGTTTTGCCTCACTCTTTGCCTTACTACCTTAGTCACTTTTATTTTTATTTTCATCCCCTTTTGACTTAGTAATATTTTTCTCATCCTTTTTACCCTAAGAAGACTTCCAAAAAGAAGAAGTGGAACCCAAAGTTGGTTTGGAATCATACCTTTTTCCTTTGAGTTATTTTTCTACCTTTATAGCTAAGTTCACTAAGTCTTCTATCTTGACATAATGATGCAAATCAACACGATCAACTATGTTTTTGTTTAGGCCATTTAAGAACCATTCTATAGTGGCTTCTCGATCTTCCTCTAAATTAGCTTTGATTATGAGCATCTCCATCTCTTTGTGGTACTCGGCCACACTAATATTTCCTTGGGTCAAGGTTTGACGTCTTTGATGAAGCTCCCTATAGTAGTGGCTAGGAATGAATATTTTCCTCATAATTTGCTTCATCTCCCTCCAAGACTCTATGGGTGTTTCTCTATATCTTCTCCTTTCCTTGTAAAATTAATCCTACCAAACAATAGTATAGTCATAAAATTCAACGGTTGCAAGTTTTACCTTTTTCTCCTCCAAATAGTTATGATATTAAAAAATGAGATTAACCTTCCTCTCCCATTCACGGAAAACATCAGGATCATTTCTTCCTTGAAATGAAGGAATTTTCATTTTAATGCTTCCAAGGTTGTGATCTACATCTTCCACACGACCTCTTCTAGCTTGCCTCCTAGGATGTTCAACCAAAGTGATTTGGTCATCCTCTAAGTTATCTTTACCATCATACCCCTGTTGCTCAATTGGTGGTTATCTCCTTTGTTGAGGCATTCTTTGTAATTGGTTTAGAATGCCATCATGCCTTTTTAGTCTTTCATTAAACTTCCTTTCAAATTATTATTGTATGGCTTGCAACATTTGGTCATTTGATGATGATGTGCTTATATCCTTAGACATGATTAAGATAAGAAATATTAGGATAGATAATAGAAATAAAACCTCACAATACTCCTTCATGTGTTTGCACTTAAATTTTGGCTTTCATCCACTATAATAATCTCACACACTCTTGCCTTTTACCACTCTTAATTTGCTTTGTGGGTTCTTAGATGAACTAAGATTCTTAAATCAAGCAAAGTCAAGAATGTAGCAATTAATGGAGTGAATTTTTTTTAGGTAGGCCACAAGAAGATAAAAAGGTAGGCTAAAGAAACAAATAAGGATAAACAACAACTAGACACTTTTTTTTGCACTTTCTTTTTTTTTTCTATTTTTTTGGTAATAATATTCAGCTTAAACAAAGAAAAAGATGAAGAAAGAATAATTGAACAAGAATGCAAGAAGATAGATCACAAGAACAATGGTAGATAGAAACTTAAGATGAAAAGAACTAAGATATCAATAATTAAATCATAAATAAAATTGATAAGCAAACCTCAATCTTGAGCCAAAGCTCTGACATAAAAAATGATAGAAATTAATAGATTCATATCCGAAGCTCCCTAATAGTTTCAATATTATGAAAAACTTGATGATTAGAATTTATCACCTTCCATAATTATGTTATAGGATCGTTCAAGAATGAGATAAGAAAAAAAATATTTTAGATCTTACTAAGTTAGAATAAGATCATTAACCCTTCATTCAAGCTCCCCAATAGCTAAAGAGCTATGATAAAATTGCAATGGAAAGAATTAACACCCTTAGACAATTGATAAAAACTTCAATAGACTTTGAAGTCTTCAACATAAACAAGTGGAAACAAGTTTGAAAGATGAAAAAGAAGACAAAGATTTTTAAATTTTAACACCACAAACCTCTTAAGGATTCATAAGTCACAAAGTTCATGCATGAACTTTATAGCAAATTTCTCACCAAAAGAAACTCAATATTTTATAACTCAAATTCAACATATCTTTTATAATGATATGAGGTCTTATTTATATAGATACATGACCAAGCTCATACTACTACTCTAGATATGAAAACATAAGATAATCTTACCCCACTAACTTGCAATTATAGTCATTAATGATGTAGATTCCCACTAACACACTTTAAATCCTACTAACTTTTAATTATGTAAATATTCACTAATACACTTTAAGGCCCACACTTTAAATCCCACTAACTATTAGCCCTCCAAATTCATTTATTTTGATGTGTAAATAAGACTATCTGGGCCTTTTTATTGATTTTATTTGTACTTGGAAGTTCTTAGGCTTTCCAAACTCCTCGAATGAAAATTAATAAGGCTTCTTGTAATTTCTTAGTTTTTGACCTTGTCATTGGGCATTGTTGGAATTATAATGGATCTTATGGATCATTAGACCTTGGTTTTGAGCTTGAGACCACATCAACTAGATTTTGAGCTAAAAAATTTGCTATTCCTCTCCTTTTCACTACTTTCTTTGCTACGTAGTCTATATCGAATTCGGTGAGTAGAACCAACCATTTGGCTAATTTTCCCATTAGTAAGGGAGTCTATTGAAGGTATCTAAGAGGGTCATGTTTAAAGATTGATTGCACTCTATAAGATTAAAAATAATATCGAAGTTTCTTAGTTGCCCAGATTATGACTGATGACTGCATAAATATCTTATTTTTAACACTCTGTAATAAAGAATTAATTTTTAATTTGTCGCATGTTTGTTCAATTTTTGGATTTCTACTTAATTTACATAAGTTTGTTTAGTTGTTAGGATTTTTGTTAATTTGGTTATTTTTAAGTTAATTTCTTAAAATTTTTAAGTTAATTTTTATTTAAAATTTGAATTTAGGATGCATTAGAAAAGATTTTAAAGGATTTGAGAGGTTTGAATAGGTGGACATAAGATTTAGGAGGGAATAACAATTTAAAATTTAAAGTTAAAGAGGAGATTTTAATTCAGCCTATTTTCATAAAGCCACATAAGAAATTTGCGTAGCCAAGCTTGATTTCAATGTACCCAACATAGGTTGTGCACCTTGCTATGCAGCCATGCATGACTCAGCATATTGTTCCTGTGTACCCTACTGTGCAACCACACAAGACTTAACATATTGTTCCTGCACACCCTGCTGCATGGGTGCGCACAATTGCATAAGTTGTTGTAACAACTTTCCAAATTTGAATTTTGAGCTGCAGATTTAGGATAACTTCATAATTTTGAATTTGTAACAAATTCTAGAGTTTGTTAAGAGCTTATGCTTACAAAAGGAAGCCTCCTAGAGAGCAAAAAAAGAGGAAGAAGTTTTTGATAACAAGTTTTAGAATAGATCTTAGATTAAGCTTTTGTTACTTTTATTTTTCTTTTAGAATCAAGTAGCTTTGATCCAAGTTCTTATTTTCATGCTGAGAGATAATTTAAGTTTGAAGTTTTGAAGGAAAAATATCCTCTTTTGTTATTATTTTCCTTTATATAATAATGGTTGGAATTTTCTTCTTTACTTCTTCTTCTTCTTCTTCTTCTTCTTCTTCTCTCCCTTTTAGTATGAGTATCTAAGTATATTTTTAGGGTTCTTGCTTCAATTTAACTATGTTTATATTGTGATTAACTCTAAGTCTGAAATTTTGATCCATTGGTTGTTGAACTTAATGTCATCTGAGGCTTGATCACCTTTAAATTGAATTTACACTTTAGAACTTAATTGAGAAATAGGTTTTATTGGACTTTAACAATAACCCTTTAGTTTCTTACTTAGTTGAGACACATTTAAGTGACTAATGTTAATTAAAAAGCTGGACATAAAATTAAGCTTAAAAGACACTTAGTAAGTGAGAGATGTAAAACTTGGTGTTTATTTTACTTAATTAATTATATATTTGTTTGAGAAGAAAATCTATGATTTTATAAATGCTTTCAAAGTGAATCAAGATTAGTATAGACTTAGAAGTTAATCTACATTAAGAAAAAGTTAAATTGAAAGTAAGAACCCTAGCTTTTATTTGATTGATTTAATTTAATTAACTTTATTTATTTTCATTTGCACTCAAACCAAAATTCAGTGTTTAAACAAACAAACACTTTTATTATTTCAGTATTTAATTTTGCAATCTTTTTGGGATTGATATTTTTACTACTTGCATGACTTTGTATGCTTGTGGATTTCGCTCATCAACGACTAAGCACATGTTCTCTACCAAACTATAGTTGGCTTCATACGACATAAGTTTCTTGCTCAAGTTATACATTGTGTGCTCAACTTTCCCTTCACCTTCTTGAGCCAACATTGCACCTACAGCTTCTTTCTCAATTGCCAATTAGAGAATCAAAGATTTACCTGGCTTCAGTAGTTGTAAAATTGGAGGATTCATCAATTAATTCTTAATAGTTTTGAAAGCTTGTTGACATTTATCATCCTAGATTACTGGTTGATTTTTCTTTAGAAGCTTGAAGATTGGCCTATAAATAGTAGTCAACTTGGCTATGAACCTACTAATATACTGCAATCACCCAATGAACCCTCTAACTTCTGCAAGCATTTCCCTGATTGCTTTAACTTTTTCTGAACTTCTATCCCTTTCAAACTGATGATGTGTCCTAGCAGTTTCCCAAATGTTACCCCAAAAACACACTTCTTCGGGTTTAATATAAGATTATACTTTCTAGCTCTCATAAGGAACTTGTCTAAGGTTTCAAAATTCTCTTATTTAGTGGGAGATTTTACCATCATATCATCCATGTATACCTCTACTCATGGATCATATCGTGTAGTAGGGTTGTAGCCATTCTCTAATAAGTAGCCCCTACATTCTTTAATCCTAACGGCATGACCAAGTAACAGTAGATACTCCATTTAGTAGTGAAAGACATTTTTAACTTGTCAATTACTACCATCATAATTTGGTTGTATCTTAAGAAATTATCCATGAAAGAATACATTACACTAGAAGTTGCACTATCGATAAGCGTGTTAATATATGGCATTGGAAAGTCATCTTTTGGGTAAGCTTTGTTTAGATCTTTATAGTCCACACACATCTTGACCCTTCCATCTTTCTTGAGGATCAGAACTATATCTGCTAACCATTGGGTGTCTTCTATTACCTCTAAGAACTTTGCCTTCAGCTGCTTCTCAACTTCTTCCTTACCTAAAAGAGCCCATTTCGGCCTTAACCTCCTCTTCTTTTGCTTTATTGGTGATACATGAGGATATGTAAGGATCCTATGTTATGAGATCTCCTTATTAATTCTAGGCATATCTTTATAGCCCCAAGCATATACGAATGAGCTTCAAAAATTAGTTTAATCATGTAACATGTAATTAGTTTGAAACTTGGATTTTAATCTTGTGAACTCCAAAAATTTCAAATATAATTACATGTTAAAGTTTTAAAATTCTAAGCCATTGAAATTAATTAAATTTTAATTGTATAAAGTTTTAGAATGTATTTTTTTATTTTTAAATATTTCTATCATTTAATTTGCATAAAACATGAAGAATCAACTAATTTATTTATATAATATTAAAAGGATTAACCATATAAAAAATTTGGCTATTAAATAAATTATAATTTTTCATATTCACATTTTTTACTCTACTTTTATATTTCAATTAATTAGTAATTTTATATATTTCTTAAACAATATTTCTTCTACAATTTAGGCAGAGAAAATTCTGCTACTTGAGACATATAAAAACCATATGTTACCATATAAAAATAACAACATAATGTTGTGAATAGCTACATTAATAGAGTTTGTGTTTTCTTTGAAACTACTGCAGCAAATTAGGTTCAAATATGTCTTTGTTAAGTTTTCCTTGTTGTAGTTTTCTGTGTAACTATTAAGATGTCTTTTTATTATTTGTTTGTTGTCTATTTTGTCTGAACTTTATTGGTTTTTATCTTTTTAGAATGAGGAGACAAGCATGTGTCGCTCTATTGGTCATTGAGGCTGAAGATGATGAGTCTTTTTAGGATTAGGTTCTACCCCTTGAGCCACCAGTTAAGCATAAAAGTAAAGGTAGACCTCGAGGAGTGGCAGGTCACTGTAGGCAGAGAGAGCTATAGGACGAGGAACCTGTAGAGGAAGAATGTGGGGAAACTGCTATACCTCTGGTTGTACCGTAGATGTAGCCTGTGTATCAGCAGGGTGTGTCTAACCTAGAGGCAGCCTTATTTTACATTAAATTTGGTAGGATATCGTTCAATAGGACTACAAATCCTCTAAATTTCTTATATGCTATAAAGATGAGGACTCAGATTGCTCACACCGAGTACTAGAGGATTATGATTGTTGAGTTATCTATTGAGGGGCTAGCCTTGGATTGTTTTGTATAGGTCATCTAGTCGTACATGACGACATTTACTTAGGCTCAGTTTCGAGAGAGATTCATAAGGCATTTCTACCTAAAGGCTAGGCGGATGAGCTTCAAACTCCAATTGACCAATATTAGCAGAGGTGAATGGTTAGTGGAGGACTACACCAGAGAGTTTCTCAAATTGGGCTAATATGCAAAGGATTTACTGAGAGACCAATATTTTGTGGTCATCACTTATGCCACTAGATTGGAATCTACATTCGCTGGGATGCATACTATAAGCCTTACTCTTGAGTCCATGATAGAGTTGGCTAAGGAGATAGAGCTCAGACTGATCAGGCAAGCAGTCATGCCTAACTATTACTAGTTAGGGGGTGTTCAGATTAAAGGATCTCAGAGCACACCATTCCAGACATTTCAAAAAGGTTCCAACAGTTAGTAAAGAGGCTATGTTCAGTAGGACTAGAGATAGCAGCATAGATATCATTGAAGTAGGAGACATGGCCGTCATAAAGTTTGTAGGCCTATCAAATTTGGTTCTAGTGCCACCAGTAGTAATAGTGGACATAGTTCTAGATATGGTAGCACAAGATCTGCAGCCAGTGTTTGCCGTATGTGTGGTAGAGTCCATCAAGGACCCTATTATATGGCTCCATTAACATGTTTCAAATGCAAACAGATGGGGCATATTTGCCTGAGTGTGTCCTTATTCTGGCTATCAGTAGGACTTTCGTAGCAGTTTATTACTAGTGTAGCTCTAGCTCCTTATCAGTTGCTTCTAGCTCAGTATCCTAGTAAGTCACAGTTTATAGCTGAGCAGGGGCATGGCAGAGGAGATAGAGGTAGTGCTAGAGGCTTTGATCAGGCTTCCACTAGCCAGCAGGGAGGCCAAGGATAGGCCAGAGTCTTCACTCTTGCATAGCAGGATGCTCAGGCATCCAATGCCATTGTCATAGGTATTCTCCCAGTTTATTACTTGGATGTTAGAGTCTTGATTGATCCGAGTGCCATACATTCTTTCATGTCCCCTATTTTTGCTTTGAAGTCGTGTTGGCAAGCTTCGAGAATGTCATTTCCTTTATCTATTGGCACTCCTCTAAGTGACTCATTAGACATTGATGTTATTCTTTCTGGGTGTCCGGTGCTAGTGGAAGGTAGAGAATTGTTAGTGGATTTGGTGTTATTGGATGTGATGGAGTTTGATGTGATTATTGGCATGGATTGGTTCTCTCAACAGTATGCCATAGTTAATTGTTAGAGTAAAGAGGTGATTTTCAGAATTTTGAATGATAAAGAGTTTAAGTTTGTGGGTGACAAGAGTTTTGCACCTCAGAATCTTATCTTCGCTATCATGGCTAGGAAGATGTTGAGGAAGGGTTGTCAGGGATACTTGGCACTAGTTAGGGATACTTTAGTGGAGAAGGCATCTATTTCAAATGTTCAAGTAGCTTGTGAGTTTCCTGGTGTCTATCCTGATGAGCTTCCAAGTATACCACCTCACAGAGAGATCAAATTCTGTATAGATGTGATCCCAGGCAAAGCTCCTATCTCAATGTTGCCCTATAAAATGGCTCCTATAGAGTTGAAGGAGTTAAAGGAGCAATTGCAAGATTTGCTAGATAAGGGTTTCATTAGACCCAGTATTTCTCTTTGGGTGCACCAGTCCTATATATGAAGAAGAAGGATGGTACATTGAGACTGTGCATTGATTATAGAGAGCTGAATCAGGTGACAGTGAAGAATAAGTATCCTCTTTCGAGATAGATGATTTGTTTAATTAACTTCAGTATGCACATTTATTTTCCAAGATTGACTTGAGTTTGGGCTATCATCAGTTGCAGATCAATGAAGCTGATGTTACTAAAATGGCATTCCATACTAGACATGGTCACTATGAGTTTCTGGTGATATTCTTTGGATTAACTAATGCACTAGCTACTTTCATGGATCTGATGAATAGGGTGTTCAAACCATATATGGAATAGTTTGTAGTAGTATTCATTGATGATATACTGGTGTATTCTAAGTGTATAGAGGAGCACATATATGACTTGAGGACAGTACTACAGACATTGAGAGAACATCAACTTTATGCTAAATTCTTAAAGTGTGATTTCTAAATGGAGAGTTTTGCATTCCTTAGACATGTGGTGTCTAAAGATGGTATTCAAGTTGATCTACAAAAGATTAAAGCAGTGTTTGATGGCCCAGATCGATGAGATTCAAAGTATCCTGGGTTTAACTGAGTACTATAAAAGATTTGTGCAGGATTTCTTGAGAATTATAGCACCTATAACTCGCCTAACTTAGAAGAATGTGAAATTCATGTGGTCAGATTCTTGTGAGAACAATTTTCAGTTATTAAAGGAGAAGTTGACCACAACTCTAGTTTTGACTTTGCCAAATGGAGAAGACAAGTTCACTGTGCATTGCGATGCTTTTGGAGTTGGTCTAGGTTGTATGTAGATGCAGAATGGCAGTGTGATAGCTTATGCTTCTAGGTAGTTAAAGAAGCATGAATAAAATTATCCTACTCATGACTTATAGATGGCTGTAGTGTTTTTTGCTCTTAAGATTTGGAGACATTATTTGTACGGAGTGACTTGTGAGATTTTCATAGATTATAAGAGCTTCAAGTACATTTTCTAGTAGAGAGATTTGAACTTGAGGCAAAGAAGATGGTTGGAATTACTGAAGGATTATGATTGTGATATCCTATACTATCCAGGCAAGGCTAATGTGCTAGCAGATGCCTTGAGTAGAAAGTCCTCGGGTAGTCTTGCTTACATTAGTGTGGAGAGGAGACCTATGATCCAAGAGTTGCACGAGTTAGAGGATCAAGGTTCGATGATAAAGATAAGCATATCAGAAGGACTGCTAGCTTAGTTCAAAGTCAAATTAGTATTGAGGGATAGGATTAAGGCAGTTCAGAGCCAAGATCCTATTTTGGTAGAGCTTGAGGAGAATGTTCATAAAGGAAAGTTCACTGATTTTACACTTAATGATGATGGTGTTTTATGGATCAATGAAAGATTATGAATTCATAATATGAATAATCTAAGAGAAGAGATCCTAGAAGAAGCACATTCTGCAGCTTATAGTGTACATCCAGGTGTTACTAAGATGTACCACAACATTAAGGATTTGTATTGGTTGGATAGATTAAAGAAGGATGTAGCTGATTTTATCTCTAAGTGCTTGATTTGTTAGCAGGTGAAAGCTGACCACTAGAAGCCTTCTAGGAAACTTCAGTCTCTTCCAATTCTTGAGTGAAAATAGGAGAGAATTGCTATGGATTTTTTGACAGGGTGTGACTGACCGTCAACTTTTATGGTGTGGTGGTATTTTATTACTTTGTTAAATAGTGTAGCAGGTCTTTTCATTTATGAGGAACATGGCAACTTTATCGAATAGGGACAAGTGATCAATCTTAAAGGATGAGACACTTTTGATTTTGTGGAGTCGCCATCAAATTTTTAAAAAATCAAGAAAAGAAAGGTACAATATCAGGTCACTCAGTGAGTATTATCCCCAGCAGAGATTTTCGGCTTCAGGAGATCATATCTACTTTTTGATTATTTCTCATTATATGATATTTAATGTATAACTATTGCAACACCCTAGTTGGTAATGATAGTTTATATAACATTCATACAGTAGATCAAATAGTATAAGATAATAAGGCTAAAAATTTTATTACATCACTTTCTTGATAAAATACATATGAAAAAGAAAAGATTGTAAAAAAGTAAATCTAATATGATTGATCTATAAGGATAATATGACCATTTACATAGATTATTTGATGAATGATAGGATGATCATGCTTACTGTGATTATTTATGCTATGATGATGATTGATGATAATATAAAGGATGCATGAGGTCATCACTGGATCGAGAGCATGATGACTCTATTTCGGGACATGAACTTTTTCACATTATTGATATTTACGATATGATTTCATGATTTCAGAAATGGAGGATGCAAAATGATGATATGAAATGAACATAATAAACCATTTATTATTCATATAGCATGCAAGATTGCCAGTCTCATCACACAAGCATAACAATATTTCCAAATGCTAGCAATAGTAAAATAGAATGTAATGCGATAAAATAAATGTGCTAAAATAATCATGTGGTCCTCCTACTTGACTTAGCCTGTGTGAACTTTGAAGCTTTAGCTTTGAGAGATTATCAAGCTTTCCTTGTCATGAGGTTCAAAATGATAGTAAAATGATGCTAGATTTTGTACCTTTGAAGGATGCTTTAACAAAGATGAGGCTAGGTTTGGTGGAAAAAGGGATCTAACAACCTAAGGGAAAGGCTATTGGAGAGTAAAAACTATATGGAGAGAGATTTCCTGCACCTTCAATTGGACTGACTTTTGAGAGTGTGTGCATCTTCACTTGCTCCCCCCTCTAAAATGGGGTATAAAGGGGTCTATTTATAGGAAAAAATATGTAGAATGGGGGTGGTGTAGGCATGGTTATGAGCTTAGAAGTAGATTTTTGCACGTGGCCATGCTAAGTGCACATGGCCACGCACAATGTGCATTTTCACGCGCTCTTCCTGGGTTTTATGCATGCTGTTCCAGGGTTGCTTCCTGGGGTTTTTAGGCCTTCTAGACACATTTTCAGAGTTCATTTTGCCAAATTTGGCTTTAATTTTAGAACATGACACCTAGGAGTGTTTACATGCACTTCTGAGCGATATGCGCTGATACTTAGGTTGTGTTGGACCATTTTAGGATCACTTTTAGAGGTTTTGGGGCCTTCTAGATGTGTTTTTAAAGTCCATTTTATAAAAATTGATTTTCATTTTTTCATGAAGTTGGGTCTCAGTCTAACAAAATGCGTACTGACCTAATGAGCTGAGCAGTCTGAGAGGACTTTTCTTGAAATAAAACATCTCATTATTCTAATAATTCATATTTCATAATGTTATAGCATAACTTAATAGCTCGGTGATCAATTTTTGATACTGGTGGTGTCGGTTGGGTGTTTTAAGGTTGCACACTTCAGAGGTGTTACAAACGAGCAGACTCTAGTCATCTCGAGGATTCATTTCATCATTGGACCTTTTTGAGGACAGTCAAATTTGAGGTGTGACAGTTGCCCCCTGCTTCACATGTGTTGCATAGCCACCTAGTGCTAGTGTCAATACACGTGAAGAAAAATGCAAAGATGCAAGCAAAAAAAAAAATAGGGAGAGAGGTACTTAATTATGGGTTGTCTTTAAACGTTTTGTCAAGATTTGACTGCTATTGTTGTGCTTTGTTTGTTGTTGTTATTTTGTGACTTGGTCATCATGCAGGGTGCTATTTTGGCACATATGCAAGCCTATAATTAATGCAAAGTGTAGAGTGTATATGCAACTATAACCTTTTTAGGTGTCATGTAAATGCAGATGCAAATATAACCTTATTAGGTGTCACACAAATGAATATATGACTATAACCTTCTTAAGTGTCATGTGAATGAACATGCGACTATAACCTTCTTAGGTGTCACATAAATGAACCTGTGACTATAACCTTCTTAGGTGTCATGAGAATGAACATGTGACTATAACCTTCTAGGTGTCGCATGAATGAACATGTGATTATAACCTCCTTAAGTGTCACATGAATGAACATGCAACTATAACCTAGGTGTCATGCATATGAACATGCGACTATAACCTTCTTAGGTGTCACGCGAATGAACATGAGACTATAACCTTCTTAGGTGTCACACAAATGAACATGCGACTATAACCTTCTAGATGCAAATGAACATGTGACTATAACCTTTTTCGGTGTCACACGAATGAATAAACATGTGACTATAACCTTCTTAGGTGTCATGTGAATGAACATGCGACTATAACCTTCTTAGGTGTCATGCGAATGAACATGCGATTATAACCTTCTTAGATGTCACATAAATGAACATGCGACTATAACCTTCTTAGGTGTCATGTGAATGAACATGTGACTATAACCTTCTTAGGTGTCATGTGAATGAACATGCAATTATAAACTTCTTAGGTGTCACATAAATGAATATGCGACTATAACCTTTTTAGGGGTCATGTGAAATGATTATGTGATTAATTAAATCAGGATGCTACTAAGCAAATAAAAATGCTCCTAAGTAGTGTGGATGCTTCTAAATGATGAAAATACTTTTAAGTAATGAGAAGATGCTTCTAAGCAATGTGAATGCTCTTAAGCAATGAATGTGAGTGCTTTTAAGCAATGAGAGTGCTTCTAAGGAAATGAAAGTGAGTGCTTCTAAGCAATGTGAGGGTGCTTCTAAGCGGTGTGAGAGTGCTCCTAAGCAATATGGGTGCTTCTAAGCAATGTAAAGCGATGTAAGAGTGCTTTTAAGTGGTGTGAGAGTGCTCCTAAGCAATGTGGGTGCTTTTAAGCAATGAATGAGGTAGTAGTAATGATGTAGTGATGATGCAATGATGATGTAATAATGATACAACAATGATGCAGTGATGATAGAGTGATTTGTCATATTGAGGATATTATGTTGGTGATTTGGAGTAAGATATCCTTACAGTGAATTTTCCTTGCTCTTCTTCTTTTGTAGGATGTTGAGTTTCCTGAAGAAAGCGGAGAACGCACAGTGTCTTTAGATAGATAGAGTCCACATCAGTGTATTTTTATATGAGTTTAGTGCATGTCTTATGCTCAAATGAAAGTTTAGGACTATAGAAGCGAGTGTACAAAGTCTTGAAGCACGTATAAAACCATAGAAGAGCATGTGAAAGAGGAAGTGTGTATGACAACGCGTGTGTAAACACCCAATTTCAAGATAATAAAATATGGATGCGGCAAAAGATTCCAATGATGAAAATGTTATAAATAGGTCTTCAAAACTTGAAGTTTGAAACCTCAAAAGTCTGCATGCATTTTCAAAAAAAAAGTTTAATGATTTTTTAAGGACTTAATTGTAATAATTTTTAAGACCTAATTGAAAAATTTCAATTCTTTCAGGGATCTTTTTGTAATTAAAAGTCAAAAAATCAAAGTTATAGAATTCCGATCGGAATTATGTAATTCTAATCGAAATTATACAATCCGGTCAGAATTATACCTTTTCCGTCCATTTTTATTTTATTTTTACAAAAATAAAAATATTTTTCCTGAATTTTGATTGGCTAAAATTTTTCTTAAATTTATTTTAGGATTTATTGAAATTTTTAGAAAATAAAGTCATTTTAAAATTGGAACTCTTCATACGTATAGGAC